>JAPQWV010000146.1:0-1264000 GCA_027422505.1 Craterostigma plantagineum
TTGCAGAGCAAGTACCATCTTCATTACAGACTGAAGAAGAAGCCATTGAAGATGCAAAGCAAGTACCATCTTCATCACAGACTGAAGAAGAAGCCATCGAAGTTGCAGAACAAGTACCATCATCATTACAGACTGAAGCAGAAGAAGAACAAGCAGCAGCAGCAGCTCCTAATTCAACTGCAATAGCTGAAGATTCTTTGGTCAGTCAGTGATTTTTGCTCTGTTAGGTCTTTATTTTGGAAAGGTTTGTGCTTTGTATTATGTTTGGTGTTAAGTTATACTTAGCTTTCGGACAAGCAGAGTTTGTATTACAGATATGCACAACTAGTAGTCAGTGTTCTCTGTTTGTTAGAACTCAATATATCAAATCATCCAAGTAAAAGGAGGGAACTTATTGATACTATATATGAACATTTTTAGTTTACAATACAAAACAAGAAAAGGGACAATTAAATGGATTAATAATAATAGAGAATTACTTTTACTCTGTTCAATTAACAGCAGCCGCCATGGATGAAGGCATAAGAAACATATTGCATTGTTTTCCAACCGAAGTCCATCCCTTATTACAAAAAAGAAAAATCCCCCAACAGAGGCACAAAAAAGACAACTACACTCAATGGCAGTCAACATAAGTATGCAAGAATATTATCATCTCATCAATCTTAAAATCTCCATTTTCTTTGGAACTCAACCGAAAAGGGCAGCATACAGCAGCAGATTCCAAGAGTCGGGCAGGCCGGGCAGGCACCAATGGCTACAATCCAAGCCATTATGCAGACCGTAATAACTAGGATGAGCGTCTTTCCTATACTGAGATAGCAAAGTTACGTCGAGGAGATAAACTGGCTTCTTTATCCGCCCCAAAACTTTATTCACAACGATGGCAGAAAGTGGCGTCCCCGCCGGGTAATTTACGCCAAAGTAGGGCTCGGTTTGTCCGTTGCATGTCTTCGAAGGCTCGTTCCAATCCTTTCCTCTGCGCAAAACGCATGCATGCAAGCGCGTGTAATAATAATAACTTAAAGGGGAAGATCCAAGATTTTCGAACAATGCGAGGACTTACTCGTAATGGGTCGGGGAGATTCCTTGGAAGAAGACTTTGGTCTTAGATGGGTCGACGTTACGGTTGACCCATCGAGCCCATGTGGTTAGCCCTTTGTAGTATGCGATCAAACGGTTCATGTCCTTGTATAGCTTTCCTTGCTCCTCAATGTAATCCCATCTGAAAAAAGAAAAAAGAAGACAATTTGAGAAAGAACCTTTTGTTTTTCTGTGTAGTAATTCAAGTTTAGTTTTTTTTTTTTTTTTAATTTTTGGGTGTGAGATGAGATCGTACGGCTGAGAACTTCCAGTATGAGTCCACCAATGCCATGAGTTGAAGATCAACATGTCCATTCCTTTCCAAGAATCGCCATTGTTGATAGAGTCGAGCTTTAGTACTCGGCCCACCTTTTCTACCTCGTCAACGTCGACGAGGAATGGTGTTCGATAGAGTAGCAACTTCAGACCATAGTCCTGCAATAATTATAGTAAGCTTTCATTACTATACAAATTATATATATTTGAGGGTTGAATAGTGTTAAAAGGAAAATTTGAGTGATGTGTTAGATGGAGGAACATCTTTGTGTCATTGTCAACTTAGGTAGAAATAATCATGATTACTCAAATGACTTGCTTCGTTATGATGGCTAATGTCGCAATAATTGCGTTAGATTTGGTTCAATATTTAATGATTATATCCGCCTATAATATTAATTGGAACAAGCCAAATATAAATCCAAGGACGTCACCTACCTTATCTCAAACCCCTACTTTTATCTTAGTGTTCTTTGTTTTCTTCCCTCTCTCTATCATTTTCTACTAATTTTAACAATTTTAACGTTCTTTCTTTATCGTACCAAACATAACGAAGTACAAATTTGTGGCTGCTGCCCTAAAAGTTGACTTTTTCTCACCAGCAGCTTTAGAAAAAAACTAGCATTATTCTTGCACATACTTTCTATATTTCCTTATCAATTAACAAGATTATATTTCTTTTTTCCTTCTAGAACTCCGTGCATAACTAACTAGCTCATAAACCAATTTATCTAAAAAGCTTAATCTTGAAGGTAAGTAAGCCTTATAACTAGCTAAATAAAGCATAAACCCATGTAACTAAAAAGCTTAATCTTGAAGGATTAGCCATAAAGGTGAACCTTTTTTTGTTACGAATGATGGTAAGAATTCATATTCACAACTCATTGCTCTAAGCTTTCATACTAATTTACCTAAAAACCAAACTGACACTAATATAAAAATGAAAAAAAACTATTAGCAACTTTATACGATGGACCCCCTGCTAAAAAAAACTTTAGAAAAAAGGGAGAAAGATTCACATGCATGCACTATAGAAAAGTCATCATTTCTTGGCCGATTAACACTAACAAAGTCGTCGAACTACATACAAAGAGCAGCCTGGCCTACCCCTTCTATATCAAAATCATTAAGAACCACATGATACAACCTAACCCTTAATAGACAAATTGTATTATTACTTCCCCACAAACAAAAAAGCAAAGAAAAAAAAAGGTGGTAATAAAAAAAAATTTACCAGGAATGTGAGCTCTCCAAGACCACCTCGTCTATAGAGCGAAGTCCTAACATTAGGCACCGAAGAATGGATCATGCAGCTCAACGATTGCCACATGTTAAGGCTCAGAGAATCTCCGACAAACATTATCTTCTTCCCTCGATACTTTTCCAGGAAATTCAACCCATTGAAACTGCAAATCATCGGCTCGATTATGTAATCAAGTTATATACTGAAAGAAGAAAGGAAACTAAAATAAAGAGATATGTATTATACCTAGGTAGGTTGCATGAGAATGGCTGCCATCTGTACTTGAGATATGTACGGTCTGGCCTTTTGTACTTTAGGCAGTTGAACTCATCGTCTATGAAGGGACAAGATGAGAAGTCGTAGAGTGGATAAGATGAGTCGTAAACCCATTTTCCTCGGAAGATGTTGCAGCTGATCTCTGAAGAAGAAGCTCCGAGGTTTTTTGTGCTGTTGTAATAACTGCTTTGGTCCAAGGATGAAGCAGAAATGAACAAGGTATGACTAGAGATGAGTATGGAAATAATCAAAATGGAAAATCTAATCGTCATGTCTAAAATCTATGAGTGCTTCGAAGAAGCTCTAGCAGTCTAGTTTGGAAAGCTTGATGTGATGTGTGCTTGCTACTTTAGTTTTTGAGTATATATATATATACATATATGCTTAATCAACCATATTTAATTGCTTCTTGCATCTTCTAGTCTAGTGAGACCCATATGTATAAGAATATCATTTTATTATTTGTTTTTTATTTTTAAAAATATATGTGGGTGGAAGAATATGTCAATGGGGACCCATCTTTTGTAAATGCGAGGTGGAGTTGAGGTGATATTATAACGACATATTCGTCAATATATTAACGACACAATAGGTATCCTTTTAGTATGATATATGGAAATGAAATTTAAATTTGGGCGCGGCGTTGGTATGATTTGTGCGAACGTACGCTGTGGCTTTTCTTGAGGGGCGTTATTAGAGAATAACAGTTCGTAACTATAGTAGTTTGATTCGTGTTTGTAGATTAGAAAAATGATCAAAACAAAAGTTACACCAAGCACAGTCCCCAAAGTTTTTAAAATTATTCATACAGTGCTTGCTCTTTGTGGCCCAAGTAGAAAAAAAATGGAATCTTGGAGTGATTTTAATTGCCGCTCTTTCATTTTCTAATAATCTATTGCACAATGCATTGATTAATGATGCTAAATGAAAGACGAGGCACTATAAATGATATAATTTCTTTATTTCTCTGAATGTCCACATCATCCGTCAAATTCGTTACCATGTGTTACTTCATTAAATAATGTTTTGTCCTTTTTAAAATTTTGTCTTGGTGTTTGGCTTATCTTTGGTTGGCCGGTACAAGATCGATAACTACCTTTATTACACATTACATATCTATCTTATATAATACATATATAGATCCACACTATATACCAAGAAAGTTGCACAAATCGTGAATAGTACTAGATTTTGATTGATTGTTGCTATTAGCAGTTCATCCATAAATAACAGTACAAAGCATTTAAGTTAGAAATATGCACCGCAGAAAAAAAAATATAATATTACATGAACGCCACGCACGCAGTTAAAACAAAGCACACAAAACACTCCTTTCTCTCAAATTACTAACCAGCAGCTTGAAAATCACCAAAATCATCATCTTGTTTATCATGCGATTGCTCATTTCTATTGGACTCTGATTCATCAAGCAGACTGCGTTTCTCAGTTTCAGGCACATCACTTTCGCCGGAGTTTCTCGAGAAACTCCGATCTGATGACTCAGCCACCGGCGAGAGGGGGGGCGGCGGCGGTGGTGGCAGTTTGAGACTTACCGGCGTTTCTTTGATTTTGGTTTTATCCTCGAGAGAAAGATCGCTGATTCCCCGCTCAAGGATCTTCGGTTTCGATAGTCCTGTATTTTTCTGCTGGTGTATAGAAACAACAATTGCGAAGCAGAGTTTTATAAAAGTTATGAATCTATGAAATGTGATTTCAATTACAATTTACAACTTACGTTCTTCAGCTGAAGCACTAATGTCTCGCCATCTTTTAAACTGTAATCAACTGATGAGGTGTGCTGGTACTGCTGCTCCATTTCTTCTGCAGTTCTCTTCTTATGGAGATACCTTTACAGGAGAATGAACTATAACAGTTGGAGGTCAAAATGAATGAGAAAAAAAAGAAAAGAGAAGTGAAAGAACACACCCCATCCTGGGGAACGAAAGCCTAAAACAAGGGAATATGAATGTTTGACCTCGGAAGAGGAATACGGAGAGGAAAATCAAGGAATGAAAAGTTTCATACTTCATGTGGTCATGAAGAGCAGCTTGGAAATCGTATGCTTCGGTTCTTTCTCGAAATCCAACACCGATGAAAGCATGGCGATGGCGTCCACCTGCAGGAGTGCAGTATGTGTGACAGATAAGAGTTTTTTTTTTTTTTTTTAATAATTTGGAATACCCAAACAATGGTATTGCTATCAGGTAGTTGAATTGATAGAGGGCAAGCTATCTTCTCTTTATGAAATTCTGAGTTTCCAAACATAATGATTTGAGTGATGGCATAATCTGATAGTTCGTGTATTTTGAAAAATGTCTATGATGGAACACAAATTGAACTGGTCGATGAAATTTATTCAAGGACAAGGCAATAAGTTACATTACCAATATCCTCTTCAACCCGAAGTACAAAATATCTGCAAATGCATCGAAGAATCGACAGAGGTTTTACTTTATAGAACCGAAGCACAGAAATAGATGATTGTGACACAAAAGAGAACTTATTAGGAATTGCATACCTGCTACTATCTATCACAGGCTCTACTGGATGTGGCTCTCCATCTCTCAGAAATGCACGGGCATAGAGTTCGCCTGTTTAAGTAATAAAGTCATCAAATCAAAATTACAGAATCCACGTGAACTTGCAACAAGCGATGTTTGCGCAAGATTTAAAAACTTTAGGAACTTAATAAAGAAAAAGATTTACCTGTTGATTTATCCTCCAACCGAATGATGCATTCATCTCCTTTGCTAATAACTTTCAAAGTTCCTTCCCATGCCCATTTGTTGACGTTCCATTCATCAGCCCTAAAAAAGAAAGATACAATATATGCAGCATGCACAATAGTATCAGCTGAACTGCACTACATCAGGAGCTTAATGGCATTAATTTTGCATTAGTATTTTAACAAACAAAGCTTCATAAATTATTCGATCTTAGGCACTTCAAAGAATCATTATTTCCAAGGGAAGTTTTTTGATAAGATCACCACAACATTGTCACTGGCATAAGAAAAAAATCTTTAATCAGAGCACCCAGAGAAAATTTAGAAGTTTAGACCCGAAGGGTGTCAAATAGCATCACTTGAGAAACAAATGCAGATTCAAATAAATATGCAACAAGCAACTCAAAGTTAATTAACCTGTACGAAGCTGTGCTTTTCCGCGGAGGAATCTGCATATTTATTGAGTAGGAAAATCAGGTCGACAATCCTTAAAAGGGAAGATACATAGATCGAAAAGAACATCACCAAACTTGAAAACCGAATGCTTGACAAAGGGAACACTGATAAAACACATTCTGAATATAATTGCCAGTACCCAATTTCGCATGAATACAAATAATGCATTTACAATGTGCATCCCGAAGGTGAGGAACTAAAATCCGATCAATCATCAAACCTAATCTTCATTCAAATTAAATCACATTGATTATCAGCTGAAGAAATTGCAATCATCGAAAAATTCAGCTCAACGATTCACTAAAATTGCGATAAAAGACACTCGAGATATATCCTGGCAGACAAAACAATAACTGATGACTAAATACACTAATGTATCTAGAAACCCAGCTCAAAGTTTCACAACAATACAACAGAACCAACATTTAACTACTTATCGACACCCACAACAAAACATGCAATTAAAGAAATCAAAGTAAACGTATGATTTCCCCCTTACCATGTAAACGTAGCATTCGGAAACTTGGAATAGAATAAGCTCGATCGACTCCACTCTTTCTTCTTCCCCTCTTTCTTCAGTTTTCTTTTCCTCCTCCATACGATTGATCGCTTGTCGTTGAACAAAACAATCGAAATATAACAGAAGGGGAAACGAGATTTGACCTAATTGGGTTCAATTGGAAGCAAGGGTTCAGAAGATGTCCTCCATAACTGCAGAGTTCAAGATTCTAGAGAGGGACTGCGGAACAGAAATTTTCGATGCCATTTTATATTATTAACTATTTTATTCGCGTGTATTTCGTATTAATATATATGTGCATATATTCAATAATTTTTGGCAAATACATTTTTCGTTAGATTATATCAAAGTCAACATGTTAATAAGAGATTCTGATTAGGGCTGTTCAAACATTTTTCGTAATTTTCGGTTATTTCGGTTCCGTTAGTTCCCTTTTTCGGCCGGTTTTTGTTTTGAATTTAATTTTCCGGTTTGATTTTTGCTTTTCAGAAGGAAAAAAAAAACGAAAAAAATAAAAAAACCTATATTTAATTGTGACTTCTTTTAAATACATAGGCCCAACCATATGTTTTCTTTAAGTATGATCATTTCTCTCCTACAATGTACTCCCCCGATTCCTTAATACACGTTTATGGATATTACACGTATATGACGAAATAAAGTAACATCTCCATTATACGTTAATTAATTATGTTATCTAATTTAATTTAACAATTTCTATTAAATATGAGGGGTAAAACTGGAAATTATCAATATTGTTTATCTTGAAAACTGTAAAACGACGTGTACTTAAAAACAAAACAAATTCTAAAACGACATGTATTAAGGAACAGAGGGAGTATCATAGGAAGTATTTTATTTCACTATTAGAATCACATTAGAACTGCAGGGACGGAGCTATGAAAGAACACGGGAGGTCCATTGACCCCACGGACCATCGGATTACCCTTTAGTACTACACCAACCGAAACTTGGCTGGAAGTTAGTTTTCCTACAGAGCCCCCGACTGTAATGGATAAATTTGGGCAAGAAGGAAAGGAAATCCGATGAAGATGATGAATAGTAATGGGTTGGACTTATATTTTTTTTTATTGAAATGGGTTGCAATGGGTTGGTTAAAAAGTTAATTTGGGTTTTTTTATTTAATTGTTTTTTCGGGACTGTTTCGTTTGGGCCATTTTGCTGATGAGTATTTATGGCCACCCTTCTTTTTATTAGTTGTTTCAAATTAGGTTTGATCTTAATTCTTCTTTTTAACAACGGTGCTTGCATTGAAAAAAAAAAAACAATATGTTATAATGATTAATATGGAGCCCCAACGGCGTCCGAATCCTGGTTCCGTCCCCTAGTTTTCTTTGCGAAAGAGATAATTACAGTCATGCCCCAACCGAAATAACATGAAGTTTTCTTCATTAAAAATAAGATATTAAAATCAATACTTTAATTTTCCCCCCAACCAGATGACACGAGCGAGTTGCATTTGTTGAGAATTTCAGTCCCGCATCGGGAAGTTAATATCACCCGGCTCAGTATTTAAATCAAAGAGGCCTCTCCACCTAATACCAATTGGTTTTAGGTTGGAACCCTCAATTTCAGTAGCATTCTTTGCTTTTATTTTTCTTTTTGGTAGATGTATAATGTTTTGATTTGTTAATTTGGAATGTTCAATTGGCCAAACGTTCACCCGGTGTTAATTTATCCAAATTGAACCCGTTGTGCCTTTTGTCATTAATTGTTTAATTTTAAGTTTATTTCATTTTTTTCTTTATTGAATTTAGAGTATTTAACCGACAGCACAACATCGTAATGTAGAAAATGGAACCGAACCAAATTAAAATAGTTCGGATATTGGATTAAGCATACCTAAAACAAACATAAAAAAAGGCAAAAATTTAGAAAAACGGACTGAACCGTCCAATGAACACCCATAATCTCAACAAAAGTCGTCATATTCATTGTACTCCAATTAAGCTTAGTTCGGGTGAACTTACCATTAGCTATCGGACGATCCGAATTTCAGCGAGACTAATTGTTCTGCATCTGTTCATGTCTTAAATCCACGGAAACATCTGAATGCGATTTAGTTGTATTAATTAGTTTATTTGTATTATAAAAAAGTAACAGCTTTAGCTAACAAGTTCTAATATTTTTAAAAATAAAAGAAATAAATTTTATAAGGTTTATTTATGTTGATGAACAGGCTAAATATAGAATGACAAAGTTCATCAAGTTCAAAATTGTGTTGACACTGTTTAATTTGGGTTAGGATTCAGTGTAATTTTGTGTATCTATTGGAGTTGGCTATTATTTCACAAACTTCAATTTTATTCTGTCTACTACATTTTATTAGTTTTAAAAATACAATTAAATATCTATATTCTTATATTAATGCTCAACAGGAGTTAAAAACCTCTCAACTTGGTGTATCAATCTGCCAATCAGAATTTTCTCAAATTAATAAGAAACCACCCACTATCTTGTATATATATTATCACATCTAACCTTTATTTATAGTAATTGTTTATTTAATATTTAATAATTATATATTTGTTTTTGTAGTTAAAATGGGTCAATAATTCCAAAATTTTAGATAAATCTCGAAATTTTCAATGATGGGACCCGATTTAATTCCTATTACGTCTCCGCACATCGAGGCTACAGAGGATAAGTAAGACAAACAACTTGGACTTATCTATTCTATACATTTTTTATTATTTATACTACCAAAAAGGCAAAGAGAATTGAATTATTTATAATTTATAATACCCCTAATATAAAATATTAAAACCCTCTCGCGTCGCAACATATCTCTATAAACTGTTATTTTACAACAGAACAGAGCCAGAGTATATATAGGGTTGTTGCTTTGATCTGCGAGGAGAAGAATAAACAATGGCTCAGGTGTTGTTGAGGAGAGTCTGCAGCTACAATCGGCCCGAGGCAGTGAAGTATATGTCTACCACGCCGGCGTGGTGGCGCCACGTGGAGCCTGCGCCGAAAGATCCGATCCTCGGTGTTACCGAAGCCTTTCTAGCAGATCCTTCGCCTGACAAAGTCAACGTCGGAGTTGTAAGTAGTAGAAGCTTGTAGATGTGCTTATGTGAATCTCTAAATTTCTAGTACTTTCATTGATGATCGGAGCTGAAAATGCGTATTAATTCGTCTTCTGTGCTTTTGGTTTCTATTCAGAACCTCATCCTTAGGAACCGAAATTTCTATTTTTATCTGTTGATTTTTCGATTGTATCTCTGCGAGACTTTCTGGAAAATTGTGTAAATCTTGGTTTGTTCCATTTTTTTTATGCCGTTTCTTGTTTTGCTTGGGTAATTTTCTGTTCAAACTGACGTTTTTGATAACGGAAGAAAAGAGATACTCTCGGATAAATAGCAGATCCGTGATGTTTTTGTCATGTTTCTTCCTCATAGCGAATTTAAAATTACATTAACACAGCAAATTGCTCAGCTTCTAGGTGACTTCTCGTATATCATGAAGTTTTTGTTTTATCAATGTTTTGATTTTAGGGTGCATATCGTGATGATGATGGGAAACCTGTGGTGCTCGAGTGCGTCCGAGAGGCTGAGCGAAGAATTGCAGGAGAACTCACCATGTTTGTTTTTCTATCCATCGTTTCTCTTGCACGCGTGTCTATCTGTCTGTTACGTATTTCAGCATAAGCCTCTTAAGTATATTGTTTTAGCCGATTTAGTCCATTGAAAATTGAAATTACATGATCTAAAACAGTATTAGCCGGAATATACTTTGGGACCAAACTGTTGGGATGTGATTGTAAGAGAATCACTCTGCTTTCCTAGTTGATGCTTTATTGAGGTTCTAATATTCTGAAACTTTTGTAGTAGGTAGATTCCCGATCCTTTAGCAGCTTTTGAAAATGAACGTGGCTCTATGCTGTAGCTATTGCTTTTGATAATGTTTAAGGATCTTTGAGCTATATCGGAGAAAATAAAACTTGAGCAATTCTGTGGTGATTTTATAACCACAGCTTAGTTTCCTAAGACAAGAGCTCATTGAAAACGATATAAATTGTGCAAGAATCTAACGTTACCAAGTATTCTATCTTCTCAGGGAATACCTTCCAATGGGCGGTAGCGTAAACATGATACAAGAGACCTTAAAGCTCGCTTATGGTGAAAACTCCGACTTGCTCAAAGACAAGCGAATAGCTGCTGTACAAGCTCTCTCTGGTACTGGCGCTTGCAGGCTTTTTGCAGATTTCCAAAAGCGATTTTCACCTGACTCGCAGATCTACATTCCGGTCCCTACATGGTCCAAGTAAGTTTTCATCATTACACAATCCCATTTACCTTCTTAGTTGTCGAAAGGTCCTGTCTGTGATAATAATGTGGACGTTTTTATACAGCCATCACAACATATGGAGAGACGCTCATGTTCCACAGAGAACCTTCCATTACTATCATCCTGAATCGAAGGGCTTGGACTTTTCTTCATTAATGGATGACGTAAAGGTACGTGAAACTGAAAGTCATTACATGAAGCGCATGTTGCTTGGTCTAATGTTCGTTAATGGCGCAGAATGCACCAAATGGTTCCTTCTTTCTGCTTCATGCCTGTGCTCATAACCCCACTGGAGTCGATCCAACTGAGGAACAGTGGAGGGAGATCTCGCAGCTGTTCAAGGTCTATAGCGACTTGTTTTTCATGGGCATCGCTTTCGTTTATTATTTGTTATTTTGTAAAAAAAATTAATATACTGTATCGTTTCAGGTTAAGGGACACTTTGCATTCTTTGACATGGCCTATCAAGGTTTCGCAAGTGGCGACACGGAAAGAGACGCAAAGTCCATCAGGATTTTTCTCGAGGACGGTCATATGATAGGATGTGCACAATCATATGCAAAGAACATGGGACTTTATGGTCAGAGAGTTGGTTGTCTGAGGTAACCAATTGCGTCCCTTTATCGTGCAATCCGAATAAGGCCAACATAATACGTTACTTATACAGAAACTTACTTCATATGCCTGGTGTTGTCTCGAGGATATAGTATTGTATGTGAGGATGAGAAGCAAGCCGTAGCCGTGAAAAGCCAGTTGCAGCAGCTAGGGAGACCTATGTACAGTAATCCTCCTGTTCACGGGGCTCTAATCGTTTCGACGATTCTCGGAGATCCCGAGCTGAAACAGTTGTGGCTCAAGGAAGTCAAAGTAAGCTGCCTCCTATAAGAGTCAAATGTAGTTCGAACATTACTCTATTTATTACATTCTTCAGTTAGGTAACGCTTACACTCATCTAATGCATTGTCTTAGGGTATGGCTGATCGCATCATCGGTATGAGATCGGCTTTGCGCGAAAATCTCGAAAAGTTGGGCTCTCCTCTTTCATGGGAGCACATAACCAAGCAGGTCTGATCATCATCTCACACACACACATTTATTTATATTGTAAGATAAGCTAATCCTCGATATATATTACTTCAATATTATCAGATCGGCATGTTCTGCTATAGTGGGATGTCGCCTGAGCAAGTCGATAAGTTGACAAATGAATATCACATATATATGACTCGTAACGGGCGTATCAGGTAAACGAAATGTTTTTCTTTTCCGCGGAGTATTTGCGGAAAATTTAATAATTTGCTTGGCTTGTGGAACTTTAAATCAAATAAATATGGATTTTGTGCAGTATGGCTGGAATCAATACGGGCAACATTGGGTACTTGGCGAATGCTATACATGAGGTCACCAAATCATCAGCCTAAGTAAGTCTCTTTCATTTGCTTATCTAATTAGGAGATTTTTTTATGGGATTTTTTTTCCTTTCTCGAAGAATAAAATTGGGTGGTTACATATTACAAAGCCATAATGTGTTGTGGTTTTTATTGTAATTTTTTTCGTGAATATAAACGGGAACAGAGATAATATTTTTCAGGCTCTTATGTATGACTTGAGAAATAAATACAAACCAGTGAAAGATGCAACAGTTCTGATATATGTTGTAAGAGAAAGCATGGTCCATCAATTATTTATACATATATACGTATATTAATTATTTAGCTGCGTACATTAACTCCAATATGGCGGGTGACAGAAGAGAGGGAGCACTTATTAATTAATTAGGTTTATTTAATTTCTACTTTATATCACTTGGAAATTGGAATTATCATTTTCCTTCTCCTCTCATTGTGACCTGCGAGCCGCCTTCTGCAACTTCTCTTTGCTTCATCGAACTCTGCGAGCTCGTGGAACCTTTACAAAAAAAGAGAGAAAAATTAGCATTGCTTAACTTTCTTTCATTCCAACTAAAAACTAAAAACAAGACTATGGAGTATTGTTTTCTGATGGTGATAATTAGAGTGAGACATGTAAGGTTTTTTTGTTTTTAATAAAAACTATGTCTATATATATTTGTCCTAGCTTGCATGTCTCTTTTGCTTAAATGTCTTTTTGTGTCGAAGGTCATGCAATAGAGACAAAAGTTAAAACTTTTTTCGGACCAAGAAATTTCTCATGTCGATAGCTAGCTAACACAAATGTGTAGAGTTCATCTTTTTTCTCAAGTCGTCTTTATATTGTAATACGGAAATAAGCACTTCACCAGTAGTAACTTAGTAAGCAATCCACCCACCCGCGAGGGCCTAGCCTAGAGGGTTTCCTTTCTTACGCAATAATAGTTTAACACAAACCAATATCAACCGATAACATTTAAACAAAATGGTTCACATATTATAATATATATTTATTAAAATTACCTGCTGCATTGCTGACAAAACCTTTGCCCGACCCCATCGACGAGAACGACATGAGCCTTGGCGTGCGCCTCGCATACTCTGTGCCTTCTATGGTAAGCCTTCGCAGCATTTAGATCGGCCAAGCAATCTTCGGCTTGGCAGCACTTCGACGAAGACGAAGTTGAGTTCGAACCAAACGAACCCTTATCCTTATTCTTGCAATATTCCTTCGTTACTAATGCTTCATCGCCATCATGATGAGTAGAAGCATTGGGGTTAGGGTTAGGGTTTCGGTCTTTCGTCGCCTTTTCTTTCGCGGGCTTAGCGTCTTTGGTTACATCTGCAACTTCCATTGATTTGTACGTTTATTGTAGTATGTAATCGCATCTATATATATAGCTATATATGTGTTGACGGTGATGTTATTTGAACTAGAAGAGATAGGATGAAGGAGATGAGATAGTGAGTAGGGCTTTCATTGATGAGAATCTTCGCAAAGAAAAAAAGGAGAAAAGGTGAAGAGGAATCATGTGAGAGGACCACCAAGTTCTTTTTCTTGTTTGTGTGTGTGTTTTGGGTGTTACGTGTGTAGAAATCTAGTAGCTATGTGTCATTGATACGAGGAATTTTAACTAGGTACCAAAGTATTATTGCGGGGAGGAGCTAACTAGCCGTTTTAAGTATTGAAAGAAGGGGCTACTACGGATATAGTTTTTTATTAATATCGTGTGACCATTTATCAAAAATCATATATTCCCTACGTTCTTATATACTTTCGTTTTCGTTACGCTGGCATCCATTTCTGAATTGGTTCTGATATATAAAGTTGGAAATGAAAGCAAAATAAAATAAATAAGACGAATCTCGCGAGTTGTGTGGAGGACCCACCGAAGGAAAATAGTGAACTAAGGGATTATTGGTATAGTTATTAACTCGTGAGTTATGTGTCGGAACCATATTTACAGTTTAGATCTATTAAAGAGATCGTCTGTTTAATGGATTATTATTATTGTTATGACGTTTTTTGCTAATTAGTAACATTTTCCTTTGATTTTCTGTAATGGAACTTCTTATCTATTCATTCAACGGCTTCAAATAGCTACGTTGGAATCAAATTAAAATCGTTTGCGTTGCACTAAGTAAAGAAGAAAAAGGTTAAAACTTTTTTGACTGAATATTGTTTGGTACAAATATGAGTACGTGTTAATTAGAACTGCGTGGCTTTGACGAGTCTTTCTTGTTACTTTCGCACCGCCAACGTTATATTACGCGTTGCCCCACACAGTTTGTTGAAAGTTCAAACTAATATAATATATATATATATATATATTACAAATATATGTTAATATACAGACATCGTCGTGACTTAGCAATGGAATTGTGAAAGCTGTATTTTCTAGTCATGCATGCTTGGTTTATGTGGGCGTTCTCCACTGAACTTGAGTTTATTTGATTTTAATCGGTAAGAACAAAGATAACATATCTGTTAGGATATGCGGAAATCCCCGATAATTATTTTGCCCGAGAAATGACGATAATAAATAAAAGAGACGAAAAATAAATTTGGACAGTGACACGAGATTTACGTGGTTCGGTCAGAATGACCTACGTCCACGGGCCGGAGGGTAGAACTTCTTTATTATGTGGAGTGATTACAGACACGTACACCGACGTGATACCAACAATAGAGAATCAAAGCTACAAAATATTGGAAGTGGTGACCGAGGAATAAACCCTCGCTGAAGATGTGGTGGTGGTGCTTCTGTGGCGTGGGGCAATCTTTCTTCCTCAACGAATGAGGCTATTTATAAGGAAGTATTTGCCTCATTCGCCTGTATGAATAGAAGAAAAAATAAAACTGCTGCATTGACTTCACTTTTGGTTGGCAGCCCACGTGAAACATCAAAACACCTTTTGAGTTTGCCTTCTTGTTTCATTTAGTGCCTTTGACATGTTTCGGCGCCCACATAGACGATGGAAAAACAATTCTTCTCTTCCCACGTGCATCTTTGAATATTCAACACAAGCTCACCTAACAAATCTCCACCTTGAGCTTGATTCCGAAAATTACTCCACCTTAATAGTAACACCTTTAGTCACTATCTTTGTCTCCCTCCGTCCATAGCCCCGACGGGCTAGTTCACCATTTTAGAAACACCAATCAAGTCCAAACAATGCATGAACTTGGAAACTAGAAGAGCTTTCGTAAACAAATCTGCAGGATTATCCTTCATGTTGATCTTCTTGATAAACACCTTCTTATCTGCAATGATATCACGAATAAAGTGATACTTGACATCAATATGCTTAGTCCTTTCGTGATACATCTGATCCTTAGTCAAATGAATCGCACTTTGACTATCACAGAAAATAGTAATGACTCCCTGATTTTGGGTTAATTCGCTGAATAACCCTGTCAACCATAATGCTTCTTTGATCGCATCAGTAACCGTCATGTATTCTGCTTCAGTAGTAGATAACGCCACTACATGCTGTAGAGTAGCTTTCCAGCTAACTGCACAACATCCAATACAAAATACATAACCAGTAAGAGATCGATCACCTGCGTAGTCTGAATCGACGAAGCCAACGAGAGTATCACTGGTTCTGCCAAACTCCAAACAAAAGCTTAGAGTGCCCTTCAAGTATCTGAGAATCCACTTCACTGCTTGCCAGTGTTCTTTCCCTGGATTAGCCATATACCTGCTAACAACACTAACAGCCTGTGAAATATCAGGACGTGTATATACCATTGCATACATAATACTGCCGACTGCACTCGAGTAGGGAACTCGTGCCATATAAGCTTCCTCCTCATCTGATGATGGTGACTGAGCAGCGCTTAGCCTAAAATGGCTAGCAAGAGGAGTGCTGACTGGTTTGGCATCGCTCATGCCAAATCTCTCCAAAACCTTTCTGAGGTAACTTTCCTGGGTCAGGTGCAACTTACCAGCTCCTCTATCACGTCTAATCTCCATACCAAGAATCTTCTTAGCTGCTCCTAAATCTTTCATTTCAAATTCACCATTCAATAAGGCCTTCAACTGGTGAATTTCTGCAAGATTCTTAGCCGCAATGAGCATGTCATCAACATATAATAATAGATAAATGAACGAACTGTCATTTAACTTCCGGAAGTAAACACAACTATCATACTTGCTCCTTGAGAAACCATGACCCAACATGAAAGAATCAAATCGTTTATACCACTGTCTTGGAGACTGCTTTAATCCGTATAAGGATTTCTTTAGTAAACAAACTTGGTCTTCTTTACCTTCAACTATGAAGCCTTCAGGTTGCTTCATATAAATCTGTTCATCTAAATCGCCATGTAAGAACGCTGTCTTGACGTCAAGCTGTTCTAACTCCAAATCATACATGGCAACGAATGCAAGCAATACACGAATAGAGCTATGTCTAACGACAGGTGAGAATACATCATTAAAATCAACACCTTGTACCTGACTATAGCCTTTCGCGACTAATCGTGCCTTATACCTTGCATCGTCCGAACCAGATAAACCTTCTTTCTTCTTGAAGACCCACTTACATCCGACTATTTTCTTTTTCTTCGGCGGCGGCACAAGAATCCACGTACCGTTCTTGTGCAGAGACTCCATTTCTTCATTCATCGCTACCAGCCACTTATCAGAATTAACATCGCTAATTGCCTCCGAATAGGTAGAAGGTTCGCCGCCTCCACCTGTTTCTTGCGCCACTGATAAAGCGTACGAAACTAAATTTACGTACCGCTGTGGTAGTCGAATGTCCCGTCTCTCCCTATCTCTGGCTATAGAATATTCCTGCTCGGTGCTTTCATCTTCAACATGATCTGAATCAGCATCTGGCTCATCCTCTTGATCTGTTGAACTCGTTGCAGGATCATTTGAATTATCTTTGTTGATCTCGAGCTCCACCTCGCTGTGTACACTATCCTTCTTTTCTTCATTAGTGGGATTAGTAGACTCTTTTGAAGGATGTAACATACAAGACTCGTCAAATGTAACATCTCTGCTAATTATAAATTTGGGTGACTTGGGATCAGGATTGTATAGTCTATATCCTTTCACCCCTGAAGCGTAACCGAGGAAAATACATTTCTTAGCTCTAGGCTCTAACTTTCCCTCGTTTACGTGCATATAAGCTGAGCACCCAAATATTCTTAAGTTTGAGTAATCAGCAGGAGTACCTGACCATACTTCCTCAGGAGTTTTGAAGTTGATCGGTGAACACGGTGAGCGGTTGACAATGTAACATGCTGCTGCGATAGCTTCAGCCCAAAAATCATTTGTCAACCCAGCGTTGGAGATCATACATCGAGCTCTCTCTAAAAGCGTCCGGTTCATGCGCTCGGCAACACCATTTTGTTGAGGCGTCATTCGAACAGTGTGATGTCGAGCAATTCCTTCATTTTTGCAAAACTCGTTGAACTCGCTTCCGCAAAATTCTAAGCCATTATCTGTCCGCAACCGCTTGATCTGTTTTCCTGTCTGCTTTTCAATCAAAGCTTTCCATTGTTTAAATGTTAGGAAAACATCACTTTTCTGTTTAAGAAAATAGACCCAGACTTTCCTTGAAAAATCATCAATGAAAGTCAACATGTATCTTGCACCACCTTTGGACGGAACACGAGAAGGACCCCATACATCAGAATGAATATAGTCCAAAGTACCTTTCGTCCTGTGGACTGCTGGCGAATTGAAGCTGATTCGTTTCTGCTTCCCAAAAATACAATGTTCGCAAAAGTCCATCTTACCAGTACTTTGACCGCAAAGTAGGCCCCGCTTGCTTAAAATCGTCAAGCCTTTTTCTCCCATGTGTCCAAGACGCATATGCCATAATCTCGTGGTATCAACCTCCGGGGATGTCGAAACTGCAGCGGAACCTGTAACGGTAGTTCCCTGCAAAATATACAAATTTCCAGACCTGCAAGCTTTCATCACGACGAGGGCACCTCTGGCAATTTTTAAAACTCCACCTTCACCTGAGAACCTGCACCCTTGAGATTCAAGTGTGCCTAAAGAGACAAGATTTCTCTTCATATCTGGAACATGTCTGACTTCTGTGAGCGTTCGGATGATTCCGTCGAACATCTTGATCCTAACAGTGCCTTTACCAACAACTTTACACGGAGCATCATTTTCCATTAAAACATATCCACCATCGAATTTTTCATATGTGGAAAAATAATCTCGACTCCGACTTATGTTGTAAGAACAACCCGAATCTAAGATCCACTCATTATCAGACCTAACAATATTTGCAGTTGCTACAAAAATTGTTCCATCGCTCTCATCAGCAGCTAAACTAGCTTCGGCAGGTTTATTAAATTGCTGATTATTTTTCTCCTTATTTTTTAATTTAAAACAATCAGCTTTAATGTGTCCCTTTTTCTTGCAAAAATTACAGACTTTATTTCTGTACCTGGATTTTGACCTTTCTTTAGATCTGCTACTTTCAGCATCTCTACGTTCTGGTCTTCCCCGTGCAAACAGGCCTTCTGCCTGGCTACCACTTATTTCTCCCGTAATATCCCTGTCTATCTGTTCTTTCGATTGTAAAGCGGATTTGACACTAGAATATGATATCGTATCTTTTCCGTATATAATAGTGTCACGAAAATGCTTTAAAGACGAGGGAAGGGAACACAACAATATTATGGCCTGATCTTCGTCCGTCACTTTGATTTCTACGTTCGCCAAATCAATAATGATAGAATCGAATTTATCGAGATGCGAAAGAATAGAAGTACCTTCTGTCATTTTCATACTATAAAGCTTCTGCTTTAAATAAAGCCGATTCTCCTTTGTCTTCTTCATGTAGATCGCTTTTAACGCATCCCACATACCCATGGCCGTCGTCTCCGTGGCAACTTCTTGTAAAACCTCGTAAGAGAGATTTAATATAATAGCCGATCTGGCTTTCTTGTCCAATTCACTAAATTGATCGTACTTCATTTCGGTCGGTTTCTTCTTTGCGCCTTCAAGCGCCACCTCGCAACCGTCTTCAATGAGTATGGCCTCCATCTTGAGACTCCACATTGCAAAGTTGACATTTCTGTCGAACTTTTCAATTGACATTTTTGTTATCGTCATGGTGGCTAAAAAATAAATCGGGGTTGGCTCTGATACCAATTTGTTAGGATATGCGGAAATCCCGATAATTATTTTGCCCGAGAAATGACGATAATAAATAAAAGAGACGAAAAATAAATTTGGACAGTGACACGAGATTTACGTGGTTCGGTCAGAATGACCTACGTCCACGGGCCGGAGGGTAGAACTTCTTTATTATGTGGAGTGATTACAGACACGTACACCGACGTGATACCAACAATAGAGAATCAAAGCTACAAATATTGGAAGTGGTGACCGAGGAATAAACCCTCGCTGAAGATGTGGTGGTGGTGCTTCTGTGGCGTGGGGCAATCTTTCTTCCTCAACGAATGAGGCTATTTATAAGGAAGTATTTGCCTCATTCGCCTGTATGAATAGAAGAAAAAATAAAACTGCTGCATTGACTTCACTTTTGGTTGGCAGCCCACGTGAAACATCAAAACACCTTTTTGAGTTTGCCTTCTTGTTTCATTTAGTGCCTTTGACATGTTTCGGCGCCCACATAGACGATGGAAAAACAATTCTTCTCTTCCCACGTGCATCTTTGAATATTCACACAAGCTCACCTAACAATATCATTTATTAGTTACTCTATGTGAATGTGAACTTAAAATGCAATTTTGGATTTGGAGCGAGTGAATATATGTTCATCATCTATTCTATTAACAAGAAGTGTATACTTTTTCGGTGATATAAAGAAAAGCACCGCCGTCAGTTTATTTTAAGGCCCCTCTTTGCTAATCATACATAATAATCCCCATTTAAATAATAAAATATATATATGCAGACCATCACCATATTTTTTATTCTCGCGTTGTCCCCTGTAGAAACAAGTCAAAGAGACATGAAGATCCACCCTTTCCATTTAAAAAAAGGGGGAATTTTCGTTCAGTCCCATGTCAGGGTCTGAAATTTTAGTTCAGGCCCTGTCAGGAAAAACATTAGTTTTAAGGACCCGATTATTCAGTAACAATTTATTGGTCTTTAGTAACAATTAATCGTTCCTCAGTAACAGTTCATTGTTCTGAAAATAACAGAAAACGATCATCCGATAACAGATTATATACTTTTATAACAGTTGGTCCTTATCTTTAAATTTTACGAAAAATTGGGTCCTTTAAACTAAAATTTTTTCTTAAAGGTCCTGAAAACTACTTTTAATCACTTTTGGGTCCTGAATCTTAATATACCCTTAAAAAAATCGTGGTTCACTCTTCTATACGTATATATAATGTATATATATATGTGCGTCATATAAAGATTCCACAGCCTGAATCTTACCAAGTTCATGGAACACAAACTAAAACAATAATGAGTTAAATATTAGACATAAACTAGGGTCGACTTTGTGTTCGTATCCTACGACAAAACCCTGGCAATTGTACTTACAGCTTGGCAATGCTTCTTCTGGGAAAGAACAACGTTGTTAGGTTGCACTAACAAAAGCCGACCAGCTCTTACACAGTCTGCCCATAAGTTGGCAATAATATAATATTCTGATCAAATTTCGAAGTTCCTTCACTCTTTCCTCCGAGATATATATCATGCATGCAACATATATATATATATATACGTATGCCATTACAAGCATTTCTTATTCAGTAAGTACACAAGAAAAATGGCGAATAATAACTCATTCTACGATATGCTTCCAACAATGGCCGAAAAGCTAGGAGGAGAAGCACTGATCGAAGAGCTGTGCAAAGGGTTTAATCTGCTAATGGACAGAGAAAAAAAGCTCATCACTTTCGAGAGCTTGAAGGCAAACTCAGCTGCTTTGGGACTTCAAGAACTTAGGGACGACGAGCTTCTGAAGGGAATGCTTACCGAAGGAGATTTGAACGGCGATGGGGCTTTAGATCAAATGGAGTTCTGCGTACTAATGTTTAGGCTTAGCCCTAAACTCATGCACCAATCTCAGGCCTTGTTAGAACAAGCTTTTGGTGTATCATCATGAAAGTTTGATCGTACTCTTTGATTTGGTTTGTTTTTTAATTTGAAATTTGTTTGCTTCGTCTTAACTCATGGAGTTGGATTATTGTTATATTCTTGATTCGATTGAATAGGGTGAGAATAGACTTTCAAGATTTGGAATGGAGATTAAAGGTTCAATTTTGACCTCAATTCGTTCACTATTTTAGGGGTTGGTATGGATTCCGAATAGTAATTACATACTTGGGTGAACTCGGTTTAGATTCGACTTGAGAATAAACTTATTATGGAACCTTAAAAAAAATGTACTCCTTCGGTCGGAATAGTTTTTGTACATTTTACTATATCGGACGTCGCACGATCTTTTATACATTTTTTATTTAGTAAAAAACTATCACAAACAATCAATATAATAATATTAAATACTCTTAAAAGACGTGTTAAAATATAGATATTTTTACCTTTTAATTATACTATATTATTAAATATTCAATTTCTTAAAAATTATGTCATACCTAAAATGTCAAAAATCGGACATATAGGGAGTATTTAATTGCTAGAATAAATAATAATAAACAAAAGAGAAATCTCGAGACTTGAGTAAAATAATGTCGGACCAAAATAAAATGAGGAAAAGGAAAAAAGAAAAGAAAATGCAGAGTCTATTCGTCGTCGTTGTTCTATCCCTCGCGATCGGTTTCTCCGACCAATTACTTATCGGCGCCGTCGTTATCCAATCGCCGCCGTGTACAACGCTGAAGCTTCCACACGTATCCGTTAACGCCCACTTCCATCCGGTGGATGAACTTCTTTAATCGTTTTCTTTATTTCGACATTCGGCAAAACCCCTCGTTTACTTGATTGGTGGAATTTCCGATTGGGTTCGAGCGAGGAACGGTTTAGGTGGACATGGGTAGCATTGAACCATTCAATCGGTATTTCTCAGACTACTATTCCGTGCAGCAATAAAGCTGAGATTTTTTAGGGAATTTAGTAAAATTTTTCATTTTTTTCTATGTGAATGTCCGGTGGAAAAAGGTTGGTGAAACTAGCTGCGAGGGCTTTTTACGATGACATAACCACGAAAGGGGAAAACCAGCCGAAGATGAGCAGAAGTGACAATAGAGGGATCGCTGTTGTTGTTCTTGATGCTCTTACTAGGTAAGTATTCCATTGCTTTCCTTCTTCTCTTTACTACCTGTTGGAAATGTACTGACTACTGAATGAGCTTAGCATGCGTGTGAGAGGCTGAGTGTGGAGACATTTGCTCGTTCGTGTGTTTGGCAAGTTTCTTGTAAATACCGTTTATTGTTATGACTCAATGTCAATAGATAGCTTTGTCTCAGGCGTCAATGGGTGAGGGAAGAGGATTTGGCTAAGGACTTGAAGCTTCACACAAAGCAACTAAGGCGGACTCTCAGATTTTTCGAAGAAGAAAAACTTGTTACTCGTGATCACCGTAAGGAGGTAAATGTTAATTCTTCAGCATTATGGGAAAAATCGTATGTGACTTAATAGAATGATGGTATGATTTTCCTATCTTACACTGGATCAGCCATGAGTTTGTCCAATACAGAGAAGCAAAATTGTTAATGAAAGAATTGAGATAATTGTGCATCCACAGATGCTTCCGTTGATCAAGACTGTAATGTGTTGCTGGCTCCATTGAATGTAGTGATAATACATATCCACTTAAATACCTATATCTTGGTGGTAAGAAAATACCTATATCTTGGTGGTAAGATATTGGGGACGAACAAAACTGTCTCGACTAGTTGTATTAGTCATAGTTGGCTGGATTTTATTTGCATTTCATTTTGATTAATAATGTTCGTCACGTTTTACCCAATTGTTTGTATCCTATCCCCGAACAACATGAGAGATACCATCTAAAATTTAGGTGAAACTTGATAGCAGTGCATCTCACCATAAATAATTACTCTCATGACATCCATTTTATGGTCTTGTTATGTGCCTTTATTGGTTTTATCAAGTTCGTGTTTGCTTCTTATGCTTATACTAAGCCGTGCGAACCCTGATCCTCAGGCATTTCATTTCTAATTATTTCCATTAATTAATGTTTAATTACTCTTTAGTAATAATTGAGCACTTTGCAGACTGCAAAAGGCGCAAAAATATATAATGCTGCAGTTGCTGCCACTGTGGATGGTCCATCTACTGGAAGAGAAGGCGATGACAAGTTAAAGATGCATACCCATTCATATTGCTGTCTTGATTACTCGCAGGTTTGGGGCTACCTAGTAGATCTTAAGTTCTAGATATATACTGTTGAACAGTGATATTTCAACAATGGCATACATTCACAATGCCCTAGTTACATAGTATCAGTTGGTTGTAGGAAAACTATATGTTACCAAGCTATTTATTTCAAAAAAGATTTATGTAGAGCAATTGCATTTCTGTCACTGAAAACATTGTAACGTCAGACATATGCTTTGAAGATGGTGGTCATATTGAATTGAACCATACTGAACTGAACGTGTTAACTAGATAGCGCTTGTGCGTCTACTACAGTTCTTATTTTGAAAGATTCAACCTCTGATAGAAAGTTATGAATCGTTTTACTTCATGAGATTGTGTAGGGTCCACTGTAATTTGCCACAGATTATAAGTTTATATTCCAGTTGATTATTGAGAAAAAATTTCTTATGGTTTTCAGTTTCTTGGGTTTTCATATGATGTCACAGAAACTATTGTTGGTGCGTGCATATCTAGTGCTGCTGGGAAAGTATTCACTTTTCTGTCATTTTACGTGCAGATATATGATGTGGTAAGGTACAGGTTGCATAGAATGAAGAAAAAACTAAAGGATGAATTGGAGAGCAAGAATACAGTTCAAGAATATATATGTCCAAATTGCAATAGAAGGTAGGAACTGTCTCATAAGTTCTAAATCTGTTCTCTTTGAATTCCTTCTGGTTTTATATGATCTATTATCTATTTGTCTTTTATTGAATCTGAGATTTTAAAATGAACTCCAGGTATACCGCGCTTGATGCCATTCGATTGATATCAGCATATGATGACTACTTCCACTGTGAAAGCTGCAATGGGGTTCTTGTGGCTGAGAATGACAAGTTTGTTGCTCAAGATTTGGGAGATGGAGATGATAATGACAGGAGGCATCGTCATGAAAAATTAAAAGACATGCTGACAAAGATGGAGGTTAGTTCTTTTTTTGGTTTGTGCTTGTGCTGTCTATGACTCGGGTCTTAGAAATGTGGATAGATATAATGGTGGGGTACTATTATAAGTTTAAGTTTGCCTCTGTCAGCCGTTTTCCCTGTCATAAAATGTGCTGAAACTGACCTTGATCTGATCTGCCTCCTGCTTTCATTTCTATAGTTATGCTTTGTCTGTTCCATATCCTTTCTCTGAAATTAGAACTGAAATAGACTATGATTATATACACATGTAGTCACAGTATCATCATGCTTTTTCAAAAGCATGGATGATATGTTAGTTAATGTTTTTGTATAATATAATTAAATACAAAAGTTGTGTAGCGAATGTGGATATTTGTTTTCATCCCCTCTTTATATATGGGATGCAGGAACAGCTAAAACCGTTGACTGATCAACTTGCGAGGGTGAAAGATTTGCCTGTCCCGGATTTCGGAAATCTCCAGGCTTGGGAAGTAAGAGTGCGTTCAGCTGGAAGATCAGCCAATGGTGGCAATGATAATGATCCATCTAGACTTTCCCAGGGACTTGGTGGAACTCCTATGCCATATGTTGGCGAAACAAAGGTGACTTTTTTCTCAGTTAGATATAATGAGCAACCTCGTAGCTTCTAACAGCACGCCCCGAATCCCCTATTGAATCCCCTTTTATGCATAATCTTAGTTTCCCCAATCCCATCTATATGATATGACTTTGTCACTAGAAAGTCCATAGTCTTGCAAGAGTTAGAGAGCCCTTGAATTTTTGTTGTCTCCTTGAGTAGCTATATGGCAAAGATTGAGTAAGTGCGTTCTTGTAATGATTTTCACTTACATGCTCATAATAGTCAGATGAGTTCCATCCAAAATATTCTTTTCTGTGAATGATATTGAAAAGAAATAATCCCATCAGCATCATCTTTAGAAGCAATTTTTTAGGTTATTCTTAAGCATTGTCTTTTCAGGTTGAAGTTGCCTTTTCGGGAATCGATGAGAATGGCGAAGATAAAAAAGTCAATATAGGAGCACCAATGAAAGTTTTACCTCCGTGGATGATCAAGGAAGGAATGAATCTTACAAAAGAACAACGTGGGGATACGGAGACCAAAACGGCTACTTCTTTGACAGCTACCGAGCTTTCAGAGGACAAAAAGACCTCGACCGTGAAGGATGAAGCAAAGAACATACAAGTCTGTTTGCACTCAAAATTAAAGAAGATGACTTTATTTTACCTTTTCCGTGGAACAGCTTATAATTAGTCGATGCGCCGTGCACCTGTATAAACTTTTCTGCAGGATGAATACTATAAAGCTTTCTATGCTGCGGTACTTAAGCGCCAACAAGAACAAGAGATGGCCCACAAAGAAGAGGAGGCATCTAATGCTGCACTGACCAATGAACGGCAAGTTGGCATGAAATCGAAACGTGAACATGAGTATGATGGAGATGACGTCGTCTGGGAGGAGGAAGCTCCTCCTCCAGGTAAATATCGCATCTTTATAATATTTCAAGAATGGTAATCAGTTATGTAGCTACTTGGAATAATTGATGGAGACTTTGGTTGTTTAAGGCTTGCCGAAGTCAAGTCGTGGAACAACTCCATGCTGATATTATTGAAAAGCAATTTATGTTTAACTATACCTAAACTTAGACTTATTGCCAAGCATTTTTATTATCTGCTGCGTAGTCGACACGAAGTTGTCGTTGATATTTGAATGATATGTTTGTTGCCACAGCTGGCCCGTCCGAGCAATACAAGGTAAAGGACTTAAACATAGAAGCAGAAGCAGATGATTCTGAGGATGAGGACATAGACTGGGAAGAAGGATAAGAATCTACAAATTGTGTTATTCAAATATCTTCAAGTTCCACGATTTTTCGACTGGTTGATTCTTAGTTATATCTCACAAGTAACGTAGTTAGCACTAGAGCGCGAGCTATAAGATAGATGGTGGTGACTTGAAACCTTAGCAGCTGAGATATATTCGTTGTAGATTGTGAAGCAGATATACGGTTGCTGAGAATCTGTCTGTGTAAATATGTTAACTAGAATTGCTGTGTAATAATAAGGTGAGAAACTGTCTGTGTAAATATGTTTAAGTTGTTAACTAGAATTGCTGTGTAATAATTATACTGCGTAGTAGAATATGGGAAGTTGGCAGATATGCAGTCTATGATCTGCTTGTAAGCTAAGATAAACTACAACTTAATTGAACGAAACACTGTTTCATTGGACAGCAACATTAAAGAGAAAGAAACTCGACTTGAAATCGAACTACTAGTCTCAAGAAAATTCTAATGATCTCAGCGACTCTTCTAAAGCAGCGACAGTAAGGACAAGAGAAATGTCAATGACTTGGGCCAACTGAATCACATACCTTTGTACAGAAACTTCCAATATCTCGCACATGAAGGATTAGAGTGGATTGCACGTAGAATCCATCTTGAAGAAGTGTCGGGATAATCCGAGTTAGAGGTCCCATCTGTTCGAGCTCCAGCAGAAAGCAATGACATTTGAAATAATATTTCGGCGGGTTTCATCTCTGCACAAGGAAACCCAAAACCGAGAAAGCAAAAGAAATGCCACATGAGTAGAGCATCCACTGAATACATATGCCTTTCAGCACTTACAGTCTATGTTTAAGCATATGCACAGATAAGCAGCATTTTCAATGGGATCTGACAATGCAAGTTGTAGCATGATTCATCAAGCTCAATTACTTATCTAGGAAGTCGATCAATATTCTAAGGAAAGAGTACGAACTCATATCATTTCAAAGGCATAATAGGGCCAGGATCAGATAAGCAGACTAGAGATGCATTAAAGACAAACCTGAAGGCCAAGAAAACCACTCATCGCGAAGGTTCACTTCCCACTTTGCTTTGGAGCCGAGGCTGCCTTCTGCTTGAGCCAGCAACATGGATACCATAGGTAGGGGATGGGGAGAAGTATCTTTTGCTTTCTTAAGACTTGTTATGGCTAGCGATAAGTAACGTGACTCACGTTCTCGACGAGCAAGCTCTAGGCAGATGGCTCCTAAAGTCCAAACATAAAGATTACAACAGTTAAAGGCGATATTGTTTGCAGCAATTAATGTATGGTACAGTTCCTCATCAGTTGAAGCCATTGTATAGGCAATGCATGAATTAAACTCTTTGTCCTAATTAGAATTCAAGGCGTAATAAACATAGAAAAGATTATACCATGGAAAAGGAAGAGAAAGCTCTCCCCCTCATCGAGTGAGCAAGCTTGTGCAAAGCATTCTTCTGCAGCAAGAAAATCGTCAAAATAAATAGCAATAAAACCCTTGACCATGTCGAATCGGGACATCCACTTGTTCCATGAGAGCTCAATGTCTTTGGAGCAATCTTCAAAGCCCAAAGATATTATATCATGTTCATCTTCGAGCCCATATCTGGACTGAAGAAGCTTCAGAAACAGCCAACCAGTGTGAAATTCAGTTCTGAGCTTCAAACATCTATTATATTCTCTGTTCACGGCAATAGTATCATTTTTTACAGCATATGCACGGCCGAGCAGCAAATGTGCGAAAAAAAGATAGCTTTTATCAACCGACAAGCCCAAAGCGCTTTCAGCATGCTTCAAACACTCACTAAAATTCCCCGTCTGCAGATTAACCTCAGCTGCACATAACCGAAGCTGGAAAATTTGGAATTGGCGTGAAATTTCTTCATTGTGGTAAAGATCATTAGGCAGAGCCAAACCAATTAACCGTTCTAGCATGCAACACACATGCTGAGGAAATCTCTCTTCACGAGCTTTCTGTAAACAGTTCAACGCGAGCAAGTACCTAGCGTTGAAGTTCCATGGCTCTTGTCGCAAAACTCTGCACAATTGAAGCATAGTACTCTAAGTCGGGCTGTCCCATAAAAATTTAATCAGCATAAAATTATAAAACCTAAGATTCAATGAACAAACAGATGAAGATTTTGGGGCCAGGAAGACATGTACTTTTGAAGCATTTGCATAGGTCCCGAATCAGGATTTCCGTGCCTACAAGTGTTGATTGAGAAACTTTTCGTGCGACCCCCTATGGAATGACAAGCAACAGTTGAGCTACCGTGAATCTCAAATGCAGATCTTATACCCTCATCATTTTTATCGGAGAAGTCCATGAAAGTGCACCGAGTTGCAAGAAAAGGATCTCGCCATTCTTTGCTAGAGAGTAAGAGATAACCGAGGAGATTTCTGCAAGCCAAAACAAAAGGTAAGGTGATATAAGAATTCTAACAAATTTAGGATTTCTGTATGAGTCTCAAGATCAAGAACACGAATGACTCTTTGATTTAGATACAGAAATGAATGAGGGCGTTCAACATTGTAGCTTCAATTTAAAACAATAAAAAGGTACAAACTGACAATTCGGTTTAAGGTTAACATGCCTTCAAATAGCTGCAGAAAAAACTTATTACATATTCAAGGGTAATAGCAGTCAAAAGATACTTCAGCAATGACTACGAATTTCACGTAACTATACGACTACGTAGATGGAAGTAGTAATTTGATAAGTTGAACATTTCAGGGCATAATGTGTAGGTAGTTATGATACCAAATTATGTATTTAAGTTACCATTCACCTTAGCAGATAACTGCTGGGGTACATGTGAAGAACTTTTCTAAGGTGAGCAACTCCTTTTTGAATCCCAAGGGAACCTTTGTCTCCAAGCTTCAGCTGAGAACCCAGGAGAATTGTGAATTACAATGGTCAACGATTACCACACAAGTAATTAGCAAATTTAAGCAGACACTTACAAGTTTACCGAGTGCAATAAGACAGTGCATGGCAATGATCTCTTCAGGAGCCGTAATGAAGGAACGACTAGTAGAGACAACGGATTCCAGTCGATTGTTTTGGTCCAGAACATGAACAGCGGAAACAACAAAACTAACTTTTGAACTGTGAAAAAATTCCTTCGGCATTTTCAAAATGCTTGTGATTGCTGACTCCTGACCGGAAATGCAATACAACAACCTACAAATGAAACTAACAAAAGACGCGGCTAGACTTTTTTCCACGGTTAGAATGCTTGAAGCAAGTGCTCTTGTCGTGGATAAAGCCTTCTCTTTCATGCCAAGTTGCCACAATGCAAACGCATAGATCTGGAGATATTCAGGATCGAGTTGTCCTAGAATATTAAGGAAACAAATGTTGAATAATGCAGAGACAAAGTTCTATCAGCTCTTGAGTAGATTTTAAAGTTGCAGTCTTGCTATAACATACCCTAACGATCAGCACAAAAATGGAAACAAACAACATCCGACATAAATTCACCTTTTTGCTTCAAGGATTCACACTCTTCAACTGCACTGGCTGCATCTCCTACCTAAATAAAAATGACACTTTGGGATAATAAAACTTTTGGAATGAAATTTAGGATAAAAAGGTTATCAGGACAAATAATATCTGTTAGAACTGTCACATATAATAACTAGCATTACCTTACAAAGGGATCTGGCCAAATTAATGTTTATATCTTTCAGATGAGATTCTGATGATTCATCTGTGAAAGATAGAAGAGTATACCGTGCAAGCCTGTAGGAACTAACAGCACCTTGATAATCAGATCTTGATTCACATACTAACCCATTCAGATTGTGAGATTCTGGATAGTACGGTACGCGCTGCAATGCTTGTTGGATGGCTCCGAAGACCTAAAGTGGCATATAAACCATCTTGTGATTGGAAAATGTTTTAAATTGCATGAGTAAATATAGAAACCTGCTAAAGAGAGATACCTCTGAGGATGACAAATAACTAGACCGCAAGGCAAGCTTTGCAAGGCCCACTTGAACTTCTGCAAGCTAATGATCATTGATTGCCATGGCGCACTTTGAAGCATATTTAATATCATTTTCAGCCTAAACTACTAAAGTCTACCAAAAGAAAACACATAAATGTGCCGGTGCTTACTTTTCATGAAAGGTCAAAATTTCTTATTATCATTTTTTGAATTAGCATATTTTACGAATTAAGACTAACAATTTTACAGAAGTGCATGAGTAATATCAAGTAAAAACTTGGAAAATTCATATAAAAATTTAAAGTTTAAATGTTTAATACTCTAAGCCACCCAAAAATGAAATTATGAGCTTAAGTTATCATACCGGACAGGCTTGGGTGGACCTTAAACAGCATTCATATGCTTCGTTCGTATCGAGATTTCTGCAGAAAGAAACAAACAAACAAATCAGTGTTTCAGAAGACACTTGCAAAGTATAGGCACAACAAGTCCCAAGACGGAAGTAAATTCACCTAGTAACAGCATCAGCTGACATGCCAGCCCATGGTAGTGCAAGTGAAGGATCTATACTCCTAGCATGATCAAATGCTTGCTGAGCCAATTGCTTATTGTCCTCCTCCCTATAGATCTAGAGAAACCCGATATTTAGGTAGTCTCAAAACATGCTCAGACAATGTAAGAAAAGGGAGAAAATGAATTTTGACCACGTTTCTGAGGTAGAAGTGAAAGATGGATCATTAATCCGCATTGGCGTGCCCAGAACTCGGCGAAAACATATGTCAACGGCCAAGACAACATTTACAAGCCTGTAGTGCAACTATATTGCACTGGAGCTTGAAATAAGTTAAACATTACATTAACTGTTGGTTTTTATTTTAATATAATAAGTTCCAGCTCTTTCATATCTTTACCTAATTATATGTTTCTATTTACAGAACATAAAATAGCAAATACGAACAAAGATTACCTTCCCAAGGTATGCCCATGCGACAGCGAGAGATGCGTCCAGCTGCAACCCTCGCACTAAGGCATGTTGCCGTAGTGAAGCATGATCTGCTAAGCACCCCAAAGCAATCCAAATTTCAACATTATACCCCTCAAGTAATATACCGCCAATGCACATCTTCTCAGGCACAGACCTGACCATTTTAGCAGGGTAAGCGAATATTAGGATACACAGTTAAATAATACACATTATTGCACTTGTCGGAGACAAAATAAATTACCATCGGTCCAGATCTTGTTCAGGATTCTCTCGAAACGAGAAGCATAGATTTGTTGCTATAGCAACATCGGTGTATAAATTAGCCAGCCAAGGGGCCAAGTGTAGAGCACGCTGATACGAACGACTGGCACTTCTAGCAGCACTGAAGCATGTACTTTTCCATTTACTGATAGATGAGGTGAAAGATTGCCCATCAGCTTGCATAGAAATGGAGGCTTCAGTCCACGGAAACATCTGGCATATGTAAGCTTCAAAAACAAGTAAATGTCTAAACAAATTAATACGAAGTACAAAATGTAAAAAGCAACTGCGTGAATTATGCAGTTGTATTAATTAGTTTATACCTGAATATCGCCATGTAGCTTCCAAGAGCATGAAAAGTTACCAACTAAGGACGTACACTTCACAGCCATTTCAGATGCTTCCTATGTTTAGATTCAGTTTAGCTCATGCAACTACATCAATATCTAGATGAGTAAAGACAGTAACAGTTAATATAAGGCCCTGACCTCCAACAGGGACGCACCCCACCTAAAGGCACCCATGTTGCTACATTCTTTTGCCAGACCAAGAAGAGCCGAAGCAAGTCCATAAAAGACGGAAGAATTTTGAGGTGATAACCTCAAAGCTTGTTGAAAGTACTCAATGCCCTGAATTAGAACAAAAGGCTAAGTTAGAAACAGACAGAAGTATGTTCCAATACTTCGAATGAGACATGTGGGAGGCATCTTCATTTAAAACGAAATATCCCTGTTCTTTCTATTGCATGTCCAATAGGCCTTGTCTCGGAAGATCATTCATAGAACATCCCTTATCCACCTAAAATAGTTTTCTTCTTCCAATCGCTTGCCAACTTGCTCCATTTCAATACTTTCCAAGGCACGTATTATAGTCAGAAATTTTTACACTCTCCCGATATTCAAAAAAAATAAAATAAAAAAATTATGATACATTCACTTTCAATTGCAAGACATAATAGCATTAATATCTCATTAAAAGAAGTTCATATTGTGACTAATGTTGATCCTGATCCCTATTTTCAAGTAAATTGTAAAAATCCACTTTCGCACTTTTTAAGAATTCTGAACCGACCGTTTTTACGTGTTACCTATCTGGACATCTTCTTAATCATTCAGAAAAAGACAAAAAAAATGCACGCTTCCATCATAATACCGATCTCCACCATAAAAATCAAGCAGATAAAATCCATTATCGGAATGATGCAAATAATTGTAACCGAACATGATCAACCAATCATGGAAGTATAAAATTAACGGTCAGTCACGAAAATCAGATTAACAGTTACCTTTCTGAACGAATAAAGCATCATGGAGATGTTTCCACTTTCAATAAGTGCAAATACCCTATAATCGTCCAACTCAACTGCCCTTCCGTAAGACTAGTATAAGCAGAAGCAGGTGCAAGCTAGTCAGTATCTAAACACCGAATAAGTATAATTTTCCTACTTAAAAAACGCATATTCATGTGGCAGCAACTTAACTATAAATGGGGAACTACAGGCACAGTAGGATCATAATCATATAACCTAGCAAAAGCAACTATTTTTTTTTATTAGGAATAATATATATTTGTATATTACACCCAACAAACATTAAGACAGGGAGTGTAACCTTAAGAGCAGCAGTATACATTCCCATCCGCTGATAGGAAAGCCCTAATGCCTGAACAAACAAATGGCAAGGTGACGATGTCCGAATCACTGCACGAAATAAAAAGGAAGAATAGATGCTTAAAATGATGAATCAATCGATAATAAGTAATAACCTCCCACAAGTCGGCACACGCCGGGTAGCCCCTAATAGCATGCTGAAGGCTCTGTATAGCTTCCTGCCATTTCCTTTGACGCGTCTACACATATAGTATATGGTAAAAGATTCACTCATAACACCAGAAATCACAACATTAGGAACCGAGTTACCGAATGACTGAATATACACACCAGAAGATATCCCAATCGACGATAAGCCCAGAAAGCCTTGGCTGACTTCTCAACAGCTTCCTGACAAACAGAAACCTCCAAGCTCTCTTTTCCTCCCTCGTCCAACAAATCACAAAGTGCTTCCTGCATTTCCCATGGATTTATCACAAACACTGCAGATTCTTAATTTAATGCATTAAGCATAGTATCACACCACCTAAACATGCAACACTGTCAGTCTAGTTCTAGCGATTGCCAATGTAGTTAAGGAACATAGATTACTTTATTGGCCAGCTCACATGGTCACCCAAAACTCCCTCTACTAAATAAGAAGCCTTCTGTCATTATATTATTTTTTGTCAATGCAAAGTCCAATTGGGGGTTTAACAAGTGCATTTATATACAGTTAGTAAAAGAATCGTTACCCCAGCTTCATAATCATCAGGATTGAGGGTAACAGCCCTCTGATAGCACTTGATAGCCCTCTTTGGCTCGGGCGAAATACGTGAATAGTAATGACCAAGATATCTGAACGGTGCGCCATTGCTAGGGTTCAACTTTGCTGCTACCATAAAACGCTCCACAGCTTTATCCCTCGTTTCCCGCTTGCTCCACAACAATTCACCCTACCAATTACGCTTTCCACTCATCATACGTCCCAAAGACGGCTTCTCCAATAATTGTTATGAACAGGGGAACAGAATTAGTACCAGGCTGAGATGGAGAGAGGGATCATTTGGATTGGAATCCACAGATTCTTGCAGCTGCCGCAAAGTTGCGAGGTAATCCTCTTCTTCGACGGCCTGAAAATCAACTAAGAATCGTCAAAGAAACGTTAATCGAAATCATTTCCAAGAATTCAGAAGATTTTCAAGATTGAGAGAGATTAGAGGAGAGGACCATTGCTTGAGCTCAATTGAGACTGCGTTGATCCGAATCCGATACTACCTACTCCTTTCTTTAAGGTGTAGCGCTTTTATCGTAACTATGAATTACATTCATAGTAGAAATGATATAGTATTAATAGATAATAATTACATAATAATAATAATAATAATAATAATAATCCACGGACTATCATAATTCAAAAAGTATATACGTAAATCTATATTATTGCATGCACATTCGAAAATATTTGTGTCCTTCATACAAATAATATTTTTAGTTTTCAAATACATATTTTGCAATAACATAATTTTTAAATAATCTACAAAATGGAAGCATATATAAGTAATGAAAAACTTTAATTGCTTTTCTAGCGTCTGATTTGGTCGCTTTCTATAAATTACTTAAATCAATAATTTATTAAAAGATGGACTTGAGTATTTTATTGCTCATTCAATCATATTAGTTTTGAGGAAAATAGCAACTACAAAATGTACCCTTTTATTTCTCCACAATTTGATTTCGAGAACAAATGGCTCCTTTTTTTTCCCTAACAAATTGTGCATTGAACTTTAATTGGGCTATTTAACCTAAGTGTGCCCAATGCCCAATAATCCCAATTTATCCAATAAAAAACTCGGTTAACATTTTTTTATACGAAATATTCTCTCAAAGCATCAATTTTTTTGACAACTATACGAAGATTTCAAGAGTTGGTGGGGGCAAAACACAATAGATTATATATAAAACAATATTGTATAATAAAATCAAGAGCATACATGCGAATTTTGAACGAATCCCTAAGTAAGAACTGTGAATCGGGCCTGCGGCCTGCTGCTGTAAAATTTTAGGCCCAACAAGGAGCGGGCCTGGGCGGTAAGCCCACGCGGAACGTGGACTTTGGCGGGGTGGATCCGTGGGCCGGGGGCAGGCCAGCAAAGAATAAAAATAATTATATTAAATAATAGATATATAAATAAATTATATAATTTTTTAATGTTTTTTGAGCTATTTAACTTTAATAACATAAATAAATTAATATTAAAGAAGTTGATTAAATAATTTATATTTTCCAACTTGAATTCTTCATTTTTATTTTTTTTTTTCTATTTTTTTTCTTATTTTTACTTTTTTTTTAAAAAATGAGGCGGCTAATCCTCCTACCAGCCCGGCCGTTTGACAGGACAGCTATGCTCCTAAGGCACAGTAATAAACGATGCCTGATCAATTTAATGACTTTCAGTAGAGATTTTGAGGAGATTAGGTGCAATGTTATTTCCATCAACATTACACCTTGTACAAATAAAAGTACAAAATAGAAACTATAAATTACGAATGATTTCAAAAGCATTTATTATGCATTTCATTTCAGGTTCCGGCTGGATCCCTTTAGAAAATCATTTAAGCTTCAAAGGTTTAAACATAAAGGGTTATGCCCCATCATTTATATATTCCATCCATTGTTTGAAGGAAATTCTATGTGCACCCCCTTATTCTATTTAGCCCTCCTCGTTAATTAACACAAAAATAATTGCGCACTTTAGTGTATTTCACCAAAATTTATCTAAATAAATAAGTCTTTATCTAATCAATTTCTAGAAGTTTGAATGACATTTGACTAACACTTTGACTAACATAAATCTTATTAATACTTGACAAACTAGCAAGTATCAAATTAATTATGTGTGTGTGTTTTTACTGCACGTCTAAGGTAATATTAATTTTAGCATTACCATACATGTGTTTAATTTAGTAAATTCTCAAACATGGAGGCAATACAATACAAGGTAATGCTGAACTAGGTTACTCGTAGAAGAATACATAAACGCATAACAAAGATATATGCTTCGGAATTTGAAAAATAAATGATTTTGCAGGGACCCTATTTATTATATGGTAAGTTATTTATAACCTTACGGTGCATTCTTAAATAATGAAAGGGGACCCTATTAACTATGCACTCTTTGAAAAAAGTTACTTATAATATTTTTGAAATCAATTCTATAGGCGAATCCAATTCAAAGTGACAAATTGCAAATATTATATTTTTTTTGTGGCAAATCTACAACTAAATCCCCATTCCTCAACTATCTATCAACTAACTCCCCTTTTTCCTATTTTATATCATCAACTCCCCATTTCAAACTTTTATATCGTATGGAGACAGCATGCATAAGATCGTGCACGTGGGCCCAGACACATGTTCTGTTGTCTCGAGGGTTATGAGAGAGGAAGAGACCGAAGCTTTCGGCGTCGAACCGTACGATGTCGAAGACGCTGATCTTACCTGCAAGAGATTGGTCCACAGAGGCTTAGTTCGCGTGGCAGACATAAAGTTTCCCCTTCCTTACAGGGCAAAGTCTTCCCACTTGTCATCGTTTCAGATTCCTCGATTACTTGTCTCCGAAGTATCTCAATAGAACTCTCCCAGAGCTTGCTAGGTTGTCAGCTGATGGGCTAGTGATTTTCACTGGTAAGAAAGAACACAAAAGAATCCCCCTTTTTTTTGAACCCACCATTTTTTGTTTGTTTCATCTTATGTGTGATCCTTGTAGGGTATCCACGCCACCACAAAACACAAGCCCCCGACAAAGCGAAATACGGGCGTTCTGTAAGTGATCTCTTTATGTAATGAATGGTAATGCTTCGACGAAAAACCATGAACAAGAATGATACATTGCAATAGAAATTAGCTTTCTTGAGTTAGTTCTGTAAGACGTTTTTTTTACAGGCGAAGCTGAGGAGCTCGACTTGGTGGGTTCGATTCTTCGTACAGATGAGCTTAGAAGAGAACGAAGCCGTCGTTAAGAAGTTCGAACAAGCCGCGGAGAAGAAATCGTATAGATCAAATTGTCAGATTTTTCACCTCAAGCCATACAATTGAACCTATGTTGCCCTTTTGATTGAAGTGTAGCTGTAGTTATTCGTTTCATTTGTTTGAACTTTGAACTTCACATTCTTTTATTATTTTTATTTTTTTTGCTTCTACATCGTTATTACTGCGATGAGAGCATTTATTACACGCCCTTGTATTATTACATCGGTTACTCTTACTCATACGGTATTTGTCATTGTATAAATACATGTATGAATCCTAAAAATACGTATATTAGAGAGTAGTTTTTTAGTTCATTTAACATATTTCGTTCTCCTGCAAACAGCTCAGCTCCTCTGCTCTAAATCTCTACCGCGTGTCTCTCTACTGAGAGCTCTTTCAATCGTTTGTATATATATAGGGCACACACTCGCATGCAAAAATCACAGATTAAAAAAAAATTGTAATTCATAATATTAATAATCCTCCCAAACACCTTCTCTGAGAATCTCGACAAGAGCTCAGTCAGTCACTGACAGAGATATCGGTATATTTTATTAATTTGTGGGGTGGGAATTTGTCGATTCGAGGTGTTTTGGGGATGGGTGGAATAACAATGCAAGGTGAATTGACGGACTACATTAAAAAAGTCGAAGAGGAGGGATTGGAGGTAGAGGAATCTGACGAGAAGGTTTCGATTGTCGTCGGATACGCTCTCACTTCGAAGAAGATTAAGAGTTTTTTGCAGCCGAAGCTTCAGAGATTGGCCAGGTGTGATCTTAATTGGGTTCTTGTTAAAACCCTTTTTTTTTTTAAAATTGTTTTTGGTTCGGTTTTTCTTATTGGGATTTCTTGTTGGCATTTATTTTCCGAAAGGGATTGCGTTAGAGCTTGGTTTGAATGTGAATCGAGGAGGGTTTTTGGAAGAAAAAATTGAAAAGAAAATGGTACCATTAGGGAGAGATTCTGAAATTGGGGTTTTCATGGATTTCTGTCTTTGTTGGGATTTTCTAATTGCTGGCTTATTAACAGTTGTTTATCTTTGCTGTAGAGATTTTGATATCTTCTATGTTGCTTTGCCCTAGTGCATTTGTATGTAATTTCAAGCTGTGAATAGTGTTTGTGTTTAGGATTCTTAGAAAAAGAGGTGTTGCTTGGACTCATTGTTGCATTGCATGAAGTCTTGAAAGTTATATCTTCGTAAGAAATATCAATTCTTCTGTCGTGAGAAACTAATTGGTCCCGACGGTTATGGAACCTCTGTTCTTGTCGCCTTTTGCATCACGGTATGAGCTGGGCTTCTTTATCCATAGAAATGATTTATATTGGTCTGTGTTTGATTCAAAAGACCCCCTTTAATGTGCACCGTATCTCTAAGATTCGATGACGTTGGAACCGTTATCCGAAAAGTCGAATGATTGATGGTAATGTAGCCTACTCAAGACAGAGGACACGTCATACATGACATCATTTATAATAAATAGATTCCGCAAAAAAATTAGGAAATATAAGTCATCAATTTGCTTTTTTATTTTTTTTGCCGTGTTTCTTCAAATTCAGGAGCAAGGGAATCGTGTTTGTGCCTATTGATCCCAGTAAGTCATTGGCTGCACAAGGGCCTTTTGACGTCGTGCTGCATAAGGTGAGCTTTTGTTTTTTATGGTCCTAATTATTCGATGCGGTTATTAATGAATATGTTTACGTCAAAGATATCTTGTTTTATTTATCATTTGTGCAGCTAACTGGAAAAGAATGGCAGCAAATACTTGAGGTTAGCTTTTTTTATTTTGTCTTCGTCGTTAATCTTGTTCTATAGTTACGAACAGTTTTAATTTCGGTCTGTTTGATTAGTACGTTATGGAAAAAGAAAAAAGAACGTGAAGTTTTGTGCTTTGTTTTACCGTCATGATATATCTTAACATAATCTCTTTGGAGTGATTGAGGTTGATTTATTGCCAGAATGGCTTGCTCTGAGCAATTTTAGTTCCACGTCTCGTCTCTTACATGTGTCCATCAGCTGCCTTTCGTGGACAGCCACAACATAAGCTTTCAGAGATCAATGATCATGCGAAGATAGTAATTTCTTCAACCGTGGATTTATATGGGTAAAAATGGAGTCTGTCTGCATTAGACCGACATGATCTCTGAGTTTTGGATATCTTGAATTCTGTTAATTGCAATCTAAATGGAACTGTTATGCATTGTCACACAGTTCATGTTTTCTCAAGTGTTTATTAGAATAGATGCTAATGATGATTGAATCTGATTATGTCTGAGGCGTTTATCTCAGTTCACTGAAGGATCATTCGTTGATCTTTTATTTTATTTTGATCTCTTTTCTTGAAGGATTATCGCAAAGCTCATCCGGGGTTACTGTTCTTGATCCACCCGATGCCATCAAACAAGTGCACAATCGTCAATCCATGCTTCAAGAGGTTGCTGACCTAAATCTATCCGATGACCATGGTAATTTGTTTAGACAAACATGCATTTCTTTAATCTGTAAAAAATTCTCTCTCTTTTCCTTTTCTTTTGTTTATTTATCAAACAATTAACGTATTCTGCATGTAGGTGAAGTATGTGTCCCAAAACAGCTGGTGATAAAGAAAGATCCCTCCTCTATTCAAGATGCAGTGGAAAAGGCTGGGCTGAAGCTACCAATAGGTACATACATACATAGCTATATTCGTCCAATTCCATATCACACTTCGAAATTAAATCTTATCACACGTGGATAATCGTAAAAATGTCGTATAATTTATAATCTCTCTCTCTCTCTCTCTATATATATATATATATATATATATATATATATATATATTCAGTGGCAAAGCCGTTGGTTGCAAAGTCGCACGATCTTCACCTCGCCTATGATGAGTCGTCTCTCCAGAAGCTTGAGCCACCACTTGTTTTGCAGGAGTTTATCAACCATGGTACCAATTATCCACCTTCATATATATATATATATATATATATATATATATATATATATATATATTTAATTTTCTAACCAACCCAAAATTTTCTCATAGGAGAAGTCATGCAATAATTTTCTTGTTTGTCAATATATATATATATTTTTGTTGAAACTTCGCTTGCCTTTTTTTCAGGAGGCGTACTCTTCAAGGTCTACATTGTTGGCGAAGCAATTAAGGTTGTGCGAAGATTTTCGCTGCCCGACATAAGCAAGTGCAAGTCGCCTGAGAACACTGGCGTTTATCGCTTTCCGAGAGTGTCTTGTGCTGCTGCTTCGGCCGATGATGCTGACCTGGACCCATGCGTCGCTGGTAACTAATGTCCATTTCTGTTTTTACGACTATACGTTTCTCTCTCTATATATATACTAGTTTATTACCCATGCAATGCAAGGTGTTAACTGTTAATTTATTATCATGAATTATATGGGACACGTGGCAACATATGTGGATACCTACACTTATAGTTATATAAGATATATATTATTTGGAAAAATGATACAACATTGATGAATGGTTTTGCTTTGTATATAAAATGCAGAGCTACCTCCTCCTCAGTTGCTCGAGAGATTGGGCAAAGAGCTTCGTCACCGCCTGGTAATAAGCTCAGACCTCATTTATTACAACTTGTATACTGACATTTTTCAACTATGATTTCTTTTTTCTTTTGGTGAATAGGGACTTCAGCTGTTCAACTTGGACGTAATTCGGGAACATGGGACACAGAACCGCTACTACGTGATCGACATCAACTATTTCCCGGGTAAAAGCACGTTATAGTAATGAATATTTCCGTGAACTATTTTCTGCTTTAATGACTGTTGAAAGTAGCCTCATATTCTTGGATGTCATTTTTATACAGGATATGGTAAAATGCCTGGATATGAGCATATTTTTACTGATTTTCTGCTGAGTCTGGTGCAAAACAAGTAGAAGAAAAAGATAGAGATGGGTATAAAAGGGAGGGGGATGGTGATGGTATGATCTTCTATGATCATTATATTGGTTTTTTCTTTTATTTTTATGTGGTTATCTATTTAACGTAGTAGTGCAAGAACTGGGGGTTATTATTGGGTCGGAGCTTAACTTAGCTTTTTAGCTTACTACCATGATTTTAGCCTTGTAAGTAAATGTTTTTATAGCCAAGAATGTAAAAATTCCCATCTTCTCATCCATCAATCCTTTATTACTTCTACTATACCTATCTTTATTGAATAGAAGTTCCATATGTAATGATCAATGCTTGTAGGACCGATCGTTACGGTTTGACGACCCATAAACTTGAAAAGTATACATTGCTCACTATGTCACAAAAAAATCGAATCGAGGAGAAAACAAGCATCAGAAAGTGGAATTAATAGTGGAAGGTTCAATTTGCAATGTGCAGTCAAAAGTTTTTTTACCAAACGAAATAAAGGATAATTTTGAAATCTGAACGTACAATGGGCGGTTAAGTGAAAATGCTAGTTTCTTGAAGGGTCAAATCGTAATTTCTCGGCGATGATTGGCATATTAAAAAGTTTTTTTTTTTTTTTCTGGAAAACCCTATTTCGAGATTTCATCTGTGGTTCTCCGATTCTGATGACAAAGATGACGAGATTTCACGTCGGAGGGAAAGTAGTAGACACAGTCGATCTGTTAAGAAAGAGGCGTCCGATATGGCGTTTGGATTTGTTGCCTTTTGCGATTCTCTACGGAGTGTGGCTATTGGCCGTAGTCCCTAGCCTTGATTTCGCCGATGCATCTATTGCTCTGGGTTGTTTATCTGTAATTCATATCCTGGTTATACTTTTCACGGTTTGGTCCGTGGATTTCAAGTGCTTCGCGCACTACTCGAAGGTTTGCTTTTGGTTTTTTCTTTTCGGATCGTACGAGTCATTTCTGCTGGATTAATAGGTTTTTGGAATCTAGTTCTTTGCAATGAGTCGTTGTTGATGAATGATACATACGAAATGCCTTTAGTGGTAAGATGCAATTGCGGATAGAGCCTCTTGCATTAAGGTGACTATTTAATGGGAGAGTGTGACTTCAATTATTCTTGCTAGAGCTATAGAGGTAAGAGACTTGACGTAGATTTCTAATTAAAAAAGTTAGTTTTCTGACTAAGCACTTTGTTTTGTGGAGGGGTTTTCGAGGGTGAGCTTAAATCAATATATGCTATAGACTGAAGATGATGGGACTCTACTTTCAGCTTTGCTAGCATAGCGTCATTAGTTTCAGCACTAAATATGTTCCGAACTGTATGTGTGGAAACCTTTAAGAAAACGAGCTACGTTATTGAGATTTGGTTAATAGCATTTCAGTGTAAACGATGAGCTTGAGACTGGTCATTGCAGAAGTTGCATAATGTCAATCTGTTCAAATCTTTATTGAAGTTATTTTTTTTTCTGTGCTTCGATATTTTTAATATATATATATATATATATATATATATATATAGTGTACCATATTGTTTTATATATTTTGTTGTGTGTCGCCTTGTGAGGTTTTTACTTGTGGATATCGATATATTAAAGTTTATGATGATGCATGGCAGGTTAAAGATATCCAGGATGCAGATACATGCAAAATTACTCCAGCTAAATTTTCTGGTTCGAAAGAAGTGGTTCCACTTCACTTTAGAAAGGTGGGATGCTTATATCTGTTTTCAGTATCGTGAATGTTATAGAGGCAACTAATAGTGGTGTTGCCTATTTTGTTTTTCAATCATTGAAAGCATATTCATGTGTATGATGCTCTTGTTTTGAATCCTTTGGTAGTTAAACTGATTTGTGACATTGTAATGTTTCTTGTTTCTAATTTTTATTTACCGACACTCCTGTTTGCTTCTTTCTTCATGCAAATATGTTTCCCTCTGAAAAGTAGTAGCCTGGGTACTGACATGCATTGAAGGAAATCAGTTATCACGTACAAAGTGTCCAGTTATATAAGTTTGTCCTTTTTTGTGCGTAATTCCTCCTTGGATAAAGATATTTCAAAATTATGCTTGCACTTATCAGTTAATGATCAGAAACTCTTATTCTTCAGTTAACAGCTTCATCTGCGTCGCTGGATACAGAAGAGATCTTCTTTGATTTCAGGAAGCAGCGTTTATTTACTCCAATGAGAAAAATACCTTTTGCAAGCAGCTTTACCCATCTAAGGAAGTGATTGGATATTATCTCAAGCACACAGGTTATGGTACAGATGCTAAAGTTCAGGCAGCTACCGACAAATGGGGAAGGAACGTGTAAGTGGTTTGTCCTTGAGGCATCGTATAAAATTCATTTCATATTTTATAATACCTTTAGGTAACTCTTGCATTGATTACTTGCAGTAGTTTTGTTATTGTCACACAATTGAGATTTTTATCATATGACTATTGGTGGGCAGCAATTTAGTATGTATAGAGACAAGGCTATGCAGATCCTGCATTGCTAGTGTTTTATTCTGTCAGTATTTCTCCTCTACGATGTGTTACGTTTTATATGCCAAGCACACTGATTTGTAATGGTGTTAATCATCCAACCATACTATTTTTTGTCCCAATCATGTTCTTGATATGCAGATTCGAGTATCCCAAGCCGACATTTCAGAAACTCTTGAAAGAACAATGTATGGAGCCATTCTTTGTGTTTCAGGTTGGTTCTGAAATCTCACTTCTAAACAATTTACTTGCAACTGCATTGTTTTGTTGTCTACTGTTCTTTATTATATTCAATAATCTCACTTCTGAGTGTTTTTTAGCTAATTTCGTTTATGGTGTGCCATTCATGCATTTAGGTTTTCTGCGTGGGCCTGTGGTGTCTGGACGAATTTTGGTATTACAGTCTCTTTACTCTGTTCATGCTGTTCATGTTTGAGTCGACTATGGCTAAAGGCCGTTTGAAAACTTTGTCTGAGCTGAGACGTGTAAAGGTGGATAGCCAGACGTTGATGGTGTACCGGAATGGCAAGTATGTCATTTGGATATTCGTACATTTTCATATTTCTATCTATTTTTGCAATTGCGTTTGTTAATTTACGTCCAAATGTTATTTTAGGTGGTCAAAACTCGGTGGGACGGAGCTTCTGCCAGGGGATGTAGTCTCTATTGGGCGGTCTACTGGTCCTGATGGCGAAGACAAATCTGTTCCAGCTGATATGCTCATTTTAGCTGGAAGTGCTATCGTGAATGAGGCTATTCTTACAGGCGAGTCTACACCCCAATGGAAGGTCATAACATTAATAATTTAAGATGCATTTTTCTTTGTCTTCTGTTTTTCCTACAATTTTGTCAAATCTGTGCCATTTTCGAAATGGGATTTGTTTGTTAGTATGAATCTTCCACTGGATGTAGAAGGTGCATGTTTAGAATTGATATGAAGAACTTTCTATTTGGTTTTCGGAACTTCTCGTGTGGACCTATATTTCTTCTGAAGGTGTAATGATATATGAAGTTTATGTACATAAGGCATGAATATCTTGAAATGCGTAACATGGTTCTGTAACCTGATGCATGTTTTGCTATTCATACTCAAAAGTACAACCTAACAGGGACACGCCAGGTTGCTTGTCTTCATGTGTCAGGGTGGTGTAGGTTGCTATTCATAAGGCATGAACCCTTATTGTTCGTATTTGACAGTTTTGTCGAGGACTATGGGGCTTCTCCAGTCACTTCTATGGGGCTCTTCAAAATTTTAAACTATTTGAAGCTTATGCTCTGTTCCAAGACTTGTGTAGTCCTGATAAGCTACATAATTTATAATGTGGATGTATTTTCTAATTGTATGAATAATTAAATATGACTTGTGTGTATTCATCTCAAAGAACTATTACTTCGCAGGTCTCCGTAGCTGGTAGAGGAGTTGACGAGAGACTGTCTGTCAGAAGAGATAAAGCAAATGTTCTTTTTGGTGGCACAAAAATATTGCAGCATACGCCAGATAAGGTCTCTCTTTCTCTGTGTGTGTTTGTGTGTCTGTAGATTTTTTGTGTGTTCCCTAACATGCACGCACCCCGGTGTATGGAATCCCGATTTACAGAATAGCATTTGGATCTTTTTTATTGTATCCTCTAAATGCAGACATTTCACTTGAAAACCCCGGATGGAGGCTGTTTGGCAGTAATCTACGGACTGGATTCGAAACGAGTCAGGGAAAGCTAATGCGCACTATATTATTTTCTACTGAAAGGGTAATTTGTTCTTTTTTAGTTGCATTTTTTCAATGGATATTTATGTTTTTGTGTAATCAAGTTCTTTTGTTGAGTTCTGTAGGTTACTGCAAACAGTTGGGAAAGTGGGCTTTTTATATTATTCTTGGTTGTGTTTGCTTTGGTAGCTGCTGGTTATGTGCTTATGAAGGTAAGTCCTCTTGTATAGAATTGAATATGCTCTTCCATTGTGATATTTATCATTTTTGTTTTTGTTACCTGACTGCATGGATCTGATTCGCAGGGTCTCGAGGATCCAACTAGGAGTAGATACAAGCTGATTCTGAGTTGTTCATTGATTATAACTTCTGTGATCCCTCCTGAACTGCCTATGGAGCTTTCTATTGCTGTTAACACTTCGTTAATTGCACTCGCACGCAAAGGAATTTATTGTACAGAGCCATTTAGAATTCCATTTGCCGGAAAGGTGAACATCCTATTTCCCTGTGAATGACTACTTATTTCTTCCATTATAACCTTTTTTAGAGATACAGTCATTATAGTTTTTCAATAGTCGTACATATTTCTCCATTTCTGCTGTTGTGTAACTTGCAGAAAGAACCTACTTATATGTCCCTTTGATGTTTATTATCATCTATTAGTGATTTATAGGCCAAGAAGAATGGAGTTCTCTTTAAACGTGCCTTCACTTTTAAGCTTCTGTTTATATTATGGTTTTCTTATAACATTAAATTTATCATTAACTTTTTTGATATAACAATCCATTATCATTTGCAGGTTGATATATGCTGTTTTGATAAGACTGGCACGCTAACATCAGATGACATGGTAGGGATTTCTTCGGAGCAATGTGCTTGTATTTCTTATACTGTCCAGTGACTTTTTTTTTTACCAAATTGCTCCTTAGGAATTTTGTGGGGTCGGTGGTTTGACAGACAACGACAATGCGGAAATAGACATTTCGAAAGTGCCGGATCGAACTTTGGAAATACTTGCTTCTTGTCATTCACTGGTCTTTGTTGATAATAAGCTGGTACGGTGCTTTTTCATTTTAACGGTTAATATGATCTATGATTGTGAATGTGCGGTGAACTTCATGCATCAATAACTGTATGGTCGTGGAATGCAATGTAATAATAATCTTCAATCTTCAAACGCTCGTTACATTTGTAGGAATTTATTTACCTTCTCTCTCTCTCTCTCTCTCTCTCTCTCTCTCTCTCTCTCTTATTTTATGTTTAGGTTGCAATGAAACGGAAACAAATAGTCTCGATAGAAACTTTTGTGTGACTGCATGCTTCTGTGTTCTTCAAATCTATCTTGTCTTGATTCCCTAGTATTACTGACTTCCTCACCTTCCTGTGCAAATGTAGGTTGGTGATCCTCTTGAGAAAGCTGCACTGAAAGGAATTGAGTGGAGTTACAAATCAGATGAAAAGGCCATGCCAAAAAAGTAGGTCATATGAGTAGTATAATATGTTAAGTGCCAACCGTTCACTATGGTTTTGGTGTAAAAAGAGTTTCAATGCAGGGGAGGTGGCAATTCAGTCCAGATTGTGCAAAGACACCACTTCGCCTCTCACTTGAAAAGGATGGCAGTTGTTGTGCGTGTTCAGGAGCAGTTTTTGGCATTTGTAAAGGTACACACAAGTCAAGTTTTCAACTTCCTTAAAGGCTGCATATCATTTGACTGGTTAAAGCTTCTACTTTGTCTCGCTTACAGTCCTTTTCCTGGGAAATATTTGAATTTTGATGTTACTCCTTGGCACTGCGTTCTCGTACTGTTATGTCAGATGAAATTACTTGCTGATAGTGTTGCATTTGTCAAATTACACGTGAAAATTATATCAAAATGGTCTATTGGATCGTGTATGTACTTTTGCATGGATAATTTCACCTATTTCATATTTGTGCATTAATATAACAATAGATCCATATTGATGGTATAGTCGTTAGTATGATTAATATTAGTGATATTTCTCTCAAACAAATTTCAGGGGGCTCCTGAAACCATTCAAGAAAGGCTTGTTGAGGTGCCGGCATGGTATGTTAAGGTATACAAGAAACACACACGTCAAGGATCCCGGGTTCTGGCATTGGCGTACAAGTCTATTCCTGATATGACAGTAAGAATTACCTTCTATTCTTATTGCATAAACTGGTTAAATAACATGATTATTTGTGACTTAGTGTCAGAAGTTGATTATTCACCAGTTCAATGAGTTTTGTTCCATTGATGATTCAGAGTTTACGGAAACACTCAAAATTTTTCCCCTTGCTACTTACTGCAACATTTTTTTGCTTAGTGACTTGACTTGTGGGAGTTTGTTGCTGAAATAAGGATATTCTTGGAAACCATATATTAGGTTTTATTTATATGCTGTTTTCTCACCTCTGCTACACATGAAAATACTTTCCAGAATTAGTTCGAACTTTCTGATCTTTATTGACTCTTTTGGTTACGTACACTCGCTGTTTGTACACCTCGTACTAGAGAGTATTTGAATCATCATTATATTGTCAAATTGCTCTGTCTATGCATGCAAGTATAAATTTATAATTGCTATGCATGACTTTTGCTTGAAGGTCAGTGAAGCAAGAAACTTGGAGCGGGAAGCTGTGGAAACAGATCTTACCTTTGCTGGTTTTGCGGTATAAATTCCTCCTAAACAATTTTCTTCCATTTTCTTTTGGTGCTTGTAGACAGATATCCGGCCATGTTAAAGTAAAGCATATGTGCTTTACAGCATGCTTCACCAGTTTGTATGTGATGCTATTATATCACTCGGAAATTGTTTGCTTATTGGAATTGCTATTTGTATCTTGGAATTCCAGGTTTTCAACTGCCCTATCCGAGGAGATTCAGCAACTGTGTTATCTGAGTTAAAATCCTCCACTCATGACTTGGTGGGTGTACCTCCTGTTTTCTTATAATACTATATGTTATTTCGTCATACGTAATCTTTTCTTATTTCTTGTTTGAATGTTATGTCAACATGTTGCTAAATTTACATCAACGATTTTGATGGTTTAGGTTATGATAACTGGGGATCAAGCTTTGACGGCTTGCCATGTTGCTGGCCAAGTTAATATCATTTCAAAACCAGCTCTAATTCTTGGTCGTGCAAGAGATAATGGAGGATATGAATGGGCTTCTCCGGATGAATCACAATTAGTCGTCTACAGGTCAGAATACTTGTATTAGCAAGATTTTGATTAGCTTTATGTTTATTCATTTTATTGTCATTTGACCTCTTTGTACTTTTTCCTTGCTGTGTTCTCGTCTTGCCAGCGTTTATATCCTATTAACGTTTTTTGGCTATTAGGGAGGATGAAGTTGAAGCTCTTTCCGAGAGTTATGATCTTTGCATTGGAGGTGACTGCATTGGGATGTTGCAGCAGAGTAATGCTTCCATTAAAGTTATCCCATATGTTAAGGTAAACAGTATCATACAATTACATGCTCCTCAGTATATATATATATATTGTGTGTGTGTGTGTTTCATTCGAGAGATGAACTCTGTTATTTCCAGGTATTTGCACGAGTGGCTCCCGAGCAAAAGGAACTCATCATCACCACTTTCAGATCAGTGGGAAGAGTTACTTTTGATGTGTGGAGATGGAACCAACGATGTTGGGGCTCTTAAGCAGGTATAATATATATATATATATATATATATATTTTTTCTTTTTGTGAGTGATGAACCAAAACAATATGTCATCCAATTTGTGTCTTGGATTGGTTGTTCAGATTTTGATATTCTCTTAGCATAGAGCTAACCACTCTGACCTATATGAGCTGAATGCATCACTCTCTTTCACAGGCACATGTCGGCGTTGCTCTGCTCAACTCAATACCTCCAGGAGGAGAAAAAGACAAGTCTGCTCCTAACCCGTCCTCCAAAACGAACCCCGAAAAAAAAGTAGCAACCAAAAAACCCAAACCCTCAACTGCTGCTGTCACAAAGTCCGAGCCCAGCACAAGCACCCAAACTGCCACCCCTAACCGTAACCTAACCCCTGCAGAAATCCAACGCCAGAAGCTGAAGAAACTAATGGACGAGCTAAACGAGGACGGCGATGGTCGATCTGCCCCAATGGTGAAACTCGGCGACGCCTCAATGGCTTCTCCATTCACCGCAAAGCACGCCTCGGTCGCACCTACCTCTGATGTGATTCGACAAGGCCGAAGCACGCTTGTCACGACCCTCCAAATGTTCAAGATTTTAGGGCTCAACTGTCTCGCCACTGCCTATGTCCTCAGCGTAATGTACTTGGACGGCGTAAAGTTAGGCGATGTTCAGGCCACAATTAGCGGGGTATTCACAGCTGCTTTCTTCCTCTTCATATCTCACGCCAAACCCCTACCCACTCTCTCGCCCGAACGACCCCACCCTAACATCTTCTGCTCGTACGTATTCCTCTCTCTCATGGGCCAATTCGCCATGCACATCACCTTCTTGATATTTTCCGTGAAAGAGGCGGAGAAGTACATGCCTGACGAATGCATAGAGCCCGACTCAGATTTTCATCCCAATTTAGTGAACACGGTTTCTTACATGGTGGGGCTTATGCTCCAAGTTGCGACTTTCGCCGTGAACTACATTGGCCATCCTTTCAATCAGAGCATATCTCAGAATAGGCCCTTCAAGTTCGCCCTCGTGGCTGCGGTGGGTTTCTTCGTGGTCATAACTTCGGATATGTTTAGGGATTTGAACGATTGGTTGAAGTTAGTTCCTATGCCTAGGGATTTGAGGGATAAGATTATGATATGGGCTTTCGGGATGTTCTTGGTTTGCTATGCTTGGGAGAGGTTTTTGAGGTGGGCTTTCCCTGGGAAAATGCCGTCTTGGAGGAAGAAGCAAAGGCATTATTCGGCGAGTAGAGATAAGAAAAACGTGTGATTGAGGGAAAAAAAATGCAGTCTTTGAGGAATTTTTCTAACCACTGATGAAGTTATTATGTTTTTTTTGTTGGTGATTATAGTCTATTTATTCTTGCATTTCGATAGGCATTACCATAAACTTGGTCGGATTGTTATTGATGTCCAACTATATGCCACGTTGGTATTTTGAATGCTACTTACGTCAAGTTGTCGGATTTAATAATATACACTAAATTGCAAGAATAATTTACATTCAATTTTTTGTTGGAAAAAACAGATACGTAATTCAAGACGTGTACACTAAGTAAGATTTCAGTTCGAGGTTTCGGTTTCGGTCGGCGCGTTTAGACGCAGGCAAATTGTTCGATAAAATGACGCAGTGTTTGAAACTGCGGTCTCCTTCGCTGATACGGTTCAGTGCACTTCCGTTCTATAGTGGAAAGCCCACGAAAGCTCTCAACCTTCGCATTCGTTGTTGCGGCGTAGTTCCTGAAAATGCCAGAAAGGTATTCCTTTATTTTTATTAATGTTTCTCGGGGTGATGCGTAGTCGATCGTTTAGTGAATCTCTTCTTTTGCGTTGACGTTGATTATTTCTCCTGCATTTTCCCTTTATGGACACGTTGAATTCGTTATTGAAGGTTTCGGTCAATCCCTAATCTTGTTTGCTAGTAGAAATTTCGTCGAGGTGGATTTTGTAAGGTAGAAGATGTAGCTAGAAACGTTCAGATATCAAGAAATGAAGCGCATAGTATCTATAATTTAGTTATGCCTGTTAGTTGTAATATGCTAATGTGATCGTGAGTTTGTATAGCTCTTTTATATACTGCAGTTAGTAGCAGAAGTCAAAGAGAAGCTTGAAAAAGAACATAGCAGCCTCCCAGTCGGGAAAAACGGGAGAGACGATGAGGATATGATCCTTTGGTTTCTGAAGGACCGAAAGTATTCGGTTGAAGAAGCTGTCTCCAAATTGACCAAAGCCATTGTGATTATGATTTGCCTTCTCTAATTCTACTATGAGACACAAGTCCCAACTCCTTTAGTATTCATGAGTTTCTATTACATGAACAGATATGGCGTAAAGATTTCGGTGTTTCGAGCTTAACAGAAGAATCTATCAGAGGTGCAGCAAAGAGTGGAAAAGCTTATGTTCACAACTATCTTGACATACATAGCAGACCCGTGATAATAGTGGAAGCATCCAAGCATTTACCTGGGGTATGTTTCTGTATCTTAAAACTGCTTGTTTGTGGGTTCAGAAACTAAAAGGAGAACAAAAAAAGTTCATTTTGGGAGACATTCATTGAAACGAGCAAGATAGTTGTAGCCTGCCTTACATTTCAAATCTGTTCGACAGTCTTTGTGATTAATCCTCGGTTTTGTTTTGAAAGTTTAAGGAACTTACTCTGATATTGTAGCCTGCCTTCCAACATTTCAAAGCTTCTGCCCTTTTTTGTGATATATCCGTGCCATACATTGAAACAGGAGCAAGAACAATATAAAGATCAACAGCTATGTGTTTATATGATAGAGAAGGCCCTAAGCACATTCCCTGATGGAAAGCAAGAGATACTAGTGATCATAGATCTCCGCGGGTTTAGGACACAAAATGCTGATATCAAATTTGTCTCTTTCGTGGTATGTAACCGTGATTTTGTTATTTCGGTCATTTTCTTTCTCCAGTAGATAAATCTATTCACTTCTTCCCGTGTGTAGTTTGATGCATTTTACTACTACTATCCAAGACGACTGAGTCAAGTGCTGTTCGTCGATGCTCCATTCATATTCAAGCCTGTTTGGGAGCTTATAAAACCCCTGGCAAAATCTTACGCCTCTCTAGTAAGCATTTTTAATACGATTGGTTCGAATAGAAGCTCTTGGCCAAATCTTACGATATTATTATCGAATTAGTACTATTTTCACGTCTGACCAAGTTTTTCTTACTTTTTCCTAGGTCAGATTTTGCTCTGCGGAAACTGTTAAAGAGTACTTCACGTCAGATACCATTCCAGCGAAGTTCACAGAGTGAATGGCTTTTGAAGCTTTGAACATAGAAATGGCTTCAAGCTTCGAGAGCAAAGTTGTATATTTCAAATATTATATTATTATTTTAAGGCCTTTTGAGAAGAACTTCATAGATGTGAAGTAATATCGCTACATTACTAAGTTAAAGTCGTTCACTCTATCCCACAATTGATAATACTCTCTTCGAGTTCGAGGAACTCCTTCCCAAAATTCGATCGCCGAAAACAGAATAGAATCATGGTATTTTCAGAAAATTAACTGCTTGTGTCCTGCTGCTGACTCTTTCTTTAGATACTTCAAAGAAATGCGAGGGCAGAGGATTGGAATCGCCAGAGTACACAGTGGTGCACAAAGAATCTGACTTTGAGGTGAGGTATTACAGAAAATCAACTTGGATGAATTCACCTTCTGACGAAATTTCATTCGACAAGGCCACCAAAGAGGGATTCCATAGGTAAACTTGAATCTTCTTCTCTTTCTTGATTTGCCCGTGTGACGAAATTGGACTTCCTTTGATCGCTTCTTACATCGGTTATCTTTGATTTTAGTTCATTAAAAGGAACTTGAAGTTCGTGAATTGGTACGGCTTAGGCTTTCCAACAAAGCATAGCCTTAGAGATCATTGAAGTTTTTTTTTTTTTCTTTTTCTTGATTGCCTGTGATGAAATTGGTCTTTCTTTGATCTTCATACATCTGTTTTCTTGATTTTAGTCTCTAAGAAAGGAACTTGAAGTTCCATTATGGCTTAGGCTTTCTAACAAAACAAAACCCTGTGATGAAATTGGTCTTTCTTCGATCTTCTTACATCTGTTTTCTTGATTCTAGTTTAAGAAAGGAACTTGAAGTTCATGATTTCCATGGTAACTTAGGCTTCTAACAAAGCACAGCTTTAGAGACCATCATTTGATTCATATGCAAAGCTTCTTCAATCTTGTTCGAGGCAAATGACGACCCTTTTACTACACAGATTGTTTCAGTTCATCGAAGGCGCAAACTTGAACAACTCTCGAGTGCCCATGACAGTCCCCGTCCTAACGAGCACCGTCCCAGAGGCGGGCCCACTCCACTCGTCGGCCTACGTCGTAAAGCTTTACCTCCCATCGAAATTCCAAAACCCGCCCCCCTCCCACTGCCCGAGCTCAACCTATATCCCGATTCGTGGGCCCACACTGCATCGCCGTTCGTAGGTTTCGGGCTTTGCGAGGGACGGGAACGTCGTCAAGGAAGCTGAGAAGCTATCTTCCAGTCTTAGCAAGTCGAAGTGGGCTAACTCGACCACTGCAAAGGGAGGATATGCTTACTCCATTGCGCAGTACAACGGCCCGTTTAAGTTTGTGGGTCGGGTCAACGAGGTTTGGGTCGACGTTGATGGGTCGGAGGAAAATGGTTGTCGAACGAGCCTTTTCTCTGCATATTAAGGGTTTCTTTTCTTCTAACGACTAACGCTGTCTATGTGGTGCTGTTTTTCGAACCTTCTTTCTTTGTACATTGTAACGAGGAGGGAGCAGTTTGTTTTTTTCCCCTTTTATCTTTGCATCATTTGTTAGTACATCTTTGATCCACATGCTTCTTGCATCAAAGTTTAGTGAGTAGTTAGTGATTAACGTATACGTAATAAACATACGAAATTGTTTTTTCTTGCTAGGCAGCCAAGAAATCTCAATGGAGAAAGAAAACATAAAAAATAAAATTTACAGAAAATAAAACCGAAAAACAAATATCCTACTATGAAAAAGATCCATAATACTTTTTAGTTTCTTATGTCTTCAACTTCAAAATATATTTTTCGAAAATATGAAACGGGAAAAACTGTTGGGATTTTTTAGAGTTTCTAGAGTGGACGAGGAGAATTTTGTGGGAAGGAGAAATGGGATATTAATCTTACTGGATAAGATGTTAATTTTTCATTTACAATTCCTAATTTAGTGGCAAATAACTATCGGATAGATGTTAATTTTCATTTACAATTTTCCTAATTTAGTGGCAAATTAACTATCGGATATTCAATTACTCTCTATTCGGAGATTTTAGCAAATAGCAATTCTGGTAAATCCATTTCCAGGAGGCGATTTTGCAGAATTCTCAATCAGCTGCAGCCAAGCAATTCTCATTTTGCTTCTCCTCGAATCGTTCGCATGCTTTGTTGTGTGCATCTGCGGTGGACATTTTTCACTGGGTATAGTTTGGTTCAGTGATTGATTAGTCAATCGGTGCGATGATGGTACAAGGAGAGGGGGCTGAGGAGAAGCGATCCTCTGCGTTCGCGTCATCAAGTGATCCGCCAGGATCGGACGACGGAGATGGGCTGTCGTGCTACTCATCGTGCGGCGGAGAGTCTTCGGATCAGTACGAGAGGTACTGTAGCGCCAGCTCCGCGATGGGCACTCCTAGTTTCGTCACGAGTACGTCTTTTCAAGAATCTGATTTTGGGTCACTGAATAACTTCAGTCTCGGCGGTGGGAATGGTGTTTTTAATGGTTCGCGGGCTGATATGAAGTTAAGCGACAGTGTTGGGATATTGGGTTTAGGTTTGGGTGGGGAAACGGAGGGTGGTGTTGAATCTGATGGTGTTGGTGAAGATGGTGACTGGGGAAATGGGGTTATTGGTAGGAGTGTTAATGATGGGGTTGTTTTGAGGAGTACGAGGTTTTCAGATGGGTCTTGGAAGGCTGACGATGGTATTATGGACAAGGTTTGCACGGGGGTTGAGGATGGGAAGTTTTCGGATGACGAAGGCGAAGAGTTTTCGAGGGATGAGTGCTCAGAGGGTGAGGATTCTATGTACGGGTATGACAGTGAAAATGAGAGGAAAATCGTATCCAGCTATAGGAACAATGTTGGATCTCGTGGTGAAGAAAGTGAAAGAATGAGGATAACTTAGGTTTGAATTCGAGGGTGGCATTTGGCCACGATGATTGGAATGATTTTGAGGAACAGAGTGGGGAGAATGATATTGATTTTACGATGTGGAGCGAGAGACAAAATAATGGTCAGAATTGGCTTGAGCCTTCTAATACTGGTGCTGCTAGTTCTGTGGCATCTTCAGATTTGGCGTCGAGGGAAAAAGAAAGAAAAGCTGGAAAAAATCCTGATACATGGAATCGTTTTGATTCTAATGGTAAATCTCCAAACATATCGACAAATTCCACTAATGTTGTAGATCTCGAAGCTCGGGTTCACGATAAGGAAGCAATGGTTGCTTCAAGCAATCAAGTCAGTGATATTGATGAGTTGGAAGATTATTTAGGTAGCAGTGGATATGATTACGATATATTTAAAAGAATTGACGATTTGCCTAATGAAGCATCCTCCACGAAAGTTGAAGCTGAATCAATCAGTAAAAGTCAGGTTACGGCTACCCCTGAGGTCACAGTTTCCCGAGATAACAGTTCACAGAAAAATATGATAGAAATTGATCCTCTTTCTGACCCTGTTGTGAATCACCAGCATATGGCGCCAGTAAGCGCTAACAAAGGTACAGAGGTTGAGTTAGTTGAGGGAAACATTCCATCTCCTGTGATGTCATTTGCGGACCCAACAATGAATCCCTCATTTAGAAATGATTTTGCTTTTCAATTTGACGAAATGGAGGATCACTGTGTGCCAGTGAAGGTACCATTTCTGAAAACCTTTCCTTAGACTAGTCTTTTTTCGCTAGAGGATCATTCCCTTCAAGTTTGAGAAAGTTCTTTGTATTTATATTACTTTTTTTTTCCATTTGCTGCAGAAACAAGGATTCGAATTAAATGATATTTATGACCAACTTGTGAATGAAATGGAAGATATACTACTTGACTCAGTTGAGTCTTCTCATCCAAGGTTCCCCCATGGTAGCACAACACATGGGCCTCAACCTTCTAGAGATGGTGGTTCTAGTGCTTCCACATCTGGCACAGATTACACTTCTAATTGGACCCAACAACCTTTGAGAATGATCGGATTGAGGTAATAGGTTCAAGACAGGTTAAAGGCGATGTTTCTTTCAGCGAGCGACTTGTCGGGGTCCAAAAATACACAGTTTATAAGATAAGAGTATGGAGTGGTGAAGAACATTGGGAAGTTGAACGACGTTATCGCGACTTCAGTACGCTCTACGTCAGGCTGAAGAAATTATTTGCTGAGCATGGTTTGACTCTTCCTTCGCCATGGTCCTCTGTGGAAAGAGAAACCCGAAAGCTCTTTGGTAATGCTTCACCCGATGTGATTTCTGAGAGGAGTAATCTTATACAAGAGTGTTTACAATCCATTACCCAACGTAAGTATTGGCCCTTGTCTCTCAATGCTCTCAGCCATTTTCTATCTCCATCGAATGATGCTACTCCCGATTCTCCAGTTTCCAGTCCCAACAAATCTCTGTTATTACATCTATTAAAAGGCACAAGTATGGATAACACATCTCCTTTGGGTAAGACTATCTCACTCGTTGTTGATGTACGCCCTTTGAAACCTGTGAAGCAAATCTTGGACGCCCAGCATTATAGATGTTCGGGTTGTCACAAAAATTTCGATGATGGAAGAACTGCTGTGCAAGAATTTGTACGGACTTTGGGTTGGGGAAAGCCTCGTTTGTGTGAATACACTGGACAACTCTTCTGCTCGTCATGTCATAATAATGATACTGCTGTGTTGCCCGCTCGAGTTCTTCATTATTGGGATTTCACTAATTACCCCGTGTCTCAGATGGCTAAATTTTGGATTCTGTACATGACAAGGTAATCATGATAAAGCCGTGAGCTGATTTCATTTCAATACATCATAATTTAGAATCCTAAAACAATTTCTTCATTGGTGACAGCCAATGCTTTGCGTCAGTGCTGTGAATCCATTTCTTTTCTCTAAAGTTCCAACACTTCAGCACGTTGCAAGTGTCAGAAACAGAATAAGGTCAATGCTTCCATACGTTAGGTGCCCATTTCGCAGATCTATCAGCAGAGGACTTGGAAATCGGAGTTATCTTTTGGACAGTAACGACTTTTTCGCTCTAAGAGATCTTATTGATCTTTCAAAGGGCGTGTTCTCAGGTTAGAAAATGAAGCAGCACTTGCGTGTTCAAATTTATTTCGAATCACATCTTTTACCCTTTCCTTATTTGTTGGCTAGCAGTTATTACATGGAATATGTAAATTTCTTGCTGCAGCACTCCCAGTTATGGTCGAAACAGTGCGTAAAAAATCGAGGATCATATCACTGATCAATGCCTCGTGTGCTATGATGTGGGTGTTCAATGCGGCGCTCGACAAAACTGTGACAATGCACTCTCTCTATATTTCCCTTTCCAAGTAAGTTTCTTTCAATTGCATTCATCACTACAAAACTGTAGAATGAGTATTGGAAAATAACATGTTGAGCAAATCCTACATTCTTTTAATCAATGAGCTTCATTACCAGCGAACCCCATCGAAGGCACCTTCATTATTATCTCCTCAACTGATTTGATCGTCTTAATTGGATATGCAGGAGGAACGTGTGGCAGCGAAATGCAAGTCGTGTGATCTGATCTTCCACAAGAACTGCTTGATGAAGATCACAAAGTGTAGTTGCGGCGCCATTCTTCGTAAAGAGGACGATAGACAAGGTATTGTAGAAGAGAATTTCCATAGTACGACTAGCAATACAAACTCCCTCGGGAAAACAGCTGAATCTAGCAATGGACTTCTCGCCGGTTTGTACTCGAAGTTAGTACCGGGAAGATCTCGGAGCCTTAGTAATCAAGACACCAAAATTGGTAATGTCATTTTAATGGATTCTTTGTCAAACTCCTCCTTGTGAAGTGCCCTGCATTTGTATTATTACTTGGATGCTGCTACGCTTTTTTTTACCATTTTTAGTGTTTTGGCACTGATTTGCTTTGTGATGGGTCAAACTCTTGTACATGAATGAATGTATTTTTTGTATAAGATGGTTGTTGCTCTTGATTTGATCTGCATTGTGTTCTTATGTGTTTCGGACGTTTTCATTCACGGTTTTCTGAATAGAAAGCGTTTTGGCCTTTTCGTATATTCACAAGTGTTTTGCATCATGGAAGAAGATATCATTGTATTTTTTACTCATATTTTGCATCGGTGCAATTATGATTGTTCTTTTCAATTTTCATCCCTTTAATCTTTTAAACCCCAAAAAAATTAGATTAACCATATAGAAGAACCTCCATGGCACATTGTATGAATGAAATCAACACAAGGTTTTTCATAATTCAACTTTTGAATTTGTCAGCTAATAGTCGAGGCACATTATTAAATTAATACAAAGATCTCGAAATTTATGTAGTAATGGGCTTGTGATTAATCAATCACTCGACATATAGAACTTTTTATCTTTTCGGAAATCGCGATGATATGCTACTCTTAAGAGATTCGAACTACAAAGATCAAACGAGTTACCAAATCCATCTTTAAGAGTTGGCTTTAATACAACTTTGAATAACCCCTTGATAAAAAAAAAATATTAAAAGCAACTTTGGATAACCTAAAGATATCAATAAAAAAAATATCAAACGAGTTACCAAATCCATCTTTATTTATGTATTTTACATATAATTTAGGCAATTAGATTGACATCTTTATCCTATCAAACTCGAACATTTGTCGTTTTCAGTCAAGATTTGAATGAAAAAAGCTTAGATTAGGAGATTATGTGAGGTCGAGATGAGACACAATGATGGTGGATACGATACGATGTACAACGAGGGATTAAGAGCTTTACATTACAATAATAATCGAACAAAGTTGATTGCAATATGATAAATATCTAAGTTGGAAAAAATTAGTTATTTATCATCATCAATTTTGGATGTTTCATTTAAATATCCTTCCTTTTTCCTCAATTGGGTAGTTTAGGTGTAATCCATGAAACAACTTGCGTGCGGTGCCTTATCTATTTTTCGCTACTTCTTTTTCCTTTTTTCTAATCCTAATCGACTTTCAATAAGATGACATTATTAAATATAAAGTTGAGAAACCTAATTTCATGACCTAGTCACAATCACCCAAGAAAGAACCCACAGAAATAAAATTCACGGCTCCTAAGTTGCTCAAAGTAATACTATCTATTTTTTGTGTAATTGTTTTTTTCTGAATAGTAGTATCTACGGGTCCTTGCCAAGTTAGTGAATCGCTAAATTTACTTTATTTTTGTAAATATTTTTCTTGAATCAGTTTCGCGTCAAATCTTAGCTAGAGCAATGGATATTCCAGTTATAATCTTACTGTAAATACGAAATATATATGAAGCTTCGAAAAAAAAAAGTTAATTAACCAGTTATATATACTCTTCATTAGATATGTTTAGTTAGTTTATGGCTAATCATAATTAGTAAAAGTTGATGGGTAATACTGCCGTCATTCATCTTTGTAGTTAATAATAGCAATTTGTTTGTCTATTACACCATTTTTATATCAATTCCGATACATTATATGATATTCAATATTTACGAAAGGTCACTAATACTCACGCAAACACGTCCCACCCATTATTATGGTTGTATTTTAGTCGATGAGCCTTATTACGTCGACCATTAGGACAATTTTTTCCCATACAAAAAATGTTTAATAAGCAACCTAGTTACTATTATATATTATATTTAAATGTACGTACCACTATTTTCGCCATGACATGCCATTATACATCATTCACGATCAAGATTTAAACTAAATGTAATCTATATTATTGAGCATGGGCCGTGACGTCACTATACGACTTCTGGCTAGCTTTTCTCACGATTAAAAATTTACATATAACGATGTCCCATTTTTTTTTTAATTTATCATTTCCCCTAATTTTCTAGTTTTTTATTTTCCATTATCGACAGCCCCTTCGCGCAGCCAATGATAAATCGAAATGGCAAAAAGTACGAAGACAAAGCAATGTAAGCCTAAGACGTAACTGAGACATATACACATTTAAATGATATTTGTTAGTTTTGATAACGTTTTTAAATAAAACTTTGGTTTCATTCACTTTTAGAACAATCAAAGATGAGTTAGGTGCGTGCGAAACAAGAAAAATTCCATCCTATATATGTAATACCACGTTGATTTAAATGTTGGGTTTACATCTTAAAGTAAAGAGTGTTTATCTTTGTTAATTATAGTTACGTAGAATATAATATCTCTTTCCACATTTAAATATCTGATGCAGCCTATCATTTTCGATATAATGAAGTAAAATCTTTTAAATGTGAGAGATATTTCGTTGGGATATCTCCCTATAAGGAAAAATACATATGGAGATATTCGAGGTAATATTTACTTTTACAGTTCATATATATACGCGACATATATCTAGCTAGAATTCAATTACCGTAATAAGGAACGTGATTACTATTGCATATGACCTGGAATGCTTTGATTTTTAAATAGTTGGTCATTGCAATGATTAGATGTACTTTAAGTATTGTTGACTTTGTATTATTACATTATTTTTCTCATAACGTATTGTCTTATTCTCCCTAGCGTTGTAAATTGTATAAAAGTGCTACATGCGCGCGTCTGCAAGATAATTCTAGTGACTTTATTAGTGTATATATGTGTATTTTGATTTTAATTTTTTAACTGTGTTGAAACTAATCGTGTAATAATTTATTGCTTTTTATTACCAACTTCTTCAATTTTTAATGTAGTAACGATACTATTCTTTGCCAATATGGTAATCTTTCTCGCAATCCTAAATATGAATATATAAAAGGGTGCTACTATTGGCAACCATTTGGGGTGTAAAAAACCTTGAAAATTGTTCTCTTTTTTTAAAAATTTCGTTACATTAATATTATAAGAATTAATGTAATAATTTTGGGTGCTACTAATTGCACCCCTTTGGGGTGTAAAAAACCTTGAAAATTGTCCTCTTTTTTTGTTACATTAAAAATGTAGGAACTAATCTAATAATTTTTCTTCATTAATTGATTGCTTCAACGAAAATTATTTACACAATTTGCAATAAACATTAATTATTTAACTTATCTTTGGAGTCAATTCTACATTTAACACTTAATACTTCTAAATCAATATTATTTTTAAATTTATTTATTAAACACTTCAAAAAATATAAGTATTTCATATTAACATGGACAAATAGGTTTAAACAAAATAATAACAAAAAAATAGAACATCAAGATTAATATCATATTTTAGCAAAAAATATGAACTTTTAATCAAATAAATCTATGTAGTAACTGTTTAGAAATTAAATAATAGTTAAAAATGATAATTTCACTTTGTGAAATACGTAATTTAATTAATAATTACAACACCCTCAAAATTATCTGCAAACAATTAATAAATAATATAGAGGAGTAATTAGGTATAATAAATAACAATCACCCCGTAATTAAGCAAGCAAAGAACCCCGTTTGCTTATCTTAGAAAATTGAAATTTCACCTTTGTAATAAAATTAAGGGTTATTATTGATTAGGGGTGTATAGATTTGGGGGTGCATATAGAATTTCCCTACATAAAATCAATAATGCACTTCTTACAAAAAATATAATACAGTCCACCTGTTATAATATTAATTGCACGTTAACTGCACTGTGGTAGTAAGGGCAGTACATAAATAAATGAAACTCAAAAAATTAATTCTACATTATTCTTTATACCGTAACGTATGATGCGTATATTCAATTCATTCTCAGACACACAAGAAAATATTCTCATCTTAAATACCACATGGCAGTACGAATTATTACAAACAAAACAGCTGGAATTTTCCCATTTATTTTTTCTGTAGAATTATTTAAATAGAAATTGCAAGAAGACGATACGTGATTCGCCATCGTATTTCCCTTCCCCACCTTCATTTTCGTCGTTCTCTCTTTTTCCTTTTTCTTTTTTCTTTCCTTTCAGTTTTTTGTTCGCATGCAATGCAACTGAGATGGGACAGCAAAGTTATTTATGTAATAACAACTCACCGGCCCATGTTTTTCTTTATTTAATCAAAGACAGCGAGCACCATTTTCACTCTCTCTCTCTCATTCTCATACTTCACCATTTTATTTGGTCTGTGTTCATCTGTTACGCACGCCGTTATATAGAGAGCTTTGTTCTAGTCTGCGTTTTAGATCTATTTCATCGGTTTCTCAGAAGCTCGTGCGATGTGAACGAAGAAAGTTCGAATCATTGAGATCTTATTACCCAAACCACTTTGAATGCCCATTTGCTCTCTTGTACTTCTCTCGCTAGTATCTCAGATTTGGAAGTTCTGTAATGCCAATTTCCTTTAGCTCGTCGTAGAGTTCTTACAATAAGTTTCCGTCAATGGGGTTTCGCTGAAAAGCTTTCGTTGAGCTTCCTCTGTCCTTTTTCAGTTAGCAAAAGGCTTAATCTTTAAATCCCAGGGATTATAAAGTTTGTGGGCTTTCTTAATGTAAGAAAAGGGCGCTTTTTTCCTTCTTTCCCTCTGTAATGGATGCGAGCTCCATCCGTTAGCTAAACCTAATTTCAAGAAAAATGGTTATGCCCAGTTTGTGCCGTTAATCCCTATACTTGATTAATCCAATGTGTTCACTTCGTTAACTACGATTTCTGGTGATGATACCAGTCATGGAGTTCAAGTAGTTGTAAGAAAATCCAACCCTTCACTTCACTAATCCATTCTTTTGTTCTTCTTCGGTAGTCACCGACACCTTATTCTTTGGAAAAATTCATTAAAATGTAAAGTTCCTTAACCGTAGGCACAGTTTTTGGTTTTGTCCGTAGACCTCAGACCTCTTGAACAAAAAAAAAAAAGAAGAAAAGAAAATCGCCTGGGTTCTTAAGTAGGTTTATCATGGAAGAAACATATGTACCTTTTCGTGGTATTAAGAATGATCTCAAGGGAAGGCTTTTGTGCTATAAGCAAGACTGGGCCGGCGGCCTCCGAGCTGGGATAAGGTTTGTCTTCATTGCTTAAATTTGATTCTCATTCTGTTCTTTTCATTATGCTTTAATGGGGAGAAAAAAGAAGTAAAAACTACGAAAAAGTTGAAAACTTTTTGCTATTTGAACAGTTTCCTTTACTCACATATGGTTCATTTGCAGGATATTAGCTCCAACGACTTATATATTCTTCGCATCGGCGATCCCAGTCATATCTTTCGGGGAGCAGCTTGAGAGAAACACAAGTATGTTTCATGTTGGACCTTTTTTTTCTCTCCTTTACAGTGATTTTTATGCTGTTTCAGAGCTTTTCCTTACACAAACAAATTGTTGTTCTCAGATGGAAGCTTAACCGCTGTCCAAACGCTTGCATCGACTGCACTATGTGGCATCATTCACTCGATCATAGGAGGACAACCTTTGCTCATACTCGGCGTAGCAGAGCCCACTGTGTTAATGTACACTTTCATGTTCAACTTCGCCAAAGATCAGAAGGATTTGGGGCAGAGGCTCTTCTTAGCATGGGCTGGATGGTAAACATAACAGCTACTTACGTCATCATCATCATCATCATCACTGTCCAAAAATCGAAAACAGAAAAAACAGTAAACTTACGTTGTCTTGACATTGGCAGGGTTTGTGTTTGGACAGCCCTTTTGCTCTTTCTTCTCGCGATATTAGGCGCTTGCTCTATCATCAATCGATTCACTCGCCTGGCTGGCGAACTGTTTGGCCTGTTGATCGCCATGCTCTTTATGCAGCAGGCCATTCGAGTGAGCTTTTCTTGATCATTCGCCTTCGTAACGAAAATCCCAAAACAAAAAATCGAAGTTTTTTTTTTTGTTTTCCTCTCTTAGGGAGCCGTGGAAGAGTTTGGAATTCCTCAGAGAGAAAGCCCGAACAAGACAGAGTTCTCCAAGTCGTGGCGCTTTGGCAATGGAATGTTCGCCTTGGTACTTTCCTTTGGCCTTCTGCTCACTGCACTGAGGAGCCGTAAGGCTAGATCGTGGCGCTATGGAGCGGGTATTTTTTTATCAAGAAATCATATTTAAGAAAAAATCCCATCAGGGGTTTTTTTTATGTGTAGTTTACTGACTGTAAAACGTATTTTTTCTTCTTTCTCTAAGGATCGATTCGAGGGTTCATAGCAGACTATGGCGTCCCACTAATGGTGCTCATATGGACAGCTGTCTCTTACATCCCAGCGAACGATATTCCACACGGTATTCCGAGAAGGCTTTACAGCCCAAATCCGTGGTCGCCTGGCGCATACTCAAATTGGACAGTGATTAAGGTCGATTTTTTTAAGACATTTTTCGTGATTAAGCTTTGATTAGTCTTGTAGTGAATCTCATTTGATTTCGTTTTTTACTGATAGGATATGTTGAAAGTGCCGCTGATTTACATCATCGGCGCTTTTATTCCCGCGACGATGATCGCCGTGCTGTACTATTTCGACCACAGCGTCGCCTCTCAGCTCGCCCAGCAAAAGGAGTTCAACCTAAAGAAGCCTTCTTCTTACCACTACGATCTTCTGCTTTTGGGATTCATGGTAACGTGTCATAACCGTTATCTTTATGGACATATGTTTAAGTTAGTAACTTAATTTTGGATCAATATTCTGTTGTTGATAGGTCATATTGTGTGGGCTTATTGGGATTCCGCCTTCGAACGGAGTCATTCCACAGTCTCCCATGCACACGAAAAGCCTGGCGACCCTTAAACATCAGGTTTATTCATTTAAATTACTTTTTCTCGTGGTTCGCTCGATAAAAAAAAAAGCGTCCATTTGCGCTTACGTAGTTTGAATATTTTTTTTTTTCGGTTGTTTTATTACAGCTGCTGAGGAACAAGCTCGTCTCGACTGCCCGAGAGAGCATACGAAAGAACGCCAGCCTATCTCAGCTGTACAGAAACATGCAAGACGCCTACGCCGAGATGCAGACGCCCCTCTACCAAGCTCCGTCTTCGCTGGTAATAATAAGCTCTTAAAAGAAACGACGCACAAAAGTAAATCCTCACGCATGTTACGCCTCGGATACATAATTTTTTTTTTCAAATTTTTTTTTTTTATAGGGGCTTAAAGAGCTGAAGGATTCGACGGTAGAACAAGCAGCTAGCATGGGGTACATGGGCGCGCCCGTCGACGAGACGATCTTCGACGTGGACAAAGACGTCGACGACCTCTTACCAGTCGAAGTCAAAGAGCAGCGTCTGAGCAATCTCCTTCAGGCGCTAATGGTCATGGGATGCGTGGCGGCAATGCCTTTGCTCAAAATGATTCCCACCGCCGTTCTTTGGGGATACTTCGCCTTCATGGCCATCGAGAGCTTGCCGGGGAATCAGTTTTGGGAGAGGATTCTGTTGCTATTCACGTCGCCCAGCCGAAGATACAAGTAAAAGATAGCCATTCTCGAATTTAGATAAAAATCAAAATGCGCCACGATTTTTTATTTTTATTTTTTCGGGACGGACGCAGAGTGCTGGAGGACTACCACGCGACGTTCATAGAGACGGTTCCGTTCAAGACGATTGCATTCTTCACCATATTCCAGACGGTTTATCTGCTGCTCTGCTTTGGGATAACGTGGATTCCGATCGCCGGCGTGCTATTTCCTCTGCTCATTATGCTCCTCGTCCCAGTCAGACAGTACGTGCTTCCCAAGTTCTTCAAAGGGGCCCACCTGCAAGACTTGGACGCCGCGGAGTACGAAGAGGCGCCCGCCATAAGCTACAACCTATCCTTCAACGTGAGACGAAAAATATCGGTCCCGTAAGTTAGAGGGGTGGCGGTTTCACGACACTCGACTTGAGGGGTTGCAGTTTGAGGATGCTGACTTTCAAAATTGAAGCATTTTAGGGACGCAGCTGCTCGTGTTGCTTCGATTTTAAAAGTTAGTGTCGTTAAATCGTAACCACGTAAGTTGAGTGTCATGAAACTGCCACGTAGGATTTATCCCCAAATAAGCAACTCCGGCGTGGCCCAAATTAGTATGTGCGGACTGTCGAAGTTCCGACAGAACATTAGGCTTCTGATTCACCATTTCGTTAAATTGCTTCACTTTTGAAAGTTAGTGTCCCTAAAATGCAACTCTGTCCATTGGACGCCTTCAGTACCAGTCTTCCCCAATGGAAAAAGTAGTTGAACATTTTTTTTGAAGTGTATGACCAATAATTCATTCTTCATTAGGAGCAAGGGAGCAACCTACCTCAACCTACCAATAATCCCGACAGTAGCGAGGTTCTCGACGAGATCATCACGAGGAGTCGAGGAGAGATAAAGCGCACTCTTAGCCCCAAAGTGACGAGCTCGACTCAGTCGCCCCTCGAGGAAATAAGCTCGGTCCACAGCCCGAGGACTCCTCGTTATAGCACGAAGAGGACGCCCAGCCCAGGCCCGTCTAAGCTTGGTCAGGGCTCGTCTTCTTCTACTACTACTTGATGGCCGGGCCGGGCTGGGGGGTTACGGCCCGTCCATTAGCTCGTTTCTGCGTTTAACTTGTCGGTCGAGAGGTCTTTCGTCGTCTTTGAATTTTTACTGTCTTGTGTATGTTGTCATGTAACTATGTACTGCTGCTATTGTCTTTGATTTTAATTATGATGATGGAGATATATGTTAATGAGCATTTTGGCTATGTTGTGCTTCTATTGTTTTTTGTCTTCATGTTTCATATAACACATATATTATAGGCTTAATTACTTTTTGGTCCCGTAAAATAGGGGGTGTGGCATTATAAGGACCGCTAATTTAGGGTGCGGCATTATACTGAAAACAAGTTTTAAAACCGTGCAATTTATAGACATCATACCGGATTTTTTTCAAAATACATCACGTGCAACGCACGTGATCGATTTTATACCTGCTTCTTCCCCGAAATACATCACGTGCCACGCATGTGACCGATTTTTATTACGGATGGTCCGACGTTGCATCGGATCGACGACATGCCTGTTTTACAGAGATTTTTATGTTTTTAAACTAATTTCTGATATTGCGTCAAGTGGGATTATTTTCATGACGTGACATTTCTGTAAAACGGGCATGTCATCGGTCTACCCAAAAATTAGCAAAAGTGGGCATGTCATCGGACCGGCGCCACGTCAGTTTTTCGGTATAAAAATCGGTCATATGCGTGGCACGGATGTATTTTGGGGAAAATTGCACGATTTTAAAACTTATTATCCCTATAATGTCACACTCTAAATTGCCGGTCCCAATAATGCCATACCCCATACCCCATAAGTTATGTGACCAAATAAATAATTAATATTATAAATAGAAAAATATGTGATGGTGTTGCATTATATATCCTTCCAAAGTGGTCCTAATAGTAATCTATGTGTATTTACATCTCGTCCCCGCATTCTTGGGAAACCCTATCCCCTTGCGGCCAAGTAATTGGGGACTGTATTTGCTCCGCTAAAATTTCATTATTTACATTGTGAGATTTTCTAAATACAAGTGAGTTTTAGATTTTTATTTTTGTTTTATAATACATTGTCGTTTTACTTTTTTTAAGAAAATAGCTTGAACTTTTACAACTTTACCCTTCACCTTAAATAAAAATTATTAAATTAAATAGGATAAAATAATTAATAAGGGCATAACCATATAATAGATATTTTGTTTTTTTTTTTAATATGTGTGCAATTATCTTAAACTACTTGTATTTAGCGACATAAGAGTATTATTTTTCAGTATTTATATTCATGATCGAGTATTTTAGTAGTTTACAACATGAATTTTGGTGAATTGACTCGGTGATAGAGAATCGAGGATTTTTCCACCACACTAACAATACTAATTACAACAGTGAAGTCTTTAATACTCGTAAATGAATGTAATTTAGTTCCAAGTATAATATTACCAAGTACAATAAAGTAATATCTCCAAGTACTAATTGGTCCAAATTATAAGTTGGTCAATTAATTAAAGTTTTTAGTAAAAGAAATACAATCACACTATTCTTCTAGCGACTTCATGTGAGTATCTTGCAACTGATCAGATATTTAAATACTTTTATCTTAGACTGAATTTGTTTCGATATGAGATGGGTGTTTATTGAGTTAGGTTAGAGAGTTGAGAATGAGTTTGTACGGAATCTATTTGTTCACGAGGGTCAAATACTTCACCAGCTGTAGATATTATTTTTATATACTTTAGGGTTGGAGAGAGTGTGCATGTCAACTTTCAATTATGAAACTTTCAATAATAGAGAAATGAATTATTGAAGCGCGTTAGACCTTTTGTCATTGCATGCATGCATATATGAGCAAAGTTGAGCTGTCACGTCGTAGACAACGTCTACGATATTCTTTGATTATTACCATTATTATTCTTATATCGTCGACAAAATGCTATATGGTTGTTTCCATTGTCTTCTTTTCGATAATAATTTAGTTCAGTGTCGTTGGAAGCAACGTGTGTATACACTGACCCTATATAAGCTCGTTATGAATGATTTATTTAAATTTATAACAACTTCATTTAATTATTGATTGATAGTATCCACACGATTGCATTCCAATATATTACGATCTTTTCGAGGCTGAGCTGATTCAACGGAGCAAAGCGAGGAGTACATTGAAAGCGAAGATAAAATTTATTATATATACAAAACGAAGGCTGTTGAACTGGTTGTGACGACTAAAAGAGTCCCGCATCGAAAGTTATCAAGGAATTAAAATGGTTTATAAGCTTGATGGACTACTCCTCTTTAACACCAATTGGTTTTAGGAAAGAACCCTATCAAGATTACACCGGGACCTCTTCTCATGTGTGGCGTGTGTGTGGGCCTCGATGACGGATAAATTATCGGAGGCTCGGCCCGAATTTCTATGAAGGCACACACAAAAACACACAAATAAGGGCACTTGATGTGAACAAATTACGTTTATCTACGAAAGAGATGGACAACCAAACTTTTATCAACTCAAAAGTTTGTATGGTTTTTCGAAAAGGGTGTCACAATAGCGATTGTTATGTAATATAATTTAGGGTGCTCACAGTTTTTATAAGATAATAACACATGATTCGTCCAATTAATGATAAAAAAAAATTCTCCATGTCTCCACTCGTATGCGATATATAACATGAAGAGTGACGTTCTTTTTCCCTCTTGTCCTTATTTAATTGGGGTGTTTGACTATGATGTGATGAGACACCCTTAATGTTATTGCGGCATTTGTCTCAGGGCCTCTCCTATATTATCAACTGAGATATCATTAATATCGTAGTTAAATATCAAATACATCCATATTTGTACGATGGACAACTTGCGAGAGAGCTGCTTTTAAGATATTTGATTTCGTGGCACTCACAAGCTAATGTTAAAATACTTTTCACTTCAGGAGTTGTTGAGATTTTTAATAAAAACTTACTGAAAAAATTCTTAACATATGCGGAAAGCATCATAATTGGGTTCCTTCGGGGTACAAAATGAATCGACGAGTAAAAATGAAAAAAAAAACCGGATTTTTTTCGGGTTTTGGTTGATCCGAAAGTCGGTTGTGTATATCGGGTCGGGTAATTGATTGCATACATACCTGAAATAAAATGCAGCCCAAGCCCAACTAACACTATAATCCAAGCCCATTAGTCTCCTTGCTCTTATATATATACCTTCCTTTAAGCCCAAAACCCACTGATTGATCCATGTCATACGGGTCTAATTTGAACTACTAGTATTCTTATTTCTTGCACATGCTATACTATTATATATAATAAAGAGATTTGCTATGGTGCCCACCTATCGTGAGCAACCACCGTGAGCACCATAAACAAATCTCTCAATATTTTGCGTTTTTTCGATTTCCAACGTCGTCAACACCTCCGTAGACCCTCTCATATCCATTGTTAACCTCAATCGCCCTCTCCAATAAGTTAATTTAGAAAATCATCACATTAGTACGTCGTCCACATATGGACAATAAATAATGAATTTTCTTAAAAATTAACGTGTTTGAGAGGGCGATTTAGGTTAACAATGGATATGAGGGGGTCTACAGGTGTTGACGACGTTGGGAATCGAAAAACCGCAAAATATTGAGAGATTTGCTTATGGTGCTCACAGTGGTTGCTCACGGTAGGCGGGCACCATAGCAAATCTCATATATATAATATATAATACTAAATTTGATTTAAATTAAAATAGTTAAGTGAATATATAACTAAAATTTAATTATATATATATATATATATAAATTAACAATGAAGGGTATAGAAATCAACTCAAAAAGTGATTAACTAAAGTAGTAATTAAAAAATAGTGGAAATTTTTTAAATTTAAAGCATTAATTTTGTCTTTGTGAAATTGACATACCAACGGGTAGTTTATACTCACCCCTAACGCTTGATAAAACAGAATAAATATTATGGTAGCATTTGTACAAAAGGCATGATGAGTAGTACCGTCAATATGGCCCGCCATAATTGTAATAATATATATAAAATAAATATTAAATATAGAAAATAAATGTTAAATTAGTTAGAAAATTTAATTATGATTCATTAATTATGTCTATAATATCATATTTATTATCAAATACATAATTGACAACATATTTATCTATAAATGTTTGATAAATACCATACATAATTAACAACATATTTATCTATAAATGTTTAATAAATACCATAGTTAATTAACAGTTCTTAATACATTTCAATTTTAAATTAAAATTAGAATTAAAATAAAAAAACTAGTTTCTAGGCGGGCGGGCGGCGGGCCAACCCGGCCCGGCCCGCCAAATTGACAGGTCAAACGATGAGTCAATTTCGGGGCACGGACGGTAGTAGAATTTTATAACCGAACCGTTGTTCATTTTCCATTAGTAATTGCCATTTTAGAATTCGACGACTCTGTGAGGAAGCAATAAATCGTTGTGTGCTACTCTACTTCCACTAAAACCCCATTTGACTAAAACCCCACCATAGCTAACAGCAACAGCAAGTGTTCGATGAAACGTCGTTTGTAGCAGTAGGAAGTTGAAAAAATGGCCCCGAGAGTGACGTCAAGAGACATTCAGGAGATCGTCACCAAGCTTTCGTCAGACAAGGCCAAAAACCGAGAAGTATTGATGATTAAGAATGCTTATTTGTAATTATTTGGAGTACTTGTTTATCAACTGAGTTGTGTGGTTTTATCAGTTGTAGGAAGGTTGAAGAGGCGGTTGTTTTGTGTTTTGACAAGATAAAACGATTAATAAAAATGGTTAAAATTGGGCTTGGAGTGATTTTTAGGGGGTGATCGTCGTTTCGTTACTTAGTAAAGCTGCTTTCTTAGTTTTGAAAATGCCATTCTGTGTCGATATTTACTTGTAAATACTCCTGAGTAATGAAGATGGATAATTAGGATTTTTTGTTTCAAACTTTCCGATACTTGGATGGCTGTGTTCTGTTAGGAGTTATGTGGGAAATAACTTTGAGAAACTATTCCATGTCTGGTATCATATGAGTGAGAAGTACTCTAGCGAGATCAAATTGTTATGCTCACATGTTCGCTATAGAAACATGCTTGTATCTTGATCTTTGACTAGACCAATATCATTTCTGTTCAATAAAACCCGCAAAACTACTCATACAGTATGTATGAAGCACACCTGTACGTGCTGCTTTGACGAGGAAATGCTCCCTCAGTTAAAGCCAAGTCCCGTATTTTTCATGCGATGTGATGAACTTATATTACACAGGCAAATATATAAGTGTCGGTTTACCATGCTCATTCTTTTAGTATTATGATTATAGGAAGGCATTAAATTGTTGAGTTCGTGGCTAGAAGGTGAGAAATCTGTCGGATTTTGTCGATATCTATGTGAGAAATCTTCTGGCATCAACCCTACTGAAATTCCACACTGTAAGCCTTTCGGTTGATTTTCGAAGTTATTCCTACCCTTATTTCCAACTTCTGACCGAGTTACTTGTCATACAGCTGAGACATGGTCCTTCCTTGTCAAAATTCTGATACAATGTATAAAATTGGAGATCTCCTCAAGCAAGAAAAGACTTCCAAAGTTAACTTTTGCAAAAACACTTCGGGTTGTTGTGCAAAGAGCGGAGGATGACAAATTTTCCGGTGTTTATATCCATGGTAATTGAAAATCTTGAGTTGTTCTGACAAATTTTGCAAAAATATTTCCGACGAGTTCTTTGAATGTGTTAGAATATATTGTTGCTAATTGAAAATCTTGTAAAAACACGTCAAGTTAATGTGCAAAGAGCGGAGAATGATAATTTTCCGGTGTTTATATTCGTGTTAAACTTATATTTTGTTATTTATTTGATTGCGATAGGATATATTCTTGATAACTGAAAATTGTACTGCTTGCCATGACTAAGGTTATTGTGGAAATCAAGCAGAATAAGCAGCTTCATGAGCTGCCGCATCTTGTTATGTAAATTTATAACAAAACATAACTTTGTATCCCTGACTACAGATTACTGTTAGTGACACTTTACTTTAGTTTCCTTGCATGCTGAATCTTACTACTAAATTTCTTAGCATTAATATATAGGAGCTGGTGATTATTTATGGTCTATCGATTGTCACGCATTTCTGGTCTTCTGTTTCCTGTCCTTTTGAAGCTTAATCGGGGCTTGCTTTTTAGATGCTCCCTTTTTAACCGTTTGATCTGTAGATCACCTTGTGTTGCGGCCTGCTTCTTTTGAGTTTGGCTCGTGAGAAGCACTACGTACACCTAGCGTAAATTTATCACCATGATGTGAATCCTTATTCGATCATTGATATATGATGTTTCCCTCAATTGAAACCTGGAAGCCTAGTCCTGTTTTCAGTACATATTTGTGGGTTCAGAGATTTTTTGCATTGGTTTCTTGCTGACAGTAAATCATATTTTTGGCAATCCTAAGTGGGTGATTTTCAGTGCGATAAACACAACACCATTTGCTAATTCTATCTGTTTCCAGGAAAAAGGCTGCTTCTGCTACCTGTGGTAAGATTACTTTACAGTCATGTCGGAGATATCATCCAAGATGTGCCGAGCTATCAATCTGAGTATGGTGTCATCCTCAGGCATCTTTTGTCCAACAAAGATTATAGATTTCACATGCGGAAAAAAGTTTACTCTAGTGAGTATATTTTTTTCTTTTCTGGCTCATACTTTTCTCTTTAGTTTAAAAAAGAAGAAATTTAAACTCATTGTTTTATTCTATCTGGATAGATCTCGTACTTCTGTACATGCAAAAGGTGGAGAACAGCCTGAGTGCAGAAAGTTTTTGTCAATTAAATCCCAAGGAGGAGGTGTTCCGCTTCACCCTCACTCTTCAGTCACTTCTTGAAAACCCTCCCGGTGATATTCTTGATAGTATCCGTGAAGATATCGTTCATGGTTTTGTTAGAATATTTTCTCACATAAGGCATGACATTTTTATCTCTCCTTACTTTTCCTTTTTAAGTTTGCTTATGGTATTTTGAAGTTTATAGACCCTTTTTGCCTCTGTGTTTAGAAGCATTCTCTTTATCTTCCACTTTCAGGGATGAGGGGAAGATTTCACGGAAGCTTATTGAGTGCATTAACACATATTTGTCTAAGGATGGTCCTAATTTGGGTTTCAAATCCATAGAAATTCATGAAGCAGTACAACAATTTGTATTCCGCTGCTGGTTTTCGACGCATGATCGGTGTTTAAAGGTTTCCTTTGCAGAATAAATTGTGGCATGATTTGCTTATATAGTTTTGTTATGATGATTATTACTTCTGTAGGACGTGCTGATTTTCTATGCAAGGCTTCAATTAAGCCTTACTAGGGGTATGGTTGACGGAACTGATTTTCTTGAACAACTTTTGGATGTAATCATTAGGGAACTTGATCAAATGAGTACGTCCTGTGCTAATATACAGAGGTCTGAATTAAATACTTCTTTCATTTGGTATTTTTAAATTGTTTGAATATTATCAAGAATGTGGTTTTGGATCCAGGGTGGATTCAGTCAGGGATGAAAAGTATGTACTCTTGACTAGTTCACAGCGTGGTGCGATGGAGCTTGCTGCATTTGTCATTTGTCGGGTACCAGTACATCGCCTTTGTTTACTTTGATTTTCTTATGTTGTCTAAATACTTCTGTAGTGTAACACGAATCATCCAATTGGATGTTGCACATCTAGCTTGCATTGTATTAAATATCATTTTGTATCAATTGAGTAATTTTCTAAATATTCAAATGTTCTGCTATTGCAAACTCATGCCTTGAGCTATAGATTTCCATATGCTTATATATTGAAGTTTCAAAGTCTCCATTTATTGAGTAACGACAGGCCGTCAAATAATTGGCTTTCAAGAAGTACTTTATCTTACATATGTTTTACCTTCAGGCATGCTCTTGCGCACCAAAAGCATCAAATTCTGGGAAACGAAGTAGGCGAGAGCATATAAAAGTCGTGATTAAAGAGAGGCTCATGGAAGGGAAATGGCCGTGGTAGGCTTATTTAAATAATTTGAAAAATGTTAACATTGGGCTCAAGGTCTGATGCTAGTGTTCTTCATTGGCATGATAAATCTAATTGATTTGAATATGTTAAACATCTATATGTCGCCGAAAGACGAGTATTAAATGAAAACCAAAGAGGATGGTACTTAGTGAGAAGAACAAATTTAAACTCATTAATCTTTTTTCAGTTGCACTCATCAAATAGATTGCTTATGTCTGTCGAGACTTAATCATATTTACTTTTATATGGTAGGACTGCTGCTATTTTACTTCTCATCCGCAACTATTCTACTCGCGTGAAGAAAGATCTGTTTGTATATTGGTTTCATGGTATAGCTGCAAACTTTGAAAGGTAACCTTAAGTAGAATTATCACTCAAGCTTCCATCGTCTACTAAACGCTTGTTATAACAAGTTTAATTTGCGTATGGCTGGAATGATGGGCTAATAACTATGGTTCGACAGAATAATTAACAGTGCGAATATGGATCGGTCATATGATGGTCTTTTGTGGACGTTATGGTAAAGAGACTTCCTTTCGATTACCTCATATTTATTACCAAGTACTTCATAATTTTTTATGCGGGTAGTGCATTATGGCTCCTTGATTCAGTCCATCTTCTTGATGAATACTCGCCTTTCCAATGTTAGTTCAAACATGCTATTCAATTCAAAGTGTCATTCTTGTTTCTTCATGATTGTTTCAGGTGCCTCCTGAGATTTTCTTCCTTGCTGCCATCTACCTCTTTTGGATGTCAATCCACTATGAACTACACTTTTCGCAAGATTGAGGTAAATAAATGAGACATCTGTGAAGGTTGTAAGTTTGCATTTCGTGGCGTGCTTGTCTCGACATTCGGATGAGTAGATCTTAGAAAGTGTGTTGCAGGTTGAGCAAGGTTGGCATACAATATGGAGCTCTCTCATCCATGCTTTACCTTCGTTTGTAAATATTCCCTCCATTGTAAGTATATCCCTTTTATTACCACCCAACTAAGAATATCCATTGCGGTATGTATCTGTGACGTCTGCCTTTATTTAATCTGTACAAGCCCATGCCCAACTCTCACGTGGCAGTTATCATATCATTTGCATATATGACCGTAATACATAAGGATACATAGTTCCCTCTTTCTTCTAATGTATGTAATTACTCCTATAAGTTTGTTTGCTGCCACATGCAGTACTGGCACATCGATAATCTAATATTTGGCATCTACTTGGATACTGCACATGACAATTATTAAGTTTAATGTAGTGACTTGGTGCAACAATTGTTTGAAGATATGAAATGTTAGCCATTATCTAAGTTTTTGACCTCTTTCCTGTAATGGTGTATCTCCTCCAAAATACCTCTGATAAGTGTCCATTTCAGTGAGATTATGCAAAGCAATTGTTTGTTGATCTCGACCTGCTGAGTAATAATTTATAGGACTCCCAAATGACTTTAAAGATACTAATGTCATTCTTTTTGACTTCTCATCTCATGCAGGTGGATGCTTCTTTGATGCTCCTCTGTAACATTATGTTAAATGTACTATCACTTTCCAGAGAAGATTTAGTTTTTTTTTTTTTTTTTTTTTTTTTTTTTTTTTTCTTCTTTTTTTCTCCCTGCTACGTGATTTTCTTCTATGGCGCAATTTGCAATTGCCAGTGTTTAGAACCAATTGATTCTATGTTGTTTTATAGGACTCAAATGACTCATTTTTTACTTCTCCTGAAATATTGAACCTTCGGGTGTTCAAGAGCCTGCCTTCAATGTGAGTGTTTCAAGTTTTCCTTGTAGAACTTTGGCTATATCATGCGTGGTGCTTGGCATGCTCATACATTGTTACATTTACGCCATTATCTCATGATTTTGCTTGATAAGTGAATATTTTTACCATTGTAAGTTGACAAACTATTATCTGGTTTCTTGATAAATTCTTTGAGTATGATCTCTTCACTCAAATGGATTTTCGTTTTGCAGATCCACTTTATGCTTCATCTCATACTACTTTTCCCGGAGAGCCTCGCAAGTAAGATTCATTATGCTCTGCCACACTCGTTCAATCATGTTATTTAATGTTGAAGAATCTGACTTGGGACTCGGGATAATATGTTGTGTGCATCTCAATATTGCTTCGTTGTATACCGTTATATCAGAAAACTGCAATTGACCTGATCTGTATATCTTTACTTTGAGATCGCATGTGTTGTTCCAAGTATAATGAGCTTATTATTATTCATGATTGTGCACTTTAGAATCAATGACCGGAGTTAATGTTAACATTATGTATATGGCCCATTCAGAAGGGAGATATAGTCCTTCAACATCGTGCACAGGCTTACACGTAATTCTCTTTTATATGATCTTCATTAGGCTGATTCCAGAGATGCTTCACACCTCAGACAAGAAGTACTGCAGGCTGTCTTGTCTTTGCTCAATCCAAAGGTTTGTACTAGACAATGGTTTCTATGCTTTGCGCCTACATATGTTGTTTCTTTTTTTCATTATTTGGCGTTCAGCTCTAGTTATTTCTAACTTTCTCATATCTTATTACCCGTTGAAATCTGGAGTTGCTAAATGAAAAAAAAAAATGAAATGAAAAATGTCAACTAAGATGATGTATGAAACCAAGTAAGTATGTTTAAGAATGTACACGTAATGTAGAGTTGAGATGTAACTATTTTGTTTTTTGTAGGAATGCCAATCCCTGAATGAGCGTTTGGTTGTCATGTTACCTGAAGCTGCTTATTCCCTTTGTACTGGTTCTGCTCCTCTAATTGAGGCCTTAGGAGTTTCATCATCAGTATACAGTGAAGGTTTAGATGAGAAGGTCCATCATACTGCAAATCCATCTCAAGATTCATTACTAAAAAAATCATCCATGAATTTATCTGTCCATTAGTCTCCATATTCCAATTGCATTCTAAATTTGCGAGATCAAATACTCTTGTGTAGGAAGGTGACCTATTATTTGAAGGTTGTGAAATATTTGAATGCTCAGTGGAAGTCCTTGCTAAGATTGATCATGATTCTGCTCGGCAGGTGATCAATCTTTAGTTACGTTTGTCTTTTCAGACTCTTCTTTTTTAAGTATTCACTAGTTAGTTCTTTTGCTTATTGAACATACAATTTAGGTCTACACCCTAGAGAACCGCCAGCGTTTACGTCTACCTCGTCAATTAAGAGTTCAGCTGCTTCATGAGATGGAGACTTACATTCTAGATTGTATAAGGGATAAAGAAACTGCAAAGATGCTCCCCTCGGAAGTGATCAATTTTTGTGCCTTCTTATCAAATATGATGTACTGCTCATACTCAACAAGGTCAGTCTCTGGTAGCACCATGACCATTTTTCATCGATCGACCATATAGTCTTAGCTGTACTCGGTGCAATATCAAGAAGTCGTAACATGATACGATGGTTGCATTTTAATCTACGATTACTTTGTGCTTTTATCCTGCTTCACATATTCTTTTTGTCTTAATCAGAATCAAAGAAGACATTCCCCATTTTTTTCCAAGCTGGGTGAATTCGTGTCAGAATTTTTGGAACACGCCATCACAGTAATAGAAAAAATTTACAACGGCATTGTCTGTGGTGATTTTGGATCTGAATCATTCCCAAGCAACTTGGGGCTGAACTTAGCTTCTTTTAGTAACTTCTCCCATTCACCTCTCTTTACCAAATGGCTGAAAAAAGATGCTGCTGCTGCTAAATTACTTTCTGGAATGATAAAATCTTCCGAAAGACTTCTGAAAAGCCTTGGAAAACTTTACGAAAGTTTTTCAATGTCGAGAAAGATTGTCAGCCTGAAGCCATCTGTACTTGACTCATTAGATATCCCTACTGTAGAGGATTCTCTTTCAACAAGTAGAAACAAAAGCTTGATTTTGGACATGGAGTTGGATATGAATAGCGGGCCCGGTGAAATTGATAGCTTAACTATTGATGGTGAGCAGAGCACTGCTATTTCCAACACAATGGTGAATCATAAATTGGATCTCCTGTCAATCATGTCAACTTTCTTCTCAATTATACCAACGATTACGTGGAAAACGTTTTTTGACATCAAAGATAAAGAGAGCGATCCGAAGGTATACTTGCCACCACTTCTCGTTTCTGGATCGTCATGATTTCTACTGGTTGTTTCTTACACTTGTGTTTGATAGATTTCTGAAAGGATCCTGGGTAGTCTATGCCAGAATCCTCATTGGTCTTCCTGCAGAGAGCTATTGGAACTAGTGAGTGAATTGTGATGTGTCTTGCTTATTTTGTTTAATCAACCTTTCTCAGATGTTACTAATGTGTCGTTTCATATGCCCCAGGTTACTTATTTGAGTGATTACTTTACGTTGGACGAAAATCTTAAAATCCATTGTGCACATGTCCTCGGTGGCATAAATAGTTTGGCCTCATGGCTTTTAAACTCTGATGGAGACCTGAAGCATGAGAGCGAATCTTCGTCAGGGGAAAGAGTGCCTGATAAGGTACAAATGTCGATCAGTTCTGTCAGCGAATCTTCGTCATTTTAGAAGCTTCATTTACTTTATGACTCGCTTCTAATAATTAATTTCAGTGCTTGATTGCTCTTGGAGATTTGGTGAATAAGGTGTCCAATAGTGGTTTCTTGGATTGGCATGGTCGTTCTAAGCTAATTGAATGCATATCCAATTTCATAATACTCAGTCCTCCCGTTGCACAGGTATTTGATAAATATAAACTGCTCGCTTCCATCTCCAACATTGATTTTTGAATTTTTGATACGTGGTAAATATATTTTACAATGATTTGCCAGTCGATGATTGAGAAACTATTTATGCTGCTCCGAGATCCTGATTATCGAGTTAGGTTTCATCTAGCATGTCGGATTGGTGTCCTGTTTCAGACATGGGATGGTCATATGGAGCTCTTCCAGGATATTTGGTAAGTGGTTATTCTTAAATCAGGTTCCACTCAGTTCTATGAATTTCTCCATCAACTTGGCTAGCTTTTGTTCCTTTGAAAATTTGTAGAGATATTTTGTCTATCTAAATCATCAAATTTCATGAAAATCTCCGCGTTTCATGATCCAAGATACCTAGTAGTTATTTTGGTACAGTAAATATTTCTTGCCAATCATAAGTTCCTGCTCGCTCTATCTCATATTTTTGGATACGAAAATCATATTATTTAAACGATGGAATCATGGAGAAGATAGCATTTATAAATATAGGCTTTGCTATGTTTGCAACTATGCATTACCTGTGTGAGGCATGAGCTCCTAAAATAATGATCGTGAATAAAACAAGAGTATCTAAAGAAGATATATCCTTGTCTGTCCACAATTACATTCAATAAGTTTATTCATAGTTTTCTTTTTCCCTACACGTAAGTTACAGGGCATCTAGTTTTTCTTTGATCCGAGTTTACAGTTAATATCTTCCAGTTAACATTACATTTCAATGATAAAGGTTTTTTGGTAATGCTGGACTGGAGTTTTATCATTTTCTAGTCCAAAAGCCATTTATTTTATTTGTTGTTGTTTCAGCTCAAATTTTGGCACTAAATTGGTTACTTTTCCGAGCGAAAAAGTTACGAGAGAAGAAGTTTTGGCTGATGGTCCTCAGCCCAACCCGGTCATGGAAACTACCGTAATAACGCTCATGCATATTGTGTTGCAGAGCGACAAAATAGAGTTACAGGTACTTGGTGTTTTGGCTTTCTAATACTTTCTTATTTGATGATTCGTAACTAATTTGGAACATTACGTTAACGAAGGTATACTCTGTAGAACATGATTATCTTGTACTTTCTTCCCACACATATGTACATTAAGATTATTAAGGATAAACTTACAATTTTGTGTTTTCGTCTTGCTAGATTATAGGTATGAGATAGGCCCAAATGAGCAAAAGCAATGTTGAAAATACTTGTTAACTTTCTTTTTCGTTACATAGTTACCATCTATTTCCGAATGGCAAAATCGTGAGGCCAACAGTTTTCATGAGGCATAATATTTACCATCAATAGACCTGGATGACTGTGATGCTTTGTGAGCTAAGGATTTATATTTTGTACCAACTGCAGGCTGCTTTCATGATCTGTGTTGTTGCCGCTACTAATTTCAACCTGAGGTAACATAATAAGAAAGTAAAGGGATACATTTTTATTTAATTACCACTCATAGACAATTCTTGTTTCCATTCTTTCACTGAAATCGTGATTATCCAGGGAGTTGGTCGGTGCGTTGCTTGATAGTTTAGCTGTAGAACGTGGCTATCAAAACAGGGCAAAGGTGATGAGCATTCATTTCTTGTGGTACATGTCGTGCAGCATATAGATAAGACTTAAGTTGTTATTTCGATATGTTTATCCAGTATATGGAGCAGCTCATGGGACCTCTCCTCTTTGCTTGGATAGAATGCCGTGTAAGCTTAGCTGCACTTGTGGAGGTAATTATTTTAGCTTATTGTGTCAGCTTATGCTTTAGGTAATAAAGACAACCAACAAGTGTGCGTTCGGATGACAGACAAGAGATCTTTATGTCTCTAGAATGGAACCTTCAAACTTTGTTCAGTATTGTTGCCAATGGCTTCTTCCTGCTTTAATTTTGCACGATGACAGTTCCAATCTACAGTGGATTGCCAAGGTAGAATATTAATTTTCACTCTGCTTTTACATTTTTGCACTTATTTAAAGCTTTTGAATTTCTCTGGGAAATGTTCCACGAATTGGCTTAGTTGAGTAGTTTGATCCCTTGAACAAAGATGATCGTTGCATCGTAAATCTAAAGGACGTGCTGTTTATATGAGCTGAAAAATTTTAATAACTGAGTCGTACAAATTGAGGGGAATGAGAGCAAAATATGTATATTTGTTTACGTATAAATTTTTATCCGTGCTACTCATAAGTTATGTGCGAAGTTTAAACTCGGGCTGACAGTTTTATTGAGTTACACAGACAAGGGTTTTTTATACATGAATATATGAATACTTTTGTGGTGTCATCTTGTGGCTCCTCAGCATTTTGTTTTAGTATTCATGCTATAATTTTTTTATTCAAGTTAATCTATGTTCTCTAATTGTTTTCATTTTTACACCTGTTATGGTAATTATACGCGCAGGTTTCGAACAAGCCTTCTGAGGATTTAGTGAAGGACCATTTTGTTCACATCTTTTCTGTATGTATGGCATTACACTGCAGCAAGAAAGATGGATGGGATAGGGGATCTTGGGTGCTAGGAAGTTCTCTTCTTAGCATTGGTAAAATATCTGAGCAAGAAAGGGACGAGCTAATAAAAAAACGAATGGTAGATCCACAACGAGCGAAAGAGTCTATTTTAACATTGCATATGGGCTATTTGCAATAATATTCTTTGCAGTTACTTCTATCCTATCTGTTAAGTATCATCATCTCTATAATTAATAAATTTATAACCTTATGGAACTGAATGTAGGTTTCCATTGTGAATTGTACGTTGTCGTTAGCTTCTAGTGCTTCTGATCCTCGACTTCCACTTTTCTCTAAAGATACTATTGCATATGCAATTCGGACTGTTGTAGATGGATTCTTAGATAAGTATGTTATCCTTTTTAAAATTTACGCTTTCCTCCTAAATGGAGAGCTCCAGCATTCCTTGAACTGTAATTTTTGCTTGATTCTTGCAGTGAGGATCACTCAACAACTATTAACCTCTTGGATAAGATTCACATATTTAGACCTGACAGAGTATTTATGGTGATTTCAACTTTTAATAGTGTATCATTTTTTTACTCATAATTAGAGAACTGCTTTAAAAGATATCTTCATTTTGTGCAGTTTATCGTTGATATGCATTACAAAGTTAATGCTGCTTCTTTTTATTGGCATCGACGTAATCATTTGGCTGGAATTGAGGTGCTCGTGAATTTGCTCGGGGATAGAGCCTCTATGCCTAGTACTTCCTGGTGAGTTCGAACCATGAATTTAAATATATAGCTTGATGATTATCAATGGGATTATATTTGTTGAATGACTACTCCCATTTTCTTTGTTGGAGGTGTAAAAATCATATGTAGACTTCATTATCATATGGAGTTTGGTTTCTGATTGGGTTTCCTGATAGAGTTAAACTGGTGTCCTTATGCCTTGTATGGTGCGTATATAGTTGCTTTAACATTAGTATATCTTAGTAGTGACTTGTGTTGGGAATTATATTTAAGAAGTGATTTTGAATAATACTCTGACCGTTTTGAACCCACTTAGAGATAGTTACAATTCTCGAGATTATTGTATGATTTATATAGGAGATTCCCGCTATAAATCAAGGATTCCTTACGAGTCTATGGCCATATTAGTTATTAAGTAGCTATAGTAATGTCAAGTAGGCATTATCCAATTACAGCTTCTATAAGAAACTATAGTAATGTCTAGGATAACTTTCACCTTGACGTAAATAATAATCACTGCATGCACCTAAGTCCACATATTTTCATGGCGAATCAATTCAGTGCGATATTCTCTATTCTTTTCTCAGGTTGATTTGATATCTTCTGTCATAAATAATTCTCATCAATCGAACAACAGTTGTTTATCTGCATTACTGTTATCTTGATTCCACAATAATACTTATGGAGAGATCTTGAAGTCCCGTCCGAAATTCATTCTGGACATTTTCTAATGTAGGATACTTGACGATATTTAACTACTCCAGGCTTGAGTCATCTGTTAGAGCTTTCTGAGTTATCTCTTATTGAAGTATAACTGCTGTCCTTATAATTTCCATTAAAATCCACACTAACTACACTATTTTCCTCCCTTTGCAATTGAAAACATATAATAGCTCCCTTAATTGGTTTTACTTGTCCATCCTTATGTTATTTGATTTAATCTTTGGTTTCTCATTCTCGTGGACAATTGTCACCTTCTTTACCAACTTTTGAGTTATTCCATGGGTTCAGGGCTCCTTAACTTGTGTGACAAACTTATCCATATCTTTTTCGTTGAACAGTTACCTCCTTAATATAGTTGGTCAATTCATTGATAACTACGTTTTGATGGAGCAATGCTGTTCCATTATTTCCACATTGCTTAAATTGCCACGGTCGGCAGAGTCAACAAGATTACTCGGTGAACAACTTCAGGTAAGACAATAGGAGCTATTATACTGATGTCAATATTTTGATTTAGTTTCTTCTATTGACCCTTCTGCTGTCAGTATTTAGTAGGTAAGTTGGTTAAATGCAGCAGCCCCTCTGAAACTTGTGGTAAACTTTCTGCCTCAACTGCCCCACAAGCAATAACCCTCCTTAAGGAGCTCACGATTGGTTCTGATTCATCTATGCATGAGTATATTAAGGTAATGTTATTTTTGGTGTGACTGTTGGTATTTCGTGATATTTATGGCAACGGTGTTGAATTTTGTTACATTATCAGGAGCTTGAGCCCTTCCCTCAACATAATATTTTTGATGACATAAGACGATTTCATCAGAAAGTATCGGAAGATTACTCCGCAAGATCTCATTTATTTAATGTAAGAAAAGGGACATTTTGAGGCCAACACCGTCCGTTCAAAGTACTATTGAGTGTAAATATTGAACAATTTCTAACGTTTTCAGTTTGTGAAGAGATCTCAGCTTTTGCCACCAAGATTACTTCGAAGAAGGTGCTAATATCTCCACCTTTTCCTTTTTCTTTTGCTCTGTCATTGTTGTACAATTAGCCACGATCAAGCAAAGTCGTGGTTCTATACTGATAAGATCTGACTTGCTTCTTGATAAAATCTCGAGCATCTCTTTTTATTAAACCAACTGAAGGATATCTAATGAGATCATTTTGCAGTCTGAAAGCGCTGCATGAAAATGTATTTGCAAGGAGAAAGCATCTGGGAGAAGTATATGATGAGAATGTTCTGCAAGATGTGTATTGGAATTCAGACAATGAAATCGTTTATGCTGCTTGGAATCTTGTTCACATTTGCAACATAAATAACGAAAGTGATCTTGGAGCCTTGGTGGCTGACTTTATATCAATGGTGTTTCTACTTGTTTCTCAACATATATCATTTGCTTGAAAGAATTATCCAATGAGTTGTACTTTTTCCTTTTCCACGTATCCAATCGCAGGTTGGTATAGGTGATCCACACCGTGTTGTATTACATTTTCCTGGTGAACCTCATACTGGCATATATGGAATGGCCAAGTCGTTGAATGTTGCAGATCCCATGATCCACCTAGATACCGGCATGCCTAATGAAATTCTTCTTATGCTCATGAGGCTGTTAAAGAAGTACCTTATGGATGATTCTGTTGAGTTGATAGACAAGGCTTCACAGGCATTACGGGTTAGTTTTATCTTATAATTTATGAACGATCTCATGATTTCTTCTGCTTCTCTGGATTGTGCTGACATTTTATAATCTGAGTTTTATATACTAGTTTTCAGTTATATTTGATGCCAAGGAAAGGCTGATTGTCTGTACGGCTATTTTTATGAAGACCTGCCATTTTTATTTAAGTTTTGTACTGCTAGGGCAGTAATCTTAGATATCTTATATGCCTCTTGTGACTCGTCCAAGAAATTAATATTTGATAATCCGAATTTTATTACGTGAATGACTTGTAACCCAACAAACCAGGTGCTATAAGTTTTATGTGAGAGTGATACATTGCTTCGAGGAATCCGAGCTTAGAATTTCATATCTAAGCAGAAAAGGAGAAGTGACTGTGGTTTGTTGGTATCTTTACTGGTAAATGTTTGTATCACCCTACTGTTGTTTATGCTCCATACAGGGCATTATTTCTACTGAAAAAGGTCAGCAGTCTTTGCTGCAGTTGGATTCCTATGAAAGATCCCTTGTTGAGGTGTGGATGCTTGTCTCATCGATTATTTTCAATTCAGTCTTCTTGTTTCCTACTTAATTGCAGTCATTTGTTGTGATGCTACTGGTCGTAGAGTTTTCCATGGAGTGCTTCTTTCTAATTGCTGTTTCTATTGCTGATAAAATATCATACAAAAAATAACATTATCTGATGAGCTTCACTTTGTATCTTAAATTGCAGGTTCACTCAAAGGGTGTTAATTTTGAGCTAGTGCAAAATTTGATTGCAAACCTGCAGCAAAGATCTGATCGTGCGTAGATACTTTTTAGTTTCTTTTTCTTTCGTAATCATAATAACAACAAGATGTACATGTTTCTAATTGAAAGGTCTTCCATAATTTACTTTAATGAATCAAATCATGGTTATTTGTTTGTTGTTCAGTTTTTTCTACACATTGCATGTAAAATCTGGCTGACGAAAATTTCCTCGTAGGTAAGAACATTCAAAATAACTAATGATTAGGCAAATCGCCTTTTGGATTCAAATGCTTGCACAGTTGAATCGTCTACTTGATACTCTCACATCAATGTGTGCTTTCTCAACGTGTAATGTGTGGAACCGTGGATGCAATTTAACAGTTGTTTCAGCTTCATTCATGAACAAATTATGTGTTTGGAACACCATGAGCCCTATTGCATATACGCTTAATTCTATTCTTAATTCCTCTCTTTTTCTTCAAGGTGAAATCTCCCTCGAGGACTCAAGTTTGTGGTCCACGTCTGGTAAAATGTTTGAGGAGTGGATCTGTCCGCTGGTTTATGCTATGATAAGCTATTGTGATGATCCTATTATTAGGTTTGTTCTTTCTCTGAAATCAATTCCATCATGAATGAATCTCTGATATCAATTCCATCTTGAATGAATTTTCTGTCTTTTGTTATTGAAATACGCAGCTGACTGTCTGTCTTATTCAGGTTGTGCCAACATATTGTGCTTGCCAAATCTGAAGTTGCAGAACTACTATTTTCAAGTTTAATTGTCAATATAGCTGGGCGACATGACCTGACTGTTGATCTCCGTAAAATAATTTCATCCAAGGTTTGTTGCTTTGCGTTATTGGGTTATCTTAATTAATCTTTTTCATAATGACACTTGACGTAAGCCACACTGAGTCATTTCTGCTTGTGATTATGGGACTGTGTGACAATTTCTTGTGCAGATATAACTTGTTCAAGGTATTTAATTCTTTCCTACGAGATCCCGATCCATTGTTATTTCTATTTGATTCATTACTTGTTGCATCGGCTTTTGATGGATTGCTTGGTGAGGAATATTAATGTGTTTATAAGTGAGTGTTGCTCTGAGAGTTTACAACTACCAACCAATGATTAGTCCTTGACTTCCAAAGTTATAAGATTATGCTTACATGAGGTCATAATTCGTACAAACAAGAAGAATGCAATTGCTCTGCATTTATCCTTTGAAATCGACTTTATGCAGAAGTAGTGTTAGAACTTCCTTTTGTTTTTGTCACTCCTGCTCTAAATATTAATATGAGAACGAGCTATCAGTATCATAGATCGTCTTTGATCATTTATCTATTCAACTTCAAGTTCATTGTCTCCCGGTCCGTGTTGGCAAGCACGCTCATTCATGGGAAGAGACATTGTCTCTAAATATCAATATGAGAACGAGCTATCAGTATCTAGATCGTCTTTGATCAATTTTCTATTTCAACTTCAAGTTCATCGTCTCCCAGTCTTTGTTGGCAAGTACGCTCATTCATGGGAAGAGACAATGAATGAGTTTCTAGCCTTATGAACTTGAAATAAGCTGTGATGCTATTTTTTTTTATCGATTTACTGATATCCATAAAGTCATATTTTCATGTAATCTTCTACAACATATTGAAATCAGTGTCTCGATGGAAAGGTCATTTTTTACATCTTTCATCAGAGGGTTTGTTTTCCTTTCCTTGGGTTTCTGTATGGTAGACGAAATATGTTTTTACCTCATGTTTAAAATCAGTTCGGAGAGTTATTAATATTTTCTATCATCCTCAGGTTCAGGAATATGTATTTTCTGAGTCCAACACATTGGTGAAATCTAAACAATTATTTCTGAATGCTCTGAATGATCTTCGATGGCGTCATGTAATGGAAAGAACCAAGTCTTCTGCACCTCCCCAGAAGCAGAAAATCTCGAAGGTAGGACTCGTGACTTTTTTATTGTCTATGCCTAACGACAATTTTAATTTGATCAACAAAAGCCTTATATGTCACAAACTTCTATAACCTTTACAACTCTGCCTGCGCTGGATAAAGGTATAATTTTCTCGATGGTATGGAGGATTTTTAATTCCATCTGACTGATCGATTAATTTTCAACAGCAAGCTAAACTTCCTGTCTCTGGGTCAAAATTGCGCGCCATGCCAGTGAAGATGAAGAACCTTGAGACAGCTTCTTCTGGATTAATAACATCACCACTGCTTTGGGGAAAGGTATGGTTTGGACTATTCATCCTTTAATTTCTTACGGATGCCCCTTTTCCATCTTCCGTGCTCGGTTGTACAGACTGTTAATCCTTCTTAATTCTTATTAAGTGATGCGTAGTCCCTTATGGAGTTGTCACTTTTTCTCTTCCATTCCTTGGTTTACTAATGTGCTAGTTGGATGGTTTTAAAACCTACTGGGAATTGGTCCATGCAAACCGTCGTGCGCATAAATAATATTGTTAGTTAACCAGCTCAGCTCCCTTCTTGTCTGGAGAAAACCGACCACTTGCATCACCCTAATTAACGTCCACAAATCCATGTTAGTTATTTAGAATTGATGTTCAGATCCTTTCTTGTCCATAAGTTTTCCAGGAGTAAATTAGCTTTTGAGCACTTTCTAGTCCGCCCTATGCTTGTGCTCCCCTGCTATCCTTGTGACCTCTCTCTCTCTTTCTCTCTCATGTCATTATTTGTCAGAGAACGCATCCTTATACGGCCTTTTTTGCAGGTTTACTGGTTGGTTGTGGATTACCTTATTGTTGCCAAATCTGCAATTGTTAGTTGATTTCATTTTATTATTCTTCACGAGTCTATGCCTAGTGTTACCTTGATGTTTGTGTTTCTAAGCGTTTTTTTTTTTCCTGTCAGGATTGTGGTTCTTACTTTACTGCTTTTCTTTACGTTGAGCACTGGTGCGAAGACAACTTCAATGGGTTAACGTTGGGTGCTCCAGACTTCTCCATTCGTGAATCAGTGTGTTTTTTTCTATGAGTAATTAATCTATATATTGTTCTGATTCCTTCGAATGTCTATTTGGTATTTAACATTACGCTATGAACCAACTGTCTCTTTTATCGTCAGCTGCCACGCCACATCGAAATTCTATTATCGGCAGTCACTCAAATTAATGAGCCTGACAGTCTCTATGGAGTTATTCAATCTCACAAGGTCAGATTATACACTATGGCTATATTTCTAGTTCGTTGTTGATGGGTACACTCATGTTCACGAGTTAATTCCTTTAGCAAAAATTGCATGAGAAAGCCCTATGAGATTATTGTGTCGTACAAAAATGAAGAAAATTTCAGAAAATATGACTAACTCGTGCTCCTTTGGAAGTGGAAGTATGTATATCGTCCCTTTGTAAATATAAGCTTGATGTATCTTCTCATATTCTTGTCTGTTCTATTATATTCCATGATTGATTTTCTATGAGTGGAAAAATGAAATAATTCAGATGTCAAAATTTGAACACAAAACCAATTATTGTCTCGGTGAATTTTGAAAAGCTAAGAAGGTTTCACATGTAATATAAGGTGCCCTAGGACAATTTAGCTCTTTATCACAATTATCAAATTCTTCTTATAACCATTTATATTCATTATTTAGTGCTATTATTTGCAGCTAACCTCTCAAATACTCACTTTTGAACATGAGGGTGATTGGAGTAAGGCACTTGAGTTTTATGATATGAAAGTGCGCTCTGAACAACATGTGCAAATTGATGGAAGGGAAATGATCAATAAGAAATCTCTGAAAGGACTTATTCGGTCACTACAGCAAACCGGTTGCAGTCATGTATTGGATTTATACTGTCAAGGATTGACTGCCCATAGCAGTCGACTTCAATATGATTTCGAATTCTCGGAGCTGCAGGTTTGTGGTACAGTTCTTTATTCTTATATGTGGTCGTGGGTAATTAAAGTTTTTTTTCTTTTTTTTTTTTCTGGGTAATGTGGTTTTACGAGCTGATCTCTTTTTCTAGGGAGAATTAGTTCGATTTTCATTTTAATAGTCTTAGCAACTGATCAGAAATACGCTCACTCTCTGCTTGCAAGTTCTTGGCCATTGGTGACTTGCTTGTTTACTGTTTGCTGCAGTATGAGGCTGCTTGGCGTTGTGGGAACTGGGACTTCTGTCCATTGTATTCTGGTGCTGATCCAAAAGTTCCATATAAATTCATTAATGGGCTGCATTTCAACGAGAACTTGCATGGGTATGTATTTAGAGTTGTAATCCAGTGTGGACTAAGTGGACCATTTTGATGGAGCAAGGCTTGCTGTTTAATTTACGTGTGTTATTTAATTTTAGTTGCTTTTTGATCATTGTATAACTTATTTGCCTCGCCTTTCAGTTTTTGACTACTTTAATTTGTCATGACTTCTGTCTGGTAGTTATATCTGGTTCGACACATAACTTTTGAAAGATGCGTATGGAAATTGTGTGTACTCGTTGATGAATTAAATGAACTTGATATGTATCCACCTAAAAGTGACTCTCAATTGGTGCAGCTGCTTGCGAGCACTGCATGAAGGTGAATTTGATGAGTTTCATAGGACATTGAAAGACTCAAAGAAGGTTGGTGCAATCTCATAAAAAAAAGCTACATATAACAGATTATGCTTAATTTTACTTTATCTCCCCCAGGTTCTTTTGACATCCATCTACCAATCAAGCAAGGAGAGCACTCAATACATTTTCTCAGCCATGGTCAAACTTCAGGTGCATGTTTTAATCTCCCAGTTCGTGGCCCCATAAGTATTCTTACTGAAATCTGGAAATTTCTGTGAAGCTGTGTTTTGTTTATCTGTTAGATTTTAGTGTTGCACCTAAATTTAGTATCACTACATCCTCTTGAGGAACTTTGTGGTCTTCTTGTTCCTTCAGATACTTCATCACCTTGGCATGGCTTGGAGTTTGCGCTGGAACTTGTCAAGCGAAAACTTTTCTTCTTCTGAGGGGCAAAAGTTATTATCTGAGTCTACAGTTCCCAGGATAGAAGAGGTATAGGGTTCTTGTGTGCTAATTGGCTGGTTTGTAGCAGATTTTTCATTTTGCTTTCTCCTTCCCTTAAAATAGAGAACACATGCTGAAAAATAAAAGGTAAATCACGCCTGCATTTATTTATGCATTCTGTAAATGTTATCTGCTTCCGTATTCTGCCACCAAAGCAGAACTATTTCTATACTAGATCCTTTTTATGCTGCGTATTTTGATATTATATACAAGTGTCTCTTTTGATTTAGATGCTGTTGTCGTTCTTAGGGCGGAAAAGTGCAGGCGTCCGCTAACTCATGCTTTTAAATTACAGTTGCAACGGCTACGTATAAATTGGAACTCCATTTTGAAGACAGAGTTGCATATGAATTTATTGGAACCATTCATAGCCTTTAGAAGAGTGTTGCTTCAGATATTAAATTCTGGGAACAGTACTCTGCAGCATCTTCTGGAATCAGCATCAATTCTTCGCAAGGTATCATTCTTATATTAAAAAAATTCCACCAGAATTGAGGAGCTTGATGTTTGATGTCATCTTCAGGGTTCAAGGATTTCACAATCAGCAGCAGCACTTCATGAGTTTAAGTTTCTTTGCTCTGGAACGGGAGAAGACTTTTCTAATTTGTACTGGCTTGGGAGAGTACGCACTTTCTTTTTCAAAACTGAAGTCATTTTGAGTGCATCAATTTTATGCTCAAATTACTTCATATGCTTCTCGAAAACAAATTTGTTAGTGATACGATAAAATGTCTGAAAGTGCCTCTATAACCTGATGTGATTCCCCTTGGTCCTTTGTACAAAGCCTTCTTGATATTATTCAACTATTTCAGCTCTTGGTCTTGACTGAAGCATTTCTGCAATGTACTTCCGTGTAATTTGCTGAACAGTCAGTATCTCTATGAGATAGATGTTGTTGTGACTGTTGCCAGATAGTTATTGATGTTTATGCTTCGAAGATGAAAAGGATAATTAACCACTCACAGTCCTTAAACTTGAAATCGTAATTGTGGTATCTTTTTTCTCTTCATTGTTCCACCATATTCAAGATGGTAAGGACTAACCTGTATGAGTCATTCTTTGTGAAGCTCGAAGAAGCCAAGCTTCTCCGTGCCCAAAGTCAGCATCAGATGGCAGTCCACCTTGCAGATCACATCTGTAAAAATCATCATAAGGAAGATACTCCTGATGTGTATCGCTTGGTTGGCAAATGGCTTGCAGAGACTCGAGCAAGCAAGTAATACATTTGATATTGTTATAGATTGATGATACAATGCCACTCACTATGCTCCGTTCTTAATTAGTGGATAATTGTGGGGACCAATTTGCTCAATCCTTTCTATTTAATGGATTTTGTGCAATGCAAACCCGTGATTCATGAAATACTTATGAAAATATGATACAAAGTATTAGCATGTTGTGTAGCAGCATCATAAGAGATGTTGAGAATAATGTGTATATAACTCTTGTTATTCCATCTCAAGATTTTCCTCTTTGTATTATTATTTTTCTAAATATGGTTCATGTTGTCCACGTCTATAACATTGCTTAATTTTCTGTATGATGATGCAGCTCTAGGACGATATTGGAGAAATACTTGAAGCATGCTGTTAATCTCGCTAATCTTCACAAGGATACAGACAAATCATCTATGGAACAGAGAAATAAAATGCATTTTCATCTCGCACATTATGCTGATGCTCTTTTCCGTAGTCATGAAGAAAGAATTAGCTCTAGCGAATGGCAAGTTGCAATGCGGCTAAGGAAACATAAGGTAATAAACTTATATTGTGGAATTTAATGTTAAATCAGAAAATAAGAAAATCGGAAGCACCATGGATGAAGTATACTTATAAAACTTGTACTCTGACGCTTTGAATTGCAGACTAGGGAGCTAGAAGCACTGATTAAACGTTTTAAGAGTATGGCGAAGGCAAGTTAACTTTGTCAATAGTATGGAAATCTTGTTGGTATGGTCGATGTCAACATTACTTATGTCTCTTGTGGTTTAGTGAGGTGAGGATCTGTCGAAGATATCTTTCCATTATGTTCAAGTACTATATATATAGTACATTTACACAGCACTAACTAAGTACAGCAATGCATGATTTCATCCCTAACTTAGGGAGTAAAACTAGGAACTAGCAACCACTAATAAAGTAAAGAAAACCCACTAATAAAGTAACCCACTAATAAAATATTTTATAATATTTTATATCCTATTCTGCAACACTCCCCCTCAAGCTGAGGAATAAATATTCTTCATTCCCAGCTTGGAAGTGAGATCATGAAATCTTGTGACATTCACTCCTTTCGTTAGAACATCTGCCAATTGATGTTGGGATGGAACGTATGTCAAACACACTTGACCGTCTTCAAGCTTTTCTTTGATAAAATGTTTATCAATCTCAATGTGCTTGGTGCGGTCATGTTGTACGGGGTTATGTGCAATGTTGATCGCTGACTTGTTGTCACAATAGAGTTTCATAGGACCTTCTCTAGTGATCTTCAAATCGTTTAAAATGATATTCAGCCAAAGCATTTCGCATAATCCCTGTGCAAGAGCTCTGAATTCTGCTTCAGCTGATGATCTTGCCACCACATTTTGCTTCTTACTCCTCCACGTTACCAGGTTCCCGCCCAGAAAAGTGCAATAACCTGTTGTAGACCTTCGATCGATAGGTGACCCACCATAATCTGCATCAGTATATGCTTCTATAGTTGTCCTATTACCTCTTTTGAACAACAGTCCATTCCCAGGTGTGCCTTTCAGGTAATGCAACACCCTATATGCTGCTTGTAGATGAGGTTCTCTAGGATCATGCATAAATTGGCTGATCACACTAACAGGATAGGCTATATCGGGCCGAGTATGAGCCAAGTAGATGAGTCTTCCAACCAGCCTTTGATACATGTGCTTGTCCACAGCTGGTTCTTCTTTTGCAGCTCCTAGTTTCTGGTTTGTATCCATCGGACTTGAGGCTGGTTTGCACCCAATCTTCCCTGTTTCCTTTAAAAGATCAGCTACATACTTCTGTTGAGATATGAAGATGCCATGTGAAGAATAAGCAACTTCAATTCCAAGGAAATACTTGAGCTTTCCTAGTTCTTTTATTTCAAACTCGTGCGCAAGTCTGTGCCTAAGTTCATTCCTTTCCTTGTGATCATTTCCGGTAACTATAATGTCATCCACATAAACTAGGAGCGCTGTAACCTTCCCATCGATCGAGTGTTTAATGAACAAAGTATGGTCTCCTTGACTTTGTTTATATCCCGATTTCTTCATCACATCAGTAAATCTCCCAAACCATGCTCGAGGAGATTGCTTCAGTCCGTATAGAGCCTTTCTCAATCTGCATACTTTCCCGTCAGTTTCTCTTGCAAATCCTGGTGGAATTCTCATAAATATCTCCTCTTTCAAATCCCCATGGAGAAAGGCATTTTTCACATCGTACTGCAAGAGGGGCCAATCATAATTAGCAGCTAAAGAAATTAGGACCCGTACCGTATTCATCTTGGCCACCGGTGCAAACGTTTCTTGGTAATCTACACCATACGTTTGAGTGTACCCTTTTGCGACCAATCTAGCTTTGTGTCTTTCAAGTGTCCCATCAGCTTTGTACTTCACGGTGAATATCCATTTGCAATCAACTATATTCTTCCCTTTTGGCCTATCAACAATCTCCCATGTTTTGTTCTTCTCAAGTGCTGTTATTTCCTCCTTCATAGCATCCTTCCACTCTCTTTTTGTCATAGCCTCAGAAACAGTGTTAGGTATAACAATAGTATTAAGACTCATCATGAATTTTCTGTGGCTGGGGGAACAGGTTTTTAGACAAATATAGTGAGATAAAGGATAAACAGGATGTTTAGTACAATTTCGAGTACCTTTTCGAACAGCAATAGGAAGGTTTGAATCATCTGGTTGTTCAACTATATCAGAACTCAATAGGTTTTCTTCAGTTGGACCAGATTCCACAGGAGGTGCTGAGGTGGAGTCATGGACTTGTGTTTGAGCAGGGGCGGTCTTTCTTCTGGAATAAACTTGAGGAAACCTTGGAAATTGATCAGAACTCATAGGAGGCTGCTCAGTTTGGGTTGACTCAGGCTGGGGCTGCTCACTTTGGGCTGATTCAGGTTGGGGCTGCTCACTTTGGGCTGACTCGGGACTTTGGGCTGACTCGGGATGTGGCTGAGGTGATGGTCTAGGCAAATATTGAGGTATATCAAGATCTTTTAAGGGTTCAATACTATCTTCCTTGGCAGTATTCTCCCCCTGAAGATAGGACTCTGAAAAATATGGTTTGTTTTCTGAGAATGTGACATCAGATGAGATATATGTTCTCCTTGACTTAGGATCATAGCATTTGTACCCCTTTTGTGTGTTCGAATACCCAATGAACACACACTTAATGGCTCTAGGATCTAGCTTCCCTCTTAGATGGCTATGAACATGAACAAAAGCAGTACACCCAAAGATTCGAGGAGTCAGGCCATTGGAAGTCTTAAAATGTGGATAAAAATCACTTAGAATTGCAACAGGACTCTTGTTGCCAAGAACTCTTGAAGGTAACCTGTTTATCATATAAGCAGCATTCAAAACAGCTTCGCCCCAATAATTTTTTGGAACATTATTCTGAAGGAGTAATGTTCGGACAGTTTCAAGTAAATGCCTATTTTTTCTTTCAGCCACCCCATTTTGTTGGGGTGTGTAGACACAAGATGATTCATGTATGATGCCATGCGACTGAAAGTAGGCGGACAAAGTATTATTGAAATAGTCTTTGGCATTGTCGGTTCGGAACATTTTTATTTTGGCTCCAAATTGATTTTGCACCATGTGATGAAACTGAGGTATAATGAGGCTGACTTCGGATTTTTGTTTTAGAAGGAATATCCATGTGACTCGGGTGCAATCATCTATAAAAGTGACAAACCATCTTGTTCCAGAGATGTTTGGGATAGAGGAGGGCCCCCAAATATCACTATGAATCAACTGAAAAGGTGAAGAAGACCTTTTATTGCTAATGGGAAATGGAATACGAGTATGTTTAGCCATGCTGCATATTTCACACTGAAAATCAGCAATATCTAAACCATAAAAAAGCTTTGGAAACATGACTTTTAAAGAGGTAAAGGAGGGATGTCCTAGACGCTTGTGATATAACCAAATGGAGTCTCTATTGGATATACTCAAATAAGAAGTAGGTGAGTTACTGTGAGGTGTATTATGTGGCTTCATATGGTAGAGACCGTCCCTTTCTTCAGCAAGTCCAATCCTCCTCCTCGACCCCTGTTCCTGAATAGTACAATGAGAGGGAAAGAAGGTGGCAAAACATTTGAGGTCATCGGTTAGTCTTTTTACAGAAATAAGACTAGTAGATAATTTTGGGACATGTAAGACATCTTTGAGTAGGAGGCCTGATAAAAGTGATATATTTCCAATCCCTGCGACAGTGGCTAGAGACCCATTGGCAACAATAATTTTCCTGTTGCTAGGACAAGGAGTGTAAGAACGAAATAGGCTAAATGTAGGAGTCATATGGTCGGTGGCACCTGAGTCTAAAATCCAAGAATGATCGGGGACTGTTTCTGAGGCTTTTGAACATCTAGAGAATGAAAGATTACCTGACGGAGTCAATGAACAGTTTGCAGAAGTGGGCTTCCGGAGAGACTGAAGCAAGCTCCTTAGACAAGCAACTTCCTCACTATTGAATCTCCCACCATCTTTGCTTTCCTCTATGTTGGAGCTTTCCGTTATATTCACGTGAGATCTTTGTTGATTTCCTCGATTTCCCCATTCTCTGCTTGATGGTTTGCCATGTATTTTCCAACAAGTTTCTCTAGTGTGTCTCGGCTTCCGACAGTGATCACACCATAAATCATCCTTGTTTCCCTTTCCTCGAGTTTCTTTGTTTGATACCTTTGGCAAGTCTGACTTTGCAACCATGGCAGTCCCGTCGGTTGACTGGGATTCAAGCATGACTGATCTTCTGCTTTCTTCTCCTCGAATCAAGGCAATTGTTTCTTCCAAAGAAGGTATATCTTCTTTTCCCAATATTTGGACCCGTACTTGGTCGAACTCAGGATTTAGGCCTGCTAGGAAATCATATGTTCGATCCTTTTCAATAAACCTTTTTAAGGTTTTGGCATCCTCCGTACACTTCATCTCAAAGGTCCGATAGTGATCAAGTTCTTGCCATAGGTTCTGGAGTAAATTGGCATATTCAGTGACCGTTTTGTCCCCTTGCTTTGTAGCAGCCGTCTTGACCTTGATTTCGTATGCCTGTGCAGCATCACGTGCCTTTGAATAGGTTCGACTAACATATTCCCAGATCTGCTTGGAGCTGGACAGGAACATGCATGTATCACTTATCTGTGGATCCATGGATTCCCATAACCAAGACATAATCATGGAATCTTCTTCATCCCATGCCTCAAACTTAGGATCGTCAGACTTGGGGCCTTTTTCAAGAAGATGTTTGAGTCTTCCTTTACCTTTAAGATATGTGCGAATAAACTGAGACCACTTCAAGTAGTTTTTCCCATTGAGTCTGTAGGTGGATCGAAGGTTCTGTAGGTCTCCAATTTTCTGAGGATTATTGGAGTCTTCAGGGTTTTTGGGGCTGGTAACAGTTGATTCAGTCGACATTTGTACAGCAATTAAGGCTGTAAAATACCAAGGTTAACAACTATGAAGGTTGTTGATTTATTTGAGACCTTGCAAGAGGCTCTGATACCATGTGGTTTAGTGAGGTGAGGATCTGTCGAAGATATCTTTCCATTATGTTCAAGTACTATATATATAGTACATTTACACAGCACTAACTAAGTACAGCAATGCATGATTTCATCCCTAACTTAGGGAGTAAAACTAGGAACTAGCAACCACTAATAAAGTAAAGAAAACCCACTAATAAAGTAACCCACTAATAAAATATTTTATAATATTTTATATCCTATTCTGCAACATCTCTCTCTCTTCATGTGCTTTAGGGAGACAAAACTGACTATTCACTAAAAATACAAGAGCTGCAAAAGCAACTTACAATGGACAGAGAAGAGGAGGATAAATTGCAGGTATGATGGAACAAACGTATGAACTTCTGTTGTGACTGAAATGTGAAGTTCTGAGATAGTTTGGGTTTATTAAATCGGCTCTTGCGTTGCCTGGTATTCGCTCACTGCGTGATTTACAAAAAGCACAGGATGATTTATCCATGTAAAAATAATTATGGCCGATTCAAAAACTTAAATACTGGCTTGATGTAACCATCATCATGCTGGTTGCCTGTAGTATATAATTTATATCTTATTCATCACTATTCCTTTTCTACTCAACTCAGGAAGATCGGGACAACTTTCTGCAAACAGCATTAGAGGGGTATACACAATGTTTAGTAATCGGCGAAAAATACGATGTCCGAGCGGTATGTATTGTGTGCCTTTCTTTTAAATTTTGAGTATTGAAAGCCTTCTCATAATGAAAGGATGGAGAAGGATCGTGATGTCCATTTTCAATGTTCTTTTGTGCCATCCATTACTTTGCAATGTACCCTATGCACTCTTAAGAGGTCATCTATGTGAACCCCAAATTTATAAGATGGTTATTAAACGTGAGTTTCATACCATAATTAGTTAAGGTGAAGTAACCTCTTTTATTTACTAATTGAGTTATATTTAACATTCCAATGCGGCATAAATAGTGGCAATAATTGTATCGAGTTTCATCTTTCTCGCACACCATCATGGTAGTGTTGTTTATAGTTTCATTTCTGTCTGTAACATTTTTCTTCTCATAACCGTTATAATTATGAATGAATTGTTACATTAGGTGTTCCGGCTTGTTTCCTTATGGTTCAGTCTTTCAGCAAGACAAATTGTTGTTGATAGCATGCTTTGCACGATCAAGGAGGTAATTCACTAGCATGCATAAAGAGCTATACGATATATTTTGGTATCTTTTGTTGGTGAGAGTAAATTCGAGAAATTTGTAAAATAGTTAGAATGAATAGGCTTGTTCTTTTATAGGAGTGTTAAATTATAAATTTTTTTATGTCATAATACCATAAATCAGCAATCTGACTGATTTCACTATTTACATTTGTTTAGGTGCAATCATACAAGTTTATACCATTAGTGTATCAAATTGCCTCGAGAATGGGTGGTACAAAAGACTCTTCATCCCCTTCCAGTTTTCAGGTGAAATTATTCTACTTTTTGTTTATTGTTCAAACCTTTTGCTGCTAATTTTTCATCTAATCTTTAGTATATATGTTGGACTGCAGTTTGCATTGCGTTCCCTTTTGAAGAAGATGTCAACTGATCATCCTTATCACACGATATTTCAGGTAATTCGTCATATTTGTTCAGTACATATACCCTCTAACTGCAATCTATGCCGCTTTTGAATGGGTTTTTGTTTCAAATTTACTTGAACTTGCCTATGTCAAGATAGTTTGAGTATGGGTTAAGGTATGTAGAAGTATAGAAATAACATTTCATTAGTCATTTTTTATGACCATATGGACTATTGAGTCATTTGGAAACATCTGTTGGTCATTAGCTGCTAGCTCTGGCTTATGGTGATCGAATCAAGGACAAGCAACGGAGTCGAAACTCGTTTGTGGTGGATATTGAAAAGAAAGAAGCTGCTGAAGATCTCCTCAGGGAGCTATCATCACACCATGGATCTACAATCAGACAAGTGAGTCTCTCTTTCGTGTCAATTATTGTTTCTTCTTCAGATATTTTATGCCTGTTGTTATTGTCGCTGTCTAGATGAAACAGATGGTGGAGATATACATCAAACTTGCTGAAATGGAAACAAAGAGAGAGGTTGACCACTGTTTCTTTGGTTTCTGATTGTCTACTTTCGCTCTTTGGTTTCTAATTCAATTTGTATAAGTTAACTCAATTGTTTTACAGGATACCAACAAAAGAGTTACATTACCAAGGGATGTGCGCAGTGTGCGGAACCTAGAGCTTGTAGGGCCGTCTTTCATTTCCCTGATATATTTTGTTGAAACTTGACATGCATTATTTATGAATGAGGTTTATCTTGTATCGTATAGAAGTTTTTATAACATAGTAATGTGAATGGCCTTGGTGATGTTTCAGGTTCCTGTTGTTACGTCTAACTTCTCAGTTGACCGAACTTGTCAGTATCCTGAAGGTTCTTTTCCATATTTCAGAGGGTTGGCAGATTCAGTGACGTAAGTGTTTAGGGTTTCGTCATGTTATGAAAAACTTTTGAAAGATGTGTAGAGACTTTTTACATTATGTCATGCTTGTTTATTTGCCTAATCCATGCTTCTTTGAAGTGCTTAAATTTGTGAACGTTTCTTCTATATTATTTTTTTCTTTTTAATGTCTAAATTTTATGAAATGCAGTATAATGAATGGCATTAATGCCCCCAAAGTTGTTGAGTGCTTGGGTTCAGACGGTACCAGATACAGACAACTAGCGAAATCTGGAAATGATGACCTGAGACAAGATGCTGTATGGTTTCGATGGATTTTTCAATTTGTATCTACTTCAAACCATTTAGTCGCTGAATGTTGTTTGATATATGAATAAACTCTTTTGATTATAAGGCATAGTTACCTTGTGAAAACAGAAGTGTCCATAGTTACATCCAAAAATTGATCAACCTCCTGCATTTTTGGTCCGCTAAGTTCATGTTCATTTGTTTCACAAGATGAAATTTGTGTGCTTTTTACAAAAGCTCTTGAAATGCTGTGCAGGTTATGGAACAGTTTTTTGGCTTGGTCAATACTTTCCTGCAGAATAATCGTATCACACGGCAACGGAAACTCAGGATACGGACATACAAGGTATCTTTTCCTTTAAGAACCTTCAATTATTTCATTTCTAATTGAAACCATGCTACGAAGTCCATTTTTGTACCAATTACTACTCCACATACTGTTACCAAGATAAGTCTTCTCCAGTTAACTAACTCCAGTTGACGAGTGCATCGTGGACCAATTGGTATTTAGAGTGAAACTCTCATATTCAACATGCCAGATTGTTGTCTTGTTTCAGATTTTACTTGCTCATGTAGTTTAACCATAGGCCTATTACGATTTGACAACCAAACGTCTATGATAGGATCTGAGGATGGCTTGCACTTTATAAATGTCTGGACTAGTTGACTTCCTTGATCAATCAAATGACCAGACATCCTTAGCTTATGAGTGAAACCGCTAAGTTACTGATATGATTGACAGGTTGTCCCATTTACTCCCAGTGCTGGTGTCCTTGAATGGGTGAATGGTACTTTGCCACTTGGTGACTACCTCATTGGAAGGTCTCCGAGATTATTTAAACATCAATAACTTCATGTTAGTGTGGAAAAGATGTCTCTATGATCAACAAACTGGTGTCTTAACTTTCAGCTCAAGGAATGGAGGTGCTCATGGATGCTATGGAGTAGGAGACTGGACGTTTATGGAATGTCGACAGCACATGACAGCGGTATGTGTCAGGTGGTTTTACAAGATGATGCATGTAAATTAAGTTATTGTCATATATCTGCAACTGCATGCTGAGAACCCAAAATCTGGAATTACATGACCATTGAAGTAAGAGGCCTCAGCCTTTGACAAAACTGGTTGTTAGACCATCTCCAATAGTACTGGAAAACCCAAAAAAAATCCTAAAATTACTCCAACCGAATCCAAAAACCAATCACAAAATGACTTGCACTTTCTCGCTCCTCATTAAACCCATAGATGCGTTTGGACCTTTAATATGAGTTCTATATTTAGTAATTGCAGTTAAAGTCCTTTTACGTGTGTTAATAATTAAATCATTTTTGTAAAAAATAAATGAAAATCTATAAAAGTTACATAAGAGTTTTTTAAATTATAAAAAAGTACTAGAATATTTTTTTATTTATTTAGAAGTGATATAATATTAACATTTTTTTTTGAAGGTATAAAATATTTGGGTAGTATTGAAAATTTGTAAAAGTTGGTGTAGAAGTGAATATTTCGAAAATAGTCATTTGAGTTTGAGAATGAGTTTAACGGTTGGAGACGAATTAATGCATTTTGAGAATGAGTTTGAGTTTGAGAATGAGTTTCTCGGTTGGAGATGCTCTAAGCCTTCTAAATAATATTCATTCGAAGTTGATGTAAGGTGTTTAGTTTCTTTATTAATAAAACAAAGCGTACCAACTGTACAAAATCAGTCTTTCGGAGACTTGTCAAAATATTTCGTAATCAATGTCAATCTGTAAAAGAGTACACTTCTGCATGCCGTGTCGATCAATTAATGCCAGGCACCATGTAAACAACAATCATCAGTATTCAGCACTTTGGGTAACTACATCTGTAGACTTGTCTAGTAGTCTAATGTCTGACTGCAATTTTGTTTGCAGGAAGCTAACAAGAGAAAGGCATTCCAAGAAGTTTGTGACAATTTCAGGTTTGCCTTCTACATTATATCAGCCTAATTAACTGAACCCATTTGAAGTGACATTTCTTGTGATATTATTTTTCAGGCCAGTTATGCATAACTTTTTCTTGGAGAGGTTTTCTCATCCTGCGGACTGGTTTGAGAAGCGACTTGCATACACGAGGGGTGTGGCAGCAAGTTCAATGGTAACATTTCTTTAACTAACTGGTCAAATTACTAAGTTATGGTTTTGCATTGGGGTCTATGTAGAGTTATTTACTTTTTACTGGCTTTTAAAAATTTACCAGACAGTATGCTATTTTGATCTGATGGCAATTTGATAAGCGATTTTATGTCACAGGTGGGTTACATTGTGGGATTGGGTGATAGGCACTCCATGAACATCCTCATTGATCAGGTCAGTGCAGAAGTTGTTCACATAGATCTTGGAGTTGCATTTGAGCAGGGCCTGATGCTGAAAACGCCGGAAAGAGTAGGTTTCTTTAACTTGGAGACACCATTTTCCAATTTCTTTATTTTTTTTCCAGTTTTGCCAATAGTCTTCACGTGCCAATTTTAGGTCCCGTTTAGGCTGACAAGGGACATCATAGACGGTATGGGAGTAACTGGCGTGGAAGGAGTATTTAGAAGATGTTGTGAGGAAACTCTTTCTGTCATGAGAACCAATAAAGAAGCATTGCTTACCATCATTGAGGTAAATGTTACGGACACATATTGAGCTTTCTTTAGATGTGAGAAGCCTAATGCTCTTTCATGAAATTATGTTTTAAGGTTTTCATCCACGACCCTTTGTACAAATGGGCACTATCACCTCTAAAAGCTATGCAGCGTCAAAAGGTACATACTTCATTTCAATATACATCATTGTAGAGTAGAAACCACGCTACTTGAAAAAAATTGATCTGTTCGTGAATTGGTAGATGGCTACGAAAATTTTGTAACTGCTGAATCGCACCTTCATCGTATAATGTAGTAACTAACTCTTGGTGTCCTCTGATGAAGGACAATGATTATGAGTTAGATGCCAACTTAGAGGACTCTGATGAAGATGACTACGAAGGAAATAAGGATGCTACCCGAGCCTTGTTGCGTGTAAAACAAAAGCTTGATGGCTACGAAGATGGTGAAATGAGAAGTGTTCATGGACAGGTCGGTCCCCTTCTTCGTTTCTATGTTTTCTTAATGAACATATTTTATAAAGCTATTGAATTTCTTTTATTTATCTTTCTAGGTTCAACAACTCATACAAGATGCAATTGATCCCGACCGGTTGTGCCAAATGTTCCCAGGATGGGGCGCTTGGATGTGATCGATCTTGTGAAGAAAAAGATCGAAAACACAGCTGCTCGCATTGCGAGTGATTTCTGCGCTCGATCTTTTGTGTAAAGTCTGCTGAGTTACAGTGCTGCTGAAAACACGAAACACGGATCTATAAAAAATTTCACTTATGTTTCGAAGTTTCCTGTGTGAATCAAAACTGGTCATTACTGCTGTAATTATTACGCAAAACACAAATGTTTGTTGATCAATTTCTCTAACGTTTCTCTGCTGGCAAAAATGGTGGTGCTCTTTGCACAGAAGGTGGTGACAAAGATCTCACTCCACAGGCAAAAAAGGTAGGGTAAGGGAAAAGTACTAAATTGGAGGCGAAAGAAAAAAGTGGAATCCTTGTCAGTCTTATTTAAAATTTAAACTTCCTCTTAAACATCCCACGATTTTTTTCTTCCTGATCAGTAATTATATGTGAAAAGTTTCCTTGTTTAATACCCCCAAATGCTTGAAATGACAAAAATAACTCTTCTTCAATGATTTAAAAAACTTTCAGATTATCATATGACATGTCGCAAGTATCATCTCATCAAGAAATTATACCCAATGTTACAGATATTATTCTACCAAGAAAAATAGATATTTACCAATTGTTCTCATATCATACAAAGTCAAAATTAAGATTATTATACCAATTGTTATCACTATTATACCAACAAATAGTGTTATTATTATTTTATATACGAATTAATGTTTACACATTACACCACGAAAGACAAATTTTATACCAACAAAGGGAAATCAAATTAAATTAGTTATTCTACTCGAAGTACACATTATACCAAATGTTTTTATTCTACTCGAAGTACCAAAGCCCGCCACTTGGTACGATGTTATACAGCGTACTTCGAGTATAATAACTAAAACGTTTTGTATAATGTCGGCTTTATTGGTATAATAGTTAGAAATTGGATGTAAAAATAATATAATAAATGAGCTTGTTGGTATTATAAAATTGATTATTGGTATAATTATATAAATATTTGTTCCCTTTGTGGTATAAAATTTGTCTTTCGTGGTATAATGTGCAAACATTAATTCGTATATAAAATTATGATAACACTACTTGTTGGTCGAATAGTGATAACAATTAGTTAATTATCTTAATATTGACTTTGTATGATATGAGAACAATTTGTATAATATCTGTTTTTCTTGGTAGAATAATATCTTTAACACTGGGTATAATTATTTGTTGTGATGGTACGATACTTGCGACATGTGATATAAGCTGGAAGGTTTTTAAATCATTGAAGAATGGTTATTTTCGTCATTTCAAGCGTTTGGGGTATTAAACAGGAAAATTTTCACAGATGGGTACTGATCAGGAAGAAAAAATTCGAGAGATATTTAAGAGGAAGTTTAAACTTCAAATGGGACCGATAAGGATTTCCCCGAGGAAAAATGATAAAGGCAAAGCAGTAAGAGATAGTGAAGAAATTAACCTGAATCAGAATCAGTGCCTGCCTTGCCATTTGAATAGGCTTGCTGGAGAAAACACCACAAATACTAAGTTAGAAAGACACATAAGCGAACACTTGAAACAAATCACAATAGCATTAAAGAAACTTAATCCACGAACTAATCCCTGATATCCATTGATTTTGTTGGTTATCCATGGCAACTTCTGCTGGTTTGCTTTGCCCTGAAATTAACAGTGCGAACAACCTTCGAACCACTTAACAAGAAGAAATTATATATTGAGAAGGCCAGCTATTCGTTTAAACCTTCCAACTTCACTATTGCAGCGTTCATTGTTTTCAACTCTTGCACTTGCATCTTCAACGTGCTGACGAGTTCTTCAAAGTACCCTTTGTCTGCAAATAGATACAAGCAGCGAATGCCATTTCTTAGGAACTTCTTGCAAACCAATTGCAATGCAGAGTCGAAACACTTACATTCGCTCTGTGTGATCATCATCTCCTTCCCCCTCGAGCCATATCAGCAGCTGCAGCAGCACAAGCTCTTTTGCAGCAGCTGAAGCTTCTTCAGCTGCACTTGGTTTTGCACCTCCTTTCCTCACCAAAGATTTCCCTTTTCATCATCATCATCTACTTCTTCTAGAGCGGTCTTACGAATCCAAGACTTCACCTTTGGAACAATCGATTTATGACACAATAAAGCCCATCAAAAAATGGAAGCCAAGAATAATTAAAAAAAAAAAAATCATCAGGGAAAAGAAAATCAAAAAAGATGTTTGTACCTTGAGAAGGACCACTGTTCCCAATCCCTGCAGCAACAAACCCTAGAGACATAAGAGCATAATGCCAATGGGATTGAGAGAGTGCTCTCATTTTTGAAATAGCTGTGACAGCTGAAGACTGCTCCATGATCTGTGTAGGACTTTGCTGTTGAACATTAGATGATGGTCCATTCTGTTCATCTTGAATATACAAAATTACAAGAAAAGGATCAATCAATCACAATTAAAATTCTTGCTCTTACACTGTAAACAAGTCATTTTCTTGAAATCTTAATAACATGATGATCTTAAGTAGACACTTTACCTTGATCAGTAGCAGGCGGCGGTGTTGCATTAACAGCTGGTATTTCATCCTAAAAACGTAGTTCAATTCAACGTATAGGTTTCTGTCAGTGCTTTAACAAACAAAGATATGTATGCTAACAATCAATTCTTGTTGTGGTAACTTAAACCTTTTGGTCTTCCTGTGAAAATGATTTACAACTTTGATTCTTTAAGGCTAACATAGGCTTTGCAGACTTGCTGATTTAACCTTATAAATCAGATAATATGGAAAAGTGGCATAAATTACTTACAGGAACACGCCTAAAGGCTTCATAAATCTCTTCTTCAGTTAAACCCCTTAGCTCTAGAAAAGATCTCCAGTGGATGACAGATAATCCACTGACCTTCGTAAGCAAAAGAAAAATCACAGCTTTTTGAACTTGGTCTTCACGGATTGGCTCTGAGTTGACAAACCGTAAACCTTTCATTCAAAAGCAAAGGGTCAAGTTTTTTTTTTTTAAAGCATGAACCATTAGCTTCCCTAAGTTCCTGGGCATTTATTCATCAAAGGCTTCATCGTTAACTTTCATAATGGAGAAGCACAAACCTACTAAAAGCTAAGCTTGTACTGTCTTGTAATACGGACGATCATCGTCAAAAGGATTAAAGAACAAAGGAAAACAGTGAAAAACCTAAGAGGTTTGAGGTGGGATAGTAAGCCATGAACAGTTTTCACTCTTTCTCGACTAGAAATTTCGGCAGGCAACAATAGTACGATGATAAATAACAAATCAACACTGAGTAGAAAGGGAAAGAAACAGATACCTGAAGCCCTTTCAACGGAGGAGATATACCAACGGAAAAAGTCGGAAACTTTTGGATATTATACATAGGTGGGACCCCTGCTATAGAGCGCGGGTCCCCTGCAGCACGAGACCTGCCCATGCTGGCAAGAGACCCGTGCTATATAGCAGGGGTTCCGCGCATGCTAGCAGAGGTCCCGCTCATTTGCTGCACAGCATGGACGAGTCTCCTTTAGCATAGCACTGGCCCCCTGCAGCATGGGCGGGTCTCATGTGACCCGCTCATGCTGGGCAAGGGACCGGTGCTATATAGCAGGGGTCCCGCTCATGCTAGCAGGGGCCCCGCCCATTTGATGCACAGCATGGGCGCAGCATGGGCGCATGAGACTCGCTCATGCTGGGCAAGGGCCCGTGCTATATAGCAGGTGTCCCGCTCATGCTAACAGGGGTCCCGCCCATTTGATGCACAGCATGGGCGAGTCTCTTGCAGCATAGCACTGGCCCCCTGCTTAGGGAACCCGTGCTATGTAGCTAGGAACCCCGCATTTTTTGGGACCCCGATTAGTAAGGACATTAAAGTCATTTTTCATTTGAAGGCTACTTTTTTAACGTTGACCACGTCAAAGGCTACTTTCTTAAATTACCCAGATCTGAGTTTGCATCTGTCATCTTAAACCAAAGCAAAATATGGAACCACTCAAATGGTCCTAGACTATTGTTTATAGAGTATCTAGTTTCGAATTCAACCCCATATCTGTGAGTAAACTTGCATCTCACTCTAGCAGATTATTATTTTTTTTTTTGGGTCCCAACAAATTTTTGCTTGTTTTAATAATATGCATACCTTCACTGATAGCTTAAACAAATTGCAAGCATAAACTTCAAATCCTCCTCACTCTCGGAACACACGCGAAAAACGCCCCCTTAACATATCATCAAATAATGAACACTTTTCTTACACAATAGCTCTCACGCCTCCAAATAAGATCCATTCTCTTCCTTAGCCATCTCAGAAATCTCCGTACTTCTTTGCACTTCGTCTTCCGTATTAGAATGAGAGAACGGCTGCTCATCGTTCAACTGCTCGGTCTGAACAACGCTGCTCTTCTTAGGCTGTCTTATGGCCGCTGCTGCCTCGGGCATGGCAACGGGCGGTGGCTGAGGGGGAACCCATGATCTACGTATAATGGCTCTTCTTTCCTCGCCCGTTATAGCATCATTTGAGGATGATGAGTTAAGCCGTCGTTCTTCCCCAGATTCAGTTTCGGTGATTCGAACGTTTTTCTGCTGCCAAAATGGTGCTGTTTCGTCTCCATCTATTGGGTTTTCTGTGTAGTTATACGAACTTTGGCTGCCCTTCCAAGGCTGTTTTGTAGTAGTAAATGATTAGTTGCGTTAATGAATGTGAAACCTTAACTCTTTCACCTAGTGTAAGAGTGACGAACGAAAAGAGCAGTATATAGAAGATGACATTTGTTTAAATAAACTAGATTAACATAAGAGCAGAGGACTAACCCTGGTATATGAAGGTAACTCCCCTCGTTTACCTGAATGAGAATCAGTGCCTACCTTGCCGTTTGAATAGGGTTGCTGGAGAAAAAGAAAAAAACAAATACTAGTTAGAGAGAGAGAGAGAGAGACCCATAATGAACACTTGAAACCAATCACTATGACAACAAAGAAACTTCACCCGCGAACTGATCCCTGATATCCATTTATTTTGTTGGTTGTCCATAGCGACCGTTGATGGTTTGCTTTGCCCTGAAATTGAAAGTACAAACGACGTTAGAACGACTTGGTAAGAAGACCCACACATTCATTAGTTTGCATGTGTGTATATGAGGCTGATTCTGTTTCCCCATGTGTAAGGGCAACTAACAACCATCTTTTCTGTGGACCGAAAATAAGATAATATGCGTTCTAAAGAATATAAAAATGGACAAATGAATATAAACAGCTTCCTATATCAGATATGCAGCTGGGCGATACGTGTGAATTAGTATCATTGACACTGACGACACCCAAATGATACCGTGTTAAGACACAATAAGAGCAAGTCACTCTGGAGTTTTGTTGAGCAATAAAATCCTGCTCATGGTACGTGATCATATACAAATTCTCAGAGAAGCATCTATTTTAATCAAAGAAATAATTGGAAATTCAATACGTAAAAAAATAATATTGAGTTGAGGGAGAGCTACTTGTTAAAACCTTCCAACTTCTGTATCGCAGTATTCATTGTTTTCAACTCTTGCATTTGCATGTTCAACATGCTGACAAGTTCTTCAAAATATCTTTTGTCTGCAAATAAAACAAGCAACACCGTTTCTCAGAAACTTCTCGAAGACCAAAACCACAATTGCAGTGCATATACACAATAGCACGCGAGTTGAATACCTACCTTTACTTGGTGTCATCATCATCTCCTGGACCACACGAGCCACATCAGAAGCTGCTGCGGCACAAGCTTTTGCAGCAGTTGCAGCTTCTTCTGTTATACTTGGCCCTTCTTTCTTCACCAAAGATTTCCCTTCACCATCTACTTCTTCTAGCGCGATCTTACGAATCCAAGACTTCACCTTCGGAACAATCGATTTCTGACACAATAATGCCCATCAAAAATGGAAATCAAAATTGGGAATAGAGCGAAAAAAATCTCTAGAAGAGGAAAAAGAAAGAAAAAAAAAAGAAAATTGGTTCAAAAAGGCGTACGCAACTATTTTGTACCTTGAAAAGTACCACTGTTCCAGCCCCTGAAACAGCTAGAAATACTATAGAAGCAAGAGCATGATGCCATTGGAATCGAGAGAGCATGCTCATTTTTGAAATAGGTGTGACAGCCGCAGGCTGTGTGATTTGTGTCGGAGATTGCTGTTGAACATTATTAGATGTTGGTCCAATCTGTCCATCTTGATACAAAATAACAAGAAAAAGGATCATCACGATAAGATTCTTGATCTTATTCTATAAACAAGTCAAGTTCTTGCAATCTTGGTAACATGATGATCCATCGCATTTAATTCCTAACATGACACTTTACCTTGATTAGTAGCAGGCGACTGCGTTGCAGTAACAGCTGGTGTCTCATCCTACAAGCATAGGTAAATTCATAGGTTTCTGTCAGTATCTTAACGAACAACATATATGCTTTATACAAAGTTCAACTTTTGAAATTACAATCAGTTCCCGTTGTGGTAACTTAAGTAGGAACTTCTCGGTCCCTTTTCAGTGAAAATGGTTCGAAACATTGATATTTTGAACTATAAGGATATAAAAAGGCATTCCAGACTTTCTGATTTAACCTTATAAATCAGATAATAGGAGAAATTAAATAAGAAGCAAAATAACTTACAGGAACACGCCTAAAGGCTTCATCAATCTCTTCTTTAGTTAAACCCTTCCTCTCTAGAAAAGATCTCCTGTGAATTACAGGAGATCCTCTAACCTTAGGATGCGAGAGAAACTTCACAGCATTTTGCACTTGGTCTTCACGGATTGGCTCAGAGTTCACAAACGGTGAACCTTTAGTTCAAAAAGCAAAGGGCCAAGTTTAAAAAGAAACTCATGCCATTACCGTAGCTTTAAATGTACTCAAGTTTTTTGGTATTCATTCATCAACTACCGCTTATATTTACAACGGATCAATTAATTTATAAGTCAAGGCCATAAGCAACACCGTACATAGACACCATTTTCCCAGACTGAATCATGAACGTTTCACTTGAATCTCAAGTGCCTCATTCAAAAATACAAGAAACTAAATTTTAATGTTTTAGTTTCCGAGTTTTCAAAATCGACTTTTAACTATGCCCTGTGTGACCACAGTTTTAATACAAGGAAATCTTCAAAAGCTTCATGAGAAGCAAACAATTAGCTTGTATCGTTTAATAACACGAAGATCATCAACTCAACGAGACCTATCCGAGAGATCAATATGGCATATATATGCTGAGCTGAATCAACAGAATTCTTAAATAATCCACCTCACCGAAACCGAACGATTAGTAATAACAAATCAATCAATTACAGCCACTAAACTCCACATCAAACGAAGAAAACTAGCGACAAACCTTGATTGTTTGAGGTAGAACTCGGTGGATGGTCAGCCATGACAGCTTCACTCTTTCCCTGACTGAATTTCCGCAGGCAACAACAGTATGGCAAATTAAAAATCAACACTGAATAAAAATAAAGAAATAGCTACTACAGCGCTTTCGATAGAGAAGAGAGATGCCAACACAAACGCTCTTTTAAGGGGACTCGCCAATGAGCTCAGCTGAACGGAGCTGAAGGCGTCGGATTGAATTACTATATATATATATATATATTAATTAATACTTATAAGTGTGTATGGGATTAGCAACAGTATTTTTCGTCATCGTAGTCTACTTCTAGATATAAATTATAATCATTGCCTAATTGATCTCTCTCCAAAAAAACGACGTCGTGTGGGAATGGAAATATACAATTATTTTCGTATATACAATAAATGATAAAAGAGAAAGCTGTATTTATAGGATTTATTGATATGCGTGCCTACTTAAAACTTTTGTGATACATTTATACTATAAAAATAGACTTTGTGTCCAAGAGTCGTCCAACCCAACAACTATATGTATTATATTCCTAGAAATTGCATATAATATATAATATTAATGTAACGTATTTGTTCCTTTTAAATGAATTATAGCTTAAAATATTTAACTTTTTAGTGGGAATGTTAATATTACATATTCGGGAAATAATGGTACTAACTTAACCATAAATACATCTTTAATTCATAATAATTACTCATCAATAAATAGCATAACGGAAAGCAGAAAAATTATTATATGTCATCAAAATAAAAATATATCTAAAAAAAACCTAAATACTAGGAGAACAAAGAGTCTGTGAGTATTGGATTATTTGATTTCTCACAAAAGAGGATATCTGGTTACAACTCCAATTTGAAAATATGATAGATAACATTCGAGATCAAGTTCGAAAGGCGCATTTGCAAGAAGGTCCATGCCAAAAATTTAGCTTACGCATTCCTAAAGAAAAATTGGAATAAATTAATTTTAACAGTTTAAATCTTCATGTTTAAGGAATATCAAAATTGGTTGAAATATATTATAGAAAAAGATGCAGCATATTACTTATATTGTTAAGAGTTACTTCAAACGACCAATGGAAGACAATTTGTTTACTTAGTGAGAGAAATATTTCTTAATGTTGATAATGATGATATCATACAAAGAAATTTGGAAGGCAAATTTTTGTTATGAGTTATTTGTTTATTTTAAATTTTATTCGCCTATCCTCGAAATATTTCCTAATCCATCCATTAAGTGCAAGTTAGTTGCATTTGGTTCATTGTTACAATTACGAAAAAAAAGTTAAGCACAAAGCAATAAAGGCTTTTTTGATTTTTTAATATAATTTTTTTCAATTATAAATTTAGACTTACATTTTTAATTTACAAATGAAACTTTTCTGGGTATTTAAACAGGACGTCGTGTATATTTGACATGAGAATGACATGTTGTGAGCCCTTAATATCGCGGTATTCATAAAAAGTCAGAGTGATAAATCTTTAGATGTACGAAGATCGATCAATATTAAGATATGCAAAAGAGCCGGACTAAACCAAGAAGCCAAAGCACACGGTCAGGATAGCATCATCAATGATGGAATAAGGTATATGCAGCCAAATTAGTGCGACTATTGAAAATCATTCATTTCCATTCGATCAATATGTAAAGTCAAATTTTGTTAATTAAATTCATAAATGATTATTCTAATGAAATCTATAATATGATGTTAGAACATGAAATCCTTGAAAAAAATGTTAGAATGTGAAATAATAAATTGACATACTAATTGAAGAAAATAATGGGCATCTATCGCCGCGCCTTGTGCGCGGCATAAAAAATTTCTAGTATATATATATATATTTATATATATATATATATATATTTACGGACATATGCGCATAAATACCTAGTGAATAAAATTTTTACACATAGGTACCCATGTCAGAAAATTTTACAGATAGGGACCGACTTAATTTTTACCAGTTTCTTCAGTCATGCTGTACCTTCTTGTGTGTGTATGGCGTACCATAACGTATTGATATAGGGTACCTAAATGTGTTCTTATGGCTTATCTATGTTTTAAATAGGGCGTACCTAAATGTGCTAATACGGCGTACCATTTTCCATTATATTGGATACTCAAATGTGTTGATATAGGGTACTCGAATGTGTTATGGCGTACATGTGGCAGATCGGGTACCTATCTGCAAAAAATTTATTCTGTTAGGTACCTACATCCTGACATGGTACTAAAGTATAAGTTTTTTTACAGAAGGTATATTTATGTGTAAAGACCCCCTTTTTTTAATCATTTTATACCGTCCATTTGTCAATCATTTTTATCATATCAAAATATTTTGAAGCATACTAAACATCTCGGGCTTAGGAAATAGAGGCCCGCTCTTGTCCCGCTGGTCGTGGGAAAAATAGAATATAAGTTCAAATAAATTATGATAGCATATACAAAGCCCAACACATGTCAATTATAATAAGTCCAATATTATTAATCTGGCCTCTCTTTACAGGATAAACTTAGAAAATGGGTCACAAAATAATTAGTAAGAGTAATACATAGTCTCATGTTTGGTGAAGCCCACGAATTATTAAAGCCCGAAAATATCAAACGGGCCTTTCTATTATTTATCCTAAATGGACCCATATTATTAGGGCTGCTGAAAACCAACTCGACCCGCCAATCTAACACGAACCCCACCTGAAAATAGCAGGTTTGGGTTAGCATTTCGACCTGTTTAAGTACGTGGCGTGGGTAAACTCAAACACAACCCCAATATGAAGTGGAGGTTAGGGTTCGACTTTTCAACACGAAATCAACTCGAAATCAACCTGTTTATCAACCCATTTAACCCGAATAATATAAATTGTTACAAATATTCTTAATATAACTAAAATAAACTGCTTTTATTTAATTAAATGAGTTGTATTATTTGGAATTTTAATTGTTGTTAACTTTAAGAAAAAAACTTCTTTGTTTCTCTATTATTTATTTTATTTGGGTTTATAATTCTGATTATTTAGTTATTTTTTCTTTATTTTAAATTAGGATTGGCTGGTTAATGGATTATATTTTGGGTTAAAGCAGGCTGGGTTAGGGGTTCGATATTTTAACCCGTTTAAGTAAACATGTCACGGTAAGGGTTGAAGTTTCCAACCCGTTTATTAAATGGGTTGAACCCGAATCTGACCCAACCAGTCTTGTTTACCACCCTACATATTATAACTTAATCTTGGATTATCTGGTCCCATTTTTATCGGGCTTGGAACTTTCTCATAAAAGGGGTTATAAAGCAAACGCAGCCTTAAGTTGTAGCGAGCTTCTATTCTAATAATGAGTTCACTTATTAATGCCGGGTGTGGAAATAAAAAAAAAAACAAAACACAATATTACACCTTATTATTTATATTGTGGGTTAATCTTCGAAACCAAATAGGCCCCTAGTCTAATTAAATTCGCTTTCGATGGGTCTAATAATTCTAAATACTAGTACTTTTTTGCACACCCGGTGTGTGTGCTTAAAATATAATTATATTTAAATTATTTTAAATTTTAATATCATAAGTTCTACCGTTTAATATGAAATATAAATTTTAAATATATAAAAAAAACTTAGTTGGAGAGGCATAAGTACAGTAAATAATAAATTAGGAGTGATATGAAAATTACTTAATTAATTAAATTATAAATGAGACACTAAATTGCAAATAATTTACAGACCAAATTGGGGCAGTTTTTATCCACCCATCATCAATTATATAATAGTATAGATAGTATAGATATGAGATGGATAACATTATCTACGAGGAGACTTAGCAAATAACAAACGCTTAACGCATAATAAAGGGATTTCAATTTCATTGCTTTCAATTACAAGTAAAAATCGAAGAAAATGTCCTAAAATAATAGCAAAAATTATTTTCTCCAAATAATAATTCTTCCAAAAAAAAACCTCTCTCCTACAACGATTTTCCCCTTTTTCCTATTTCCGTTATTCCTCCCAACACTCATTTGAATCATCGTTGACCAAGGGATAGTATTGTATAATTTATCTTGCATTAATTAATTGCACATGCTCGTTACGATCTTATATAATACTCTCGTAGAATATAGTTAGATCCCCCAAGCTAAAATTTCTAGCTATGTCCATCAATGATTGAAGCCCTCATCTCTAGATGTCGTGTATATATATAGATATATATACACACACAGATATATAGGCGATTCAACATGCACTCATATTCTTTCTTGAAAGTTCTATATTTTATGTTACATCATGTTACTTCTGTCTAACTAACTGTTTGTTCTCACGTCTGCAAATTATGGAAGCATCAATGGCCCTCATGAGCTTCTTTCTACGTGGTTTTAATATTTGTTTATTTATTCATTTATTAAATTGTATATCCACTCCCACCACACCATGAAACGAGAACCTCACACATGCAATGCAAATATGAAGCACGTCAGTTGAATATGCAATAATACAGCGTTGACCACATCTGTGGTATTGTGGAATTCCAATAATTCTTTCTTGTTTCATTCGACATGATTTGATCGACTTTCAAAAATATATATAATATATGTATATATATATATATATATATATATATATATATATATATATATATATATATATATATGGGGGACGACAAGTGCTATCCGTATTGTCATGCACATAGATGTAAAGAGAACTATCAATCAGTTCCATTTATAACTATAGAAAAAATCATCACCAAGAAAAAACTTTCGATTTTATATTCAATACAATTGACTTCATATATGTCGAACACACTTGAGTCCTCGATTTTTTCACAAAAAGTATGGGAGACACGTTTGGTTGCTGACGTAGAATAGTGCCAAATATGATTTTCGACTTATTTGTTAGAAAAGTGATTACAAACCCAAATTTATTCCTAAATATAACTTTAGTAACACCTTTTACAATTATCAGATATAGTTACCAAAAATAAAAAAAATTCATCTTACTAACTCATATTTGCACTTTGGCCAAAGTAAATTCCTCTGTCACGGTATATATTGGATATATAATAGCCTTTATGAATTTGTGTCGTTATAGGAGAAATGGGTGGAACATCAAAGTATTTATCGATAAACACGAAAGCATTCGTTGTTGCCTAATAAGGACAAACAATCCATAATTAACTAAGAGCATCTCCAATGGGTACTCTATTTTCGTGTAAAACACGAAAATAGAGTACGCGTTTACTCCAATGGGACACTATATCTAACGCTAATATTGTGTTGATCTGCAGAGAAACTCTAGATCTAGAGTACGCACAATTTTCAACACAAAACTAGAGTTTTAATTTTTAATTCATTTTTTTATTTGAAAACTTATTTTAAATTGTTATAATGATATAAAAACTAAAATGAACCTATAATAATATTATAGGCCGTACATACGCAAAATATGACATACGTTTATCAACAATGAATGAAAATATTCGCAAAGAGTTTAATAGTCATTCAAGTCGACTCCATCTCCACCTAGACTATCAAAATTAACTCCAAAAAGAACATTTGGTGCAGTCTGTTCGGGAGTTTCACTTCTTTTTTCGGTGATTCGTGCTTGTTCTGCTGCTACATAACGACGACGAATGGGATCTGTAATTTTGTTCACGTCTTGAGACATAATTTTAAACTCCAATTTCTGTTGCTCGATATCCATCTTCTGCTTTTGCATTTCCATCCTAGCTCGTTGTGCATCAAGTAATGTTTGTCTATCATCACTGGATTTCTTAAACATCTCAATGAGATTTTGACGATAATCTCGAAGCTCAGTTAACTGAGATGAGTCTTCCATTTTTCTTTTTGATTTAGCCTTCTTTGATCCAATTGGTCTTTCAGATGTCGAGCCACCAACATCAGATTCATGCAAATTTCTTTCGAAATCAGAAAGTCCTGAGGAGTCTGGTGCCTGAGTTTCTGAAGTTGGCATACTAGAATCAGATGATGCATGATGAGGATTTTGGGTTCGGTAGATTTGTCTTGCATTCTTCACTGCATCGTCCTTAAATTTTTCAAAATCCTTAAGGGTGTCCCAAACATGATCAAATTTGAATCCCTTCTTAAAGTTTGGATCCTGCGCCATTAGTTCCTTTGCATGTCTTAACTGCAAATATTAACCAAGTTCGATTGGAAAATCATTGTAGATGTAAAAAATTACTCACGAATATATATTTAGGATTTTACTTACAGCGTCTAGTTCGGATATACCACTAGGATGCAAGAGGTCTATTTGTTTTACGCATGCACGGAGTTTTCGAACGGCCTTCTCGATCACCTGCCATCGTGATTGCAACGATCTCCTGCTGCGTTTCTCCCAACCTTCTTTGGCCGAACTGTTGTATGCTTCTTCAATTCGTCGCCACAAGGCATCAACAGATTGATTATTCCCTATTATTGGATCTTGGGAAATGTGCATGTAGCTCTCGCATACATGAATATCTTCATTCGGGCTGTATCCTGCGGATCGAGACATGCTTTTGTTTTGACAAGGAGATGGTGAGCGAAATGTATGGGACAATATTTCATTCTCGTCCTAATTTATAGAAAATATTTCATCCGATCATATTTTTTATTTTGGATTAAAGACATTCGATCCTATTTATGTCCTTATACATAGGTAAATTCTCATCCTAGTTCAGTGCAATATTTATTCTCCACCTGCTACTTATAGGCTATATTTCAGTCGATCCTATCTATATGATCCTTTTCTACAGGCATTGATTCGATCCTATTTGCGTCCTTTTCTAAAGGCAATTTCTGATTCGATCCTGCTTACATGATCCTTAAGGAAATATTTCGTTGGTCCTACTTGGATCCTTTTATATAGGCAACATTTCATTCCATTCTATTTATATCTTCACAACACACAAACACACCCACACACAAATATATGCAATATTTCATTATCAACCATCCCACTTAAGAATCTGATAATATGAGTAACGATATTGGAGGTCCAGCTAATATCGATACACAAGAAAAGATATCATCTTCAACTTCATCCTCATCATCTTCATTACTAACACAAAGTGATGATGAATTCGAGCTACAGACGTGCAGTATAGATGAAGAGCAAGGCAACATATTATATATGATCCAAAGTAATGAAGTTGCAATAGATGATATCATCGAGGAAAAATTCAACCATGTACGTCATCGCAGATCTATTCCAGGTCATAAAGTGATCAAACGCAATCGTGAAGCTGCTCATGATAATTTAGTGGCAGACTATTTTGGTGAAAATCCAAGATTTGATGATGATATGTTCTGTCGGCGCTTTCGTATGTCAAAAAATTTATTCCTTCGTATCGTCGATGCTGTCAAGGAACATGATAGTTATTTTCAACAACGAGTAGATGCCCTTGGTAGACCTGGATTATCAACACTACAAAAAACGACATCGGTATTTCGAATGTTAGCATATGGTATGCCTGCTGATACTACAGATGAATACATTAAAATTGGTGAATCGACAACTATAGAAAGTTTGAAGAGATTCTGTCGAGCCATTGTTTCTATTTTTTCAAAACAGTATCTTAGATCACCAAACGCCAATGACATTGCAAGACTACTTTATATTGGTGAGCAACGTGGTTTTCCGGGAATGTTAGGCAGTATAGATTGTATGCATTGGAAGTGGAAAAATTGTCCGACTGCATGGGCTGGACAATATTCAGGACGTTCCGGATCACCAACAATTATTCTTGAAGCAATTGCCGATATGGATATGGCATGCTTATTTCGGCATGCCGGGTTCAAATAATGATATTAATGTGCTGGAATCATCGCATTTAGTTGCTAATCTTGCTCAAGGTATTGCTCCTCCGTCTCACTATGTCATTCAAGGAAAAGAATATTGTACGGGTTATTATTTAGCTGATGGCATTTACCCGAAATGGTCTACCATTGTTCAAAGTATCCACAAGCCACAGAAAATGAGATATTTTGCACAAAAACAGGAATCGTGTAGAAAGGATATAGAGCGCGCATTTGGAGTTCTACAATCTCGATTTGCAATTATTGCAGGACCTGCACGTTTTTGGCGGAAAGAAGTATTGCATGACATCATGACTGCTTGCATTATCATGCACAATATGATAATTGAGGATGAACGTGATCTCAACGCACCTATTAAAGAAGCCATGGATGCTCCCCAGCCAGATGTAGAAATAATAAATAATGACAAGAGCATGTTTGAAAAATTCTTGGCTCGGTACAAGCAAGTGAAGAACAAAAATGCACATTTTGAATTGAAGAACGCATTAATAGATCATTTATGGGAACGACGTGGTTCGTCAAGTTACTGTTAGGTCATGTAATATTTTTGTTGAATGCATTTATTACAATTATGTTATTTTTGTTTAAATATAATATTTTTTAGTGTAGAAAATAGAGTTGATGGGTTGGAGTAAAAATTAGTGTTCAAAATAAAGTTTATGGGTTGGAGCAAAAGCACTGTAGCAACTGTATTTTTGTGTAGAATTAACTTTAGTTTAATGCAATGGGTTGGAGATGCTCTAATACTTGTAAAGAAAAACATTAAATTAGAACAACCTCAATACAAGAAACAACACTTAAAACTATCACTAATCGAAAACAGACAAAGACCTAAACATTTTTCAAACGTCCACTTAACTTCTTACATACCTAAAAACCTAATCACAAGACTATAGATTAGATAAACAAAAGAAAAGAAAAATCTTAAGAAACGAATCTTCATACATATCCCTCCTCAACGACGTCGTTCGGGGCTCCACCTCGGCATCCTCGGGCTAAAATGCCTCGAAACGACCCTCGCGTCCAAAAGCTCCACGATCGGCGTAAAACTAACGCACCTCGGAACCTTATACTGATTGATCGACGCCCCCCTCGAAATCGCATAGTCCATCAGCTCCTCGAACGTCCCGCCCCTCACGACCCGTATCTCCAACGGGCCGATCGACCCGTCCGCAACCCGACCCTGTCGGTACACCGAGTTCAGCCTCTCCTCCATCTCCAGACAGCACTCGTCCAGCACCCGGCCCGCCGGCGGACGGGCCGCGCCCCTCACCATGAGCTCCCAGTACACCACGTAGTGGCCCGGGATGGTCCGAGTGTCCGCGTAGCTCGTGTACTCCACCACGCTCGCCCCGCCGCCGGCCCGGCCCAGTAGGCCCGAGGCAGCCTCCACGGCCGCCTGCAGTTCGGCCTCGTCGGTCTTATCCGAGTCTATGCTGAGGAGCACGTTCTTCCTCTTCACGAAACTGAACCGCGGGGCGCTGTTGTGGAAGCCCGCGACCCGCAGCACGTCCCCGACCCGGTACCTGCACAGGCCCGAGTAGGTCGTGACGATGAGCTCGTACTCCCTCCCCAACTCCACGTCGGCCAGGTCGACGGGCTCCGGCCGGGAGCCCGAGCCCGGCCCGTGGGGTAGGAACTCGAAGTAGGCCATGTTGGGCATGATGGTGTAGGCGACATCTGAGGGGTCGGACATCGGGCTGAGGTTGAGCCCGAAGTAGCACTCGGAGGAGGCGTACATGGTGCACGCCTTGGGAAGTCCGCCCGAGTAGTAGTCGAGGGTCGGGACGTACTGAGCCATGGCGCCCGTGACTATCACGTCGAGGTACTTTGCGTTCGGCCATATTCTCCCGACGATCCCCTCCCAGGCGTCCCTTCCGCACTCCCGGGCGACGAAGTCGGCGAGGGACGGGTCAGGCCTGACGAGGCCCGTCATGCGAGCGCGGAGGGCCGGGTCGGTGATCTTTGGGGTGAGTGACCCGGCCCGGATGTCGCGGGTGAGGTCGGGCCAGTTGAGCTGGAGGTAGCGGATGGCCCGTAATAGGCCCGAGGCGAAGACCGCACCGACCCGTAGGACTTGCTCACGGTCGTAGAGTCCGCAGAGCATCTGGGCGTACATGGATTGGTAGGAGTCGGGGTAGAGTATGGCCTCGTTGGGGCTCGTGTAGACGTTGTACGGGTCGTAGGGTCGGTTCTTGAAGTGGTCGCTCTTGTAGTAGCTGGTTAAAACGGGTCGGGCCAATAGCCCGCCCGGGGTTTTGGACTCGGATTTTGTAAAGAGGAAGTAGAGGGCTTTCCCTTTGTCTAACCCCTTGACGTAACTGCAAATTCGAAGAAACAGAGTGAAAACCTAAGCATCAGCCATCAATCATTCAATCGCTGACAAAACAACAGAGACGATTCTTACTTACAGGTTCATAACGGGCATGAGGAGGCTGTAGAGAAGCTGACGGCGGTCCAATTCTTCCTTTATGGTCGGCATTAGCTTTCTCTCGCCAGCAGAAGTCCCAGAGCTGAAGGTAGAAACGGTGAGATTCGGTAAATAAATTGTTCGATGAAATTCTCGATTTGTGTGGCGGAATTAGGAGTGTGTATTACCTGGTTAGAAATTCAGAAATTGGGTGTGCGGAGAGAATGGGCGAACGATCTCCGTCGGCGATCCTCTGAATTAAGGGCTGAAGGTCTTCGTAGGTTACCAACGGCACCTTCGATTTGAATGTTTCGCGGTCGGTGGCGCCGTTGAGGCCGAGATTTTTTAGGTACTCTGTTTCGGCATTTCGAGTCAGGATTTGGGTCAGGACGCTCTCCTGGACCGGGTCGGGGTTACGGGTCATCTCCTCTATGAACCGAAGCGCCTTCGCGTCCTTCTCGCACGCCGGCGGGCCCAGGGTCGACGAAAGGATGGATTCAACCGCCATTACAGTAGTTGCGAGAGAAAGGTGTGATTGATTGATTAGCTGTTTCTTCTTTCTGTTTATCGAATTAGGAAAAAAAAAAGAGGAACGTGTTTAGCTATCGATGTGCTCTGTTTCTGTTCTGTTCTTGGAGGGGAGGTTTCTAGGGCTATACATATAGAGAGTAGGATCGGCGAACGCCACGTCACGCGCCACCTCACGGTGGATCCCACCGCCGGGAAAAGAAAAATAAACACGTGATACAGCGAAGGAAGAAAAAGCAGAGAGAGTCAGAGTAAACGTGCGCGGTAAAAGGTGGCATTTCGTCGTTTCGCCCTCGAAGGGGGACAAGGTGGGGCTCAGACGCGTGCGGTGTCGGGCGAGACGCCTGCAAGTGGGGGCCCAGAACCTGTGCGACGTCAGCAACCGTTGCGTACGTCAACATACAGTACAGTACACACACGAGAGAAAGAAAGAAAGAAAGAAAGAAACGGAGGAGAAGGTGAAAAAAAATGAGACGATTATTTTTCTCATTATGAAAATTTCAACTGATTTTAACCAAGGTTCTGAAATCGGGTTTTCGAACCGGATCGGAAATTTTAGTGGTTTAAGGTTTAGTAGTTTAACCGGTATAAAACCGGAATCAAAACGGAGTTAAATCGGTATCTTTAGATTTAAAAATATATATTTTATGAGTAAATCAATCAAGTTAAATAGAAAATATATGTATTTTTATGAACTTTTTCGTAATTGTAGTGTTAAAAAATTAAGGGTAAAATTTAGTAAAAGTAAATTGCATTTGGAATTAAAAATTAATTGAACCATGGAACGTGAAGTATTAAATCTATCATGTGGGGGCCAAAGTTAAATAAAATGAAAGTTTTGGATTGATAAGTTAATTAAAAAATAAAAATTATAGGGTTGATAGAAATCGAACTCAGGCCCATTATTGACACACTTGAGAGCTTTTACCACTACACCAACCATACATATCAGAAATTACATTCGGTTTTACTGAATATTACTAATATTTTTTTTCTTTTTTTTTTTAATTAAAGCAAAGACCGGACCGGAATCGGACCGGAATTTTAACCGGTCCGGTCGGAACCGGCCAAAACCGGTCGGTCCGTTCCGGTCTTCAAAAACATGATTTTAACACAATCCATATTTTGTTGTATATGTTAGTAGACTCGTGACAATTAGGACCAAGTTGAAGGAAACATGGGAGACGAAGTTGGCCCCTCATCGCCTTCAGTATCCTATTTTAACTTGGCTTTTAGTTATTTTAATCAACCTTATATTTATTATTATTAAATAGGGTGCCAGATCTATCTCTGGTAGATACATATTATTAAAAATGAGATATAACATAAAACTGAAGGATAAGCACATGGATGGTGATTTCCTGCACAGTTTCCTCGAATTTGTGTGAGCTTTCAATCAGAATCTAAGGATAGATTTTTCTGCTGGGATAATCATATACATGTTCTGCGGATGCAATGGAGTAACTATATTATATATATATATATATATATAATATATAGTTAACTCTACTATCTTATTTATCTTAGTTACAATGTTGGAAATTTAAGTCAATGATATTAAACAATTTCGAGGTTGATTTATATTTAATTTCAAGTGACGAGAGGAAGCACGCTTCGTTGGGCGTTGGAATTTCTGTTTTCTGACATAAATTGTTAAACTATAAGATAATTAATTTTATTATATTTGGTAACAACTTGTATGTACCCCTGCAATAATGTCAGAAACTATGTAATAATACTATCGCACCTTCTATGTGTGTGCGTATAATTTAATATATAATGTTGCTCTAAATATTTAGACTTGTAATTTATTGTCGAATTGATGAAATATAATTTATAGCTATATAAAAGAAAAATAATTTGTAGGGGGCGTAAGTATAAAAAGTAACATGAAACTTATTAAAGTAATTAAATAAAAAATAGAGGGGTTAATTAGAAATAACTATGACAAACTAAATGTGCCAGTTTATAGTCATCTCATACCCTTTATTAATACTAGTACATTTTGGCACACTCTATGCGTGTGCTTAAAATATGATTTTATTTCATATTATTCATACTTTCTGAGGTTACTAATTTTTAGTGTTTAAGATGAAACATGATTTTTTAATATAAAAAAAAATAACGTATAAGGGTATAAGTACATTAACTCAAAAAATTAGAAGTTAAATAAAAAGTATTCAATAAATAAAATTACAAATAGAATGATTAAATTGTAAATAAGTTGACAGACCAAATTTAGCAGTTTATAGCCATCCCAGACCAATTATATAAACGACCGTTTATAGCCAGCACATACCAATTATATAAGAGTAGAGATAAAGTAATAGTATGGATAAGCATTTGAAGTATTTGGAGTTCGAATTCTTTCAGCTGAAACCCTAATTAATTAATAACAAATTGAGGCCGGATATTAATAAATTAAGGAGACATAATCATTTGTATTAACCGACCTAATAATGCAACCGACTAAATAAAGTATTCAAAGAAGGAATTAATTTATATGTATAGGCTGTATTTTATTTATTTATTTTTTTTTACGGTCCCAAGGTATCCCACACAGCACGGCTATGGGCTAAACGGCGACATTCCCGCAAGTAACAGCATAAATTTATTGAGCTAATCAACTATTAAATGTATTGTTGGCACTTTGATTGCACATGCTCGCATGTCTAATACATTGAAAAATGTTACTTATTTTCCCAATATTGTTGAGCAAAACTCATTATTAAAACATCGTGATATTAGTATGTAAATCGTAAGATGACATAAGCTGTCGGAACTCGGAAGATATATCAATTTCCAAGACATTTATCCTAGCACTTCTAAATCACGATAATTTGAGAACAATTAACTAGTAGAATAATTATAGTTCTCTCTATACAATAAAACTTTGTATAAGAAGACATAAACGATGCACGTTTGATGGATAAGAAGACATAAACGATGCACGTTTGATGGATAAAAAGCCAAATAATGTACGGAAATAATAGTAAACCTCACAAAAACTCGTTGATTATTTTTTATGGTCAAAGGAGGCATAGTAGGGGTACCTACCGTCCACGTTGTTAGGAAATAATCCTTGTGATCCCATTTTCCTTTATTAGATTAGGAAAAGATTAGATTAGGATATGATTACATTATCTTTTCCTTATTAGCGTAGGCTAAATTAGTCGCCTGATTGTAGGCATTTATTAGTTTCCATGTAAACTTCTATTTAAGCAGTACAGAGGCTACAGATACCGTAGTCGATTCAGCTTCACAAAACAAGACCGTGTTCACTGTGTTCGCGTGAGTTTATTTCCAACAACTGGTATCAGAGCGAGTTTCATCCGGGGACCATGGGCGATGAGAGCAAGAAAGGCGATACCTCCGGCGCCGTGATCGTAGGCGATGGGAGCAAGAAAGCCGATGCCTCCGGCACCGTGATCCAGAGAGTGATTCGTGAGGTGGGCGGCGGGAATAGCTACCCCGTTCTCACCAAGACCAACTACTCTGACTGGGCGCTCATGATGAAGGTGAAGCTGAAGGCGAGAGCGTTATGGAACGCCATCGAGAAGGGCACTGCCGATGAGCAGGAAGACATGATGGCGCTCGATGCGTTGGTGAGTGCGTTCCCGCCCGAGATGGTGTCGACGATCGGCTCCAAGGAGACGGCCAAGGAGGCCTGGGACGCGATCGCGACCATGAGGATCGGGGACGATCGTGTGAAGAAGGCAACGGCGCAACAGCTGCGTCGCAAATTCGACCTCGCCTCGTTCAATGACGGCGAGACCGTTGAGGAGTTCGCGCTACGCCTCAATGGCATGGCGGCGCACCTCACCACGTTAGGAGAGGAGATGGAGGAAAAGGAGATCGTAGCCAAGATGCTACGAAGTCTGCCTCCTCGCTTCAAGCAGATCGCGATTGCGATCAAGACCTTGCTCGATCCATCCACCATGACGGTCGCCGATCTCACCGGGCGATTGCAAGAGGCGGAGGAGGAGTTGAATGGACCCCCGGCGTCACTACAGCACGAGGGCAAGCTGTATCTCACTGAGGAGCAGTGGGACGCGCAACGAAAGAAGCGAGAGGCGGAGAACCACTCACGCGGTCGTGGCGCGAATAGAGGAGGCGGCCGACGCGGGCGCGGTCGTGGGCGAGCTGGCGAGTCGAGTGGGCCGGCTACTTCGAACAAGCGCGCAGGTGACGAGTGCCGAAATTGTGGGAAGCTGGGCCACTGGGCCCGGGAGTACTGGTCGAAGCCCAAGAAGGCGCAGGCCCATGCAGTCCACGAAGAGGAAGAGGCCTCACTTTGTCTCGCAAAGTGCTCCCCCATTCTCTCCCCACCGACTCCGCAATCGACGGCGACTTCGTCGACGTCGTCCATGGCCCAGATCGAGATCCGCGAAGAGAAGGTGTTCGCGCAGCTCGGGGAAGAAGAAGAGGAACGGGAGGCGGAGACGTGGGTCCTGGACTCGGGGGCAACCAATCATATGTCCGGATCTAGAACCGCCTTCTCGAAGCACGACGTGGCGGTACGAGGCACCGTGCGTTTCGGCAACGACTCGGTGGCACGCATTGAAGGGCAGGGCACTGTCATCTTTGTGTGCAAGAACGGGGAGCTCCGTTCATTCGACGGCGTCTACTTCATTCCACGGTTGACGACGAACATCGTGAGTCTTGGCCAGCTCGACGAGGTCCGCTACAAGATCGAGATCGAAGATGGCGTAATGCGGATTCGGGAGCTCGGCGGTCAACTGTTGGCAAGGGTGACGCGCGAGGCGAATCGTCTATACCTTCTTCGGATCAAGATAGCATCGCCGATGTGCTTGGCGGTGCGCGGGCGCGGCGACGAGGTGGCATGGCGCTGGCATGATCGCTTCGGCCATGTCAACATGGCGGCGCTCCGGAAGCTAGCTCGGGAGGAGCTGGTGCGCGGACTGCCGGAGATCGGACAGGTGGACCAGCTGTGCGATGCATGTCTGACTGGGAAGCAGAAGCGCACCCCATTTCCGGGGAAAGCGGAGTATCGTGCGAAGCAGCGACTTGAGCTTGTGCATGGCGATCTGTGCGGGCCAATCACACCAGCAACCCCAAGCGGCAACAGGTACTTCCTGTTGCTCGTCGATGACCTTAGCCGTTATATGTGGGTAGCCACCATTCCTACGAAGGATCGTGCTGCGGCTGCCATCAAGGAACTCCAGGCACGGGCCGAGGGGGAGTCCGGGCTGAAGCTGGGGGCACTTCGGACCGATCGTGGTGGAGAATTCACGTCGATCGAGTTTGCGGAGTATTGCGCCGGAGAAGGGATACATCGCCAACACACCGCACCATATAGCCCGCAGCAGAACGGCGTGGTCGAGCGACGGAATGGGACGGTGGTGGCGACAACGAGGAGTATGCTCAAGGCGAAGGGGCTGCCGGGCTGGTTCTGGGGCGAGGCTGTGACCACCGCGATATACATCCTCAACCGATGCCCGACGAAGAGCGTGGACGGCATGACGCCGTTCGAAGCATGGCATGGGAAGAAGCCGGCAGTGCATCATTTGAGGACGTTCGGCTGCATCGTCTACGTTCGGAACACGACGCCGCATCTGAAGAAGCTCGAGGATCGTGGCTGTAAGATGATCTTCATCGGCTACGAGCGCGGCTCCAAAGCGTACCGCGCTTACGACCCTATCACGAAGCGTGTCCACGTGACGCGCGACGTAGTGTTCGACGAAGGAGCACAGTGGGAGTGGAACTCTGTGCAGGTCGATGGCAAGTCGAACGGCACCGACGACGTGTTCACGGTGGAGTACTCGATCGTAAACCAGGGACCTTCGATGGCTGATGGCACTGAGGAGGCACCTGGAACCACAACTGAGGAGGATGAGCTGACGCCGCCGGCATCACCTCATGGTGGTGGAGGAGCTGTACCTGCGGGATCCAGCGGGGCACAGGAGGTGGAGTTCGCCTCACCGCCGAGCGAGGCCGGCGAGCACTTGGACGCTGACCACGACGACGACGCCCCTCTCCGATTTCGAAAGATCGAAAACATCATCGGGCCGGCTTCGCCGCTTGGCTTCGCGCCACGGGCACTGATGACGGAGGAGCTCCACGCCATGAGTTCCGACGAACCTGCGTCGTTCGCCGAGGCGGAACGCAGCCCCAGCTGGAGGAAGGCGATGATGGAGGAGATGGACTCGATTGAGGACAACCGGACGTGGTCTCTCGCCGACCTCCCGCCGGGCCGACGGGCGATTGGCTTGAAGTGGGTCTTCAATGTGAAGAGGGACGAGCACGGGGCGGTGTGCAAGCATAAGGCACGCCTCGTAGTGAAGGGTTACACACAGCGGCACGGCATCGACTACGACGAAGTGTTCGCGCCGGTGGCGCGGCTGGACTCGGTACGCCTGATCATCGCCCTCGCGGCGCACAAAGGATGGGAGGTGCACCACATGGACGTCAAGTCGGCGTTCTTGAACGGAGACCTGGAGGAGGAGGTCTACGTCGAGCAGCCGCCGGGGTTTGTCATCACCGGCAAGGAGGACAAGGTGCTCAAGCTCCGAAAGGCGTTGTACGGGTTGCATCAAGCACCGCGCGCATGGAATGCGAAGCTGGACAGCACGCTGTTGACGTTCGGCTTCAGGAAGAGCCCGTCGGAACACGCCATCTACATCAGGCAGAACGACGGCAAGCAGCTGGTGATCGGGGTCTATGTCGATGACCTCGTGATCACCGGCTCCAACGGCGGCGACATCAAGTCATTCAAGGAGGAGATGGCGGCCGCATTCAAGATGAGTGACCTCGGCTTGCTTCACTACTACATCGGCATTGAAGTGAAGCAGGGCGCGAGGGGGATCTCGCTGAGCCAGGGTGCCTACGCCGGCAAGATCCTGGAGAAGAGCGGCATGGCAGGGTGTAACCCATGTCACGTACCCATGGAACCGCGCCTGAAGTTGAGCAAGCTCAGCACAGAGCCGCCGGTCGATGCGACGGCATACAGGAGCGTCGTCGGGAGCTTGAGGTACTTGGTCAACACGCGCCCCGATCTAGCATTTGCGGTCGGCTATGTGAGTCGGTTCCTGGAGGATCCACGCGAGGATCACCTCGCAGCTGTGAAGCGCATCCTGCGCTATGTGGCTGGGACCCAAGATTGGGGACTCTGGTTCGGCAGGAGGGAGAAGGAGGAGCCTTATCTGACAGGCTTCAGCGACAGTGATTACGCCGGGGATGTTGATACAAGTAAAAGCACAACTGGCGTAATTTTCTTCCTCAGCGGCAGCCCGATCACCTGGCAATCCATGAAGCAGAAGGTAGTGGCTCAGTCCAGCTGTGAGGCAGAGTATATAGCAGCTGCTAACGCTGCTTGTCAAGCATTGTGGCTCGCTCGTGTGTTGTCTGAGGTGCAGGGAACAGCAGCAAGAGCGCCAATGTTGAGGGTGGACAATAAGTCCGCCATTGCTTTGATCAAGAATCCGGTACTCCACGGACAGAGTAAGCACATTCGAGTGAAATACCACTTCATTCGGGAAGCTGCAGAAGAAGGCTTGATTGGTGTAGAGTTCATCAGAAGTGAGGATCAACTGGGCGACATTCTGACGAAGCCGCTTGGAAGGATCAAGTTTCTTGAACTACGGGATAAGATCGGCCTAATCGACACCAATGGTGGACACAAGGCTTAGGAGGAGATTGTTAGGAAATAATCCTTGTGATCCCATTTTCCTTTATTAGATTAGGAAAAGATTAGATTATGATATGATTACATTATCTTTTCCTTATTAGCGTAGGCTAAATTAGTCGCCTGATTGTAGGCATTTATTAGTTTCCATGTAAACTTCTATTTAAGCAGTACAGAGGCTACAGAAACCGTAGTCGATTCAGCTTCGCAAAACAAGACCGTGTTCACTGTGTTCGCGTGAGTTTATTTCCAACACACGTACCGTGCGCGTTATTACATGGTCGCTAATTATAGATTTTAATCAATGTCACTCCATATTGTGTGAATCACTTATTTTTATTATTTTAAGGAATTTTTAAAATTTCGAAAATGAAGAAAATATTAATAAAATTTCCATATGTATGCGTGCCTTCTAACTTATTACAATACTTCTAAATTTAGTAGCCAAAAATGACAATTATCCAGAGCTATGCAACATCGTCCAAGTCACGCAACTGCTTTCTTTTTTGTTTCAAATACTATAGTCAATACTCAATCCTTAAAAAGTTGCAGGTAATTTTTCACGGCTGCTTAAAATTCATAAAGGTTAGGTTGAAAATTTAAAGACGACTCTTATTGGATGAGCAATTATATTTAAACTCATGCATTGATATAGTATTTTATTTAAGGGCACATTGATATAGTATTTAAATTATTTTTCATTGTTCCACCCCTTATATTAATATCAGTTTTATATTAACTTAAAAAAACTATTATATTTATGAGTTTTAATCCTCGTTTTTGTGGGATCCGATATTTTTAATAACTAAAACATTCTATCTATATTACTGTAATGTATAAATAATGTTTCAAATAATGTTTAAGTAAATTAAATAATTATCATACTTTTTCAATTGAATATATATTCTTTATAATTATCTATTACATATTTAAAGGTTTCAGCTATTCAATATTTATAATTATATAATTTTTTTCAAAGTTAAAATATAAAATAAAATAATTATTAACATTACTCTTTTTAATTGGTAAATATTTATTTTATGTTGACTTTACATATTATTAGATTATTAGCATAAAAGCTCCTTTTTTCTTTTTCCATGAGGTGTACTTGATAAGTAATTAACTTTACTCCACATATTAATTGGTGGGGGCTGTAAATAAAAAATAAAAGAGGATACCAATAGAATTACCCTTTATGTTATTGTATTGTTGATTACATAAATAGAAATATTTCTAAGTCGTTTGAAATTTGGGATCACTTAAAAGTAATTCCATCTAGAAAGATACTTGTAATATACAATTATAGAGTATTTCCCTTGTACGTTATGAACCATTAAGGTCATTTTTCTTCTCAACAAATCGTTTTCTTTTCTATGTAGGAAAAGTAAGTAGAAATATTCTTTTTATCACATTGTTCAAACCGACAATTAGGTTTGTTTTCCACCCAACAATATTCCAGCTTTACATTTATTTTAACATACACGAGAGCCTTATGCCTCTAGAGTCTAGAGCGTGACAGACATCCAATTGAAACAAAGAAATATATTTATTAATATGAGCTGGGAGAAATTCACATAAACGAACATAAGTGGATGGAGCAAACGCCTAATGGAATAATTATTACTCCCTCTGTCCCATTTTGGACATTTGAGAGTTGGCACGGGACTTAAGAAACTGAATATTTTAATAATATAGTATGATGAAAAGGTAAAAAAGTGTATATTATGACACGTCTTTTAAGAATGTTTAATATTATTATATTGATTGTTTGTGATGGTTTTTTTGCTAAGTAAGGAAATGTCCAAAAGATGTGGGACGCCCGATATTTAGCAAAATGTCCAAAATGGTTTGGGACGAAAGTAGTATACCGATTCATGAAGGGGATTGGGGGTAGACCCTTTTCCATCTTATTTATCCAACTGGCCCGGGCCTATGCCCAATATATATTCTTTCGATAAGGCTCACTTTATGAATTAATTAAGTAAATAATCTAACTGTGAACTCAGTTAAGTAAATTATTCGAAATTTTAGTTTAATATTTTTCATCTAACTCGGCATTTCGGTTGAAGATCTTTTCAAATATTTCCTAGTCGGACCTATTTTGATCGGTTGAGTTAGACCATGGTGGCTTAGTCAGTAATGCTAAAAAACCAAGATATTTAACTATTTCAAATATTAATATATATTGCCAAAAATGTGTTTACGTCAAAAACTTTCTAATAACTAACCATAACTCCATATTTCACGATATTTATTGATTCTATTATTCATCTTCTTACCAAATATCACATGCTATAACAATGAGGTAAGCCAACACTCATTTCTAATACATGTATTTTAAAACTTCTCCAAATAAACAAAATGAGTTTTCTTCCTCAGGTCAAGCTTTGCAGTCGACTTCGCACTCCCCAATACAACTCTTTATTTCCTTCTCACCTGTAATAAAAAAATAAAGCCCACCATAAATACAAACATACATATCACAAAAGCAATGTAAAAAATAAAAATAAAAATCGCTTCGCACTCGAATACTACAAACAACTCTTACTACGTACAAAATTAATTAAAACACAAATTCCACATACCTTTTATCGCGTAGCACTTGGACATGGCACACCCAACATTGCAATACTGATTATTATAGTCAATAATAGACTTGTCACAATTTGGATTACATCTATTACAACTTGCGTAGCAAAATACGAGGCACGAAGGTTGCCTTGTAGTAAAGCACCCAAAGGCACAATTTCTATAGCAAGCCTCACGGCTAAGCTTATTGCTCGAGCCATACGAGTCAACGATGACGTCATTGGAGCTCACATGGACCAAAAGGTTGACCACCATGAAAGCTAGTAGGACCATTGTTTTATTGAAGAATAAAGCTTTGTTTGCCATTTTTTTGTGATGTTGATTATGTGAGGATATTGATATTTATATATGAAATCATTGGGGTTATTGTGGGATTTTAATTTATGTAGTGGAATCAAATGGATAATGTTTTGTTATATCAAGGAAGTTGGCAAATAATAATTGAGATTCATGGTGTTTCTTGGGAACTATGTGAATCGTGATAAGTTAATGATGTAATTTCAAGAAATTGACTACCCGAATAAGAAGAGAATCCTCGAGTTGTGAATGATAATAATTAGGTCATTAAAGATTTAATGCTAAGTGCTTTTTGAATTTAAATTTTTTAAGTTGATAAACGATATGCAATAAAGGAGACCTACTTGATTCACTACAATTTCGTATCACCGATTCAGTTTTATTACAAAATGATACTTGAATCGTGCTAATTATGGTAAACCAGTAACGTTAGAGATGTCGGGAAATAGTCACGTTTTTTTTTTCGAGGGGAAATAGTCCACATATGGGTCCACTTATGAAATAACAACTCAGAATGGATAAATATATACAAGGAAGGAAAAACTTTGTTAGCTCTTTTCAATGTGAAACATTATTTTTATTCTCACTTCAATGGTAACTTTTAAAAACTGATTAGATAAAATTATTTTATCCAATTAAACCCAATGATCCAATGACCAATAGTCCTAATCCAGCAATAATATACCTCCATATGTATAATATTACTTGTTTTTATTATTCTTACGAGACACATTATTTACATATGCCATGCGACATTTTAAGATTTTGTGATTTTTAATTTTTACTGTTTAAAATGAAATGTAATTTTTACATGGATAAAAAATAATATGCAGAGGCATAAGTACAATAAATAAAAAAATTAGAAGTGATATAAAATTAATTAATTAAATTACAAAGAAGGGGGTATATTGCAAATAATTTCACAACCAAATGTAACAGGTTATTACCACCTTATATTAATTATATAAGAGTACAGATTTTGTGTTCAAGAATGAATCGTTGAGTGGATGAAGCAAAAGCGTAATGGAATAATATATATTTATGAAGGGGATTGGGGATAGACCCTTTTCCATCTTATTTATCTAACTGGGTCTGGGCTTGGGCCTGGGCCCAATATATGTTCTTTCGATATGGCCCATCTTATGAATTAATTAGGTAAATAATCCAAATCCGAAAATTTTATGTAATGTTTTTCATCTAACACGGCATTCGGTTGAAGGATTTTTCAAATATATTCTAGTCGGACCTAATTTTGATTGGTTGAGCTAGACCATGATGTCTTATGGAAGTAATGCAAAAAAAAAAACCCATATAATTTAGATATTTAACTATTTCAAATATTAATATGTATTGCCCAAACGTAAAAAATTTCTAATAAATAACCATAACTCCATATTTCACGATATTGATTGATTCCAGTATTCATCTTCTTACCAAACATATCACATAATATAACTACGAGGTAAGCCAACACTCATTTCTCATACCACATATTAAAACGTCTCGAAATAAACAAAGTGAGTTTTCTTCCTCCACTCAAGCTTTGCAGAGGACTTCGCACTCGCCAATACAACGATATTTCTCCTTCTCACCTGTAATAAAAAATAAAGGAACCACCATAAATACATATATCACAAATAGCAATGTAAAAAAATTCGCTTTTCACTCGAATACCTCTTGCTACATACAAAATTAACACAAATTCACACACCTTTCACCGCATCGCACTTGGACATGACACAGCCAACCTTGCAATACTGATTATTAAAGTCAATAATATCCTTGTCACATTTTGGATTACATCTCTTACAACTTGCATAGCAAAGTACGAGGCACGAATGTTGTTCTTCCCTTGAAGTAAAGCAGCTAAAGGCACAGTTTCTATAGCAAGCCTTACGGCTAAACTTGCTGGAGCCATATGAGTCAACGGTGACGTCGTCATTGGACCTCACATGGACCAAAAGGTTGACCGCCATGAAAGCTAGTAGTAGAACCTTTGTTTTATTGAAGAAGAAAGCTTTGTTTGCCATATTTTTTGTTGTGATATAGATTATGTGAGGAGATTGGTATTTATAGATTGTTGAAATCATTGGGGTTGTGGGATTTATGGAGTGGAATCAAATGGATATAAGTTTTGTTATACCAAGGGAGTTGGCTAATATTTGAGATTCATGGTGTTTCTTGGGAATCATATAAATTGTGATAAATTAATGATGGAATCTCAAGAAATTGACTACCCGAAGAAGAAGAGAGTCCTCGAGTTATGAATGATAATAATTACGTCATTAAAGATTTGATGCTAAGTGCTTTTTGAATTTGAATTTTGTAAGTTGATAAAAGATAGACAATAAAGGAGACCTACTTGATTCATTACAATTTTGTATGGTAAACTAATAACGTTAGAGATGTCATTGGGAAATAGTCACGTATTTTCTTTTCAAGGGGAAATAGTCCACGTCTTGGTTCACTTATTAAATAATAACCCAAATGGGTAAATAGAAACAAGGAAGGGAAAACTTTGTTAGCTCTTTCCTATAGGGAACATTCTTTTTATTCTCAAGTCACTGATAACTTTTTGATTTCTGAAAAATTGATTTGAGAAGTCTTTTAGTGGGTTATTTTATCCAATACACCCAATGATCCAATGACCAATAGTCCTAGTCCAACAATAATATACAGTGTTTTCAAAAGTGTGTTGTCGCGCGCTTCGAAGCGCGCAAGCGTGTATTTTCTTAAAAACGCGACCAAGCGTTTAAATTAAGCGTTATTTTTTTTATTTTTAATCTACTTATTTTATTATTTTCTCAGTCCAAGCGCCGCTTTTTACCTACTTTATTATGCTTTACATAACACGTGGACTACTTTAAACTAATTGGACAGAGAAAATGTGGTCGTCATATTTTTCCCTTCCTATTTAATGCTTTTGAATTTACTTTTTTACTTACTGTTTTTATTGTATTTATTTTTCTCTTTGTTATTTATAACAAATAGGAAAAAAAGGGAAGCAAAAAATTAAAAATGGAGTGAATTAAATATATTATTGAAGATATAAGCTATACTATAACAAATTTATGTCATATATTACGTTTTTTGCATTTGACTTACTTGCTTGAAACACTCACGCAATGCGTAGGCAATTTACGCTACGCGTTTCCGGAGCCAAAATGCGACGCATTGCGCTTCACGCGTTTTAAAACATTGATAATATACCACCTCCATATGTATTAATATTACTTGTTTTTATTTTTCTTACGAGACACATTATATTACATATGCTCCAAATAATCACCAATAGCACACCTCTTTTTTTTCTTTTGAGAAAAATTAATTTTTCTTCCACTCAAATTTTGCAGTAGACATCGACGCACCCCCCAATACAACTCTGCATCTCCTCCTCACCTGCAAATTGGATAGAAACCCCATAAATGAAAATATAAAAAATTCATTTACTTATTAACTTTACCATAACATATAAATCGTATATAAAAATTAATCAATTCAGACATACCTTTAATCCTAGAACACTTGGCCATGGAACAACCAACATTGCAAAATTGACTATTATGATCAATATTTTTCTTAGTCTCGCAATTGGGTTTGCAATTATAACAATTTGCGTGGCAAAGAAGAAGGCAATCGGGCTTATGCCATGCGACCATGCACCCAAACGCACACGACTTATAGCACGTGGACGGTTCGAGCTTGGCCGGGCCGACTGAGCCCGTCGTGGTGACCTCGTTGGCCCTCACTTGGACCAATAGGTTGACCACCATGAGCCCCAATAGTGTTGGGGTTGAGCGGTTATATTTAATTCCGGGCCAACGGTAGTTGTATTTGGACCCCGCGACAATTTATCGGGATATTAACTAAAGTCGAAATGACAACGAAAGAACACCGAGATTTTTACGTGGTTCGACCAATACCGCCTACATCCACGGAGAGACAATAGTTTTTACTATATTTGAGAATATTACACCGTACAAAATAACGCTCGTGTTTAAACCCAAAAACCTCGAGACCCCTTACCCACCCGGGTAATGTTTTTGTACCCACTCTATTACCCAGTAAAACTACACCCTCTCATCCTTATCCACCCGGACAAGATTTCTTTTTTTCTTTTTTTTCTTTCTCATTTTCCCTCACCTCTCTCTAACTCTCGTACTTGTTTTTGGGGTGATTGAATGCCTTGCCAAGCATCTCAATTTATAGGCAAAATGAAAGCTCAATCACTCGTCATGCCTTGCGTCATCTGAAGAGAAAATCAAATTGATTTTCTCACCTTGGACTTTTCAAAGCTGGACCTAACAATTCTCCCCCTCCAGCGACATTCAACATCTTTACCAGAGAGCACTCCAGCGAACCCGAGAATGAGAGTAACACGTTCGTAAATACCACGAACGTCCATTGGCCTTCCTTGTAGCACCTACACATAATCCGAATCAAGAATTTCGATCCTACCCCACTTGATTCATTCAACGGCCAATCCTATCTGCAGCTATGTTGAACCGACTCGATCCGTCGATTCCCGAAGAGGAACTTCGATGCAACCTCTTCACCAGCAGGATTTTCCTTCTCACCATCGTCTGCCTTTATACCACGCTAGCGATTTTCGTGAACCCATCGAAGTCTGAGTATTATATACCATACTCACGTCCAGACGATACAAACCTTTGCACTCTTCTCCCTTTGGTAGGACCTTTTCCGTCATGGATTTTCCAAACTCCCCCTGCTATGAAAACCCCATAGCCCTGGAATCTGACTGACTCAAGAATATTAAATTCTACGCAACTTTGGGACAATGCCACACCACCCAAAATGCGTACCGCTCCATCAACCATTTTGATCTTCCCCGTTCCAACACACCGAACAACACAACGATATCCATCAGCCCATGGAGATCGAAAAAACCGTTCGTATTTTCCGAAACATATCAAAGTATTCTCTTGGAGCAAACCCGAATTTAATATCCTTCTTCCTGAGAACGAGCGCCATCATTAGAGACTGTGAGAACGTCTCCAAGATACACCGTGTGCTACCTCCGTTGTGGAATTTTCCTAGCCGCTTGTCCTTCTTCCTCCAAGTCGGACAATTTCTCCTGATGTGTCCCGGCTCACCACACATGCAACATCACATGCCCTTCCCGCCACCTGGATTTGGACCTGCTGCTGTCTCCAAATCCCCTGGCATATCACCTTCCTCTATGATTCACTCTGAAAAATAGTCAACGCCCGATTATCACCATAATTTGACCGCCTTATCTTTTCTTGCTTCAAAAGAGTTGACTCCACCATCCACCGTTTGCACCGTCTTGTACTGGATGGTTGTGATCAAATTATCACCAGAATCAGGAAGCGAGGTAAGAAGCAACAGGGCCATACTTCTTCCTCTCCGACACATCATGACCCCAAAATTTCTGTCATTTACTCCGACTTTTCCTCGTCTCCCATCAAAGCTTATCACCCAGCTTTGACAAACGAGCACATCCTTCACTCTTCTCTGCCGCAGAGTGAAACCTCCCGCACCAGCACATTGTCGCACTTTGCTGTCATCCGTCGTTATTATCCTTGCAGAGATTTAACAGCCCGGCCCAAATAGTACTGATCAGATATTTCCCAAGAAAGGCTAACGACCTGCCTCACAGCACTATTGCCATAACTCGCCAAAACTGCACCGCCGCACAAGCTCCGCCCACACCGAGCATCCCATCAACGATAACCATCTTGTACCGTTATTTCTAGCACAAGGCATCACCTTGTTGAACCTCGCTCTGACACTAGCTCCCCCCGATCGACGTTCCCTTCTGATATCTTTCTGATGTGGAAGATCAGACACAGCTGCAACCACAGAGCATACTCAGAATACCAGCAGGGTTTGGCTCTGATACCACTTGTTGGGGTTGAGCGGTTATATTTAATTCCGGGCCAACGGTAGTTGTATTTGGACCCCGCGACAATTTATCGGGATATTAATTAAAGTCGAAATGACAACGAAAGAACACCGAGATTTTTACGTGGTTCGACCAATACCGCCTACATCCACGGAGAGACAATAGTTTTACTATATTTGAGAATATTACACCGTACAAAATAACGCTCGTGTTTAAACCCAAAAACCTCGAGACCCCTTACCCACCCGGGTAATGTTTTTGTACCCACTCTATTACCCAGTAAAACTACACCCTCTCATCCTTATCCACCCGGACAAGATTTCTTTTTTTCTTTTTTTTCTTTCTCATTTTCCCTCACCTCTCTCTAACTCTCGTACTTGTTTTTGGGGTGATTGAATGCCTTGCCAAGCATCTCAATTTATAGGCAAAATGAAAGCTCAATCACTCGTCATGCCTTGCGTCATCTGAAGAGAAAATCAAATTGATTTTCTCACCTTGGACTTTTCAAAGCTGGACCTAACAAATAGAACCATTGTTTTATTGAAGAAATAATAATTTTTGTTTTCCATGTTAGTATGTGTGATGCTTTTGAGTTGTGATTTGTTATATATGTGTGTGTTGGAGTGGTTTTTATATATATTGGGGTTACTAGTGGGATTCGTGTAATGAAATCAAAAGAGATTTACTTCGTGATCTCAAGATTACCTTATGTTTTGAGTTATTATAATTTAAAACGTTTTGACAGATGGAATTATAATTTAAATTTGATTGTTTCGGTAGGGAGGAATTTATTGTGAGGATATGATTGTGATAAGTGAAACATTAAAGGTGTAGATTGGTTATTGGTCAAATTTAGAGAAATAAAAATGAAAGGATAAAGTAGTAGTTATTCGTGAGATATTAAGTTAAATGAAAAACATTATTACGCACGCCTTTTTTATGTTTGTATACAGTCTGTATATTTGTCTGAAAATTATATATTTCGCTATCTCAGTATTTAATTAGATAAATTTAGGAAGGTTAAGTTAAATACTCATAACCGATTTAGAAAAAAAGATAAAAAAAAAAAAAAATCCTCGAGTAGTGGATTAATGAGAAAGGTCGTTAAAGATATGGGCTTTTTATGGGCCGATTTACCACTGAGCCCGGCCCGACCCAATTTTACCATATACTGCGTGCGACGGGTCAAAGCGGCGAGAAAAACATCGATCGGCGATGGAGTGGCAGTGCGACGAAACGGTGCTCAAAGCCGCCGGAGCTGAGCTCCTCGGCGGCGACAAGCAAGGAATTCGCATCCATGGCTGGGAAGTCGAGTCTCAAAAGCGTTCTATCCTCACCTCTTCCCTTCTACAAGAGTAAACCCAATCTCTCTCTTTCTCTCTCTCTCTCTTGATCTAGGTTTAGGGAGTGTCAATTCGTCAAGGTTAAACTTGTTACAAGACTGGGCGTTTGGTTCACCGAACATTTTTATCTGTGAATTTACGTGCTATTTATCTCTGGCTTATATACCGAGAGAGATAGAGAGTATTCTGCCTATACTTCAGACTTGTGTGTGATTCAAAAGTTGCTGTTTTTATGAGTTGGTAGTCCAAATCTTAATGATTTCTGTTAAATGTGGCGATTTGTTCGAGTTTCTCACTGAATATACTAATAATGATCATATGCTGTTTTGACGTTCAACTTATCTGTTTCACTTCTGTGTATATGCAGGTGGGAGGAAAAGCTACAGACATCCCATTTTCCAGAAATGGTTTTCGGGGAGAGTTTGTTGTCCCTCAAGCATGTACATAGTGGCACTAAGATTCATTTTGAAGCTTTCGAAGCTCTAAATGATTGGAAGAAAGAAGCATTGCCTCCAGTTGAAGTTCCAGCTGCAGCAAGCTGGAAATTCCGGAGGTATCCATCAATTCGAGATTACTGTTTTTTGCCTAATTTTCATATTCAGGAAGTACTTGGGACATATTATAGTAGAAAGTGCCTTTTATTTTTATTGTTATAGGTCAACGTACCTACAAACCGGTTTATGATTTGAGTAAAAAGTTCCAAGACCAAGAAATGCGCCATAATTTTTCTCATGCCATCCACCATTAAGCATTTTAATATATTGCATTGAAGTGGAGGCACATTTGAAGTTAGGAACAACCACTATCTTCTTCAATCTATCATAACTCCACTCCATCTGTCTTATCGTTTCTGCAGCAAGCCCAGTGATGAGGTGATCTTGGATTATGACTATACGTTTACAACGCCGTATTGTGGAAGTCTTAGCATTGAGGAAAATTTAGAGGTGTGATTCTTTCTCCCAGATTTTAGATATAAGTTTCTTCAATGGAGATTCAGAATTTCTTGTCAGTATATTGCTGCTTAGTTAAATGTTTTTTATTTGCAAAAATGATTATCACGTGGAGAAACGCGATTTATTTTCATATATAGTCTACAAGAGTACGTTTGGATGAGGGCAGCTGCAATAATCCTCATTGGGAAGAGTGCCAAGAGCAAATTGATTTGGTTGCATTGGCATCTAAAGAACCCATTCTTTTCTATGATGAGGTCTATGACTATAATTTTTTGTAGGATGTTGTGTCATTTAGTTTATTGATTTGCATTGATTTGGAACGTTCCTTTGTTAAAATACAAAACTAAATCTGTATTTGTTGTTACCTCCACAGGTTGTACTGTATGAGGATGAATTGGCTGATAATGGTGTTTCTCTTCTGACGGTGAAAGTGGTACATATCGTTTTCTGTCTAAAAAATTTCCCTAACATAGGGACAACATCTTGACATTATTTGCTTTTTAATGATTTTCTTTCACAGAGAGTCATGCCCAGTGGTTGGTTTCTTCTTCTGCGTTTCTGGGTGAGTCTTTCATCAAATTAGCTGTCTATATGCAATTGGAAAAGATTAATATCATGTCCTTTGTCTCGGATAACAGACTCATCTTTCATCATGATCCATTTCCTTATGAATATTTCTTTAAACTCTTCGTTGTGAAAATGGTTGCTACATCTATAGCTTAGAGTTGATGGAGTGCTTATGAGATTGAGGGACACCCGTATGCACTGCGCTTTCAAGGATAGCTCAGAGCACGTCGTTCTTCGAGAAACCTGCTGGAGACAAGCTACCTTTAAGGACCTTGCATCCGTGAGTGGGATATTATAGTCTTTATTTTTTGGAGTAAATTTCGTTAAAAGTCCCATATATCTATGAACTTCATTGCTCACAAATCAAGGCCTAATATTGTTTCAGAAAGGATATCCCACTGATTCTGCTACATACAACGATCCCTCGGTCATTGCCGATAGGCTTCCGATCACCAAGCGGAAAACTGAAAAGCTCGTCGTCCCAATTTGATGATGTAAGTCAAGTCCCCAGATGCTTGTCGATTTTAATTTACGTGTAGATCATGTTCTCATTAAATAGATAAACTTGAATTTGTGCACCTGTATCCTCGATTAGAGATACGTTGTTTTTACTTTTCCATTTTCGACGAATCACAAGACTGGTACATCATCTAACATAGGAGTTACACTCGGACATAATTTCATGAAATCTATGCTAACATAGGAGTTACACTTTATATATTTACATGTAATCTATGCTCAATATAGTCCAACTCATAGCATCAATGGCTTTCTAGTCTCTATTTAGTCGGTGGTATCAAGGGCAAGTCGACCTCGTCGCACCACTCGACAAACCTCGTCTCACAGTACGAACTCCGCCCTATTACTACATCACAGGGCAAATAACTGACCCAGACTTGCCCTCCAATCCTCCACCTCAAAACGCTCCCTTCCACGTCTTTGCTCAGTCTCCACACCACATTTTCCCAATACTCTTCCCCTCCCAATACCAACCCGCCCGACTTTGTAAAAACCCTATCGACCCCCTCGTATTTGCTCCTTCAACGCGCCAACGCTTCCCCGTCTCCAATCCCGGGACGCCACGTGGCGACCTCCGCGCCCGTCGAGCCATCGCACAGTACCGCGTCGAATATCGCGCAGTTCCCTTCGACGTCCTGGTCCCACCTCCAGTTCTTGACCCTCGACCTAGTGGCCATTTTAGCAGTCGCCTTCACCTTGGAAGCCTTCAGTGTTCCCGAGCTTCCCTTTAGGGTCTTCTCTGTCTTCACCTCCCTCTCTGGGTTCTCCGTGGGTCGGGTCAGGGTCAACCCACCCACGTAGCTCGCGCCCACTTCGGGCCCGACCCACACTCGTACCCTGGAGGGGAAGTACCTCTCTCGGGATAAGACATCCCCCTCCGCGTTCTTGAACCCTAGCCTTACGACGTGGAGCCTTATGTTGTCCATGCGAGCGTTCACCTGGATGAAGTTGTCGTGGTACTTCACTGAGTATTCGAGCTGAATCACGGCCTCGAGCTGCTGGTGGGCGAGGGCGTACTTTAGTAGAGATTCCCTTACATCGAGGACTAACCCGCGATGCAGTAAGTTACAATTTTGCCCCTTCACGCACTGCATGGACTTCACGGGAGCGTATCCCTTCACGACCCACAGGCCGTGGGACTCTGTTGAGTAGGAAAACCCCGAGGTTTTCGGAGGGTATGTTCATCAACGACTTTAGCCCGCCGGCCTCGACGTCTCTGAGAATGAGCCACTTGACCACAACGTACCCGAAAGTCCTCGATAGGCATAGCTCGAGGTCCGTGCCGACGGTTAGGAAGAAGTTCTTGAAAACCGTAGCGTTTTTTAAGGAAAATTTTTCGAGGTTTGGCCCGAGGAGAGAGTGGAAGTAGAACGAGCCCACCTCGGACGGCGCGTCGAAGGCGCAAAGCCAAAAGAGGCGCATGAGGAAAATGATGGCGAAGACGACAAGGATTCTGTGGAGTGGGAGTCTAAGATCCAGGAGACGAGCTCTGGCTCGGGTTCGGGTTTGGGAATTTGGAGGAGGTGCGAGCCCGGGCCCGCTGTGGGGGCGAGGGAAGCAATTTCTCGGAGGAGTTGGAGGACTAAGGGGAGGAAAAGGGGATGTTTATTGTCTGAAGAGAGGGGACACGTGTCAGAAACCCAGATGGTGGTTGTTTCCTTATCGTTGAATCCCACTAAGTGGACAGAGAATGTGATGGAACTGAAGATTGAGTTATTATTATTACATACTCTCTCGGCTTTGAGTTGGATTGATTGAGTTGTGTTTGGGGAATTTGCGGCGGCTGCGAGGTTTTGGGAGAGGTGGGAGGAGTTGTTTGCTTCGTTGTATATCCATTGATCTGAGTTTGGAAGCTCGCATATCCATGGCCAAACGTCCATGATTTTAGTTTATTACTTTAATCTACTATTTTTTTTGGGTGTGTTTGTGTAATGAAGAAGGAGATGATGGGTGGGATTTATAGAGACGATGTTTCTGTGGTGCCGAGGGAACTTTACTTGGAGTTGATTTTGTCCTTTGAAGAAGAAGAATTAAATGGTAGGTTTGTATGTGATTTTATCTGAGGAATTGAATTTTTGTGGTGGAAAAGGACGAAACTTGGGTTTGTCTGAAGCCGAAGCTGTCATGAGGTTTACGTTTTGGGGGCATTAAATGCTTAGGGTAGAAGATGTAAGAGGATGCATAAATAAAGAACAATCAATAAAAGAAAAATAGATTACGAGGTGGGATGAAGTAAGAACAAAATGGATAGATTATTCATGCATGCAGAAGGGCGAGTATCTTTTTTGTTTCCATTAGACCCGCCTCTCGTTTTTTTTCTATTTTACTTTTTGTTTTATGCTCTTCGAATTTTAAATAATTAGTAGTAGGAATATATGTAGTCTTTGAGTCGTTTAAGGCATTGGCCGTGATAGAAAAATAAGGTGTAGTAACGTGAGGGAAATCTAAAAATCTACAAAAAAAAAAAAAAAAAAAAAAAAACAAACAAACTCGAACCACAAGTTTATTTATTAATTTCAAAGATGTTACTATAAGATTAAAACATTGCAATATATAAGAAGACTTGAAATCAAAATCGACAAATAGAAAACATCAGTAAATTAAATGACATACACCGTGAGGGCAGAAGCTGTGTATAAGCTCATACTGTAATTTAGCACATTCAATGCGTGTGTTTCTATCTAAAAAATATTAAATAAATCTTTGAATAGGGTTTATTTTTACTTTTTTGTATCTTAATGACAACTTGTAATTAAAATGATTTTGTGGTGCAATGTTTAATATCATAATGAATAAATTTAATTTTATTCATTATTGGCAAAATGGTATATTACATAAAATTAACAAACTAAATAGCAGTATGTCGTGATCTCCCTTAATACAATAGATAGATTAATATGGTAACTTGTAAGTTAAAAGGTAGTTTGGACAAAGTTTTACGTTGGAAGTTAAAAGGTAGGTAGTTAATCACGGTTAGAAAGACGAAATATACTGTACTTGATTTTATGGTTTGTGTTTGATACCATTTCGTTTAAACGCCCAGCTCGAATTCTCGCACTAAACTTGTTAAATGTTAAAGCAGATTGGTAAATATATATGGAATAATAGCATGCGAGTTATGAGGTTGTCTGTATTTGCAAATTTATGACCAAGAAGCTATTTATTAAAAATATTTACTGTGCTTAACTCAAGATTATTTGACAAAATTATTATGATCGCGGCACCAAAGGCGTTAATTGAGTTCGGTATTAATATGAGATCAACAATTTATTGCATACCTAATAGAAACCCTAAAATTCCCTAAATATATGTCGTCCAAATAATACCTGCCGTTCGATGCTTAGCCATAAAAAATAATAACTTAAAAGTCAGAAGATATGGAGGAAAAGCCAATTAAGTAATTAGATATTCAAAATAGTTCGATAATGACACTATTTTTGTGTGAGATTAGAAAATCAAATATTAACGACACTCTATAATCATATACTGTCCTTCGCAAATTAAATGATAAACTCACTCAATCATCATTCAAATAAAATGACAAATCACTCAATACCTTAATTGAACACATCCATCAAGAATAATTTACAAATCAGTATTGAACGATTCCCATAATAACATTACCGTAACATTAGCTATATCATCTCCCATAGTCAAAGAAAATCTTTAAACAATAACACTATCACCTTCACATAATTCGATCTTTCTTCCTCCTAATTCAAACCATTTTCATCAACCCACAAACCCCATTCACACGAACATACATACTCCTATATATAGCCACTTCTTACATCTTCTCATTCCGACCAAAAACCCTAAGCTATAGACCATAACAAAACAAACCATGAGACTCCATTTCTTTCCCATAATCTCCCTCCTCATCCTCTCTCCATACATACTCTCCAAACCCTTCATCGAAGCAGTCGAATACAATGTCATCAATAGGTTCCCAAACCTGCCCGGCGGCAAGCGTTTCGACTCAGAAATAGGCTCGCAATTCACCCTAAGCGTAATGCCCCAAGCCAACGCCTTCATATGGAAGGTCTTCGAACAACCTTCTCCTTCGCAGAGAAAAAAAGTCCCTGTCCTAAACCTCTACATCACTAACCTAACAGATGGTGCAATAGCAGAAACTGGCGAAGACAACATATACTTCAGCGAGCTTGCCCTAAGAGATTATCCCCGAGGCAACGCTAGGGAGTTCTTCACAATGGTACTGTACCATGAAATGACCCATATCTTTCAATGGTCGGGTCAGGGTACTGCCCCGGGCGGGTTGACCGAGGGCGTGGCTGAGTATATGGTGCTCAAAAAGGGTTTGGTTGACCAAGGAAGTTATACTAAGCCCGGCGAAGGAAATTCTTGGGATGAAGGGTATGGTGTTACGGCGAGGTTTTTGGAGTATTGCGATGAATTGAAGCCTGGGTTTACGCCGGCGTTGAATAATATGATGAGGGAAGTTTACGAGGATGGTTATTTTAGGGTTTTGATAGGGAAGCCTTTGGATCAGCTTTGGAAGGAGTATAAGGCTAAGTATGGGCGTTGATGGTGTTTTTGAAGTGTGTTTAATAATTGAGGCAATTGATTATTGACTAATGTATCTAAAACGTTTTTGAATTGGCCCCTCGCGTTGTTTGATCAATGTGAATAAATGTTTGTTGGTGATTATTGATTCATGCCGTTTGAATAAGTTACTTATAGCCAAATTTCTCGTACGTTAATATATGTATATATATAAAAAATAATATATAATATGAGATGCAAATTTGATTATTGTTGAGGTTAGTGCCACACTTTATGTTCTTAAAACCATACGGCGTCGCTCACGGTCCTAAATGAATACAACAATTGTTTTCCAAATTCTAAGATTAATGAACTTATCGATGATTTTCTGATTTCCACGAGTTTGAATGTATAAATACTAAATAGATTTGATGGCGAGAGAATGAAGAAATGCCACAGACTTCTACGATTGTATGGGATTCCAGAGGATGTTTGAAATAATATTGAAAAAGAGACAAATGAGACCTTTATATATAGACGAGAGGTTGGAGAAGAATTGCATCCATGGTGCGTGTGTATATTGGCCATAATTAAGAGTTACGATACTTCAAATTTATCTTTCTTTTTCCCCAAACTTTATTTTACAGAGAATCATATAAAAGTACAGGCAACATTACAACGTGCAGGAGAAAGAAGCCTCTTGTTACACAATCATCGTTCTTTCAGTGAGTTTGTAATGAAATCCTTCAGGAAATCTGATGATTGGCGACCTCACTATTTTCCCTCCCTTCACTAAACCCCATCTGCAAATAAAATGAAATATAAATATCAGTACTATAGTTAGCTCCTTCGCTTATACAGATTAAAATTGATGAAAGTATATATAATACACCTGTATTTCGTAACAAGAACATGTAAAAAGGTCGCAAGAAGCACCCGACTATACTCCGCCCCGGCGCACTGCTTCATGCCCGACCCGAAAGGCATGAAGCATTTACTAACAACGCTCGGTTGGATTTCCTGCGTTAGTGAATTAGGGTTATTAAGGTTGTCCGAAATAATCATATGATGGCTGGCGATTACCTGCCATCGCCAGGGGTTGAATTTCAGTGGATCGTCGTACTGTTCGGAGCTCAAGTGAAGTCCCGCCGTGGCGATCATTATCACCCAACCTTCAGGTATTGTGTATCCTGCGCTTTTTTTTTTTTTTCATTTTTAATTTCATCAGATTTTCGAATCTTTCAAATCGTTCGTTTTTTACATATTATTGTTCCATACGAACCGTTAACTGGGATGTCTTTCAGCGCTCTACGGAAAAATCCAGGAGCTATATTTCCCAACCTGAGAATTTCATTGATAACCTATATGTACACAAGCTTGATGTCATTCATCAAGATAAAGAGAATTTTGTATACGAGTGGCGAAACTGCGTCGTGTTTTTCTACCTGGAGCGTAAATGTCATCGACTTGTACTCGTCCCATGTGAGCGAGGATTCGTTAGGGTTTTCTCGATTCTTTAGTATTTGCTCATGCTCGGCCTGAGAAAAAGAAGAAATATAATTATTTCTTCAGATAACGTATAATCTTTCTAAATCGTGGGAAATATTCGGTATACTCACGGTAAGTTCCTCCAAAACCGAGGGATGTTCTCCGAGCAACTTGAAAGCCAACGCCAGGGTCGTCGAAATGGAGTCGGAAGTGACAAAAAGCAATCCGAACATGAGTTGTACGATGAAATCCTCGTTTAAGAAAGATTGCGTTGTCTTGTCTTCGATGATATGGTCGAGAAGGTCTCCATTTCGACGCTTGTCAGTTTCTTCTAGCCTCTTTCTAACAACGTCCCTCATCATTTCCCGAACCTTCTTGTGAATCTTCAAGCAATCTCCGTTAGTCGATATATACTATTCGATCATATATGAATTGACGAGAGTGTAAAATGGAATTATCGCTAACCAAAACTTATAAGCCTTGTGGGTTTCTGCTCTAAAATCAATTGACAGTAAAATATTTACCTGTAAGCATTTGTGATGAGCAGTGCCGGGGACGTTGATGGGAAACGACATAAGCCCATCGACCAAGTCGTTGAACATGTCGCTGATCTTCGCCGGAGCGTTCTCAAGGTCGCCGCTAAATATTTGCTTCGCCGCAAAATCGATGGACATCTGAGAGAAAAAAAATTAGGGTTTTTCCATCGGTTTCTCGTTGCACTCTCAACAAAAGACGGCCTGGGCGATTCTAATTTACCTTGACGGCTTCGCCTTTGACTTCGATGGAATGATGGCTCGACCAGTCGAAAAGGGTTTTCTTCACCATAACTTCCATCTGAGGAAGGAGCTTTGTCCTAAGTGCCTCGATCCCAAAGTGGTTTAGGGTTAAATTTCTGGTGTATTTCCTCGACGATTGATTGGCTTGATCGAACACTTCGGCAAAGGTGTCCATAGACCACGTGTCGGCTAGTTTCCCGTCTTGCCTGAGAAGGAAGTAGTTGAATTCGGGGTCGGCGCTGATGATAAGGGGTCGACCCGCCACGTTCGTCTTGAAGATATTTCCATATCTGATAAGATGAGTGTTGTAAATGTAAAATAAAAAATTATATACTCCCTAAATCCATAAGCTTTAGGTGAAGTGATCATTCAGCATGATATCAGAGCTCATGGACCAAAGATGTCTTGAGTACGAAACCTCTCGATCATCCATGTAAGAAATTACACGACTAAAGCTAGGTAATAAAGAAATAAGCATAGACGTAAGGAGGCATCTTAGAAATATTATATATAAAACTAAAAAATAATACACTCCCTACAAGCTTAAGGTTTTGAGTGAAGTGGTCATCCAACACTCTGGAGACAGACATAAACATGGTATTTAGAGATATTATTACCTTTTGATCCTCTTCGTAATGAACGGAGGCAGGTCCAAAGAGGCACTCGGGATTACTAACTCGATAGTTTCTCCTATCAGAGGGAGACCCATCGAGCCGGGCGGCAGTACGCCACTGCATTTAGGGTTTCTCCATCGGTAAATCCATCGAGTGGCGTATATCGTAAGCAAAGTTGCGATGAGTAGAACGAGTGATGGTAAGATATCTGCTGATGATTTGTTCTTCAAGTACGATGAAACATGTGTTGTTTCCATAGCTGCAAATGTTGTGAGATTTTTTGGTTAGTTATCGGCGATGTGACGTATATATAGTCTAGCCGATGAAGGTCTCATGATATCGATGATGAATGATAATAACAAAGTCCAAGTTTATACTTATTTTAAGAGCATTCGGCATACATTCTTTTTTCTGTCTGTTGCGTTCATGATTATTCACAAATTATATAAGGAAAATAGGTAACTATGCAATTCTTTTTTCTGTCCGTTGCGTTCATATGATTATTCACAAGTTATGTAAGAAAAATAGCGGTAACTATACATTCTTTTTTCTGTCCGTTGTGTTCATATGATTATTCACAAGGTATTTGATTAATGCATGTGATATTCACAAGATATTCACTAGACGAATTTTTTGTCCTAGGTTGTCTCGAATAAATTTGTAAATGCATAAAAATTTGAAATCATTTAGACTGTTGTCCCTTCTGCCAAGAAAACTATAGCTTGGAAGCACAAACCATTCAGTCGGAAGAAGCTAGCTAATAGTTAAATAATGCATTATTGGTTAGCCATAAATGCTTGACAATTAAACAGTTAGTTTATCTATACTATTATATAATTTGGTGAGGGGTGTATAAAAACTGCCCCAATTTGGTCTGTAAATTATTTGCAATTTAGTCTCTTATTTATAATTTAATTAATTAAGTAATTTTCATATCACTCCTAATTTTTTATTTATTGTACTATGACTCAAAAGCTAAGTTTCTTTTTATATATTTAGAATTTATATTGCATCTTAAACAGTAGAAATTATTATTTTAAAATTTAAATTAATTTCAATATAATTATATTTTAACCACACACATAGGGTGTGCAAGGAAGTACTAGTTTGAAATAATTAAATATCCTGTCGAGAAACTTACGGAAAGAAAAAACTGATTGAAGTCAACTCTCAAATGACAATAACATTTTAAGTTCACACGTCCATTTAAAGCGATGAAGCAAACCAGCACATACAAACTTACCCACATTAGAAATGAACTGACATGGTCACCCAAACTCTAAATCAAGCAACTTTATACACATTTTTAATAATCCACGCAGAAAGCAAACAAAGAGTTTCCAGCCCTAAATGGCTGAATAGTTCTATAACCATTACCAACAAATCCACACCCTTTGCTCACCGAAAATCCACCGTAAACAGACGCGCCCGTCGCAAAAGACCAAAGTATTTCCCCCGACGCAGCGTTTATAGCATAGACCGGCCCGTTTCCAAGCGTCGAGCCCGCCAATAGCACGCTGTTGGCTATAGTCACAGGCCCGCTCGCCGTGGCGTTTTGAGGAACCGCCGTAGACCACAAGATTTTGCCCGTGTTGGCGTCCATGGCGACCCAACCGCCTCCTTTGGTGACATTCTTGGACGGCGTAAGAGTGAAGTTCTTATTTTCGTTGTTGGCGATGTTTGTGTAGATTCTTACGTTGTCCGTGGCCGAACCCCAACTTCCTCCTCCCAAATAGCCTCCCGGGCCGGCCTCCTACAATGAGATAGCCCGAAATGATTTGCGAAAACATTGCCCAGGAAAAGAAAAAGTTTTGTTGAACGACCAGTCTACATAAAAGTTTAAACTTGAAGGGAGTGTAAGTATCAATTTTAATTTTATATATTATATTTCCAGCACGCCCCCCCCCCCCCCCCCCCCCCCCCCCCCGCACGCCGTCTAGGCTGATTTCTTTTCTAATCCAACATTTGACGTGTAATTTTCATTTAATGCGTGGTCGTTCGTAAGGATTCGTATCCACGGCTTTTAGTTCTGGATCTGATATCATATTGAATGACAGCCTCGCCTAAAAGGTTAAGCTTGCGGGGAGAGTATCATATTTTAATTTTAAATATTATATTTCCAATAAATATTCCGAGTTCAAGAAAACTTACGGTATACCAAACGATGCTCCCATCGTCCCTTTTCAATGCCCAAACAAAACCACTCTTTTGAGTAGCCACGACGACGTCAACCTCCGTGCAGTTGCTAAAGATGGTAAGCATCATCGGCGCCTCGCCGAAATCCGCATCAGGGTTCGGCCCGGTCGGGCAGTTCGCCTTGTTAGGACCAATGCATGCAAAGAACCAAACGTCGTACCCTCCGAGCCAGTGGCGGAGGCAGAAAGTCTATGCAGTGGGGTCCAATTACCCATTTTTTTGAAAATTTCATTTGGACCCCATACCCTCTATTTTAGAGAAATTTCACTGGGCCTTGTAGTGTATTTTTCTTCAATTTCAACCCCAAACAATCAAAATTTACTTTATATATATAATAAAAAATTAATTCCAGTGGGTCCAGTGACCCCACTGGTCCTCACGTGGCTCCGCCACTGCTCCGAGCTGTCTGGACCACTTAATCTTGCCTGAATCCAAGTCAAGGGCCAACAAAGAGTCGAAATGAACCTCGGGCGGTATGCAACTCTCTTGATGCATCGGCGAAGTCAGATTGTTTTGCTTTTCCTGACATTCGCCACGGAGTCGGGCACTGAGTAGAGATTCCCCGTCCCGATGTACACTTGGTTTCTCTTCACGTCGATTGGAGGACTGCTACCCCATACCGCGCCTCCCGAGTAAGATCCTAGGTTTCCGCCGTTGTCTGGAAGCATGTACGTCTGCCATAAGAACGAACCCGTTTCGACGTCTAGTTTCGCAAAGCTTCCACGGAAAGTGCAGCATTTTTCGGGAGTGAAAGTCTCTTCCAACGAAGACACTCCCACGTAAAAGGCTCTGCGACGATTCCAGGAAAAATAGAATGACTATGAAGTACATCATATCAACATAATAATATCAACGATGAGGTCATGGCTCGGTGGTCAAGGCTGAGGCCTCAAAGATTATGGGGATAAGTCCCAAAATTGATTCTTCCTGCCAACATTTTCTTTAGTGAGCCAGTCACACATGGAACTGCACTGCTATGGTTGAACCGATTGACACGGTTTGCAGGCTATTGCTATCTCCCGATTAGGATCCGGGTCACCCAAAAATATATATAATGATATCAATTTAAAATTGAATAGCATACTCACCTTTTCAAATAAGTTCCAGACATGGTAATAAGCGACGCGGGATGATCATCGAGCTGCGTTTTCCAAATAAGCTCTCCGTTCGCCCTTTTCACGGCGATATAAGCCGGCCCAGTGATTGCGATGATTAGTTTATCGTCGGCTATGGTCGGAGTTGCTCGAGAGATTGTGAGGTTTGTGAATGGATTGATCGAAGTGAGGCCGGTTAGTTCTTTCAAGTTCTTTTCCCAAACTAGGGATCCGTCGAACTGGTTCACTGCGTATACATATCCGTTCCAACTCGGGAAATAAACTATCCCGTCGAATATGGCCGGCGTTGCAGATACGTCGTGCCCAGTGTTAAATCTCCACTTGATGCGTAGCTTCGAAGCGGTCGAAGGGCTTATTATGGATTCGCTCGAAGCGTATCTTTGGTTGAAAATGTCACGCCCGTGGTTTAGCCAGTTGCTTCCTGGGAATGGTATTTTCATGTGGTACCTGAAAACATAGAAAAATCATCTTTTTCAGACAGTTATTCAACTGGAATTTGATGAACGTGTTTATGCACCACTGATCATAGCCCCCACATGGGAAGTTCCCTGTTCACCAAAGATTTCTTATTACACACACACACATATATATATATGTATATATATATGTATATATATATATATATATATATGTATATGTGTGTTATACATACCAATAGGCTTGAGTTAGTGGCCTCAATGAGACAAAGTAATGTAATGAGAAGAAAGGCGGTGAAGTTGTTGTAGTTATGCATGGTTAGTATTAGGAAGTACGATAAAGGATGAAAATGGAAACTTTGGAGAATTTAATTTGGGCTTTCAAGTCGTGATGTAGTAATCATATGGTAAGGTGGGGCTTTATAAGGAGAGACAATGACGTCGCTAGACTCGTTGACCTCAATTACATAACGTCATTCCTTCCGGAAAAAAAAAAATAATAAATTTACATAACGTCATTGATGGCATTTTTTGGTTTGCGAGTAGGTTTTATCGATGCGTAATTTGATGCGACGCATGTGACCTAAATAAATTTTAAATTGCGTACGACATGGCGAATTTATTAGGTTTCAGTCACTAATTCAAACTTATAATTTTTAATTAGATACACAATTCAAGTGATAAGATGATGAGAAGATAAACCTTCCCTAGAGCAAATACAATCATATGTATTAATTAGCCCAGGTTTTGAGTGAAAATTAAATGGCGTGGGAATATGAAGTATTTATTTGAAGCCGCCGGTATGTGTGCCTTTGAGAACGAACTCTGCTAGTTGAGTTAGATAAATGAAGTTTGACATTATTTTGTTCAAGATTCGTTGTGTGTGTGATCAGTTGACAATTTTTTAAAATTGTAATCCAATTACCGCAAAGTCACCTGCCAATATACCAATAAAATAATAATGTCCAGATTGCAACTTTGATCGAAACTTTGTAATATTCTGCTACAGTGACGCAATAATCCTTTCAATATAATTACGAGTAACTCAAACCTAACATCGAAATCTCTTAAATTATAATCATAAAACAAAATCTTACATCTTCCATTTATAATTAATATGATATATCATACGTCATTCTTAATTAGTAAAATAATTGTATCTTAACTTCTCAACGGTCATTCTTAACTTAACTGCCATTCTTTTATGTCACTCACATCCTCCACGTATTTAATTTAGTATTTCATAATAAAACTATTATGGCTGTGTAACATTATGATACAATTATACTATAAAAGACTGTAATTTCTAAAATGATAGACTATTTTATATATTTATATCACGCTATTTATTGTTTTAGAGATAAAAAAAAAAATCTCTAGATAATCGCGTTACATTTCACGGTTCAAATTGAGTAGTGTATGTACAAAAGTACCTTCCTACCAAAAAACTTTGCAGGTATCAACTTGCTGTATTTTCCTCATTCTCCCGTACTATTAAGGGCAAATTTCCAATCGGTCTCCTTTGAGTTTTAAAGTTTCTTTTAAATATTCCTTGAATTATTCTTTTTGTTCAATACCGATTTGATAATTTTTTTTTCTATTCAATATCTTCTTTAAAAGACAAAAACAAACATTCTTTATGTGTTCAAAAAAGCTGGCAAATTATTATGGCATGAAATACCAGTTATCATATCCACAAAAATGATATTATACCAACAATTTCGTCATGTAACTTTATTCCATATGACATTCTAATATACAGCCCACGCGCCTCAAGCCAAGTGTGCTACACAGCGCGTGATTTCTTTGCAGGAAACGTTTCTCCTTTCTCTAACACCTCAGTAAACGAGTGTCGTCATTATTAAAACTAGGTTCTTTTTTGCACGGCACTACAATACACGTCATATTAAACTTATTTTAACTTAAATTATTTAGTAGAAGTTATAATTTAAATTTAATTATATAAATTTATAAGTAAAAAATTAATTTATTATTAAATTAAAGATAGATAACTAGTAATTAAAGATAATGGGTGGTTTTTTCAATTTAATTATTTTTTAATAAAGCTTTAAAAAAGTTAGAGACCAAATCAACAGTTTAGATTTAACTATTATTTTGTAGAAAAAGTATAATTGCAAATTGACAGAAATTAGAGTTCTGTTAGTTTTTTAGAGGTTTAGAGCCTTTGTATAATAGAATAGATTTTAGATGTCATACGATTTCGTCGAATTGAATAGTATTTGTAGCCGGCAACGAGTTCGTATGTGGGTGATAATTGAAATATTCCAATTTAAAAGACAAATAATTACGTCCCAATGCTATACTTTTATTTGTCTTACTTACTACAATTGGTTTCTTTGAAACTTGTTCCATAAGCTACAATTTAGAAACATTATACAAATTGCATTGTTTGTTATTAGATGTGTTCACAATATTAGTTGAACAAAAATTAAATGTGTTCGACATTAGTTGAAGAGAAATAAAAATTGGAATAAAGTTACATTATTGATTGTGTTTATCCGGCATACTCAATGGAAATGTTCTTCAAATTATTTTACCATAAAAATAACAATAACCATCCGGGTTTGGCTTGCCTACCCAACTCCAATTAATAATTGACACATGGCATAATACAAATTTTTAATTGTACATAATTAGGATGGTCAGTGTTTTAACTTTTAACATTGGTGGGATAGTGTGTAGGAATGTAACTTGTGAAAATTTAAATGAAATTGGTTTATATCCAATTGGATAGACAAGTCAAAACCAAACAATAATAGAGAGAAATAGAGTCCTCACTTCAAAAGACGAGGGTAAATTCCTAACATAACCTCAATCGCGCACACATTTCCCCTGTTTTCTTTCTTTTTTTTTTTTTCTTTTCTTAAAAAAGAAACAATGTAATGGTAAATGTGAAAATTACATCTACCAAATAAAGTGCGACGGAAATAAAGAAACAAGAAAAGCAAAATCGCGCCGTCCATCATCTCAAATCCGCAGAGACTATATATCATAAACCTACAAATATAATTATCATTTATTTAGATGCCCCAATCTTTCTGAATGTCAAAGGTGTAGTTGATCTCCAGGTAGCACTTGTTGTCATCATCCACAAACTGACCGAAAGAATAAAAATTCGTGTGACACGTCTATTTACTAAAAATGACTTCAATATATAAAGACAAATAATATGATATTACTATATATATATACCTTTGATCTTGCCGAGTATGATCCTCTTGCAAAATAACCAGAAGGAGTTACCTCTTCATCCAACTCATGCACATAAGGCTCAGCTTGTGGACTAAATGTACCCAACATCCTTTTTGTGCTATCAACTGCATATATAAAAGAAAAATAAGAGTTTATTGTCACCTTATTTAATTATCCCCCTTGTGTACATAATAAAATGTCTTTTAATAAAGTGATACCTTTGAGTCCAGTTTTCCAAACGGTGTTAGTGTACTTGAGGCCACAAACGATGTCGTTTGAGACCTTGACCGAAAATCGAAGACGATAATGGCTTCCTTCCTTGAGTGTGAACCAAAGCTTTTTAGGGTTTCCGTCGTCGGGTATCGGTAGTACGATGTCGGGCCGACCTTCTGATATGATCGTTAGGCTCTCAATCTTTACATCGGGCTCTTGATTCTCTGCAATGATTATAATGTCGTAAGTTTTCATTTCCTATACGTTCGTCGTATTTAAAATTTACACGGATTTCATCTAAAAATAAGGCTTAATTATTTTTTTTTCTGGCTTGTATATTAGGGATGGTTTGGTATAAGAACATCTAATTGCACGTTATTTTAGGACAACAAATTTCAAATTGAAGCAATTTTAAGACTTATATATTAAAAATTACAATTTAGGACAATAAGTTTCAAAGTTGAAACGTATTGTCCTCGAATTGCTATAACTATTAAACTTACAACATTTAATTTATGTATTCTGTTTTTTTTCATATAATTTAGGTGGTCTCCAGTTGATATAATTTCGACTATTATTGATAGTAGTTCATTTTCGCACTCTCTATACGTGTGCTTAAAATATATTTTTGTTTATATTATTTATAATTTTGAGATTACCAATTTTTATTATTTAAGATGAAACATAATTTTTTTCTATAAAAGTAAAAAAATAATGCATAGGGGTATAAGTACAATAAATAAAAAAATTAGAAATTTTATGAAAAGTATTGAATTGATTGGATTACAAATAGAAGGACTAAGTTATAAATTAAGTTGACAGACCAAATTTGACAGTTTATAACCACCCCAAAACCAATTATATAATAGTATATATAAAAATACCCTCCATTAACTTAGGCGTCGTTAGAATGGCATGTTCCTAAATGTACAGGATTCACAAAATAACGAAGCCTAAAAACAAATTAAATAAAATCAACTTTTGCATGTTACCTTGAATCGCAGTTGCATCAACACTCCCCAAGAGTTGTTTTTTCCACCTCCTCAAGCTCTCATCATCCTATTATTACCATTCATATGATTAACCTTCTTATAATTATATTCACAATCAAAATATCAATGTATATAATAAAAAGAATTTAATGAAAAGAAAACCTTGTCTTTCTCAAGGTGTTCTTTGATGCTAATCTTGGGACCCAATTGAATATTCGCCAAATCTTCGTCGTCCTCAGTTGCGTATATCGAACTTTCACTAGGAACACGGCTGATTCTTCCCCCGCCTTCAGAATCAGACATGACTATCTCTTCTTGCATCGTCGAGCTGCTGCTGATTCTGTTCGGCTCACTGTCCTCCGAATCTTCGTTTTTCTTTCCATCTGATCCCATTCTTTCTTTTTTTCCTAAGAAAATAGTAGTGAGGCTACTGTATGAATTATCATCAAAGAAATTATCGATCTCACCACAAAATAATGATAAATGTGATAACTCTTTGGGTAAGAGGAGATAGTGCACCTAATTATGTGCAAAATGCGAGAGCTTTACCGAATTTTTTTTTTTTTTTTTCAGGTGGTGAGAAAGAGAATGATGAATAGTGATGATGGAAGATCGTCTAAAGGGTGCTAACTACTTCTTTGACGTAATAACGGTGATCCTTGAAAACACATAATGCACACACTATTTTTGTTATAGTAATGATTGTGGATATCCTCCAACTAAAGAGGATGGAGTTTGTGTGCGTGTAATGAGCAGCAATGTTCGATTGAATTGTTATTCTCCATTAATTCGCCCAAGAAAAACTCCCATTTACCAGTCGCGAGACTACTTAGGGTTGCCAATCGTTGGTCCTTCCAATAATAAATTGTAATTTCCTAAAAACACCAACTATTTTGTGTTAGTGGAAGGATATTGAAGCCATTTGAGTGATTGATTTGTGTTAATGTTATAGCACATATTAATATTTTTACATTTTTCTTATATACGATAGAATTGGTCTTATTGATCTCATCATAACAATAACATATAGAATCAATCCCGTGTATCGAGTCACAAGTTTTTTTTTGCAATGTGAACTTCAAAATATCTTATAAAATACTTTATTTACTTTGTGATGAACGGCCAAGATGAGATTAACCGAACCTTCGACGTCTAAGGTTATACATATTGACGCATTACATAACATTTTACGTGTCAATGAAGAAATATCACGTCAATATGCCACATCAGCATCCGAAATGTTGATTAATGGCACCTAGAAGGTGTTGTTAATTAAGACGACATAACCTTAGACGTCGATGTGGGATGTTAAAATGACAGGAATCGATGCCACATCAGCAGGTACCCACATAAGGTGCTCACTTGTGTAAGCAAGAGCACCTTGCGTGGGTACCTGTTGTTGCACCGATTCGTGCTATGTAAAAATCTCACGTCGACCTCCGAGGTTATGTCATTTTACTTAACACATTCCTTGTGACATTGATCGTAGAGTTGTCAACGGGGCGGGATCTAATCCCCCGTCCCCACGAGGCAAACGGGGACGAAATCGTCCCTGTCCCCGTCTCCGCGGAGATTCCCCGCCCCGTCCTGATATTTAAAAAAAATAATTTATATTATTTTAATACTATTTAAACTATATTTTAATGTTATTTATATTATTTAAAGTATATTTTAATATTATTTATATTATTTAAACAATATTTTAATTATATTTATATTATTTTAATATTATCCAAAGTATATTCTATTATTATTTATCTTATAATAATATTAATTGAATAATATTTTAATTAGGGTTGTCAATTGGGTGGGGGTTCTCCGTCCCGGCGGTGATCCCGCCCGGAACAGGACGGTGAATTCCCGCTATTCTTCCCCCGCGTGGCGGGGACGGGGGGAAATTTTTTCCCGCAGATATCCTCGCCCATCTCCGGATGTTGATTTGACATATTGACGCCTTACATAACACATCTTACGTGTCGATGAAATGTATCATGTCAATATGTCATATTAGTATCCGAGATATCGATCAATAACACTTGGGGTGTCAATTAAAACGACATAACCTCGAATGTCGACGTAATATATTTACATGATATGAATCAATACCACGTCATATAGCGCTACAATACAAGTGAGGGGACAGAACCCATCTTTTTGAAACGTTGGAAAGATGGCGACTGTAGATGTCAATTGCGAAAATGCGCACAAAGTCATACTTTGCTCAACCCAACCATATAATATGCCAATTACGTTATAGGTTTCTTGAAATACAAAACGTAGGTAACGCTTAAAGCAACCAGGATTAAACGAAATCAAAACTGGAATTTCAGCATAAACAAGTTCAAAACAGCAAATAATAAATACAGCAACATCCAAATGAACTGACAATGTGATCAAGTCTTTCACTGAAGGTAACATTCGGAAAAGGACGATAAACGGCGTACGAAATTTGACTCGGGCACAAGCAGTTTTAAGCACCACTCGCACCCTTGCCCTTCTTTCTCTGAATCTTCTTCATGTAGAACTCAAGCTCTTTGCCCTCCAAAATATACCTATTTACAGACAAAAACTTAGTTTGAAGTTGGAAAACATCACGTCAGCGACCAATCAACATATTTTCAGGAATCTTTTAGAGTTTCAGGACTAAGCAGTGTTAGGCAAAGAAAGGAACCATTTCTTGCTTGCCAAAGAACATCATGAGAATAAAGATATTAATCACGAGAAAAGCCTTGAAAATGAAACTAGAAAAACTCCATACCCATCTGCACGACCACATTGGCCGGGGCGTGAGGAGATCGCAGCAAGCAAACGCCCGCCGGCAAACTGCTCCTCAACGTGCGAATCAATCTTGCGTTCTTGCTGCCGCTTTTCGATCTTTCTCTGAACATGGTTGCTCTTCTTCACTTCCTCAGCTGGGGCAGCTTCGCCCTCCTAAAACACACCACTTACGTAATCAGAAAACCAGACAGAAAATCATCACTAGACTAGAACCAACTACGGTTTAGGTATCAGCAATCCATGCGTACCTCTCCTTCCTTCTTTGCAGCAGTTTTCTTCTTGCGACCAATGTCGACACCATAGTGCTGGTGATACCACTGCTTGAAAGGAGCGGCGTCCACTTGAATAATGGCACCCTTGACCAAGGTTTGTGTCCTAACAAGCTCGTTGTTTGAGGCATTGTAGACCACATCGAGGATACGGGTTTTTCTAGTGACTGCCTCACTTCCCCAGGAAAAGTTTCCAGTGTCTAATCTCAATGCACGCCACTTTACGTTGCCTCCTCGAACTCTGACCCTTCGGACAGTTTTGTTGCTCGAGAGCTTCGTGTTGGCAGGTTGCCTCCCGAGCTCATACCTAATATAACACAGTACATGGCAAGGACGAGATTGGTCCTAATTTGTTTAGAGAAAAATTTGGAGAAAGATCTGAAAGTCACCTCAACTTACAGGGTTATAAATGTGGCTGTATAGCCTTATTATATAAGGCAAATGCAACACAGGGGCAATATAACGCCACAAATCATACGAAGAATCAAACATGGCGAATATAGCTAGAAAACCAAACAATCAAAGCACATCGTGGAATGAGCGTCCACCAAAAGACCTACTCTTTCTCAAGCTATCGTTTCTATATCTAAAAGAAAACCCAACAAAAGGAAGAAGAAAATTCATCATCTTACTTTCGCTTCTTCCTCCAAGCCTTCTTTTTTCCTCCAGTTGCACGTCTCTTGTGCATAGAATCGCGTGAGATACCTGAATTAAACAGAAATGAAGGAAAAGGAAAGGCATTGGCATTCCACTCAAAAGGATCTCAAGATCTTCAATCATATATATACAAATAACTTGAGGTTCTTACCCATGGTGAAGGGAGACGAAAATTAGGATGTCGGCGAGTTCTGAAACAGAGTGTGTTGAAGAGAGGCTGCGGTGCGATGAAGAACGAGGCTGAATTTATATGACTAGCACTTCAAAGCCCTAGAAGATGGTAAATTACAAAAAAGATACAGTCTTCGAATAATTTGCGAAGTGGGTCGTTAGAAGTTTAATAATCAATTATCCACCCCATATCGTTGCATGTATTAGTAAATAACCCCTACGACAATTAATTATCAGAGTGACTCCTCCCTTTTGACTTTTATTAGAATTTCGAGTTCGGGATTTTACATTATCCATCCCATCATTTTTTTTTGAATTAGGTATCGAGGAACTCTGAGATTTTCTCATTAATCCGCAGTCTATCTAAAATTTTCACTTTTATAGTTTATATGAAACATACAAAATCTGAGAACCAAAACAGTGTGTCTCAAAGATTCAAAATAAATATAGATAGTGTAACTGCAAACAAGGGACAAGAACTCATACTCAAACATAACCAATTATTTCATTTTCTCAAGGACTGACAAAACAGCGAAAACGATTCCTTCAGTTCATTTGGTAGAGGCAGTGCTAAAGGAGGAAGAACACCAAACTGCTCTCTCCTAACCTTTGAGGAAGATTGATGAGCAAGCGCTGGTTGTTGCTTGTTTAGGCCTTCGATTATGAAGGAGAATGCCCCGAAAGTAAGGCAGCTTTGAAGTAGATTTTGAGGCGCACCTGTGAGAGATAGTAAGGTTTAATAATGTTATAGCAGTTAGCACATTTTCCACTTCATGGAGAGAGAGAGAGAGAGAGAGAGAGAGAGAGAGAGAGAGAGAGAGAGAGAGAGAGAGAGAGAGAGGACCTGGGAAACTTAGAGCAAGGCCAGTGCAGCAGCCAGCGACGCCTGCGTTTATGACTGTAGATAAAGAGAGGTTAATATGCGAAGAGATTGGGTCGGAGAGTATATCATAAAGCTAAAAGATATTACCATCGTCTTTCCCTCGCAGTCTCTTGAGGAAGCACACGACTAAGCTGTGAACTCCAGATAAAACTGCAAAAGTCTGAAAGGAACGTGCGATATAGTGAAAATGAAGGGATGCGTGAAACGTTGGAAGAAGCCCAATTGCAAGTTATGACATCATACCTTGGCAGAAGAACCAGCTTCTGCAAAAGAACCCTTGAGTCCCTTCTTCTTGATCAACCCAGAACCTAACATATACGAATCATGGTGTGAGATTGGAATGCACATAGTTCTAATCTAAAGCAGTGTTTAGAACAGTTCAATGTCCAAATCCTACAAAACTACTGATAGACACACTATCTATTATATGCCACAACAGAAGCTCACGTGAAGTTCAATCAGCATGCCATAGTTGTAACTTCAACGATTATCACTTAACTCCACCAAATGTGATTTAGGCAGTTGTTTACCACTTGAAAATCACATAATTACTGAACACAGCCACCGATGATTTTTCACTTTTAACATTGCAACACCATTCTCAAGAATTTCAAACCGTTTTCCATACATACGAATGAATAAATCATCAAACAAGAAATACTCAAAGCAACTACCAATAAACTAAAACAAATATGTCACAATCTCAATACGTGATGCCTAGTTTCCAAGCTCAGAGCACGGAGCATACAATCATCTCAGACAAAGCTAAACAATGTGAAAACAGACGTTCGTACGTAATTATTCCGTCAGACAGACAGACACAACAGTCCAAATTCAGGATTTTACCGTAGCCAAAAACCGAGCCCATCAAAGCACCGGCAGCTGAATCACCGGCAAACCTGAAGAGGCAAACTAGAGGAGGAGTCGACGAATTGGGCGTAATTACAGAATCCGAAGCGACATTGGGATTCGAATCGGAAACATTCTCCACCTCCGAGTCTGATTCGGAGCTCATAGGGTTAGGCAGCGCCGACGACGACATCTTTATTTCGTCTGAAGAAATTGATAAAACCCTCGCAAATCAACAACAGCGTGCTTTTGCGTTTGCCCCTCCCTTCTTTTGTTATGTACCGCTCTGTTGATGCTCAGCTTAGTAGATGCATGAGATAAGATATTCGAGAAGAACCTCATCAACGACGTCGTATTTGTCCATATTAAGAAAATAAAAAAGAAATCACTATAATTTATAACTCGACCAAAAAACAACTATACAATTCATCTTTGAGTTTTGATGCTTCTCATGACTAAAAAAGACCAGAACACAAAAACACACCAAAATGCAAATAAATCACACTCCTTAGCATAACATTTTTCATCATCATCATCATCATCATCATCGTCGTCGTCATTCGTCGTCGGAAATCCCGTCGAAGAACGGATCATTCAAAAGGTCGGAAGCCGAGGGCCGATCCCCGACGCGGACGAGACATTTCTCGATAAACTTTCTGACACCGTCGTCCCTAACATTTTTCATGGCCATCGGCCTAACGTCAGAAGTCACTTTCTTGTATATCTGAGCTACGCTGCTGCACTCTGCGTAAGGTATCTCCCTCGTAACCATCTCCAGAAAGCACATACCGAAAGAGTACACGTCGATGGCTTCCGTGTAGTTTTCGTCGTACACTTCGGGCGCCATGAACTCGGGAGTACCGAGCAAAGAATGGGCCGAGTGGTTCTTTCCCACCACCGCCGCCAGCCCAAAGTCCCCGAGCTTCACCTGTAACAGAAAACAAGCCATCTCCAATTGTGTAAAAGTCTGTTATACCCTTACTAAACGCGAAACATGAATGTTCCTCGCGGTAGAGCCTCTTCATACAACACGAATGTACCTCTCGATACGCAAGGGGACCAATTATTCGTAGCACGAGGTTATCTTGAAAAAAGACAAAAATACCCTCAAATCTAAGGCTGCTTTCTAAGAAGTTCCTCGGGCCAAAGGCTATTTTTCCAAAACAACCCAAGGAAAAAGAATATTTGGGTTCCAAACAAAACGTTTGCTTTCGAATCGAGAACAGCAATCAAATGGGATCGATCAATCATCATTACCTTTCCAACATTGCCATTGACGAAGACGTTGCTGCAGTTGAGGTCCCTATGGATAATGCAAGGCTCGTGCGTATGAAGGTTCACCAATCCCTTCAGTATCTGCTTTGACCACTTCTTCAAGGCGTTCAAGGAGACGTGCCTGTGCTTCTTCCTGTACTCCCTCAGGTTGCCCGAGCTGCAAACCTCGGTGATGAAGTTAAGCGTGTTCTTCCTCTCGTCCCTCCACACGCTGTAAAGGGAAATGACGTTTTCGTCCTTGAGCTGGCTCAGCAGTCGAACCTCGGAGTAGAGGCGGTTGACCATCGCCTCGTCGTCCGAAAACTGCTGAAGCCAGACGAGGTTCCAAGCCACTTCGATCCCTTCTTTCTGATCGAATGCTCTGTATACTTTCTTCACTGCTCCCGCCCCTAAAAGCTCGCTGTATCGACCGTATCGACCCGTTGGGTCGACTTCTACGAAGTTTTCGGAGTCGTTTTCGGTCGAATTTGCTTCCGAGCCCATGATTAGTTGAATGGTTAAGGAAATGAATAGCTGCGTTATGGAGAAGAATTGTTTAGGGTTCGTTTCAGATAAAAGACTGTGCCTTTATACGATCAAGAACCCCAATGAAGAACCCTAATTGACTGACCTACTGAGATATTCGTCAATTTGAATTGAATTCACTTTGTTGGTTTTTTTTTTTTTTTTGCGCCGAGAGAGAAGCCCTTTTACCCAACTTTGCAATCGCAGGACAAAGCTATGATTATGAAAGTTCAGACAACGACCACACAATTATGTGAAGAACGCAAAGGATCAAGACTTACTCGCTATCAGAAGTAACTAATTCAAGAAATTTGCAGAAGTTAGATGAAAGAAAAGGGAAACGTGCCAAGAATTTACCGTATGCTTCCTTTGAGCTCAGAAAGTCCGAAACCTCGAAGGAAAGAGCCTTCGCTCGTTAATAGACTTTTGAGATTTATATGGGATTCGTTCCTTGCAGTATTCTGAATCTCATAAAACTGAGGATCCTTCGCGGGTTTTCGACTTTATCGGAATTATTATATCTTCGTTTTGGATAATCCTACGCCATTAAAATTATTAACCACGTGAAAAAGAAAAACCATGGTTAAGAGATTAAAAAAATTTCTCTCGTCAACCCTCACAAGTACAATAATATCTGTTTCCGTTAATGAATACCAACAATCTTCAGATTAAACAAGAACGTTTGCCATGTGTCCCAGCGACAGAAAATGATTCCATTCAAAGCAAGCAAAGATCTCAATTGGAAAGAAAAAACAGAGTTTCGTTTATATATATATATATAAACTGGGCAATCACTTCTTGTACTTGGCTACTTCGCCTTCATTAGGGAAGAACCCCATAAGCCTCCCAGCCGAGTTTTGGTAAGCATACATGAACCCTCCCATCAGACCTATCAGACCACCAGTCACCATTGATGGACCTTTGATCCCTGGCTTAATACCTTATAAAAGAAAACATAAATCATCGGTTTGTCTCTAAAGATAATGTAAGGAAACGACGGAGGTCAATCTAAAGCATGTAGAATTCTTTCATCGCATAGAAGAATGATACAAAAACAGTACTATATCCGCATACGTAAGGTACTCCTCATGCATCTATTGATAGATTGAATCATCATATCTACAAAAAGAAAACATTTTTTGCTCCATGAGAAATACAAGAAAACCATCACAGCATAGCGTCGAGGCAAGAATCTTTAATTTCTCAGGGAGCTTCAATGTAAATCAACTGATTAAAGCATGGTGATTTCAAGCTTGGCTTCGCTTCCAATCAGAAGATTTAACAAAAGCACTTTGTTTGACTGTAAACGTTTGTCTAATAATCCAAACCCTCATTAACTACATAAGAGCGTACAGAGATATGGCTCGACAAATCTAAAACTGAAATGCAGCTCCATTAGAAACTAGCACGATTTCAGAGGAATTGACTGAAGTGGAACAAAAGGGAAAAGAATAGCGACAATTCGTCCGATTCTCTACAAATCACGGATAACCCAGTTCAACCTAATTGAAAATTCGATCTACTATGCAAACACCCAATTTATCGGTGCCCTAATTGACAAAGAACACGTAAATGTACGATGCTAACAAAACAGAAGGAATCGGCGAACAATCAAAACTTACTGCACAAACAAAATCGAAGTTTCAAAGATCTTACCGGAAAGATAACCGACGACGACGGAAACGCCGGTGATGGTGGTGAGACGCATGTAGTCGAGGGCGTTGAAGTTTCCCACCGTCTTCGTGAACGGAGGGTTTCGATCTACGACCGGGTATTCCGGCTTCACCGACGCCGTTATATCAGTGTTCATTTCTTCTTCACCGTTTGAGCTGATTCACTGCAACGATGCCGCCGCTAGATATTATTACAGCTGTGTTCTTCAGCTTATTCCTCGAACGATGATGCTGACGACCATAGAAGCTGGGTCTATGGGCTCTCTTTAATGTTGGGCCGTAAAAAGCCCAATTAAATTTCCACTCGTTCGTTTAGTGGAGAAGAAAGACTTTGGGTGTGTTTGGGTCATGTGTATCGGTGTGTATAAGATGTGTATGAATAAGTTGTGTCGTGTTTGATATCTGTGTATAGCCATGCATGCCTTGTATAGCTACACATGTCTATTACAAGATTTTTTGTTATAGGCCTTGTATATCCATACACACCTCTAAGGTGGTTATGGTGTGCGTATCACTAATCCATACACACTTATACACATCTCAAACACATCTATCAAACACAATTTATATCATTACACAAATAATTAATACACACATATCAAACATGTTAAAACACAATATCAACAAAATCCTTGTATAGCTATACACAAATAACTTATACCCATGTAATCCCTAAACACTGATATCAAACGAGCCCTGAATGGGTTCAACGTACTACCTCTCTTTCTCAGCGATAAGGTTAACCCGTTAGTGATACCATTATTAGGACACTCAACTGAGTGTTACAATTTAAAGACATTCATTTCAAAAATGAAGCAATTTAAAGAGAAGAGATGTCGGAGACATAAATTTCTAGTCGGTTGGGTTTTAAGTCCAATGGGCTTTGGGCCCAAGTGTGGGTATTAACCATTAATAAAAAGCTAAAACGGATTTAATTCAATCGAGAAGCCATCGGTTACCGAAACGAGAAGTCGTTGAAAGATTACGAATCTACGTTTCTAGTGGAATCTAACGAATATTAACCACTCAAAACCGAGATCGGGTGAATGAGAATTTAATTATTGAAGTCGGCCCAATAACTTATAAAGTGGATTGATAGTATATAAAGGGGGTGTCAAATGTCCCACATTGGTTAGACATCAAGTTTCTCCTCTTTATATATGTTTTCCCGACATTACTTGTTAACACCTCCTTGGGCTCAATGGCCCACGGTCGAGCCCGGCCCGAGCCCACTCGCGCGGCCCACTAGGCCAAGCCCAAACTCGGAATTAAAGTTATGATCCGGTGACGTGACATTGGTGATAACGTGGCCACGATGGTGACGTGGTGGCTAGATGGCAAGGCGAGACACTGACATGTCGCCCACGTGTCGCCCACATGGCGGCGCGATGTGGCATTGACGCGGTAGAAACACTGACGTAGTGGGCTGATGACGTGTCACTGACACGTGGGCAGACGAAGACGACGTGGCGCTGGTTTGGCGCTAACAGGACGATGATGAGGTGGCGAGACCCATTAGGGTTGATGGGGCGCACCGGTTCGACCAAAGGGCCCGCTGGTTCACACAAGCGAACCGACCCGGGTCGGGTCGGGCGGGTCGGCCGAACCGCCGGGTCGCTTCAGAAGACGTGCGATCTGGATCGTTGGATCCAGATCTGACGGATCAGATTCAATCTGGGAAAAAGACAAGGGAGGTGACTATTCACAAATAGGTCCCTGACCAGAAGTTGTAGCCATTCACAGACTCGCCCCAGACCCCTTAAAAACTTATAAATAGACCCCTCCAGAATTGGAAAAGTTATTCAAATCATTCAATCACACCCCAAGCATTCTAGAGTTAGTGCATACTAGTCCAAATTAATAATAAAGCAAGATAGGCTCGAGTCTTTAGTAGATTCGCCCGATAATTTAGTTACGGTGTGCGACGTTCGAAATCATTGTATCTTTGGGACGTATTGCGACAACCTGAGGCACTGAAATGCGAGGCAATAACGTCTTACGGAAAGCGTACGACGTGCGTGCCTCGACTTCGCCTATAAAGCAAAAACTTCGTACGAGTTTTACGAGCGCCACCGACCAGACGCCAACACCAGAACCGACAATTCGACACGTGATGAATAATTTGGGAATAAATCATATGGGGCGAGTTACTTCTTGGGGATAGCTTACGTGTCGATTTCAAGACACCGAACTTAAATGGTGTTAAATCATAAGTGGATTGGGGGTAGACCCTTTTCCATCTTATTTATCTAACTGGACCTGGGCCTGGGCCCAATATATGTTCTTTTGATAAGGCCCACTTTATGAATTAATTACGTAAATAATCAAACTGTGAACTCAATTAAGTAAATAATCCGAAAATTTTAGTTTAATATTTTCATCTAACTCGGCATTTCGGTTGAAGATCTTTTCAAATATTTCCTAGTCGGACCTATTTTGATCGGTTGAGTTAGACCATGGTGGCTTAGTCAGTAATGCTGAAAACCAAGAAACTTAACTATTTCAAATATTGATATATATTGCCAAAAATATGTTTACGTCAAAACTTTCTAATAACTAACCATAACTCTATATTTCACGATATTTATTGATTCTATTATTCATCTTCTTACCAAATATCACATGCTATAACAATGAGGTAAGCCAACGCTCATTTCTAATACATATATTTTAAAACTTCTCCAAATAAACAAAATAAGTTGTCTTCCTCCAGTCAGGCTTTGCAGTCGACTTCGCACTCGCCAATACAACTCTTTATTCCCTTCTCACCTGTAATAAAAAAATAAAGCCCACAATAAAACAAACATACATATCACAAAAGCAATGTAAAAAAAAAAAAATTCCCTTCGCACTCGAATACTACAAACAACTCTTACTACGTACAAAATTAATTAAAACACAAATTCAGCATACCTTTTATCGCGTAGCACTTGGACATGGCACACCCAACGTTGCAATACTGATTATTATAGTCAATAATAGACTTGTCACAATTTGGATTACATCTATTACAACTTGCATAGCAAAATACGAGGCACGAAGGTTGCCTTGTAGTAAAGCACCCAAAGGCACAATTTCTATAGCAAGCCTCGCGGCTAAGCTTGCTCGAGCCAAATGAGTCAATGACGTCATTGGACCTCACATGGACCAAAAGGTTGACCACCATGAAAGCTAGTAGGACCATTGTTTTATCGAAGAAGAAAGCTTGGTTTGCCATATTTTTTTTTTGTGATGTGGATTATGTGAGGAGATTGGTATTTATAGATTGTTCAAATCATTGGGGGTTATTGGTGGGACTTGAATCAAATGGATAATGTTTTGTTATATCAAGGAAGTTGGCAAATAATAATTGAGATTCATGGTGTTTCTTGGGAATTATGTGAATCGTGATAATTTAATGATGTAATTTCAAGAAATTGACTACTCGAATCAGAAGAAAATCCCCGAGTTGTGAATGATAATAATTAGGTCATTAAAGATTTGATGCTAAGTGCGTTTTGAATTTGAGTTTTATAAGCTGATAAACGATATGCAATAAAGGAGACCTACTTGATTCATTACAATTTTGTATATTCATTTTTATTACAAAATGATACTTGAATCATGCTAACTATGGTAAACTAATAATCTTAGAGATGTCGTTGGGAAATAGTCGGATTTTTTTCAAGGGGAAATAGTCCACGTATGGGTTCACTTATAAAATAACAACCAAACATGGGTAAATATATACAAGGAAGGAAAAACTTTGTTAGCTCTTTTCAATATGAAACATTACTTTTCCACTTCAATGAGAACTTTTTGATTTATGAAAAACTGATTAGATAAAATTATTTTATCCAATTAAACCCAATGATCCAATGACCAATGTCCTAATCCAACAACAATATACCTCCATATGTATTAATATTACTTGTTTTTTATTATTCTTACGAGACACAGTATATTACATATGTCATGCGACATATAATTAATTTAAGATTTTGCGATTTATAATATTTATTGTTTAAAATGATATTTTTATCTAGATAAAAGATAATATGAAGAGGCATAAGTACAATAAATAAAAAATTAGAAGTGATATAAAAATTAATTACTTAAATTAGGGGGGGGGGGGGATATTGCAAATAATTTCACAAACCAAATGTGACAGTTTATTACCACCCTATATCAATTATATATTTTTTTCAAACCCTATATCAATTATATAAAAGTACAAATTTTGTGTTCAAGAACTGAATCGTTGAGTGGATGGACCAGATTGGGGATAGACCATTTTCCATCTTATTTATCTAACTGGGCATGGGCCCAATATATGTTCTTTCGATAGGGCCCATTTTATGAATTAAATTAGGTAAATAATCCAACTTAGTGAACTAAGTTAAGTAAATCCGAAAATTTTATTTTACATTTTTCATCTAACTCGGCATTTCGGTTGAAGATTTTTTCAAATATATCCTAGTCGGACCTAATTTTGATTGGTTGAGCTACATCATGATGGCTTAGTCAGTAATGCAAAAAAACCATATAATTAGATATTTACTATTCAAATATATATATTATATATTGCCCAAAAATGTGTTTATGTAAAAAAATTCTAATAAATAACCATAACTCCATATTTCACGATATTGATTGATTCTAGTATTCATCAACATATCACATACTATCACAACGAGGTAAGCCAACACTCATTTCCAATACAACATGTTAAAACTTCTCAAATAAACAAACTGAGTTTTCTTCCTCCACTCAAGCTTTACAAAGGACTTCGCCAATAAACTCCTTTTCTCATTCTCACCTGTAAAAAAAATAAAGAAACCACCATAAATACAATATATATATATGAATGTTATGGTGCTCACCTTATGTGAGCACCTTATACGGACATCTGCTGATTTGGCACCGAATCGTGCCAAATCAGCAGGCAACTTCAACATCAAATGTGATGTGGCATTAATCAACACACCTTGGCCAACAGAGATGTTCACGTGGAGTATATCAAGGCCACACAACAAGTGCCACATAAGACGTGAACATACCACATGAGCATCATATGTGTTGATCTATGATGGTTAAGATGTGTTGATTAATACCACATCACAAATAGCAATGCAAAAACATTCGCTTTTCACTCGAATACTTATTTAACACACAAATTCACACACCTTTCACCGCGTCGCACTTGGACATGGCATACCCAACCTTGCAATACTGATTATTAAAGTCAATGATATCCTTGTCACAATTTGGATTACATCTCTTACAACTCGCATAGCGAAGTACGAGGCACGAAGGTTGTTCCCTCGAAGTAAAGCAGCTAAAGGCACAATTTCTATAGCAAGCCTCACGGCTAAACTTGCTCGAGCCATATGAGTCAACGGTGACGTCATTGGACCTCACATGGACCAAAAAGGTTGACCACCATGAAAGCTAGTAGTAGAACCTTTGTTTTATTGAGGAGGAAAGCTTTGTTTGCCATATTTTTGTTGTGATATGGTTTATGTGAGGAGATTGGTATTTGTAGATTGTTGAAAACATTGGGGTTTATTGGTGGCATTTATGGAGTGGAATCAAATGGATCCGAGGCATTGAAATACGGGGCAATAACGTCTTACGAAAAGCGTACGACGTACGTGCCTCGACTTCGCCTATAAAGCCAAAACTCCGTCCGAGTTTTACGAGCGCCACCGACCAGACGCCAACACCAGAACCAACAATTCGACACGTGATGAATAATTTGGGAATAAATCATATGGGGCGTCCGAGTTACTTCTTGGGGATAGCTTACGTGTCGATTTCAAGACACCCAACTTAAACGGAGTTAATTAAACACTTGGATTATCGAATCGCGGTGTCCTCAAATTACTTTAGCTAGTGTCCGTAAATTACAAAGTCGGATGTCCTGAAAGTGCCACTCATATGAGCCGACGATTGTGTGACCATTTTTAGTATGAAAAACGTTTTTTATCCGAGTATTAATGGCTTGCCAAGGTTAAGCCAATAGAAAACCCTACTATGCATCTCATTAGATATTCTTGTACTTGTAATAAAGAACCACTTTTTACGGTATGATAAAAAGCCAGTTAAGACATAATTACATGCCAGTCCAAATCCTCAGCCCACCATGCATAGCTAATAATGTTCAATACGATTCAATATATAAAAATGTTAGCGACAACATTAAAGATAACTAGATTATGAATCACCTGTATCACATGTTAATAGACAAATCCACCAATTTATATAAATATAATATAATATCAATGAAAAATCAGATTTTATCCTTATCAAGCCTCCTCCATTTTCAATTTCAACTATCATTAACTTTTTATTTTATTTAACCCCGCTTCATTTTATAATATTTCCTACAAAAGAATCTTCTTTCTATATGCTCGTAATAAAATTAGCGTAGATCTCAACACGCCTTTCCCCACTACTAGCAATAAAGTCAAAACGCGTCCATGTCTATCTATAAATAAATCTCTGTAACACACAAAAACCAGAAAAAAAAAAGGAAACAAAAGAAAAGAAAAATGGAACTCTTCGAAAAGGCAAAGGACTACGTCGCCGACAAGATCGCCGACATGGCCAAGCCAGAAGCTACGATCACCGACGTCGATTTCAAAGGCTTAGGCTTAGACGGACTAACCTTGCTGGCGAAGGTCGACGTGTCAAATCCCTACTCCGTGCCCATCCCCATCGGAGAAATCGCCTACAAGGTGAGGAGCGTGAACGACGTCATCGCTTCGGGCGCCATACCCGACCCGGGTTCGCTCAAATCGAAGGACAAAACTGGCCTCGAGGTGACCGTTAAGGTCCCCCACGGCGCCGTTCTCAGCCTGATTAAGGACATCGGCGGCGATTGGGACGTCGATTACGTGCTGGAGATTGATCTGATCGTCGATCTGCCGGTGATCGGAAACGTGACGATTCCGATCAGTTACAGAGGCGAGATGAAGCTGCCCACCGTTAGGGAGTTGATCTTCGGTAAGAAGGAGGAGGTGGAAGGAGGAGGAGAGGGGGTGGTCGGTGGGGACGGCGGCGGCGGCGCTAACGTGGAGATTAAGAATTGAATTAGGGTTTTTTAGCCCTTTCTTTTTTCTTTCTCCTTTTCTCGTTTTCGCCTTCGATCGGATTTAATAAACGAGCCCTTTCAGTAATGCTGTTTCTTTGAATGTTTTAGAGTTGAAATGAGTTGACTTGAAATACCATCTGGGTTTATATTTTTATCTACATATGAATTACCCTGATTGAATAAATTTTTTTACATATGGGTACCATGTCAGAATATTGTACAGATGGTTAATAGTTACCTAATTTAATTTTTATCAGTTTCTTCTGTCATCATGTACTTCTTGTGTGTGTATGACATATTATAACATGTTGACATAGGTATCTAAATGTGTTCGTACGGTATACCTATTTTAAATAGGGCGTACCTAAATATGCTAATACTCGTATCATTTTCTATTATATAGGATTGTGTTGATATAAGTAACCAAATGTGTTGTATGGCGTACCTGCGGCGGATCGGATACCTATCTGCAACAAAATTATTTCTGTTACGTACCTACATATAAAAAAATTCTGACATGGTATTGAATTACAAGTTTTTTTTTTGGAATGGGGTATTTATGTGTAAAGACCCCATTTATTTAATTAACGTGCCGATTGATTGAAGTATAATAAGATTTAGTTTATCATACATATCCAACTATGTAATGAGATATAAATAAAATAGATCGTCGAGTGGAAACCCTACAAAAAACCATGCCCAATAATATCTCACGAGTATACGATGTCAATTGTCATAGTCACAAAAATGTGATTTATAATGTCAAACAATATATATCTATATATATTTATATTATTAATAAAAAAATATAGCAGAGGTTAAAGATACCTTGATTGGCCATTTCGTCAGCTAGAAAAGTCAATGCGTCAACGATTGCGAGCAAAAGCAATCTGCGTACGGCCCATGATTTTAAAGCGAGATCCATGGTCATCGTGCACAGCTGATCCGAGGTATTCGATTCACTGATCTGTATACGATGTCGATTGTCATTGTCAGAAAAATGTGATTTATGCAGTATCGATTCTCCGTTCAATTTCAGTTGATGATATTTGATTTGGTGGATTCAACTCGTTCGATGATGCGTGATTATATGTTAAAATCGAATTGAGAGGCATCGCTCATGTAATCAGATTTTGAATTGGGTTTTCTAACGTTTGCAGTAGGTATTGTGCCCTACACCGATGGCCTCTTTTGGTTACTTCCATGAAATTGCACAAATTTACTCTCTGTATTATGAGTTTCTGTGTAGCTTTTCATCAGTCTAAACATTTTCTTCGCCTCTATCATTTGCCGTCTGCATACTTGTGACAGACGATCAGCTTGAAGAAGATGACGACTACTAACAAAGGTTGCCTTTTTGGTTCTTCGCTGTCCTCTTATTGTTGCCTTGGTCACTTCATCTGAAGTTAATACTAACAGATTTTGTATCTAAATCGAATTGAACGATTGTTTGGTTCATTATCGTATTTCTAATTCATAAGCTAATCCGCACTGCTTCGCAGGAACTGCTATCGTGATTATGGGGGTTAGCGGCGCTGGAAAATCGTAAGCACATCATCTCATCCGCATTTTCCTCTGTTCGATGATTTTTCCAGATATTATCACTATTGAATTCTGTCCTCGTCTGAAGAACGATCGGCGAGATGCTCGCAAAGGAATTCGAAGGGAGATTCATCGACGCAGACGATTATCATTCTCAATCGAACAAAGGTTTAGCTCATGTAATAGATTACAATCTTTTTCCCAGCAATAAAAAGAGGACGAGGTTCAAACAATGCACAGATAAGATGAAAGCTGGGATCCCCCTTACAGACGAAGATCGAATTCCATGGCTTGAAACCCTAAGAGACGCTCTGAGGCATAGCTTGGAGAGCGGCGAAACTGTAATCCTCGGCTGCTCTGCTCTGAAGAAGCACTACAGAGAAATTCTAAGGTGCGCAGATGGATGCGAAATACTCGGCGGGCTCTTATATCTGCGATGTGAAATTCGTTTTGCTCGACGTTTCCTCTGAGATTCTTGCCGCTCGATTGGAGGAGAGGGCTGCTCGAGGACAGCATTTCATGCCCGCAAAGTTATTACAGTCTCAGATAGATTCGCTTGAAGTCGACGAGTCTGAAGGGATAATCAGCGTCGATGCTTCGGTCAATCCTAAGGCAACTCTTAGAGCTGTTCTTGGTCGAGTAAGTCCATGTTCTCTCGTATGAACACAAAGGAAACCTTGAAATCGAGCCATGGAAGGGAACCACGGGACGCCTCTGTTTTTTGTGGCTTGATTGCAGATATACATTGCTTTGGGCAGTCAGTAATTTGTTGGTAACTAAGATTTAAATCAATGTGAAAATGTTCAACAATTTTTCTTTCTTTTAGTATGTGTGTAAAATGTTCAAGGCTCGTGATTGACCAAGCCATACCTATCGAATTTTTTTTTTTCAAACGAGTATTATCATTATCATTCTCAATGGATCAATCAGTAGGGATAAAAACAAATGGATTCCATATAACTAGGGGTTACATAATTATAATCTATAGACGAATAAAAACAAATGGATTCAATATAATTAAGGGTGACATAATTAAAATATATTAGAGGTATTATAAAGTAGGCATGTTAAAATATAAAATTGTTTTTGTCCGTAAATATTTTCAAAAAGATCACTCTAGCACCGTGATGTAAGATCACAAGCTTTTTCCACGTGATTCAAAACTTAGGATATCACCCCATTTTATCATATTATTTATCCGTCATTCCACTAATGATGATTAATCACACTAAAACAAACACATTAATATAACATGGAGGGAGAATCACGGTGATGTTTTGAAGAATTACCCAAAAACAATCGCTCTTAACATATACTCCTTCCGTTCCTAAATCTAAGTCATTTAAGGTAATCGCACACATATTAAGAAATAAAACAAACACTCTATTATACCCTTAATTAATTTATCATATTTAATCTAATTATTTTTATTTAAGATGAGCCGTAAAAGTTCAAGTAGTTTTCTTAAAATGGTAAAACGACTTGTATTAAGAAACAAAAATAGAAGTCCAAAACGAATATATTTAGGAACCATGGGAGTATGCAATAAAAAAAAATTATATAATGATGCATAATATAAAATATTTATGTGGTGACATATTGCTTATTGCATGCAACCGCAAAGATATTACGTATAATGACGTGTGAGGTCAGTCATCGAAAGTCCTTCGAGAAAGACGATCGTAGAAAATCCTCTTCCTTGACTACTGCAGCACAGCAACGACCAATAAAATTCAACGTAGACAAACTCGAAAAAAAAAATGGAATCGATCAAACAGAGTTGAAAGACAAACGTCGATCGTCGTCGGAGAATCACACGCGCAACCATGAACCGAAGATCGCTCCAGCACTTCGCCGTCGCCGTCGTCACAGCCCTACTGATGATCCCTTCCTCCGACGCATCGGACTCCATAGATACACCTCAAGTTATTATCACAGATGACGGCCAGCAAACTCTTACATCATCGGACGGAAGCTTCGAGCTCGGATTCTTCAGCCCAGGAAGTTCCAAGAATCGATACGTAGGCATTTGGTACAAGGAATCGTCCAATTTCCCCGTCGCTTGGGTCGCCAACAGAGACAAACCCATCACCACCACCAACAACAACAACCCATCACCGTCCGCCGCCGCCGCCCTAAAACTCGCCGGCAGTAACCTCCTCCTACTCGACGGTAATGGAACCCTCGTTTGGTCCACGACCAACCACACTTCTCAGCGACGAACCCCAAAAAACCCAATCGTCAAGCTCCTCAACTCGGGCAACCTCGTAATCAGAGAAGCAGACGACGGCGACAGCCCAGAAAATTACCTCTGGCAAAGCTTCGATTATCCCACCGACACGCTCTTCCCAGGCATGAAGCTCGGGTGGGACTTCACCGCCGGGCGAGAAACCGTCCTCGCATCGTGGAAAAGCGCCGACGACCCAAGCGAAGGGGATTACGCCTTTCGATTGGAGGTGAAGGGTTACCCCCAGTTGGTCCTCGAGAGAAACGGCGGCGAGGTTTTCAGGTCGGGCGCTCGGAACGGAGAAGGGTTCAACGGCGTCCCGAGATTGAAGAAGAACGGCATATACTCGTACGGCTTGGCCATCACGGCGAAAGGAGCTTATTACCACTACGAACTCCTCGACGGTTCGATAAAGTCCAGGTTCGTACTGAACTACACCGGCGATCCTCAGAGGTGGACTTGGGCTGAGAAAGATCGAGGTTGGACCATGTACTTGGCTGCGCCCACCGACGAGTGCGATTATTACGATCAGTGCAGAGGTTACGGGATTTGCAACGTTGCTGATTCTGCGATCTGCAGCTGTTTGGACGGATTTGTGCCGAAATCTCCTGAGAAGTGGAGGACTACTGATTGGTCGGATGGGTGCGTAAGGAGGACGCTTACGAACTGTAAGAACGATGGGTTTATTAGGTACACTCAGATGAAGCTGCCCGACGAAAAGTACGCTTCGATCCGTTCGAATGTGAGCTTAAGACAGTGCAGAGATGAGTGTCTGAAGGATTGTTCTTGCGTGGCTTATGCGAGCTTGGACGTTAGGAACGGAGGGAGTGGGTGTTTGCTTTGGGCTGGAGATTTGGTGGATATGAGGCAGCTTTACGGAGAAGAAAGGGAAATCTTCATCAGAATGGCTTCTTCCGAACTTGGTTGGATTCGATTTCGCTTAAGAGGCTTTCGAAAGGGGGAATTTTCGAATTTTTTTCGAGGGAAAAAAATGGTTTTTTTTTTTTGCAGGTGGAGGGAAAGGGAGGAAGAAGGTGCTCGCGGGAACTCTGAGCGCTTTCGGGGCGGTTTTCTTTCTGGGAATTTTCGTTCTTACGTTGTTCGTTCGAAGGCGGAGGAAGAAAACGAGGCCTGCTCCGAGCGAAAGAGGTAATGAAAGTAGAAAATATGCAGATTTACTACTCTTTCGAAGTTCTAACATTTGATCATCTGCTTACAGCTTTAGGTCATTACAGTGGAAGCAGCCATGGCCATGAAGAAATGGAGCTTCCGTTGTTCGACTTGTCTGCGATAAATAAAGCGACTGATGGTTTCTCTCTGAACAATAAGCTCGGGGAGGGTGGATTTGGACCCGTTTATAAGGTACGAAAAAGTAAAGCTTTTTTCTGCACGTAACGGTCTAAAATCGACGACGGTTGTTTTCTTTTTTTTAGGGTGTTCTCGAAAACGGGCAAGAAATAGCAGTGAAGAGGCTTTCGAGAACTTCGATGCAAGGACAAGACGAGTTCAAGAACGAAGTCATCTTCATAGCGAAACTTCAGCATCGAAACCTCGTCAAGCTCTACGGTTGTTGCATCGAAGGGGACGAAAAGATGTTGGTATACGAATACATGGCCAATCGAAGCTTAGACTCCATCTTATTCGGTATAAAAAAGGAACGAGAATCGTCCGAAATTTTCTTGCAATAATGTTCTAAAGATTCGACCTTTATACTACAGATCCTATGTTGGGCAAGGCGCTCGATTGGTCGAAACGGTTCCAAATTATTACAGGGATCGCCCGAGGGCTAATGTACCTTCACCAAGACTCGAGGCTTAGGATAGTCCACAGAGACCTAAAGACGAGCAACATTTTGTTGGATTCTAACATGAATCCTAAGATATCCGATTTTGGGATGGCGAGAACTTTTGGAGGGAATGACGTCGAGGGAAACACGAGCAGAGTTGCGGGGACGTAGTAAGGATAAATCTCTCAATCTATCGAATCGATGTGTCGCAAAGCCTAATTAAAACGCGTTTTTTTTTTTGTTTTCAATCTATTGTGATCAGTGGGTACATGTCGCCCGAATATGCCATCGACGGAATGTTCTCGGTGAAATCCGACGTATTCAGCTTCGGCGTCATAGTGCTGGAGATCCTTAGCGGGAAAAGAAACCGTGGATTCTTACACGCGGAACACCACCATAATCTTCTCGGACATGTAAGAAGTTTTCATTCTCGATTAAAACTCCCATACCTCCCTCTTGGGTTTTTTTTTTTAAATAGCATTTGACAAAAAAAAAAGGTTTTTAAAAAGATAGCATCGTGAATGATATTTTAGTCAATGGCCCTAATTTTAAGGTACTTTCGTCATTTTACAATAACATTCTCAGCTACATGGGGAGGTGAGGACCCAATATATAGCTGAATCCAGGTTTCAACTTATACTACTCCCTCCGTCCCGGCAACTTTATCACATAAGTTGCTTGGCACGCAAATTAAAGTGGCATTATTATAATAATACAGTACAATGAAAAGTTATTTTAACACGTCTTTTAAGAATATTTTATACTATTATATTGATTGTTTGTGATACTTTTTGCCAAATAAGGAAAGTGATAAAATTATTGGGACGCCCGAAATGGAAAAGTGTGATAAAATTAGCGGGACGGAGGGAGTATAACGAAGCGGACAACCCATTATTTAGCTAAGAACCATTGTAAGAAAAAATGTGACGAGAATTGGACGCATGACCTATTATTTGATGACCGATACGCCCTTGAACGATTCGCGTTCAACATAACTATATAGCCGAGTGTCCCTATCAGTAAGGGTATAATGGTCATTCTTTTTGCATTGGCTATTTTTTAAGAACAATGTTCCTATTCCCCAAATTATCCTCTCTACCCCATCTTTTATCACAAATGTCCTTTCTTTTTTCTAGGGATGGATTCTGTACAAAGAAGGGAGATCCATGGACATGATCGATAGAACCCTCCTACGCGAATCGCTCGACTCGCCTGACGTTCTGAAAAAAGCACTCCACGTCGGGCTTTTGTGCGTTCAGCAGAATCCCGAGGACAGGCCGAGCATGTCTTCGGTTGTGTTTATGTTAGAAAACGATGTGGTCTTACCTCAGCCTAAAGAGCCGGGATTCTTCACTGAGAGGAACTTCTTCGCCAACGATACTTCTTCGTTCGGTACGCAGACGTTCAGTTCTGCCGACAGAGTTAGCATTACGTTGCCCGAGGCGAGATAGCTAAGCAATGATGATAAGCAAAAAAAGAAAGAATGAAACTATCTCATTGAGATCTATATGTATTGTTGGTTTCTTCCTCTCTTCTGTACTAATCATTCTTTTTCCTCAACTCAACTATGGAAGAGAGCATTTTCCAAAAAGCCATGCGAATTATAAATCGATTATCTATACTATTTTATTAAGCATCAGGGCTTGTTATAAACCGTACAATTAGTCTGTCAATTGAGTTTTATTAGAAAAAAATTATTAAATAAAATGAAAAGAAAATCACACACTACCTTTACTTACTATTTTTAATTAATTATTAACTCACTATTTTTAATTAATATAAGTTATTCTATAATTTAATAATAAATCACTTTTCCTTTTTTTTTTTAAATTATAATAATATGATCTTTATCGCACACGCTTTTGATTGTGCAAGAATACAAGTTCATTATCTGGGTCGTCTTGACTACCGTAACTCGCAAGTGATTGCTATCATATATATGTCACATACTTCTATACATGTTAATAATGTCAATAAAGTTATACCATCATGAAAGATGTTCATGCACGAACACAACAAAAAAAAGGTCCATTCCCTTTCTACTGCGGATATGAAAATTGAATGATACTGAAAAATTAAACCTCGTCGGGTATGTAATAATAAATTTTATCCCAATCTTTCATATTTCCATCTATGTACAACATAGAAAGACTCATGGTCTCAGTTTTTACGTGTACTAACCTGTTGAAGCATACGCCACTTTCCCGGGTAAGACGAACGATGCGCACAACATCCATTTTCCAGGCGCCACAAGCCGAACTCTGTGCATTTCAACATCAAAGGCCTCCTCTTGTAGCACAGTTCTAATTCGCTGGTAATAAAAGTAAATAAAAGGTTAGAATAAGGACAATTTCATTGGTTTTGTTTAGTAATATCTCAATTTATGTAGAAGAGTGGTGTGGTGTTACCTCGAGGAAATCATATTCAGGGTCTTCGGCTTTTGAGAAACCATAGACATGAATCCTGGGCAACGTACAATCTTTACGACGACCAGTATCTTGGAAAATGCCCCGAAACACATCTGGCATCAATAAAGTTTGTTTGGTAAAGGGGAAAAAACAATCACATTCAATTTAAAGTGTACAAATATTAGGTGGTAGAATGCATACCAAGGAACTCCACAGCATCCTTTGGCAAATTCATGACAACTTGTGTGATGGGAAGAGATCTTTCATTAGCTAATACTGTTTCTATAAATCTCCTCCCATCCATGTTAAAAACCTGCACATCGAAGGGATTTTACAGTAAAGAGAATGTATCTTGTATATTCGTGTAAAGATGCAACTTACCTCAACTTTCCTCTCAAGTTTATTCAGGACAGAGTTTCTTTCAAGATAATCAACAGCGGAAGGATTCAAATCATTAGCGTATACATGCTTGACCTTCCTCGCTGCAGCTAATGAAATGGGACCCACTCCAGCAAAAACATCACCTATTTACGAGGAAAAAATTAGAAATTCTGAGTATCAAAAGATAAGGAAACAAGTAACCGAACATTAAACTAAATTGCGAGGATATTGAGCAACATACACACAACATCACTGCGTGTAAAGCAAGTCAGAAGCCTCTGCCTTTCAGTGGCGAGCCTTGAATTCCAATAACTGCAAAAAAAGGAATAAAAATATTATTATTACATGAGAAATTGAGAATGGAATGTTTTCCAGTTCAGCTACACTAATCGGGCCATGTCAACTTACACCTTTGCTAAATCAACGTGAAACCTTAGTCCATTCTCAGATACAGTTGTGACAAGGGAATTATTTCCAGCTAAAATCTCAAGCTGCATAGTTCTGTATTCGTTTTGTATGGCATCGATTTTGTTCACAACAGTCTGTATCTTTGGCTTATTTTTATCCAAAACAACCTGGTTAGAATATAAGAAAAGATATGCACAAAAGGGTCTTTAATTTCATCAAAATACGAAACAACAAGAAGTAAAAACAACAAATCACCGGATATACCTTAGCTATTAGGTACTTATATTGAAGATGCTCTTCAGATAGATTCAAGTGAGCGATATGTCCAACTGTTTCAAAAGCTGAAGGAATTATCATTCCACTTGGAAGCAAAGCCTCTAAGATCTGCAAATAGTATACAATGTCTACGTTATAAAACCACAGAGGGGAGCACGCTGTATCGAAATAGAAGTCAAAGGATTAACTAGTTCATTGAGATCCATGGAGATATACCTCATTTAGCTGCCAGTAACTGTAAAAGAGGGTAAGTTTGCATTTCACTATTTCAAAAACTGATCTTGTCGAATGACCTTCATACTCTTGGACCACTGCCTGAACAAAACAACATGTTCTAAGATACGAAAAGGAAACAGCGATTCGCATGTATACAAAATCTGAAGGCAGCTAATTCACTGCTCTACAAGTAATAAAACTGAAATACAAATGTAAACTGATTCAACTATCGCATACTAACTAAGTAATCAACCTAAGACGATGCACATTGTCCAAATAACAAAGACCCCAGAAAAGCCCACAAACAAACCTGAATTGCCTCAGGCAAATCGTCGACTCCTTTCCCTGTATACCTCTCGTCAAGCAACAACAGCCTCGTCGAACCCATCCATTTCCTATCCATTGCAACAAAATCCTCTCCCAGTAAACCACGCAAATCCTCTGCACCACTCTCCACGCCACACTCGACAACCTCAACCATCGACGAGTCATTCTTAGAAGCCTTCTGCTTCACCACGTCATCTTCATCGCTGTCCCTCTTGCTCTTCTTCTTCTTCTTGGGCCTAGAAATCTTGGCCAAGTTTCTAAAGTTAGCGTATCCCCTCGAGTTAAATGTCTGGGCGAGCTTATCCCGGTAGAGAACCCCGCCCAACGGCTCTCCATCGTGTTCGGCCTTCCCATATATCCTGCGACTGAGGCTGATTAGCTGACTTTCTTCTTCGCCTTCGTCGCCGTCGACGGGTCTCGAGATTAGGGCTTCGAATTGGGGGTCGACTTCGTCGCCGGCGACCCTCGCTATGTTCCTGACACGTGGCCAGGTGAGGAGGTGGCCACGTAGGCGGGACTCTAGAGTCGCGCACAGATTAGCGGGGACTCTGAGCGCAGAAACGTCAAATTCACGAGTGAATGAGGACTCGTCCAAGGTCGAAGAAGGGTGTTTTGGGAAAACTGGTGAGGCTGGGGAGTGACCTTTGAGGAGAGAGGGGCCGTACGAGAGAGCGGCGGAGGTTGGGGCGGCGGCGGTGCAGATAGTAACGGCGGCGGCTCTGGCCGGAGTTTGGAGACTAAGGAAAGGGATTGTGCGTGCGTGTGAGCTGAAGCACAAACATTTGGTCGCCATGTCGTTTTGCAATGAGGTAAGGTAACAAGATAATTTAATTTCCCGGGTAAAATGCGTATAACCCTCTCTTGGTTTCGCGGAAATGCACTAAACCCCCGTGGTTATTTTATTGCACAGTACTCCCTCGTAGTTTAATTAATGTTGCACCGTACCCCCAGGCAGCATTTTTTTGCCCGAAATTGGATTACACGCGCTCTTACTGCATGTGGTTAAACTTGTAACATATTATTTACTGCTAGATGACTAGAATAACCCGAAATATTCGCCTTCTGTTCAAATGATAACCATCGGCCCTATCTAGAATAAAAAAGGTTACCTTGGGGGTTATCATTTGAAAAGGAGGTGAATAGTTATGGTTATTCTGGTCATTTAACAGTGAATAATATGGTCATTTGAGCGCGTGCAAGAGCGCATGTAATCCAATTTCGGACGAAACTGATGTCCGAGTGTTATCATTTGAAAAGAAGGTGAATAGTTGGGTTATTCTGGTCATTTAAAGTAAATAATATGTTTCAAGCTTAACACACATGCAGTAAGAGCGCGTCTAATCCAATTTCAGGCAAAAAACTGCTGCCCGGGTACGGTGCAACATTAGTTAAACCACGAGGGAGTACCCTGTAATAAAAAACCACAGGGGTTTATGTGCATTTCCGCGAAACCACGAGGGGGTTATACGCATTTTACCCCACATTTAAAAATTCATTTTATTAGAGCATCTCCAACGCACCGCATAAAAATACAGGTAATATTACACAATAATACAGTTGTTACAGTGCTTTTACTCCAACCCCTAAACTCTATTTTCTACACTAGTTTTCACTCCAACCCATTAACTCTATTTTTACACTAAAAATCAAATTCATATATATTACTATCATAATTGACTTATTAAACTTTATAATATAAAATTTAAAAGTCAATGTATTTTAATTATTAATATTTAAATTAAATAAATGATAAAATTAGCATATTATTTAAGTTTAAGTTTATTATATTAAATACAATTATATTATTTTCAATTTTATTTGTATTATAATAGTGTATCAAATATTTAAATATAATAAAATATGTATTATTAAAGTAAATATAATAAATAGAAATTGAAATTCTATTTTTGTGTTAAAAATTGTGCGTACTCTAGATCTGAGTTTCTCTGCTGATCAACACAATATTTGTGTTAAATATAGAGTCCCATTGGAATAGAATCGTACTCTATTTTTGTGTTTTACACAAAACTAAAGTACCCGTTGGAGATGCTCTTAAGGTGAAAAGTGGACTTAAAATTTAAATACAACAGTTGTCCCTTCAATTCCATAATTTCCTATATATCACGAACAATACAAAATCATTGAGAAATGACCACCTCCCTATGTTATAGTGAAGATTAGCTCATCAGTGTATATCTCAACTGCGTCAAATTAAAATGCGTTTCTATATATTATATAATGAACAATTAATTAATGACGGCGGCACAAGGCGGTGGTGGAAGCGGCGACGGCGAAGCCATTTCCGCCGAGGACGAAAGCCAGCAGAGAAACAAAGAAAAGACCCACCAAATAATACTTGGAACGAGCGCATCCTACGACGATCCCCACCACTTTCCCCGCGAAATTGCTGCCGCGGTAATTTGAGCTGAACCTCGAATCCAAAAACGCCGAATCTCCGACCATTATCTCCGACAAGCAGCTCGAGTCTGACGTGGCAGAGGAGGAATAAGACGAGAACGACGATGAAGCGGACAACGACGTCGTACCGCTCCAGCTTGATCGGAAAATCATCGTCGAGGAATCGTCGCCTGGGTCGGATATCGATGTGTAGGATGGGATTTTCTTCAGGAGAGAGGAGAGGCTCCTCTTGTTCGGCGACGGCGGCGGCGACGATTTGTCGTGAAATTGGTGGAATCTCGCGGGTCTGTTCTTGCTTCGGAGCTTCTTCACCTGTTCGCGATTTAATCGTTGATAATATATTATCCATTTTGAGCAGATTAAGGGACGGATGCATTAAGAACAGCAGAAGCTGAAATTACCAGAGATGTCTTGAATAAAACGGCCTTGATCGTTCCAGAGAAGCTGTGGCGGTGCTGTTGCTGCATCGATTTTCTCTTCCGATGAGTATCGCCGGCGTCGGCGGCGTCTGCGTCCTCGGACAAATCTGCAGATGTACGGGGATAGCTTGTATCCTCGTTGGGAGGCTTGAAGCACTTGAACAACCTGTTCCTTCTTCTTCTTTCTAGCGTCGACATTGTCATCTTCTTGAGAGAGGGAGAGAGAGAGAGAGAGAGAGAGAGAGAGAGAGAGAGAGAGATTGCAGAGATGGAGGATTAAAAGGAATGAATCAGAGGTGCGAGTGAGAGGGGATGAGTTGTGTGGCGCGAAGGAATGCGTGAATTTAGGAGTTATTATGCATTTAGCAAAGCATACACCTTCAGAAATCAGAAATTACAATGGGCCATAAAAAAAAAAAAATTAACAATTATAATATAAAGGGAATTTACAGATTTGTACAAAACTTGCAAGTCATTACCCTGTCCGAATTTTTTTATTTGTAAATGCCTATTAGAATAATTGTACATTGATACCTGGTCCATGTCCGAATATTCCCATATAGCAATGTATTTGATAATACAGTGGAAAATGATACATCATATTAACACATTAAGGCACCATATTGAAAAGTATATGGGTACTATATAAACGAGTGGCGTGGTACATAATACACATATAAAAAGGTACGTCAAGACTGTAAAAATGCTACGCACAGTCAAACGAGTATAAAAATTTCTTACTGCGAATTTTTTATACAAATGTGTAGTTTCTGTAGATTCACCTCTATGGCATAACAAAATAAAAACATTTAGTCGTATAAATAACCATGCACAATAATTACTTATTCATAAATAATTGATTTCCAAATAGTATAAATTTTAGAGTTATACTTCCTTAAGATGATACGTATGTTAGTTTTCTTCTGTAACGGAGAATCCAACCCCATCATCAAACCTTACTCGCAAATCAATATTTCTACCATCACATACATTTTTTGTTTATGTGTTTTGAGTACTATTATTTGTTTATTTAGCAATTCTTTTAATCCTCACTAAATCATAAAACTGTCGTTATTTCATGTGATTTATATGATAAAAATAAATAAGCACATCCAATTTATTCTTGTTTTATGATGATCAATTTGATATCCAAATTATATATTTTTGTGATAATCAGAAAAATATGTTTTAACAGAGTGAGACAGAAAATGGTAAAAGGGATTGTGGGACACAAGATTTCAACCAGCAGCAGGTTGAAGCGGTTGTTTGAACGTAGAAGTCTCTACTCTATGCACGGAGTTACAGTGGGGGATATATTGATGAAGACTAATTATATTTATATATACTATAATATGATATCTTATATATATACAATCAAATGTAAATTTGTTCTCTATGCGTCACGTGTCCATTGTTATTATATTAAACAAATTAGAAAAATAAAAAATAAAAAACCACCCACTAACAAAGCGAAAAATACTATATTATATTAATTATACATATTTTTTCACGCCCGTAAAATGCACATAAAACTAGTCTTCATATTTACATGTACGACCATAACTGTACATCAGTAAAGTTAAATATGTAAAGAGAGAAAATCATAATAATAAGAACTACAAAACAATGTTATAGATAACGTGCGGGGATAGCTCAGTTGGGAGAGCGTCAGACTGAAGATCTGAAGGTCGCGTGTTCGATCCACGCTCACCGCATTTGTTTTTAATTTTCTTTATTTTGTTTTCACTTTTTTTCAACTTTATTTCCGGCCCAAGCCCGGCCCGATTCATTGCAATTTTCCAGCAAATTTCTATTTCTCTTTGGGTAGGAAGAAGGATCACGAATCTTCCCAAGAATCGTTGTACTATTTGCTAATGAAAAGCAAATATTGTTAAATTGCTTCTCTTTAGGGTTAGATAATCATCGGTGGCTGGCGGCGTTGACGACCAAAAACCGCACAATCGCCGGAAAGAGAGGAAATGGACCCACAGCCCGCGGTTTCCGGGTCGGGTATCTCAAAACCCGGATGGAAATGGAAGCAGATGGGCAGCGAAGAGAAGAGAGCGGCGGTCGACGATGAGATCAATAAGATGAATCGCCTCCCACAGAACAGCAACTACGCTTCCCACCGTTTGAGGGTTCTTACCAAAATCAAACACCTATTGTCTCTTCAGGTGAGTAAAAACCATCGATCGAACCCCATCTTTGAATGAATTTCTGCTTTGATCGCTTTTTTTAACTTAGTCGAGCGAGTGAGCTAATTGGGTCCAACAACTGCAGTAGATCATAGAAGAAGATGGAATGTCACTAACTCTGATTCCCACTGACAATCTGAAGTTGAATGATAATATGTTTGAAGACGAGCATTGAGATGATTCACAGTTGCGTGCTCTGTTTTTTTTTTTTTTTTTGCAAAACAGAGGACCATATCGCAGGACGAGGAGCTCGAGCTGCTCTTCTCGGGGCTTCATCTTTGAAACATGCATTTGATGTATGTGATTCTTGTCCTAGCTCTTCTTACTCATACATTAATGGCTGGAAATATCATGTTTCTGATACTATGAATTTCCCTTGAGCTGAGCTGTAAGCTATGTTCATATAATGTCAACTGTGACCAAACTCTGCTACTAGTTTGATTCTTGCATGTTTGTGTTGTGCTTGGTTTGTATTCATGTTTTGTCTCAGAATCTTCTAGCTTTGCTTGCATTTTCCTCCATCAACGCAGAGTTGTTGCTTCTTCCTCTTATCATTTTGAAAGATTTAAATCACATATCGGAAATTCGACTCGACCACAGAGTAAAGATGATGAACCTCTGTTCCATTGCTATTCAGTGTCTGTCTGGCTTTCTTTTGGATTATGGTACAAAAGCTCAGCTTTTCACAAACCTGAAGGATAATAATCTTCAAAATATATTTCGATTTCACATATATATGATCTCGAATTCGAATCAACACTACAGCTCCAGGAAACTTTGATGAGTTTCTGAACCTTTCTCCAATAGAACACGCTCACTCTGCATCTCTTATCTCTGCTTCAATATCAACCACTACAGCAGATGACTCCTTACCTACACACACACACACATTTCACAGTCCATTAGATTGCCATCAAAATCGAAAAAGTCGTAAGCGATATGAACTTTTCAATTGAGAGAACATATTGAAAAAAGAAGACCAAAATCGACGAAAAAAAGGAACCTTTGTTTTTACGACGAACGTTGTTGCTGTACGCTTGATTGAAGGTCGAGGTTTGGTTCGAAAATTTGACGGGTTCGCTTACAAACCTGTCTCCCTCCACTGCATAAAATAAAGAGGGAAGAACGAAGAAACTTATGTTAAAGGTTAGAAGAAATATATTGAGTTCATTCACTGATTAACTATGATCATCCTGTCAAAACAGAAGGAATAAAATCGAAACCTGCAAATGGCTGGGTACAAAACGGACAAAGCTGTAGTTCTTCGTTTAAAGCGGATCTACGGCAAAATAAAGTACAGAATCAGCGAAACGTACAAGGCTAAGCTTTCATAAAATCAGTTCAAAGTAGGGATTTTCTTTCTTGTTGGATTCTTACTTGAACACTTGAAATTCGTTTCCACAGTTTGGACACTGCAAATGTTTCCTTAAACATAAATTCAATCGTCGTTCGCCATGTGAACGAAAACAAGAAAAAACGGAAGAATATCTCACGCTGCTTTGAACAATATCTCGGCCAGCCCACCATACGAAAGCTCCAATGCCAATAATTGGTACGAGAACTGCAAGAAGCTGATATCAAGAAAGAAAGAAGGAATAGTTAGAAGTTAGACTATAGGCTAACTTGTAATGGATCGAACAACAAAAGTAAATATGCACTTGGCCATAATGTAATGGCGATTAAAAAGGATTGATTATAAAGAACATAAAAAGAATGAATACCCATAGAGAAACAATTGCATCAAGAAGCCAACCCAATTGTCCAGTCATAGAGAGATAGGTCAGCAAAACAGCCAAGGCGAGGTTTCCCAAAACCCTCGCAGTCTCGCCGTTGATTTTCCCACCACCACCGTCGCCGCCGGGACCATTAAACCCCTTATTAGACTCCGCCGCAACGACCCTTCTCCGTTCACCACACAAAATCCCATTTTTTCCCCTTCCCAGGCCTGCAAGAACCTCCCCCGCCGCTTCGGTCTTCAGCTTCCTTCGCCGGAAAAATTCGACCTTTGGGGTCGAAGGCGAGCGACAGCACAAGGGTTGCGATGGCTTTAGCTTACGGCGCGTGAAGCGTTTGTTCTTAGCATCATTGTCTCTTTTGGGATAGTTTGAAGATGAGAAAGTGATGGGAATATTCACTAACGCTTGCATCATTTCATAAATGTTAAGCTAAAGAAGCTTTTGGTTGTTGTCTATCTAATCTATGGAGTTCAGACAAAAGGAAATCAGTTTCATGGTTCTCGAAAGTCTCCTATGAGAAAGAAGATTAAAATCCAATATAGATATTTCTGGGAATTTTTAAGTAAATGGCCTTTGACGTGGTCAACGTTAAAAAAATAGCCTCCAAATGTAAAATGACTTTAACGCCCTTACTAATCGGCTCCCAGAAAAATGCGGAGTCCCTTGTTACAAAGCACGGGTCCCCTAAGCAGGGGGCCCGCCCCTGCTGTGCAGCAAATGGCGGGACCTCTGCTAGTATGGGCGGGGCCCCTGCTATATAGCACGGGTCCCCTGCCCAGCATGGGCGGGGTCCCGTGCTGCGGTAGGCACAACACAGCACGGGACCCCGCCCATGCTGGGCATGGGACCCGTGCTATATAGCAGGGGCCCCGCCCATGCTAGCAGAGGTCCCACCCATTTGCTGCACAGCAGGGGCGGGTCCTCTGCTAGCATGGGCGGGGCCCCTGCTATATAGCACGGGTCCCATGCCCAGCATGGGCGGGGTCCCGTGCTGTGTTGTGCCTACCGCAGCACGGGACCCCGCCCATGCTGGGCAGGGGACCCGTGCTATATAGCAGGGGCCCCGCCCATGCTAGCAGAGGTCCCGCCCAATGCACTTGGGCAGCCATATATATATAAAAAAAATATGTGTTGGGGATTTGAACCCACGACCTACTACATGAACGTCTGACTACACAACCACTGGACTATACCACACCCGCCCACCCTAGTGCGACCCCGATTTAACATAATGGTTTTTACAGACACTGTAAAAAGACGAAAATACCCTTAAATTGAAGGCTATTTTTCAAAAGGTAGAATCGACGGGGCTATTTTTTTAAAGTTGACCGAGTCAAAGGCTATTTTTTAAAAAGACCCGATATTTCTGTTGCTCGCCATTTTTATTTTATATATTTTTCACCAATAGACTTATTTTAATCGTCAAACCTAAGAAAAAAAAGAAGCAATACGATCATCAACGAAGATCAATCTGTGTCATCAACCACTGAATCTACTACAAGAAATCAAGAATCCCACGGCATAATTTCACTTCACTCATTCTTTTCGTTGGCCTTCTTAGCTTCTGAGACCGATGATCCCTTAATGTAAGGCTCAGAGGTGTAAGCATATTGCATGGAAAGAGAGAAGAAAACCATCGACCGAAGAGCTTGCTGAAGATGCTCAACGTTCAGCCAAAAATGGTTCGATTTGATTATCCCCATTGCCAACAAAACAAGCGCAATACCCTAATCGAAAAACAGAGAATCGCAGATAGCAAACTCATCGATTCATAAAGAAATATTTCTTGCCAAACCTGCCAAAAGCAGAATAAAACGATGCCCTTTACACACAGAAACTTTGACAATGGCTTGTGTGGAGCCGATTCCTTGGCAAAGACGTCGTAGAACACCACAAGGGCGTAGAGGGCAAGCGAAACTGATACGTTTAGTACGATCGTAAATGCCCAGCTTAGCCAATTTGGGTAGACATCGATGAGCTGAAGTCCAATCATAAGAACAGAGCACAAGGGACTTGTGATGTAAGGAGATCATACGCAGATTTTCGACGAGTTTAGTTTAGGGATCAAACCGTGAAGAGAGTGAGGGGAAAAGAGTGATGGATTTCCCGCCCTTTGATTTCGTCGGGGACTTCGTGAAATCCTCAGTTTCTAAAAGAACAAAGCAACAAACATAGTAGAGAAATAGTGTTCATATTCAAGAAATTATTTTTCCACATTGAGAAATAAAGGGCAGGAGAATGAAGAACTTACGAAATACTGCTTCGCGCTCGAGGCGAACTGTGATGAGTGAGATCAAGAAATCAGTGGAATTTACAATGTTTGAAATTGTAATGTCAATTTTTTAGATGCAAGATAGTATATAAAAACTGCAGCTTGAATTTATAAGAACATCTTTAGGAGTCGTTGCTTTAGAATTGATGCGCGGGTGGGTATATATTTATTATACTTTGAAAGGTCTGTCGCTATTTGTCTATATTTATGTAGCAACACTATAAAAAGATTAATCTAAATGCAATATTCATGGACAATATGGTCTAAAGCACAGTCAAAAGGTTCAGCCCAGAAAACACAGATAAGAGTCGGTAATTATATGGATATGGATATATAGGCATAGGCTTTTTAAATCGATCCCAGAGAAACGATTCTTATTTGATCAGCCTTGCTCTCCCTCGTCGTTTATCGAAACTTTAATTGAGTGTTGTTTCTAATATTTTATTTTCTTTGATCTCTTTTCTCGAGAGGACGGATACATACATACATATTCATGAAGAAGGTTGTTTTCCCAATAACAATAATAATGAGGAGAAAAACAAAAGGCAAAAGAGAAGAATCAGGCGTAAGATTTAAGAATAGCCCCACAAAAGCTGCACACAATGGCTTTCCAAGACTTGCAATGGAATGGGACAAAACAAAACCTCGTCAATGTCCTCATCTCCGCCACCAAAGCGCCGCGCCGGCACCGCGAGCAACTTCCGGCCACCGGCCTCGTCCGCCGCACCTCCCTCTTCTGATCCACTAAAAAGCAGAAACAAACCATATGATATATATGTATATAATATATATTATATATATCTTTTTCAATGATAATGTGCACAAAAGAATTAAAGAAAGGGTTTTGTTGCTTTCAGAGTTTCTCTTCTGCGATCAACGGAGTAGAGATTATAGCTAGAGATATGCTTGTTTTGACTTATGAGAGATAAGAGAGGATATGTGTAATATAAATATGTGTGTCCGTTAATTGTTTCTGATCAAGACTTAGATGTCCCAAACTCTAAATTAAAAGAAATGCATTATCAGATGCAATCAGTAATTCAGTATCGACAAGAAGTTGATTAGTACGTTGAGTATGCGATTATTAATTAGTTGCTCACATGTATGCGGTAAAGATAGATCAAGCTCATTGAATATTATGCCATACAAATTATAACCAAATATTTTTACCCGTTACTTGATATCGGAATACGTTTCGCTTATATTTTCCCTAATTGATATGTAATATAACATCAATATATTCGATATGTTATCTGGATTTTTCGAGTATAATAGATGGACTTGGTGTATATTTAAACGTTTCATCAATTGTCACAATTTTCTTGTATTGCATTTTGTTGTCTGTGTATCGTATATATATTTGTTATTACCTTCTATCCTACGACTGTAGCTCTCATGAATCTGATGCATGGACGAAAGTGCATTAATTGGTTGCAAGGAATATATAAAAAAATAAAAAGGTTTTTGTACGTTCGTTTGCCATACAATATGGACTCAATCAATGTCTTCACCCATTCATGAAACATGTCATGCCACGTTCGCTGTCTATATTTGAAAAAGAATATGTTCTATTTTTCAAATAGTAGGTATTATATGAACGGCACTACACATAAATATCTAATTGCATAAAATTTTTACAAATAGGAACCTATGTCAGAAATTTTTTTTTTTGTAAAGAAAAATTTTCAATACCACAAGAACCCATGTCAGAAAATTTTACAAATAGGTACCCGATTTAATTATTACCAGTTTCTTCAGTCATGGCGTACCTTCTTGTGTGTGTATGGCGTATCATAACATGTTGATATAGGGTACTTAAATGTGTTCGCACGGCGTACGTATGTTTTAAATAGGACGTACCTAATTGTGCTAATACGATGTACCGTTTTCTATTATATAGGGTACCAAATTGTGTTGACATAGGGTACTCGAATGTGTAGTATGGCGTACCTGCGGCGGATCGGGTACCTATCTGCAAAAAAAATTATTCTGTTAGATACCTACATATAAAAAAATCCTGATAGTGTACTAAATTACAATTTTTTTGCAGATAGGGTAAAGACCCCTATCAAATCATAATAATTTTCACGAATCATCTTTTTTGAAGGTATGAGATCCTCTTTTTCAAATTATGTTCTACTATATGTCCAACTTAGGAAAAATCATTACAACCCCTACCAAGTGTTTAAACACTCGTATATATCATTACACCTAATATTTAACACGTAAAGAAATATATAATTTTAATGAAAACATATAATATTGATTTGGAATACCTAAAAAATACAGGTGGTTTGGAGCAGAGGATCTAAAGCAGATTGACAGCCAATTCTCTCAAAACCCAAATGTTATATTAAAATTTTGTTGAACTACCGAATTCAGTTACACAAAATATGCCCTTCAAAAGCAAGGAAGGACCATAGGTTAGATAAATGCATGTATATTGCAAGGACAACCATAACCAATTAAATGTTTTCGAATTTTTGCCCACGAAAGTAGAGCAAGATGGCGCATCCTATTTTCCATTTTTAGAACATTATTTGACGTTTATAATATGTACTAAATGCTGCGCTATTAATACGCAGACCTAATTAAACGTACCCTTTATGAGTTGGCAGTCCGTAATAAGTATTGAAGAAATTTCAAGGCAAGCCAAAAAACTTGGAAATTGTAATTATCTTTCTAACCATCAATTATTCTTTTTATCTGAAAAAAAAAAAAAAAAAAAACAGAACAGTTGATAAATGTATGTAATTTACGAAACGGTTCAATGGGCCTTCGGGCTGGGAATTATGTTGAGGATTGTTACTGGTGCTATGATGAATGTTCTTTCTCATTTTAAATAAAAGATTTGTACTTTAGGCTATATTCGAATAATTATTATTTGCAAGGCTTACGCAATGTTTTAGGTGTTTTAATGTTATTTAATGCTATCGGTTTGTGAATATGAATTCAGTGTGATTTTACTTTCTGCATGCATGTACTTCGATTTTATACTTTGTCCACGCAATGGACGACGTTTTACTAGTTAGTATAACGTACTATTGAACTTTTAGAAAATATTAATAAAGCCCGAATAATTTAATTAAGTTGAATTTCAAAGTCGGTTCTTATAGAAAATCATGTCGTTATTAGTCCGCGTTGACCAGCAGGCCTTGATTAACGGAGCATAGTGAGGGCAATTAGTATATAGTTTACCTTGAGACACACAAATAATAATTAAGCAAATCATGTGACGTGTAACATGTTGTTGATTTCCTTACATCATACTTTATGCGAAAAATCATTTCACCGACTGCTGAAAATCCTCATGCGACGAGTATATGATAATATAAAATTTTCTCACCTCGCTTCTTTCGATCTACTTTTAATTGTTATTAAACCTATATATATAAAGATATACTATAAAATAGAAGTATGCTAATTGTTGAAATCACTAATTGATACGAACAAGAACATAACTAATCGTTGACTTAAACAACGACTCGTGCCACTTCCACGATATCATGTCGGATCTTATATCCCCTATTACAAATATCTTATTTATTTAACATACTTATCTTAAAATGTGACGTATATACTCGGGTGAATAGCTCGATACTTAACAGAAAATGATGCAAGAAATAGTACAAGAATCAACTTCATTACCAAAAACGCGCCATGGAATAATCGCATAACTCCAAATTCAGCACCAAACTTTTTCTCATCTGTCAGAAAAAAACCGCGTGATATTACGCAATAAATGCAAGGAATAAATATTTATTATACTTAAACATATGGGGATTTTATATATTATTCTTTCAAAAAAAAAATAGTATATATTATCAGATAGCATACGAATCCACCAACATTGCCAATCTACTCATTGACTTTTTCAATGGAAAGGTTGAATCTTACCCATCACTATTTCACATACCCATTTTCCACTCAAATTGACCTAATACGTAGTACTATCACTCACCGCTCATAACAATCAAACCTTTGGAATATGTCTTTTTTAACACGAATTTTGTCGATCTATAGTTAAAGATTAGATTTTTCTTAACTTTGTAATGTCTAGATTTTTTAAATTAAATGACGCAGTGATAAAACTAATGCGCTCTTTCAAACTGTGGGTAAGTAATTTTTGCCAAGTTAGATGTTCAAACATAAAGGTCAATTGCCATTTAGCTATTAAACAAATACTTGTGTAATGACCATACAAATCTCTAGTAATCATTCTCTTTCCTCGTTTGAATCACTGAATTCTTTGTTTCTTATATATAACTTAACATATGCATATATCTTGTAAGAGATATCTCTTCCATCTTTAACACCTCGCACTTCGTAAAGTGCATCTTACCTACTATATCTAAATTAATAAGCTGCTACGCCGAGATCTAATTCCTAAATCTGTCAAAAATAAACATAAATGACAAAATCGTCATCACCGCCGTCGCCGACGAGAGATTGGACCGAAATCAGCTCAATCTACGGCGTCGAAGATCCTCACACGCCGCTCTTCCTCCTAACAAACGCCGTAATCTTCTCAGCCCTATCGATCATCTTCCTCCACTGCTTCGAACCCATCTGCCACTTCTTGGGTCGGTTCTTCTGCCCCGGCACGGCCCGTTTCCTGGCCGGATTCGCCGGCTCCGTCACGGCCCTCACCGCCGTGTGCCTCTTCTTCGCTGCCGGACACTTCTTCTACTCCGCCGTGTCCCTCCGCTGGGAGATGTCTCAGCGCATCGCCTCCATGGTCGGCGGCGGCGATTGGTCCGCCGTGGGAACCGTTCTTGACTTGGGCTGCGGCCGCGGCATGCTGCTCAACGCGGTGGCCCTTCAGCTGAAGAAATACGGGTCTTCGGGTTGGGTCGTGGGGCTGGGCCCGACCCGGACTCTGAGGACGGCGGGTCTGGAGGGCGTGCACGAGTATGTCACGTGCAGGTAAATTGAACGTATAATATTTTCCTTTTTCTCCGACTTATATTTATATTGTAATATTATTTAGGTCCGGCGATCCGAGAAAGCTTCCCTTCGGCGACGGCTACTTCGACGCGGTGGTGTCGGCGTTGTTCCTCCACACGGTGGGCAAGGAGCGCCGGCCGAAGTCCACCGCGGCGGCGGAGGAGCGGACGCTTGTCCTCGGCGAGGTGGTGAGGGTGCTCAGGCCCGGCGGCGTGGGGGTGGTGTGGGACCTACTTCACGCGCCGGAGTACGCGCGGCGGCTGAAGGAATTGGGAATGGAGGACGTCACCGTGTCGGAGAGAGTCACGGCGTTCATGGTCAGCAGCCACGTAGTGTCTTTCAGAAAGCCACGTCAGCATTTCGTACGGCCTTTTTGCGAAGAAGATTGGATGCGATTCGACGTTAATCTTTGCTGAGTTTTTATTTTTTTTGTTTATATATATAGTGAAGTTTAATCCAAAAGTTACTATCTGGTGAAACGAAGTGGAACCAGATTAGGCCTTTTCAACCTCGTGAAAATGAGAAGTTGTTAGAACTGTGCTATCTGTGAATGAATTCGATTTCAATTGGTCTACCAAAATTTGATTCAATGTGAATTTGGGGGACTATATAGTAAGGGATTAGTCCGGCTGAAAGGGTTTATTGGTTGATAATAATGTTCCAAAATATATGTAAAGTAACTTAGCACTTGCCATAACGTTCAAATATATATTTTGTGCAGCAACTTTAATGGGATGGATTGATAAATGCTAATTTGTTTACCTGAAAGTACTTGTATTGAATTGATTGTGCGAAATAAATTTAGTTGATTTTTCTTAAGAGGGTTGGTAGGTGATGGTCTAAGGTCAACATTTCGAAACACGAAATAAAACGATGACTAAGAAATTAAGACAATGAAAGTTGAAATTAACATGACACGATGAAAAAGAGAGGCTAATAATTACTCCTTTTTTACACGGACGAAATAGAATATGTGAAGGTCCCAAAAGTAAAATTTGGTTCTTTTCCTTGCATTCCTTCAAGTCAAACAATATAAAGAATAATATATATGTATGTAATGTATCTTCAATCCTCAGAAATCATCAAGGGATGCAAGTTTTAGAGAAACGGCTAGGCGTGGGCTTAAAAGTGCGCCACCTCATCAAGCTCGGCCTATGACACGGCGGAGGAGACAAAGCTCTCCTTACAATCTCTATACTCGCTTGTTGCCTTCTCTTCAAAAGAAAACTCTCTCTATTGATCGACATGTCGTTCCAAAATTGGCTCCTCAACGATCGAATAGTACTATTATTGCTATAATAAGAGAGGCGGGACTTCGAAGAAAGAAGGTAATAACGTGAAATAGTAATCGAGTTTTTGTAGATCTTGGAAGAAGATGGCGATGGAGGGATTGATCTTCTTGTAGTGGTAGAATCCATTATTATTATTTTTTTATTCGAAGGAGTGATTGAGGATTAGATTATTGATGTTTGCAAGATGTTATGGGAGTTTGATTTATATATGGTGCGTGTGGGAGATGAGATGGTGGGGGTTAGGTTCTTTTCTTGGGAGTTTCTTTGATTAAAGACGAGTTTGAATTCAACAATTTGGACATTTGACTTTGTAGTTTGACCGAGTTAGTGTAGTGGACATATGGTGGAACATTATATACAGTGTGGTTTTGGTTGACTAGTTCACTATAGTTGACCTCTTCTTTTTTTCCACATTTTGTTGACCGGATATTCATTTCAAAAAGGTTAGGTGGGTGGCTTGGCTATTTATTCGCAACATTCTAGAAAATATAACTGATTTTTTCAACTATGTAAGGACGCGATGTTGCAAGATTGGGCTTGGCTCATTATTATAGAAGTAAGATGATAGTTAACTAATCCATTAAGCTCTATGGCCCATTATGTTGTCTTGATGTATTATACAATTACGCAAAAATGTCTTAGTTCTAATTCAACTTCTTCATCTTCACCTTCGCTTCTTCCATGGATTCTAAAGCGTAAACGTGTCACATCATCGTCCGATATGTAGACCAATGACCCCTAGAATATGTTAATTAGTCTCATGTATAATTATTTTGATGTGGCATGTCGACATGGCACGAATCAATGCCACATCAACAAGTGTCCACATAAGGTGTTCAGATAAAGTGAGCACCATAAAATTCCTCCACGCAACTAATATATCTTCAATTAACTTTTGCAAAACGTTTCGTTTCTCCGCGGAGTAATGTTCAACCGACAAGTTTACAATCAGGTTAGGTTATGGTTCCCAAGACAAATAGCCGATCTTCAAATAAATTCAATTACGCATTGAAGCTTATTAAATGTAAAGCCGATAATGTAGAAAAATACAGCAATTAAACTCATATAAATGAAAACTCATCATACTCACGAGTTGAGCCACAAACTGAAGATTACATCTATACCTCTTCAAAAATGAATCTGATAATTTAATTGTGCAAAATAAACAATGTAAAATTCTGATTTTGTCAATACGGAGCAGTTCAACGACGAAAGTTGAATCAGAAAATAGTCAACGCAATGTGTCTGGTTTATTAAATTTTGACAATTATAAATAAACTAAGTATTGCTTTCGCGTGCCAATATGTCGATAAAAAAACATAGTTTGTTCCCTAGAGTCAGACAAATATGAACTAATTATCAAGTAATCAAACCTTTTATATTATCACGCCTCCTGATTAAAATTGTGCGACGAATCGATCGCTAATGACGCATATAAAACTTAATAACTGGCTCAATGTAATAAGGAAAGGTCGAACACGGAGATATTTAACTTGTACATATAGGAGTAAAAATTGAATTTTTTTAAATACATTTACAAGTATATTAGTTCGTCCGTTGAATGCAATGGTTAGGTAACTAAATGCGCATGGCTGCTGATGATTCCTTTTGTACCAACTCTCTTAAAATTAACTCTCTAGACAAAACCCTAGCCCTATATTTATATCCTTCAAAATCCCATGAATAATTACATCTTTAAACTCGAAAAACATATGCGAATGGAAAACACTGAAAGTCCCACAAACGTGGACAACCATCGTGTAATAAAAAATCGTGTTCCCAATACAGCACTTCACAGAAAGAATAAGTTCGACGACGAAGCTTCTTTGAAAGCAACCGCCAGCACAAAACGCCCTCGAAAGATTCGCGATTCTAATAAGTTGATCTCCTTCCCCTTTCCCCTCGAAGATTACGATCATCACCATAGCCCTCAAATTCAAGCAAAGAAGGAAAGCTTCCAAACTATAATCTCTTTCTCTCATAATAAATCCGACGAATTAACGATGAGCTTCCCTAGTAATACGAGCGCTGAAAACCCTAATAATACGAAGAATTACCGAGGAGTTAGGCAACGCCATTGGGGAAAATGGGTGGCTGAGATTAGACTACCGAAGGATAGAACGAAGAGGCTATGGTTGGGCACTTTTGAGAGCCCAGAAAAAGCAGCCATGGCTTACGATAGAGAAGCGTTTAGGCTGAGGGGCGAAGGCGCGAAATTGAATTTCCCAGAAATGTTTTTGCCCGTCGAGAAGAAAGCGAATGGAAATCATATTATTGGGGATTCGAATTTAGATTATTCTTCGACGGAGGTATTGGAAAACCATATCATTGAAGATCTTAGTTCTTTCAATGGTGTGGCATCGGACAATAATTTTTCGCAGCTACAACCTTATTTTTCGGATTTTTCGATGTGGGAGAGTTATTGCAATAATGCTGATTTCTTGCATGATCATGTGTCTGTTTTGCCGGCCTCAGATGCTGAATGAAAGGGATTTTCCCAGAAGAACATACGTGTATGGTATGTATGACATACTATTGTTCGTCAATGACTTAAAAAATTAACATGGAATTACATATGTATGCAGTATGCGCAATGGTAATTTTTTGTTATGAAGAATTTTCAATTGTTGTGACGTAGTTAGATTATATTACGAAAATTCGTTAGGATAATGAGAATTGAACATGGTTCTATTCTATTCGCTTGCAACTCTTTAGTATGTTGCCGTGAGAAGGAAAATCGAAGGATAAATCTATTCTATTTTATTAAACGTTAGGGGTGGCTATAAACGAGAGAATTACAGAAATAATGTTGTTTTGAGATTAGAATTACAAAACTAATCAACTTTTTTAATTCTAACAATTTTTATTTTCATTTTAACCATAAAAATACTTAAAATTTCATATTTTTACTATCGTAAATTCCAAATAGCACAACACTTGTTAATAATTAAATTTTTACCCCAACTTATTTTAACTCGATAATATTAAAAATATGTTACTTAAAAAAATAAATCAAAAAAAATTTAAAAACTTGGAATGACCTACCCCTCCGACATGAGTTCGATATCTATGAATATGATCCATCAACTTATTCATTGCCTTGGCTCATAGAAACACAATAAAAATTCTTCTACAACTATATTAAGCTAAACTATTGATTAAACCAATATATTAATTAAACAATTACTTAAAAGAAAAATAAATAACTAGACATTGGACTCAAACTATCAACATTTATAAAAATTCATAAAACATTCAAATAAGCAGTATTTGATAAAAACAATTTCTAGATAAGTTGTCATGAAAAGTCATCATTGTTTTTCCTTGAGTGTTTCTTGTGACGGTCCATTTCACATGGATATCGCCGTGCTCGCTTTCGTCCGATTTTCTCTCTGGACGTAAATAAGGATTGTGTACCACACAACGACATGATGAACCGATCAATCAAAATCAAAAGAGTGAACTTTCAGTATAAAGGAAATCAAACGTGTGATGAGTGGAAACAAACTAATTTACAATCTTTCTTCATAAAGGAAATCGATCAAACATGTTACTGTAATCTCTTTTACTGTGTTATCTCTTCTTACAATGTGATCTCTTCTATTGGCGAAGCGAAACGTGGGAGTCTATAAGGTCAATATTATTCTTTTGATTTATTTCTTTAATTAACATACTTTTAATATATTTGAGTTAAAATAAGTTGGGGTAAAAATTTAACTATTAACAAGTGTTGTGTTATTTGAAATTTGCGATGGTAAAAATCGGTAATTTTAAGTATTTTCGTGGTTAAAATGAAAATAAAAATAATTTGAATTAAAAAAGTTGATTAGTTTTGTAATAGTTTTAAAAACTCAACTAGTTTTGTAATTTCTATCTCAAAATAACACTATTTCTGTAATTCTCTCGGCTATAAACTGCTCATTAGTCTGTTAATTTCACAAAAAATAATAAAATTTTAAAATCGCCGACTATCTTTTAGTTACTACTATTTTTTAGCTAATTACTATTTCTAATTAATTCATATACCTTTAAGTTTATAATTAAATTATATAATGCAGACGCGAGTTTGAAAAAGTACTAGTGTAGTGATTAATAAATATTAGTGCTTAGCATATGTAAGGTTATTAGGTCAAGCATGCTTGATGAACATGCTGGGCTGGTCAAATAATATGAAGTCCAAATGGTTGGCCCATAGAGAAGCCCAAACCGATTTCACGGGAAATTTTTGCAAGATTAGTCATATAAAAGGGTTTTAGGGTTTAGCTAGCTATCTTTACCGTTCATACTTCATACTCCCCGGCAAGTTAGATTATCGAGCTCTTTTCCGTAGTTTGATTTCGAGTTGCTTCGTGACGTTTTTTTCAATTTCCCATTGCTTTCTTACAGATTCTTGTGGTGGCATGGGTAATAAGAAGAGAAAGCTCGTTGAAACACAGGCGAAATCCGAGGTAAATGAGGTCGAAAATCCGCCGGAGAGACCTAAACGGACCCTTCTTGGCTTCAAAAAAGAGGTCATAGGTGATAGGGAATCAGACGACGGCGGCTCATCCCAAGTGTGTTTCAGGAATAAAGAGAAGGTCTTGGTCACCTGTTCTCGTCGCATAAATTTCAGGTTTTTTTTTTTCGATGTGTTTCCAATTTCGTCTTAAATGCTCTAGGAACTGACTGTTTTTCGTTTGCCTGCTGTTGGGAATTTGTTTTCTGAGCTTTTTGTGCTGATGGGATGCTTACTATTGTGTCTTAGGTATCGTCATTTGATGCTGAACTTGGTCGGGCTTTTACCTCATTGTAAGAAGGATAATAAGGTTGAGTCGAAGGAGAGTAAAGGCGTGGCTTTGAATGAGCTTGTGGAGCTTAGGAGTTGCTCGTCTTGTCTATTTTTCGAGGTAACATCTCAGCTCTTATTGGCATATGCATATGAATCAAGTGGTTTGGAATTTTGAGGTCTTTTTTAGCTACCCTATAATATTAACTCTTGAGAAAATTTTGATTTTTCCAAAATTTCAGTGCAGAAAAGGGAAAGACCTTTATTTATGGCTGGCTAAGTGCCCCAATGGCCCTTCTGTCAAGTTTTTGGTGAACGCAGGTAAATATCGTATGATACAATACAATTTTCTCTTGACAGTATGATATGTTCCTTTAAATTTCACACAATATCTGTCGTTTAATGATTCTTTTTCATCCATGGTGCTACTTACGATAACTTGTGAGTTGTTTGTCGTAATTAAGTTGTGTATTCATGTTGTCGAAGTGCACACAATGGAGGAACTGAAGCTTACTGGAAATCATTTGAAGGGCTCGCGACCCATCCTCACGTTTTCGTCCAATTTCGATCAAAAACCTCACTGGATGCTTTTGAAAGAGATGATAACTCAGGTTCGTAATAGAATATTCCTTGAATCATTATACGTATCTGTGTTTGCCCGTGCTTTCAGTTTCAACTACTTAACGCCTTATTCACGCTGATTCGTGGGTCATTTTCATTGAATTTTTCACCATTGTATAGATATTTGGCACCCCAAAGGACCATAGGAAGTCCAAGCCTTATCATGATCATGTGTTTGTTTTCTCAATAGTAGACGACCATATATGGTTCAGGAATTATCAGGTAGCTCTCATTCTTGCCCAATGCAATAAAATACCCTTCAAAACCCTTTTTAACTTGCTACATTCTTGTTTTATTTACGGCAGATTTCATGTCCAAACAGCGGACCACAAAAATTGGACCGTGGAGACATGGAAAAGATTACCCTGATTGAGGTTCTATTTTCTTTTTTCCGACTGATAATTTCGTTTCAAATCGATGTGATCCGATACTTCTTCCCTGTTTATAGGTTGGTCCAAGATTCTGTTTGAACTTTGAATTGGCTATTGAAAAATACTTACATGACATTACTAATCGATATTGTGATAGCCAATCCCTTTTGAGGTTTATGTCTCATCTCACGTTAATAAGTCATCAATATCATCAAATTTTATAAAGACTGTTGAGTTTAAAACTAATGCTTGAAAATTTCTCCACTTATAAATTGAATACAAATATGAGATATAAATATATCTCGCTCTATATATACATTATATGCAACTAATATATCTGCAATTAACTTTGCAAAACATTTCGATTCTCCGCGGAGTAAATGTTCAACCGACAAGTTTACAATCAGGTTATGGTTCATAAGACAAATAGCCAATTTTCAAATAAATTACATTATGCATGGAAGTATATTAAATGTAAAGCCCATGAAGAAAAATACAGCAATTAAACTCATATAAATAGAAACAAACACATCATACTCACGAGTTGAGCCACAAACTGAAGATTACATCTGATGGTGGGACGGTCCCGGAATGGATGTAAAACACTAAATACGAAACTGGTGATGTAAATGCTGACTGAAATGTTGAGGCAACACTCGATCTCACACAGAATGTACAGCGGATAAAACTCGATATTTAGTGACGAAAAACAAAGAACACGAGATGAGAATTCTGTGCAGCAAGTTAGAAACTTGCTGCGTGCCTCATGGCGAAATTCCACTATTACGATGGATTACAAAAACAACTATCCGTAGATAGTAAAATCAAGCCTAGAAAACTACGAATCGAAAAGATCCTGCAAACGACTACGAAGTACTAAGACTTCTGCACACTGAATACTAGGCTAAACAATAAAAGAACTCTCGAAGTCACTCAAACTCAATGTATGCTTCGCTCTCGTTTTCTCGTGTCTCGCTCGTGTGTTGATAACGATAAAATGAAGTCTCGTATAAGTACTTCGACTTCTGAACGACTTGGACAACGTCCATACTGCCCACAACGTCCACTAACTTCAATATGGCCGTTGGAAGTTAGCTTGGACTGCCTCAAACGACTTAGTCTTGTCTTGAGCTTCAAGACTCCTATTTTTAGTATGTTGCTTCCTAGTTTCGCTCCTCCACTCCCACGCTTATTCCACACGGTTTGAACCCTTCTAATCCTTATCTAAGTCCTGCACATTACTAAGGAAAGCCACGAAAATAGGTTAGACAGTTTTCGGGTATGAAAGATAAAACCGAGGGTTGACCAATTCTCAGACAACTATGTTGACGGGAATGTGGTCTCCACATTGTCAACCACAACAATCTCCCCCTTTTTATCTTTCTTCCCAAAACTGTTGCAGAAGTTAGGCGTAACGAAAACTCCCCCTGATAGCCACATATTCTCAACCACAAAACGTTAGACAATGGTTAGAGTAAATGCAAACAGAATGGCACTTAAAGCATTCAAAGTACTAAGAACTTAGTACATAGCCATAGGGGTTCTGAAGATAAACATCTGCAAAACAAAACAAACAAAGTGGTCCATAGGCAACATAAAATCACGCGCACGCAAAATAAAAACACAAGTCAGATAGGCATGCAAAAACAAAATGGCACAAAAAAGTGCGCATGCACAAAAAACGACCTAGACCACATATGGTCTAAATCGCTGGACTCTGACTCGTATCAGCACCCGCGTCATTTCCAGCTCCTTCTTGATCCTGTACTCCCCCTGTCTGATTGGCTCCTTATTCTGCTCCCCCTGAATTTCAACTTGCAAAGTCACTCAACATTGGTCAGGAGTCATGATCTCCACCATCCATCTGCACAAACACCTTCTCCCCCTTTTTGGGAAGAAAGTAAACCTCAGCGAACTTCTCTCTGAGCAATCGGAAAAGTACTCTTGTCATTTCAGACACTTCAGCGCTTTCTGCAGATTCGATGTTGAGGTAAATGTGGAACCAACATCTGGACCAACATTCTGGGACTCAGAAACAGGTGAGTTTGCCATAGAGAAATCAAAGATAAATTCAAGAAATGGAGATGCAAGACAGAATATAAACCCTTGATTGTATCGAAAGAGTTCAAGAGCAATTAGAAAAATTGCAGAGAGGGGAGTTCGACTTATGTAACTAGGGATTGTGTAGTGGAAAGTTATCAAGCTCACTCAAGTCGAAACTGCTACATAGAAGCACCAACGAAAAAAAACTATCCTATTAGTCATATCAAATAAACGTGGAGGGAGTGGACATAAAAAAATAACCGTTGGGTCATTAAACTCACTTAGGCAATTTAAATGATAGAAACGAATTTGATAATCAACATGCCTAAGTAAAATCGAGCTGAACATGTTATAAGCAGAGGTAACTCACGTGAGCATAAAGAGCACATTAGACCATGTTTCAACCAAAAAATACCAAGTCAAAAATCCAAGTAGGCGCAAGTAAGACTAACCGTTTAGGCGACATTGAGGATCACTTGAGACAAGCGTAACATGCTGTTCTTCGAGAGTTCTAATGCAATTCTGAGAGATATCTAGACTAGACACAAAATACTGACAAATGCAAGACAAAAAGCTAAAACAAGTAAACGAAAGCACATAAAATATAGCAATACCGAACTGACTGTTACATATGTTGCTTCAACATTTGACTCAACATTCTAATTCCGTAATCCTAGACTTTTCTGCTCAACCCTTCTCTAAACCAGTTCCCCTTATTACCCTTTCACCTTATTAATCTAACCGAAATCATGCACTGCCCTTATACCCTATGCCTCAAGGTTTGGCTTTTTGTCGCATAGTATACATCGTCACCGCGAATGCCGTGTACCTACGGAAACTTATTACCAAGTACCTATATCTAGCAAAGAGTTTATGAGCATGCTTATACGCAACAAGGATTGGCTTTTTGTCGCAAAGAGTACATCGTCACAGCGAATGCCGTGTACCTAGGGACGTATTACCAAGAGCCTATTAAAAAGGGATCGGGTTCATTTAGGGACCAGTCAAGAAGAGTCAATCATTTCACAGGAAAACGGAACAGAGTATTTCATCAAACATTAAAGCAGTAACAATCTAATCTGGCATATGCTATGTTGATCCAAATGTTGGACCAACATTCAAACTGACATGTGCAAACCTATGGATTTCTTCAGGTCCGAGAACCTTTCAGAATCCAATGCTTTCGTGAATATGTCTGCTAACTGATGTTTTGTGTCTATATGCTCAATGCGCACTAACTCTTTCTCTACCATATCTCTCAGAAAATGATGCCTTATATCTATATGCTTTGTGCGTGAATGCTGGATAGGGTTCTTAGATATGTTGATGGCACTAAGGTTATCACAATACATGAGGACTGAATCGCACTCTAAACCATAGTCACACAACATGCTATTTAACCACATTAACTGTGTACAGCAACTACCCGCAGCAACATACTCAGACTCAGCAGTAGATAAAGACACACAGTTCTGTTTCTTACTATACCATGCAACTAAATTATTACCTAAGAAGAAACAGCCGCCACTTGTACTCTTGCGATCATCCTCGTCACCTGCCCAGTCCGCATCGCTATAGCCTACAAGACTCAAATTAGTATCTTTCGAGAACCATAATCCTAGGCTACACGATCCACTCACATAACGAAGAATTCGCTTAACCGCATTAAGATGGGACACTTTAGGCTCAGATTGATATCTAGCACATACACATACGCTATACATGATGTCAGGTCTACTAGCAGATAAATATAACAAGCTGTCTATAATTGAGCGATACAATGTTGGGTCAACATTCTGTCCCACATTGTCCTTACTTACCTTTTGTGTAGACCCCATAGGCGTTTTCATTACCTTCGACGTGTCCAATCCAAACTTCTTAACAGTATTCTTTGCATATTTCTCCTGGGACATAAAGATTCCATCGCTGCCCTGCTTAATCTGCAACCCTAAAAAATATGTTAGCTCGCCAATCATGCTCATCTCAAAGGTGGTGTTCATCGCCTGCACAAACTGATCTAGCATAGAATGTGAGCTTGAACCAAAAACAATATCATCAACATAAACTTGGGCAATCAAAATATCAGAACCGACCCTTTTAACAAAAAGAGTACGGTCTGCCTCACCTCGTACGAACCCAAATTCAAGTAAAAAAGTGGCTAACCTAGCGTACCAAGCTCGGGGCGCTTGCTTCAATCCATACAAGGCTTTCTGCAGCTTAAAAACATGATTAGGATAATGGGGGTCTTCGAATCCCTTAGGTTGTTCGACATATATTTCCTTATCAATGTACCCATTCAAAAAAGCACCCTTAACATCCATTTGATGTAAAGTGATGTTAAGATAACATGCAATAGCTAACAAAAGCCTAATCGATTCTAACCTAGCAACAGGAGCAAACGTCTCATCAAAATCTATCCCTTCTACTTGCGTATAACCCTGAGCTACTAAACGTGCCTTGTTTCTAACTACTCTACCATGCTCATCCGACTTATTCTTAAAAATCCACTTAGTACCTATGACATTAATGTCATTAGGTCGTGGTACTAAAGTCCAAACTTGGTTCTTTTCAAACTGCAAAAGTTCCTCTTGCATGGCATTAATCCAATAATTATCCTTGAGAGCTTCAAGAACATTCTTAGGTTCTACCTCAGAAACAAAGCAAATAAAACGTACCTCAGCGTATACCGAATTCATGCATACGTTTCTTACCATAGACTTATAGTCTTTGCGTGGCTTGTCTCTCGTCTTCCTTCCTTCATTCACGTCACCAATGATGAGGTCAGTGGGATGGTTCTTCTGTATCTTTGCTGGCGGATCTCTTCGCACTTCGCTGGGTCCAGCCTCTGCATCGTTCTGTTCAGGTTCAGTTGCTGAGTCAGATGCTGGCTCAACATTTTCCTCCACATTTTCCTCTGTTTCATCAACAGCTTTGCCAAGGTCTGTAATAACAACTTGTGGAGCATTTCTGCTGAGGTCAGTAGCATCATCAAACACAATGTTCACAGATTCCTGAACAGACTTCAAGCGCAAGTTATATACACGATACGCACGGCTATTAGACGAATAACCTAAAAAGATGCACTTATCACTTTTCGAGTCAAACTTGGTCAGATATTCACGGTCATTAAGCATATAACAATTGCATCCAAACACATGAAAATACTTAACCGTAGGCTTTCCCATTCAACAATTCATAAGACGTTTTCTTAGTACCATGCCTAAAAAATACACGATTCGAAATATGACATGCCGTATGCAATGCTTCAGCCCAAAAACGCTTAGAAATATTCCTAGAATGCAACATAACACGAGCCATTTCTTGCAAAGTCCTATTCTTTCTTTCGGCCACCCCATTTTGTTGGGGCGTCTTAGGAGATGAAAACTCATGTATGATGCCTTTCTTATCACAAAACTCATTGAATGACTGATTATCAAACTCCCTACCATGATCTGATCTAATGCGAAAAATAGGAGCACAAAAATTATTCTTTACCATGGCACAGAAAGTTTTAAAGAAATCAAATGATTCTGATTTTTCCCTAAGAAAATAAATCCATGCATATCTAGAAAAGTCATCCACGAGCACATAGGCATATTTCCTACCACCAATGCTATCTACTTCCATCGGACCCATCAAATCCATATGTATCAACTGAAAACAGTGGGCAGTTTTGAAATGTTGAGCAGATTGTGGATCAACATTATGACTGGCATGCACTTGCTTACCTTTCAAGCATGACTCGCATACAACCTTACCAAACTCCTTTAGTTTAGGGATGCCTCTGATTGCTTCGTGTTTGATAAGCTGCTCCAAAGTTCGGTAATTGACGTGCCCTAGTTTGTGATGCCAAAGAACCACCTCATCTTCAGCCTTTGATAGTTGGCATACGTCCTTCGAGTTGGATTTGTCGCCGACTAAGTAGCAATTATCACTTGACCTTTTACCTGCCATCACTCGAACACAATCGCTGTTAAATACCTCACAACATTCTTTATTAAAACGTACCTCAAGGTCGTCATCGCAAAGCTGGCTTATGCTTATCAAATTCGCCACAAGACCTTCGACATGTAGAACATTGCTTAGTCTAGGAAAGTCGGCCACATTTAATCTGCCACGGCCTAAAATCCGTCCCTTAGCTCCTCCTCCAAACGTCACAGATCCGCTGCTTAAAGGCGTATAATCGCTTAGAAACTCCTTGGTACCCGTCATATGTCGGGAACACCCGCTATCGAAGTACCAAGAACCTGTCACGTTAGCTCGCAAGGAGGTATATACAACATTGCATTTATGAACAGATTTCTGTACCCAAACTTTCTTAGATGATAAAACAGCATTTGAACTATCAGAATTTGAAGGTGAGCCAGCCGAAATCTCTCCATTCATTCCTTCCAACACTGATTTTTCAATGTTGAGTGAAATGTTGGACGACATTTCAGTCGACATCGATTTCTTTGCAGAAATCTCCCCCTTCAACTTCCAACAAAACGGTTTAATGTGCCCAGGTTGCATGCAATGATGACATTTAAAAGACCTATCCTTAGTATCAATAGAAGCATGCTTAGAACTCTTCTTTAACGAAGTCTTAACATCACTCGGAGCATGAGATTTTTCCTTCACAAAAACGATCTTATTCTGAGCATGAGTAGCGGGTATTGGAGCTTCAACTGTAGGCTCAGCAGTGTAACCAAGTCCCTGGTTATCAACGAAATTAAGAGACAATACCTCTTCAAGTGAGAATCTGCCTTTGTTCAACTTCATAAAGGTTTCGTCAGCCTCATCGACTCGCTTCTGTAGCTGGTCGATCTCCTTGTCCTTTCGCGTCAAAACAGCTTCCATTTTGTTCATACCTTCAAGTAGTCCTTCGATCACCTTTTCGTTCTTTTCATTCTCCTCGGACAGAACTTTCACGGCAGCTTTGAGTTGCGCATTTTTTGCCTTCTCTATTTCATATTGTTCGGACAGTAACTTCAAGGCTGCACAATCATCAGTACCTAAATCTGCATCATCAGAACTTGAAAACCCATCAAAACAGTTTGAGTCATCATAATCGAAAAGAATCTGTTTTTCAGATGCTGAGACTGATGTTGGTTCAACATCCAGATCAACATCTGTTACCGCAGTGAATCCATTCTGTTGATCTTCGTCGTCTTCGCAGTCTGAAAAGGAGTGGATGGTTACTGATGATGTTTTTGGTGGCTCCCCATCATCTTCATCGTCAGAAAGCTCCACCCAAAACGATTTCCCTCTTTTGCGAAGTGTGTTTGCACACTCGTTAGCATAGTGACCCCAGCCCGTACATGCATGGCATCTAACTGAATCATAATCAATATTCTTCTTTCCATCTGGTTTACGTTTGAAGAGCGGCGGAGCAGAGGAGGGTTTATTTTTGACATTCTGCCCCTTCCTAAATGTTGGACCAACTGTTGGGCCAGCATTCCTCTCAGCATTCTTCTTCTTGAGAAACTTAGCGAAATTCTTCACCAGCATGGCCGAATTTTCCTCATCGTCAGATTCATCATCAGTTTGAACTTTGGATGGTTGACTGACCAATGCAAGGCTTTTGCCGCGTGATGCCCTCTTTTGTACGTCAAGGTTGGTCTCGTAGTTCTTCATGATGTTCATCAACGTGTTGAACTCCATGTTGGCCAAGTTATGAGCTTCCTCGACCGCTGCTACCTTCACATTAAATTTCTCAGTTAGAGTACGAATGGCTTTAGAATTAAGTACCTTATTTGCGATCGGGTCTCCAAGACTGGCGCACTCGCTCGAGATCGTCAAAAGCTTCCCGAAATACGTGGTGATATCTTCATCCTCCGTCATCCTAATGTTCTCGAACTGATTGTGGAGAATGCGCAATTTGGTTTCCTTCACACTTGCGTCACCTTCACAATATCTTTGAAGCAGATCCCATGCGTTATTCGCCGTCGTGCAGTTTTGGATGATCTTGAACATGAATATGTCCACTGATGAGAAGATGGCGTTGAGCGCTTTGTCGTTGAACTCAGCTGCGTTACGCTCGGCCACCGTCCATTGTTCGACCGGCTTGTCGACAACTTCTCCGTCAGCGTCAGGAGCAGTCCGAGGTGGGGTATAACCGTTGAGGACAGATTCCCATGCTCGCACATCTATGGATTTGATACACTGCCGGACACGAACCTTCCAGTAGGCGTAATTCGTGCCGTCTAAAACTGGGACTTTGCCGATGTAGTTTGAACTCGTAACATCCATTGTAGAGGATTTCAGCGCTTAGTCACGTCAAGCGTAGGCTCTGATACCACTTTGATGGTGGGACGGTCCCGGAATGGATGTAAAACACTAAATACGAAACTGGTGATGTAAATGCTGACTGAAATGTTGAGGCAACACTCGATCTCACACAGAATGCACAGCGGATAAAACTCGATATTTAGTGACGAAAAACAAAGAACACGAGATGAGAATTCTGTGCAGCAAGTTAGAAACTTGCTGCGTGCCTCATGGCGAAATTCCACTATTACGATGGATTACAAAAACAACTATCCGTAGATAGTAAAATCAAGCCTAGAAAACTACGAATCGAAAAGATCCTGCAAACGACTACGAAGTACTAAGACTTCTGCACACTGAATACTAGGCTAAACAATAAAAGAACTCTCGAGGTCACTCAAACTCAATGTATGCTTCGCTCTCGTTTTCTCGTGTCTCGCTCGTGTGTTGATAACGATAAAATGAAGTCTCGTATAAGTACTTCGACTTCTGAACGACTTGGACAACGTCCATACTGCCCACAACGTCCACTAACTTCAATATGGCCGTTGGAAGTTAGCTTGGACTGCCTCAAACGACTTAGTCTTGTCTTGAGCTTCAAGACTCCTATTTTTAGTATGTTGCTTCCTAGTTTCGCTCCTCCACTCCCACGCTTATTCCACACGGTTTGAACCCTTCTAATCCTTATCTAAGTCCTGCACATTACTAAGGAAAGCCACGAAAATAGGTTAGACAGTTTTCGGGTATGAAAGATAAAACCGAGGGTTGACCAATTCTCAGACAACTATGTTGACGGGAATGTGGTCTCCACATTGTCAACCACAACAACATCTACCTCTTCAAAAATGAATCTGATAATTTAACTATGCAAATTAACCAATGTAAAAGTCTGTTTCTTTCAATACGGAGCAGTTCAACGACGAAAGTTGAATCAGAAAATAGTCAACGCGCAGTAGGAAACGTGTTTGGTGTATAATTAAATTTTGACTATTATATATAAATTAATTCTATTGCTTTCGCGTGCCAATATGTCGATAATAAAAGCATTAGTTTGTTCCCTAAGTCAGACATTATGAACTAATTATCAAGTAATCAAACCTTATATTATCACGCCTGCTGAAAATTGTGCGACGAATCGATCGCTAATGACGCAATATAAACTTAAATAGCTGGCTCAATGTAATAAGGAAAGGTCGAATCACGGAGAAATTTAACTTGTACATATATAGCAAAAATTGAAATTTTTTAAATATATTTTACAAGTATAGTTCGTCCCTTGAATGTAATGGTTAGGTGACTAAATGCGCATGGCTGCTGATGATTCCTTTTGTACCAACTCTCTTAAAATCAACTCTCTCGACAAAACCCTAGTTGGCTTAGCCCTATATTTATATCCTTCAAAATCCCATGAATAACTACATCTTTAAACTCAAAAAACATATGCGAATGGAGAACGATGAAAGTAGTACCACAAACGTGGACAACCATCATGTAATAAAAAATCATCCACCCAATACAACACTTCACAGAAAGAATAAGTTCGACGAAGCTTCTTCGAAAGTAACCGCCAGCACAAAACGCCCTCGAAAGATTCATGATTCTAATAAGTTGTTCTCCTTCCCCTTTCCCCTCGGAGATTACGATCATCACCATAGCCCTCAAATTCAAGCAAAGAAGGAAAACTCCCAAACTATAATCTCTTTCTCTCATAATAAGTCCGAAGAATTGAAGATAAGCTGCCCTACTTATAATACGAGCGCTGAAAACCCTAATAATACGAAGAATTACCGAGGAGTTAGGCAACGCTATTGGGGAAAATGGGTGGCTGAGATTAGACTACCGAAGGATAGGACGAAGAGGCTATGGTTCGGCACTTTTGAGAGCCCAGAAAAAGCAGCCATGGCTTACGATCGAGAAGCGTTTAGGCTGAGAGGCGAAGGCGTGAAATGAATTTCCCAGAAATGTTTTTGCCCGCCGAGGAAAAAGTGAACGGAAATCGTATTATTGAGGATTTCAATTTGGAATATACTTCAACGGAGGTATTGGAAAAATCGCAAGGAGAGATTTTTCGTGGTGGTGATCATCCATTGTAGATCTTAGTTCCTTCAGTGGTGTGGCATCGGACAATAATTTTTCGCAGCTTCAACCTTATTTATTGGATTTTTCGATGTGGGAGAGTTATTGCAGTTATGCTGATTTCTTGCATGATCACATGTCTGGTTTGCTGGCCTCAGATGCTGATTGAAAAGGATTTCCCCACAAGAATATATTTATCGTATAAAAGTTCATACGTGTATGATATGTATGGTATACTATTGTTCGTCAATGACTTAAAATAGTAACATGGAATTATATATGTATGCAGTATGCGCAATGGTAATTTTTTGGTCCATGAAGAATTTTCAATGTTGTGAGTAGTTAGATTGTATTACGAAAATTTGGTAGGATCATTGAACATGGTGCTATTCGGTTCGATTCGTTTGCAACTCTTTAGTATGTCGCCGTGAGAAGGGAAATCGAACGATAAATCTATTCTATTTTATTAAACGTTGGGGTGGCTATAAATTCCTCATTAGCCTGTTAATTTCACAAAAAAAATTAATAATAAAATTTTAAAATCACCGACTATCTTTTAGTACTATTTTTAATTAATTCTTATACCTTTAACTTTATATTTAACATATATACATAAATAGTTTATAATTAATATATATACATAATAAAATTTGAAATATAATTCAATGAGAAGTTTAATGTAATTGTTCCTGTGTGTGTGGAAGTGCTTCCCTTAATGCTACAGAGATGATCAGCAGTAGATTGTAGATCTTTGCCAGCTTTATCATAAGCTGAAGCTATTTCTTGTAAAGAGATCACCGAACCAAACATTTCTACCAGTTGCTTCAAATCCTTCTGCTCTGCATCTGTATACGGAGAATCGGGATGAAGTGTTTCTCTGTTCATCCTTCACGTGAAACGAATAATCCCTATTCCCCAAAACAACTGCGTATCGTACGAAAACAAAGAACGATAGATTGATTAAAGCTTCGTTACATTGAATAGTAAATGAAATTCATGAAAATCTACAGTAGAAAACGGCTAGTAATTAATATACCCAAAAAAAAAATCAGCTTGCATATAAAGAGTTCCGATGGACATAGGAATGACTCATTTGAAATCGAGTTGTTACATCCATTTCTTTTAACAACAGAAATTAACCTATCAAAGCTTCCATCTCACCGTTATTCTGCGATGAGTCTCAAGTAATTTATTAACTTTTCTCAGATCGAAACTTCATCCAAACATGAATCTCGTATCCACAAATGGACTCGATATTCAGAGGAAATAACATTTAAAAAAATCGAACGTTTCTCACTAATACAACAAGCCACACCTTCACCATCGCGCACATATGAAAAAAGAAGGATGCAATGAAAATCGATCAATACAACAAGAAATCACATGACTGGATTTACCTTTCGCGAATCGGAAAAAACAATGTGTGTTCTCCGCCACACTGAACGTTAAAGCCCCCTTTCCAACTATGGCGTGAGTGAGCTCAGCTCGGTGTGCTCGAAGAAAGAAATAGGGAATTAAATGAAAGGCAAAGGCAAAGCGCAAGGTCATCGCCTGGGAATGTTGTGTGGATTGTGGGGTCCATAAGACTCACACTCACTCACTCACTAACAAGAAATGTAAAGGTTTATGAGACAAAATTTACGTGGTTCAGATTTCTATCCAGAAATCCTACATCCACGGTGAAAGGGGAAATTCTTTATTGATCACACTTGGGGATTGCAATCGTACACCAATCGCACTGCTAAATCAAACCAAGTGAAAGAAACCCTAAAAATGGAGATGATCTGTTAACACTCAACCTCACAGAGAAACTCTGTTTTACACACACCACAAGGTGTATTACACGCATATTTATGAATTAGCCTTCGCGCCTTATTTAAACTATTCAGCAACCGCGCCAGTTTTCTTCTTAATAAAACGTCATCGTCACCCACGGTTTAATAAGTTTTCCCATTGAGTGCCGCTGATGCGCTTTTAAACGTAGCTGCGATTTTGCCTCCTTCAGTTATAACGAGAAGCCTTCTCAATTATCAGATTCCTGCTGAGAAATTAGCAATCCATCCTTCATTTGTTGCGGAATCGCTGCAGCATGGGACATGTTAAAGGCTTGGTAAACATGTCTGCCAGCTGACATTCAGACCGGATGGGCAGAAGTTTAACTGTGCCAGCAGCTGCGTGATTGCGAATGAAATGACAATCGACCTCTATGTGTTTGGACCTTTCGTGGAATTTGGGGTTCGATGCCAGCTGCAATGTTGACAAATTATCACATAGCTGGTGTTCGTGAGAGACCAAGATTCAGCTCTTCTAGCAGGTGTTTTATCCATAGAACTTCAGCTAGCACAGCTGCCAAGGCACAGTATTCTGCCTCCGTGGACGATTGTGAAACAATCGCTTGTTTCTTTGCTTTCCAGGTGATCAAGGTATCTCCCATGAATGTGCAATATCCAGTTATGGATTTTCTGGTGTCTTTACAGGCCCCCCAATCTGCATCAGAGAAGGCCTTAAGATCAAAATCTGGTACTGAGGAAAGCAGAATGCCCTGCCCCGGCGAGCCTTTCAAGTATCGAAGCAAGTGATGGGCTGCCTTTAAATGTCCAGTTCTTGGTGTTCCCATGTACTGACTTAACTGATGAACAGCAAAAGATATATCCGGCCTTGTAAAGGTTAGATATAATAATCTGCCAACTAGTCTCCTGTATTGGAATGGATCGGTCAATATATCCCCATCTTCAGCCGAGAGTCTTTCAGTGGGACTTATAGGTGTCGTGAGCGGTTTAGCATGCAAGTATCCAGTGTCCTCGAGTAGCTGCATTGTATACTGCCTTTGGGTGAGTAAAATCCCATCTGTACTCCGTGCAACCTCCACGCCAAGGAAATACTTCAGCTGCCCTAAATCTTTGATCTTGAAGCATGAATTCAGGAAAGATTTTGCTTGCTCTACTGCCTCAACCGAAGGTCCACCTATGATAATGTCATCAACATACACTAAAAGGATAAGCAACTGATCACCTTTCCCTTTTAAAAACAGTGTGTGGTCTGAATGTGTTTGGACAAAGCCAAAGTCACTGACAGCTTCTGAGAATTTCTTATTCCACTGCCTCGAAGCTTGTTTCAAACCGTAGATAGACTTGTGAAGTTTACAGACCAATTTTCCTGAGCCAGCCATGTCTTCAGCCTTGCAGTAACCTTGTGGAACCTCTATGTACACCTCTTCCACAAGTCGCCATTCAAGAAGGCATTATTGACGTCTAGTTGTATCAGATTCCATCCCAACTTAGCTGCGAGCGTGAGAACAATCTTGATTGTATTGGGCTTTGCGACTGGTGCGAAAGTGTCTATGTAATCAACTCCTTCTCGTTGATCATAGCCTTTTGCTACCACACGTGCTTTATATTTTTCTATTTGTCCATTTGAGCCTAGTTTCAACTTGTAGACCCACTTGCAGTGCTCACATTATTGATCACTGTCTGATACTGCTTTGAGAATTTTTGGTATGACAGCACCTCTGAGATTGGATAGAGAATTTTCCTTCCTTGTACACCATTGCAGTGGTAATCATTCAGGTAAGAGGGCTTCCTTGCCTGTCTCACTGGCCTTCTATATTCCTCCTGAACCTGCTGTGCTTCATGCTCCTCAGCCATACTAGTTTCTGCTGGATGTTGCTGTTCCTCAGAGTGAGGATTATCCACTCCCTCTGTATGGCCCTGCGCTGAGGATGATGTTGTTGGTGTTGTGTCAAAAACTTACTGCCTTCAGAAGTGGGAGCTGTGGCTGGGCTTGTCTCCATGTATTCATGTGGGAGAGTATCCTGTGAACAAGGTCTTGGTAACACATTAGATGAAAAGGGATTATCAGCAGCAGTTACATGTTTAAAAGGAAACTCATTTTCTACAAAAACCACATCTCTGGAAACAAGAATCTCTCTCGTTTGAATGTCCATTACTTTGTATCCCTTTATACCATTTGGGTACCCCAGAAATACACACTCTCGTGCTCTTGGATCGAACTTTCTTCTAGCAGCTGCAAGGGTAGAAACGTAACACAGACAACCAAAAGAACGAAGCATATTATAATTAACTGGTCTTTGGAAGAGCAGCTCATAAGGGCTCTTATTTCCCAACACTGCTGTGGGAATTCTGTTAATGAGGAAAGTGGCTGTTAAAGCGCACTCAGACCAGTATTCAATGGGCATTCCCAACTGGAAATATAAAGCACGCGCAACATTCAACAGATGTTGATGTTTTCTCTCAACAATGGAATTTTGTTGAGGCGTTTGCACACATGATAAGTGATGTAAAATCCCTCTAACTCTATACAAATCAGTTAGGTTGAACTCTTTAGCGTTATCTGATCTAATGGTTTTCACCTTGCAGTTAAACTGGGTATCTACTAGGGCCAAGAAATGTTCCATGACTAGCTTAACTTCTGATTTTTGTTTGATCATGTATAACCATGTGAACCTCGAGTGATCATCTACTATAGTGACAAAGTATTGATGTCCGAGGTGCGATCTAGTGTGAAAGGGCCCCCAAACATCGCAATGAATAAGATCAAAAGCACTGCAAGCAGTTTTATTTTTATTTGGAAATGAGCATCTCTTCCGTTTTGCAATGGGGCAAATATTACAGAAGGAATCAGAGGATTTTTCAGTATTCAATGTGGTTCTTAAGGTTTCTAAGACCCCCTCTGAGGGATGGCCCAACCTATGGTGCCATATGTCCCTAGAAACTTTATTCAGCAGCACAGAACTATCTTTACTCAAGCTAACATGGTTATCTTCTCCTACTGAACAGCTTGGCACGCAATTTGCTTGGATGATGTAAAGGCCAGTCAATTGCTTACCCTTGCCAATCATTAACTGGGAATGATCCTGTATGAGAAAGCCATTAGCATAAAACTGAACCTGTAGTTATGTTTGCTAGCAAGGTGACTGACAGATATCAAATTAAAGTGGAACTGTGGCACACATAATATATCTGTCAGAGTAATGAATTCATTTAGTTTGAAGCTCCCTGCCTCATTCACTCTTATAATACTGTTATCTGGCAATATAACCTCAGATTCCTCTATTCTATGTAAATCATAAAGCAAACCTCGATTACCACAAACATGCCTGGTTGCACCTGTATCCAACAGCCACACCTCTGACCCTGCATAACTTGGCAGATTAAAGGAAAGGCATACAGATTTACCTTTCTCAACGTGCTGTGAAGTCTCAGCTCCAACTGTTGGGACAGCATTGGTTGTGTGATCTAGTAGATCTCTCAGGCTCTGCAACTGCAATGTAGTCAGTTGTAAGTGCACTTTTGCATCCCCTGCTTCAGCGCAACTCTGACTGGCTTGCTGCCTTTGCATCCCGGCTTTATTGATTGAATCTGCTATTGTTTGGTTGACTCTGACTCCTTTATATCGAGAATTCTGCCTGAAACTAGGGGGGAACCCATGGACTTGATAGCAAGTTTCAATTGTATGTCCTCTTTTCCCACAATGAGTGCAGACTGGTTTCAGCCCCTCTCTTTTCTGGCTAAAGAACATTTTCTTGTTCTGATCCTGCTCAGTCCTGGCAGCTAACATCGCCATATTATTGATCTGCTCATGGTTACTTCTTTCCAGGCCTGATCCCATAGACCGCTGCTTTTCTTCTTGGATCAAGAGTGAGAACACCTTATTGATGGTAGGCAAGGGATCCATGACCAAGATCTGCCCTCGGATCTGCGAGTAGCTGTCATTGAGTCCCATAAGGAATGAGAGAACATATTCTTCATCAAGATAGGTCTTCAATTCTTTAATCCCTCCGCAAGTACACTGGCAAGCAGGTCGAAAATTTGACAATTCATCCCACAAGGTCTTGAGTTTGGTGTAATATACTGATATACTGCTCTGCCCTTGTTGTAAATTGATCAGATCGTTCTTGAGCTGGAATATCCTGGGCTTATTGGTTTGCCCAAATCTCTCTTGTAGATCCAACCATACCTCTCTAGCCGAGGCACTATACAAAATACTTGCCGAGATATCTTTGGTCACAGAATTGAGGATCCACGAAATAATTACATTATTGTTCCTCTTCCAACTACTGACCTTATTCAGATCCGTCGCGGCTGGTGGTTGAAGCACGCCATTGATGAACCCTTCCTTATTTCGGCCTATGAGTGAAATCATCATGGCCCTGCTCCACGTGGCGTAATTCTCGCCGTTCAGTTGTTCATGTACGAGCACTTGTCCAGAAGTATCACTGCTATTGAGAAAATATGGATCATTGATTAGAGCACTCGCCGCACTTGTCAACGGTGGCTGGGATTCTTCTGTCGTCATGTTGATTGAACCAAATCTTGATATACGCAGCTAGGAAATCTGCTCTGATACCATAACAAGAAATGTAAAGGTTTATGAGACAAAATTTACGTGGTTCAGATTTCTATCCAGAAATCCTACATCCACGGTGAAAGGGGAAATTCTTTATTGATCACACTTGGGGATTGCAATCGTACACCAATCGCACTGCTAAATCAAACCAAGTGAAAGAAACCCTAAAAATGGAGATGATCTGTTAACACTCAACCTCACAGAGAAACTCTGTTTTACACACACCAGAAGGTGTATTACAGGCATATTTATGAATTAGCCTTCGCGCCTTATTTAAACTATCCAGCAACCACGCCAGTTTTCTTCTTAATAAAACGTCATCGTCACCCACAGTTTAATAAGTTTTCCCAGAGTGCCGCTGATGCGCTTTTAAACGTAGCTGCGATTTTGCCTCCTTCAGTTATAACGAGAAGCCTTCTCAATTATCAGATTCCTGCTGAGAAATTAGCAATCCATCCTTCATTGGTTGCTTAGATTTTAACACTCACTTCTCTAGAAGAAGTGTATATGTTTATTGATATTTCCAACACCTAAATTGCTATTGCCAGAGAGGAAAGGCCTGTTAAATGCCATTTCTGCCCATTATCATATTTGAAGGTAAATTGAAATCTTTATTTGACCCCCCAACGAAACGAGTTACGCACAGTAGTCTTCAATTTGGAAAGAAATGACGAAGAGTGAATCATATTGTATAGTAAAAATGAGTAGAAACAATAGTATATGAGAAAATTCATCTGACTAATTAATTATGAATAGATTTTAGTAAAGGATACTCAATGATGTAATATTAAGGCCCAACTTAGATAGTGGCATAATTACCTCGTCCCATGGCCCATATTTTGGTAAAACAAAACTTTCGGAAACAATCCCTTAGGGGGTGTTTGTTTCCAGTGATCCAACACCACTGTGATACTCACATCACCGTAATGTGAATATCACTGTGATCTGGATCAAGGTGATATATCATTACTTTGTTTGTTTTGGGGTGATATTTCATTTTGCATATCAATGTGATATTAGAATATTGTGTTTGTCTAATCACGGTGATGTGTGGGGTGATATTGCATAACTGTCATATTTAACCCTATGAATATTACATAAATTATGTGATGAAATATATGTGATATTTACATAATAATGATTATTATTTTAATATCGAGTTTAGTTTTTTAAGAATTACTTATAAGTTTTTCGTATAGTTATTCAATATAATTATTTATTATTATATTATTTTAAGATTTTAATAATATAATTATATAATTTAAAATATGAATAAGGATATATTAGGTATAAATGCTGAATTAAGGGGTAATGTTGTCCAAATAAAAATTTGAAAGATCACCCCATCACGGTGATGTAAGATCACCTAGCTTTTTTGGGGTGATCCAGAAGGTAGAATATCACCCCATTTTCATCACCTAGGTGATATGTCATTACGGTGATGACTCATCACCTAGGCTAAACAAACATGGTGATGATAAAGCAACGAAAGGATCACGGTGATGTTTCGGAGGATCACCCCAAAACAAACACCCCCTTACTGTAAAGTTTCAAAGCAATGTTTAGTTTGGTAATTTTCGTATTTAGTAGGATAGGATGGTTTTTGATATGTTGGGATGATAATCTCGGCCCTTTTTATGCTCGATTACTTGTGACGGTGCATGTTATTTTATATTTGATCTATTTTAATGTTTTTGTAACTTGAGTTAAAAAAATTATCCGAGGAAACTAAGCGCTGCCTATATAAATCAAGAGTTTTTATCTACTGAAATCACGACATCAGCACTCTTAATTGCACCTTGCTTCATGGAATCTTATCTTATACGTCTTACCTTTATTTTATACAATCTGTTATCTCAGATACTCTCTTTAAATTAAAGGGCTTCTTAAATAACTAGTATATACTTGCACACTCTATGCGTGTGCAGTATAAAATTTTATTTTGGTTACTCTCATTTTGAAATATGTTATTTTCATTGTCAAATATATGGACTCTATACGTGTGCAGAATATAATTTTATTTTGTTACTCTCAGTTTTGAATTATGGTTTTTTCATTGTCAAATATATGAAATTTAAGTATAATAAATATAGAATTTAAAAATAATATTAAATTATTTAAAGTAATTAATTAACAAATATAGGAACTAAATTGAAAATAAGTTTACACACCAAATTGGCCGTTTATATTCACCCCTCCACCTTTATATAATAGTATAGATAGTATAGATAGTATAGATAAAAGAAAAACTAAAGAATTTTCAGTGTGACCATAACAGTATTTAGTTATACCTTCCCCAATAAACATCTCGAACTGGCCCTTACGGAAATAACGTTAAATCAAAGATATCTAATTATCCAATCCCAAACTTTGGATATCGTCTCTCTTTACTTACGCCAATCAACGTGTGACAGAAAGCAAGATAAATATAATTCTTTACCATATTTGGGAAGAGTTTATTATATAGAGGCAACCTAAATTCGCCTTAGAAAAAGCGCAATAGATGGACCAATCAAGTAACAATGCGTGTCCATGCTTTTAGTTTTGGGCTCAATATAAAAGGATTACTGAAATATAGGTAATATTATTACTCATCAACTTATATTAGTCTCTCCATTTCACAAATGATGTTTTAGTGATGCATTAGAAAAAAGCCGATATAGGTTCTCACTTGCTCATCCCTTGCTCTTTAAAAATAGAAACTATTTCTTTTCTTCTTTCTTCTCGTGCGAGTTATTCTCACATCATCTCCAATTTCGTGGATTTCTAACCAATATACTTGGTTTCACTTGAAAAAAAAAAAGTAAAAGAAAGACTCGCATATATTTCAGAATAAATAACCTAATATTTCATCGATTGATCATTATTTGCCGAGTAATTATTAGTGGAAAGGAGAGAGTAACATTTTTATTTGCATTAATGCAAAGATTATCAGTCAATTAACAAGCAAAGAAAATGTACAATTAAAACACAAGGCTCTTCACTATAACCCTTGCAAAAAAAATACACAGAAATATCTCACCCAAAAATACTATTACACCATATCCTCCTCCAAATATTCCCTGAGAATCCCCAAAATACCCTCGAAGCCCACAATCCCCGCCGCCGTGCCATCCCCGTCGACCACCCACACGTAGCTCACGCCGTGGGCTGTCGCCTGCACCATCACCGCCACCAACGAGCTCCACCTACGGCACACGATCGGATCGGCCCGCCGAGCCACCCTCCCATGCCTACCCTCGGACGGCGGCTTCGGCGGCGACGCCGACTCCTCGTCGGAAGAGGACTGACAGCTGTCGACCTCATCACTACACCACAACAAAAACTCCTCCAATACGCCGCTAAGTTTCTTCTCCCTCAAACCCTCCTCCACCGCCCTGACGAGCTCCTCGGGCGGCGGGCCCACGACGCAATTTTCGACGTAGCCCATTAGTTCTCCGCCCGATAGCGTCATTACGGCGGCGACCAAAGACTCGTCGCAGTGCGATAGGGTGAAGGGGGAAATCTCTCCTACCAAGACGTTGTTATCTTCTACGACGGCGATGGAGCATTGATGGGCCGCCGTCGGCGGCGGGCGGGAGATTTCCTCGATCGCCGAAATGGCGGGCGAGTCGAAGGGCAGGACGGGGAAGTCGCCGGCGATTAGGTTTAGGGACTCGATGGAAAGGGTCGGGGCGGGCAGGAATTGTCCGATGGAGTTGAGGAAGAAGCGTATTAGGTCTTCTTGGCCGAGCCAGCAATATTCGATTAGGTGTTTTTTTCTAGTTTTTTCGATTGGAACCACCAAGTGCTAGGCGCCTTGGAGGATCAGATCCATGGCTTGGACTAAGCTGCATATGATGTAAGAAATGTTCAAGCAAAATTTCAGACATTGTTTCTTTTGCCCGAAAAACAGGAGGAAATGGCAAAGGTAGCATCTTGGAGAAGAAAGTGAAAGACCCTTTGCAATAAAGCCGAGGAAGAAAGAAAAAATTAAACAAAAAATAAAATAGTACCTTGAAGAAGGTTCCACGTGTCTGACGAGGTTCTTGCTTTCTTCGGAGAGGAGAACGGCGAGGGGAGCTTTCAGGGCGGCGCTCGGCCGTAAAGAATTATCAGCACCGACTCTTTTGCAGAGGTAAGAGATTATATCGACCATGCAAACTCTGCCGACGCAGACAAGCTGACGTGGGCAGCAGCTTTTGTGGTGATCTTTGATGATGGGTTCTTGATTTTTGAGGTTGTCTATGTCAAGGCAATTGCAGGCCCAGACGCTTACGAAGGGGTCGCCGGAGGTTGACGACTTGAGGGCGGCGAGGGCGTCGCCGACGGTGGAGGAAGTGACCGATAGGCGCCGGAGAGGAGGCTTTCCCACGCAGAGGTCTGCCACCGTGTAGTTCAATAGCCCAACTGCCATGCAATGAAGAAGAAGAAAGCAATGTGAGAAATTTTAGAAGGCAATGAGTGAGTGACAAGTGTTTTGTCTGCTGTATATATAACGCCAATTAAGCCCTATCCATTAGCTATCACCTCTTTCATAATTACAGCACAAAAGGAGAACGCACAGTCATCAAGAATTTGAAGAAAAACTAGAAAGATCGAACTTTTCTACGGACGGTTTAGTATTCGTACGTTGTCCTTACCTTGGTTGTTGCCGTGTAGCTTATATCATCTTTAAAGATAGTTCTAGTCTAGGCATATATATTAATAAATAAGCTCCAATAGTTTAAATAGCATGTATTGAAATAAAGAAGCTCCCAAAAGTTTAAGAGATTTCTTTCGTGTTTCAACAAAACACTGCTCCATTAAAAAGGAATCCCTCGCCTCATTTTTTGAATTGTTTGTGGATTCACTAAGCAAAAAACTAAGTTGGATCATTCTTTCCACATGTCTGCAAACTCATCGACCATTAATGGATTTTCCATCTCATGAAGCTTTCTCCTCGTCTTGGCTTTGACCTTCTTTGCGTATTTCCCGGCCTTCTTTCTCTTCTCTAGTGCTCGGATCTATAAGAAACCCAGAATTCAGACACTTTGAAGCAATTCGTTGTTTCCTTTTAACATATGTTGTGAAGACAGTGCAAATATTCACCTGATTCGGCGAGATGTAAAGTGGATTTTCATACAACGTTGGGCCACCGAAGCTACCGCCAAAGATCTTGATTGGGTTCAAACAGAATCTTGGACCAACCTACCAACGGGGAAGAAGTTTATCAGGAAAGCGTACACATCACATTGATTTGAAACGAAATTATCGGTCATCAACCAAAGAACCTCAATTAGGGTCATCTTTTCCATGTCTCCACGGTCCAATTTTTGTGGTCCGCTGTTTGGACATGAAATCTGCCATAAATTAGAAAAGATGATAGCAAGTTAAGAAGGGTATTTTATTGCAAAAGTTCAGATAATAGGGCAAGAATGACCACCAACCTGATAACTCCTGAACCATATATGGTCGTCTACTATTGAGAAAACGAACACATGATCATGGTAAGGCTTGGACTTCCTATGGTCCTTTGGGGTGCCAAATATCTATACAGTGGAGAAAAAGTTAAATGAAAATGACCCACGAAATCAGTGTGGATAAGGCATTAAGTAGTTGAAATTGAAAGCACGGGCAAACACAGATACGTATAATGATTCAAGGAATCCTATTGCGAACCTGAGTAATCATCTCTTTCAAAAGCATCCAGTGAGGTTTTTGATCGAAATTGGAGGAAAACGTGAGGATGGGTCGCGAGCCCTTCAAATGATTTCCAGTAAGCTTCAGTTCCTCCATGGTGTGCACTTCGACAACATAAATACACAGCTTAATTACGTCAAACAACTCACAAGTCATCGCAAAAGTAACACCATGGATGGTAAAAGAATCAATAAACGACAGATATTGTGTGAAATGTAAAGGAACATATCATACGGTCAAGAGAAATTGTATTGTATCAGACGATCTTTACCTGCGTTCACCAAAAACTTGACAGAAGGGCCATTGGGGCACTTAGCCAGCCATAAATAAAGGTCTTTACCTTTCCTGCACTGAAATTTCGGAAAAATAAAATTTTTTTCAGAGTTCTTATTATAGGGTAGCTAAGAAAGACATCAAAATTCCAAATCCAAACTACTTGATTTATATGCATATGCAACGATTCAGTATTAATGAGGCCACCAAAAAGTTAATAGAGTGCCATATTTCGATAAGAGCTGAGGCGTTACCTCGAAAAATAGACAAGATGAACAACTCCTAAGCTCCACAAGCTCATTCAAAGCCATGCCTTTACTCTCCTTCGACTCAACCTTATTATCCTTCTTACAATGAGGTAAAAGACCGACCAAATTCAGCATCAAATGACGATACCTAAGACACAATAACAAGCACCCCATCAACACAAAAAGCTCAGAAAACAAATTCCCAAAAGCAGGCAAACGAAAAACAGTCAGTTCCTAGAGCATTTAAGACGAAATTGGAAACACATCGAAAATAAAGAAAACCTGAAATTTATGCGACGAGAACAGGTGACCAAGACCTTCTCTTTATTCCTGAAACCCACTTGGGATGAGCCGCCGTCGTCTGATTTCCCATCATCTACGACCTCTTTCTTGAAGCCAAGAAGGGTCCGTTTAGGTCTCTCCGGCGGATCTTCGACCTCATTTACCTCGGACTTAGCCTGTGTTTCAACGTGCTTTCTCTTCTTATTACCCATGCCACCCAGCGACGGATTCAGAGGGGGGTCAGAGGGGTCGACCGACCCCCCGGCGGCCGGCGCTACAAGGATGGTGGTTGATGGCGTCGACATTGCTATTCTTTTTAAGAAGATTCGTATAAACTTTAAGAGGAAGGAAGCTGATTAGAAAAGAAACCTAAATTGTCCTCTTAGTCGGCTGAATATTTTATTGGGCTATATCGGAAAAATAACAATAACAGTTACATAGGCCCATTCCAATTAAATTTATCTATTAATATTGGAAATTTTGATTATTCAAGAATTAACTTTAAATTCGAACTAAATTTTATTATTAATAATAATTTAAATATAATTATTCTCTAATAACTTAATAAATTAATTAATTTAATTTAATTTCTCTCTATTTTAATTTACATCAATTTAATATTTTTATGATGAATCATATTCGTAAATAATATTTTACTACAAAAAGGTTAAGTAATCTAACCATAATTTTGGTGCAATTTTAATTAGTAGTAAAAAGACGTATATTTACAATTTATCATTTTGAATTATGTTAAATAATTTGAATTTTACTTTTATATGTTCCATTACATTATAAAATTTATTTTCATATATTAACTAAACATGTTATGAAAACGTCATTTAAAAGCAATTTTTCGACTCGTTTAAGTTATAATTTCTGACTATATCAAAGTTATAATATGCTATTTCTTCTTGTATATGTAATAACACATTGATTTACAAAGAGTTTATGGTTTTTATTATTTTGTTTACAAAGTTATAACTTATAATATTATATTGATTACAATATGGAATTAATTTTCATATGTGTACTAAACATCTATGCAAAACGTATATAAGACATTTGGAAGATTAGATAACGGACTAGATGCTGTTTATTATTGTTTTTTAAATTTATTCTTCGATTCCTAAGTTACAAGTATCATTTTGTCATTGATAACAATATGTAATACATATGCTAAAATGTATAAAACAGACATTTTAATGATTATACGAGGAACTAGATGCATCATATGATTTCATTCTATACTTTGATCTAATTTATTATTTCTTCATTAATTACGATACGCAATTTCTTCCGGGATAATGTTACCGGAGAGACCTCTTGGGCTATTTAGCACCTGTATTTTTGTTAATGATATTGAAGCTATCGTTTCGAAAAAAAACATGCTTGATGAACATGTTGGGCCTGGTCAGATTTTATATGAAGCCCAATAAGTTGGCCCATAGAGAAAGCCCAAAACGATTTCACGGGTAAAAGGTTAAAGTCATATAAAAGGGTTTTAGGGTTTAGCTAGCAACCTTTACCGTTCATACTTCATACTCCCCGGCAAGTTAGACTATCGAGCTCTTGTTCGAAACGATAGCTTCAATATCATTAACAAAAATACGGAAAAGGCTTTCACGGGTAAGGCTTGGACTTCCTATGGTCCTTTGGGGTGCCAAATATCTATACAGTGGATAGCAACCCGAAATCAAACTACTATTTTTTAGCTAATTACTATTTCTAATTAATTCATATACCTTTAAGTTTATAATTAATATATATACGTAACCTAATAGTTTATGATTAATATATATACGTAATAAAATTTAAAAATAATTTCAATGAACTATTTTAATTTAAAATAAGTTTAATATTATATAATGCAGACGCGAGTGTGAAAAAGTACTAGTGTAGTGATTAATAAAGATTAGTGCTTAGCATATGTAAGGTTATGAGGTCAAGCATGCTTGATGAACATGCTGGGCTGGTCAAATAATATGAAGCTCAAAAGGTTGGCCCATAGAGAAGCCCAAAACGATTTCACGGGAAATTTTTGCAAGATTAGTCGTATAAAAGGGTTTTAGGGTTTAGCTAGCTATCTTTACCGTTCATACTTCATACTCCCCGGCAAGTTAGACTGTCGAGCTCTTTTCCGTAGTTTGATTTCGGGTCTCTCCGGTAACATTATCCCGGAAGAAATTGCGTATCGTAATTAATGAAGAAATAATAAATTAGATCAAAGTATAGAATGAAATCATATGATGCATCTAGTTCCTCGTATAATCATTAAAATGTCTGTTTTATACATTTTAGCATATGTATTACATATTGTTATCAATGACAAAATGATACTTGTAACTTAGGAATCGAAGAATAAATTTAAAAAACAATAATAAACAGCATCTAGTCCGTTATCTAATCTTCCAAATGTCTTATATACGTTTTGCATAGATGTTTAGTACACATATGAAAATTAATTCCATATTGTAATCAATATAATATTATAAGTTATAACTTTGTAAACAAAATAATAAAAACCATAAACTCTTTGTAAATCAATGTGTTATTACATATACAAGAAGAAATAGCATATTATAACTTTGATATAGTCAGAAATTATAACTTAAACGAGTCGAAAAATTGCTTTTAAATGACGTTTTCATAACATGTTTAGTTAATATATGAAAATAAATTTTATAATGTAATGGAACATATAAAAGTAAAATTCAAATTATTTAACATAATTCAAAATGATAAATTGTAAATATACGTCTTTTTACTACTAATTAAAATTGCACCAAAATTATGGTTAGATTACTTAACCTTTTTGTAGTAAAATATTATTTACGAATATGATTCATCATAAAAATATTAAATTGATGTAAATTAAAATAGAGAGAAATTAAATTAAATTAATTAATTTATTAAGTTATTAGAGAATAATTATATTTAAATTATTATTAATAATAAAATTTAGTTCGAATTTAAAGTTAATTCTTGAATAATCAAAATTTCCAATATTAATAGATAAATTTAATTGGAATGGGCCTATGTAACTGTTATTGTTATTTTTCCGATATAGCCCAATAAAATATTCAGCCGACTAAGAGGACAATTTAGGTTTCTTTTCTAATCAGCTTCCTTCCTCTTAAAGTTTATACGAATCTTCTTAAAAAGAATAGCAATGTCGACGCCATCAACCACCATCCTTGTAGCGCCGGCCGCCGGGGGGTCGGTCGACCCCTCTGACCCCCCTCTGAATCCGTCGCTGGGTGGCATGGGTAATAAGAAGAGAAAGCACGTTGAAACACAGGCTAAGTCCGAGGTAAATGAGGTCGAAGATCCGCCGGAGAGACCTAAACGGACCCTTCTTGGCTTCAAGAAAGAGGTCGTAGATGATGGGAAATCAGACGACGGCGGCTCATCCCAAGTGGGTTTCAGGAATAAAGAGAAGGTCTTGGTCACCTGTTCTCGTCGCATAAATTTCAGGTTTTCTTTGTTTTCGATGTGTTTCCAATTTCGTCTTAAATGCTCTAGGAACTGACTGTTTTTCGTTTGCCTGCTTTTGGGAATTTGTTTTCTGAGCTTTTTGTGTTGATGGGGTGCTTGTTATTGTGTCTTAGGTATCGTCATTTGATGCTGAATTTGGTCGGTCTTTTACCTCATTGTAAGAAGGATAATAAGGTTGAGTCGAAGGAGAGTAAAGGCGTGGCTTTGAATGAGCTTGTGGAGCTTAGGAGTTGTTCATCTTGTCTATTTTTCGAGGTAACGCCTCAGCTCTTATCGAAATATGGCACTCTATTAACTTTTTGGTGGCCTCATTAATACTGAATCGTTGCATATGCATATAAATCAAGTAGTTTGGATTTGGAATTTTGATGTCTTTCTTAGCTACCCTATAATAAGAACTCTGAAAAAAATTTTATTTTTCCGAAATTTCAGTGCAGGAAAGGTAAAGACCTTTATTTATGGCTGGCTAAGTGCCCCAATGGCCCTTCTGTCAAGTTTTTGGTGAACGCAGGTAAAGATCGTCTGATACAATACAATTTCTCTTGACCGTATGATATGTTCCTTTACATTTCACACAATATCTGTCGTTTATTGATTCTTTTACCATCCATGGTGTTACTTTTGCGATGACTTGTGAGTTGTTTGACGTAATTAAGCTGTGTATTTATGTTGTCGAAGTGCACACCATGGAGGAACTGAAGCTTACTGGAAATCATTTGAAGGGCTCGCGACCCATCCTCACGTTTTCCTCCAATTTCGATCAAAAACCTCACTGGATGCTTTTGAAAGAGATGATTACTCAGGTTCGCAATAGGATTCCTTGAATCATTATACGTATCTGTGTTTGCCCGTGCTTTCAATTTCAACTACTTAATGCCTTATCCACACTGATTTCGTGGGTCATTTTCATTTAACTTTTTCTCCACTGTATAGATATTTGGCACCCCAAAGGACCATAGGAAGTCCAAGCCTTACCATGATCATGTGTTCGTTTTCTCAATAGTAGACGACCATATATGGTTCAGGAATTATCAGGTTGGTGGTCATTCTTGCCCTATTATCTGAACTTTTGCAATAAAATACCCTTCTTAACTTGCTATAATCTTTTCTAATTTATGGCAGATTTCATGTCCAAACAGCGGACCACAAAAATTGGACCGTGGAGACATGGAAAAGATGACCCTAATTGAGGTTCTTTGGTTGATGACCGATAATTTCGTTTCAAATCAATGTGATGTGTACGCTTTCCTGATAAACTTCTTCCCCGTTGGTAGGTTGGTCCAAGATTCTGTTTGAACCCAATCAAGATCTTTGGCGGTAGCTTCGGTGGCCCAACGTTGTATGAAAATCCACTTTACATCTCGCCGAATCAGGTGAATATTTGCACTGTCTTCACAACATATGTTAAAAAGGAAACAACGAATTGCTTCAAAGTGTCTGAATTCTGGGTTTCTTATAGATCCGAGCACTAGAGAAGAGAAAGAAGGCCGGGAAATACGCAAAGAAGGTCAAAGCCAAGACGAGGAGAAAGCTTCATGAGATGGAAAATCCATTAATGGTCGATGAGTTTGCAGACATGTGGAAAGAATGATCCAACTTAGTTTTTTGCTTAGTGAATCCACAAACAATTCAAAAAATGAGGCGAGGGATTCCTTTTTAATGGAGCAGTGTTTTGTTGAAACACGAAAGAAATCTCTTAAACTTTTGGGAGCTTCTTTATTTCAATACATGCTATTTAAACTATTGGAGCTTATTTATTAATATATATGCCTAGACTAGAACTATCTTTAAAGATGATATAAGCTACACGGCAACAACCAAGGTAAGGACAACGTACGAATACTAAACCGTCCGTAGAAAAGTTCGATCTTTCTAGTTTTTCTTCAAATTCTTGATGACTGTGCGTTCTCCTTTTGTGCTGTAATTATGAAAGAGGTGATAGCTAATGGATAGGGCTTAATTGGCGTTATATATACAGCAGACAAAACACTTGTCACTCACTCATTGCCTTCTAAAATTTCTCACATTGCTTTCTTCTTCTTCATTGCATGGCAGTTGGGCTATTGAACTACACGGTGGCAGACCTCTGCGTGGGAAAGCCTCCTCTCCGGCGCCTATCGGTCACTTCCTCCACCGTCGGCGACGCCCTCGCCGCCCTCAAGTCGTCAACCTCCGGCGACCCCTTCGTAAGCGTCTGGGCCTGCAATTGCCTTGACATAGACAACCTCAAAAATCAAGAACCCATCATCAAAGATCACCACAAAAGCTGCTGCCCACGTCAGCTTGTCTGCGTCGGCAGAGTTTGCATGGTCGATATAATCTCTTACCTCTGCAAAAGAGTCGGTGCTGATAAGTCTTTACGGCCGAGCGCCGCCCTGAAAGCTCCCCTCGCCGTTCTCCTCTCCGAAGAAAGCAAGAACCTCGTCAGACACGTGGAACCTTCTTCAAGGTACTATTTTATTTTTGTTTAATTTTTTCTTTCTTCCTCGGCTTTATTGCAAAGGGTCTTTCACTTTCTTCTCCAAGATGCTACCTTTGCCATTTCCTCCTGTTTTTCGGGCAAAAGAAACAATGTCTGAAATTTTGCTTGAACATTTCTTACATCATATGCAGCTTAGTCCAAGCCATGGATCTGATCCTCCAAGGCGCCCAGCACTTGGTGGTTCCAATCGAAAAAACTAGAAAAAAACACCTAATCGAATATTGCTGGCTCGGCCAAGAAGACCTAATACGCTTCTTCCTCAACTCCATCGGACAATTCCTGCCCGCCCCGACCCTTTCCATCGAGTCCCTAAACCTAATCGCCGGCGACTTCCCCGTCCTGCCCTTCGACTCGCCCGCCATTTCGGCGATCGAGGAAATCTCCCGCCCGCCGCCGACGGCGGCCCATCAATGCTCCATCGCCGTCGTAGAAGATAACAACGTCTTGGTAGGAGAGATTTCCCCCTTCACCCTATCGCACTGCGACGAGTCTTTGGTCGCCGCCGTAATGACGCTATCGGGCGGAGAACTAATGGGCTACGTCGAAAATTGCGTCGTGGGCCCGCCGCCCGAGGAGCTCGTCAGGGCGGTGGAGGAGGGTTTGAGGGAGAAGAAACTTAGCGGCGTATTGGAGGAGTTTTTGTTGTGGTGTAGTGATGAGGTCGACAGCTGTCAGTCCTCTTCCGACGAGGAGTCGGCGTCGCCGCCGAAGCCGCCGTCCGAGGGTAGGCATGGGAGGGTGGCTCGGCGGGCCGATCCGATCGTGTGCCGTAGGTGGAGCTCGTTGGTGGCGGTGATGGTGCAGGCGACAGCCCACGGCGTGAGCTACGTGTGGGTGGTCGACGGGGATGGCACGGCGGCGGGGATTGTGGGCTTCGAGGGTATTTTGGGGATTCTCAGGGAATATTTGGAGGAGGATATGGTATAATGACATTTTTAGGTGAGGATTTATTTGAGCGTTTTTTCTTTTGTAAGGTAAGAAGCCTTGTGTTTTCATTGTACACTTTCTTTGCTTGTTAATTGATTGATAATCTCTGCATTAATGCAAATCAATAGAAAAATTATGTTACTATCTCGGTATCTCTGAAGTCTTTTCCTAGTAATTATTCCGCAAATAATAGTCAATCGAGGAAATATGTTCTTTATTTCTAAATATATGTGAGTTTTTCCTTCGTACTCCCTTCTCCCGGCAACTTATCACATAAGTTGCTGGGCACGTAAATTAAAGTGTAATTATTATAATAGTATAGTGAAAAGGTAAAAAATGTATATTTTAACACGTTTTTTTAGAATATTTAATATTATTATATTGTTTGTTTGCGATTGTTTTTTGCTAAATAAGGAAAGGTGATAAAATTATTGAAAAAAAAATGAAAAAGTGTGATAAAATAAGTGAAACGGGGTGGAGTATTTTTTCTTTTGCAGGTGAAACAAGTATATTTGTTAGAAATCCACGAAATTGGAGATGATGTGATGTGAGAATGAGTAAACAAAGTTAGGTTGCTTCTATATAATAAACTCTTCCCCAATATGGTAAAGAATTATATTTTATATTGCTTTCTGTCACTCGTTGATTGGAGATTAGAACGTAAGTACAGAGAGACGATATTCAAAATCTGGGATGGGGTAATTAGATATCTTTGATTAAACGTTATTTTCGTAAGGGCCACTTTCGAGATGTTTATCGGGGAAGGTATAACTAAATACTGTTATTGTCACATTGAAAATTCTTTAGTTTTTCTTTATTATTTAAGCAAGCCCTTTTAATTTAAAGAGAGTATGATGAACAGATTGTATAAAATAAAGGGAAGACGTATTATGTAAGATTCCATGAAGCAAGAATTATTAGTTCAGTCTGTATGTGTGCAATTAAAAGTGCTGATGTCGTGATTTATTTAGGCAGCGTTTAGTTTCTTGGATATTTTTTTTAACTCAAGTTACAACGATATTAAAATAGATCAATTATAAAATAACATGCACCGTCACAAATAATGGAGGGCCGAGATTACTATCCCAAGATATCAAAAAACATCCTACTAAATACGAAAATTACCAAAATGTAGCTTTGAAACTTTACGGCAAGGGATTGCTTGTCCGAAAGTTTTGTTTTACCAAATTATGGGCCATGGGATGAGGTAATTATGCCATTATCTAACTTGGGCCTTTTTTTATTACATCAGTTTTTTCATGTTGGAAACTAAACGATACCATATGTTACACACACCTGCATTAATATAATCATAAGTGATGATTCAAAATTATGACTATGATTTTTCAATTGAGTACATTTAATCCTTGACCAAATTCTACTCATAATTAATTAGTCAGACGAATTTTTCTCACTTCGTTGGGGGTGTCAAATAAAGCTTTTAATTTACCTTCAAATATGATGATGGGCAGAAATGGCATTTAACACGCCTTTCCCTCTGGCAATAGCAATTAAGGTGTTGGAAATATGAACAAACAAAGCTTACAATTTACAATCACTCTTCTAGTGAGTGGAGTGTGATTCTTGTGGACCCCACATAACATTCACCAAGCGATGAGTCGATGACCTTTGCCTTTCCTTTAATCCCTTTTTATTTCTTCAAGCACACTGAGCTGAGCTCAACTCGCGCCATAGTTGGAATGGAGCTTTAACATTCAGTGTCGCGGAGAACACACATTGTTTTTATCCGATTCGCGGAAGGTAAATCCCATCATGTGATTTCTTCTTCTTGTATTGGTCGATTCTCACTTCATCCTTCTTTTTTATATGTTTGCGATGGTGAAGGTGCGGCTTGTTGTATTGGTGAGAAACGTTCGATTTTTTACTTCTTAATCTTATTCCCTCTGAATATTGAGTCCATCTGTGGATACGATATTCATGTTTGGATTAAGTTTCGATCTGAGAAAGTTCATAAATTACTTGAGACTCATCGCAGAATAACGGTGAGGTGTTGATTAAGGTTGAGCTCATATGGAAGCTTTTTTAGCTTTGATAGGTTAATTTCTGAAGGTTTTTCTTGAAAAAAAGGGATGTAACAACTCGATTTCAAATGTGTTTTTCCTATGTCCATCGGAACTCTTTATTTGCAAGCTGCTTTCTTGTTGTGTATATTAATTACTAGCAGATGCTATTTTAGACTGTAGATTTTTCATGAACTTCATTTACTATTCACCGTTACGAAGCTCTAATCCATCTATCGTGCTTTGTTTTCGTACGATACACAGTTGTTTTGGGGAATAGAGATTATTCGTTTCACGTGAAAGATGAACAGAGAAACACTTCTTCCCAATTCTTCGTATACAGATGAAGAGCAGAAGGATTTGAAGCAACTGGTAGAAATGTTTGGTTCAGTGATCTCTTTACAAGAAATGGCCTCAGCTTATGATAAAGCTGGAAAAGATCTACAATCTACTGCTGATCATCTCTGTAGCATTAAGGGGAGCACTTCCGACGCTTCATACACAAGTGTCGAAAACACTTCTAATGCTTCGTTGCGAACTCAATCAAAAATTCACAATTTTCGGAATGGTCAGACTGCTAAGAGAAAGCCCATAAAATGCCCGGCTTCTTTGGGAACTGTCTCTAATGTAATAGGAAAAGAATATATTGCGCCGAGGCCTCGATCTGTTGTACCGTGTGAGAAGAGCAAGCCCATTATTCTGTCATCAGATGAAGTTACAGCACATAATATTTGGGATGAGGAAAAGGAGTTAGTGCCTAACTTGACGAATGAATCTCTAGACGGGGATTTAGAGGACTTCATATATCAAATGCTCGGGAATGGATTTGGACTTGAAAAGAATGTGATACATGATGTCATTGGTAAGTGCATTTGGATTCGGTTTCTAGTGTATTTTGCACCTTAATTGCAGAAGTGAAGCTTCTTTTAAACATTCTCGATAATCTATTTTGCAGGTCAATGCGGCTATAACATGCCAATGGTACAATCAAGATAGTATTGTCTCTTAGTGAACCCTTCATACGACTACTTTAACTTTGTTCCCGAAATATGCAGAGCATTGATAAGCTTCTGGATCTCTCATCAGTAACCGTGGAGAAGAACGAGGATGTTCCAATCTTATCTTCTGGAAATGTAAGCCTTGATGATAAGAAACTCATTCTCCATTAATATCTAAAAAATAAGCCCATGCTTGTTTCATTTTTTGCCACAACACTCATTCTCCATGAGCTATCTTCAGATTATGTCCATTGGATGTTGCATCTTGAGCTCAACTCTTGAATAGATGCAAAACTATATTTTTGGTTGTTAAGTTCTGAAAGTTCATGTTAGTTATAGTCCAACGAGATTAATGCATCTGCTGATTGTGTTGCTGGCAGAACCTCGAGAATGAATCTGACTTGAAGTGGTCAAGACTCGGTGGAAGTCAACCTGCAGTTACTGCAAGGTTTTAAAACTGATTCAAAGTTCCGTATATTGAACGTATATATTTATATATATACTTAATGAAACTTCTATATGAATTATATGTATCTTTCGGATCCTACAGATCAAACACCTCTGATGTCATCAACAAGGATGACTTAATACTGGCACAGACTGAGAAACGTAAGATTGATATTCAAAGAGAAGTTTTGGTGTCTCTCTTCACTGTGCCTGGCCCGGAACAAACTGAAGAGAAACCGCGACTGAAAGGCCCACCTGTTGCAGACAAGAATTCTCCTTGTATTGTGAGAAACCCACTCAAAGAGACATTAATCGAAGATTTCAGCTTCATTACAAGACAATCCATCAACAAAAAAGGTAAGTGCTTCTAATCTTTGCCCTCAACTGTTAGTTTAATTTATCTTTTTTGCATCTCCATATTAATTCTTGATTTGGTGTGCAGTGTTCGGTTTTAGTATTACAATATCAAGCCTTAAAACATTGTCGCAAACATTTGGGATAATATTTTATTGTGTGTTTTTGCTCATGACACATTAAATGGTTTCAAATCTTCATTTTCTGCATGAGATGATTTCCTGGCTACAGATGATGATGCAAGCGAGCTCAGCTACGAAGAATTGCGCATGTCAGCAAAGGAATACTGGTCAGTGATGAAAGAATATTACAAAGCTGTAAGCTTTCTGGACCTTTACTTTTAATCATTTGTCACTGACTAAACAAAAAAGTACTATGTGAGACAAACCATAACTTCCTTGTTTCATGAAGAGTAATGATTTTTCTTTCTGCAGGCTGTAGATTCATTTGGAAAGAAAGATTATGTGAAAGCTCGGAATCTTATGGAGAACGTAAAGCTAATCTTTTTGGCCCTAATTTATCATTATAATCGTTACGATTTCTTTCCTTTTTTTTTTCTAAATATTTCCTCAATGGTGGCCGGGGTGTGTTATAGGGTCACTTATACATGAGGAAGGCGAGGGAGGCAGATGAAAAATCCGCAGAAAAGCTCGTCGATGACAGGTAATAGTAACAAACTATACTTTAAGAGTTCATTGTTGATTTTCTGACCAATCTACGTAATAAATGATTAAAAAAGCACTCTTTTTTTCTTTCCCCGTATAGCGACGACGAGAACGAAGTGCTCTCTCTGAACATCTACGAATTCGAACCAAGGGATGCCATGCGCACGTTTCGGGTTCATTTGAAAAGCTTTTCCGGCCTTCGAAGTAATAATCATGTTTTTTTTTTTATCTCGTTCTTTTGCTTCTTTCTATAAATAGATCATCGAGCCTCTAATCTGATCGCATGCCATCGATCAGCAATCCACTACCTAAAGGCTGTGATTGGAACTGATGGAGGAGGCAAAAAGGACAAGCGTCGAAAAAAGCTAGTACTATCTTTAATTACCATTCTCCATATCCCAAACTAAGATAATACGATTGAAAATTTGCGTATTTTACGTTTACGTTTCTGTGTTATGTCGTCTGTTTGCAGATAACTGAGCTTCTTGAGAAAGAAGGTATTCCATGGACTGAAGAAGGAGAGGGACTGATCATTTCAGTTCGTGTTGATGTAATAGATCCAACTAAGCTGAGTTTCGCCAAGAAATAGACAAATTCACAATTGGGAAAAAACAAATGCAACGGCTGTTCTTATTTTCCTATTTTTCATTGAGATTTTCTCATATTCAAACTGTTTGATTGAACTTGAACATGCTTTGTTTCCCATGAATGAATTTCATGAAGTAGAAAGGAATTATTTCCCTTACTCCATCCAATGTGTAGTTTTGTGAAAACTCTATCAGACACTTGAGTTTTCAACACACGCATGGCGAAAAAAAAAAAAATTAGGACGACAATCAATTACTTATTATTCATTGCCAAATCCATTGAATAAAGGGTTCATTTCGTAGACATATTACGGCCGAAATCCTCGCCGTCCTCATCCTCGTCATCGTCGTCCTCATCATAGAACTCGTCGTCGTCGTCATCGTCGTCCAAGGCATCATCGATTTCAAAATCGCCGCCGTCGCCGTCGACTTCTTCATCGTCAGACTCAGCATCATCCTTTGGTATTCCGCCGCGCGCAGCCACTCCGTACATTCCCAGTGGCCACTGCGTAATCAACCGCGAACCCAACGCATTCAAATCCCTCGATTCCATCGAACGATCGATCGGATGCTTTTCGCTTGGCAGGGGAAACGGAGACTGTACAGCGCGAGCGAGCGCCGCCGCCGCCACGGCGGATGAATTCGGGAGAAGATGATGGCGGCGGCGGAGGAGGACTGGAATGGACTTGGAGGTGATGATCCTCGAAGCAGAAGTTGCCATTTTTTTTTTTAACCTGATTGAGGTTCTTCTAATCAAGGTTTTAATTATATAGGGAAATGGATTTCTTCTAGGGTTTATTGGACATGGGCCTAATAAGTAGTTATTCTTTTACGTTTGGGCTTTGTCCTATTTCACATTAAGTTCTTTTTATAATTATTTTTTAGGTTCTTTACACATAAATACTCATTTGCATAAAAATTTAATTCAGTACTCTCTCATTATTTTTTTATATGTAGGTACCTAATAGAATAATTTTTTTGCACATAGGTACCCGATCCGCCGCACGTACGCCATATAACACATTTAGGTATACTATATCACCGTATTTTGGTACGTAATACGTTGAGAAAATGGTACGTTATATATAACACACCGAAGTACCACATACAAACCGTACATGGTACCGTATAAATGCGTGACGTGGTACGCAATACACACATGTAAATGTACCGCAAGACTGAGAAAATTGGTACAAACAGTCGAACGAGTACCTATCAGTAAAAATTTCTGAGATAGGTACTGATTTGTAATTTTTTTTATTCAATTGGGTATTTTTCTATAGATGTCACTTTCTCATTTTGCAATTAAATTTGATCCAAACAGTTCTTTTCTTTTATTCACATTTTAACCACTAAATTAAAAATTCTAGCTATGTCCACTGGATGAAAAGTTAGCCTTGCGTGTTTAACAAATGTATGTTATGTTATTTTATTGAGTCGTGGGGCATCAGTTTCAATCAGGGGTGGTTTTCTTTTTGGGTGGCCTTGGGTCCTTTGGTCCTTATGTGACCTTATTACACTGGCCGGATATGTGGCCTTGTGTTGTACGCCTGCTTGCAAAGGCCCAGATCCTGCCCTAGTTTCGATTTACTCTGATTTTATTTAGTTTAAACCACGAGACCTTAAACCATAAACATTTCGGCCTTTTTAATTGCAAAATCTAAATACCTTCCGTCATGAAAAATAAAAAGAAAAAACTGCCCACCATATCTGCCTCCTCAACTAGTAACCCAAAAAGATATCCAGTGGCCATAGACTATCATATTCTCTGAACTTGGAACGTAAGTCAGGGAAGTAGTCTCGCTAGAAGTCCGACATTCTGACTTGGTGGCTGTCGACCCTCCGACGTGCCGGACAACTCCTCGAGATATATATATTGGCTTCAACCGAGCATACGTTAGGGCTAGAGCTCCCAATCAACTATCTTTGTCCATAGTCGATAGTAAATGCCAGATTTGCTTACAGCTAGTGTAAGAAAAGTAATTATGCTAACACTTGCCAAATGAGCTACAATAGCTAGCATAGGCCACCATTTAAGCAGGCTTTCACACCCTAGTCGGTCACCTATTATTGTACAATGGGCCTAAGACCAATAATCAGACGCAAACATAAAAAACACTCCACCAACACTCAAACGCACCAAAACGGGTTTTATGTCATTTTTCTCTCTCATATGAACGCATATATGCCGCTTCATTTGACACCAACGCATGGGTTCTTATCACTCATATATATTATTATAATTAGCTTGTCTATTATTTATTTAATTGTTTTTATTAATATATCACATGAATAATGTTCAAAACTGTAAACAAAATAGTTAATCTATTTATTAACAAATTTAGTCTAAGAAAATATGATTTATTTATGGATGATATTGAAAAGTTGTAACATATGTAGGCCGTATTGAAAAATTATAAAGGTTGATGTGAAAGAAACTATTGTAAAAATATTCTTTTGAGTTTATGAGCGAGTTTAGGAGAAGAATTAATGCATTTTGAGTTTGGTAATGAGTTTGCGTCTGAGTTTTTCGGTTGCAGATGGCCTAACCTAGCCTTTTAATGGCTCTATCACTTTATGTACAACTTGTGAATGTTTTCAGATATATCTCTATTCATAAGCTTTCTCCAAACTAACCATCTTCCAACATAAACGAATAAAGACAACATCATCTATCTATTACAAATTACAATTCAGAAAAAACCGTTGGATCTCGTGAGAAGAGAAAGAAGGGGTGCGTCATGGCTTACGCAAGCAAAGCGTAAGAGTGCTCTTCTCCTCGTAGTCATCGAAGGTGACGCGTCAAACTAAACACTTGTGAGCTTAGCTTTCAGACAACACTTGTCCCAAAAACGTGTTTGTAGAGCATATGGTAATGGTCCTAATGGACAATACATGCATTGGTTTGTTATCTTCATTCGTCACCTTTCCCCACAACCTTCGGTTCAGAAATTTATCAAGGATAGACAATTACGTATTACGGAAATGGTTATTTCATAAAAGAATTAGAAGAGTTGACATGTGAAATTACCTTTTTACCTCGGGCAAAAAGCTAGCTAGCTTCCTTGTTGTGTGAGTATATATAATGGCCTTTTACTTTTATTAGGGTCTCTCTCTCTAAAAAAGGGCGAAGAGATCTGAGGTGTTTTATTTAGTCTCTCTTGAGTTTTTCTCTCGTACAATCCCGTCAAAGAAGGGTGCTCTCCTAAAATTCTCCGCTTGGTTTTGTGTCTGTCCAATTCTGGTAAGATTTCTTCTACCGCTCGTTATCGAATCCTCTTTTCTACTTTGCTGCATCTTCCTAATCATTAATTTTATCAGCTGGGCCCTAATCTTTTCCCCTTTATTTTCCCAATTCTGCTATCGTTTTGCTCTAGACGATGGCTTGATCCGTCCTTACAATTGCCTGTTAATCTCATTTTGTATGTTTTTTTTTTTTAAGGTTTCAATTCTTGTTTTGGCTTGATGATTCGATTGATTTGTTTTTCCTACATCTGCTTCCGTTCTGTCGTTGAGCCATCGATCCGTTTCTTTTTTACTTCTTTTGTATATCTTGCTTTCATACTCGATAAAGATTTGTCTTTTTTTTAACTGTAAAGATGTCGATCTTTCTGATCCCCAATTCAAAGTTGCGTCTTTTTTCTTCTATTGATCGGATCTTTTTTTCCCAGAAGCTCGTCCTAGAGATTTGATTTGATTTTGAAATCCCAGTGGTTATATTATAAGTCAATGCTTCTTATAGTCACATAACATAATGCGAATTGAGATTGCTGATTAAATGTTTACTTCTTCTCCATTTCGATGTCCTGTAAGTGTCAACTCTTCTGAGATCAATAATTTCTTGCAGATCCAATCATCACTGTACAATGGGCGTGGAAGTTGCTGAAACCGTCAACGAATCGAAGGTGCCTTTGAGCGACGGAAAGCCCGAAATAAAGTTCGGCAGCCATGGCGAAGAAGCTGAGCCCTTGAAAGTCGAAAAGATCAAAGCTTCTGATTCTCATCTCCCTAAAGATGCAGTCGACGAGTGGCCCGAGCCCAAGCAGATCCATTCTTTCTACGTCGTTAGGCTCAGATCTCTCGAAGATCAGAATCTCAAGACCAAGCTTGAGTTGGCCGATAGAGAGCTTCAGAAAAAGAACCAAGCTCGATCTCAAGTTATCGAAAAATTGAAGGCCAAAAGGGTAAGGGCTTTCTTATTCTTGCAAAGCTGAAACTATGTCATTGTTTGAAATTCAGCTCCATATTACTGCTTAAGAACTAAGATCCATTGGATTGGATTTTCTTACAGGCAGAACGATCCCAGATTATCGTTCAGTTGAAATCCTTGGGTTCTGAAAATAAGCAATTCAGATCGATTATCGATGAGAAGAGGAAAGAAATGGAACCCCTCCAACAAGCCCTTGGAAAGCTTAGGTCTGGTTCTTCGGGTGGTGGTGGTAGAGACAGAGGTTCGTCGGGTATATGCTCATCTGAGGAAGAACTCAACGACGTTGTAAGATTCTTTTATTACCGTGCCGGACGATTACTCGCCCACACTGTGTGTTAATTTGTTGTTTAAATTTTGGGCTTAATGGGGTATTCTTGATTGATTAGATCAAAAGCTTGCAATATAGAATTCAACACGAAAGCATACCTCTCAGCGAGGAGAAGCAAATCTTGAGAGAGATTAAGCAGCTCGAAGGGACGAGGCCTCAAGTTCTTGCGAGTGCCGCCGAGAGGGCAAAGATTCAAGAATCTCTCGGCGAGAAAGATGCCATCCAAGGGCAGGTCAAAGTAAGTAACTGTTTATAGTTTATACACAAAAGCATCTTCTTTTTTTCCTCTGAAGATATTCTGCTAAATGTTTGGAATTCACTTTACAACATTCACAGTCGATTGGGGTTGATCTTGATGGAGTTAGAAAGGAAAAGAATGTGATCAGTTCGAAAATCAAGCAGCTGGACGAAGAAAAACTGGCCGTGGAGAAACAGATCAATGCTTTAGAAGAGGAATTAACGTCGATTTCAGAGAAGAGGGACAATACCTTCGAAAGCATTAAAGAGATGAGGAAGCAGCGAGATGAAGGGGTATTGCCCGTTTTATTTCCTTCTTAATCCTAAGACATATTTGTCCTAACGATTCGAATTTTTCTTTTTCAGAATTCTACCTTCTACCAATACCGTACCATCGTGACGAAGGCTAAAGTACTCGCAGCAAACAAGGAAATCGATGCCCTGAAGGAGCTCTTAAACACTGAGGTGTGTTGAAAAATTGATTTCTTCAGTTCAAATCATCCACTATTACAATCTCCAACATATATTTCCTTTTTATTTGTTTCCTCGAAGGTCGAAAACTTCATGTCTCTATGGAACAGCAACAAAGCATTCAGAGACGACTATGAAAAAAGGGTTTTGCCATCCCTCGACTCGAGGCAACTGACCCGCGATGGACGCATCAGAAACCCTAACGAAAAGCCTATTTACGAACCTGAAAAAAAACCCATAGCCGATGCATCGGAGTCGGAGGTTGTAATAAAAGCTGCCAAGAAACAAATCCCCGAAGAATCAAACCCTATATCTGAGAAGCCAAAGGACACTGCTACTTCCGATAAAAACAAGAAAGAATCGGTCAAGAAAGCAGATAAAGGTAGCAAGAAAACAGAGCCAGTCGAAGAAGACGAAGAAGGGTTCTACGTTGAAACCACTCGAAAGTCGATGATACGATCGATCTCCTTTCCAAGAAAGAAGATGAAGTCGACGAGAAGACGCTGATAGAGATGAAGAAAGAAGAAGAGATTCTAAAACGTAAGCAAGCTGAGGAGAGAAAGAGAAAGCTGGCCGAAAAAGCTGCAGCCAAGGCCGCCGTAAGAGCGCAGAAAGAAGCTGAAAAGAAGCTCAAGGTAAGTTCTCTTTTCATTTTTATAAGAATAACTTCATGTCCTTGTGAACAACATAGTATCTTAATCGTCTTTGTCACCTTTTCTGAAGGAACGCGAGAAGAAAACTAGAAAGAAGGCTGGAGTTGCAACAGCTTCCAACGAAGAAGAGGACGAATCACTGACTAAAGAAGAACAAACCGAAGAGACCAAAGAGGTCGAACCCGAGAAAAAATCTGAAGAAAAGGTCCAAACTTTGAAGAGACAAGACAAGAAAGACGGCGGTGGAATTAAGCGCAGGGCACGTGGGAGAGGTAATGATTCTCTTCCTAAAGCGATCCTCAAACGCAAGAAAGCTACGAATTATTGGGCTTGGGGCGGTGCGATTGCTATTGCTCTGCTTCTCTTGCTTGTGGTGGTTGGTTATGGTTACTACAATGGTGGTTCAGTTTCTTCAGAGAGTTGAGAGAGTGTTTTTTTCTGTTTTCTATGAGGATATGGGAATTTTTTTTCCTTTTAGTATGAATTTTGTTGGATTATTGAGTTGTTTTTGTGGGTTGTCTTGCATGGCGACTGTGTAAAACTAGAACTTGCGAAGAGGCTCGGTTCCTCTTTCTATAGCTATGTTTGAGATTAAGACAAGGTTTTAAAATTCTGTTTTTTTTTTTTTTTTTTTTTCTGGTTTATGATATAATTAGATAGATTAACGTTAGCTGTTTTGTTAGGATTTGTGCTCTCCGAGTCATCGTATTATTGCATATTTAGAAATAAAAAGAAAAGGACTGTTTAGGATATTTGTAGTGGGAGCTTTATATATAGGCATCTGTCGACAATGTTCCCCCACTTAACACCATCCGTTCTCAATGGGAATATGATCCGTTTTAAATTTTTTGTTAATTTCATCATCATGCATATGTTAAATTAAATTGAAAGTTGTACTATATTTTCCTTACATTGGAGTGGTAGACAAACGATTCTTCCTTGTAATAATTAAGCATGTGGAAGCTTAGGAGGACGGTGCCGTACGGAGAGAATATGGGATATAGCTTTTTTTTTTTATCGAAGTGTTTGACTCCACAAACGATGTACATTGTTAATCCCAATTAGAGGATTTTCGAATAATTACATACCTAAGGTCAATCAGTTTCGCATATATTCTTAATTATTTAAAAGAATCTTTCTTTTCTTCTAGTACTGATTTAGCTATTATTCGTATGTCGTATTTCATTTCATGTCTTCTATATTTCCCATAAAATATTTTATTATGTGTTGGCCGTTAGTTTGAAATAGAACGCAATAAGAAACGACCAAGTCATAGTCATCCAACGATCAAAATAAATTAAGCATAAACAATAATTAGAAAATAAAAAAAAATCAGGGAATCCAAAATAGTATGATGAGTGCGGTTTAATTTGTTTGAAAAATATGGTTGTATATAATATCGTCATGTGCCTTCGTCAAGTTGCATTGTTTCGTAAAATCAAGAGCCATACAAATTGCATCTTCAATATAAAACCATATCAACATCCTTGCATTAAAATTTAAAAAAGACCCCTCACTTTCACCACTTCACGAAAAATCAAAATCATGTGGAAAAAGAGACAAATTGAAGAATAATTCAAGTCCAATTCCCACTTCGTAAAATACCAAAATATGGGTCCCAATTCCTAAAGACTTGCTTTCTTCTCATTACAAAAGCCTAAACATAAAAGCAAAGAAAGCTTTGTTGAGTGTTCTTCAACTCTCTCTCATACCCATAATTCTTCTCTCTCCTCTTTTCAAATTTCAACTCAACAATGGAAATCATCTCATCCTCGCCGAGGAACATCCAAGAAAAGGAGTTCTTATTATTACAAAATCCCAAATCCTCCCCTACGCCGCCGCAAACTCCAAGATCCCAAGAAAACGCCGGCGCCAACAGCAGTTCTTATCCAACCACCTTCGTCCAAGCCGATACATCGAACTTCAAGCAGGTGGTTCAACTCCTCACCGGCGCATCCACGAAAGCCGCCGCCGCCGCCTCCTCCGCCGGCGCGATCCCGCCCATCAAAACGACGCCGCAGAAGAAACAAGGGTTCAAACTCCACGAGCGGCGGAACAACCTCAAGAACGGACTCATGGTCAACACCTACGCGCCGCCCAACAAGGCGGCGTCGCTTTCGCCGAGGATTCAGGCCGACGTTTTGCTGTCCCCTAGCATTCTTGATTTCCCCTCGCTCGTGCTCAGCCCAATAACGCCGCCCTTGGCCGGCGAGAGGAGTAGGACCCACAACTCGTCGGCGACGGAGGCGAATCTCCCCTCGTCGGAAGGTGAAGGGGGTGAAGAAGAGAAGGCGATCGCCGAGAAGAAGTTCTATCTGCATCTTAATCCGTCGCCGAGGAGCAAAGACGGTGAGCCGCAGTTACTCGCCTTGTTTCCGTTGACTTCGCCGCGTGTCGCCGAATCGCCGCCGTCGTCGGCGACTACTTCTTGATGAAGCTAGAGAAGAATAAGAAAAGTCAACTAGCTGTAATAAGGGATTGCTTTGAGGGCTTTTTAGTCCATCGAAGGAGAAGTTGAAAGAGGTTTGGATCTGCGAAGAAGGAATGAATTCAATCATTCATTGTGGCTGAGATAAGGTTTGGCTTTTGCAATGAAGGGTTTCTTTTGTTTTTTTGCTTTTGTTTCATCGGTTTATGAAGAAGAGGAAAAAAGATAACTTTATCTGAATTAAGAGAAAAACTTCAATTGAAGAGGTTTGCTTTGTTTCCTTTTTAAAATTTCTGCATCTACTTCCTCATTATCTCTTCAAATGTTCTGTTTCTAATTGATCGAAGTTATTAAGAGCTCAATAAATCTGTCATATTGGATTTTACGTGTAGGTAAGTTACTAATGTAAGTTCAATAAATTAGGGGTAATTATCACAAAATTCATTTTTCATCCTTCTACTTTTTTCGTGTTCAAAATTTGTGTACTATGTTTGGGATTAATTGAAATGCTAGTCATATAATTTTACGAAATGAATCCATGTTGAAAATTAGTCCAATATACAAATTATCAAAAGTCCTATTCTTGTAATTTTCGATGGAAACTCCTTCCAAATTTAATTAACTTTCGAATAGTATTTTTCTTGCCAGAAGGAATAAAATAGCCGAGAAATTACAAAATTGACTATTTATGACGAAATGTACAAACACACTTACCTAATTTTGGACATGAAAAGGTTAAAGAACAAAACATATAGTGAGCGTTATAGGACTATTTTCTAACGTGGACAAATTAGAGGACGAAGAACGACTTTCGTGAAACTTATAGAAAACTAAGATCGTCTAAATTTTCAAATAGACTACCACTAAATAAGTGTTTATTTGCACTAGCTAATTATTGCCCGTTGTCTAGTATTGACTGTGTCTACTTTGACTACCTTTGAGTTGGAGATTCGCTGTCATGGGTTATTACCAAAACGATGTTTCATAGTTTTATTGCGGGGAATAGATCTAATTTCCTAAAATAAAACGGTCCAACTATGTCGGCTATTACGAAATGATGAAACAATATAGTATATTATAGAGAACTACAGCTATTAAGTTATAATTTATGCTTCTTTTCAAACTATACGTGTGTATTCACGTGTACGAAAAATGTGCACCTAATATATATTATATAAAAAATTACACACTAATCAAACCACGAAAATTTCCAATTGGACCACTATAATAGCCTGCCAAAAATGGCAATTTTAATACGGGCTAGTCTTCGCTTCAAAGGGAAGTATGGAAAAAAAAGTAGAATACATAGAGACAAAATGTCGCGATTACGAAGTGATTACAAATTATTGTTGCATGAGGGTATACCATTAGCTCGGAGTAAAATTTAAAAATTTATTCGATTATCGTCTTGTCGGAAAATAAATAGATAAATAAACGAAAAAGTCCAACTTATCGGCGGACGGAGTTAGGGGTAACTTAGTCTCAAATTCCTGCCTACCTATGAAAGTATTATGATTCGGTACACCTCTCTTTGACGAAAAACTATATAGAAGGCAACGATTACAAAACGTTAATCAATTACCATTATCAGATTATTAAAAATGCAGTTACTACATGTGTAAAGGAGAAAAATATTTAACTATGTTACATTAGTCAAAATAATCGGCGTATGAAGGAAGGTTAGGTTAGGTGGTACTAAATGAGCAAATATATTTTGGGCATTAATTCTTTGACTTTTTAGGTAAACAAACAGATGCCCATTTTTCTTAAATTAATGGTACAATTAATGATGTGGACATCCGTGCAGCTACTCTTTTTAAGTCTCATATACGTTGTGTTAAGTTAGGTTAAATGCTATTATATCGCCTATAAATAAATTATTAATATATATGATCATAGAGTTAAAACCTCGAAATGGACACATAAACCACTGCTCCACACGGGCCTCTCTCGGTCTTCTTAACATCCATGAATTAGGAAAAATAAAAATAAAAACGTAGGAGTAGGAGTTAGGACACATAAATTGTTCGGAACCTCGGTGCTTCGGGTAATCTCGGGGCGGTGCGGAAGTTGAAATTTTTACAAAGATATCGAGACCGTAGCGAAGATCCCTTGGTTTTAAAATAACCGGCCTAGATTGCCACGCCGACCTCGAGAGTACACAAGACACAAACCTTCCTAATGATGGCTAGAGAAAGTTTGGAATTGTTGCGAGAGATGAATATGACTTTGGTTTTCTCTAAGAACAAGGCATGTGGCCAACAAAATGGTTCAATCATTTCATTGGTGGGCAACAACTGGTGTATTTTTCCACTAAGAAACCTTTCATAAATCTTCCTTTGACAATGGTACACAAATTGACAAATGATCAAACCTATACCTGATAAAAGTTATATTATTTAACGTCATGATCGGAAATTTCAGCACCCTACCGGTGCCCCCCTCTCATCTGAGAATCAGTGAATAAACTCAAAATATTTATTTTTTATTTATCTACCTTCTTACCGGATGCCGTGTAAGAATTATTGATAAATAAATAATTGCCTCTAATGGAATATAATGAAAAAATAAATAAAAAACATTAATTCAATAAAATATACGAATACAATATTCACATATACATCGAATAATACATTGTATGTATATCCTTATTTATCTTATACTCGAATAGCATTCCGAGGGCATATTCTCAAGATAATTACAGCAAGACATTCTAAACCTATCACATCAATAAATAATCCATGTAAATCATCATATAGTAAGTAGCATGCCCTAAACTCAATCCAAACCAACGAGCAAAACATTAATCCAATCACAATAAACTCACCATTCAAACATTTTGCACCAATTGCCTATCATTCTCCCCCCTTCAAACATTTTTCTTTCTTTTTTGTATATATTTTTTTTGGTAGCTGAAATCTGGTGGGAAATATTAACGATAGACGCTTATTCCTCAAACGATATTATCGTGTACGGCGATTAAGAAACATTACATTCATTTTCCAACATACATGATACACCGACCACTTTGAGGTTCTAACTTATCCGGTGATTTTTGAACTCTTAAACGTTCGTTGGGATATATATATATATATATATATGAAGATCTAACATTTCTACGGTGAATAAGGATTCAGAAATTTGAGCAAATAAGACGTCTTGTCTATTTATAGAAGTTGCGTCGAAAATTTGCATTTAATCATAGGTGATAATTTCTTGGGAAAGGTTCCATTTGTATTCATGTGTTTAAGACTTTTTCGAATTGGTGGCTAAATGATTTTCAATTCCGATAGGTAACCCTGTGTTTACTGACTTTTTGAAATACGAAGTAATTATAGTTGGTACGATGTATTTACGGATTTCTTGATTGATACCATACCAAAGTATTTTCAAAGTAAGCACTCATATCGTATGGCGTGTGATTTTAAATGACCAAAAACGAGATTTTCTACCTGTAAGCTCGTTAATTGCTAATGAAATTCTAGAAATGAGTACAAACGGTTCCTATACCTGAAAATCACATTTGCAACTTTTTAAAATCACGACGTTATACGTTAGCAGTTCCTATACTGAAAACATGGGAAACCAATTAAAAAATCATAAACACAATGGTACGAGTTGAAAAATCCTCTGGTACCAATTGGACTAGTTGGAATTGAAAATAACTTTGAACCAAACTGATAAAAACTTAAAAAACACTGGATATCATTTCCCTAAGAATATCATTTCCCTAATTTGTTTGTTCTATGCTTGCTCTCTTCTATTCGATGCTTGCTCACGGGATGTTGAACAGCACAATGAGACATTATAAGCAAATCACAAGTGTGAGATTTGGGTCGTACAATACAAGTAAAAGATATTAACAATCTCCAGCAAAGAAGAATCAAAAGAAAAACTGACACACACACACGCACAAACAGAAAGGACCATAGAGATATCACAAGACAAGACAAACTAACTCCCCTCAGTTGAATCTCACGACGATGCAAGAGATATCATCTCTGCTCTTCCTAGCGAGCGCTTCTCCGTTGAGGTGCTTCGCCGCAGTTTTCGGGTCTCTGATGTTCCTTATGCAGTCCACCGCCTCTTGATTCGTCATCACCTAAGTCGTAATAACATCCATCACCGAAAAACATTATAACCATCAACGTTGAATCGAAGTCCTACCGAAAGAGATGACTACTATTTATTACCACCTTCCAAATACCGTCGCTAGCCAAGATCACAAACTCGGTCTCTTCGTCTATAATCTCGAGCCTGACGTCGGGATCTGAACTAAGATGCTCCTTCAAGTTCTTATCTCCGAACGCCCTCGCCACTGCTAACTGCCCGTCCACCCGTGCCACGTCGCCTAAAGATCAATAAAATTAAATTGACGATAATCTCTTATGTCATTCTTGTTCGGTAGCAAACTCAACTCCACGTCGGATAATTAAAAAGATTATGAGCGGCTTATAAGCTTGTGGACTAACTTCCTCGATTGCCAACTGATTTTAAAGGGAAATCCCACCTGCTTATACGAGGTTGGACTTAGATTATGCCTGAAAAATTCCCTACAATTCTTTTCTATACCATAATATCCTCACTCAATCGAGCCACTAATATAACTCATACGAACCATGAAAATGTCCCAAATTCCATCCCTTGTTGTACATAAGAACCCAATGACAAAAGCCTTCAACTTTTTTTGCTATGCATCGATTGTCAGGTGAAATTGTCTCAATTAACGCCTCCATAGGCCATCCCATGATCATATAAAGCCTTACATGATGAACTATATTGAAGTCAATTTCTAACATTATGTTAAACAATCTCAATAGGGTCCTTTTCTTTTTTCCTTTTTCCCATATATATCGTTACCTGGAAATTTGGACACGAAGCCGCCGCGATCCTCGATCTGATTCCTCTCCTTCTCAGGCTCGTGGTCAACGGTCAACTGCTTGGCCACGCCGTTCCTACAGATGACGGCGCGTGAATCGCCGACGTTACCCACCACCAATTTCTGACAGTTTATCAGTATCGCCGTCACCGCCGTCGACCCGCCCTTGCCCAGATCCTCCACCTTCTTCAGTATCACCGAGTCGGTCTTTCTGTAGGCCCGCTTCGTCGCTCCGACCGGGTCGGTCCAAAAATCCGGCTAGAAATTTCTTTTCGTCGGAAATGAACCCCCAAAACAGTGTTGCAATAATGTTCGAAGTGATTAGGAGACTGCTGCCTACCTCGCTTATTATGTTGTCGAAGAGGTTGTTCTTCAAATAGTTGGGTATGTCGTGGCTGACGTGTCCGTCGAAGACGGCGAACTGTCCGAGCTCGTTGCCGTCGACCTCCTTGAACTGTGCGAAGACGTAATCTTCCATCTGATGGGCGGATTTGCCCTCCACCAAATGGTACCCGTGTGTCACGTTTTTCGACACTTTGCTCTTCCCTTTACCTTGCTCGGCTTTCGACGAGCTTATTCCTACCTTCTCCTGCAATAAAATGGACACAAAACTGTGTAAAGAAAACGAAGCAAGAAAAGAGTTTGAAATCTCCGATTACATGGGCGGTGGGCGTGTACAATACAATCAGTACCTTCATCTTGAGCAAGAATTCCTTTGCCGACATGATTTTTCTGGTGAAGTTAATGTGTGTATTTATATGTCGATACAGATGGAAATGAGAGAGGGAAAATAATGTTGAATTCTTTTCCTTCTGCGTCGAGTATGATGAAGACGAGTGTTGAGAAAAGGCAGGTGAAGAGGGCTGTGGGTTCGACACGTGTCCCGTATTTCTTGGGGCGTGTAATTCGCTAACTGCTTGTGACGTGTTTGGCGCATTTATATCAGCCTCACGTATATTTGGACAGTGGAGAAGAAGAAAGAAAAGAAGATAGAGATGGACATTGGTCTTTCCAAGAATGACATGTGGATAACTATGTTATTATTTTCTATCCTCAATGTGTGACACCTCATATGATTCTAAGTAATAAAAGAAAAAGGAGAAGGAAACTTCTATTGATCATTGAGCATTATCTGTTTACAAAGATGCATTGGTAAGTGGTTCTAGATTGAATCCTTTTTCTTCTTTACAAACATGTAAAGGTATAATGGAGTTGTTGGGTTTAAATATGAACTGTGTAGGTTTCGAAAATATTCAATATATGAATTTCAGTTCGGAAAAACGAGATTCCCACAAATTATCACCTCTCTCTCTCAAAGATCGTGGAGAATTGTTTTTAGGATGAAAAGCAAGTGTCAACGTCTACGTTATATAAGCATAGCTTTAATGGTGAACAAAGTTTTCAAGGAAATTGGGGGGAATTTTATTTTAATTATAACAGTTATTAATGTAATTTATTATTAACTAAATAAATGGAACTACAACTAGGGTTGGCAATGGGGCGGGGATTCCCCGTCCCCGCTGGGATCCGCCCCGAACGGGGCGGGGAATCCCCGAGATTCATCCCCGCGGGGCGGGGACGGGGAATGATCCCACGGGGATCCCCGCCCCGTCCCCGAATCCTCTTTTATATATTATAATATATATAATATTACATTATGATTTAAATAATAGTAAAATTATATCAAAATATAGACTAAAAAATATTAAAATAATACAAATAATATATAAAATTATAATTTATATAATATTTATAACAAAAATATATTCAAATTTATATATTATATCAAAGATTATTTTTTTAAAAAAATTAAGGAGCGGAGAATCCCCGTGGGGAATCCTCGCCCCGCGTGGAACCCCGCGGGGACGGGGACGGGGACGATTTCGTCCCCGAATGTATCGCGGGGACGATCCGCGCCCCCGCCCCGCCTCATTGTCATCCCTAACTACAACCCCATGTAGACCTAAAAGAGTCATTTGTATCTCTAATGCGGACATGTCACATATGTATTGGTTATGAGAGTGGTCAATGAGAGTCCACATCCAACTTTTTATATAGTATTAGTTTTGGCCCGTGCTATACACGGGAATTTATTTCAATTATAACAGTTATTAATATAATTTATTATTAACTAAATAAATGGATGTGTAATTACAACTCCATATAGACCTAAAGAGTCATTTGTATTTCTAATGCAGACATGTCACATAGGTATTGGTTATGAGAGTGGTCAATGAAAGTTCACATCCAACTTTTATATAGTACTAGTAAATTAGGCACATTCGATGCATGTGCTACTACTATCATAAAACTTATATAAAACATATTTGATTTTAATATTATTATTCTAATTTTGTTTTTTTTTTCGATCAAATTTTAATTTTGTTTGGTATGGTGTAAGATGACTTTGTGGTGTCCATATTTAATATAACATTATCTAACTAATATCTTGAATTTTATTAAATAATGGCAAAATCGTAATTAACATGGAATTGCAATTAAACTGACATTACATGTGAACGTGGTTTATTTTATTCTCAACTGTTCTTATTTTTTTCGTTTTATATTTATTTTTCTTTGAGATAAACGTGGGAGTTGATAATCCATTTTTTTAATTATAATTAATCTATAATTGACACACCAAATTCTAATTGACAGTTACTCTAAGGAGAAGGGCTTAACAAAATAGAAAGATAGATAAACATTGGAAGCAAAGCTTATACTAGCTAAACTGCTAAAGTGGAGTCTAATCAAATAAAATTTAATTCCACTAAACAAATTTTACCATCATAAATTCATTTAAATTTGAATATATAATTCAAAAAATTCACATTTTTAATCTTTAGATAAACATCTCATAAGCTTGTACCAACAAGATTTTAGAATCACAATTAGAGTATAAAATTATGATAAGAAAATCTATTACAAAATAACATGCTCCAAAGTCCCATGTTCCATGCATCATTAACAACCATCACTTTCCAACCCTAAAGAATTAAAAAGAAACTAAACCTCAATGTCCCATAATAATGTACGCCACCAAAACTCAACCTTAAAAGCCACACATAAGACCCCATTGTAATGCTTAAAGCAAAACACTCCTTCATTAATTAACACCACCAAAACTCATATAAATAGCCTTTCCAAGAAAACTCGGTAATAAATCCATGGAGATCATAGGCAGGGAGGACAAGTTCTCATTCCCAGAAATAATCGAACCCACCTTAGAAGACTCGGACGATCAGTTCGATTTCGGGCCCCACGTCCCCACGCCGGGCCCGCCCGATTCCCCAGCAGATCACTTGTTCTACAATGGAAAGCTATTGCCTCACGTTTTTCCTACAAACGCTTGCAATAATAACAGCTTATGCTATTCAAGATCGACAAGCCGAACTAGCAGCAAAGACTCCTCTTTTACAACACGGAGTAATAGCACGAACAGCACAAGGAGCAGCAGTGCGAGGACGAGCACCAGCGATTGGGGTCAGAAGAAAGCGTCGAACGATGTCAGAAAAGATGGGAATTATTATTACAACAAGCCTGCGCCGAGCAAGCCATGTCAGCGCAGTTCTTCTCAGAGGTGGCAGTTTATAATGGCCACCCCTGTCTTGAAGCATCAAGGGTCGGGATCGAGGAAGGTCAGAAATGGTGAAAGTGGAAAAGGGTCGACGAAATCGATCGAAAATGAGGCTCGTGGTGGTGAGAGGTGTTGGTTTGTGAAGAAGGTTTTGAGAGGTTTTGTTATGGCTTGCAGACGATGCCATGCTATCGATGAGGCATCGACTGTTGAGATGGTTTGAAATCTGATGAAAGTTTGTCTAAAATTTGTTCTGTTTTGGAGTGTGTGGATTTGGTCTCAATTTAAACATTGCCTAAAGCTTTAGCTCATCACATAAACACAAACACACACACAGAGAGAGAGAGAGAGAGAGAGAGAGAGAGAGAGAGGGAGAAAGAGAGAAATGGAAAAGAGGCAAGCATTTCATTACCATGAAGGTGTCTTGAGTTCATCGTTAAAAAGCGGTAATAGAAAATCAATCGGTTTTATTCAGAACGTTTTCAATCCATTCTACAGACAATTCAATTACCTCCTAAGCTGTCTCCGGGCTAGATGGGAGGTCTTCTTTGGAATATGAACCTTGTAACTCACCTGAGGAAAAAAAATAAAGATTTCGATCGACGTAAATGAGAGAAGCTTACTACATCGCGAAGCCTTATAGAAACTCAAATAAACGACGTTCGAGGCTATTTACCTGCACCATTTCGCCTCCTCTCATTACCGACATAGTTTTCTCCTCAAACTCCGAACTCTTATCAGATTCGTTTCTGCATTCTTCCAAGCTCAAATCTTTGTTGGCATTCGAAAAATCCGAGTCAGAACTGATCTTCTCCTCTTTTAAGCGTTCTTGCTGATTATTCGGCGAACGTTTCTCAAACTCCAAAGGACGTGAGAAATCTCCGTTTGATGCGGGCCCACTCGTCTGTTCGATCTCTAGAGGAACGGAGAGTTCGGGGTTCTTTGGCTCGTTAATCACATCAATTTCGTTATTTGGCTTTCCATGAGACTCATCCTTGCGTACCCCTCGAAACTTCATCAGATTCTCGAGAGCCCTTTGCCTCAGAGTCAACTCCAAATCACCACTTGAAGCTTTGACACAAGCAGAGGAATCAATCTCCTTGTCGATCTGCTCCTCATAATTTTCCACATGAAACTTCTCAATAGATTCCCCTCGAGAGTAATCGTCGGGCTCTCCCTTGTTTTGTTCTTCGTCACTTTCGAAACTCTTTGGAGATGGATAGTCATAACAATCATGCTCAATCACTTCTTTATTTGAATCCTTCTCCAACTCATCGAATGTTCGATTGGGTATACAAATTACCGATCTTAAGCGACGAGGATTGTAATTACCCATCTGAGCCAAAGGTTCTTTGCCCGGACTCACCCTAACACTGTCTTTCTCAGTACTATTCCTACTAAATGAAGAACAACTAGGAGATCTCACTTTACGCCTTTTTCGACCCTTGTAAGAAATATCGCTGGCCCATCTTTCTACTTCTCTGCCACGGGTTGCTTTTCTTGAATGCTTTTCACCTTCAGAACTTTCGCTACTGGGATTTGTAGAGTAACTCCCTGAATCGGAACTTAGTTTCTTAAGGGATTTTTTCTTCGAAGACTTCTTCCTTGACTTGAGAGGCATATCTTTAACCGGCCTCTTCCTTTTTCTCGCCTTCTTTGCAGATGTCCCTTCATCAGAGCTCGAATATCTTTTTCGGGTGATATTCTTTTTCCTCTTTAAGGTGATTCGAGGCTTTCTTCTCCTACTTTTGTGAGCTTTTTCATCACTGGAGAATGAATCAGAATCTGTAGAGCGACTAATATCAGAATCAGATGAAATTACTCGGCGCTGTTTCTTTGATTTGGCCCTTTTCCTCTTGTGACCCGACAACGACGCAGAAGATGACGAAGTGTATTCTGAATCTGATAAATCACCATTGGAGTGAGAACTAACGGAACGTTCGATACGGCGCCTCTTCTTTGAATCTTTTCTTAGACCCTTTCTCTTCTTTTTCTTCTGCAAAGCACATAAAGCAAGTAACATAAAGAGGCGAACTAATTTGCATCGAACCTAATTAGTACAAACCATCACAGAATTTCTTTTCCCAATCAATCGGAAACACACAACAAAGATCCAACCTTTAAACGGATTCAAGTCCATATCTACTTCTCAAGTTCTAAAAGAAAGCTTTTGCAACTGATATACGCAGAAGCTAAAATCGAACCCTAAAATTCAGCTTACGACAACATGATATCAACAGACCCAGACAAGAAATTCAACGGCAGAACACAAAATTGCACGGATAATGAATGAGCGCGAGATCGAACAAACCCCATATTCAGAACCCAGAAAAACTAAATCTTGGAGCAGTTAATTTAAAAAGCTACGGATTTGCATGATGCTAGTAAAATTCCCACAACAGAATCGTCTTATTAAAAAGGTTAAAAAAGAAACCTGTGAAGAAATGTCGGATTTTTTAGACTCTCTTTAAACCACTGCCCCCCATTTCTGTTGTGGACAGATTTTCTTGCGCTTCTCTTTCCCAAATACAGAATGAAATGTGACAAGAAATGCACGGATGTAATCAGAGAGACAATAGATTATTCTCCTCTTCATAAATTTAATAGCTAGGTGAAATTAATCCAAGAACTAGTTTCACGGTCTGGGCTTTAACACAATTGGGCTTCTCGGCAAATATTTGCTTTTACTTTTTAGTTCCTCTTTTCTTTTGTAATTAGTTTTCAAATCTCATCCCAATGCGTTTTGCTTTTATTTCGTTTTTACCCCTAATTAATTTTGACATCTCATTTTCCAATTACGTGTTTAGATATACATTTTATTTGATTTTATTTAATTTAATTTGACATCTTATCCCATACATGCAAATCCGGTTATGCTCCAATTTGATATCGATTTTATACCGATTAAACCTTAACTAAAATTTCCGATCTGATTCTGAAACCTTGCTTGAAAACCATGTGGATGTGGTAGCTTCAATAACGTACCCTACTAGCTAGTAATAAAAAGTACTCTTAGGGTCCGTTGCATATGCGGAAAAGGAAAAGAAAATGGAATGACACGCACCGAATTTTGTACATTGCGCTTGACGTTTCCTAATATGACAAATTTTCTTTTCTTTTCCGCACCGTATTCCGGATACCAAATGCAACCTTCTGGGGAGCGGCACTTCGTCTGCTTATTTATATGAAAACCCCAAAAATAAAGTATTCATATCAAAATTATTGATGTACATTCGTTCTAGAGCCAAAGTACTTACTGACCAGGGCAGGTTTTTTATTTTAGGAGGTCCTGTTCGAATTAAGGCCCGTATAGTATTTTTTTTCCTTTGTGTGGCCTTATTAAAAAATATTGGGCTTATTTGTTAATTTACCATTTTAACATTACAGCCCATAATAAATTATGTGGCCCTTTTAGTACACTGAGCCGGATTTGTGGCCCTGTGCAGTAGGCCGGGATGCACAGCCCAAATCGGTCCATGTAGCTCACCTACACATCTCGAAATTTTATGAAGTTGTTCGAATAATAAACTCCATTTCAGAATTTTATTTATTTTCCCGTACTCACTAAAGTGGTGTCAAGTCTAACAGTTGGTATTGATATATTAAAAACAGCTTCACTAATATCAATTTTACCAATTTGCGATGCGATGACAAATGGCTTCACGAGTGCATAAAACCAAATATTTAAGTAGCATGCGCGATAATATAAATTAGATTACAATCCCACAACTTATGTGGTGCACGGCTAACGATTTGTATTTAATGTTCAAGTAAATTTTATATTTGATAGTCTCAACAAAGTTAAATGTTATATTACCCAATGGAGTTGGACTGTGATAGTTGTAAATCGATAAAAACATTGATTTAGGTCGTTTCCGACAAAAACATTGTATTAGAAATTGAGGGGTCCTTGCTAAATCAATTGGTTATATGAGGAGAAAGCCTCTTATATTATATATATATATACTGAGTTGAAGAGCTTGACTTAGTCGATGGGGACAAAGCCCAAATTATAATCGCAACACATTGATTTAGAAAGCGCTAACGTTATGAATTAGGAATAATCGTTAAGCGCCTGGATCAAGAAAGCAGTTTTAATTATAACTGAAATGGAAACCATGATAATTAATGATAATAACTCTCTTTAAAACTTATTAGAAATCGAGGGTCATTCCTAAAACCAATTGGTATAATAGGAGGAAAAAACCTCTTATATGTATACTAACTCGAAGAGCTTGAATTAGATGATGTGGGACAACGCCCACTTTTTTTATAATCTCAACATGCCCCCTCACGCATGGCATGACTTACTTAATACGTGGACATATGAATCGGGTGACGGTGAGCGAAAGCTCGCTCGGATACCATATTAGAAATCGATGGATCCTTCCTAAATCCAATTAATAATGTAATAAGAGGATAAATCCTCTCATATATACACTGGCTCGAAGAGCTTGAATTTTCCAATGTGGACAACACCTCTTTTTTTTTTTTATATATATAATCTCAACAAAACTAATATCTTATAATATTTGTTTTTGGGTTGAATTAGGGATTATTTAGAACTATAGAAAGATTTCCTTATTATCAAAAGAAGTTGTGGAAAAGTCATGCAATTCATCATCCTTATATATATATATATATTTTTTTTTTCTGTAAGATGAACGTATGGTGATAACTGATAAGTAGTTCATGGAGAGAATTACAGAAATAATGTTATTTTGAGATTAGAATTACAAAATTAGTTTAGTTTTTAAACCTGTTACAAAACTAATCACTTTTTTAATTCTAACTATTTTTATTTTCATTTTAACCATAAAAATACTTAAAATTACAGATTTTTACTATCGTAAATTCCAAATAGCACAATACTTGTTAGTAATTAAATTTTTACCCCAACTTACTTTAACTCGAATATATTAAAAATATGTTATGTAAAGAAATAAATCAAAAAAAAATTAAAAACATGGCATGACCTACCCCTCCGACATGAGTTCGATATCTATGAATATGATCGATCAACTTATTCCTTGCCTTGGCTCATAGAAACACAATAAAGATTCTTCTACAACTATATTAAGCTAAAATATTGATTAAACCAATATATTAATTAAACAATTACTTAAAAGAAAAATAAACTAGACATTGAACTCAAACTATCAACATTTATAAAAATTCATAAAACATTCAAATAAGCAGTATTTGATAAAAACAATTTCTAGATAAGTTGTCATGGAAAGTCATCATTGTTTTTCCTTGAGTGTTCCTTGTGACGGTCCATTTCACATGGATATCGCCGTGTTCGCTTTCGTCCGATTTTCTCTCTGGACGTAAATAAGGATTGTGTACCACACAACGACATGATGAACCGATCAATCAAAATCAAAAGAGTGAACTTTCAGTATAAAGGAAATCGAACGTGTGATGAGTTGGGAAACAAACTAATTTACAATCTTTCTTCATAAAGGAAATCGATCAAACCTGTTACTATAATCTCTTTTACTGTGTTATCTCTTCTTACAGTGTGATCTCTTCTATTGGCGAAGCGAAACGTGGGAGTCTATAAGGTCAATAATATTCTTTTGATTGATTTCTTTAATTAACATACTTTTAATATATTTGAGTTAAAATAAGTTGGGGTAAAAATTTAATTATTAACAAGTGTTGTGTTATTTGAAATTTACGATGGTAAAAATCTGTAATTTTAAGTATTTTCGTGGTTAAAATGAAAATAAAAATAATTTGAATTAAAAAAGTTGATTAGTTTTGTAATAGTTTTAAAAACTCGACTAGTTTTGTAATTTCAATCTCAAAATAACACTATTTCTGTAATTCTCTCGTAGTTCATGCATATGTAAGTGATAAATTCAACTTCGAGAATATTTATCTCACGCAACATATGGCATGTATACAAAAATATTATTGAGATCAAGTTAATTTGACGGCTTTCCAAGTCAAATATTTTTCTGATAATCAACTTGACTGTACATTTATATATATTCTTGCATAGATGTAAATTTAACATCTTCGGCGGCGGTCAAACATGATATTCTAGCAGGAAGGTTCACCACAAGTTGCATGCATATATGACAAATGTTTTTTTCTTAGTGTTTTAAATAAAAAGAATATATTGTTTTATGATACTATAGTATTAGTATATGCATATAGATAATGTATATTATAGCATGAATATGAGAAGTCATGTAAGAATCGACCAACGATCTAAATATAGGTCAAAGACATAGACATGGCATGATTTATTTTTCAACTAATCTTCTAAACCATACTATATAAAACAATTATCAACACATAATTCATTGATTTGAAAATAAATTCTAATAACAAGAAAAAATAAAAATAAAAAATTCGAGAACCATAGGCCCGAACCCACGTGAAACAACTTGCCACACACTAGCTATCAATACTAACCTTTCCTTTTCAACTCTTACACACGAAGCTCATATATCAGCTTCCTTTATCTTTTGTTTTCTCTTTCTCGTCAAAAACTTAATAATTCAACAACAACATCATTAAAAACCCTAGAAATTTCCTCCATTTCTGGAAATCTTCAACCCTATATATTCCCACATAACAAGCAACATTTTTTCCTCAGAAATCCCAAAAATATCTTCTCGGACTCCACGAAAACATTAAAGAGAAGAAAGAAAACAAAACAAAAGAAAAAATGAGCTCATCCCTCGACAAAAAACACCAAAACCATCCCCTCAAAAAGAAACTGAGCCGAGAACAAGTGAAGCTCTTGGAAGCCACGTTCGACCCGACCCGAAAGCTCCAACCCGAAAGAAAAATGCAGCTCGCCCGAGCCCTCGGCGCCCCGCCGAGGCAAATAGCCATTTGGTACCAAAACAGAAGAGCTCGGTGGAAGAACCAAAGCCTAGAAATAGACTACTGCTCAATACAGTCGAAGCTCGAATCTGCCATGGCAGATAAAAGGATCCTCGAAGAACAAGTTCGTAGCCTAAACGCAGAGCTCAAGGAGGCTCGTGGTATGTTAATGAGCCTGGGATCGTCGCCGCCGCCACCCCAAGCTGCGTGTGGGAATCACGCGCCGCCGCAAGTGTCTACTCTGTCGAGCTGCTGCGATGAGTCTGCCAGCCTTGTTGATGACGTGGGTAACAACGGCGGCGGCGGTGATATAAGTAATTACGGCGGCGGCGGCTATGAGATTCGAGCTGCTTTGCAATATAAAGAGCTTTATGACTGCTTGATGGCCGGCGGAGGCTCCATTGGATCGGAACTTGAGCATGTACTTATTGATGAGAGAGATTTTGATTGGTCAATTGACGTTTGAAATTCTTATTTTTTAATTAGTCAAGCGACCAATAGTAATTAATTTGTGGGGGTGGTGTGTTGTTGTCTCTAAATGCGGCCAATTGTTCAATATATATGTGATTTGAAATACAGTGTTGTTAGGATAAAATTACTACGGTAACACCTCTACAAATATAGTGTTGGGACTATTAAATGTTATTAATTTATAGAGATATTAATATATCGATAAATTAATATTTTATTAATTTAAAAGAAAATTTTGTAAATTCAACTGTTCTTTAGTCCATCCCAACTGCGAACTGAATCTGATGAGACATAAGTGAGTATATTATCTTCATATTACAAACAAATATAAGCTTTTAACTATTTTTTCAAAATTAACATTGTTAATTTTATTTGTTGTAATGATCTTCCAGTGACATGTTGTTCATAGTAAAGCTCGTGAATATTTTGTAGTTATAATATTTTAGCAATTTACCATTATATTGAGTTGTAATATTTTACGAATATTAATTTAGAGTTTTGATGGGACCTAGTATTTATAAAGGGATTTTTGAAAAAGTATTATCTTATTATCTTATCGAATGTAATGTTTTTTTACAAAGGTCCAAGTCGAGACCGGGGAATTTTATTATTTTAGAGAGATTATTAATTTATAGAGTATTAACATATAGAGCTTTTACTTAAAAGATTATTTCGTTATGCTTTTTTAGTTAGTCATTTCCCGTAAAAAATACCACGTGTTATATAATTTATTTTAGCTCTCTTAAAAATTTTGATTATGTCAAATATTTAACTTTTATGTTATTAGAGAGTTTCTAGATTAGTAAAGGGTAGAGTACTATATGTTGCTCAAGAAAATTTCCTTCTATAGCCAAAGCTTGCTTGGGACTGGGAGACAAGGAAACATCATTTTGACTTAACTTGTACATGAATTACAAACAATATGGTTAGTACTGTAATATTAAATTATTCAAATTTTACCTAGTGATTCTTTCTTATTCCGTCTTTTACGTTTTTTCGAACTGTGACTTGCCGGCTTTAGCCATATCCTATCTCTCGTCTCAACTGAAGAATCTAAGCTCACTTCGATAATTGATTGAAATTAATTTAACGTTTTCCTCACTACATTGACTTTATCAACGATAATAATAATAGTTGTCGTAAGTAGTTAGATACTTGTCCGTATTCAAGAGTAATGGGTCCGGCGGCGGCTGTACTGTTTTGAAGGGAATATGGTAAGTCGAACTAGCCAAGAAATTATGGCATTGACATCTATTTTAATAATTTTGGGATATTGTAATCGATTTTGTTTTGTAATTACAGTGAGGGCCAGGCCAGGCCCGTTGATGCCCTATCACTAGAGAAAATGAACGGTACGGGCTTCGTCTGCGGGCCGACACCAATTGACAATGTTTGGGTGTAGAACTAATTAGACAATAATAACCGTTGGTGAAAAACCAAATCCAGACTCTGTTAGGGTTTTCAACGGGTCATAAACAATTTCAATTTTTCAACGTGTAGAATTAGTGAGTTGAACTTTTGCTCTTACAATTTTGTGCTTATTCAAGATTTTGGAAACTTGAAGGGCTTAACAAACCAAAAGTTCAGGATACATTCAAACTCTGTATAATCAATAAATAGATGTAAAAGCATAACGATCGTTATAAAGAGAATATAATAAGGTTCTCAATTGAGTTCTGAGAGAATACTTGAATGAGAAAAAAGGTCAACATAAGTAATTGAAAAAGGATCAGTTCAAACACAGAATGGTCGTTTAGTTAGATTCAATGACTTTACACAAGGGAAAAAACCCTAAAAGAACTCCCTATTACTAAATCTTCCAACACAAAACCCTAAAACAAAGAATTTTTCATCCCCTTCTCCATTAGTGGAGTTAAGAGAGTTCATCTTCCTTTATTACTTCTAAATTTTCTAATTTATTTTGTTGTTTTTCTTCTTAACCCCTTGTAGGAGCTCTTCTCATTTTCCATTTTTCTTGTAGTATAGAGATATTCTGTTTCTTGGACCCTTTAGTCGTGTAATTTAGCATATGGGAGTAAATATTGAGTTCCTTGGGGAAAAAGGTAAAATTCAATTTACTGTTCTTGATAAATCCACGTAGCCCACCACATGGCATTGCATTAACTTTTTTAGGCTGTCTCATATGAAAAATGTAATAGAAAAAACATGACGACAATCTTAGTGGGGTAGGAAAACACATGACAGAACAGTAAAAAAGAGATCTTGCCCAGATGCATGATGATGATGCCCAGGCCGACCAGGTTCAATGAACCTAAAAAAGAAAACTGCTTATATAAAATCAAAGGGTGCTTCGGATCTCTTGTCTCGAATTCTCTTTCAGGTTATTGCATGTTCGAACGGACAAATTTATATATGCAGGTAAAAATAGGTACTTTCTCTTTTATTTATGACTTCTTATTTTAGCTAGATATTTATGTATGCAGTGATATTATAGCTGGATATATAGAGCTCCTCGATGAGGAGATGATTCCGAGGAAAGGAATGGGTTGAAAGAAAGAAAGAGAAGAGACAACCTTTGTATATTCGAAGGTTGTGTATGGGTCATGTATTGTGATGATCTTTACTGAGTTCCCCTTCCGTACTTCAATATATTTTGTTTTATAACAGTGTCTGATTTCTGAAATAACTTGTCCATTTATTATATATTATATATATATATATATATATATTATATCGTCGTCTCTGAGCTTCAATACTCTAAGCCTGTTAATAATGTCTGCTGTTTGTTCGTGGAAATGCCGCTCTGATTTGTGTTGCGTTTTTTTTTTTTTCTTTCCTTTTCCAGAAAGTCGAGATTCAATTTAGTCACTGTGTGTTTGTTTTCTTTTCTTTCGGTTTATTTATTGTTTACAACACCATTGAGAATCCTTTTAACCATTAGATCTTAAGCTCTAGTTCTAAGATGTACAAAAGATATTTTCAGATCGAGGAACAATTTCGTGGGCCACTTACCAAAAATACTTATCCTTTTTCTCGGACTGCATTATTCGACGTGTCATACAAATTTCAAAATTTTCAATGGCGTGTCAAAACTCGAACTGAGTTTGATTGCTTTTCCCACATTGTTAGAAAAGAATAGATCTACTCGTCGACCATGTCCACTATTAATTTGTAAACATAGCCACTTTTTTACGCTTACTTTGCCGTGGTTCCTCAATTTCTGGAGGCAAAACTTCAACGGCTTCATAATTTCTTTTACAACTTATTTTATTTCTTTCCTTCGTTGGAAAGATGTTCTCAAAGAAAACAGCATTTCTCGATTCAATAATCATCCCAGAATTCATGTCGGGAATTTCGGACTTATGCACCAGAAATCTGTATGCATTACTATTTTCTGCATATTCAATGAAATGCAGTCAACCGTTTTCGGTCCTATCTTGACCTGTTTTGGTTTAGGTACTTCGACCTTTGCTAACCACCCCCACACTTTTAGATATCGTAGGAAGGTTGTCTACCTTTTCCACAATTCGTACGGTATTTTATCCCATTTCTTGTGTGGCAACATATTTAGAATGCGATTTGATGACAGTATGGCTTCCCCCCACAAATTCTGAGGTAGTCCTGAACTGATTAGCATCGCATTCATCATCTCCTTAAGAGTTCTATTTTTCGTTCAGCAACGCCATTTGATTGAGGGGAATATGGCGCCGTCGTTTGGTGAATAATACCATGTTCTCGGCAAAATTCCACAAACGGTGCCACGTATTCTCCTCCTCTGTCACTTATTATTTTGATCTTAGAGTTAAGTTGATTCTCAACTTCAGTCTTATATCTTTTGAAGGTATCAAGAACTTCGTCTTTACCACTTAAAAGATACACGTGACAGTACTTCGTGCAATCGTCGATAAACGTAATAAAGTATTTCTTTCCACCTCTTGTTGCACGAATTTCATATCGCATATATCAGTATGGATCAATTCTAGAGGTGAACTATTTCTTTCGACAGAGAAAAATGGTGCCTTAGCCATTTTTTATTCTACGCAGATTTCACACTTATGTTGTGAATCAATTTCCATTTGTGGAAGTAAGTTTAAACTTATTAACTTTTTTAGTTTGTTTAAACTCACATGTCCTAATCTACCATGCCATAAATTAGACAACTCAACCAAGTAAGAAGAACTGGCTTTATTATTATCAGCGATCTTAATATCGCGTTTTACAGGCATTACAGATAACTTAAAAAGGCCCTTCTCGAGGTAACCGTTGCCAGTAAAATGACCATTCTTGGTCAGTACATATTTTCCAGCTTCAAACACTTGTCTAAATCCAGCGTTACTAAGCAGAGCGCCGAAAACTAGATTATTGCGGATGTCTGGGACATGCAGCACGTCCACAAGCGTCACTTCCTTGCCTGAGGTCATCTTCAGCACCACCCGTCCCAATCCTACGATGTTGGAAGTCGCCGCGTTCCCCATATAGAGCGTCCTACCCGAAATAGGCGTGTAGGTGGAGAACATTTCTTTGTCGGAGCAGATGTGGCGCGTTGCTCAGCTGTCGATGTACCAGTAGTTCGGATTTTCCACGACGTTTGCCTCGTACACGACTGCAGTCAGGTCTAGCTCCGACATATCTGTCGTCAGCTGCTTCTCTTCAGTGAGATGCGCCCGAGTCTTATTAACTCTCTTCTTCTTACGACAATCCTTGGCCATATGCCCTGGTTTATCGCAGTTATAACAGTTGCCCTTAATTCTCTTAGAATTCGGGTCTTGCTTCTTTTGTGGCGGACCTGGCCTTTTACGCTTGTTTCCATAGCTCGGCTCAGCCAAGTTGGCTCCCGCCTCCATACTGCCCCTCTTGTTCTTGGCTTCGCTCTTTCGGTTATCTTCCTCGATCCGAAGCCGCACAATTAGGTCCTCAAGCCCCATCTCTTTTCATTTGTGCTTGAGGTAATTTTTGAAATCCTTCCACAGAGGCGGCAACTTCTCGATAATCGCAGCTACCTGGAAGGTTTCGCTGATCTGCATATTTTCAGCATGATCGTGAATAATCAGCTGCAGATCACGGACTTGGTCCAACACCGGCTTAGAGTCGGTCATCTTATAATCCAGGAATTTGCCGACGATAAACTTCTTTAGTCCGGCATCGTCGGTCTTATACTTCGTGTCCAACGAATCCCACAACTCTTTCGCAGTCGTAGCCACTGCATAGACGTTGTATAGGGAATCGTCTAGGGCATTCAGAATATAGTTGCGGCACATGAAATCATTATGATTCCATGCGTCTAACGCAGCCTTTTCTTGCTCAGATTGAGCGACACGAGCAGCATAGTCTGCGGCGTTAGCGTTTTCACCCTCAGCTGGTGGGGCGACTTCTGTCACCGTAGGAGCGAGCTCCTTCAGGAATCGGACAAGGTGGAGCGTTGTCAGGTAGAACATCATCTTTTGCTGCCAACGTTTGAACTCCGTCCCGTTGAACTTGGCAGGACGTTCGACGTGGCTGCTGGCAGGAATCGTTGGTGCGTTGGTTGCCATCGATCAGATCACGAACAATGATTTCGTCTTATGATTGTTGTTTCTCCGGTATTGGTTGCGTCTGGTCGGCGGCAGAGAGCTTTGGCAATAGATAAACTTCGGCAATAGATAGTCGGAAGATGGAGTGTCTTCAAACGCATGTGCAGTGGGTGATGAACCAGATGAACCAGTATATGAACATTGAGAAAATAACTACGAGTAAGCACATGAGAATAAGCACATCAGCATACAATCTTCTGATATTCTCCATAGGATTAGGATCCATAACTGTCGAGGCGTGTGTTGGACACACTGTCCGTAAGACGAAATCGCCCCGATATACAGTGCTTTCGGTTAGTAGCGATCGTCCCCAAGATACAACGACATTTTCTTATTCATAATCGCAGCACAACGACTAGAATTTTCAGACGAATCGTACTCGAAACTGAGTTTTTCTTGCTTCGGAAAACTGGGGAGTATGTGTGTGAAATATGCAAATTCGTGGATTGGAATGAATGAATTTTTCCAATTCATGAGGGGTCTATTTATAGATTTTTTTCACGCAGGGACCTATCCGCAAATTCGAGAACTTATTGGACTGCTTCTGTAATTTTTTTAGGGACTAGATTGCAACATTTTGCAACTATTGGACTGTCGGTTTATTTACCGGCCCGCGACAAGCCCGATTCTCGGGCCGACAGCCCGAATCTCAGGCGTGTCCCACCGGCGGCGGCCCGATTCTCCGACCGACGGCCCGAGGCGGCTACCGACACCTCTTAGTTTGGCCGACCGACACTTCCTTGAGTTGGGCCGCATTAGCCCAACAACCCACTTCAGCCCAATTGATCCAATGGATCAAGCCATCACATCTAGGCTGCCCAATCAGCGCCACCTCGTCTGCCATGTCACCAAAACCTTGCCACGTGACTGCCCGCCGGAGCATAAATTTAAGCTCCTCAATGCTCCTCGCTCCGATGCGGCGTGCGAAGTGCATAGTGCGCGCCTCAAAGCGCCCATTGCGCACTTTGGCACGACACGTCTCGGCTCGGCTCGGCTCGGCTCGGCTCGGCCTCGGCCACGGGCACGGGCTCGGGCTCGGTGCTCGGTGCTCGGTGCTCGTCGGTGCTCGGTGCTCGCGTCGGTGCTCGGTGCTTGATTCTAATATGGTATCATAGCGAGTTCGATTCTGCTCACCATCACCCGATTCATATATCCACGTGTTAGGCCAACCATGCCACACGTGAGGGGGCGTGTTGATATTATAATTTGAGTTTTGTCCCACATCGACTAATTCAAGCTCTTTGAGCACCTATATATTTAAGAGGCTTTCTCCTCCTATCACTAATTGATTTTAGAAAAGACTCCTCAAATTCTAATAGCTTGTTCGCCGTGCATCATTGTTACAAAATGATTTAGGGTTTTACTTTCCCAGAGATCAAGTTGGATACATGATATAATTTTTTCAATAATGCTGGATTATGATGGTATATAGGCCAATAGGTTGAACTAATCACATTGATTATCCAACTAGTAGTTAAATATTACTATATTAGAGCAAACGGTGTTTCACGTTACATGCAATAATGCATCGATATCATTATAAAAACTGATGTTACCGGATATCTGTAATAAAATCTAATGAATGCAACTTCTCAACTACTTTTATACAATCATGTTTTATAGAAGATTTGATGCCTTTCCACATAGCAACAAAGGTGGTGTTACTAAATATTAAGAAATAATATTTAAGATACGGATTTGGATTATAGTTGAATTATTGAGATATGTAAGTATTAAGATTTAGATGTATTATATTGAATGTTGTAAATTAGTTGAGTATTAATGTTGATAAGATGAGGTGTATAGTTGTAGTAAATGTTGTAAATATTAGTTGTAATGATGAATTTAGTAGTGTATAAATAGGTGATTTGGGTTGGGTAAAATTCTATTAACTATTGAATAAAGAAGTTATATAATCTCTCTAGTTATCTCTCTAATATTATTATAATCTTAATTAGTAAAATATTTAATCTTATAATATTTTTATAACAGGTGTTTGACAAGATTTGATCTGCCTATATAATCCGGCCAAATACATACATATGGAAGTAAGAAAATACGTCTATGTGAACAAGATTTTAAAGTGATTAGCTCATGAGAATTACCCTCAAGCGTTGTCAATTACATCATTATAAGTTCAATCTCCACGATAATTATCGGGGTTTAGAAAATGAAACGACAGTCTCATTTCTGGCATATTTACAACTCTAAAAGACTATTTTTGAATGTTCTAGTCAATAAGACATGTAAATTTATATCAATAAACTTCTGTAAATTTAAAAAATTTTGTTTTTTACATGCCCATCAAGATTTGCGGGTCTCACATATCTGTCAAGACAACAATTTTCTAATAAACAATTACTCATTATAAATAAGTCAAACACACGGCACAAAAGATCAAAGAGCCACCAAGACAAAAAATAAAGAGAGAAAGATCGCTCTTTTCATCAACTCTTCTTATTACAGCAGAAACCCAAAATTTCACTGCACCGATAGCTAGTCCATCTGATAAATTCTTTAACTTCTTCAAATTCAACCTGCCTGAACTCGTTAAGATTTTTCCAGCAGCTTTCAAAGATGCTAAAGTAATCGAAGGCCAAGAAGGGACTGTGGGGGTTGTTGTTCTACTAAGCTATGTCGTAGGTAAATAAATGATCATTACATATCATAATTATTTAATACCTCGATAACAAAAATTGCGTCATACTCATCATTATCAGGTGGAATATCCGTAAATGGGAAGGTGAAAACAACTGCAATAGACGATGATGCAAAATCCATTACATTCGCTATCATCGAAGGAGACGTTTTGCAACTGTATAAGAGTTTTCAGGCAACCTTAACTGTCGGCGATGGTGAGGTTAAGTGGACGATTGCCTATGAGAAAGCTTCTGTGCTCAGTCCGCCGCCGCTGCTCTATGTTTCCCTCGCCATTACCGTCAGCACTTTGGTGGATGCTTACCTTCTCGTAAATTGAAATAAAATTAGGGTTTTTAAAGAAGTTGGAAATAAATTGTGTCTGTGTGCATGTGTGTGTGTGTGGGGGTCTATCGTTGTAATAATAAAATTAGGGTTTTTAAAGATGGAGTTGTAATGTAATAATGCTCGTCCGTACCGTGCGTGCGTGATGAATGTGAGAAATTTAATATCAACTCTTCTTTTTGTTAACTTAATTTGATTGCGCCATGTTGGAGGTCGAATAAGGGCTTCTGCTTTTAGAGGGTTCGGAAATGATAAGATGATAATTAGTGGGTTCGAAATGATATAAAATGTTAATAAGTGGGTTATGGTGATATTCAATGTTAATACGTACTGGGCTAGAGCTGATTGGTGCCTGCCTTTGATATTTATCCCAATCAAATAAGAAGTCTCCTACATAAAGAGTTTATATCTCAATGTTTGTTGACAACACATTATAAATTCATTTGTGCGAAAAATTAACTCTAAAATATTAACTCCTACATAAAGAGTCTCCTACATGATCATTGCATCGTTATTTTCTCCCGTTTAATATTTCCGAAGACTGTGAGGAAGGCTTAAATTTCCAAACAATGAGTATTATCAAACCCTAGAGTATAATATTACAAGTGAGATATCGTATTCTATTCTTGACAAGTTAAAAACAGCAAAGACTAAACCATTTGTAGTAAAAAGTACACAGCGCTCAGCTCAGCAAGTATGATCTTTTACGTTTGCGTGCGGAAGTATGCGTCGAGAGATCCTTTACTCGGCCTGTTTGATAAAGTTTGGCCTCAGACTTAAAAGCTCTCGTGTTTGCCTCGTTCGATCTCACACCAACAAGAAGCGAATAATACATATGACACAAGATTTACGGGAAAACCCACTCCAAACTCAGAGTGGGGGAAAAACCCGGTACGAGCTTGAAAGACTCGCACTATAAGCCGCTAGTTTACAGAACTCGCCTAGCTTATAGGAACACTCGCACAAACAATCTAAGCTACAATCTTAAGCTATCGAATGTGTTACACGTTTAGATAATTTTCTCACACTACTTAGCATAATGCATTCTAAGGCCTTTTATAGACTTAGCCAAGCCATCCTCTCATGTGCCTTGATTGAATCTCGCCCATTTGAGGTGTTGGCTTGGACACTTGGCCATGTGCTTCAGATATCAAAATAGTGTCATGATACTAGCGCTAGTTTGCTCCGTATACTAAATTTAGTTTCCCAATCATCCAAACGAAAAAGCAAAAAAAAAAAAGAACACTTGCCCTAAATTAAAACTAGAAGACTACTACTTACTTATATGTCGTGAAACTTGTAATCTATGTAAAGCCTTGATTCCAAGGCAGCGGTGATTTCTATTAACCAGATCGCCAAATAAATTATATACATACATATATATATATATATATATATATATATATATATACACACACGTATATATAAGATTGAAACTTGATGGGCCTTTTATTTCTTAGCCGAAAGCCTTGGCCATATACTTCAATTTTAATATAATTTTTTCTTCTAGGCACTTAACGAACATTGACAAATGACAAGTAAATCTTGGATCGAGAGAGTTCATGTAATGAGATTATGATTGATTGGGCTATGTCAAGATTTAATATGCATCTACGCTAGAGCTATAGACTTTAAATCACATGGCACATGTAACGACATGTTGAAGTTTATTGCAACATCAATCTTAGTAAACTTTATTTAAATAGATAGATATACATATACATACATATACACAAGATCAAATTACGATTTCTTGAACGCAAGGTCAAATTATACGATCTCAAGCTGTCTAATGGGTTATGTTTCATTCATTAGCTTATTGCCGATTTGTTGAAGAAATCCTACGGTGGGAGCGAAAGGGAAAGCCAAATAATTTTATTTAGATTATATAGCAGAGCAAGTCAAACACGAAACAAACAAAAACAAAACAATTAGGTAGCCGTTAGTTAAATCCGCGAGTATTAATATATTGGAAATCTATAAAAGTAGCTTCGGCTTATGCGATCAACTGATCATGATAGTTGCCAGTTAGATTTCTTATATTGACAGAGCGAAATCAGACAATAATGTTAAAGCCTTTCAATTTAAATTTGGATCGGTCAATGGTGATATTGATTGTTATGAATTCCGACTAATTTTCTTCATGTTTTTTATTAAGATTCGACTGGCCGACACGTTATTGAAATTATATAAATTTATTTCGTACGGTCGGTGCAATGTTATATTGAAAACATGCTTTGATAAAGACTCCTACGTTGAGAAACATATATTGATAAATTCAAACTTTAGTGTAACCAATAAAATGCTAAGCGAATTTGCCACAATAATAATATAATAATTATAACTGTATTTATTATATATATGTATACCACCCAAAATCTTGATATTTTTATTGGCTCGGGCGCCAACACGCACACTATTTATATAACGACTTTCTGTAGTAATGAGGTCATTCAAGTAATGGTTGAGCCTTACAAGTCAGCAATAGTACCTAGAAGCTAATTGACACTTGGATTAAGCAATTTTAATATCTTATTAAATAGTTAGTGAGATATGCTTATCACGTATATCATATTTTGTATCTTTTATTATTGCTATGTGAGGAACATGCTAATTCATATTAGATGGTTTTAATATATTATTGTTCAGTAAGCACAAACGACGCGTATTCCATGGAATGCAAAGGGTAATAAATATCAACTAGTTGAGAGCTACATTTCTCTTCTCTATTTTATAGGATTAATTATAAAATAGCATGATACAGCTCTCTAAAAGGTTTTTTAAGTACCATTCTACGACTTATTATTTTTCCCTTCAAAATGTACATTATACGTCAATGACATATGCATAGATTTGTTGTCTTTCTATCTTCAATTAATTACGTCAGTGAAATCCATAAAAAAACCAACACTAACTTTCGTTCTATATACAGTTGGTAGATGTACTTGTTGTCCCCTTATATAATATGATTCGAAAACAGTGTTGCTTTCACGGAACAATATTAGATAGAGTTGGTAACTAAACAATATAATAGAGAATTTTTTAAGAATATAGTTTCCCAACCTGGAAAGCCTATCACTTGGATGGGTCCAGTTTTCCATGTTATCCGAGTTTGGTCTATTGGCTATTACAAACTCTGGGTCATGGATTTGGTCCTTTGGATTCCATTACTACGTGTGATTTTAGGACATTGGAGACGGTTCAATTCTCAAAATTTAGATCATATATATATATTTAAGTTCAAGCATCTTATTATTATTCAATTTCGATCATACCAAAAATTATATTTAAATTTAGCCATCTTATTATTATCATTATGATATGTTAAACGGGTCACACACAAATACGCAAGTTCTTTCGCAAAAAAAAAATAATGTAAATAGAAATTCATATAAAAAAAGAATTGATATTAATATTTCACGATCACTCCATCATTCGCAGGAACAATTTTGCATGTTATGGCTTCTTCCTTATCCAGCTAAATAATCTCACGTAAATTACAGATAGACATGCATCAATGACATGTCCCATTACACCACTAAACCCTATTTTTTTATCAGCCATCGGTCAGCAATTAATTAATTAAACGTCAACAAGACCAAATCGAGGATAGGTCACTAGCTAAATCAAATGGCGATGATCATTAGCAATTGTGCAAACTAATCCTCTATTTAAAAACCCTCAAATACGACTATATATAGCTCTCATTCAGCAGATAACTTCAAAATCAGGCAAACAAGAAACCTCAAACATCATAAATAATCCCATGGCTGTAATAACAAAAAACATTCTTACAGTGACAGTTTTTCTAGCCGTTATTCTCAACACTTGTAACTCCCAAGGGTTGGATTTCGGGTATTACAAGAAGACATGTCCATCCGTCGAGGAAATCGTCAAGCGGGAAATGTCGATTATCCTTTCTAGAGCTCCAGCCCTCGCCGGCCCTCTACTTAGGATGCACTTCCATGATTGTTTTGTTAGGGTATGTTGAATCTATACAAATATATGTTATTGCATTTACATAAAATCCCAAGGATATGTTTGTTGCTTTTCACAAGCTTCCTACTAAACTTAGGTTAATGCAAGAGATATGTAGACGATTGTCGTGAAATTATCCGAAAAATTTGTAACTATTCGAACAATAGGCATGCAAATACGTATGTAATAGTCTTACCGAAATTTATCTATCTTTTTTTCTTCGGCAGGGATGTGACGGTTCCGTGTTACTCAACTCGACGGCCAACAAGCCAGCGGAGAAAACGTCTTTTCCCAACCTATCGCTAAGAGGGTTTGGATCGATCGATAGGATAAAAACCGCCCTTGAGAAGGAGTGTCCCGACGTCGTTTCTTGCGCCGATATCATCGCCTTGGCAGCTCGTGACTCGGTTTCGATGGTAATAAAACCCTATATTTTCATAAATTAATTTCATGCAATATCTTGATTATTCATTTCGCATGTCGATGTATACATTTATAGACGGACGGGCCCTACTATAAAATACCGTTGGGAAGGAAAGACGGGAGAGTATCGAACGCCACGGAAGTGCTCTTGAATCTCCCGCCGCCTTTCTTTAACTTCACTCAGTTGAACGCATCGTTCGCCTCGAAAGGCTTGAACACCAAGGATCTCGTCGTCCTCTCAGGTAACGTCATTACATTAAACCAACCTATTACATATGGTTCTTAAATTCAATTTCTTGGGAATATAACATATAAAATTAAAGAACTATGCACTCCCAAGTCCCAACAAGCTTAAGCTTTTAACGGAAGTTGTCATTCAACATGGTATCAGAGCTCATCGAATACTGGTCGATCCGAAATCTTTTTGAATGATATTCAAGAAAAAAGTATTCTAGAAAAGTTCATAGAATTAGAGGAAATCCTCATCTTGGACGAAATGATTAAGGAATATTCCGAGATATATCTACAAAAGCTTCCTATAGAAATGCACATCCAATTGACCACGCCCATCTAAGAAAATTACACGTATAAGATCATATAATAACGAAATCAGCCTATAGGTGAGGGGACGTGCAGTTGATCAAACATATCAAAATCAGGAAATGATATAGTCCCGACAAGCTTAAACTTTCAGGTGAAGTGGTCATTCAGCACAGTTCAAATTTAAAAATATATATATGTATGCATGTAGGAGGGCACACGATAGGCACATCGCACTGCTCGAGCTTCACGAACCGCCTCTACAACTTCACGGGCAGGGGCGACGCGGACCCTTCGTTGGACCCTAACTATGCGGCTCGTCTTAGGAGCCGATGCTCGGCAACTGACACGACGACCCTAGTCGAGATGGACCCGGGGAGTTTTAAGACGTTCGACTTGAATTATTACAAGCTCGTGACTAAGAGGAGAGGGCTTTTCACCTCGGATAAGTCGCTCCTCGACGATGTTTCGACTAGGAATTATGTTATCGCACAGATTAATAAAGGCGGGAAAGGATCGACGTTCTTCGAGGATTTCGCGGAGTCGATGGTGAAGATGGGTAAGATTGGTGTGCTCACTGGGAATCAAGGGGAGGTTAGGAAGAGATGTGCTTTTGTTAATTGATTATTTTGATTTCAATTGTTAAAAGTTTCTTTTTTTTTTTTCTCTCTTTCTTCTATTTGAGTGGAATAAGGCGATGTCTACCCTTTTTTTCTTGATATTTTGTTGTATGTTGTTCTTTGATGTGTTCGTTGGTTCTTTGTATTGTTTTCAATTGCAGCAAATGTTCTTTGCGTAATGGATCAAATCAAAGCATAGTTTAAATTAAAAAGTGGTTGATGATTTGGCTAATGATTATGCTTTGACCGCCAACTAATCACAAAGTATCTCTTTTACATTTTTGTTTCTTTAACTAATCTCTCTCAACCATGCCGGGGTTGATCATATTAATTGTTTTGATAATCTATGATCTGATCTGATTGTTAATGAATCAACCAGAGCATGTATTATATAGATTATTTATTTCTTTAATTAAGACTAAGATTTTCACGTAAAATGGGGCAATAGTATTATAAGTCCTGCAAGTTAAAGAACATATACCACGAAAAGATTTTCATTTGTATTAAGAAGAAGGGGGATAAAAGAAGAAAATGCACGTTAGTTTTGCACATACAAATCATCCCATGGCATGTGTTATATACCGGAAGAATTAGATAGGTTAATTTTTTTTTTTATTTTACTTAGGTGTACATACGTACAGCCATGAGCCAACCCACACTTAAGACTGAAAGTCTTAACCTCGTTTGTGTTTTCGTGTGATGTAGCATTTTTCCTTGTTAATACATAGCCAGTTTACGGTTTCATCAAGTAATTTATTTTGGCTTATCGTGACAATAGAATATTACTTACGAAGGCCAACGACTTCTACCTCTTTCCTAATACTTCAACAATAAGATGAGAATTCATAATATGATACCTACTTCGGTTTACCAATTACCAACACAAATTCCCGAAATACAATGCAAGCTGTAATTGTGCAATACATCCAAAGTTCAAAGTTCATCAAGCTTCATGACTTCATAGTTATTGGTGCAAACTTAACCCCTAAATTGCAGTTTAATTTCACTATGAAACTGCATTATACAGATGGTTCGATTCTGGATTTTTTTTTTTCTTTTACAAGCCAGCACGAAACAAATTAAACCACATTGATTGACTTATATTATTTTTTTATTACATTGTTGTTTAGTGTTGATAATCAATGTCGTTTGATTTGTGATCGTCGTGGTCGATATTCCAAAATCACAAACACTGAGCGAAATGTTTGAGCTGATTTTAATTTCAAGCTTCAATTCAATCTGTCATCGTCATATGTACTAAGACAATTCACAGCTCGCAATTGATAAAGAAGCCCAAACTAACGTACTATACTCATTGGTGAATGATGTGCATATAGTGTGCGCCAACAAACTCTTGACGTTTTCTTGCAAAATCTTTCCTCAGCTTCAGGGAAACAACACACGCATGAGCAAAGGTACGATGATTTCTCTCCTCACAACATATATATATATATATATATAATGCAGCCAAGTAAGACAGAGCAATATATTCCATTGCAGAGCTCCATCGAAAACGCCTCTCACAACAAAGAGAGATGTTAAAGGGCATACCGGAAAGATGGAGAATCCTCAGCGGGCAAAACAACTGGCAAGGCCTACTCAACCCGTTAGACGCAGACCTTCGAAGGTACCTCCTTCACTACGGAGCCATGGCCCAGGCAACCTACGACAACTTCAACGACAACATGCTCTCGCAGTTTGCGGGCAGCAGCAGATTCCCGAGAAGCAACATGTTCAAAAGGGTCGGGATGGACAAGGGAAACCAGTTCAAGTACACATCCGTCAAGAACATATACGCCACCTCACAGATAGAACTCCCCAGAGGGTTCATGCTCACGCCCCAGCGCGGGGGAAGGGATTCCTTCATGAAGGAGTCCAATTGGATGGGCTACATAGCCGTAGCCACAGACGAGGCCAAGGCTGCCCTCGGGCGTAGGGACATCGTCGTCGCATGGAGGGGGACGGTCAAAGCCATTGAATGGGTCAAGGACTTCGAATACCCCCTCGTGCCAGCTCAGCAGATCCTCGGGAGCCAGGGAGGTAGCGCTAGGGCCCACCAGGGGATTCTCTCGATCTACACTTCGACCAATCAAAACAGCCCATTCAACCGCATCAGCGCCAGGGATCAGGTGAGAAAGAAAAAAGTAACCTTCTTCATTTCTTCTTCCTTTTTTTCCAATCGACTGCAACCTTTTCTTTCTCCATCCTCCTCGCCGGGGCAGGTTCTGGGGGAAGTACAGAGGCTAGTGGAGCAGCACAAGGACGAAGAGCTCAGCATAACGGTGACTGGGCACAGCTTGGGCGGGGCGCTGACGATACTGAACTCCACAGACATAGTAGCAAATGGGATCAACAAGCCCAAAAGCAACCCAAATAAGAGAATCCCAGTGGCTGCAATCGCCTGGGCGAGCCCTAGGGTGGGCGACAGGACCTTCAAGGACATAGCGGGGAGGATGGGCGACCTTCGTACGCTGAGCATAAAGAACAACCTCGACAGCGTACCGAGGTACCCACCGACGACCTTAGGGTACGCCGACATAGGGCAGGAGCTGAGGGTGGACAGCTCAAAATCGCCGTATATGAGGATTTTCCCTACCTTTGGGACTACGCACCTGCTCGAGCCTGCGTATCTTCATCCCTTGGGGTTGGAGTCGCCGGGAAGTAGGCCTCTGAGGGACATTGCGCTTGTGAACAAGCATTCGTATGCCTTGCAGGAGAAGTATATGGTTCCTGGCAGGTGGTGGGGTTTGCAGAATAAAGGGATGGTTCAGAATGATGATGGGTCGTGGGGGCTGAACGACCGTGAGCCTGATGATGATGATCCTCTTGATATGGCCGATGACTGATAATTACTGTTGTTAAGAGATGATATAATATGATAATAAGTTGGAGACCTTATCAAGGTCTTGAAAGATGATGATGATGATATAATGTAATGATATATGAATGAATGAATGACAGATGATTAATCCTTTAAATGGGTTTTTTCTTGAGCCATCCATTATCCATTTTAATGATATAATGATAAAAGAAGGAAAGAGACATTTCATGAACACTGCTCTATTATTACCGAACAAGAATGACATACAACACACATCTGAAAAACCTAGAAAGAATGGTGAAAGAAGAATAGAAAAATCTAACTTACTGTACACAGTAAAGCGCAGCACAAATGATCTATCTGACTGCATCAATCACCAGCTGAACATCCCTTTGATGATTGATGCCCAGCAGCAGCAATTAACTAAGTGTGACCGAATCATCATCCTAATGAGAGACTAATTAATCATTTCAATCTAAGACTGTGATTCAGAATGGTGGTTAAATTGATGACTATAATTTGCCTGCAAAACTTCTAATTTTGGCTTTTCTATCTGTCCCACTTAGCTTGGAAAATGCTAGGTCTGTGCTTTAACCAGTGTACCGCATCTCGATTGATCGGCGAATCTGAAAGGGCAGCGTCAAGCATCGGACTTCCGATGAATTTTAGAGAGCTCTTGAAGGACCATATCCGATCTTTTGGCCAAGGTCTTTGGGGGTGCTTTTCCTGAAATAACAATACGAATAGAAGATGAGAATTAACAGGCACATTATTCAAAAAATCAGATCTAAGTGTTAAGTCACACAAAATAAAAGCTACGTGGTAATGTTTGGTATATTTTCATAGAAGACGATTCCAGAAAGTAAACAGCATTTAAACAATCCGTTTTCCAATTAAACAATAATATTATCAAAAGAAAATAATTCTCAGAAATAGATTAACGGGAAAGCAAAATATTGCTCCTTATCGTGCCAAAACCAGAATCAAACAAGATTGAAATTCTTTATCCTGCGTTCTCGCAAAGATTAGGATTTAGCATAAATTATCATGCCACCAAAATACTGGAAAATATCATACTAGAAAGAGAAGTAGAGAGGAGCACCCACCATCCGTGTAAGCATGAACTTTACAGTTCTATGCCCATACACACGTTGGCGTGATGGCTTGTGGATTTTGGCATAGAAGGAACCAATCTCTGGTAAAGACAAGCAGCCCCTACTAGCTTTGACAAGGTGAGCATCTGGTTCGGCGTTTTGGTTATACCAAAACATCAGCTGTCCTAAACAATAGATCTCGCTATATGTCTTGTGGTATTCATGAACACCTGATCCCAACTTATCCGCATACTTTGGGCCAACATCGAGTGGTGTAATGTACACAGGTGGTGAAGTTACTTTCTTGTACTCCTGTAATCAGATGTAGAAGGTTCATTTCCTTAAGTTTATAAAACTTATGCTCTGCAGAAGATTTCAAGACACTTTTTAGTTATATTAAAAATAACTCACTCTTATCTTGAAAAAATTTTTTGTGTGAGCATATACGTGTATCAAGTCGGCTGCAGCATCGTTCCGGCATTTATAAGTACAAGGAAGGTTTCGCACCTCATCCCTCAACCTAAAACATGGCATTGCATTAAATGTGATGATGAAAGGAAAAATACATACATGAAAATATTAGGATGTTCAAGCCTACTTAAGTAAATTACCATAATAAGGATTTTCGAAGCTCGATTTCAATGTCAACTGAACCGGATGGGTCATGTGCATGAATCTTCCCTTTGAATTCCCTTAGTGTTGCATCTTCCACATGAGGCGCCATGCAGTGGAGAAGTTCCTCAACAAATGATCCCTCTCCTTTCCAGAGATAAGAGACAACTTCTTCCAGTCTAAGTCTTTCCAGCGGAGGTGGGGCTTCTTTCGGGTCGCCAAATACACATCTCATAACATATCTCACCTGTAGGAAATTTAGAAATTGATGACCAAGAAAATTACGAAACTTATGGTGTTGTGGGTTGTCCAGGGAAATTGATAAGCAAATGTGCATTGACAATCACCTTGTCAATAGTAAGAGCCAAATTCTGTAGCCTCTGATTGTATACACCCTCAGCCTGAAGGGGTTAAAAGAGAGGAGATAATATGTTAGAAACTCGTGACTGCACAAGAAAACGACTAAAATGCAGGATTATATCTGATGAGATACAATGGAGATGGAGACCATGTACCTGAATTTCAGCATCACTCTTCTCAACATCCAGATGTATTTCTGCAAAGTATTTCCTTTTCTCCTCAATATTATGCCTCAAAATCTCATCAGGAAGTTTGCTTCTCTCAAAATTTATAAACCTAACCTAGAAAAAAGAAGAAAAAAGATCAGTCTACATCCTAAAATTCCTTATTTCAACCAAAGAAAATTAGAAAGGAGACTGCATACTAGTCGTGCTGTGTATGCAATCAGCCAATTAGGCAATCCACCAAGCAAACAACTTCCCAATCCAGCTTTGCCAAGATCAATGTAATCTTCTTCAGATACTGAATTTACTTCACAAGCCTCTACCATCAATTGGTGTCGATCAAGTAATCCATGATGTTCTTTAAGCACCTGCATACCAGGAAAATCCGTTAAAAGGTCGCCAAATGGAAGAACGGGTCCAAATCATCTATGAACAAAAAGGAGAATCAAGAAGTTCGTTCTAAATCCACAATAAGGACAAGTTAAAAGTTATTTACAATGACATTTACCTTTTGGAAAGCTCCTTCTCCAGTTAGATTTAGGTAACTGCCCCGGCAAACTTGGTGGCCACATAAGCAAACAGAAGCTTCATACTCTTCCTTACTCTGGAGACATCAATAATTCCTTATATAACAAACATGTAATTTGCCAAAGGAATATAAGCTTCACAAGCAACTGACCTCAGTAACAGAATTGTAGTCAAAGGTGATCTCTTCACCATATGCAATTGGTCTCACAGAATAGATCCCAATCTGGTATTGACCATCAACAGCTGTTACCCTGTTCCCAGATGGAGAAAATAATGTCACCATCAATACTTGATCACAAACCATCAAAATGTGACGTAATATGTCAAAATACCAAAGCCAGTTGATGAAGCTAGGGGAAAAAGCACTTCCAGTTTCTTGGAAAGAACCCAAAATTTTTCAGTAACACAAATAAAGCGTTAAGTACTTACTTAGCTTCGCAATTCGGTCGACAGGAGTGACAAATGCGACTTGCATAGTTAGCTTTGTGCATTGCATCAACAACAACTAAATCATATCCATCAGCATCACCCTGTAGGTACAATCACACAAGCGTAATGTAACATTCCATGCACAATTGAGGTTGCAATTAGGAAAAAATTTCAGCAAAATTGTGAAATTAACTGAAGGAGCAAATAAGGATGAACGTTTCTCGGATATATCTTGGTGTTATAAAACATAAAAGGAAAAATATATAATTAAATATTCTTCAGGATCATCCAGATTCACGTCAGTATTATAATTAGTAAACAATTGCAAAGGTATTTCAATGATGCAAGTTGGATATCTTCAGTTGGTCATTACAGATCACATACACTTTGATGTTTCGCAACAAACTAAGAGACTGCAATGAGGACTGCTTCTGAAAGTGATTACAACATCCAGAGTTGAAAATGAGAACTGAGACACCATATTGAAACTGTAGAGATCGCGCGACCAAGTCGCAAGTAAGTTATATGTTTTGTAGCTAGAGTAGAGAGGCCCTTCAATGGTATTTTCGAATGATCCTTTTAACAGTGACTTTGATATACTGCAACTTCAACAGGCCAAATATAAGTAGTCATTCCTCCAAGAATTCCAAAGATACCAGAAACTCATTCGTAAACGACAGATGACACTTCGGTTTATCAACAGCATCCATGAAAATTCATATTTAACACTCCAGAACAGTTGATTAAAGCATATTGAAAGTACCTTCGGCCTCTCAAGATATATGTTGTAGAACTCCGGTGCGGGATCTTCATTGTTCTTCTGTAGAGCACGGATGCCATCTTGTTTTTCAAACCATTTCCATGTGGGATAGACCTATGTTACAGAAAAGCAAATGTCATCACGAATCAGATAGTATTTTTAGGGCAGAGGCAAAGCACCCAGCCAACAGAATTCGGTAATATCAAACACTAGGATATATCTATATCACTTGAATCAGAAAATACTCGGGCCAGACAGCGCAGCTAAGTTCCTCAAGGAAAATCCATGTAATACATCAGCAAATATTTTAGTACCACTTGAGAATTGCTTCTCGAAAACTACTCAAGACAATTTCCAATCAGCCCCACCACCAATCAATAGAATTTGAGATTATATTCAAGGAGAGGATGTAAAGAAAGTAGATCCAAGCAAAACAAATGGTATTCCAAAAGGCGTAGTTAAAATCTTCAGCATTAACAAGTCAGTAATACAGAGAACAAACTATAGGGCTTTCTAGAAGTGTCAGATGTTCCATCTGATTTGAAGAACAAAGGTCCTAACATCTCTCCAGCCACTTTATGTCTGGAAACCCAAAGTGATTACACATGATAACTAATTATTCGCTCTGACAGCACTCTATCAGCCGAAATAGCTGAAGAATGAAACCAATACGTCTAACTTGAGGCACCACGAGCAATATATCGACCACAGTGAGGCAAGAAACACTAATCTTTATATCCTTACAGTAAAACATTACCTCTCCCAGAAATTCAACGACAAAATCTTCTTCACTGAAGCCACTTTCTTTGTTGCAAACAACTCCCAGCCCCTAAGTAGAACATATCACAACCCAGCATCAGTCAATCCCCAAAAAATATTACATTATCCAACAGAAGGTTATCTTATCAAATAAAAGAACAGAAAATATTACCTTTCTATAAGCAACATAATTGTCCACAGGTCGACTATCAATAGCCTTCAATATAAACTGGCAGAGACGAACGGTTGGCTTGTCATTATTTTCCACTGCATTTTCCAATATCTCATCAAAAACAGGCCTCAAAGGATAGATCATAGGAGTGTTTCCAGAACCAGTGAACTTCCTGACTTGTTTGTTAAGAGCACGGAGTAGCACTTCCTCAATAAATAAATGTTTGTCAAGAAGAGACCAATCTGATTCATCTGGCATGGAATCAAGAAGAAGATTATGAGTGTACGGATCTATGCCATAGACTTCTTGTTCAATCACCTCATCACCCAGTGACTTTCTGGGTTTATAGTCTTTCACTTCAGGAATTTCCATGTCAGACTCCTCGGTACCATTCCTTTGCGCAATGAGCTTTTCATCGTAATCGTCAGGTAAAGAAACCTTCATCTTTCTTCTAACTTCTTCCTCGTCTGCTACGATGACATAATGGTCAATAACTTCGTATTTTCTGGTAACAGGGGGAACAAGACCTGCCTTTGTCATTCGAGCACCCCATTCACGATCGTCAGCCAATGATTCCAACCCATCCTCAGGAATAAAATATGATGCTCCTCGGGACTCCCCAGCAGCACCACCCCTAGGTGGAGAATCAAGTTCACTTTCAGTATCAGAGGCAGTACTTGCACTGTCTGATGCACTCTCAATTGAAGATTTATCAAATTCATCAGATGTATCACTGTCTGAATCCAAAGATTTTTTCTGTAATTTTAATAAACGCCTACGAATTTCTCGATCGGATGCATAATCTCCAGCATCAAAAAGTCCACTCGTGAATGGAGAGCCATTGCTTCTGTACGGGTATTTTCTCTCAGAAACTTTACTCAGGTTCTTCTTATATTTTGAGGAAGCAGATGAAAAACCAAAAGAGTCATCCTTCCAAGTTTTCATCATCTCATCTCTGCTAAATCCGAAATTTGAACCTTCCTCCAAACTCGTCGCAAGACTTATAAAAAGTGAAATGATGCGATTAACATCCCTAGAATCAGACCTATTTTTTATCCTGAAATCACAGAAATAACAGCAACATCAAAACCCAGAAGGGTATATAAACTGAAAAAAAGATACTAAAAGAAGAGTAGCAGGTTAACAGAGATCATGGCATGGCAGACCCGAATACAGACCCAGAATTTCAAAAGAGATGGGTCGCTTTCTGATTAAAGATAGACTTCTCGAAAAATGCATATACGTAAAGGCATGAGAGAAAAAAAAGCCTATTGGCTAGTGATTGTGAGGCCCCAATTCTTGACTGATGCAAAGGCAGTACAGGTCCAAACCAAAATGTCAAATTATTCAGTGGGAAAACTCGTTGCTAAAAGATAACTTACTTAATTGCATCTCGGCACATACGACTGATATCGTCTTTAATGGATTTTAAGCCGCGCCTTGCGTAATATCCATTTTTCATTCTTTCCTCGATATCTGAAACCTTTATGGAAAAAGGATAAAGGTGGTTACCTTGCAGCACATAATGAGGAAATACACTGAAAAACAATGTCAGGTGCATAATGCAGGGTAATTGCAATACCTTGGCCACAAAAAACTCAACAGTATTCTGTTTCATAATGTCCTTTAGACCCATAGCAACAAAATCCTGCATTCGTTTATAACCATTTATAGTCTTCTTTATGGCCAAACGCCTAATTTGGGCATCTCTAGCTAGGATGGCAGAAGACTTTCGAGCATCGAAGAGTTTGGACCTCTTGTACAAGCTTCGTCGGAAAAGTTGGTTGGCGGAATCCCTCTTATCTGAGCTCTCCAAATATTCTTTCAGTCCACTAGAGTCATCTATATGACTGGAATTTGACGAACAAGTACTAGTTAAGAGATTAAGGGGTCGCGTCTTCACTTGGAAACCCCGATTCCTGACCCAATAAATGTTGGGGAACTTTCTGATTAAATCTTCAAACTGGGTGCAACCTCGAATATCTATAGATGATAAAAGAGGAAATGACTGAAGAATTCCCTCAAGAGCCCCAGCAGTAATGCCTTTACAACCACGTAGCAGTAAGGAAGTAATGTTTTCTTTCTTGTAGTCACTCTGCAAATCAATGCATTAATCAGGCATAAGTAATATCAGGGAAAGAAAGTTGTTGTAACAACTTGTATGGTATTTCAAATCACAGTAACAGAAACTAAAAAATCAAGAAACAAAAGACGGTTAAATGATCATGGAAGAAAAGACCAACAATGAAAACAAAACTGCCCAATATAATGTTGAGACATTATCGTTACAAAAGAGCAAAACTTACCATTATTTTCAAGGCCATGTCGTCAGAACAATTCGAAGCAATTGTACAAAAGTCAACTTGTTTAGAAATATCTTTGTAGGATCTAACCACCGATCGCCAGTGCCTGCAAGTCATGGCGGCATAAACAAGTGACTTGATATCACTTCTAAGGAAGTGAAATATCCGTGCCAGTAAATGCACACTGAGAAAGCCCCATTCTTCCCTCAGAACCTCAGAGCACATATCTTTTCCTCTATCAAAGGCATAATCACCACACAGTTCATCAAATGTGCACTCATTCTTCTGAATAACCTTTATATCCTCTTGACTTTCATCCTCCTCTTCGATATCATCTATTCTTGCTCTTTTATGAGCGCCAAAGTGATCTACGGTACAGGTTAAAGTAGGTTCTTAACATTCCAGAATATGATAGATAAAAATTTTCAAGCTAAACTACAAACAAGATAACGTACAAAAAATCTAATTATTCCATGAAGAATTTCACACAAAATGTGACATATCACATAACATTCCTGACGAGGTGCTCCTCATTAAGATATCTTACAGACGACTCAGCGACAAGCCAAAAAGGGGAATAACACCCACACAAATGCCTATTTTGTTCGATTTCAAGGGCATAATGGATCTTATTTTAAAAGAAGAACACATTGCACAGAAAACACGATACAAGATCGAAGACGCAAGGCACAAAACAAAGAGAGAGTATCAGTTTGTATGTTTGATAAAGATAGAAACAGTTACCTGATTGGTAAAACTGTTTTCCAATCTCTTTCTTCGGTTGCCTGACATTGATCCAAGGGTTAAGCACTTCATTTATGGCAGCAGCAAGCTCGCGACTCTTGAATGACTTCATCACAAATTCATGAAGTTTCCCACGAGTATAACTAACAAATTGCGGATGCAAGTCATGAAAACCAAGTGAAGCATGGTCATGCGAAGTTATTCCAGGAGATCCAAATGAGCTAACGGGAACCCATATTTTGTCATGCTTTCTGAAAACACTGCTCTGTTTTTGAATGATGCCTTCATCTGCCATAATTTGCAATTGAGAATACGATACAGGTCCTCGTTCATGTCCACTACCATCAAGGAAGTACCAGTCACCCATATGCAGCTTTAAATCATATACTTTACGAACAGAATCCTTTGGCGTGCTGAAGACGGCGTCATTATCTTTAGAATCCTGCGTATGATCATCAAGAGCATTCTTTGCCAGGCCATCTTCCACCAAACCTTTTGGATCACTAGTTAGGAGATAAGGCCTTGACAACCTTGAAGAATATTTTTCCTTTCCTCTAACTTTTACGCGGGGCTCGGTCACAAGTGAACCATGGTCCACCACGCATGCATTTATTCGAACAACAGGAAGCATCTGTCCTTTGACACCCCGGGGAAAATATGATTTGTTTTGGCCAGATCTGCTCAAACCTCCAGAATCCAATAACTCATCTGGTGATGTAAAAGCCCACGGTGGCAGGTCTAGCTGCCTGCCATGAGATGGTTGGTGCATATCATCTTTCTGCTGCCACCGAGGATCTTCACAATCAGACTTTGGCATCTGACACAGAGGATAGCCATCATTTAGTACAAGCCTGCACTTCATGCTGGAAGTACTTTCATCATTCCTCTCCCAATCACCTCCCTTGCAAGCCCAGAGGCCAGAATACATGATATCTGTGTCAGTGGAAGTAAGTGTGTTGTCCTCAGAAGAAGCCTGAATCATGGACCATTCAACAGTGTCTTCTGATGCAAATCCAAAACCACTACACACAACACCTTCATCTCCGTAATGCTCATCCATGAGAGGCTGGTTCCACGAAAAACCTACAAATGATCTCAATGAAATCAAAGAAACATACAGAACGTAACAATTACATGACGAAAATGCACCTAACTTAGTAAGTCTAAGTATGACATATAGTTATCCATTCTCAGTATCTTTCGTAGATAATTTTTGGCTAAGGTTCATACCACTAGCTGATAATATGTTCGTCATATCTATCTAACAACAACATAAAAAACTTAATGCAAGTTAATCAATCCAGCCGCCCAAACAAGTCATAAATTCTAAGGACACAGGGCATTGGGAAATAAATTATGCCTAGCAATAAACATTTCAATAAGCCAAAGAACCTGACGTCATAAGGAGCGAGAAATGAACGGCTAGAGAACAGGTAGATTCAGCGGTCATAGATTTTATTTTTATAAGGGGAAAATTAGGTCATAACTTTGGAAAAAGTACCTTGGGTCATTCCACCTGTTTCCCCCTCCTCATGCTGAGATGTAAGCTTCAGAACATCTGCGAATAAAAAGAATGAAACCCAAAATTGCAAACCATCTTATACTGTACACAAAAGTCCAGACTTTTATACAACCCATGTCATTAATAATGAAGCCAAAAGAAAAAGAAAAGGATGCCAGACTTTATTATATTTGAAAAATTGAATGAAAAGGTATGTGCTTTCTCTAATTCATAATATTTTCATCTGTGTATCTCAACAGCTGTAATAAAAAAATTCTACCCACCTGCTAGCATGTCAAATTCCTTTCCAGGAATTAATGTGACCCCGTCTAGTAGTGCTCCTATTCTATCATCAATATTCCAATTTTCCACAGATGTTGAGCCAATAAAAGTTTCCGTTACATCCGCGGACAGATCATCACCAGTCCCACTCCCAATATCTGCCAATAGATTAGCAGGAGCCTCGGGAGGAGACGCATGTGAAGTGACTGAATCTACCACTGAAGGGAAATTCATAACCACAGATGGTGAAACAGCATTCTCGACTGTTACCCATCTGTCACTGTCCAGGTGCTTAATCATGTGGTCAGACATAAGAAACCCCTCGTCCACCAGTGTCTTAAGATCTGAGAATTTGGACGGTCCCCGTTCCATACCAAAATGATCCAGGTAATACCACTTTCCAGCAACTACATCAGTCCCCACAGAGACATGGGGTGGTGTGTTGCATATGTCCATGTCTTCTTCCATGGATTCTATATCTTCAGTAACTCCATTTTCCACGTTAGCAAGATCAGGAGATTGGGAGGCAACTTTGTGCTCATGTTGATGACACGCAGTTTCAAACTTCGAATCAGTTTCAATATCTAGATTTACTCTTGCTGACAATTCTTTTACCCCAGAATCATTTAAGTTGTTCTTTACTTCCTGCCTTTTGCTTCCATAACGAATTGACCGCTTATCTGTTGTTCCAGCTTTCCGATTTGTTTCCTTGGGATCATTGTGCCTTACACAATCTCGTGGTGACCTCTCACGAGGCGAACGCTCCCCATAACTAGAACGACGTCGGTACTTGTTATCATAGTGACGGTTATGTTCGTATGGCGACCTACTTCTATCATAATGATGTACCCTTTCATAAGGTGGCCTGTCATGGTGAGGTGGGCTATGATCCCAGTAGTCATAGTCACGGGGACGATCACGTGAGTATGGCTCCTGACGAGGGCTGCTACTTTCCCAGTCATGAACTTCCCTGGATGAATCCAAGTGCCTGGAAGAATACCTATCAGATGGCATATCTCGAGTATTTTTAAAGGGTCTCTCTGCAGTCCTGCCAGAATTGTGCTCAGAAGGGAAATTAGAACGACTTCCGTCATCAGATAGCTTTCGGTTTTTAGAATTATAGTATTCATCCTGATCTGCAGAATACTTCCAGTCGCCACTTTCTGAATCGTTATTATGGCGCTTTAGTCGTTTACTGGAGGAATACTCTCTTGCATGGTTGTTGCTGTAGGTGAACTCATCCTTCTGACTTTTGTTGGCTTCATATCTAAAAGAATACTTCCTTGAATGCTGACTACTTCCACCAGTTCTGTCAAGCTCCTTCTCAGAAAAATATTTGCCAGAAGAAGGCGGTGTGCGCTCACGGTCATTCCTCCAACTCTTATCTTTACTGGAAGGTGGCGACCATTCACGGTCATATTTCCAACCCTTTTCTCTACCATACGGTGATTCACGGTCAGAATTCCAAGTCCTTTCTTTTGCAGAAGGTGACATCCATTCATGTTCGTATTTCCACCCTTTCGTAGAGTCGTATCGCCGAGACTTTGAATGCCACCTATCAGGAGGAATAAACTCCCCTTTCTCCAGCTCATCTTTGGATGACCACTTGTCCCACTCGCTACTGCGCCACTTCCCAGGAACAAATTCGCCTTTTTCAATCTCACTCCTAATTTCATGTCTCCTTGCAGGTTTCTCCACAACAAACTCACCATTCTCAAAAGGAAGAGTACCCAGTTCACCTTCTTCCACTTCATCTTTCTCGTTGTTGTCACTAGCATTATCAACGCTGGAATTCTTCTCAGCAACTTCTTTATCCTCGATCTTGATGTTCTTCAGGCTTCCCTTATTGTCTTTCGGCTTCATCTGAGGATTCACTTTTGCAAAGTTGACAGAAGACTTGGACGACGAATTAAGCTTGGAATTGCCATTGGTCTTGCAAATTGAGAAGTTTTCCATAACAAGCTGTGACGGTGCACATGCAACACTAACATCGCCCATGGAATGCCCAAAACCCAGAACCCTCTTTTAATGAACTCGTCAAACAGCACAAAGCAAACCCTAACTTCCTTCTTCTCCAGGACTATCTATGCTCATTATTCTCCTTCCGTCGTGAAGAAAGACTCGCAAAATCCTTCGCACCTCAAATCCTACAAGCCAAAGCAAAATCGAAAGGAGTAAATCAATCCGTCCGAAAAGGGCTGCCAGGAAAAAAATTAATCAATCCCAAGAATTCGGGGAGAAAAATGCAGCAGGCTTTTAGATTGGTTGCCGAAGAAATCTACACAATCGACAGAACAACCGGAAAACAAGTTTCCGATAGAAATTGAACCTCGCGGACGACGAGCTTCAGACTACAAGATGAAATTGGAGGGGATGGAGGTATCTAGGGTTTTGAATCTGAGGTCTTACGGAGTTGAAGAATTGGCGAGATTTCCGAATCAGCCTGGGATCGGTAAGGAAGTGGAAGAAGCTTCGATGAACAGAAGAGAAGAAGATTCAGAAACTCGAGAGAAGACAGAAGGTGAAATTCTATTTATGTTTTTCTGTTAATTTGTATCATAACGAAGACGAAGATGAAAGAAAGGAAATACCGAAGATACAACAGAGTGATTGAAAGAGATGGAGAGAGTAAAGAAAAAAAAAAAACCGGGTTCACTGACCCAATCCATCTTACATATAATAACATTTCTGACGAAATAAATAAACTGTAAACGTTGAGAAAATATCTTTTCCCACCAATTCGATTTTCATACACACCAATTTCCGCCCATTTTAATCATGGGGTCACATGGTCTTTTTTGGGTCGGGCCAGCGACCCATCTAAACTGATACAGGCCCATTTCCAATTCTTGTCAAGAGTTAGTTATTCAAATTCAGTACTTCTCCATTTAATTAAGGATTTCACTTAAATACCATACCATATAAAGAATATCATATCAGTCCCTTATTAGGGTTTTTCCAGTATAGATATCTGGTTGACTAAAATTTTTATACATACTACCAGTTTGCTTAAGGTATATCATATAGAATATTTAGATACCATAGAAAAAGAAAGTATTATGGTACACTAAAAATAAATAAAACATATTATAGAGATATCATATAAAGTACTATGTAACATACAAACATGTATGTTGTGGCACTAAAGTATATATACAAAGTAGAGCTGTCAAAACGGGCCAACGGGGCGGGACGGCCCGTAACCGCCAAAGCCCGCCATGTGGCGCGGCAGGGGCGGGTAAGCCCGCCATCTGGCGGGCCTAAGAAATGCATAACTGCCCCGCCCAACCCCGCCGGCGGGCGCGGGCCTGGCGGGCTTAGCCCGCCAAGTTTAAATAAAAAATAAAATATTAAAAAATTATTAAAAAAAGTGAAAATAAGAAAAAAAGAAAAAATAGGAAAAAAAATAAGAAAAATGAACGAAAACATACATATGTTTGTAGTACCTCATGGACGATTTTGCCCCCTCTATTAATTTCCACACCCTTACCCAAACTTGTAGTACCAGTATACGTATGTTTGTAGTACCAATGTATAGATGTTCGTGGTATCATTCCGTGAGCCCATGGACAATTTTGCCCACTACTAATTTCCACACCCTTTTCTTTCTTTACCCAAACTTGCAGTACCAATATACGTATGTTTGTAGTACGAATGTATGGATGTTCGTGGTACCATTTCGTGAGCTAGTGCAGTACCATACGTAGGTTACTTGTAGTATCTTTTCCGTACCATGTGCTTAACTACAACCCCTATCCTAAATTGTAGCACCAATATACATATACTTGTAGTACCAATATATAGATGTTCGTAGTACCGTATTGTATGCTAGTGTGGTACCAAGAGTAGGTTACTTGTAGTACCAATATATATGGTAACCGTCACGAAAAAAAAAATTTCAGATGGCGTCGAAAAATTCCATACCAAAACTTGAAGTACCAATATACGTATGTTTGTAGTACCAGTGTATAGATGTTCGTGGTACCATACCGTGAGCTAGTGTGGTACCATACATAGGCTACTTTTGCAGAGCACATGGTACGAAAAAAGATACCACAAGTAACCTACGTATGGTACCACACTAGATCACGGAATGGTACCACGAGCATCTTGACATTGGTACTACAAACGTATATTGGTACTTCAAGTTTGGGTAAGGAATTTTCGACGCCATCTGAATTATTTTTGGTCCCTGACCGTTGTCATAAATATTGGTACTACAAGTAATCTACTCATGGTACCACACTAGCTTACGATACGGTACCACGAACATCTGTATATTGGTACTATAAATATATGTATATTGGTACTACAATTTAGGTAGGAGAGTTAAACAAATGGTACGGAAAAGATACTACAGGTAACATACGTATGGTACTACACTACCTTACGCAATGGTATCATAAACATCCATACATTTGTAACAAACATACATGTATTCTGGTACTGCAAATTTGGATAAGGAAAAGAATGTTGTGGAAATTAGTAGAGGGGCAAAAATCGTCCATGGGCTCACGGGATGGTACGACGAACATCTATACATTGGTACTACATGCATATGTATATTGGTACTACAAGTTTGGGTAAGGGATTTGTGGGTGTTGACAGGGTTTTTGGTAATATTGTTGTTTTTATAAGGCTAAAATTATTCATTAGGTAGCTATGCGATATAAAAGTTTGAAATGGGGAGTTTGATGATATAAAATAGGAAGAAGGGAGTTAGTTGATAGATAGTTTGAGGAATGGGGATTTAGTTGTAGATTTGCCACAAAAAAATATAATAATATTTGCAATTTGTCACTTTGAATTGGATTCGCCTATAGAATTGATTTCAAAAATAATATAAGTAACTTTTTTCAAAGAGTGCATAGTTAATAGGGTCCCCTTTCATTATTTAAGAATGCACCGTAAGGTTATAAATAACTTACCATATAATAAATAGGGTCCCTGCAAAATCATTTATTTTTCAAATTTCGAAGCATATATCTAACTTTGTTATGCGTTTATGTATTCTTCTACGAGTAACCTAGTTCAGCATTGCCTTGTATTGCCTCCATGTTTGAGAATTTACTAAATTAAACACATGTATGGTAATGCTAAAATTAATATTACCATTAGACGTGCAGTAAAACACACACACACATAAATTAATTTGATACTTGCTAGTTTGTCAAGTATTAATAAGATTTATGTTAGTCAAAGTGTTAGTCAAATGTCATTCAAACTTCTAGAAATTGATTAGATAAAGACTTATTTATTTAGATAAATTTTGGTCAAATACACTAAAGTGTGCAATTATTTTTGTGTTAATTAATGAGGAGGGCTAAATAGAATCAAGGGGGTGCACATAGAATTTCCCTTCAAACAATGGATGGAATATTATAAATGATGGGGCATAACCCTTTATGTTTAAACCTTTGAAGCTTAAATGATTTTCTAAAGGGATCCAGCCGGAACCTGAAATGAAATGCATAATAAATGCTTTTGAAATCATTTCGTAATTTATAGTTTCTATTTTGTACTTTTATTTGTACAAGGTGTAATGTTGATGGAAATAACATTGCACCTAATCTCCTCAAATATCTCTACTGAAAGTCATTAAATTGATCAGGCATCGTTTATTACTGTGCCTTAGGAGCATAGCTGTCCTGTCAAACGGGCCGGTAGGATGGATTAGCCCGCTCATTTTTTAAAAAAAAAAGTAAAAATAAGAAAAAAAAATAGAAAAAAAAATAAAAAATAAAAATGAAGAATTCAAGTTGGAAAATATAAATTATTTAATCAACTTCTTTAATATTAATTTATTTATGTTATTAAAGTCAAATAGCTCAAAAAACATAAAAAATTATATAATTTATTTATATATCTATTATTTAATATAATTATTTTTATTCTTTGCTGGCCTGCCCCCGGCCCACGGATCCACCCCGCCAAAGTCCACGTTCCGCGTGGGCTTACCCGCCCAGGCCCGCTCCTTGTTGGGCCTAAAATTTTACAGCCGCAGGCCGCAGGCCCGATTCACAGTTCTTACTTATGAGATTCGTTCAAAATTCGCATGTATGCTCTTGATTTTATTATACAATATTGTTTTATTATTATAATCTATTGTGTTTTGCCCCCACCAACTCTTGAAATCTTCGTATAGTTGTCTAAAAAAATTGATGCTTTGAGAGAATATTTTCGTATAAAAAAATGTTAACCGAGTTTTTTATTGGATAAATTGGGATTATTGGGCTTTGGGCACACTTAGGTTAAATAGCCCAATTAAAGTTCAATGACCAATTTGTTAGGAAAAAAAAGGAGCCATTTGTTCTCGAAATCAAATTGTGGAGAAATAAAAGGGTACATTTTGTAGTTGCTATTTTCCTCAAAACTAATATTGATTGAATGAGAAATAAAATACTCAAGTCCATCTTTTTAATAAATTATTGATTTAAGTAATTTATAGAAAGCGACCAAATCAGACGCTAGAAAAGCAATTAAAGTTTTTCATTACTTATATATGCTTCCATTTTGTAGATTATTTAAAAATTATGTTATTGCAAAATATGTATTTGAAAACTAAAAATATTATTTGTATGAAGGACACAAATATTTTCGAATGTGCATGCAATAATATAGATTTACGTATATACTTTTTTGAATTATGATAGTCCGTGGATTATTAATTATTATTATGTAATTATTATCTATTAATACTATTATCATTTCTACTATGAATGTAATTCATAGTTACGATAAAAGCGCTACACCTTAAAGAAAGGAGTAGGTAGTATCGGATTCGGATCAACGCAGTCTCAATTGAGCTCAAGCAATGGTCCTCTCCTCTAATCTCTCTCCAATCTTGAAAATCTTCTGAATTCTTGGAAATGATTTCGATTAACGTTTCTTTGACGATTTCTTAGTTGATTTTCAGGCCGTCGAAGAAGAGGATTACCTCGCAACTTTGCGGCAGCTGCAAGAATCTGTGGATTCCAATCCAAATGATCCCTCTCTCCATCTCAGCCTGGTACTAATTCTGTTCCCCTGTTTCATAACAATTATTGGAGAAGCCGTCTTTGGGACGTATGATGAGTGGAAAGCGTAATTGGTAGGGTGAATTGTTGTGGAGCAAGCGGGAAACGAGGGATAAAGCTGTGGAGCGTTTTATGGTAGCAGCAAAGTTGAACCCTAGCAATGGCGCACCGTTCAGATATCTTGGTCATTACTATTCACGTATTTCGCCCGAGCCACAGAGGGCTATCAAGTGCTATCAGAGGGCTGTTACCCTCAATCCTGATGATTATGAAGCTGGGGTAACGATTCTTTTACTAACTGTATATAAATGCACTTGTTAAACCCCCAATTGGACTTTGCATTGACAAAAAATAATATAATGACAGAAGGCTTCTTATTTAGTAGGGGAGTTTTGGGTGACCATGTGAGCTGGCCAATAAAGTAATCTATGTTCCTTAACTACATTGGCAATCGCTAGAACTAGACTGACAGTGTTGCATGTTTAGGTGGTGTGATACTATGCTTAATGCATTAAATTAAGAATCTGCAGTGTTTGTGATAAATCCATGGGAAATGCAGGAAGCACTTTGTGATTTGTTGGACGAGGGAGGAAAAGAGAGCTTGGAGGTTTCTGTTTGTCAGGAAGCTGTTGAGAAGTCAGCCAAGGCTTTCTGGGCTTATCGTCGATTGGGATATCTTCTGGTGTGTGTATATTCAGTCATTCGGTAACTCGGTTCCTAATGTTGTGATTTCTGGTGTTATGAGTGAATCTTTTACCATATACTATATGTGTAGACGCGTCAAAGGAAATGGCAGGAAGCTATACAGAGCCTTCAGCATGCTATTAGGGGCTACCCGGCGTGTGCCGACTTGTGGGAGGTTATTACTTATTATCGATTGATTCATCATTTTAAGCATCTATTCTTCCTTTTTATTTCGTGCAGTGATTCGGACATCGTCACCTTGCCATTTGTTTGTTCAGGCATTAGGGCTTTCCTATCAGCGGATGGGAATGTATACTGCTGCTCTTAAGGTTACACTCCCTGTCTTAATGTTTGTTGGGTGTAATATACAAATATATATTGTTCCTAATAAAAAAAAAATAATAAACTCCTCCTCTTATATGCTTCATACTGTTGCTTTTGCTAGGTTATATGATTATGATCCTACTGTGCCTGTAGTTCCCCATTTATAGTTAAGTTGCTGCCACATGAATATGCGTTTTTTAAGTAGGAAAATTATACTTATTCGGTGTTTAGATACTGACTAGCTTGCACCTGCTTCTGCTTATACTAGTCTTACGGAAGGGCAGTTGAGCTGGACGATTATAGGGTATTTGCACTTATTGAAAGTGGAAACATCTCCATGATGCTTTATTCGTTCAGAAAGGTAACTGTTAATCTGATTTTCGTCACTGACCGTTAATTTTATACTTCCATGATTGGTTGATCATGTTCGGTTACAATTATTTGCATCATTCCGATAATGGATTTTATCTGCTTGATTTTTATGGTGGAGATCGGTATTATGATGGAAGCGTGCATTTTTTTTGTCTTTTTCTGAATGATTAAGAAGATGTCCAGATAGGTAACACGTAAAAACGGTCGGTTCAGAATTCTTAAAAAGTGCGAAAGTGGATTTTTACAATTTACTTGAAAATAGGGATCAGGATCAACATTAGTCACAATATGAACTTCTTTTAATGAGATATTAATGCTATTATGTCTTGCAATTGAAAGTGAATGTATCATAATTTTTTTATTTTTATTTTTTTGAATATCGGGAGAGTGTAAAAATTTCCGACTATAATACGTGCCTTGGAAAATATTGAAATGGAGCAAGTTGGCAAGCGATTGGAAGAAGAAAACTATTTTAGGTGGATAAGGGATGTTCTATGAATGATCTTCCGAGACAAGGCCTATTGGACATGCAATAGAAAGAACAGGGATATTTTCGTTTTAAATGAAGATGCCTCCCACATGTCTCATTCGAAGTATTGGAACATACTTCTGTCTGTTTCTAACTTATCCTTTTGTTCTAATTCAGGGCATTGAGTACTTTCAACAAGCTTTGAGGTTATCACCTCAAAATTCTTCCGTCTTTTATGGACTTGCTTCGGCTCTTCTTGGTCTGGCAAAAGAATGTAGCAACATGGGTGCCTTTAGGTGGGGTGCGTCCCTGTTGGAGGTCAGGGCCTTATATTAACTGTTACTGTCTTTACTCATCTAGATATTGATGTAGTTGCATGAGCTAAACTGAATCTAAACATAGGAAGCATCTGAAATGGCTGTGAAGTGTACGTCCTTAGTTGGTAACTTTTCATGCTCTTGGAAGCTACATGGCGATATTCAGGTATAAACTAATTAATACAACTGCATAATTCACGCTGTTGCTTTTTACATTTTGTACTTCGTATTAATTTGTTTAGACATTTACTTGTTTTTGAAGCTTACATATGCCAGATGTTTCCCGTGGACTGAAGCCTCCATTTCTATGCAAGCTGATGGGCAATCTTTCACCTCATCTATCAGTAAATGGAAAAGTACATGCTTCAGTGCTGCTAGAAGTGCCAGTCGTTCGTATCAGCGTGCTCTACACTTGGCCCCTTGGCTGGCTAATTTATACACCGATGTTGCTATGGCAACAAATCTATGCTTCTCGTTTCGAGAGAATCCTGAACAAGATCTGGACCAATGGTAATTTATTTTGTCTCCGACAAGTGCAATAATGTGTATTATTTAACTGTGTATCCTAATATTCGCTTACCCTGCTAAAATGGTCAGGTCTGTGCCTGAGAAGATGTGCATTGGCGGTATATTACTTGAGGGGTATAATGTTGAAATTTGGATTGCTTTGGGGTGCTTAGCAGATCATGCTTCACTACGGCAACATGCCTTAGTGCGAGGGTTGCAGCTGGACGCATCTCTTGCTGTCGCATGGGCATACCTTGGGAAGGTAATCTTTGTTCGTATTTGCTATTTTATGTTCTGTAAATAGAAACATATAATTAGGTAAAGATATGAAAGAGCTGGAACTTATTATATTAAAATAAAAACCCAACAGTTAATGTAATGTTTAACTTATTTCAAGCTCCAGTGCAATATAGTTGCACTACAGGCTTGTAAATGTTGTCTTGGCCGTTGACATATGTTTTCGCCGAGTTCTGGGCACGCCAATGCGGATTAATGATCCATCTTTCACTTCCACCTCAGAAACGTGGTCAAAATTCATTTTCTCCCTTTTCTTACATTGTCTGAGCATGTTTTGAGACTACCTAAATATTGGGTTTCTCTAGATCTATAGGGAGGAGGACAATAAGCAATTGGCTCAGCAAGCATTTGATCATGCTAGGAGTATAGATCCTTCACTTGCACTACCATGGGCTGGCATGTCAGCTGATGCTGTTACTAGGTGAATTTACTTCCGTCTTGGGACTTGTTGTGCCTATACTTTGCAAGTGTCTTCTGAAACACTGATTTATTTGTTTCTTTCTGCAGAAATCTCGATACGAACGAAGCATATGAATGCTGTTTAAGGTCCACCCAAGCCTGTCCGGTATGATAACTTAAGCTCATAATTTCATTTTTGGGTGGCTTAGAGTATTAAACATTTAAACTTTAAATTTTTATATGAATTTTCCAAGTTTTTACTTGATATTACTCATGCACTTCTGTAAAATTGTTAGTCTTAATTCGTAAAATATGCTAATTCAAAAATGATAATAAGAAATTTTGACCTTTCATGAAAAGTAAGCACCGGCACATTTATGTGTTTTCTTTTGGTAGACTTTAGTAGTTTAGGCTGAAAATGATATTAAATATGCTTCAAAGTGCACTCATGGCAATCAATGATCATTAGCTTGCAGAAGTTCAAGTGGGCCTTGCAAAGCTTGCCTTGCGGTCTAGTTATTTGTCATCCTCAGAGGTATCTCTCTTTAGCAGGTTTCTATATTTACTCATGCAATTTAAAACATTTTCCAATCACAAGATGGTTTATATGCCACTTTAGGTCTTCGGAGCCATCCAACAAGCATTGCAGCGCGTACCGTACTATCCAGAATCTCACAATCTGAATGGGTTAGTATGTGAATCAAGATCTGATTATCAAGGTGCTGTTAGTTCCTACAGGCTTGCACGGTATACTCTTCTATCTTTCACGGATGAATCATCAGAATCTCATCTGAAAGATATAAACATTAATTTGGCCAGATCGCTTTGTAAGGTAATGCTAGTTATTATATGTGACAGTTCTAACAGATATTATTTGTCCTGATAACCTTTTTATCCTAAATTTCATTCCAAAAGTTTTATTATTCCCAAAGTGTCATTTTTATTTAGGTAGGAGATGCAGCCAGTGCAGTTGAAGAGTGTGAATCCTTGAAGCAAAAAGGTGAATTTATGTCGGATGTTGTTTGTTTCCATTTTTGTGCTGATCGTTAGGGTATGTTATAGCAAGACTGCAACTTTAAAATCTACTCAAGAGCTGATAGAACTTTGTCTCTGCATTATTCAACATTTGTTTCCTTAATATTCTAGGACAACTCGATCCTGAATATCTCCAGATCTATGCGTTTGCATTGTGGCAACTTGGCATGAAAGAGAAGGCTTTATCCACGACAAGAGCACTTGCTTCAAGCATTCTAACCGTGGAAAAAAGTCTAGCCGCGTCTTTTGTTAGTTTCATTTGTAGGTTGTTGTATTGCATTTCCGGTCAGGAGTCAGCAATCACAAGCATTTTGAAAATGCCGAAGGAATTTTTTCACAGTTCAAAAGTTAGTTTTGTTGTTTCCGCTGTTCATGTTCTGGACCAAAACAATCGACTGGAATCCGTTGTCTCTACTAGTCGTTCCTTCATTACGGTTCCTGAAGAGATCATTGCCATGCACTGTCTTATTGCACTCGGTAAACTTGTAAGTGTCTGCTTAAATTTGCTAATTACTTGTGTGGTAATCATTGACCATTGTAATTCACAATTCTCCTGGGTTCTCAGCTGAAGCTTGGAGACAAAGGTTCCCTTGGGATTCAAAAAGGAGTTGCTCACCTTAGAAAAGTTCTTCACATGTACCCCAGCAGTTATCTGCTAAGGTGAATGGTAACTTAAATACATAATTTGGTATCATAACTACCTACACATTATGCCCTGAAATGTTCAACTTATCAAATTACTACTTCCATCTACGTAGTCGTATAGTTACGTGAAATTCGTAGTCATTGCTGAAGTATCTTTTGACTGCTATTACCCTTGAATATGTAATAAGTTTTTTCTGCAGCTATTTGAAGGCATGTTAACCTTAAACCGAATTGTCAGTTTGTACCTTTCTATTGTTTTAATTGAAGCTACAATTTATTTATGTTGAACGCCCTCATTCATTTCTGTATCTAAATCAAAGAGTCATTCGTGTTCTTGATCTTGAGACTCATACAGAAATCCTAAAATTTGTTAGAATTCTTATATCACCTTACCTTTTGTTTTGGCTTGCAGAAATCTCCTCGGTTATCTCTTACTCTCTAGCAAAGAATGGCGAGATCCTTTTCTTGCAACTCGGTGCACTTTCATGGACTTCTCCGATAAAAATGACGAGGGTATAAGATCTGCATTTGAGATTCACGGTAGCTCAACTGTTGCTTGTCATTCCATAGGGGGTCGCACGAAAAGTTTCTCAATCAACACTTGTAGGCACGGAAATCCTGATTCGGGACCTATGCAAATGCTTCAAAAGTACATGTCTTCCTGGCCCCAAAATCTTCATCTGTTTGTTCATTGAATCTTAGGTTTTATAATTTTATGCTGATTAAATTTTTATGGGACAGCCCCACTTAGAGTACTATGCTTCAATTGTGCAGAGTTTTGCGACAAGAGCCATGGAACTTCAACGCTAGGTACTTGCTCGCGTTGAACTGTTTACAGAAAGCTCGTGAAGAGAGATTTCCTCAGCATGTGTGTTGCATGCTAGAACGGTTAATTGGTTTGGCTCTGCCTAATGATCTTTACCACAATGAAGAAATTTCACGCCAATTCCAAATTTTCCAGCTTCGGTTATGTGCAGCTGAGGTTAATCTGCAGACGGGGAATTTTAGTGAGTGTTTGAAGCATGCTGAAAGCGCTTTGGGCTTGTCGGTTGATAAAAGCTATCTTTTTTTCGCACATTTGCTGCTCGGCCGTGCATATGCTGTAAAAAATGATACTATTGCCGTGAACAGAGAATATAATAGATGTTTGAAGCTCAGAACTGAATTTCACACTGGTTGGCTGTTTCTGAAGCTTCTTCAGTCCAGATATGGGCTCCAAGATGAACATGATATAATATCTTTGGGCTTTGAAGATTGCTCCAAAGACATTGAGCTCTCATGGAACAAGTGGATGTCCCGATTCGACATGGTCAAGGGTTTTATTGCTATTTATTTTGACGATTTTCTTGCTGCAGAAGAATGCTTTGCACAAGCTTGCTCACTCGATGAGGGGGAGAGCTTTCTCTTCCTTTTCCATGGTATAATCTTTTCTATGTTTATTACGCCTTGAATTCTAATTAGGACAAAGAGTTTAATTCATGCATTGCCTATACAATGGCTTCAACTGATGAGGAACTGTACCATACATTAATTGCTGCAAACGATATCGCCTTTAACTGTTGTAATCTTTATGTTTGGACTTTAGGAGCCATCTGCCTAGAGCTTGCTCGTCGAGAACGTGAGTCACGTTACTTATCGCTAGCCATAACAAGTCTTAAGAAAGCAAAAGATACTTCTCCCCATCCCCTACCTATGGTATCCATGTTGCTGGCTCAAGCAGAAGGCAGCCTCGGCTCCAAAGCGAAGTGGGAAGTGAACCTTCGCGATGAGTGGTTTTCTTGGCCTTCAGGTTTGTCTTTAATGCATCTCGAGTCTGCTTATCTGATCCTGGCCCTATTATGCCTTTGAAATGATATGAGTTCGTACTCTTTCCTTAGAATATTGATCGACTTCCTAGATAAGTGATTGAGCTTGATGAATCATGCTACAACTTGCATTGTCAGATCCCATTGAAAATGCTGCTTATCTGTGCATATGCTTAAACATAGACTGAAAAGTGCTGAAAGGCATGTATTCAGTGGATGCTCTACTCATGCGGCATTTCTGTTGCTTTCTCGGTTTTGGGTTTCCTTGTGCAGAGATGAAACCCGCCGAAATATTATTTCAAATGTCATTGCTTTCTGCTCGAGCTCGAACAGATGGGACCTCTAACTCGGATTATCCCGACACTTCTTCAAGATGGATTCTACGTGCAATCCACTCTAATCCTTCATGTGCGAGATATTGGAAGTTTCTGTACAAAGGTATGTGATTCAGTTGGCTCAAGTCATTGACATTTTTCTTGTCCTTACTGTCGCTGCTTTAGAAGAGTCGCTGAGATCATTAGCCCTTGTAAACTAATTATCAGCAGTGGATTTTAGAATTTTCTTGAGACTAGTAGTTCGATTTCAAGTCGAGTTTCTTTCTCTTTAATGTTGCTGTCCAAAGAAACAGTGTTTCGTTCAATTAAATTGTAGTTTATCTTAGCTTACAAGCAGATCATAGACTGCATATCTGCCAACTCCCATATTCTACTACGCAGTATAATTATTACACAGCAATTCTAGTTAACAACTTAAACATATTTACACAGACAGTTTCTCAGCTTATTATTACACAGCAATTCTAGTTAACATATTTACACAGACAGATTCTCAGCAACCGTATATCTGCTTCACAATCTACAACGAATATATCTCAGCTGCTAAGGTTTCAAGTCACCACCATCTATCTTATAGCTCGCGCTCTAGTGCAAACTACGTTACTTGTGAGATATAACTAAGAATCAACCAGTCGAAAAATCGTGGAACTTGAAGATATTTGAATAACACAATTTGTAGATTCTTATCCTTCTTCCCAGTCTATGTCCTCATCCTCAGAATCATCTGCTTCTGCTTCTATGTTTAAGTCCTTTACCTTGTATTGCTCGGACGGGCCAGCTGTGGCAACAAACATATCATTCAAATATCAACGACAACTTCGTGTCGACTACGCAGCAGATAATAAAAATGCTTGGCAATTATTCTAAGTTTAGGTATAGTTAAACATAAATTGCTTTTCAATAATATCAGCATGGAGTTGTTCCACGACTTTTGACTTCGGCAAGCCTTAAACAACCAAAGTCTCCATCAATTATTCCAAGTAGCTACATAACTGATTACCATTCTTGAAATATTATAAAGATGCGATATTTACCTGGAGGAGGAGCTTCCTCCTCCCAGACGACGTCATCTCCATCATACTCATGTTCACGTTTCGATTTCATGCCAACTTGCCGTTCATTGGTCAGTGCAGCATTAGATGCCTCCTCTTCTTTGTGGGCCATCTCTTGTTCTTGCTGGCGCTTAAGTACCGCAGCATAGAAAGCTTTATAGTATTCATCCTGCAGATAAGTTTATACTGTTGGACGGCGCATCGACTAATTATAAGCTGTTCCATGGAAAAGGTAAAATAAAGTCATCTTCTTTAATTTTGAGTGCAAACAGACTTGTATGTTCTTTGCTTCATCCTCCACGGTCGAGGACTTTTTGTCCTCTGAAAGCTCGGTAGCTGTCAAAGAGGTAGCCGTTTTGGTCTCCGTATCCCCACGTTGTTCTTTTGTAAGATTCATTCCTTCCTTGATCATCCACGGAGGTAAAACTTTCATTGGTGCTCCTATATTGACTTTTTTATCTTCGCCATTCTCATCGATTCCCGAAAAGGCAACTTCAACCTGAAAAGACAATGCTTAAGAATAACCTAAAAATTTGCTTCTAAAGAAGATGCTGATGGGACTATTTCTTTTCAATATCATCACAGAAAAGAATATTTTGGCTGGAACTCATCCGACTATTATGAGCATGTAAGTGAAAATCATTACAAGAACGCGCTTACTCAATCTTTGCTATATAGGTTCTCAAGGAGACAACAAAAATTCAAGGGCTCTCTAACTCTTGCAAGACTATGGACTTTCTAGTGACAAAGTCATATCATATAGATGGGATTGGGGAAACTAAGTTATGCATAAAAGGGGATTCAATAGGGTATTCGGGGCGTGATGTTAGAAGCTACGAGGTTGCTCATTATATCTAACTGAGAAAAAAGTCACCTTTGTTTCACCAACATATGGCATAGGAGTTCCACCAAGTCCCTGGGAAAGTCTAGATGGATCATTATCATTGCCACCATTGGCTGATCTTCCAGCTGAACGCACTCTTACTTCCCAAGCCTGGAGATTTCCGAAATCCGGGACAGGCAAATCTTTCACTCTAGCAAGTTGATCAGTCAACGGTTTTAGCTGTTCCTGCATCCCATATATAAAGAGGGGATGAAAATAAATATCCACATTCGCTACACAATTTTTGTATTTAATTATATTATACAAAAACATAAACTAACATATCATCCATGCTTTTGAAAAAGCATGATGATACTGTGACTACATGTGTATATAATCATAGTCTATTTCAGTTCTAATTTCAGAGAAAGGATATGGAGCAGACAAAGCATATAAAAACTATAGAAATGAAAGCAGGAGGCAGATCAGATCAAGGTCAGTTTCAGCACATTTTATGACAGGGAGAACAGCTGACAGAGGCAAACTTAAACTTATAATAGTACCCCACCATTATATCTATTCACATTTCTAAAACCTGAGTCATAGACAGCACAAGCACAAACCAAAAAAAGAACTAACCTCCATCTTTGTCAGCATGTCTTTTAATTTTTCATGACGATGCCTCCTGTCATTATCATCTCCATCTCCCAAATCTTGAGCAACAAACTTGTCATTCTCAGCCACAAGAACCCCATTGCAGCTTTCACAGTGGAAGTAATCATCATATGGTGATATCAATCGAATGGCATCAAGCGCGGTATACCTGGAGTTCATTTTAAAATCTCAGATTCAATATAAGACAAATAGATAAAGATAATATAAAACCAGAAAGAATTCAAAGAGAACAGATTTAGAACTTATGAGACAGTTCCTACCTTCTATTGCAATTTGGACATATATATTCTTGAACTGTATTCTTGCTCTCCAATTCATCCTTTAGTTTTTTCTTCATTCTATGCAACCTGTACCTTACCACATCATATATCTGCACGTAAAATGACAGAAAAGTGAATACTTTCCCAGCAGCACTAGATATGCACGCACCAACAATAGTTTCTGTGACATCATATGGAACCCAAGAAACTGAAAACCATAAGAAATTTTTTCTCAATAATCAACTGGAATATAAACTTATAATCTGTGGCAAATTACAGTGGACCCTACACAATCTCATGAAGTAAAACGATTCACAATTTTCTATCAGAGGTTGAATTTTTCAAAATACGAACTGTAGTAGACACACAAGCGCTATCTATTTAACACGTTCAGTTCAGTATGGTTCAATTCAATATGACCACCATCTTCAAAGCATATGTCTGACGTTACAATGTTTTCAGTGACAGAAATGCAATTGCTCTACATAAATCTTTTTTGAGATAAATAGCTTGGTAACATATAGGTTTCCTACAACCAACTGATACTATGTAACTAGGGCATTGTGAATGTATGCCATTGTTGAAATATCACTGTTCAACAGTATATATCTAGAACTTATGATCTACTAGGTAGCCCCAAACCTGCGAGTAATCAAGACAGCAATATGAATGGGTATGCATCTTTAACTTGTCATCGCCTTCTCTTCCAGTAGATGGACCATCCACAGTGGCAGCAACTGCAGCATTATATATTTTTGCGCCTTTTGCAGTCTGCAAAGTGCTAAATTATTACTAAAGAGCAATTAAACATTAAACAATGGAAATAATTAGAAATGAAATGCCTGAGGATCAGGGTTCGCACGGCTTAGTATAAGTATAAGAAGCAAACACGAACTTGACAAAACCAATAAAGGCACATAACAAGACCATAAAATGGATGTCATGAGAGTAATTATTTATGGTGAGATGCACTGCTATCAAATTTCAACGAATTTTAGATGGCATCTCTCGTGTTGTTCGGGGATAGGATACAAACAATTGGGTATAACATGACGAACATTATTAAAATGAAATGCAAATAAAATCCAGCCAACTATGACTAATACAACTAGTCGAGACAGTTCGTCGCCAATATCTTACCACCAAGATATAGGTATTTAAGTGGATATGTATTAACACTACATTCAATGGAGCCAGCAACACATTACAGTCTTGATCAACAAAAGCATCTGTGGATGCACAATTATCTCAATTCTTTCATTAACAATTTCTGCTTCTCTGTATTGGACAAACTCATGGCTGATCAAGTGTAAGATAGGAAAATCATACCATCATTCTATTAAGTCACATACGATTTTTCCCATAATGCTGAAGAATTAACATTTACCTCCTTACGGTGATCACGAGTAACAAGTTTTTCTTCTTCGAAAAATCTGAGAGTCCGCCTTAGTTGCTTTGTGTGAAGCTTCAAGTCCTTAGCCAAATCCTCTTCCCTCACCCATTGACGCCTGAGACAAAGCTATCTATTGACATTGAGCATAACAATAAACGGTATTTACAAGAAACTTGCCAAACACACGAACGAGCAAATGTCTCCACACTCAGCCTCTCACACGCATGCTAAGCTCATTCAGTAGTCAGTACATTTCCAACAGGTAGTAAAGAGAAAAAGGAAAGCAATGGAATACTTACCTAGTAAGAGCATCAAGAACAACAACAGCGATCCCTCTATTGTCACTTCTGCTCATCTTCGGCTGGTTTTCCCCTTTCGTGGTTATGTCATCGTAAAAAGCCCTCGCAGCTAGTTTCACCAACCTTTTTCCACCGGACATTCACATAGAAAAAAATGAAAAATTTTACTAAATTCCCTAAAAAATCTCAGCTTTATTGCTGCACGGAATAGTAGTCCGAGAAATACCGATTGAATGGTTCAATGCTACCCATGTCCACCTAAACCGTTCCTCGCTCGAACCCAATCGGAAATTCCACCAATCAAGTAAACGAGGGGTTTTGCCGAATGTCGAAATAAAGAAAACGATTAAAGAAGTTCATCCACCGGATGGAAGTGGGCGTTAACGGATACGTATGGAAGCTTCAGCGTTGTACACGGCGGCGATTGGATAACGACGGCGCTGATAAGTAATTGGTCGGAGAAACCGATCGCGAGGGATAGAACAACGACGACGAATAGACTCTGCATTTTCTTTTCTTTTTTTCTTTTCCTCATTTTATTTTGGCCCGATATTATTTTACTCAAGTCTCGAGATTTCTCCTTTGTTTATTATTATTTATTCTAGCAATTAAATACTCTATCCCATTTGATTTTGGACAATTTTAATTTTTAGGTATGTCACGATTTTTTAAAAAACTTAATATTTTAATAATATAGTACAATTGAAAGGTAAAAAAATATATATATTTTAACACAACTTTTAAGTGTACTTAATATTCATATGTTGATTGTTTATGATAGTTTTTGCTAAAATAGGAAATGTAAAAAAAATTCGCGGGACGTCCGATATATTAAAATGTACAAAAACTATTGGGATCATGGGATTGTCACGGATGGAGTACTATTTTTTAGGTTCCATAATAAGTTCATTCTCAAGTCGAATCTAAACCGAGTTCACCCAAGTATGTAATTACTATTCCAAATCCATACCAACCACTAAAATAGTGAACGAATTGAAGTCAAAATTGAACCTTTAATCTCCATTCCAAATCTTGAAAGTATATTCTCACCCTATTCAATCGAATCAATAATATAATAATAATCCAACTCCATGAGATTAAGACGAAGCAAACAAATTTCCTTCGGCATTTCAAATTAAAAAACAAACCAAATCAAAGAGTACGATCAAACTTTCATGATGATACACCAAAAGCTTGTTCTAACAAGGCCTGAGATTGGTGCATGAGTTTAGGGCTAAGCCTAAACATTAGTACGCAGAACTCCATTTGATCTAAAGCCCCATCGCCGTTCAAATCTCCTTCGGTAAGCATTCCCTTCAGAAGCTCGTCGTCCCTAAGTTCTTGAAGTCCCAAAGCAGCTGAGTTTGCCTTCAAGCTCTCGAAAGCGATGAGCTTTTTTTCTCTGTCCATTAGCAGATTAAACCCTTTGCACAGCTCTTCGATCAGTGCTTCTCCTCCTAGCTTTTCGGCCATTGTTGGAAGCATATCGTAGAATGAGTTATTATTCGCCATTTTTCTTGTATACTTACTGAATAAGAAATGCTTGTAATGGCATACGTATATATATATATATATATATATGTTTGCATGCATGATATATATCTCGGAGGAAAGAGTGAAGGAACTTCGAAATTTGATCAGAATATTATATTATTGCCAACTTATGGGCAGACTGTGTAAGAGCTGGTCGGCTTTTGTTAGTGCAACCTAACAACGTTGTTCTTCTTTCCCAGAAGAAGCATTGCCAAGCTGTAAGTACAATTGCCAGGGTTTTGTCGTAGGATACGAACACAAAGTCGACCCTAGTTTATGTCTAATATTTAACTCATTATTGTTTTTTAGTTTGTGTTCCATGAACTTGGTAAGATTCAGGCTGTGGAATCTTTATATGACGCACATATATATATATACATTATATATACGTATAGAAGAGTGAACCACGATTTTTTTAAATGGAAAGGGTGGATCTTCATGTCTCTTTGACTTGTTTCTACAGGGGACAACGCGAGAATAAAAAATATGGTGATGGTCTGCATATATATATTTTATTATTTAAATAGGGATTATTATATATGTATGATTAGCAAAGAGGGGCCTTAAAATAAACTGACGGCGGCGGTGCTTTTCTTTATATCACCGAAATATCTAGGACGGTTCCTTAATGAAATTGTCAGGAATTTGATCACACAAATTTATTATTCGTTTATATAGAAAATCTATTTCCTAGCAAGGAAATTAACGTTTGTTCAAATAAAACGTTGACAGATTGATCTCATTTCCCCGACAAACTTGGGCTTTGCTATCTTTGACCTTGAGTTTGAAATGCACGAAACAGTAGTACATTCACTTATGCGGAGATTTTGTCTACCACTCTATTAGAAAAAGTATACACTTCTTGTCAATAGAATAGATGATGAACATATATTCACTCGCTCCAAATCCAAAATTGCATTTTAAGTTCACATTCACATAGAGTAACTAATAAATGATATGTTATCTTTGTTCTTACCGATTAAAATCAAATAAACTCAAGTTCAGTGGAGAACGCCCACATAAACCAAGCATGCATGACTTTAGAAAATACAGCTTTCACAATTCCATTGCTAAGTCACGACGATGTCTGTATATTAACAATTTAACATATATTTGTAATATATATATATATATATATATATTAGTTTGAACTTTCAACAAACTGTGTGGGGCAACGCGTAATATAACGTTGGCGGTGCGAAAGTAACAAGAAAGACTCGTCAAAGCCACGCAGTTCTAATTAACACGTACTCATATTTGTACCAAACAATATTCAGTCAAAAAAGTTCTAACCTTTTTCTTCTTTACTTAGTGCAACGCAAACGCTTTTAATTTGATTCCAACGTAGCTATTTCGAAGCCGTTGAATGAATAGATAAGAAGTTCCATTACAGAAAATCAAAGGAAAATGTTACTAATTAGCAAAAAACGTCATAACAATCATATTAATCCATTAAACAGACGATCTCTTTAATGGATCTAAACTGTAAATATGGTTCCGACACATAACTCACGAGTTAATAACTATACCAATAATCCCTTAGTTCACTATTTTCCTTCGGTGGGTCCTCCACACAACTCGCGAGATTCGTCTTATTTATTTTATTTTGCTTTCATTTCCAACTTTATATATCAGAACCAATTCAGAAATGGATGCCAGCGTAACGAAAACGAAAGTATATAAGAACGTAGGGAATATATGATTTTTGATAAATGGTCACACGATATTAATAAAAAACTATATCCGTAGTAGCCCCTTCTTTCAATACTTAAAAATGCTAGTTAGCTCCTCCCCGCAATAATACTTTGGTACCTAGTTAAAATTCCTCGTATCAATGACACATAGCTACTAGATTTCTACACACGTAACACCCAAAACACACACACAAACAAGAAAAAGAACTTGGTGGTCCTCTCACATGATTCCTCTTCACCTTTTCTCCTTTTTTTCTTTGCGAAGATTCTCATCAATGAAAGCCCTACTCACTATCTCATCTCCTTCATCCTATCTCTTCTAGTTCAAATAACATCACCGTCAACACATATATAGCTATATATATAGATGCGATTACATACTACAATAAACGTACAAATCAATGGAAGTTGCAGACATAACCAAAGACGCTAAGCCCGCGAGAGAAAAGGCGACGAAAGACCGAAACCCTAACCCTAACCCCAATGCTTCTACTCATCATGATGGCGATGAAGCATTAGTAACGAAGGAATATTGCAAGAATAAGGATAAGGGTTCGTCTGGTTCGAACTCAACTTCGTCTTCGTCGAAGTGCTGCCAAGCCGAAGATTGCTTGGCCGATCTCAATGCTGCGAAGGCTTACCATAGAAGGCACAGAGTATGCGAGGCGCACGCCAAGGCTCATGTCGTTCTCGTCGATGGGGTCGGGCAAAGGTTTTGTCAGCAATGCAGCAGGTAATTTTAATAAATATATATTATAACATGTGAACCATTTTGTTTGAAAAATAACTCATTTTGTTTAAATGTTATCGGTTGATATTGGTTTGTGTTAAATTATTATTGCGTAAGCAAGGAAACCCTCTAGGCTAGGCCCTCGCGGGTGGGTGGATTGCTTACTAAGTTACTACTGGTGAAGTGCTTATTTGCGTATTACAATATATAATAGACAAAGACGACTTGAGAAAAAAGATGAACTCTACACATTTGTGTTAGCTGCTATCGACATGAGAAATTTCTTGGTCCGAAAAAAGTTTTTTAACTTTTGTCTCTATTGCATGACCTTCGACACAAAAGACATTTAAGCAAAAGAGACATGCAAGCTAGGACAAATATATATAGACATAGTTTTTATTAAAAACAAAAAAACCTTACATGTCTCACTCTAATTATCACCGTCAGAAAACAATACTCCATAGTCTTGTTTTTAGTTTTTAGTTGGAATGAAAGAAAGTTAAGCAATGCTAATTTTTCTCTCTTTTTTTGTAAAGGTTCCACGAGCTCGCAGAGTTCGATGAAGCAAAGAGAAGTTGCAGAAGGCGGCTCGCAGGTCACAATGAGAGGAGAAGGAAAATGATAATTCCAAGTGATATAAAGTAGAAATTAAATAAACCTAATTAATTAATAAGTGCTCCCTCTCTTCTGTCACCCGCCATATTGGAGTTAATGTACGCAGCTAAATAATTAATATACGTATATACATATGTATAAATAATTGATGGACCATGCTTTCTCTTACAACATATATCAGAACTGTTGCATCTTTCACTGGTTTGTATTTATTTCTCAAGTCATACATAAGAGCCTGAAAAATATTATCTCTGTTCCCATTTATATTCAGGAAAAAAATTACAATAAAAACCACAACACATATTGGCTTTGTAATATGTAACCACCCAATTTTATTCTCCGAGAAAGGAAAAAAAAATCCCATAAAAAAATCTCCTAATTAGATAAGCAAATGAAAGAGACTTACTTAGGCTGATGATTTGGTGACCTCATGTATAGCATTCGCCAAGTACCCAATGTTGCCCGTATTGATTCCAGCCATACTGCACAAAATCCATATTTATTTGATTTAAAGTTCCACAAGCCAAGCAAATTATTAAATTTTCCGGAAATACTCCGCGGAAAAGAAAAACATTTCGTTTACCTGATACGCCCGTTACGAGTCATATATATGTGATATTCATTTGTCAACTTATCGACTTGCTCAGGCGACATCCCACTATAGCAGAACATGCCGATCTGATAATATTGAAGTAATATATATCGAGGATTAGCTTATCTTACAATATAAATAAATGCGTGTGTGTGTGTGTGATGATGATCAGACCTGCTTGGTTATGTGCTCCCATGAAAGAGGAGAGCCCAACTTTTCGAGATTTTCGCGCAAAGCAGATCTCATACCGATGATGCGATCAGCCATACCCTAAGACAATGCATTAGATGAGTGTAAGCGTTACCTAACTGAAGAATGTAATAAATAGAGTAATGTTCGAACTACATTTGACTCTTATAGGAGGCAGCTTACTTTGACTTCCTTGAGCCACAACTGTTTCAGCTCGGGATCTCCGAGAATCGTCGAAACGATTAGAGCCCCGTGAACAGGAGGATTACTGTACATAGGTCTCCCTAGCTGCTGCAACTGGCTTTTCACGGCTACGGCTTGCTTCTCATCCTCACATACAATACTATATCATCGAGACAACACCAGGCATATGAAGTAAGTTTCTGTATCAAGTAACGTATTATGTTGGCCTTATTCGGATTGCACGATAAAGGGACGCAATTGGTTACCTCAGACAACCAACTCTCTGACCATAAAGTCCCATGTTCTTTGCATATGATTGTGCACATCCTATCATATGACCGTCCTCGAGAAAAATCCTGATGGACTTTGCGTCTCTTTCCGTGTCGCCACTTGCGAAACCTTGATAGGCCATGTCAAAGAATGCAAAGTGTCCCTTAACCTGAAACGATACAGTATATTAATTTTTTTTACAAAAGAACAAATAATAAACGAAAGCGATGCCCATGAAAAACAAGTCGCTATAGACCTTGAACAGCTGCGAGATCTCCCTCCACTGTTCCTCAGTTGGATCGACTCCAGTGGGGTTATGAGCACAGGCATGAAGCAGAAAGAAGGAACCATTTGGTGCATTCTGCGCCATTAACGAACATTAGACCAAGCAACATGCGCTTCATGTAATGACTTTCAGTTTCACGTACCTTTACGTCATCCATTAATGAAGAAAAGTCCAAGCCCTTCGATTCAGGATGATAGTAATGGAAGGTTCTCTGTGGAACATGAGCGTCTCTCCATATGTTGTGATGGCTGTATAAAAACGTCCACATTATTATCACAAACAGGACCTTTCGACAACTAAGAAGGTAAATGGGATTGTGTAATGATGAAAACTTACTTGGACCATGTAGGGACCGGAATGTAGATCTGCGAGTCAGGTGAAAATCGCTTTTGGAAATCTGCAAAAAGCCTGCAAGCGCCAGTACCAGAGAGAGCTTGTACAGCAGCTATTCGCTTGTCTTTGAGCAAGTCGGAGTTTTCACCATAAGCGAGCTTTAAGGTCTCTTGTATCATGTTTACGCTACCGCCCATTGGAAGGTATTCCCTGAGAAGATAGAATACTTGGTAACGTTAGATTCTTGCACAATTTATATCGTTTTCAAGGAGCTCTTGTCTTAGGAAACTAAGCTGTGGTTATAAAATCACCACAGAATTGCTCAAGTTTTATTTTCTCCGATATAGCTCAAAGATCCTTAAACATTATCAAAAGCAATAGCTACAGCATAGAGCCACGTTCATTTTCAAAAGCTGCTAAAGGATCGGGAATCTACCTACAGCCACGTTCATTTTCAAAAGCTGCTAAAGGATCGGGAATCTACCTACTACAAAAGTTTCAGAATATTAGAACCTCAATAAAGCATCAACTAGGAAAGCAGAGTGATTCTCTTACAATCACATCCCAACAGTTTGGTCCCAAAGTATATTCCGGCTAATACTGTTTTAGATCATGTAATTTCAATTTTCAATGGACTAAATCGGCTAAAACAATATACTTAAGAGGCTTATGCTGAAATACGTAACAGACAGATAGACACGCGTGCAAGAGAAACGATGGATAGAAAAAACAAACATGGTGAGTTCTCCTGCAATTCTTCGCTCAGCCTCTCGGACGCACTCGAGCACCACAGGTTTCCCATCATCATCACGATATGCACCCTAAAATCAAAACATTGATAAAACAAAAACTTCATGATATACGAGAAGTCACCTAGAAGCTGAGCAATTTGCTGTGTTAATGTAATTTTAAATTCGCTATGAGGAAGAAACATGACAAAAACATCACGGATCTGCTATTTATCCGAGAGTATCTCTTTTCTTCCGTTATCAAAAACGTCAGTTTGAACAGAAAATTACCCAAGCAAAACAAGAAACGGCATAAAAAAAATGGAACAAACCAAGATTTACACAATTTTCCAGAAAATCTCGCAGAGATACAATCGAAAAATCAACAGATAAAAATAGAAATTTCGGTTCCTAAGGATGAGGTTCTGAATAGAAACCAAAAGCACAGAAGACGAATTAATACGCATTTTCAGCTCCGATCATCAATGAAAGTACTAGAAATTTAGAGATTCACATAAGCACATCTACAAGCTTCTACTACTTACAACTCCGACGTTGACTTTGTCAGGCGAAGGATCTGCTAGAAAGGCTTCGGTAACACCGAGGATCGGATCTTTCGGCGCAGGCTCCACGTGGCGCCACCACGCCGGCGTGGTAGACATATACTTCACTGCCTCGGGCCGATTGTAGCTGCAGACTCTCCTCAACAACACCTGAGCCATTGTTTATTCTTCTCCTCGCAGATCAAAGCAACAACCCTATATATACTCTGGCTCTGTTCTGTTGTAAAATAACAGTTTTATAAAGATATGTTGCGACGCGAGAGGGTTTTATTTTAATATTTTATATTAGGAGTATTATAAATTATAAAGAATTCAATTATCTATGCCTTTTTGGTAGTATAAATAATAAAATGTATAGAATAGATAAGTCCGAGTTGTTTGTCTTACTTATCCTGTGTAGCCTCGATGTGCGGATACGTAATAGGAATTAAATCGGGTCCATCATTGAAAATTTCGAGATTTATCTAAAATTTTGGAATTATTGACCCATTTTGGCATAACTACAAAAACAAAATATATAATTATTAAATATTAAATAAACAATTACTATAAATAAAGGTTAGATGTGATAATATATAAATGCAAGATAGTGGGTGGTTTCTTATTAATTTGAGAAAAATTCTGATTGGCAGATTGATACACCAAGTTGAGAGGTTTTTAACTCCTGTTGAGCATTAATATAAGAATATAGATATTTAATTGTATTTTTAAAACTAAATAAAATGTAGTAGACAGAATAAAATTGAAGTTTGTGAAATAATAGCCAACTCCAATAGATACACAAAATTACACTGAATCCTAACCCAAATTAAACAGTGTCAACACAATTTTGAAGTTGATGAACTTTGTCATTCTATATTTAGCCTGTTCATCAACATAAATAAACCTTATAAAATTTATTTTTTATTTTTAAAAATATTAGAACTTGTTAGCTAAAGCTGTTACTTTTTTATAATACAAATAAACTAATTAATACAACTAAATCGCATTCAGATGTTTCCGTGGATTTAAGACATGAACAGATGCAGAACAATTAGTCTCGCTGAAATTCGGATCGTCCGATAGCTAATGGTAAGTTCACCCGAACTAAGCTTAATTGGAGTACAATGAATATGACGACTTTTGTTGAGATTATGGGTGTTCATTGGACGGTTCAGTCCGTTTTTCTAAATTTTTCGCCTTTTTTATGTTTGGTTTTTAGGTATGCTTAATTCAATATCCGAACTATTTTAATTTGGTTCGGTTCCATTTTCTACATTACGATGTTGTGCTGTCGGTTAAATACTCTAAATTCAATAAAGAAAAAAATGAAATAAACTTAAAATTAAACAACTAATGATAAAAGGGGTTCAATTTGGATAAATTAACACCGGCTGAACGTCCAATTGAACATTCCAAATTAACAAATCAAAACATTATACATCTACCAAAAAGAAAAATAAAAGCAAAGAATGCTACTGAAATTGAGGGTTCCAACATAAAACCAATTGATATTAGGTGGAGAGGCCTCTTTGATTTAAATACTGAGCCGGGTGATATTAACTTCCCGATGCGGGAAATTCTCAACAAATGCAACTCGCTCGTGTCATCTGGTTTGGGGGGAAAATTAAAGTATTGATTTTAATATCTTATTTTTAATGAAGAAAACTTCATGTTATTTCGGTTGGGGCATGACTGTAATTATCTCTTTCGCAAAGAAAACTAGGGGACGGAACCAGGATTCGGACGCCGTTGGGGCTCCATATTAATCATTATAACATATTGTTTTTTTTTTCAATGCAAGCACCGTTGTTAAAAAGAAGAATTAAGATCAAACCTAATTTGAAACAACTAATAAAAAGAAGGGTGGCCATAAATACTCATCAGCAAAATGGCCCAAACGAAACAGTCCCGAAAAAACAATTAAATAAAAAAACCCAAATTAACTTTTTAACCAACCCATTGCAACCCATTTCAATAAAAAAATATAAGTCCAACCCATTACTATTCATCATCTTCATCGGATTTCCTTTCCTTCTTGCCCAAATTTATCCATTACAGTCGGGGTTTGTAGGAAATCTAACTTCCAGCCAAGTTTCGGTTGGTGTAGTACTAAAGGGTAATCCGATGGTCCGTGGGGTCAATGGACCCCCCGTGTCCTTTCATAGCTCCGTCCCTGCAGTTCTAATGTGATTCTAATAGTGAAATAAAATACTTCCTATGATACTCCCTCTGTTCCTTAATACATGTCGTTTTAGAATTTGTTTTTGTTTTTAAGTACACGTCGTTTTACAGTTTTCAAGATAAACAATATTGATAATTTCCAGTTTTACCCCTCATATTTAATAGAAATTGTTAAATTAAATTAGATAACATAATTAATTAACGTATAATGGAGATGTTACTTTATTTCGTCATATACGTGTAATATCCATAAACGTGTATTAAGGAATCGGGGGAGTACATTGTAGGAGAGAAATGATCATACTTAAAGAAAACATATGGTTGGGCCTATGTATTTAAAAGAAGTCACAATTAAATATAGGTTTTTTTATTTTTTTCGTTTTTTTTTTTCCTTCTGAAAAGCAAAAATCAAACCGGAAAATTAAATTCAAAACAAAAACCAGCCGAAAAAGGGAACTAACGGAACCGAAATAACCGAAAATTACGAAAAATGTTTGAACAGCCCTAATCAGAATCTCTTATTAACTTGTTGACTTTGATATAATCTAACGAAAAATGTATTTGCCAAAAATTATTGAAATATATGCACATATATATTAATACGAAATACACGCAAATAAAATAGTTAATAATATAAAATGGCATCGAAAATTTCTGTTCCGCAGTCCCTCTCTAGAATCTTGAACTCTGCAGTTATGGAGGACATCTTCTGAACCCTTGCTTCCAATTGAACCCAATTAGGTCAAATCTCGTTTCCCCTTCTGTTATATTTCGATTGTTTTGTTCAACGACAAGCGATCAATCGTATGGAGGAGGAAAAGAAAACTGAAGAAAGAGGGGAAGAAGAAAGAGTGGAGTCGATCGAGCTTATTCTATTCCAAGTTTCCGAATGCTACGTTTACATGGTAAGGGGGAAATCATACGTTTACTTTGATTTCTTTAATTGCATGTTTTGTTGTGGGTGTCGATAAGTAGTTAAATGTTGGTTCTGTTGTATTGTTCTGAAACTTTGAGCTGGGTTTCTAGATACATTAGTGTATTTAGTCATCAGTTATTGTTTTGTCTGCCAGGATATATCTCGAGTGTTTTTTATCGCAATTTTAGTGAATCGTTGAGCTGAATTTTTCGATGATTGCAATTTTCTTCAGCTGATAATCAATGTGATTTAATTTGAATGAAGATTAGGTTTGATGATTGATCGGATTTTAGTTCCTCACCTTCGGGATGCACATCGTAAGTGCATTATTTGTATTCATGTGAAATTGGGTACTGCCAATTAGATTCAGAATGTGTTTTAACTTTTATCGGTGTTCCGTTTGTCAAGCATTCAGTTTTCAAGTTTGGTGATGTTCGTTTCGATCTATGTATCTTTCCTTTTAAGGATTGTCGACCTGATTTTCCTACTCAATAAATATGCAGATTCCTCCGCGGAAAAGCGCAGCTTCGTACAGGTTAATTATCTTTGAGTTGCTTGTTGCATATTTATTTGAATCTGCATTTGTATCTTAAGTGATGCTATTTGAAACCCTTCGGGTCTAAACTTCTAAATTTTCTCCGGGTGCTCTGATTAAAGATTTTTTTCTTATGCCAGTGACAATGCTGTGGTGATCTTATAAAAAACCTTCCCTTGGAAATAATGATTCTTTGAAGTGCCTAATCTCGAATAATTTATGAGGCTTCGTTTGTTAAAATACTAATGCAAAATTAATGCAATTAAGCTCCTGATGTAGTGCAGTTCAGCTGATACTATTGTGCATGCTGCATATATTGTATCTTTCTTTTTTAGGGCTGATGAATGGAACGTCAACAAATGGGCATGGGAAGGAACTTTGAAAGTTATTAGCAAAGGAGATGAATGCATCATTCGGTTGGAGGATAAATCAACAGGTAAATCTTTTTCTTTATTAAGTTCCTAAAGTTTGATTCTGTAACTTTGAACGTTATTACTTAAACAGGCGAACTCTATGCCCGTGCATTTCTGAGAGATGGAGAGCCCCATCCAGTAGAGCCTGTGATAGATAGTAGCAGGTATGCAATTCCTAATAAGTTCTCTTTTGTGTCACAATCATCTATTTCTGTGCTTCGGTTCTATAAAGTAAAACCTCTGTCGATTCTTCGATGCATTTGCAGATATTTTGTACTTCGGGTTGAAGAGGATATTGGTAATGTAACTTATTGCCTTGTCCTTGAATAAATTTCATCGACCAGTTCAATTTGTCTTCCATCCTAGACTTTTTTCAAAATACACGAACTATCAGATTATGCCATCACTCAAATCATTATGTTTGGAAACTCAGAATTTCATAAAGAGAAGATAGCTTGCCCTCTATCAATTCAACTACCTGATAGCAATACCATTGTTTGGGCATTCCAAATTATTTAAAAAAAAAAATCTTTATCTGTCACACATACTGCACTCCTGCAGGTGGACGCCATCGCCATGCTTTCATCGGTGTTGGATTTCGAGAAAGAACCGAAGCATACGATTTCCAAGCTGCTCTTCATGACCACATGAAGTATGAAACTTTTCATTCCTTGATTTTCCTCTCCGTATTCCTCTTCCGAGGTCAAACATTCATATTCCCTTGTTTTAGGCTTTCGTTCCCCAGGATGGGGTGTGTTCTTTCACTTTTCTTTTCTTTTTTTCTCATTCATTTTGACCTCCAACTGTTATAGTTCATTCTCCTGTAAAGGTATCTCCATAAGAAGAGAACTGCAGAAGAAATGGAGCAGCAGTACCAGCACACCTCATCAGTTGATTACAGTTTAAAAGATGGCGAGACATTAGTGCTTCAGCTGAAGAACGTAAGTTGTAAATTGTAATTGAAATCACATTTCATAGATTCATAACTTTTATAAAACTCTGCTTCGCAATTGTTGTTTCTATACACCGGCAGAAAAATACAGGACTATCAAAACCGAAGATCCTTGAGCGGGGAATCAGCGATCTTTCTCTCGAGGATAAAACCAAAATCAAAGAAACGCCGGTAAGTCTCAAACTGCCGCCGCCGCCGCCGCCCCTCTCGCCGGTGGCTGAGTCATCAGATCGGAGTTTCTCGAGAAACTCCGGCGAAAGTGATGTGCCTGAAACTGAGAAACGCAGTCTGCTTGAAGAATCAGAGTCCAATAGAAATGAGCAATCGCATGATATACAAGATGATGATTTTGGTGATTTTCAAGCTGCTGGTTAGTAATTTGAGAGAAAGGAGTGTTTTGTGTGCTTTGTTTTAACTGCGTGCGTGGCGTTCATGTAATATTATATTTTTTTTCTGCGGTGCATATTTCTAACTTAAATGCTTTGTACTGTTATTTATGGATGAACTGCTAATCACAACAATCAAAATCTAGTACTATACACGATTTGTGCAACTTTCTTGGTATATAGTGTGGATCTATATATGTATTATATAAGATAGATATGTAATGTGTAATAAAGGTAGTTATCGATCTTGTACCGGCCAACCAAAAATAAGCCAAACAGCAAGACAAAATTTAAAAAAGGACAAAACATTATTTAATGAAGTAACACATGGTAACGAATTTGACGGATGATGTGGACATTCAGAGAAATAAAGAAATTATATCATTTATAGTCCCTCGTCTTTCATTTAGCATCATTAATCAATGCATTGTGCAATAGATTATTAGAAAATGAAAGAGCGGCAATTAAAATCACTCCAAGATTCTTTTTTTTTTTTTCTACTTGGGCCACAAAGAGCAAGCACTGTATGAATAATTTTAAAAACTTTGGGGACTGTGCTTGGTGTAACTTTTGTTTTGATCATTTTTCTAATCTACAAACACGAATCAACTACTATAGTTACGAACTATTATTCTCTAATAACGGCCCTCAAGAAAAGCCACAGCGTACGTTCGCACAAATCATACCAACGCCGCGCCCAAATTTAAATTTCATTTCCATATATCATACTAAAAGGATACCTATTGTGTCGTTAATATATTGACGAATATGTCGTTATAATATCACCTCAACTCCACCTCGCATTTACAAAAGATGGGTCCCCATTGACATATTCTTCCACCCACATATATTTTTAAAAATAAAAAACAAATAATAAAATGATATTCTTTTACATAATGGGTCTCACTAGACTAGAAGATGAAAGAAGCAATTAAATATGGTTGATTAAGCATATATGTATATATATACTCAAAAACTAAAGTAGCAAGCACACATCACATCAAGCTTTCCAAACTAGACTGCTAGAGCTTCTTCGAAGCACTCATAGATTTTAGACATGACGATTAGATTTTTCATTTTGATTATTTCCATACTCATCTCTAGTCATACCTTGTTCATTTCTGCTTCATCCTTGGACCAAAGCAGTTATTACAACAGCACAAAAAACCTCGGAGCTTCTTCTTCAGAGATCAGCTGCAACATCTTCCGAGGAAAATGGGTTTACGACTCATCTTATCCACTCTACGACTTCTCATCTTGTCCCTTCATAGACGATGAGTTCAACTGCCTAAAGTACAAAAGGCCAGACCGTACATATCTCAAGTACAGATGGCAGCCATTCTCATGCAAGCTACCTAGGTATAATACATATCTCTTTATTTTAGTTTCCTTTCTTCTTTCAGTATATAACTTGATTACATAATCGAGCCGATGATTTGCAGTTTCAATGGGTTGAATTTCCTGGAAAAGTATCGAGGGAAGAAGATAATGTTTGTCGGAGATTCTCTGAGCCTTAACATGTGGCAATCGTTGAGCTGCATGATCCATTCTTCGGTGCCTAATGTTAGGACTTCGCTCTATAGACGAGGTGGTCTTGGCGAGCTCACATTCCTGGTAAATTTTTTTTTTTTATTACCACCTTTTTTTTTCTTTGCTTTTTTTGTTTGTGGGGAAGTAATAATGCAATTTGTCTATTAAGGGTTAGGTTGTATCATGTGGTTCTTAATGATTTTGATATAGAAGGGGTAGGCCAGGCTGCTCTTTGTATATAGTTCGACGACTTTGTTAGTGTTAATCGGCCAAGAAATGATGACTTTTCTATAGTGCATGCATGTGAATCTTTCTCCCTTTTTTCTAAAGTTTTTTTTAGCAGGGGGTCCATCGTATAAAGTTGTTTCATTTTTATATTAGTGTCAGTCTGGTTTTTAGGTAAATTGGTCGTCTAATGTTGTAGCAAAGCTTAGAGCAATGAGTTGTGATTTGTGAAAATGAATTCTTGCCATCATTCGTAAGAAAAAAAGGTTCACCTTTATGGCTAATCCTTCAAGATTAAGCTTTTTAGTTACATGGGTTTATGCTTTATTTAGCTAGTTATAAGGCTTACTTACCTTCAAGATTTAAGCTTTTTAGATAAATTGGTTTATGAGCTAGTTAGTTATGCACGGAGTTCTAGAAGGAAAAAAGAAATATAATCTTGTTAATTGATAAGGAAATATAGAAAGTATGTGCAAGAATAATGCTAGTTTTTTTCTAAAGCTGCTGGTGAGAAAAAGTCAACTTTTAGGGCAGCAGCCACAAATTTGTACTTCGTTATGTTTGGTACGATAAAGAAAGAACGTTAAAATTGTTAAAATTAGTAGAAAATGATAGAGAGAGGGAAGAAAACAAAGAACACTAAGATAAAAGTAGGGGTTTGAGATAAGGTAGGTGAGACGTCCTTGGATTTATATTTGGCTTGTTCCAATTAATATTATAGGTGGATATAATCATTAAATATTGAACCAAATCTAACGCAATTATTGCGACATTAGCCATCATAACGAAGCAAAGTCATTTGAGTAATCATGATTATTTCTACCTAAGTTGACAATGAAACAAAGATGTTCCTCCACCTAACACATCACTCAAATTTTCCTTTTAACACTATTCAACCCTCAAATATATATAATTTGTATAGTAATGAAAGCTTACTATAATTATTGCAGGACTATGGTCTGAAGTTGCTACTCTATCGAACACCATTCCTCGTCGACGTTGACGAGGTAGAAAAGGTGGGCCGAGTACTAAAGCTCGACTCTATCAACAATGGCGATTCTTGGAAAGGAATGGACATGTTGATCTTCAACTCATGGCATTGGTGGACTCATACTGGAAGTTCTCAGCCGTACGATCTCATCTCACACAAAAATTAAAAAAAAAAAAAAAACTAAACTTGAATTACTACACAGAAAAACAAAAGGTTCTTTCTCAAATTGTCATCTTTTTTCTTTTTTCAGATGGGATTACATTGAGGAGCAAGGAAAGCTATACAAGGACATGAACCGTTTGATCGCATACTACAAAGGGCTAACCACATGGGCTCGATGGGTCAACCGTAACGTCGACCCTTCTAAGACCAAAGTCTTCTTCCAAGGAATCTCCCCGACCCATTACGAGTAAGTCCTCGCATTGTTCGAAAATCTTGGATCTTCCCCTTTAAGTTATTATTATTATTACACGCGCTTGCATGCATGCGTTTTGTGCAGGGGAAAAGATTGGAACGAGCCTCCGAAGACATGCAACGGACAAACCGAGCCCTACTTTGGCGTAAATTACCCGGCGGGGACGCCACTTTCTGCCATCGTTGTGAATAAAGTTTTGGGGCGGATAAAGAAGCCAGTTTATCTCCTCGACGTAACTTTGCTATCTCAGTATAGGAAAGACGCTCATCCTAGTTATTACGGTCTGCATAATGGCTTGGATTGTAGCCATTGGTGCCTGCCCGGCCTGCCCGACTCTTGGAATCTGCTGCTGTATGCTGCCCTTTTCGGTTGAGTTCGAAAGAAAATGGAGATTTTAAGATTGATGAGATGATAATATTCTTGCATACTTATGTTGACTGCCATTGATGTGGAGTTGTCTTTTTTGTGCCTCTGTTGGGGCGTTTTTCTTTTTTGTAATAAGGGATGGACTTCGGTTGGAAAACAATGCAATATGTTTCTTATGCCTTCATCCATGGCGGCTGCTGTTAATTGAACAGAGTAAAAGTAATTCTTTATTATTAATTCATTTAATTGTCCCTTTTCTTGTTTTGTATTCTAAACTAAAAATGTTCATATATAGTATCAATAAGTTCCCTCCTTTTACTTGGATGATTTGATATATTGAGTTCTCAAACAGAGAACATTGACTACTAGTTGTGCATATCTGTAATACAAACTCTGCTTGTCCGAAAGCTAAGTATAACTTAACACCAAACATAATACAAAGCACAAACCTTTCCAAAATAAAGACCTAACAGAGCAAAAATCACTGACTGACCAAAGAATCTTCAGCTATTGCAGTTGAATTAGGAGCTGCTGCTGCTGCTTGTTCTTCTTCTGCTTCAGTCTGTAATGATGATGGTTCCTGTTCTGCAACTTCGATGGCTTCTTCTTCAGTCTGTGATGAAGATGGTACTTGATCTGCAACTTCAATGGCTTCTTCTTCAGTCTGTAATGAAGATGGTACTTGCTCTGCAACTTCCATGGCTCCTTCTTCAGTCTGTAATGAAGATGGTACTTGCTCTGCAACTTCCACGGCTTCTTCTTCAGTCTGTAATGAAGATGGTACTTGCTCTGCAACTTCAATGGCTTCTTCCACAGTTTGCAGAGATGGTTGCTCTTCATCGACTTCAGACACTTTCTCAGCTTCTGTTTTCTTGTTTTTCCTTTTCATATTCAATTCGAAGAGCTCTTTGGCTTCAGCTTCAAGCCCTCTCAACCTACCGTCCAGAAAACTAAGCTTCTCCGCGAAATAAGCTTCTGCTTCTCCGACCCGACTTTCGAGAAACAAGCACTTACACTCGCATTCCTTCCTAAACGCTTCGATCTCTGCACTGCTCAGCATCAGTCCCCCAGGCCAGGCGTCCCTGTAGACAGGTTCTTCCTTGAGCTTAGCTCTTTCTCGGTATTCATCGAAGGCCTTTTGCGTTTGCTTCAACGCCTTCCGATAACCATCTAGAACGCTCTCCATGAGATGGAGTTCACGGTTCAGGCGGTATATCTCCGCGTCCTTCTGCTGAACCTCCTCCATCCTCACTTTGTGCAGCTGATTGATGATTTCGTCGCGTTTTTCTACTTCGCTGAGCAAGATTCGCTGGTTCATGCTTGTTTCCTGGACAACTTGCTCCTTCTGCTCATACATGATTTTGGCCTTTTCTGCCATTTGTTGAATCTGAAGCATGCATGTTCCAAAATCCATTGGCCTGTTATCCCAAGGGTCGTTGATACGTATCTTCTTGTTGCTAGAGCCATTGAGTTCGTGGTGTGGGCCATCAATGTCATGGTCGATTGTTCTTTTACCAGAGTGGTTTAAAAAGGAAGGAGGATGACCCGTGTGCTGCATTTCCATTGAAGATGAGGGGTGTTGAGAATCAAATGCAATTTGGTTTTCTTCAATTGTTTCAAGTAAGTTCCCCATGAGAGCATTTCCTTCAAGAGCATCGTCGTCAGGAAAAACATGAACGGGCTCATCCCCTACACCTTCATCCTCTTCATCTTCTTCTTCTTCATCATCTTTGTCGTCATCATCATCATCATTATCATCCACCTCTTTTACATCATCAAAGCTGCCAAACTCACCATCATTATCACAGCGCTGCATAAAATGATCACCGAGGTCATTCTTTCCCTGAAAAATCCATTGTCCCTGCCCTTGGTCTTCTTCAGACACTTCCTCATCATTGTCCTTATAGTTCTCAGAGTACATCATTTCCATTTCCTTCATCTCTTCGTCTTCCTCCTCACCATCTTGTCCAAGTGTGAGCTTTGTGCTAGGGCCACCCATTAAACAATTCTCTTCTTCTTTCCCTTCTTTAATACCTCCTACATCAGCAACCCATTCATCCCTTTCTCCTTCTTCCTTAGAACCTCTTCCACAGTTTACCTCATCATTCTTAGCTTCGTCGTGTTTTTCTTCTTTATCTTCCTTAGGTTCCTCATACAATTGCCCAACCTCGGGATTTTGCTCCTTCCTAAGAAAATCCTCCTCACGAGTTGCAAATGTCAAATCGGAAGCACTCAGTTCCATTTCTTTTCCTTTGAGATCTTCTTCAGCATCAACCCCTTCCTCTTCTTTTCCGTCTTCATTCTTAACCTCAGTATCATTAGCTTCTTCAATTCTTTCTTCTTCATCACCTTCTTCTTCCCCAACCTTAGACTCCGTCACCAATTCAACAGTTTCAGGGGTGTAATCTTCCATAAGAAAAAGCTCCTCGCGCTGTGACTTTATTAACAACTGCAGGTGAGATGCGTAATAACAATCCTTCAACTCACTTCCAAGGGCCAATTCCTTCTCGACCATAAACCATATTAAACCGGCCCAATCCACCTTTTCAGGGTGCCCATCTTTTATCACATCCAACCAATTCAATACCTCCTTTGGCGTCATCCAAGTGTCCTCGTGCAATAGGAGCCAATCAGAGAGAAACTGCTCGATTAAACCTACAAAATCTTTAAACGAAAATTCCCCTTCCAAGTCCACGTCACCACCTCCGCCGACATTAACCTTCTCTTTCTTGACCGACAACTTCAAGGCACGGCCCAAATCAGCCCTGTTAACCATAATACGAAAACCATTGACATAACTAGCACGGGATTTAGGCTCGTAACTGGCAACCAACTGAGCAATTAGGTCAACCCTTATGCTGCTATCGAATTCAATGTTCACAAAGTCCCACAACCCTAGCTTTCGCATAAGCCTCTCATGACCCCGATAATAAAGAGCTTTGTGCGGCATAAACGGAATAGGGTTCAGACCCGAAAGCAACAATTGCAACTTTTCCTTAATCGCAAGCTCTTTCCTTGCATTACTTTTAGCTTTACCTTTCCCTTTCTTTCTCCGGGCATAGGTTAAACGCGGCGTCGTGGTTGCAGAGACATCCCTTTGAGTGATCGCCACCTGAGCATCGTCGTCCGCACCTGCAACTCCGATTTCTCCTGCTACGCCTTCGTCCTCTTCAAATTCCTCATTATCGATGCCCCCTTCGTTTCCTCTAGGATCTTCTCGGGGTTCGGACTTGCGATTTAGGGTTTCATCGAGGTGTAAGGCTCCCATGAATACGACGTCGTTCTCGTGGGATTTCAGATCTTGGTGGATCACCGCTGATTTAGGGGTCTGTATGGGACCGGACATGGATTTGGACTCTTGACTGAAAAGAGGAAAAAGAAAAGGTTTTTCGAATTCAATTATTCAAATTCGATCTCTCTCTTTCTACAGTTCTTCTCGCTCGCTCTCAGCTGAAAAATAAATCGGAAAACAAAAAAGAAATGACGTGATAATTTCTTGAGAACGTCCACCAATTTAAATAAGATTAATTTGTACTAAGAAAGTATTTACAAGTAAGCAATCTGCGATTTTATTAATGTATTTAAATGATTTTCCTTTGAAGCCATGACCCATGATTGGTCTTATCTCGTAATTCTTTGTGATTAAATGTTTTTCCTTTCAAATGTATTCCTCATTTAGCATAGATTTACTATCGATCGAGAGAGAGAGAGAGAGAGGAGTTATTTATCTCAAGCTCTTCCATTCATCTCTTCGAGCCGTTCATATCCCTTTCGAAATTAAGTTCTTTTCATTGAAGGAGCAGCAATTCTGTGATGATAGATGGTAGCAATAGCAATTTATCTTTTACCTTCTCTACGTTGTACTTCTTTATACACATGGAGTTTTATGATTTCCTTTCCATGTCAGGCCTATTTTTTACAAAGATAACTATGAGGTGAAAGAATGTGATTATTATCAGACCAAGAATTGAGGATAAAATGAGAAAAAATTGCAACTTTCTGGAAGATGAACACCATCTTGATATTGGGTGGGGTTTGGTGAAGAAATGTTGTCTATACATACGTCTGATAAAGGTGAACTTTGTTTTTTTATCTTGGATATGCATAGACTGATGAAGCTTGAAAAATGCTCTCTCTATTAACAATTAGCTCTCTTCTGACCTTATGCTAATGTTCAATGAATCCACTAATGCTGTTAGAGATTCATTACACTGTGATTGAATGATTATAATAACTGAGTCATTACATTTGTATCTGCACCCATCAATATGTTTTACACAGCAGATTAAGAAAGAACACACCTTGTGCCAATTGCTTATTTATGATTCTGAACCTCTTCAGATTTAACAATGGCCTCCCACTTGGTAGCAGCGCCAGCCATGAAAGCCCGAGATGTGTTCTTCGTCGAAACTACAGAAGGCAAAGTACGCCATAGCCAAGAATCTGATGGGGATTTCGGTAATGGTGGGGATATAACAAACTCGGAGCAGTGGGCCTTGTCTGAAATCTGAGAATCTGCTGCTTTAGTGTTACGATTCATAGGTGACGTTGAAACCGTTTCAACTTCCTTGCTAGATTCCTCAGAAGATGAATCCATTAGAAGACGGTGATGGGCTCTATGCTTTGAGACGACAATGGTATGATCATCTTTATCATCTCTCAAGCCGCCATGCCTTCTTACATACCTATGAGATGGGCTGAGACGAATCGATTTCTGCACTTGTGTTCTTGGGACAGAACTTATAATCCCTGTCGAGCCCTTGGAGCAAAATCGAGGTAATAAACCACAGATCATGGCAAACTTCCCTGTCTTCCATGACCATCATCACTATCGCTGTCTTCTTCTTCTTCATCATCATCAAGATCATCTTTTTCTTCAGCATTACCACTGTAATGAGCATAGCGATTGGCGAAGCTGGGCCCATACCTAAGCAAGGGCTTACCTTTTCTTACAACCATCGTCTTCTTCGCATCGTCCATTGGATTCTTGGGAGGGTTCTTACTATACTGAGGCGCCGCCGTCGCCGCCTCACTCTGTAGCGCCATAGCCTTAGCCGCAGGCAAAAACCTGCCCATCACTAAATCGAGCGTTTGTGGGTCCCTCGAAGAGATCTCGGAAGGGCTTTTGAGCTTGACAGCTGAGTTTTCTAACACGGTTAAGCTGCTGAAACTGCAGTTCGAGAAACTAGATTCGGCCCTTGAAAGGGTGTCAAGTGCATCTACGTATGCTTCATCATCATCTTCTTCTTCTCCGCCGCCGCCGTCATCATTTACGCTTTCGAAGCTCATCTTTTGCTCATCTTCGATACGGATTTCGATCTTGTTTCTTGCTACGATTTCTTTGGGTTTTCCTGGAGATTGTTCCCACTGAAACGGCACGACTCCAGGGTTTCGAACTGGGTTGGGTTTCAGTTCAGATCTGCGGTTAGAAAGCTGAGATGTAATAATGGAATTGCTGATTCTTCTACCATCATCATCTTCATCGTCGTCTTTAGCTGAGATGGCATGAGGCGAGTGTCTAGTCCTCACAGACAAGAGAGGTCGATTCAGCTTCAGTCCTCTGTCCTCCATTAAGACCAAAATCAAAGGAAGGTACCTGTGAAAGCGGCCAAGGTAAGAAGTAACTTGAGAGAAGAACGAATAGAATAGACCAGTCTGTACGCTAATGCTATAATCTGTGAATCATATGAATGAGAGCTTACTTTTTTATTTTATTTGGGTATCAGAAACTTCTTACAGCAATATACTATGAAAGATGCTTGGAGTACGAGCTAATAAGTGTGGGGCCCTTGGAATTTCTGGATCATGTGAGGACACTTACGAGTTGTGGTGGTGTGGACCCAAAAAGTCAACTGTAAACACATGCAATGAAAATTCAATTCAACGAAGGATGACAGAAGGTGACGGTGGCATTGACTACAACAACCGTTTGTTTAGATTATGATGATCTAATCAAGAAACACATTCTCAAACTCAAACGCATATTCAAACTCAAAATGCAGTAATTCTTCTCCATTCGTTCAACTCATTCTCAAACTCAAAAGACAATTTTGTAATATTCACTTCCACATCAATTATTACAAATTTCAATCTATTCGCATATATTATAACTTTACAAATTAGACAAAAATAATTTTTTTTAATCACAAAAAATTAATAATAAAATATTGTTATACTTATAGAAATCATTGTCGAGTAATATAACAAGCTTATCTACTTATGTCTTTTAACTATCCTGAGATATGTAAAAACCAGCGTCGAATGATTCTATCGTCGAATAATATAACATGCTTATCTACTTATAAAAACCATCGTCGAATAATATAACAAGATTTATAAGATTCTACACTGAAGCGTTGAAGGGTAACCATCGTCTTTATGATTCTACATTGACAATCTTTTTCATATTTGGTCGGACATCTGCTTCTATCTCACTCACTGTAATAATATGACAGAGAAATAAAGTACTTTAATGCAAATTAGCAAATAATCATTCGCATAGTAACCGCTCCAGCGGCATAGATGCGTCAAAACGATGAGAGAGACTGTATCAAACGCATTTTGGATTTCTTTTGGTGTTCGGTTGGAGTAAATTTACCTCAAATTATGAGTTTTGGTGTTAGGTTGGTGATGCTCTTAGAAACGCTAAGGGCAATAACAAAATAAATAAATAAGTTCTCTCAAAAAAATACTTTTTCTCCAACTTCTCTTTACAAAGCCTACATCTAAAAGCTTATCCTCCTCCCCTTCCTATATTAATGGAGGTTGGAGGAGCTCATCTCTCTTTTTGTCTTCACATCTTTCTTTATGTTTCATGTTGCTTTTGTTTTTTCTCCCCTTGTTGGAGCTTTTGTCTCCCATTATTGGGAGTTAGTCTTCCACCATGGAAGTTTTTCTATCCCTTATGGGATCTTCTTTCCCTTCATGGAGTTTGTTCTCTCAATTGAAACTTTAATATCTATTCTTGAAGAGCTTTTTATTGGGTGAGATGAAAGCTTCTTTGATTTGGGTATTTAGGATTTCAATTTGATATATTGCAGATTTGAGTCATTAAATCAAAGACATGGTTATTCTCGATTGTGCGTTCATCTCCACTGGTTGAAGATTTGTAGTCTGCGACATTCTTTTTATCACCCACCATTGTTGTGGAGTTTCATATTCAATTTGTAGTAGAAGTTCAAATTTTAAGTTGTGGTATGTTTGATAGCTTTGCGAATTTGATTCTTTGCCTAGATTCGATATTTTAGTGTACTTGTTGGTTTGTGTTTGCTCTTATGTTGAGCTTTTGTTCCTACTGATATAGTCGATGTTATCAGAGGAACCCTTATGGCTTTTTAGCCAATGTAACTATATTTAATGAGACTGCAAGCTCTCATTTGAAAAAAAAATATCTGTAGAAACAAAAGGGTCGAGAAGTTCAATCCTGATCTGACATGTTTACTTAAGCTGGTTGAAATATCGAACCCAAATCCGTTAAAATAAAAAAAGCAAGAAAATAGCTAAATAACAGAATTATAAATTCAAATTAAACAAATTAATAAAAAAACAAAGCGGTTATTTTTCTAAAAAATATATAATAAAAAAATTATAGGGAGGCCTGAGAAATGGCAGCCCGCGGGCCCAATTGTCGTATTGTAATTTATACTATTCGGGTTAAATAATTTGATAAACGGGTTGATTTCGGATTGAAAATTCGAACCCTAACCTGACCCACTTAATATTTAGGTTGGGTTCAGGTTTACCTATTTACTTAACATGTCAAAAAACTAACCCAAACATGTTATTTCGGATTCCATTCGTGTCGGGTGGGCGGGGTGCGTGTCGGGTTGGTTTTTAGCAGCCCTACGGCCATAGAGAAGAATGCGCCAATGTTTTCTTTCCTTGTATTTTTATTGAGTTTTATTTAGGGGCTTTAAGAATTCAGGCCCCTCAATAGTTTTATTTAGGTTTCAGACTCCTGTCAGAAAATTTATAGTTTTAAGACTTGATCTCTGCATAACCACTTCATTGTTCTGCACTACCACTTCATTCTTTTGCAATACCACTTCATTGTTCCAAAGTACTAATTCATTGTTCTGTAGTACCACTTCATTGTTCGAAATAACACAAAACGATCATCCGATAGCAGTTCATATACTGCGTAATTTCAGGTCTTTATCTCTAAATTTTATAAAATTGGGTTTTTTAAACAACATTTTTTCGGACAATCTCAAACCTATTTAAAAAACTTTAAATGCGGCCTGAAATGTAATACCACTTTTATTTAATCTTAAATTCTGACGTTACCAAATGGCCCAGTCAGAGGTGGACGTGGTAGCCCATAATTGGCCCAACAAAACATTAATAATGTTTTAATTTTTAAGTAACATATCGTAGAATTAATGTCAAACTGTAAGAGTATGTTTACATAATCAGACTAAAAAGTACTAACGTACATAAAAATTTAAGGAACCTAAAGGATGTATAATAGAAGAATGAGGTCAACTGGATTTCGTAATTGACTTGTCAATCTCTTGGAAGCTAGTCAGTTTTTATTCTAATTATATTTTTTTAATTGTAAATTTATAATTGGATTTTAGACCTTATAGTCTCGTTATTGATGGCTTAAATTTAAGTTTAATCATTTTAATCCCCCATAAAAATGTTATAAACTAAATTCAATTCATACAAGATCTTGATAACCCTTTTTGAGTAACAGTGCATTAGAAAATAAAATAAACAATTTATTTCTCTAGTTCTTTTAGCACGAGGTGATAATTTAATATGTAGGAATCTACTCAAATGAAGAAAGTGTTCGAAATATATATAAATTCAACTATAGCTAAATCAGTAAGAGACAAATATCCATAATTTGTGACAAATTTATGCTTCATTACAAAAATTCAGATTCTATTGTTTGCAATACATATTCTTGTAGTAAATATACCATGATCTTATATTGTAAGGGAGACAAGTAGATGAATGCAATAATGAACCATGAATAAATTAGTGTTTGTGTGGCCATTCCCTCCAAAACCATTTATTCCCATATATTATATCTATATATAATCTATTGAAGAAGGCTAATAGTAATTTAAGGAAGATTTACGAGTCGGAGAGAAATAAAAATCGTCGTCGGCGTAAATAAACCCGATCCGTCGATATAAAAGGTAAAAAAAAAAGCCCAAAACACGAAATAAATAAATAAATAAATTAAAAAGAAGGCACCGGCCGCTCCTCACCGCACCGCCGTCATGTCGTCTTCCGACGGAGACCAAACGCCCGCAACCCACCGACCCGAAACGAACGCAAACCCGACCCGACCCACTCCGTCGTTCCCCAGCCGCGAGGACTGTTGGTCGGCGGACGCCACCGCGACGCTGATCGAGGCGTGGGGGTCCCACTACCTCGAACTGAACAAGGGAAACCTCCGCCAAAAGCACTGGCAAGAAGTCGCCGACGCCGTCAACGCCGCCCACGGCCTCCGCCGCACCGACGTCCAGTGCAAGAACCGCATCGACACCGCGAAGAAGAAGTACAAGGCGGAGAAGGCCCGATTCCTCCAATCCGGCGGCCGTTACAGGCCGGCGTGGGCCCATTTCGACGCCCTCGATTCACTCATCGGAGACTCCTTCGAGAAGAATCACGGCGCGAATCGTCGGCCGAACGGCGTCGAGAGAAATCTCCGCTCGACGGCCTTACGCGGCGGCCCAGAAAGCCCACGAACCCACGAGGCCGGCGACGGCGCCGGAGCCGGCGGAAACTTGCGGAGGCAGCTGACGTGGACGGTACCCGTGGGTCCCAGGTCTAAAAGGTCGTTTGCGCCGGGGAGTGTCACGGAGAGGAATTTCTCTGTGATGGCCGCCGCCGCCGCCGCCATGGAGGCCAGAGAAGGAGCGAACAAACGTAAAACCTCTGAAAACGATGGCGACGAATACAACGTTGACGAAGATTATCTCAGAGTTAAAAATAAAAGGAAAGCAAAGGAGTATAACGATGGGATCTTTCTCAATCTTGGGTGCAGAAGATTGGCTGAGGCAATCACAAGATTAGCAGAGGTTTATGAGAGAGTCGAAGAGGCAAAGCAGAGGCAAATGATGGAACTTGAGAAGCATAGGATGCAGTTTGCTACAGACTTGGAGATTCAGAGAACGAAGGCTTACTTCGATTCCCAGATCGAAATAGAGAAGATCAAGCGAGCCAAGCGACACTGAAAACACAGTAAGTTCGAACATTTGCGACGCCGAAAAATTGAGCTTTTTTTTTTTTTCTTGTTGCTGATTTCGATGGCGTTCGATACTACGTCAGCTGGGATTGCGAAGGTCGTTGCTATTGCTCGTAAACCTGTCTTACAGCATGGTCTTATTGCTCCATCTCTTGAGTTCACATTTATTTTGATCAATTGCTGTTTTCTTTTCGCTTTAATGAATCGAGGGCCATCTGCTTCAAGTTCAGTGTTAGTTTCGAAGGCTCGACGGTGAGAATTTCATGCTAAAGTACTTTGTTTTTGCAGCAGATGGGCGCTCGTAGACGAGACATGGACGATGATGATGATGATGACGATGAAGACGCGTATCATATATCTATATAGCATTAGATTGATTTCACATAGCTTTCGTCCTAAAGTTTTGTGTTTCTGTGAAGTTTTTATATCTCTGTCATGATGGATTATTACCATCAGTTTAAGTAAAGCATACTCTGCAACTCAAAGATGTATTATATTTTTCATCCCAAATCTCAAATCTCTTTGAACTTCAGGACTTCCATTTTGTCCGAACAAGAACATCGAACTATAAAGATAAATATTCATCATTGTTGTCTCAATTCCTCTTGCTGAAACTTTGCCCATTCACATGCTTTTCCACGCCATTACGCAACTACTTCCTCAGATAAACAGCACAAACTTTAGAGAGAAGCAAATGCTGTAAGAATCAATGTTCAGCAAACTGACTTACACATGCTTTCTACTACCACCGTCATCATCATCAATAGCATTACCATTCTTCCTCTCAAGCAACCTCTGATTAAAACTGCTATAGAACTCCAAAACTTTCGGGTGAGCCCTAATTCGCTTGAGATCCAAGCCCGAAAGCTGAAGCCCCGACAAGCTCCTCACCCTCGAAAGAGCGACGTAAACCATCCCGAAGCCAAACGCTCGAAACACGTCAGTATGAAGCTTATCAAGTGTCATCCCTTGGCACTTGTGTATGCTCAAAGCCCAAGACAATATCAAAGGTATCTGCCTTCTCCTAGCAACGACGTTGTCTCCATCCATCACAACCCATGTCTCGGGCTCAACGACAAGTTCAAGCCCAGAATCGAACTTCACCAGCGGCAGAACGCTGCCGTGGCTGCACATATTCGATAGCTCGTACTGCTTATCAGAAACCTCGTACAGTTCAGTGACTGTCCCGGTCGCTCCGTTCACCAACTTACGCCACGGGTTTACGTTCTTGATAAGCATCACCCTCGCGCCAACGCACAGCTCGAGGTTGTCTGGGGCAATCCCAGAATTAAGCTGCTTTATCCATTTGTTGTCTCCCACGTCTTCTGCTTTGTAAGTGTAGATTTGGCTGTTTAGGCCCTCCATTTTCTCTCGGTTTATTCTGCTCACATCCTCGATTCTTGGGTAGAGCTGAACCGCCGAAGAATCTGGCTCAGACCCCGAGCAGCATCCTTCTAGAAGCTTCAGGTCGTCGAGGTCGCTCTCGCCCGTCCTAATCTTCTGAAGCAGTTGGATAAGGAGAGCATCAGATTGTCTGAAAACCTTAGTAAGCTGAATCTGAAGATCGAAGCTAGTGTCCCAGCAATCAGCTTCGAAGGCGTATATCTTCTGGGCCTTTATCGGTTTCTTTAAAACTGGCGGGAGCTGAAAGAAATCTCCACACACGATCAGCTGAATCCCGCCCCAAGTCTTGTTTTCTCCTACGCTGCTATCTCCGTTTTTACTTCTGATGTTTCTTGCAACGTAGGAGAGATCGTCGAAGAGCTTCGAATCTACCATACTAATCTCATCTATACACAGTGCCTTGACCCTTTTCCACCTCGAGCACGCATTTCTGTCTAAAAGGACCCTTTCGAGCAATTCTTTGCGGCCCACGTCAGCTAAGCCTACGCCGGCGAAAGAATGAAGCGTTTGCCCATTTAGGGCGCAAGCTGCAACGCCAGTTGGGGCGGTTACATAAACCCTAGATCGGCCATGGATTTTCTTGAGCTTATTGATGACGTGTTGGAGCAGGAACGATTTTCCAGTGCCAGCCGAGCCAGTTATGAAGACTGATTTTCCTTCGCAGACGGCGTCTACGACTAGCTTTTGCTCGTCGGTCCACGTTACTTTCAGCCTTTTCGGGGCTTTCGAAGTGTTTTTCGCAGGAAAGGGCTTCTTCTTGCTGTTCTTGTAAGAGAAATCCTTGTTTCCCCATTTCTTTCTGAAGAAAGTGCCGGCGGTTTGAGATGATGAGAAGTGCCGGCAAGCGGCTATGGCTATAGAGAACAGCTTCGTGTTTCCAATCATCGGCAAAGAACTGACGTCGAACACTTTGGAGGCAATAACACATTCAAGACAGTGGTTGTAAACGAAAACTTGCTGAAATGAAAATCTTCAGTCTTTTGGGGGGTTGTTCTTTCTTCATCTTGTGCGCCATCATCAACGGCAACAACGCACTCGATGTTCCAAGAAAGGAAAATGAAATTTCATCCTAGGAAGTCGCAGAAGAATACAATCAAACAGACTAAAAAAATTCGCCGAGCTAGAGCTGCAAATCGAAAGGGTTTTTTTCTAGCAGTTGAATCACTTCTCCAGAAATCAGAGGAACATACAAAACAAAAGTATCTGCAATTTTGATTTCGAATCGAAGTACAAGAGCGAAGAGGAGCTAGGTTTAACCCTGGGCCTCCCAAAATCAATTCTTGATGGACCTTGACTTATTGGGTTGTAGTAATAAGCCCATTAATGTGTAAAATGTTTATTATAATTGTTTTCTTTAACATCTAATGTATAGATCTACTTCAAAATATTTTAATCATAAACATGGGTTGTCATAGGGTGCGACCTGAATCCAACTCCAAAGATCATCAAGCAAAAAAGATGAGGTTTTTAAAGGTTTGATCTGCATATCCTGTAAGGATTTAACTTCATTTGAGATTGAGGCTCACAATGCTTCCAGGTAACTCAAATTACTCATTTAATCTTTCATTTCAGCTGTTCGAAGCTTCAATCTCTCGTTCCCAAAATTCCCACATCGTAAATTACCGTTCATATCGATTTAAGTTAACCCCAATTGCCAAAAATGAAGAGTGACCTCAATGTGTTTGTGATTATGCTCCAATGGCATTTTGTCTGAGATTTGATCTGTCGATTGGTTCAATAACCAGCTGATATGCGTTGACAACCTTCGCTTTTTCTCTCTTCGTCTTATTCTCTAGTAAGTTTCAAAGGAAGCAACAGAGTAACAACAAGGCTACATAGAACCACAAGAACAGCTAAACTCCCAGCCCTTTGTACATCTCTCATCATAGCCATTCTTGGACTAACCTTACTCCTAAAGCTCAGCAACCATTCAATCTCCCAATTCATAAGCCTAAAAGTTCCCACCTTCGACCCATCGATTCGCCTAAACCCCACCCTCGAACTCACGCCCGACGCCGAACTAATCTGGCAAATTCCCACCTCTCCCAAGGCGGTCCTCTTCTTAGCCCACGGCTGCAACGGCAAAGCATCGAACTTCTGGGACAAATCCCCCGCCTGCCCGAACTGCCTCGGCCTGCCCGAGGAAAGAGCCATCGTCCTCCACGCCCTGTCCCGAGGGTTCGCCGTGCTCGCAATCTCGAGCAAGGACGCATGCTGGAACCTCGGCGAGGAAAGGCTGACCGCCCGAGACTCAATCAAGAAATGGTTAGCCAATCACAAGCTCGAAAAACTGCCCGCGTTTGCCCTCGGCGCCTCCTCGGGCGGGTACTTCGTCTCCGTCCTGGCTAAAGAGATGACCTTCAAAGCCATCGCCTTGATGATCGCCGAGGGCGTTTTTAGTCATTTGGACATAGACGGGACCTACCCGCCGACCCTATTCGTACACATGCCCAAGGACGAACGGAGGAAGAATAGGATTGAGAAGTACGCCGTTGTGATGAGGGAGAAGGGCATTCGAGTGGATGAGATTAGGTGCGATGAGTTTCCACTTACGCCCCGTCTGCTCGCGGAGCGGGTCCCGGGTCTCGGGTCCGGTCTGTCCGCGGAGCTCTTCGAAGTGTTTAGGGAGAGGGGATTCGTGGACGAAAACGGGTACATGAGGGACGACGGGCGGGTCATACCGTGGAAGAACGCTGTCGAGGAGAAGGGCATACGTATACCGAGCGAGGCGATGGTGAATTACATTCAGGAGGAGATGAACCTCGCCTACGGTTACCATGAGATGACCAGCGTGAAGTCTCGGGAGGTATTCGATTGGTTCGAATCGAATATGTGATGGGCCGACTCGGGAATTTTTTTTAATGAGATTTGGGTTTGCGGGCCTTCGGATTTGGTATTTGGGCTTTGCCTTAATCTTGTTTTTGTTTCCCTTGTGCTAATGTGAAGAGTAGAGCTGTCGAACGGGCCGGTGTGGTGGGTCGGCCCGTAGCCCATCAAAGCCTGCTGCCATTTGGCGGGCCACGGGCCTTGCGGGCTTAGCCCGTCATTAATGAAAAGAATAAAAAAGAGAGAAGAAAAGAGAAAGAAAATAAAAAATGGAGAATATTTTAGTTGAAATTACCTCTAATCTAATTCAAAATAATAATTTATTTATGATATAAACAGAAGAGTCGTGTACTGTCTAACTGGATTGTCACCGGAGGCAATCGCGATGTAGTGTTTGTTCGCGTCAAATCTCCTGTCCCAAAACATGTCCTCTTCTATGTGCCAAAGTAATCAGATCCGTTGAATTTTAAATCACGTGGTTCACAAATTTTATTTTTTATTTTTTAGTTCTTTTAATTTCATATTCCACCAAATCAAAAAATTGTCGTTCTTTCATGTGATTTATATGATCAAAACAACATCCAATTTATTCTTTGTTTTACGATGATCAATTTGATATTCATATCTTATATTTTTCTACAATCATAAAATAATTTTTATGAATGTTCTACAAAATGGGACAGGAAGTGAGACAGTGAGACAGGATTGTGGGACAGGTGATTTTAGCCGGTGTTTGCTGGCTACATTAATTTATTCGATTTTGAAAGTTAGTGTGCTAAAATTGCAACTTTTTTTTCTTTAATTGAAAAATAATTAAGACTGATTATATATCGAAATATATTTTGGTATATTTGAGATGGGGAATGATATGGTGCTCACCTTATATGGGCACCTACTGATTTGGCACTGACTCGTGCCAAAAAATCAGCATGCTACTTCAACATCAAATGTGATGTAGCATTAATCAACGCATCTTAGTCGTCATAGATCGACACATATGATGCTGATGTAGCATGTTCACGTCTTATGTAGCACTTGTTGTGTGGCCTTGATATACTCCACGTGAACAAGCATCATATGTGTCGACCTATGACGACTAAGATGTGTTGATTAATGTCATATCAGATTTGATGTTGAAGTGACTTGCTGATTTGTCACGAATCGGTACCAAATCAGCAGTAGCACCATATCATTCGTATATTATATATGAGAGATGGGACAAGATAGAGAGGCAAGCGGAGAGGTGGCGCCTATCGACAAAATCATGTGACATGTCTCCACGTGCATAAGCAGCAACTATTTTTACGGTTTGGATTGTTGAGGATTAGGTGAAAGTAGTTACAAAGTCTCTATATTATAACATCATTATTAATAATATAAAATTTATAATGCTTTTAAAACTCTGATGTGTATACACATATGGTATACGAAATACTTAATTTTTCTTTATGATTCTCGTACGTTTTTGTATGCATGCATTTGATACTATTGTAAGTACTCGGAGTAGACTAGACTAGCATGATGGCATATTCAACGTTGTAGTTATTATGGTGATCTGACTTCTCTTTCCCCATTCAATGTTTCAGATCATATGTTTTTTGACCAGCCTGCCTCGATATTGAAGCCTTACTAATTTTATTGCGAAATCAATTAACAAGTTCCTAACAAACGTCATATGTAAAAATAAATAAATAAATAATCGTATTTGAGATTGTCATAATAGAACATGAAATCATTATCAGCTTGTGATGATCTGAAACTTCACCTGAACTAATCCTACGAGTCAACACATACAATGATTTCAGGGAATTCATGAGAAACTCATAACTTCTTGCAAAAAATTGTGTTATGTCTGATCACTTAACGTTTTATTCGGTGACTATCAACTATGGGCTCATGTATGATGTACAAAAGGATGACTTGGGAGAAATTGAACATGCCCTCCCATAATACGTACAAGCATTTTAATCAGACTTAAATGATTATCTTATGAAGTTTACATACATATTTATATTTAAAGTTATTATTAATTTAAAAGTTTAATAGGTTTTTTTAGTTCTTTATTATGTGTAAGTGTTTTATACTCTTATATAAAGATCATATAGTGGGTAAAAAGGGTCAAATTGATCAGTCAATTTGACATGTTAATTTACAATTTTACAATTAATTGCTTAATTATAATGTTACCCTTACTCTATATTTTAATTTATCACAAGTTTCATCCAAATTAAAATTTTATTTGTAAATAACTTAATTTATAATATGAAAAAATTTTAAAATATAAAACATTGTGTCTATTCGAAGTATAGAAAAGAGAAAGATGATTTGTGGCGATAATTGGATAAAAACTTGAAAAGTAAAATAGTAATTCGATTCCAATCATTTTATATATAGTATAGATTCGTTCGGAAAAATTAATTTATACTAGCATTCTTGCTTATTTGATATTTTGAACATCTTACATTACAAATAAAAATAATTTTAATTTGAGGATAAATTTGTAATAAAAAAAATTTTAAGGGTTAAATTGTAATTAAACAGTTAAGGATAAAATTGAAAATTACATGTTAAATTCACGTACCAATTGAAAGTTAATAGATCCATAGGCTCTTTATATAAAGGAATAGATATATAATACTAAATTATTTAATTTAAAATAGTATATATAAATATATAATATAAAATTTATTTTACTTTAAAGTAATTAGTTGAATTTAAATTTAATTATGTATACGGTTAAAAGTATAAGATTTAACAAAACATAATAATTACTATAAGTAGTAATTAAAAGATAGTGTGTTATTTTTAAACTTAATTATTATTTTTTTGTGAAATTGACAAATCAATTTTGACAGTTTATACTCACCGTCACGCTTAATAAAACAGAATAGATGTCCCGCGCAATGTTAAATTTTTATTGGAACAAAGAAAAAAGAATTAAAAGGACGGTTTCATCAATTAACAGCTGTGGAAAGTATATCACTATCGTATAGAGAATGTAAAAGATAAGATATATATATATATATATATAATATATATAGTAAGATTTAAATCAAAGCGGAACAAGACCAAGAAGGCCATTCATTTATTACCAGAAATTCAAAGTATGTGATTTTGTCGGCAATAAATTCACGTGTTGGACCAGGAAAAAAAAGAAGGGGACCCACATACTGCACTAACAATCAACGGCCGTGTGGGCCCCACTCATCACGTGTTACTAACGTGGCAAACTGCCATTAACGGACAACCGCCCTTCGCCTTACGTCTCACGTCTGCATGAAACCAGAAAAGAATTCTTTAACTAAGCAATAATAATTGTACTACATCGTCATTCGTCATACTAATTAATTACCGAATCTTGTGTTTTGAGTTGAGCATAAAAAAAAAAAAATTCTTAACAAAATGGTTATCACAGTTTTTCAACCAAGTAATAAATTATGAAGCATACGCACAAAAAGACCGAACCGATTAAGTAACAGGTGAGTGGTTGGTTTTCTTTTATTCTACGGATTTAAAAGGAGTTTGGGTTTGATTTGAATTGTTATCTAATCTGGCTTTAAATAAATCTTCGATTTATTTTAATTTTAATAAATCGTAGATTTATTTTAATTTTAATAAATCGTGCGAATCTATTGAGAATCCGTGTCAAATATGGAAAATTCAAAACTTAAAAGGATAATATTTGTGACTCACCGCCACCTATGCTTAGGGAGACATGTGAGACCTAAAACCTAGATACTTGTATTTGACGTTGACTATATGTGCATATTTGGAATTTAGACAATAAATTAAAATAATTAATAATTATGTCGTTTTTGTTTTCCAAATCACACAGAAACCCCAAGAATCAGAGTTTAAGATTTTCCACAGGGAAAATGATATGTACATTATCTCTTACCGACAATATTTTATCATTAGCTAAGTAATATTTTCCATGACAAAGAAGGGCGAGTTTAATTGGTGAAGACTATAAATTTCGGTTCAAAAGTTACGAATTTTTTCCATTTTAAAACAATTTCATTTCCGATCATTCAAAGTAATATTTGGCATGACAAAGAAGGGCGAGTTTAATTGGTGAAGCCTATAAATTTCGGTTCAAGTATACGGATTTTTTCCATTTTAAAACAATTTTCATTTCCGATCATTTGTACGATAAAAATAAATTAAAATGTTCTTGATAGAATTTCAGTCTAGAAATACACCAGACAAGCAGCCAAAGTAGGATTTCGAATCTATCAAACTCTTTGCGGTTATAAAATATAATCATAGAAAAGAAATTATCTAAACAAATTTATAATATGCTCGCTAATTAGTCAAGATCTGTACTATCGCATCAATTAGCTTTACTTAAATTTCCAACACATTATTCTCCGTGACGTGTGGTCAATCAAGATTCAAGAACAAGATCGATCCCATGTTATCTTTTAAGACATTTTACATCATAATAAATTAAAAAAAAATTCCATCACATGTGAGTTCTTACAAAATGCCCGCCATAAATCATGTTCGCAACTTTTCTACTATTTACAAAATGTTTAAGTGTCTTTCACTACCAAACAAACAAAAAATAAAAAACTAGCTATTAGATTCACCCATTTAAATAAAATCATATAGATTTATGCATGTTCTCTTCTCTCCCTCGAGTTAGCGTAAAGAGTTGCGCAGATATCGACATAATAACGCCTGATTACCTCGCAAAAAAAAAGTAGATAAATACCCACAAGCAATATCGTCATCATTTTCAAGCAATCCACAATTGGGCTGCAATTAAATTTCGTGGGCACCACCGTATCATCTATATAGTAGGATATTTATTTTTAGAGTTAATTATGATTCAGCCCCCTTTAAGTTTTAAAATCGGATTCAGGCCATGGCAGTATAAAATTTAGTTTTAAGGCACTCGATTTCTGTAGTACCACTTCATTGTTATTCAGTATCACTTCATTGCTCTGCATTACCACTTCATTTGTTCTGCCGTAAAACTTCATTGTTCTGCCGTGATAAATGAAGTGGTACTGCAGAACAATGAAGTAGTAATGAATAACAATGAAGTGATACTGCAGAACAATGAGTGGTACTGATGAAATCGGGTTCTTAAACTAATTCTTAAACTGACAGGACCTGAAATCAATTTTAAAATAGTAATTAAACTAATTCTTAAACTGACAGGACTTGAAATCAATTCTAAAATAGTAATAGGGCCCGAAACGAAAATTGCCCTTTTAATTAACAAATAAAAGCAAAACAATTAATTGCATGGCTTTCTTGTACAGATAATCTATTTTATTGCATGCATCTAGGGCGGGTCCCACTACGAACAATGTCCCAACCGCCCCAAACTATACATACATATGTGTATCTATATGATATATATATGTGCATGAGCATGTGTTTGCAATTAATTGAAGAACAGTAAATAATCGTGTAAGATCATAGTCAGAGATGACGTGTAACCTACGCAGATCCGACGTGTGGCGAATTAGTGGACCATGCGAGTGCGAACGTAGTTATTATTATTACATTGAAACAAAGTCGAATGACTTGGCGATTATGTCGAAGCAGATACAATATCGATTCAAATTGCTGGCGGAAAAGGAATCAATATGTAGCAAAAAACTTTCTTAATTGTGGGTTAATTTTGGTTATTAGTTTATTGGCATTTGTTTATTGACAAAATGATAGGTATTTAATGCAGGTATCCATAACCAAACATGTGGCATTAAATTGAAATGTTGTATAGGTCATATGTGGTAAGTAAAATCGTGGAAACGCATTTAGGAATTGGACCCCTTCTTCTAATTAATCAATATACATAAACAAATTAATCCTACGAGTTTCGTTGTTGAATCAACTAGGGTTTTACATGATTAGGGTTTTTGAAACTTGTTATCAGAAATACGTAATCTCACAATAGGGTTTTCGTTCTTTTTTGTTAATGATGGCAAATAATTCATTTCACGAAAAATGTTATAGAATAAATAATAGGTTGGCGATTAATGAAAATTGAGTGGAGACAGAAACTTAATTTAGATGAACGGCTGCCAATTAATTCTACCAAGGTAAATAGGGTTTTCGCTATCAGGAAGGAAGAATAAGGACAGTGAAAAGTATAAAAGTCTCCATATTTGACTAATTAATTGAAAATAGACTATATGATATAGGCGTGCATGAATGAATATATGATCGCCATTTGTGACACTGGACCCCATCAACCGTTGGTATAAAAAGAAAAGAAAAGTATATGTACCAACCAACCGCTCCATGAAATATTTTAATTAAAATTGTTTTATTACATGTAATCAAACACGGCCGGGCCATGGCGTTCAATCGTGTTTGGTGGCTTTTCTTGTAATAAAAGGGATTAAATCCTCCAAAAAAAAAAAATCGTATGATGAAACCTTGACCTTCATTCATTCATTCTCCTTTTATTTTATTTAGTTTCCCATTGCTTTCACTTTTTCAGTTGAACTTTCGGAAAGAGATCATGTAATGGATTCGTAACAAAAAAAATTAGTATAATGACTTTATGGTGGCTTAGTTTGAAGGAGGATATACTTTAGCTCTTGTTTGGATAATTAATACAAGTCGGAAAATGACTCGTAATAGATAGCGTTTTCAGTTAGTCAAAGAATCTGTTAGATAACGTTATTTTTTTTTTCAATGCTATGTTTTTATTTGTTCTACATTTATTATATATTTATTATTTTGTCACATACACGTATTAAATAAACTACCCTTTTTTTTCTCCTTTGGTTCGGATAAGATTTTATTCACAGCTTAGTAAAAATCGGACAGCTGTATTAAGAGTGAGAGTGGTCGATACTCACACTATGTAGTGTAATAATACCTCCACCACACCTTTTTCCCTTGTATTGTGTTATTGCTAAATACTATGAATTATTAAGGTTCTCCATCAATTGTAACGAACTGTTGATGTATAATTATAATGATGTGATTATAGGCCTAACATTGTTCTCGGAACATGTCACTATGTACTCAAATCAATTACAAAGCGACCAACGATATTATCCATATTTCAATAATTAACTATTGTTTTGAATATTGTTGAAATATAATATATTCTTCATAAAATTCCAATTGTGTGGCGTCGAATGCTACGTTCGTTATATACGATCTATTAAACTTATTATTATTGTTACTATTATTATTATTGTGATGGAAAATAGAAAAGGACAACAAAACAATACATATTTTGCAATTTCTAATTCTTTTTCCAAACCATTTTCCCGAATAAAACATATTTACTATACCGATTATCATTCTGGTAATATTCGACCGTAGTGGGAAAAAAAACCTTGTCAATAGATACTCAAGATTAAAGCAAAAGATATTCAAAAATTTTGAAGGTGAAAAATATATATACTACAAATAAACTTAAAACTCCAAATAATGACTATTAGACTAGACACACACATAATACTCTTCACTTTTATTTGCCTTCAACTTTGAATGACTTATCTTTTCGGGACGAACACTCCCACAAAAGAAGAATAAATTCAGCACCGTTTGGATTCCGGATTTCGATTTGAAATCCGATTTCGTTCAAATCTTATGTTTGGCAGTCGCACCGATTTGAATTTCGATTTCGTTCAAATCCGAGAGGAAATTCAAACTCTGATAATTCTTCGAATTTGAAATTTCGTGTCAAATGGTCCGTTTTCAAAATCCAAAGTTGATCAAATAACGAGTTTTTCATAACTGATAATAATAATAGTATAACAACAATAGTATAATAATAATAATGAAAAATAAGAAAATAATAACAACAACAACAACACAACAACAACAACAATAACAATAATAATAAGGACGTGGACGGTAAGTCGAGCCAATTCGCAAGCTCGATGAGCCGGTTCGAGCTCGAGCTCACTCGTGGGCACTCGAAAGCTCGCAAGCCGGCTCACGAGCTTGTTTTTATATTATTCATGATGTTTATTTTATTTTGTACTTTATTTTAGAAAAAGTTAGAAATCGAGCTCGACGAGCTTCATGAGCTCGAGTCGAGCTCTGTTTTGAAATCCGAACTTCGAAATCCTAACGTTTGCCAAACAGTGAATTTGGATTTGAAATTACGATTTTGAAATTCATAATTTATAATCAAGCGATTTCGTTCAAATACGCGAATCTAAGCGCGCTCTCGTACAAAATGAGACAAAAACTCCTAAATTGGGAGAATAAAAAAGGGAAAAAAAAGAAAGAAAAGGAAAAGCAAAGAAAAGAGAGTATGAATTTTTGGGTCAGGATTTGTGAATTACATAATTTAGAGAGAGGAGAGAAAAATATGTTGCCATTGTTATTTTATATATGGGTACAAAAGCTGAAATTAATTTAAATAAGATAAGGTGGCAGTTGGTACTTTTATTTATATATAAAAGGAAAAAAAGAATGAAAAGAAAAAAAAAAAAACAAAAGAAAAAGGAAATTAGGGTTTTAGCCGTTTTAAGGATTTTATAATAAAAGATATGAGAAATAGTCCGTCCGCCTCCTCTTTATAAATAATGCCGCTCGAGGCGAAAGAGAGAGCTGCATTGTTTCTTCTTTGTTGTGTTGTGCCAACTAAACACAAAGAGAAGATTACATTTTTTCGTTGCAATAGGAAGAGGAGATTAGAGAAGAGGAGAGGAGAGCAATAACCGTTCTACTCCATTTCTTCTCTGTTTTCCCCTTTTCTTCTCCACGGTCTAACCTACCTACCATTGCTCTTTCGCCACCTTCATTTTCAGATTTGTGCTTCTGCGTATTCGTTTAATTTGCTGAAAATCAATCCCTAGTTGATTGTAGCTTGCGTTTATCCCAAGATGAAGTACGTTTTGGTGACCGGCGGAGTTGTTAGCGGCCTCGGCAAAGGAGTCACAGCAAGCAGCATCGGCCTTATCCTCAAGGCTTGCGGACTTCGTGTTACTTCTATCAAAATTGGTCTGTCTGTCTCTCTCTCCCTCTCTCTCTCTCTCTCTCTCTCTCTAAGTATCTTTCTCGCTCGTCGTTTTTGCTTGCAGTTGCTAATGTCTGTCGAGTTTTTTTTTTTCGTTTTCTTTTTTATCTGAAGAAGATATGCGCTTAGCTTTCTTCGTGTTCTTCCTTTTCTCCTTCGGAGTATATACACATATACTTTGTATGGAATTTAGACTGACGCTTATCAGTTCTGTGATAATTGGCGTGGATATTTTTTTTTTCGGTTGTGTTCTTTCTGAATGGCGTATGTAGTTTGGCTTGCTCTAGCTATGTCGTTGGTCGTAACTGTTCTTTCTTCAGTATCTATAGATTTGTCCTATATCGAACTTCATCTAAAAAATAAATGTGTTTTGCTCTTTCTGTGTGATTCTATGCTCAGATCCTTACTTAAACAAAGACGCTGGAACGATGTCTCCTTTCGAGCACGGAGAAGTATACGTTCTGGATGATGGCGGAGAGGTTATAAAGCATCCCTTGCATAATATTTCTTGCTGGTTGATTTAATGGACAAAGAATTATATGTTACCATTCCGTGCCATCTAAAATTGACTCGATATCGTCCTATAGGTGGATCTGGACCTTGGGAACTATGAGAGGTTTCTGGATATCAAATTGACTCAAGATAACAATATAACCGCCGGGAAAATTCTCCAAGTGAGTATTGATAGATGGTTACGGTTTTAGAAATTCTTTTGTCCTTCAAGGACGAATTTAACATGAACTCTCCGTCGTGGATTTTAGCATGTTTTTGATAAAGAAAGGAGGGGAGACTATCTGGGACGAACAGTTCAGGTGTGCTGTCTGTTGTTACTCCCTCCATTTTTTGTTTATTTTGCCAACCTTTTTTTTTTTCTTTTGTATATCTTCCATTCACTTAGTTCTATTTCCAGGTTGTGCCTCATGTAACCGATGCTATTCAAGAATGGATTGAAAGAGTAGCTGCTGTACCGGTGGACGGGAAAGAGGGTCCTGCTGATGTTTGTGTTATAGAATTGGGAGGCACCATCGGTATGCACTACGCCAAACTTCAGTGTATTCTAGTTCAATTTGCTGGTTCTATCCTTGTTTGCATGTTTGTTCTGTTTTAATCCGAAGGTTATTTCTTTTTGCAGGAGATATTGAATCAATGTCCTTCACTGAGGCTCTCGGTCAATTTTCGTACCGTGTTGGTATGATTCTTTTTATATTGTTCTCTTTCTATTTGTGGAGAACAATCTGGGTTCTTCCCTTCTCGTTTAAGAGGAACAGAGAACAAAATGAGTATGCTCCGTAGCATCTCTGGGTCAATGACCGATAACTTGACCTTGTCAGGTGCCGGAAACTTTTGCTTGATACATGTTAGCTTGGTGCCTGTTCTAAACGTTGTTGGTGAGCAGGTGAAGTTTGTTCGAAGATTTTCATTTTTGATTCAGTAACTTATTTTGGTATTGAATTTGTGGCATATGGATAATTACTTGGGCAGAAAACAAAGCCAACCCAGCATAGTGTTAGAGGACTAAGAAGCTTGGGTCTCGCTCCAAACATTTTAGCATGCCGCAGCACTAAGGTCTCACTTCCCTCTCTGTTAGTCTGGAACTAAATGACATGAAAGCATGAGATGTATGGTTCAATTACACTTACATGCAGTTCAAAAATACACTATCACCTTATGCTGAAGTTTTCCCTGTTCCACAGGAACTTGAGCCAAATGTCAAAGAAAAGCTTTCCCATTTTTGCCATGTTCCGGTAATATGCAGAGGATATGAAGAAGCATATCTTTACATCATTCAATTAGAATGTATATTTTGCATATTCCTACTAAAATCTAAGCTAACGAGGTTTATGTATCTTCCAGCTAGAATACATTATCACTCTGCATGATGTTTCTAACATCTGGCGTGTGCCATTGCTTTTAAGAGTAAGTAGTACTTTGACCATAATTGCAGCCTTTTATTCTGTGAAGAGTTTAGGTTCATGTTTACTTCGACTGACAATTTTATGTGTTCCTTCTTTTTCCTTTTAGGATCAGAAGGCTCATGCAGCAATATTAAGTGTCCTGAACCTCAGCAGGTGGGTTATGCAACTAATATTTTGCTTTTATTGTTCCATTTGAGACCAGATATGCTACTGGTACTCGTTGTTCTCGTGACACCTTTTAAAATTGAGATCTACAAATAGTGCCATAAAAGAACCTGATCTTGGGGAATGGACATCAATGACCAATCTCTGCGATTCATTGACCGTGCCCGTAAGTTCTTGTAACTTCCTGAATCTGTCATTTACTCATCCTTCGTGAGGTTTCCTAATGAATGCTTTTTTCACAGGTGAGAGTTGCTATGGTTGGAAAGTACACTGGACTTTCGGATTCGTATCTATCGGTGCTAAAGGTGAACCATTAAGGACGTATTCTCCTTTTGAATCTTTGGCTCTTGCTCTTGATTTACTAGCGCTTGTCTTGCTATAGGCTCTACTGCATGCTGCTGTGGCTTGCAATAGAAAACTATGCATTGACTGGGTACCAGCTGGGGACCTTGAAGATGCTTGTGCGCTCGAGGTTAATTTCTTCTTCAAGATAATTATCTTGTCCCTTCTTTAATATGGTATCTGAGTTCTTACCATGGATGCTTTTCAGAATCCTGAAAACTATGAAAGTGCATGGAATCTGTTGAAGGTATGCTCGTCCGATCATTGATAGGCTTACATATATTTCTCTACCAGGGAACAATTGATGGATTACACTTTCCTTCCAGTATTCACATCTTTCTCCTTCTCAATACCTTGTCTTACAGGGGGCGGATGCTATACTAGTGCCTGGAGGTTTTGGTGACAGAGGAGTTGAGGGCAAAATATTAGCAGCTAAATACGCCCGTGTAAACAGAATCCCATATCTTGGGATCTGCTTAGGAATGCAGATAGCTGTGATTGAGTTTGCTCGATCTGTTCTTGGGCGACAGAATGCAAACAGTACAGAATTCGATCCCAACACTCCCAACCCTTGTGTTATTTTTATGCCAGAGGTAAGAAAGAGCATATTATAGTTGGTTATGGAGATGTAATCACCATGTAACATGTTAGCTGATACTAAGTCTCTGTGTTGTATCGATGTTATTTTTTGCAGGGTTCTAAAACCCATATGGGAGGTACTATGCGTCTTGGATCCAGAAGGACATTCTTTCAAAGCTCCTCAAGTAAATCTGCCAAGTTGTGAGTTTTCCTCTATAATACCATCTCCAGTCTTTGTACTTGGTAAAATGAAGAAAGAACTCGGTCTGTTAAGCATGTCTAAATGAGGACATGAAAATTGCATTTTAGTATTAGTATTTATATGGACAATTAAGTCTATAATGACAGAAGTTAGTTACTCTATGTTTTATTCTCCCCGCCCCCCTTTATTGATATTTTCAGCCATACGTAATTTAGGAACAATGATACACTCCGACTACTGAAAATGTTCCTTGTTTCAGATATGGTAACCATAGCTTTATCGATGAGAGACATCGCCACAGATATGAGGTTGCTTGAGATCGCTACTTTCCACCTCCTACTCTACTAATTCACTGAATCTAACAACATTCATCAATGTACTGAAAAATCATACCTTGCAATTCTCATACCAGGTGAATCCCGACATTGTTCCAGAACTCGAAGAAGCAGGCCTGACCTTCGCTGGCAAAGATGAAAGTGGTAGTCGCATGGAGGTAGTATTCCGCACGTTTTTTTTCTAACATCAAAACTATGCTGTCGTCTTTCACCTGTGTACTTAACGGTTTAAGAATTGCAGATCGTCGAGCTGCCCAGTCATCCTTACTTCATCGGCGTCCAGTTCCATCCCGAGTTCAAATCAAGACCTGGAAAACCCTCAGCACTGTTCTTAGGTAACACAATTAGCCAATGGCTGGCAACGAAATTCAGCATACACCCAAATCGTCATACTTCATGTTTTTTTTTATTCCATGGGCAGGACTTATAGCAGCGGCGTCTGGCCAACTTGAGAGCCTTCTGAAGAAAGCAGAGACGAGGATTTGCAGGATGAGCAACGGTTCTTCCGCGATTAAAGTTCATCTGTACGACAACACAAACAAGCTAGCCAAAGCCTCCATTGATGGAATCTACTATAACGGGAATGGCTTGCATGTTTGAATGGGTCGAAGGATTAATCTTTTTGGTTATATCTAGGGACTTACTAGCGTTTTTTTTCGTTCTAGGCCATATCCGCACCGTTTACCCATTGTGACTGATTTTGTGGAACGGAGAAATGTTCGTTGGCCGTTGAATTTTATTAGCCAGGGGCTCAATTATAGTACAGGCTGACTCACTCTTTATATTATTAGCTGATGATTAAGAGAAAGACAAACGGCTTTTCGGCTATACCTTTGGTTGATGGATGTTGTTATTGATACTTCAATATTCGTGATATTATTAAGGTACGTTGTTTGTATCGATCAATGGTGAAAAGGACCTCTCTCTTCGAACACGAAAAGTAGGTGTTTCGGTTTACACACAGGAGAAGTTAAATCCAGTCCTTGGGGTTTATGCAGGCATCTAATAGTTTCCATTCTTCAGTTCCTTCTTCAGGTTTCTGCATAATAAAAAAAGAAAAAGACGGTTCATATCATCTGTCTTCAGAGTAAAAGTAGCGCAGAAATGAAAAAGAAAAAGAAAAAGGAGCTCACGTGGTCATACTCCCACCGCGCGGTCAATGGGAGCGAGACGAGTATACTCTCGATCCTTCCACCGGTCTTCAGACCAAAAGTTGTTCCACGGTCATAAACCTACGGTTTACCGAGAAAGGAACGAGATGATTAAGAATTGGTGTTATATCCTTTTAGGAGAAAATTAGAATGGGGACATAATTTAAGGACAGTATATACCAAGTTGAATTCTACATAGCGTCCTCGACGCAGCTGCTGCCAAGCCTTGTGTGAGTCTGAAAATGGAGTATCTTTCCTCCTCTCTATGATGGGTATATACGCTGGAATCACTGAGTTTGCACACTCTGCAGATGCATTGTTTTGATGAGGAGCCAGCCGTTAATCACTATTTGCTTTCGTCCATCAAGTATTTAGTGATAATCGATTTCTGCTCATGCTTTGTTTTTTTCTCCAGACAAGGATGGGAATTACCAGTAGAGAAGGAAAGAAGCATCTCCTGGTCGTAGTCGTTCAGATCGTCAAAGAATATACCGCCAAGACCACGCCTCTCATCACGATGCTGCATAAAGGACAAATTTACTTATAAGCTCACCCTTACGTCTGTATTTGATTATAAGGAAATTTGGAATAGAGTATATAAATTTCTGAACATTTTCCGACAAACTTAAGCTCATTTTTGCCAACAATCAGAATAGATGCGAACCTAGCAGATCGGAGTAAAACATGATAAAACGCTCAACTGGCAATTTTCCGTGTTATAAGTGTGCTCAGTTAACACTCATCTTGAATGAGATACCTACCACAAGAGAATACTGGCACCAATTTCTTGCACACATACCTTGATGTAGAAGTAGTCATCACACCATTTCTTGAATTTAGGGTAGAATTCGGGATTGAACTTGTCACAAGCAGTTTTCTGGACCTGTTAAATTAAGTCAGACAATCAAGACTCCTCTCAACCTTCTTCCCAAAAACTGAGTAGCAAACGAAACAAACAGATCCAAATCTATCTACACGATAGACAACAAACATTTGCATAACTAATGACTACGAAAGTCCTACTGGATATCTTCTCGAACCACAGGGATGGAATTAACTTATACTTAATAATTTCATATACCGAATGGAAATGCTTCACATCCTCTTCAAAAATGTAAGCAGGAGTCAAATCTGTACCGCCACCGAACCACCACTGTCTTGGAGCTCCTGGAGCATCTGTAAGTTCAAAACGAACAATAGTTACGCCATGGCAATTCACTAAAAACTACACTTCAACATGAAGCTCATCAGATATCACGTTCTGTTCTAATTACGATAGTTGAAATTCAGAAACAAGCCATACCTTTGGGAGCATCGGTTTCAAAATAACGGTAATTGAAATGCAAAGTTGGAGCAAAAGGGTTTTTTGGATGAAGAACCTGAAAAACATGATAGGAATATCCGACCTCAGATCAAAGGGGAAGGGATTAAATTAAGTGAATAAGATTGGGAAATTTTAGAACCAAGTCTTACAGAGCTGATCCCAGCAGCGAAAAAGGGAACCGGCCCAGGCTTGACGTCGCCATTGTGCTGAGAGGGATTCGCCGCTCTGTAAGCGTCGGGCGGCATAAGCCCATAGACAACAGACACATTGACGCCAGCTTTCTCCCAAACGGCGCCGTCCTGCAAGACCCTGCTTATCCCACCGCCGCCACCTGGCCTCGACCAGACGTCCTCCTTGAACTTCCCGCCGCCGTCCGCCGCCTCAATGGCGGAGCAGACGCTGTCCTGAACCGATCTTATCATCTTCTCGAACCGACTCCTCACCGTAGACGACGAAGAACCATTAGATGAGGAGGCAACCTCATCAACCTCTCGGAGGAACGTGGAAGGCTTGTGTGCCTCGGGGACTTCCTTCTCTATCACCATCCTCGGCGAAGACTTCGCCGGTTGGAGCCGGCGGGAGGTCGTCGAACGGCTTCTGAAGCGAGTCGAACGAGGAATAGACCTCACCGTCACGGAATACGACGAAGACAGAGGTCTGCTGTCGTCGTTGACTCTGGAAAAGGAAGGCGGCGGTGAGGCGATAACAACTGCTTGGTTCGCCATCGCCGGCGATAATCTGCCTCAGCTGACAATGAAGAAGATTGGTCAATTGAATCGCAGCTGAGTACACAAAGGAAAAGGATAACTTGGAGCAAAAACTCCGTCGTCGATTTGTTAGAAACCCACCATTAAATTACAGTATTGCCCCCAACCATTGACTCAATTTCAATTAAGAGATGTTTATTTTAGTAATTTTCCTTTCATAGGTTTTCACTTTGTATTTTCTAATTTCTTACAAGAATATCAACGTGCCACACAGTAGAAATGGATTTGTTCGTACACGATAATGTCAGATTAATTAAAATCAATGGTTTCTTTCATGGCTTTTTCTTCTGTGCTTGTGTTTCGACCATTGATTGTGTTATTGAATTATTATAAACAAAGGATTGTAACATTACGAAATTAGGAGGGACTTTGGCCAAGATAATTAATCAAATGAGAACCCAAATCAAATAAAGTTACACTAAAACCTGAGGTCTAATAGTCATGCAATCTAAAATGAATGAAGAACCGAGGATTTTTCTTTTCCAAGTAAAAGACTCAAAATAATTAAAGAAAAGCACCAGTTTTGAGCTACAGCCATCACTGGAATGCCATGCGACCAGCTAGCCTACTCTCCGATATTCTCTTGTCGATCGCAGCATCAATGGAGCTCATCTGAAAAAAAAAAAAAAAAAAATGGTATAACAATGGAAAGGGAATAATATATATATACCAATCTTCGTTATAAGGAGACAGATGAAAAAAGCTCTGTTTCAAGACACTGCTAATCTACAAGTTTTGCAGAATGAGCTGACCTGGAAATTGCATTCAGGTTGCAATTGCATCATGTAAAAAAAAGGGCAATTTGAAGTTCCACCCAAGCCAAACAAGATTTGCAATCAACGCATAGATTCGATTCGAACATGAATATATAAATTAAAAACTCAAATGAGCAGGTACATACAAGGTTCTTAAACTTGCACTCGCAGGTTCTACAATGCAATGCTCGAGCGAAGAATTAAACTACCTACTGCTTATTAAACAAATGACAAAAGGTACCTACTTGAACCTTTCGTTGACCACAAAATTGGTGGGAATGCTGGCGAACCGGAGAAAGCCAAGAAACATAAACAGCCCCTTAGAGCAATGGGGTTATAAATATGATGTTACAAGGTCATAGGTTTCCGCGGAAGGGTATTTTTTCCCTTACGGTGACAACAATGGAAGTGAAAGCACATATGTATATATACTACCAATGGAGAAAAGATGCAAGACAACACAATTGGACTAGAAAACCAGAGGAAACTAGCCACCGGGATACTGCCACGCTGAAGAAATGAAAGAAAGGGTAAACATGACTTACCTGGCTATTCTCATCATGCACCTGATACTTCAACAACGACATTCTTCTTTCCTCCTGCAAAACCCGTAAGTAAGTTAGCCAAAAAACTTAGCGGACATGGCTGAAAAGCAACCCGCAGATAAGTTCCAAAGAAGAAGAGAGGAGTACAGACCATGGACATCGCCTCATCATCCCAAACTAGGTAGACCTCGTTTGTTGCAGGCTGAGCAGCAGGAGCCTTGTTTGCAATTATAGGAGGTGGTCCAATAGAAGGTCCGCTTGTATTAGGTCCAGAGGCATAAGAATGAGAGGTCATTGCTGTTACAGATACGTAAGAATTGGAATATAAAGGGCCTAAATCATCAAAAAATCAATAAAAGGACACAAACAGTACAATTTTCTTAAACCTTCAGAAAATTTCAATTTTCCAAAATTATGTCATAAAAACGAAAAAACATGCATTGTTATGTCAGGGGAAAAAACACTAACCTGGAACCCCAGTTCCCAAGTGAGTATCAACACCCTTCAAGTCATTTGGATGTAAGCTCATAGGAGGTAGGGTAGCGGAGAATGGTGAACTCAGAGGAGGTTGACCATTGCTAGGAACAACTGGAAACAAAGGCTGAGAAACAGGAATAGAAGGCGAGGTCGCAGGCATCCCAAGGGTCGTTGTTGGCAATGGCGGTTGAAACGCAGGTAACGGTGCAGGTGGCTGTAGGTTCTGAATCGGAAACAATGGCTGTTGAGACAATCCAACCGGCGGAGGTGGTGGAACCGAAGTAGCTGGAAATTGAGGGTACCAGGGTTGTGGTCGGGGAGGCATATGCCAACCCGCTGGTGGAGCAACAAATCTTTGGTTATAGCTGCATTATACAGACATGGACATGGTAATAAGCTCTTTCGTCCTTTAAGAGCCGTGCCATATGACATCATATTCTTATTCAATATCAATCTTAGAAAAAGCATACAAACCATGTGCAGGTAATACAAATTGTAATAAGACATGTAATGCAACTTGGTCTAAACTCTTCGCATCAATCATAAAAGTGCAGCAAAGAATCTGCCCAAACCTAACCATTACAAGGCTCACATGCACAATACCATAACACTACACGAAGAGAATAACATACTACACGTGCAATGTAAAGCATGAAAGATCCTTAAATCGACAAGAGATGGAAGCAATAAACGTACATTGGAGCCCCAGATCGCGGGGGATGGAGATAGCCAGCACCTACTGATCCTGGCATAACGCCGCCCCCGCCAACCATATGAGCTGTAGTGTGATCAACTTTGGCTGTTTTTGCTGGGCTCTCTTCTTTTGATACATATCACGCAAAGAAAAATATCAGCAACACAAGCATACGAAACTTCAATTTCAATATCTACCATTACTGACAAAACGCCAACTGCACTAATACATTCGTAGCACACCTTCTTCACCATAATAAGCAGCAAGGGCCTCAGCTGGAACCCCTTGCATTCCATAAATCTCAATGTCAGTCGATTCCCTCCCAGGTTTGGCGTTCGGAACTCTGTTTGTCACCATTGTTTATTACATTCACATCGCGAAATTTCAGAGGAAATATTCCGGACAGCTAACCGTAACAATTTGAATAAACAGATAAAAAAAATAAACGCTGACTTGGTTACTTGTTCCTTGTGCACTTGCAGGACATGGATGACCATGCCGCCGGCGGTGGACAGCTTCTTGTGGCAGACGTGGCACTTGAAGTGCTTCGCCTTCTGGTGCTGAACCAGTATCTTCTCGTCATCGAAGTCCCTATCGCAGTAATAGCAATATACTTTATCCGTAGCCGCTCTCTTCTTCTTCTTCCCCATTCAATCCACAAATCAAGCCTAACAACAGATCGGTTTAACCAACTCAGCAATTAAGATTCTCGTTCTCCTTTTCCAATTGCCGATCGGACAATTAATACTTCGTAGGTCACAACAGGTGAAAATTAACCTTTTCTACCTCACCTCACGGAGAAACTTGTAGAGTAGGAGGATGATAGAGGATGATAGGGTTTATTCGTGCTATTCTATTGCAGAAACGTAGTCTCGTATTCGTGTCCTCAAATCGTCGCAGCGTCTCTCTTGACCAAAAATAGAGCAAAAACGAAATTTCACTCCTCTGGGCTCTGATTACTAGCCCTCAAACATGTTTTTTTTAGTGAATGGGCTTAAATATTATTAATGGGCCATAATTGCTTCTAATTCTAATTCGAAGGGGTCCTCAATGGGCCTCACCGCTCCCTTTTTCTCGAGGATCAATCTTGCAAAATTACAAAAATACCCAGGGAGTGTTTGGTTTGGTTTGGTTTGGTTTGCAACAGGCATATAAAATAATAACATCGGGACCATGGATATTATTAATTTAGAGAGATATTAATATATCGATAAATTAATATACTAGTAATGAAAAGAGAGACTCTCTAAATTCAACAAATTTGGATTGACGATAAATGAATTCAAATATGTTTCATTAATTATATTCATGTACTCTGTGCTCGAGTCAGAACTTGAAAACTTTAATTCTAGACTCATGTTTAAAGATATTAATTTTTTTAAGAAAAAATAAAATCTCGTGAGCTTTTGAACAATTACGGCACGACTCGAATCGAGCTCGAGTCGAGCTTCGAGGCCTCTTAACTCATCTTTTTTAATAAGATAATCTTGGTCTATGGTTATTGTGTCATTTATTTGGTTTAGACTAAAAGAACGACATGCTATTGAGGGTTGAATAGAATAGTTCAACAAACTACTTTCTTTGAACAACTAATTAACTAAACAGATCGGTCGAGATTTCCATATCCACCTAATTCTTCCCCTAGATTCACTTTTTTCCATGGTCTAAAGCTTACTTACATCTGTTAACAAACCAAACGCTTCGTAAACTAAGTAAATTATTTAATTTGATGCCCTATACATGTTTGAGTTTAATCAGTTCCGACTCTTTTTCCCAAGGCTGTCACCTAATGGCGAATTGTTGCCCAACGCCTTTTTTTTCTTCTTTGCTTGCTTTAACAACAATAAATATTTGGTCAGTTTGTGTTCACCAAATCGATACGGCAATAATAAATAGAGGATTGCTTACATTACTACTAGAACTTGATGTCATAATTGATTTCCCTTTTGACTTTTTACTCCAATAGGACTTGGTAATTGTAATCAACAACCTAATAGCTAAAAGAAACTGTTGTTTGTTGAATAAAGACAATACTAAACTATACATACACTTCTCGAACGTTGCCTTGGTCAGTAAAGTTGTCACCTTTTTTGAAGCCCGAGCTCAAGAAGACACACATAAACATGTTGAGTACTGTACATGTAATATATATATATATATATATATACTAGAAATTAAGAATCGCGTCCAAGGCGCGAGGATAAATACCCGTATTTTTTGCAGGAGTGATCTTTCTAAATATTTAATGGATAAAAAAAGCATCTTCTATTTTAGCATTTACTACCGTATATACCATTGTCTTGTATTTTTAATCACATAACGAACATATTTTGTTGATGTGACCTTTGCACATAGTAAAACCACATGGTCTTTGACCATTCAAAGGAGAGCCGTGCAGCACTAAAGGAGCAAAGCAAAATGATTTTTGCATGTTCACGTGATCTTATTTCGGCTTATGCATCGGTGGTCAAATGTTGTGCTGCAATATTATTCTCATGTTCACATAACAAAATTATTCAGAAGGCTCAGCTATAAATACAGGAGTTCGACGAAGAGAAAAATCGCCTCAAGCCTCAGGCCACAGAAAAATACCACCATAACATCGTCAGCGAGGGTTTATTCCTCGGTCACCTCTTCTCCTATATTTCTCTGTTGCTTACTCCTAATTGTGTAGCTGCTTTTGTACCACGTCAGTGTACGTGTTTGTAATCTCTCCACATAATAAAGAAGTTCTACCCTCCGGCCCGTGGACGTAGGTCATTCTGACCGAACCACGTAAATCTCGTGTCACTGTCCAAATTTATTTTTCGTCTCGTTTATTTATTATTGTCATTTTCGGGCAAAATAATTGGGATTTCCGCATATCCTAACAAATTGGTATCAGAGCCAACCCGATTTATTTTTAGCCGCCATGACGATAACAAAAATGTCAATTGAAAAGTTCGACAGAAATGTCAACTTTGCAATGTGGAGTCTCAAGATGGAGGCCATACTCATTCAAGACGGTTGCGAGGTGGCGCTTGAAGGCGCAAAGAACAAACCGACCGAAATGAAGGACGATCAATTTAATGAATTGGACAAGAAAGCCAGATTGGCTATTATCTTAAATCTCTCTTACGAGGTTTTACAAGAAGTTGCCACGGAGACGACGGCCATGGGTATGTGGGATGCGCTAAAAGCTATCTACATGAAGAAGACTAAGGAGAACCGGCTATATCTAAAGCAGAAGCTTTACAGTTTGAAAATGACGGAAGGTACTTCTATTCTTTCGCATCTCGATAAATTCGATTCTATCATTATTGATTTGGCGAACGTAGAAGTAAAAGTAACGGACGAAGATCAGGCCATAATATTGTTGTGTTCCCTTCCCTCGTCTTTAAAGCATTTTCGTGACACCATAATCTATGGAAAAGATACGATATCGTATTCTAGTGTCAAATCCGCTTTACAATCGAAAGAACAGATAGACAGGGATATTACGGGAGAAACAAGTGGTAGCCAGGCAGAAGGCCTGTTTGCACGGGGAAGACCAGAAAGTAGAGACGCTGAAAGTAGCAGATCTAAAGAAAGGTCGAAATCCAGGTACAGAAATAAAGTCTGTAATTTTTGCAAGAAAAAGGGACACATTAAAGCTGATTGTTTTAAATTAAAAAATAAGGAGAAAAATAATCAGCAATTTAATAAACCCGCCGAAGCTAGTTTAGCTGCTGATGAGAGCGATGGAACTATTTTTGTAGCAACTGCAAATATTGTTAGGTCTGATAATGAGTGGATCTTAGATTCGGGTTGTTCTTACCATATAAGTCGGAGTCAAGACTGTTTTTCCACATATGAAAATTTTGATGGTGGATATGTCTTAATGGGAAATGATGCTCCGTGTAAAGTTGTTGGTAAAGGCACAGTTAGGATCAAGATGTTCGACGGAATCATCCGAACGCTCACAGAAGTCAGACATGTTCCAGATATGAAGAGAAATCTTGTCTCTTTAGGCACACTTGAATCTCAAGGGTGCAGGTTCTCAGGTGAAGGTGGAGTTTTAAAAATTGCCAGAGGTGCCCTCGTCGTGATGAAAGCTTGCAGGTCTGGAAATTTGTATATTTTGCAGGGAACTACCGTTACAGGTTCCGCTGCAGTTTCGACATCCCCGGAGGTTGATACCACGCGATTATGGCATATGCGACTTGGACACATGGGAGAAAAAGGCTTGACGATTTTGAGCAAGCGGGGCCTACTTTGCGGTCAAAGTACAGGTAAGATGGACTTTTGCGAACACTGTATTTTTGGGAAGCAGAAACGAGTCAGCTTCAATTCGCCAGCAGTCCACAGGACGAAAGGTACTTTGGACTATATTCATTCTGATGTATGGGGTCCTTCTCGTGTTCCGTCCAAAGGTGGTGCAAGATATATGTTGACTTTCATCGATGATTTTTCGAGGAAAGTTTGGGTCTATTTTCTTAAGCAGAAAAGTGATGTTTTCTTAACATTTAAACAATGGAAAGCTTTGATTGAAAAGCAGACAGGAAAACAGATCAAGCGGTTGCGGACAGATAATGGCTTAGAATTTTGCGGAAGTGAGTTCAACGAATTCTGCAAGAATGAGGGAATTGCTCGACATCACACTGTTAGAATGACGCCTCAACAAAATGGTGTTGCCGAGCGCATGAACCGGACGATTTTAGAGAGAGCTCGATGTATGATCTCCAACGCTGGGTTGACAAATGATTTTTGGGCTGAAGCTATCGCCGCAGCATGTTATATTGTCAACTGTTCACCGTGTTCACCGATTAATTTCAAGACTCCTGAGGAAGTATGGTCAGGTACTCCTGCTGATTACTCCAACTTAAGAATATTTGGGTGCCCAGCTTATATGCACGTAAACGAGGGAAAGTTAGAGCCTAGAGCTAAGAAATGTATTTTCCTTGGTTACGCTTCGGGGGTGAAAGGATATAGATTATATAATCCTGATCCCAAGTCACCCAAATTTGTAATTAGCAGAGATGTTACATTTGACGAGTCTTCTATGTTACATCCTTCAAAAGAGTCTACTAATTCTTCTAATCAAGAAAAGGAGGATAGTGTACACAGCGAGGTGGAGCTCGAGATCAACAAAGATCCTTCAGATGACCCTGCTACGAGTTCAACATATCAGAATGAACCAGAACATGATTCAGATCCTGTTGAAGATGAAAGCACCGAGCAGGAATATTCAATAGCCAGAGATAGACAGAGACGGGAGATTCGACTACCACAGCGGTACGTAAATTTAGTTTCGTATGCTTTATCAGTGGCGCAAGAAACAGGTGGAGGCTACGAACCTTCTACCTATTCGGAGGCAATAAGCGATGATAATTCTGATAAGTGGTTGGTAACGATGAATGAAGAAATGGAGTCTCTGCACAAGAACGGTACGTGGATTCTTGTGCCGCCGCCGAAGAAAAAGAAAATAGTCGGATGTAAGTGGGTCTTCAAGAAGAAAGAAGGTTTATCTGGTTCTGACGATGCAAGGTATAAGGCACGATTAGTCGCGAAAGGCTATAGTCAGGTACAAGGTGTAGATTTTAATGATGTGTTCTCACCTGTTGTTAGACATAGCTCTATTCGTGTATTACTTGCATTCGTTGCCATGTATGATTTGGAGTTAGAACAGCTTGACGTCAAGACGGCGTTCTTACATGGCGATTTAGATGAACAGATTTATATGAAGCAACCTGAAGGCTTCATAGTTGAAGGCAAGGAAGACCAAGTTTGTCTACTGAAGAAATCCTTATACGGATTAAATCAGTCTCCAAAACAGTGGTATAAACGTTTTGATTCTTTCATGTTGGGTCATGGTTTCTCCAGGAGCAAGTATGATAGTTGTGTTTACTTCCGGAAGTTAAATGACAGTTCGTTCATTTATCTGTTGTTATATGTTGATGACATGCTCATTGCGGCTAAGAATCTTGCAGAAATTCACCAGTTGAAGGCCTTATTGAATGGTGAATTTGAAATGAAGGATTTAGGAGCAGCTAAGAAGATTCTTGGTATGGAGATTAGACGTGATAGAGGAGCTGGTAAGTTGCACCTGACCCAGGAAAGTTACCTCAGAAAGGTTTTGGAGAGATTTGGCATGAGCGATGCCAAACCAGTCAGCACTCCTCTAGCTAGCCATTCTAGGCTAAGCGCTGCTCAGTCACCATCATCAGATGAGGAAGAAGCGTACATGGCACGGGTTCCGTACTCGAGTGCAGTCGGCAGTATTATGTATGCAATGGTATGTACACGTCCTGATATTCCACAGGCTGTTAGTGTTGTTGGCAGGTATATGGCTAATCCAGGGAAAGAACACTGGCAAGCAGTGAAGTGGATTGCTCTTCCAGTTTCCAAGTTCAAGCATTGCTTGGACTTGATTGGTGTTTTAAAATTGGTGAACTAGCCCGTCGGGGCTATGGACGGAGGGAGACAAAGATAGTGACTAAAGGTGTTACTAATTAAGGTGGAGTAATCTACGGTACCAAAGGTCAAGGTGGAGATTTGTTGATGTGACCTTTGCACATAGTAAAACCACATGGTCTTTGACCATTCAAAGGAGAGCCGTGCAGCACTAAAGGAGCAAAGCAAAATGATTTTTGCATGTTCACGTGATCTTATTTCGGCTTATGCATCGGTGGTCAAATGTTGTGCTGCAATATTATTCTCATGTTCACATAACAAAATTATTCAGAAGGCTCAGCTATAAATACAGGAGTTCGACGAAGAGAAAAATCGCCTCAAGCCTCAGGCCACAGAAAAATACCACCATAACATCGTCAGCGAGGGTTTATTCCTCGGTCACCTCTTCTCCTATATTTCTCTGTTGCTTACTCCTAATTGTGTAGCTGCTTTTGTACCACGTCAGTGTACGTGTTTGTAATCTCTCCACATAATAAAGAAGTTCTACCCTCCGGCCCGTGGACGTAGGTCATTCTGACCGAACCACGTAAATCTCGTGTCACTGTCCAAATTTATTTTTCGTCTCGTTTATTTATTATTGTCATTTTCGGGCAAAATAATTATCGGGGATTTCCGCATATCCTAACATATTTAAATATTAAAAAACAGTTTTCTTATTAAATAAAATTCCAAAAAAAATAATTATATTGAATTATTATATCAAAAACTTTGTAATTAATGCGTCAATAGTTCATTGTCAATATTAAGACATCGATCATTGTTAATAATGTATCATATCGAAAATAAACACAATAATTTACGTTACCTAAATAACAAGCCTATGGTTAAAGGGGCAATTACGAAATATAACCCACATATTACCGTGATTGGACAAAACGAGTATTCCAATATCACCTTGTTATGTAAAATGAAATATCATTCCAAAATAAACACAATGATGACATATCGCAGTTATACTCACATAATGGTGATAATAGTATTGTAATATTGGATTAACTCGAATAAACATTCCCTAAAAAAAGTACACGGATGGATATTCTTAGTCAGAAAAGAAGAAATATTATTCATAGTAGATAGTAAAAATTAATCAAATTGTTTAAAAAAATAAAATTATTAAGAATAAATAATAATAGTAAAATATGTCAATTTTTTTGGAAGTAAAAAGGAAAAATTATGTCAATTGATAAACGTGCATAAAGATCAATCACAATTTTCCCAATTTATTAAACAGTAGATATAAAATTGGTAAAGGGTAGATAATTATAGACAAATATACGAAGAGTAGGTATGTAAGGCAATATATCTCTAAATCTCACGATAAATAGGCAATGCATAATAGACTACGACCAAGACACTGTTCATTAACCCAATACGCATTTATAATATATGATATAATACATACATATAAAGAGAGGTTTGTTAGGGAAGGAGATATTACCTTTTTATGATTCTCTGCATGCGTTTACACTAAAGTTATCACCTTCCCTTCATAGTTCAACCACTTTCTTGATGATAGAGAGATAGAGAGAAAATGCAATCTTTATTAATATGTCCGATCAATCATAAGAAGATAATACATAGCTTGGGAGGCTAATAATGGAAACCCAAAGAATAGTTGCATTCTTTTTCGTCTTCTTTATATTCACTGGGGTCCACGTGTACGGAGACAACATCGACGTTTCTTCTTCCATATACGCCGGCGCCGGCGCCGGTGGCCATTTTCAATTTTCGAGGTTTCCATTTCGTGACTTTCGGCTGGACTCAACAGCCTCAGCACCGCCGCCCGTGACTGTATAAAGTCTTCCACGATTGTATATCTATGTATATATAATTGTTAATGCTTATTTGTGGTTGAATACGTTGCAGGAAGTTACACCGGCAAGTCAGCCGGCGCAGGCGGTGTACCACGTCACGTCGTACGGCGCAGACCCGTCGTGTAAAGAAGACAGCACGGCGGCGATCTTGAAAGCCATATCAGACGCGCTCAAAGGTCCTGGAAATGGATTCTTGATGGACGGAATCGTCAACCTCGGCGGCGCAAGGGTCGACCTCGACGGCGGCAACTACTTAATCAGCCGCCCAATTCAGTTGCCAGTCGGCGGACGCGGCAATCTCTACGTAAGTCACTCCGAGGGTTTCTATTCCAAGGTCAAAATCTCAGTCAAAGAATTATTATTTTATTTACGCTATTTTTCAATTCTCGACGAATTAGATCGATCCAAGGAGGCTCTCTCAAAGCCACCGACCAATTTCCCACCGACGCCTACTTAATCGACCTATCGCCGCCGACGAAGAACACCTCCGCCGACTACAACTACGAATTCATAACACTGCAGAACCTCTTCCTCGACTCCAACCACCGCGGCGGAGGCATAAGAGTCGTCAACTCCCTGCGGACGACCATCACCAACTGCTACATCGCACGCTTCAACACCACCGGCGTCTCAGTGGCCGGCGGCCACGAAACCTACATAAGCCACTCCTACCTCGGCCACCGCCCGACCGCCGGCGGCGACCCAGGCGAACGGAGCTTCGCCGGAACGGCCATCTCCCTGGAGGGAAACGACAACTCAGTCTCAGAGGTCGTCATCTTCTCCGCCGCCGTCGGAATCTTCGTTTCCGGCCAAGCTAACTCAATCTCCGGCGTCCACTGCTACAACAAGGCCACGGGCTTCGGCGGGACGGGCATTTATCTAAAATCCCCGGGCCTAACTCAGGCCCGAATAACCAACTGCTACCTTGACTACACTGGGATCGTCGCCGAGGACCCCGTCCAGCTCACCGTCACGAACAGCTTCTTCCTCGGCGACGCCTTCGTACTCCTCAGGTTATATTATTAAGTCTGAGAGTTTCAACCTAAAGTTTTGTATTTTTGCCCACACATATGATGTCCTAAAAGTACTAATATATATATATTATGAGTGCCAATAGGAGACAACAAATGGACGGTGAGTATATTAATTGGTTGTGAAAACTTGATTTTCATAATATAACAGGTCAGTGGAGGGCGTGGCGAGCGGGGTGAACGTGGTGGACAACATGTTTGCCGGGTCGGGTCGGGGCGTGGGCATCGTGCAGCTGGACGAGCGGGCGGGGCGGTTCGAACGGGTCGACCAGGTGGTGGTGGATAGGAACGGTGTGAGGGGGATGGGCCTTAGGGCCACCGTTGCTAAGGGAATGGCTCGGGGGAATGGGAGCTCGTGGACCGTGGACTTCGGATCGGTGCTCGTCTTTCCCGACCTCATTAGGCAGGTGCAGTACGCCTTCGTAGCTGAGGGCGGGATTTTTCCGGCTCATGCGGTTAGGAACGTGTCGGAGAATAGGGTTGTGATTCAGTCGAGTGAGAATGTGGCGGCGAGCGTTTATGTCACCGTTGATCAAGGCGGAGGCGGCTGATGATGATGGGAATTGTGGAGACGCGGGAGGTTATATTTTAAATCGGAGAATTTTAAAATTCGATATATTCTTGAATATATGTACTATATTATATACTATTATATTACGCCTCAAGGCTTTATTATAAACGGCCATAAAATTGATATGCAATTTGGTTTTATTAAAAACAAAATAAAGATTACAACACACTACCTTCAATTATTTACCTATTTTACCAACGGGGTTGGTCCAAGTGGTAAGCGGCTTGGTATCGCTTAAGCAGGGTTTCGGGTTCGAATCCTTGTGTATGCAGCAACCCCCTTTGGGAGCCTCACCTGCCGTTACCAGGTACGCGACGCGTGGCGAACCGGATTAGTGGGGGCAACCCGGAACCGGTCGGGTATCCGAAAAAAAAAAATTATTTACCTATTTTACGGTTTACCCCTCTATTTTTAATTAAGACTAACATCATTAATTGTACGAATTTGAGCGTGCAAAATATACTAATCAATCAATATAGAATCTATAATTCGGTTATCCCAAGATTCGCCAAAATCAAAACCGCGTTCGACACACTCTTAATGGGCCCGGTTTAACATTTAATGGGCTGATTTAATTGCAAGTATGGCCCTAACCAACTAAATTAAATACTGTGTTCGTACGTACAGAAAGTGGCAGTAAGATGACATTTATTTAGTTTGTTAACATTTGAACTGCGATTCAATTCATTGACGCCACCCTTACAAATGAACAATATTATATTACTATGCTATGAATAATCAAAAGAGCAACCGCATCCGTCCATTAAAATTAAAATATTATTATGGGTGCCGACATAATAACCTCGTTTCATCAAAACACATGATGTAATAAACACTGCTCTAGACTCTAGTTATAACCCTCCTCGTCTAGTTTACTTCAAATTTCTTTCCCTTCTATAAAATAACTCGTCAGAAGAAACACAGGGTTCTTCCATTCACATTATACTGTATTTTCTTTTCTCTGTTTGATAGTCATCAGATTATAGGCACGTTCTAGCACATGAACTATCGGTCCTACGGTGGAGCCGAAAAAGGTCGCAGTCAAACTATTTCTTTATTAATTAATCTATGACAAATATTGAACATCAAGAAATACTGTATGTATCTGATGTTGTAACTTTAACCACAGATTTGTCGTCACATTCCTTTCGTTTGATGAAAGATTCTTTGTAGCTGAAAATGCTCGTGATAATGATTGATGGCTAATTAGCTACAACTAGGCGTTGAATAGTAATCAAGATAAATATACTACTTTGACTTAGACGAAAACTATGGGCTAAAATAGATGTATAAATTTAATATATATATATATATATATATATATATACATATTTGTGTGGCTTGACTTCACGGATTACATATGGAGACAACATTAGTTAAACTGGAAATCGAGGTCGTCAATTTGCCCGAGACTGATTTAAGCTATAGCGCGGGACAACTTTGTCATTGTATTAGGGTATATATTATAGGTCCTCCTCACTGACAATAAATATTATACAACATATGTCTTATTTGAGATTTATTTCCAGGAAGATCTAAAAGAAAGGATTTGCTGTCCCGCATCGTACGATGCATCCATACATAGCATGTGAGGTGCATTTTCAAAGTACGTACTGTTATTTTCATTATTTAATACCTCCCTGGCCTAGGGTTTCTTACCATAACAAAGTGAGAAAGAATATCTTAAAACTTAATAATTAGAAGGAGATTCATGAACTTGGCACACTTAGCACTATATAAATTATTATATATACATTGATCATTACAACAAGACATTATATTATCGCTCCTCGTACCTCTTAAAGATCCATTGATTCGAGAAAATCCAAAACATGGCCCGTTTAGCGCTTACAATGTGGTGGCCAAGAATGGCCAATAAGACACAATCATCGTCGTCGTCTTCATCAACAAGAAACTGCAGCTCATCGTCTTCATTGTGTGGAATATCGAAGCTGATGAGAAGTAGGCTCAAGAAAAGACACAAACTGTCGTCGTCGTTTTCGGCGAGCTATGATCCATTGAGCTATTCTCTCAACTTCGATAATTTCAGCGGCTCATCGGATGAAGATTATTACTATAAGATCTGTGCTTTCTCTTCGAGGTGTGTTGCTGCGCCGCCCAAATCTTTCGATTGCAGAATCTTGGTCTCCACTTCTCATTAGTTACATATAATATATATATATATATATATATAGATTATTGTAGCTTCTCGGCAATGGGTATAAAGCTGAGATTTTTGTCGTATTTACTGTGTTTTACTAGTGACCCTTTTAATAGTGAAACTCTTGCCATGGTTTGACGGAGATTGCCGACGGCCACCGACTTTTTTTTTGTTCCTCAGATTTATTGTGCATTTGTCAAATTGTGGCGAACGATATGCATATGATCGTAAAAAAAACAGTTTGATTATAGTATATGTTTTATATAATACAACGCACTAACAAATTACAATTTTACAACCCCATCTTGTTTAGGTTTCGTATTCTCGAAACTACTTTTTAGTAGCTGAGATCCTCTATTCCAAACATATAAGTAGGAGCTAAGTGTCAACTAAAAAAACATCTAACTAGGAGCAAAGTGAGCACACTCAATTGGGCATGGTCATCTCTCCACCTAACAAGAATTGGTCCAACAGCATTAAAGCTCTAGCATTAAAAAAGGAAAAGATAATTTCATTGTTTAAAAAAAAATGAGGACCGCTAATAAAAATTAGGACAACCGCCGTTGGGTTTTCATTCACTAGAATATCACAGACAAAACAAAAGTTAAATAAATCTAAAATTAGATATGATAAAAGAAAACCCGAAAACAACATCCCAACTACACAGAGACTCTAAAGACAATCACGCGCGCGTAAGCTCACATCGTCCAATACACGAGGTTGAAACGCGCGCGTGTCGTGCATCAAACTAACGCGCGAGTGGCAAACCTTCGTTGACTTTTTTGGCAGACATTCCTACTTCCTCCTCTTCGGAAACTTTCAGGAACTCGAAATAAAACTCGGGCGAACTGACAAATGCTATCTATATGTAGGAGACTTCATTTTAATAATGATACATATACTATATGATATTATGCGCGTGAATGTAAGTAAAAAAAACAGTTGAAGAGGTAAGCGATCATCTAGTCCTCAGTTTGACACTTGTACATAGGGTTCACTTTTCATCAGTATAGAAAATCTTTGATGAATCTATGGTTTAATGAGGATATTCATGTCTTTCGATCGGTACGATGATTTGAATTTCTGCAGGATCATCATCTCATCAAAGATGCTCAAAGATCAGAAAAAGATGAGTGAAGAATCCTTTCAATTTATGGAGTCCGATTAAGAAGAATTCAAATCAAAGCCAATCCATCCATCATGAATTAGCGATTCTTGGGCTCGAACAAAGGGGGGAGAGCTAAAAGATGGAGCAGATGATCGGAAAAGTAGCACTACATGCAAGCCAAGACAAGAACCTCAGCACCGAACAACCCATCATTGATCACAATAGGTGGTCTAGCCAGGACGTAGTAATGAATCTGAACCCGGGTCGACCCGACCCTAACCCAATACCCGTCGGGCCAAGACCCATCCACAACTACTCGATTCAGACGGGAGAGGAGTTCTCCCTCGAGTTCATGCGCGAACGAGCAAATCCCAGGCAGCAACAACCTACGCCTACGCCTACCCCTAACTTCCCCGAGGCCAATATCCAAACCAATCCAATCGATCAGCTTCGAAAACCTATAACAAGTGCGGGCATACCTATTCAGACATCGTTAAGAAACGCAGCCTCGAAGCTCTTGTGCAGCTATGGCGGCAAAGTCTTGCCTCGCCCCAGAGATAGGAAGCTTCGATACGTGGGCGGGGAGACGAAGATCGTTCGAATATCGAAGAGCGCTTCTTGGGTCGAGCTTAGGAAAAGGACGTTATCCCTCTACGGCGAGCCCCATACGATCAAATATCAGCTCCCGGGCGAGGATTTCGATGCGTTGATAACTGTGTCCTCAGACGAGGATGTTCGCAACATGATGGAGGAGTGTCGAGCCCTTGACGACGGCGCCGAAGAAAAGCTGAGGATGTTTCTCTTTCCGAACGCCGAGGTGGGGGAATCTCAGCTCGTCCTTGAATCTGATGGAAGAGGAGTTGATTCTGAAGTTGAATACGTGGCTGCTGTGAACGGAATGGATATTCATGCATCGAGGAGAAACTCGGTTGTTCGTGAGGGCGTGGATGAGTATTTGGTCGGTTTGAGCAAAGAGGAGAAAGCCAGCCAAAGCCTAGCAGAAACCCAATTACAGGACAAGGATTTGCCCGAGAGATCAAATGATTGTGGCGAGAGGAAACATGAAGGTGTCAGTAATAATGTTTCTGGCGATGATGATGAAGATAAGGTTAAGTCGTCGGGTTTGAAAGGTTATTCCGACAACTGGGCTGGCGATGAATCAAACGAAGACAATATTCCTCATCCTGTTTTCCATTCAGAAAGGTTACACAGGGAACAGTCGGGGACGAATCGTTTGTCCAAATCTGGCGATTCGACTAGTCCATGGCTAACAGATGCTACGCACCAGAAGATCAAAGACTTGAATACGAATATGAAACCCATTGTTGAGAACGCTATCGACCTTCCCAAGGCGACGGGCGTGAACCCAACGCATGATGTGGAGAAACTTGTACAGAATTCTAATGTCTTTCACAACCCTGAGAATCCCATAGATAATAAACCTGTGCTGGTGCAAATAGGGACTGCCACCCCGATAATGAGTAACAGAAAAGAAGACGACTCCCATGATAAGGCCTTTACTATCGGTGCTACGAATGCAGTTCATAATGACATCCTCATCGACATCAACGACCGTTTCCCTCGTGATTTTCTATCTGAAATGGCACAAACTGATTTCAGAACTGATCATTCAAGATTAGACGTCTCTTCCCTCATGGATCAAGATCATCACGCCTTTACATCTGCACAGACAAATGCAGATGGACGTCTATCCGTGGACTATGGTTATCCACCTTCTCCAGCAACTGCGAAAGAACCAGCCGATAAACACGATTCAACTAGCAAGGCATCTTCCTTTTCGGCAAAAAGACCCGAGAAGAGCGTTCGCCAAAGCGTGCAGTCGACCCATCCAATGAATTCGAGGACTGCTGAATCTGAGTATGAGGTACTGCCGCTATAGAACTGTAAATCGTTTTCGAACTCTATTTGATATGTGCCTCTATTTAGGCTGACAAGAGAGCAGCCCAACCTAAACACGTCCCTCTTCTTGACTTGAGCCAGGAAGCTCTACAGGTTAGTACCGCACTATGCAAACAAATTACGCTTTCTAACAATATATTCATGTCGACTACTGACACAGTAATCTGCTTACCTCAAAACAGATAATTAAGAACGCAGATCTCGAAGAGCTGAGGGAACTTGGTTCGGGAACCTACGGTACAGTCTACCATGGCAAGTGGAGAGGGTCTGAGGTCGCCATTAAGAGAATAAAGAAGGGTTGCTTCATGGGCCGTTCATCCGAGCAGGAGAAACTGGCAAGTTTCTTCATAAGAAGAAGCACTCCCACTAATGTTTTCGTGATAATAGCCATTTCTTTTTTGCAGGCAGCAGACTTTTGGCATGAAGCTAATATCCTGTCGAAGCTTCACCACCCCAACGTGGTCGCCTTTTACGGCGTGGTAAGAGACGCGCCCGGAGGGACGCTGGCGACGGTCACGGAGTACATGGCGAACGGGTCCCTGAGACGTGCTTTAGCTTCCAAAGAGAGGTACTCAGCCCTGCTTCTTCATTTACTACCATTCGTTGAGAAACTTCGCTCGTTTCTGATCCATGAATCATTCCAAAGGCATCTCAATAAACACAAGCGGCTCCTAATAGCAATGGACGCTGCGTTCGGGATGGAATATCTCCACTCGAGGAACATCGTCCACTTCGATCTGAAATGCGACAATCTGCTCGTCAACTTGAAGGATCCTTCCCGACCCGTATGCAAGGCAAGCCCAAAAACTCGATTAAAATCAGATTGTATACAAAATCACAACACCACCTTCGGATTTTCAATCAAAACAAAACACCAGGTTGGAGATTTTGGGCTGTCTAAGATCAAAAGAAACACCTTAGTGACGGGCGGCGTCCGAGGAACACTCCCATGGATGGCCCCCGAGCTATTGAGCGGCAGCAGCAACAAAGTCTCGGAAAAGGTAACACATTCAGGCATTAAAACAAACAGTTTCGGCGCAGAAAACTTTTAACGACGCAATAATATATCAAGTCGACGTTTTCTCCTTTGGGATTGTGCTATGGGAAATCCTCACGGGGGAGGAGCCTTACGCAAACATGCACTACGGAGCGATAATCGGTATGCAACTGCTCTTTATTCTTTCGTACAGATACAGAGATAAGAAGACATACCTGCGTATATATTTCTTGGCTGATATTATTTGGTCTGAAAATAGGCGGTATTGTGAATAACACCTTGAGACCGCCTATTCCGGGTTACTGCGACCCGGATTGGAGGATGCTGATGGAGCAGTGTTGGGCACCCGACCCGAGGAATAGGCCGTCCTTTGCTTACATTGCCAGACAACTACGGAAGATGTCTGATGCTTGCTTGGTTACCAAAGCCGCACACAACCAGCAATCTAAGGCATGAATTGATTGTGTATAAGATTTCCAGCAATTTTTGAATAACAAGACGTGAAAATGTGTGTGTAGAAATCCATATAATGAAATATATATATGTAGATTGTGGATATCGGGTGAATCGGATTCTTATTTCGCATACATATGATCCGGCAATTATCTTGTAATTCAAGCCCCAATCTCGTTCAACGTGATAAACACAATGTCGAAAAGCAGCTTAACATCCTCAAATGCATGAATGAATGAAATCGACAATGCGGAGAAACACAAAGCAGAAATACTCATCGACAGAAGGGATCGATTCGGTCAGTGCTCAGCATCTTCGTCTTCGCAGAACTTGGCGTACTGATCAGCGTCCATCAAGCTATTCACTTCTTCCGTGTTGTTCAGCTCAACCTTTATGATCCATCCATCTCCGTAAGGGCTCGCATTAATCTGAATCGAGAATTTAACAGACGAACGCGCCCATGAGAAAAAAAGGGCTCTAGTTTAAAAAGGCAAACCATAGTAAAAGACTTGAAGGATGTTTTACTCGAAAGACTTACCAAGCCAGGCGAATTGTTGAGCTCTGAGTTTACTTCGACGACTTCCCCAGAAACTGGAGAGTTGATGTCGCTTGTCGCCTTGACGCTCTCAACAGCGCCGAAAGCCGAGCCTTGCTTAACTTGGGTTCCCTCGTCGGGCAATTCGACGTAAACAACGTCGCCCAGGTGGTCTTGAGCGTGATCCGTAATGCCTACGGTCGCTGATTTGCCCTCGACTTTAACCCATTCGTGGGACTCGTAGTACTTTAAGTCCTTGGCAACTGCGAAAGAGACCGTTTCCAAGATAATGACGATAGATAGATAGATCGAAAAATAAAATGTAAAAAGGGTTCAGAACTTTCTCCTCACTACAACAATCATACATGTCTCAGAAAACTCCCGTGTCATAGAATATTTCGTAATTCACATCCAAGGAAATAAATATCTTCGTTATAGATCGCATAGACAGCACAATCGAACCACTGCAGGTGACAAATCGCAGACACAGAATCTGAGAAATGTGATGGATAACCAATCGGTATGTGTATGTTTTAAAGGGATGAATCAACGTTAGTGCAAACGACAATTGTTAACATGCGAACGATCTTTAAACAAGAAACACATTACAATAACAAATCGGATCATCATCGCAGGGATCAACATATCATCAATAGCAATTATAGCGAATGTATAGCATAAAACGTACCATTGGCGAAGCCTCTGCAGCAGCGAACCGATATCTGAAGGTACGAGGCAGCCCTCGTTGCCCACAACCTCGAAGCCATGACTTCCGATCAAAAGAAAACAAAATCACCGCTTAAGAAAGAGTTTGCGCACAGACAAATTAGCGAAGGAGAGCACGAGCTAGCTTTTGATACGACGGGGCAGCAACGTATTAAGGAGATGGTGGTGGTCTATATTGCAAATTCGTCCTTTTATTTTAGCTTATTTTCTATATTGCCGCACTACTTAACAATACTTTTCATACGATTTAAATATGGAAACTTTTTGGAATTTAAGGATGTTTCTTCAATAAATGACTCACCCACATAACGATTCAATTATTTTATGTTGCAATTGAATTTATAAATGTGTACGGAGACACCCACACTACATCTATTAAGTCACGGATAAATCGACCATTTCTCATTATCTCTTGACTTGTCTGCGATATGACTTGCAGACATTATTCTTATATTTGCATGGCTTTCATGTCTGAAAACCAGGTCATCTAGCAGCTTCAATCACTCATCGCCGACAGCAAAAATGATTCATCTTTACAACCCCCACCTTCTTCAAGCTATGTAGCACCGCGGTACGAAATAATGGAGCATTCGAGGAGTTTAAACATGTAAAGCCGACGAGGATAAAGAAACTTAAAAAGGGCATTCGAGGAAGAATCATCGCCTGGCTGTTGGAAACTGGACAAGAAGACATGAATCAAAACTGGGGAAGAAGACAAGTGAAAAAGGTAGTCATGTTTCCATTGTTGTTGTGATGCTGCGGTATAGTAAATCATATGTGATCATCAGCCACATATCATCAAAAGACTACACAACAAGAGTTAAAAAAGTGAAGACACGACTAAGGGGATGGATGGGTGAGCTTGAAAATTTCATCTTTTCAAGGGGAATCTTGACATCAAATTTGGAATCTTTTACCAATTCCACCACTGATGTTTCATAACCTGCCACTCCCACTAAGCATAAATGATTAACTTAAAAAGAATGAACTCATCTGCTAATCCTCACAAATGGAGTCAAGATCTTCAGCTGTGACGTGCCCGTGTAAGGCATCAGCAACAGTAAACCAGTGAAAGGCTCGCACAAATGGATGGTCCTTCGTCGGCACAGTCTCGTCATTCCAAACAGTCACGTCCTGAAAATTCGCCCTCGCCTGCCACCTTACTGAGCTCATCCCATGTTTTTTTCCCTCCTCACTCGTCTTTCCCAAAACAAAGCCTTCAACGAAAGGAAAATAAAATTAGCAAACAAAATCAACCACAGAGCAAAACGAAAACGCCCCTCAAAGATTACCAGAATACCCCTTCGGAATATGGACGGAAGCACCGTGCAATCTCCTTCCCCTGAAGTACGCTTCTTCAGTTCTCAGCCCATCCATCTCCATCCCTGTCAAAAAACGCAATCGACCAACATGCAGAAAAAAAAAAAGTCAGAATCAACACCATCAGGCTAGCTTACCCGTGGCCTTAGGCTTGAAGTAGTGGCTAACGTCCGTCGGACCATCGTACTTGATACAGCAAGGCAGCTGATGCACCTTGCCCGTTAAATCAACCACCGACGACTCGTCACGGCTCAGATCGACGGAGGCGATTGATGCCGATTCCGACAGCTCCTCAGCTCCGCCGTCCATTCCTCGCTACGTCGCAATACAACGCCTTCGATCTACCGTAAACCCCTTCGTTGCAATCTGTCTAATAAGCCCTAGATATTAGCTTCCCGCGCTTTTACTGCAAGTTACTGCATAATTTGTGAATTTGTGGGAAGAAAGATTTCGTGATGGGCCTCTGCGAAAGAGCCCGTTTAATTTTCTGAGCCCAAACACGTAAATAAGTAATAAAATGGCCCAGATAAAATATGAAATAAAATTTCCCCACAAAAAATGAAATAAATTTAATAAATAAATAATAAAATAGCGGCAGCTGCCACGTGAGCAAAGCAATTAGAGCTGGCTCGGTCTTCTATGTTGTCTGTGTCGAGCACCACGTCTGTCCACGTGGGAGCTGACAACACTTATAGCTATTAGAATATATAACACACGCAAAAAATTTTAATTTTAAGTTAAATAGCATGCAATAAATCGTTTCCTTTTAACCAACGTTGTCCTCTCCATTTACTCTTTTATATTATTGCTTTGATAATTTGTTTAAAATTTGCTCAACTAATAGATTACTTACGTTTGTTAATAGGATATTTACGTTTCAGGCCCCCATTTCATTTTTAATTAGAGCTCAGATCCATGTCAGAAAATTCTTAGTTTTAAGACCCAATTTTTTCAGAAACACGTTATGATCCCCAAATTCCACAGTCTGTGGTGGCACTTCACGGATCGTGGTACCACTTTATGGTCTATGGTAACACTTCATGGGTCTGTGATAAGACATCATGGATTTGTGGTAACACATGTGTCATTTTCTCTAATCCTTATCTATTAATAAAACTGACATACATGACTCTAATTGAAAATATGAATTAGGAACGTGACTCGTAATTTGCGCTTTGTTAAAAGACGTTTCCCTAAAATATTCCGACAGGCTACAATCGAATAAAATATTAAAGTGGAGGCGCCGTACTAGGGTAGGTTATAACGTAAGCACGTGAGTGGGGCTTTTGACCAATTACACGAAAGTGCTTCCTTACGTAATTATTTCTCTTTAAATAAATAGTGATAAAGTTAGGAAGTCGCGGCGGCTAATTCTTTCTCCCCTTTCCTTCCTTCCGTTTTTAATCTTCTTTTTCTTTTAACTTTTTTTCATCATAAACCATAGCTTTGCTTGCTATGACGAGTTCTCACCGCCCACTATTAATTACACGCTATTCGGTGCTTCTGCCTCCCAACTTTTCTTGATTGCAAGATCGATAATAAATTAAAAATATCACTAAATTAAAAAAATTTGACTAATTAATATCTCTCACATGACCTGCACGCGCCAGATGGCAACGAGGCGCGTGTCCTTAAATGAACGTCACCTACCTAACTTCTTAAAAAAAGAAAAGGAAAAAAGAAAATGTAATACAATTAAGCGGCGAGCGTACACGTGAAAGACAAAGTCTGTGAGTCGCACTGTTTATCGAACACGGCCATTTTGTGCCGACGATTGCGGTGACGCGCATGGGGCCCACAGAAATAAACACAGATTTTTTAGGATTTTTTATTATTATTTTTTTTCTTGTGGAAGGAAATGACATTTGGCATTAAATGAGGCGCAACACTGAAAGAATACGCTATCCATTGATCCGTTCTCTTTCCTCAAACTCATTTCCCATTATTAAAGTCCCTTCTCATATATTACACACTCTCTCTCTCTCTTATATCATGGCGTCGGCGCGTGAGGGACACTACAGGGGCGTACGGAAGCGGCCGTGGGGACGCTACGCGGCGGAGATACGCGACCCACTGAAGAAGACGCGCGTATGGCTGGGGACGTTCGACACGCCGGAGGAGGCGGCGCTGGCCTACGACGGCGCCGCCAGAACACTCCGCGGCGCAAAGGCCAAGACGAACTTCCCGGAACCTCCGCCGACGGAACTGAAGCTGGACCTCAACTCCCCTTCCGATCACCGCCACGGCCACCATCACAGATTCTCCGCCGCTCCTCCTCCGCCGTCTAACCGCCTGATCATCCCCGATTTTTCGCACTCGGTAAGGGTCTTCGGGCCCCAGCCTCCTCCTCCTCCGGCGGGAGGGGACGTGGGGTTTGCGCCGCCGCTTCCGCCGCCGCCGTTGAATTTGTTCGGCGTTGTGAAGCGTGGGCTTCCCTTTGATTTGAACGAGCCGCCGCCGTTATGGATGTCGTGAACGGAACGTACCTCTTTCATTTGACGCTCTTATTAGATGATGCTTTTGTTCCATCTTTCCGTCGACGGAGATTTTTATTTTAATTTTTTTTTTCAGTGTACATATTTTGATCGCACGAGGTCTTTCGTTTCTTTGTTGCTGTAATGATTCCCAGATTTGAACTTAACTTCTTTCAAGCTATTCGACATGACATGTCTTTCCTCTCTATTTTTCTTTCGCAATTGTAATTTTATGTAATATACCAAGCTTTGGATTTTCTTTAATTTGCTTTTGCAGGAAATTCGTTCTAAACTAAAATCAAATTATATATGGAAGTTCCATAAATTTCCGGAAAATCATAAATGTACCTGCACATGCGTATTTATTCGTCTCTCTTCTCTCATTTCTACTCTAATCAAAAACAAAATTTAGCTTCCCTTGGAGTTGGGTTGATTTAATTACTTGGAATAACGGATGGTATAATATTACTCATCCATTTTAGATTTTCAACCAAAACCAATAAACCGATCAAGATAAGTACACAATGATGACTTTAATTAGAGCAAAATAACTGCAATTTAAAGGACAATTTAAAGAGTTTGAATAGACCCGTCTTACAGCAGGGTAATAGTAATAAAGACATTAAATAAGTCGCCCATCCATGGGACAAATATTATTGCCCACAATTTGGTTTCTTTCATTGGAGGCTTACAAAGACAGAGGTAGGTAGGGCTACCTAAAAGACGTCAAAATACTTTTTGGTAATGTGGTGGTGGCCTTAATAGGTGGTATTTTAAGCAATAATTAAATATGAATATTAAAATTAATTATCTTATATACTTATGAGATAGATAGATATATATATATATATATAGAGAGAGAGAGAGAGAAGGAAGACTTTGAGCGTCTTGTGGGTCATATTATATTCTTTTTTTTTTCCAAAAGGTCATATCATATTCATATGCCGTCTTTTGAGTTGCTTTCGCCACCTTTTATTTATTTATTTTGATTTTTCTTAAATTTCTCTGTCTTCCTTGGAATCTGTCGGCTCCCTTACCACCATACAATAGAATACACCACACCACACTTACAACCGTAATCATTAATACAAATCTTATCTAAATCATCTATGTCTGACTAATTCAATCCTCACCCTTCTTTCTGTCTGATTAAATAAAGACTTTCATTTCGCTTTAAAAGATTTGACTATTTTGAGTGTATATTAGATTCGGATTTGTATACGATATCAATTACTAGACACCTCCCCCTTTCCTTTATCTAGGACCAATACCATTTATAAATAAAATACGGTCATATAGCTTTAGTCTAAGTATGTATTCGCTATTAAATAATCGTTTAATCAACTATATTAGTGGAGGATAAAGATAAGGAAAGCTATGCAATTTGGGTTGGTTCGCGACACATCCTTTCAAATAAATAGGTTGTATGTATTTGACTTTATTCTTGTCGCCATAGTCCATTATGTTATGAATTAATTTAATTATAGGATTGAAACATGGATAATATTAAATTTGATAAGTCTGATAGTATAACTGTGATAAGGGATAATAATTAGAAAATACGAACCAATAAATAATATGGCAATGGTGGTCAATAAGGTCAAGGATCAATGATTCAACATCAATCATGGTTTATTTAGACTAATTGCTAAAAAAATGTCGCAAGCGAATATTTCCGGTGTCCCTATAAAAGTTAGCTTTTAAAGTAACAACGACAGCTGGCCTTAATAATCTGCATCAATGGCATAATTACTGTTGCGATTATATCATAAATTTACTTTTCCGTAACCGTAGGTAGATGATGATACTACTACTAATAATAATAATAATAATAATAATAAAAAAAATAATAGTTGAAATTATTTATGATTATTACGTCCAATATTCAGTTAGCATCAGACACGTTTTGGAAAAGGTCCAAATATGCATTCACATTACGTATCCGGCGATGGTCCCGATCGCCTAATCAAGTGATGATGATATTAATTTTTATTATTTCCTTTTTACTTAAATGTAAAATATAGATGCGGGATGAAATATATTCTGCAAAGGTCATTAACAGAAGAATGATATTTAGTAATATGAGAAGGGAATGCAATTTTTTTTCTTTTTCTTTTTTTTTTCCTGAATATCGAATTAAACTTTATTATAGTCAGATGCTATATGTATTTTCATTTTTGAGATGAAATAAACCCTTTTTCAGGATGTGTGACATGTGGTCATGGGACTCGACATTCAATTCTACATCTAGTAGAAATGCTGTTGTTACACAGTTTCCGTGTCATTTCCTAGCGCACTTTACAATTTATATAGAAAATGATTTTAGGATTATCGAAAATATAACATGTGGATATTTTTTATCATCATAAAATAAAGAATAAATTAGATATGTATTTACTTTTATCATATAGATCACGTGAAATAACGATGATTTTATGATTTGGTGGAATATAGAATTAAAACAATTAAAAAAAGAAATGTGAACCAAAAAATTTACTCCCTCCGTCCCCCTAATTTTATCACACATTTCCATTTCGGTCGTTCTAATAATTTTATCACCTTTCCTTATTTAGCAAAAACTATCGCAAACAATCAATATAATAATATTAAATATTGGTTAAAAGACGTGTTAAAATATACAATTTTTTACTTTTTCATTGTATTTAATAATAATGACACCGTAATTTGTGTGCCCATCATCTTATGTGATAAAGTTGGTGGAACGGATGGAGTAAAATCAGACTCCCCTAGTTTTTTGACACGGAGGGGACTAATTTCGTGCGGTAGGAATGTAGAAGCGCGGCAGTTATTATTAAGTAGTTGCGGGGTCGATTCGAAAATATTGAAATTGAGTGTGACTTGACTTGTGAGATGTACGTTGGAAATTAATAATTTTAGTTTAACTATTAAAGAATAGTGAAAACTACGTTAATGCGCCGAGCATTAAAGACGATAGACTATCCAATCAATGTGTGCGTTTGTGTGCGTCGCTTTTGGTAGTTGTACCCAACGCAGCCGACTCAACCTCTCCCTGTCGTTTAATCAGCAGGCAACTAAATAAATAGATCTTATAGATTACGCTTTATTATTTAAATAAAATAATAACGACTCATCATTAATTAATTCTAAATTTGATGGGCACTACACTATCTATCGCTTTGCTTGTCCTGACTAAGCCAACGTTCTTGCCATCTAAGAGCTGCATCATCTTTTTTCCTTTTGTTGCTAGAATAATTACACTATCTTTATTAAGAAATTGTTACATACGGAGAAAACCTATTTTATCTTCCTTAAATTAAAAGTTGACGGCGTTAGTTAGACGTCCCCCAAAAAGCTCTTGCTTTCGACATCCGCCCCTTTGTGGGGCCCACGTCTCGCCGCTTCTTCACTAACATTTCACGCGTAGCTCATTGGCCCACGCGGCGCCTTTGACTATGTAACTTAAAAAAAAGAATATCAGTTAAATATCACGAGTAATAATTATGTATGTAGAACAACGCGACATTTATTTCGGTGTTGCTTCAAAGTTTTGTATTTTCATTTTCCTATATAAATATTTCGATTTAACTACGAAAACGAAAACATAAATTGGATCGCAGGCTATTGACGAGACGGTGTCTCCGTAAACGTACGGATTACGGACCAAACCTTTTCGACCCGATTTTCACGGGTCAAGTTCGCGGGCGGCGTCTCTCGTGCGTAGCGGCGGCGGTCGAAATTGGTAATAAAAAGATCAAATATATCGCTTTTTATTTACACCACACCATCATATAACGCTTACGAAATTCAATCAGATCAGAACAACATGCCGTTGAAAAATAAGGAAGATATAATTAAAGTTTCTAAGCTTAATATCCATCCGAAAGAAAAATGTTAAATTAAAAGTAAATCGAACTAACGCCTTTCAAAACGCCACACCAGTCTCCGGCGGCGGAGGCAGGTTCAGATCCAAGACGAAACCCACGGGGACCGGCGTGCTCGGCCGAAAAACACCCACCACGGCGGACACCGACGCGTCCGACGTGCTGTTCTCCGCCGCCTCGAAGACTCGCCTAACCCCGTTGACCGCCTGCGCCCGAACAACAACCGTCCTCTGAAACGGCGGAACCTCGACGGTGGCTGGGACTTCCGGCGACCACCGGAAAGTTCGTCTTGGCCCTGTGCCCGCGGAACCGCAAGGAGGCGGCGTCGTAGGCCATGGCGGCTTCCTCCGCCGTGTTGAACGTTCCCAGCCAGACACGTGTCCTCTTGTTGGGGTCTCTGATCTCCGCCGCGTACTTTCCCCACGGTCTCCTCCTCACACCACGGTAACGGATAACAGAACCGCCGCCGCCGCCTCCGCCGGCCTTCGAGCGATCAGCCGCCTTGGTCGTTGTCCTCGGAGGCATTCTTTTTATTTTTTCTCTTTATAACATTTACGTGTGTGTTTTGTGCGTACGTGGACCGATAATCAATGTACTTAATAGAAATGTAAGAGAGAGAGAGAGAGAGAGAGAGATGGTAAGCTTTAAGTAATAGTTTTATTACTTGGAGAGGGAGATTACGCTGGCGGCTTGACAAAATGTTGTGTGTGAACGGCTCAATTTGTTTGACTCTTAATTTTTGGACTTTGTGTAACCATGTTTTTACTTTACCCATTTAATGGTTGGGTTAATAGGAAAATTCATGTTATGCCCATTCATTTAAGGCTTTTTTAGTTGGAATTCAAATTTATTTTAATTAGGAATTCATGTGTTTAAGACTTTATCAGTTGCTATTTCATTGGGAAAAAGGAACACTAATAAAAAAACCCGACCCTTCAACTATACCAAATTTCATGGGATAAAGGAATACAAACATACATATTGGATATAAATCAATCTATATTGAATTGCCGATACGATAAAATCCAATTGATTGGATGCACAAAGTACTTTTCAATTACGGTTGCTACCCATGTGTTTAAGATTTTTTCAGTTGGTTCTCAAAATATTATTCAATTTCGATTGGTATGGTACCCATGTGTTTATGGCTTTTTTCAACCGGTTTCCAAAGTGTTTTCAGGACAGGCACCACTAATGCACGCGTCGTGATTTTAAATGAGATTTTCTAGACGTAAAGCTCACTAATTGCTAATGGGATTCTCAAATTGACCAGAAAAAGTTCGTACACCTAAAAATCACATTTGTGTTAGCTTTTTAAAATCACGATATCATACAAAAGTGGTCCTGACAGATAGAGACATAGACACGGGATTTATCGCAGGCATTGCTCAAACTGCTCAACATGATTTGGATCCTAATAGAAATTGAAAAATAGTTTGAGTGCCAGATAGAAAAATTTCAAACATGTGAATACCTATTGAAATTGAAATAAGTTTGAGCAACAGAATTCCTAAACAAAGTAATTTTAAAGAAAATATATGTAATTGTAAAGCAAGACATGACGATGAAAGGAAGCGGAAAGCCTAAGCTCAGTAAGCATTTGACACGTGGGAGATAAACAAAAATAATGGGGACAACAACGAGTGTGAGTGTGGACCAAAGCAGTTTCAGATCACATGCGCGACGCGCACGATGCGTCGTCTACTCCACGCGCATCCCTCTTTCTTTTTTAAGACGAGGCCCATTCCCAACCGTACAAACACCGATACTAAACTTTACTTTCGCTGTTTCGATTCTCAAAAGAGGTTCTACGAGACATATTTTCATGAGATTACAAAGTCGATAGTTGTCATAGATTGACAAATCATAGAATTAGGGAAGGATCAAACGCATCTTTGTATTGTTTGTTCGTCGAAAAAGATACATAAAGGAGAAGCTTCGTTGTGAAAAATATTCAAGATTTAACTAGAGGCTTTGTCTATACTCCGAGCTCAGAATTCAGAAATTGGGGGAAAGATTATTACTAGTAGTATAACGTTGCATATAATCCAGCAAAGCAAGCTCCACAAATCAATTCTACATATTTATTTTTCAAAAATCGAGTGAATAATTGCGATAATGATATATACAAAATTGCGACGATTCTATTCCACCCCCAATCCGAATCCATTTTCTTTCACCACGCAGCAACTCCCAAGAAACTGCAAAACCAAATAATTAATTTCATCAAGAAAAAGAACAGTCGCATAAAACTCAGACCCCATATGATTCATTTATATATATCATCACGGCCGCAGAAAGAACCCCATACCATATCAATCAATAATCGGTAGTGAAATAAATAGAAAGGAAAAACATCGGAAAATAAATGAACTTTTTCTTTCGAGCAAACCTCGTCGTACGAATGGCGAAATTAGAAGAGAGCGCTCGAAAGAAGAAATTGGCTCCGTGTAAGAACATCACAACGCCCGCACATCCCAGAAGGAAAAATTCGAACATTTTCCTTCTTTCTTATGTTATGATCTTAAAATAATAATGATAGGATCTGGGGAAGACTATCAGTTGTAGATGAATGGAAAGCTAGCGGCTTTGTTTGCTTTCTCTCCTATCTACATTTATTAAATAAACAGACGAATACGAAAATTGTTTATTTAATGAATTTTTATTAGTTGGGCATGAGATGGGTTGGGTGGGTTTGGTACTTTATTAACGTTGGGGGTCAAGTCGCGTGTCCTTTTGTATTTGTGGAATACCCAATTGCTATTCTCTATCGGCGAATCTACAGAAAATACCCGTTATATAAAAAATTTGCTAACTCAATTCTCCGTCAGACATTTTCAATATAAGTATCAATTCAATTGTATGTACCATTTTTCCAGTCTTGACGTACCTTTTTATATGTGTATTACGTACCATATCACGCGTTTATATGGTACATCGTTTCTATATGCCATCTTAGTGTGTTATAATGTACTACTTTCTCATTGTATTATGTACCACATACATTTCTCTATATCTATGACGTACTTGGGGAGGAACAGATACCAATGTGCAAAAAGATTATTCTAATAGGTAAATACATATAAAAAAATCTACCAGGATACTTACTTGCGATTTTTTTTATATAATGGGTATTTTACGTAGATTTCCCTTCTCTATTTTGTTATTTTTTTAGGATATTTAGTTTTCGATATTACTCTAATAAATGGATGGGTAGAATTCGCATATGTTGTGGAATATGATCATAATTACTGAACCCACAAATTATCCTAGGGTAAATTCCTTATCAGGCTCTGCCAGTAAATTAAACTTCATGTTCAGTACCCCTACGAAAAGTCTTCCTGTTAAGTACCCATCTGCAAAAAGTTGTGTGTTTAATACCCCTAAACATGGAACGGACGGAAATACCCTTTCTTGATATTAAATTGGACACATACCAACCGTTTTGATTATTATACCAACTGTTATTCTAGTTATACCAACACAATAATGTTAAATTGGAAATTATACCAACTGTTATCGTTATTATACCAGCAGAATTGAACCTAATAAACAGATGGTATAATTTACTCAGTTTCTGGTATAATAGCAAAATTAGTTGGTATAATCTCCAATTTTGTTGTATAAAATTAATATAATAAAATTTATTGGTATAATAACGAATATAGATGGTATAATAACGAAAATATATGGTATAATTTTCACAATTTCTGGTATAATTGCAAAATTAGTTGGTATATTATTCAATTTTGCTGTACAAAAATTAAATAACAATATTTACTGGTACAATAACGGAAATAGATGGTATAATTTCCTCAATTTATAGTATAATAGCTAAATTAGTTGGTACCAATTTTGCTGTATAAAATTAAATTAACTTTATTTATTGGTATAATAACTGAGATAGATGGTATAATAACGAAGAGTATGGTATATTTCCACAATTTCTGGTATAATTGCAAAAATTAGTTGGTATGTTATTCAATTTCGCTGTATAAAATTAAAATAACAATATTTATTGGTATAATAACGAAAATAGATGGTGTAATCTCCTCAATTTCTGGTATAATAGCATAATCAGTTGGTATAATGTCCAATTTCATTGTATAAAATTCGAATTATAATAACGTAGTATAATGTTGGAACATTTGGTATAATTTCTACAAATTTCTGGTATAATTTCAATTTTATTTATATAATAACAAGTTTTGTTGGTATTTCATGTGAAATAATTTATTCAACTTCAATGGAATATGTGAGACAGGGTATTTTCGTCTTTTTAACACTGAAAAGACCTTTTAGGTACTGAACATGAATAAATTTTCAAATAAGTACTTATAAGGAAGAAATAATTCAAGTTGTATTTAAAAGGAATTTTAAACTTTGACAGGGACTGATAAAGAATTAACCCATTATCCTATGGGATTATTTATTTGAGTAGACGTATATATGACCTGGAATACATTTGGTTGAGATATTCCAGCTGCAATTATTCAACTAAAGTCCAACTACTACGATGTAAAAGTGGGTCAGTCTCGGTAAGTACTCATAGACGATGACGTTGTTTTCTTAAATTATTTATCCAATCATGTTGTTTTATTATACTCGATCGATCGATGACGCTAATTTTATCGCATTTTTCCATTTCGTGTGCCCCAATAATTTTATCACATTTTCTTATTTAGCAAAAACTATCATAAACAATCAATATAATAATATTAAATATTCTTAAAAGACGTGTTAAAATATACATTTTTTTACCTTTTCATTGCTCTGTATTATTATAATAATGCCCCCTTAATTTTGCGGGTCCAGCAACTTACGTGATAAGTTGTTGGGATGGAGGCAGTGTAATTTATCCAATCATATAATTGCTGAAACAGCTTTCGTACCTTGTGGCCATGGGATAACCATATCGCTCTTTTTTTTCCCTATATTATTGATATAGTGGGATCGAAATTAAGTGATGTTTAGATTCGAGTCATTTGAAATTAATAGTTATGATGGAAAACACTTGATAAAATAATATCAAATTATATTGAATACCGCCGCCCAAAAATGTCACTCTTCAGGATCTTTCATGGCCACAGTTTTTTTGGCGGTGGGCGAAGCTTATTAAAATTTCCCACAAGAACAGAAAAATAAAATATTCTTTTTCGGCGTGTTTGTTGATTTTTCTGTTTTTGGTCGGTACGTCTTCGCTGAAAAATTAAATTTCGTTTATGTTAAGCTGGTCTCCGGCCCGGCCCGGAAAATCGGTGAATTACCGAAATCAATGGAACAACGGCACCGAAGTTAACGGAAACATCATCGACTCATTACAACAATGACTCTAAACGCGCGATATATAGAAGTGAAAATATAATCAACAAAAGGATGTCGTCATATAACAAACACTCTTCTTAATCTCCGACAAGACGAAGCGAAATTATTGAAACTCGTCGAATTGTTTCAATTTAATTACAACAAAGATGAAAAAAAAAAAGAACAAGCCAACGCCTCCACTGTGTGTCTCTAAGTGACAGAGAGAATCCTCAGGCTGCTTTAGCTTGCTGCAATAATCCCAACGATAGTATTTTGTTTAGTTAAAAGGGGATAACTGAAATAACTAACTTTTAACGGTCAACTGAAATCCCAACTACGATAGAATGTTAGAGAATTTTAATCACAACTTACTCGCTTCTCTTCTTCCATTTTAGCCTTGATGAATGAATACGCTGCAACTCCAGCTATTGCAATGGAAGTTCCAATGCCAGTTTGCAGTGAGATCTTATTACCTACATAGCAAAAAAAGAAAAAACATGAAATCAAATTAAATAAAAATAATAACTTAATACCATCAAACAGATTTTAATTTGGCGTCCTCACCGAAGACCAAGATTGAGAATCCGATAACGAAAACACGCTTGAGAACGTTCCCTACGGCATGAGTCAGCGGCGCAACCCTCTCGAGGGTGTTCGTCGCCAACTAAATGGGGAAAAGAAAGAAAGAAAAAAAAAAATTGGTTCTCGAGGCTTTGTGCAAAATGGGCAATGGAAGAAACGGTTAAAGATTCGATCTTTTTTTTTCCTTTTTCGAACCTGATTGTAGAGGTGATAGAACATTCCGACCCAAAAGAGATCGGTGACGAACTTGGTGGTCCCCACCTTGGCTATGGCGTCGTTAAAACCGCTCTGTAATAGCTGAGGTCCTTCGAACTGCGTATTATTTTATTACACGACAAATGTTATTACAGTGATTAGAAAGAAACAGTGAAATAAGTAGAACATAGACAAATCTTGACTTACGATTATGGCTGGTGGAATACAGACAATTAGGGCGATGATTGATATGTAGGCATACAAGTTTGTGCTGTCCATGTCGGTCTTTAAAGAGACATTAAACGATGATTCGAAAATTAGATATATTCGATAAGCAAAGACATCAAATTTAGACAGTTCAGTAAGAAAAGATTTTACCATAGCTTTCTTGGAGTAAATGCTCCTATAAGTGAACGATATGTTCGAAATCATAGCGCTGATAAAACCCGTCCAGTTGAAAGACAGCTCGGTCAACGACGCCATTGACACACCTGAGATTGAATCGAAGCTCTAAATCTTGGAACTATGTAATGTCGAAGTACGTAAGAGAAATATTCAGATAAATCTTTTTACCAAGAACGACGGGAGCCAAAGACAGCCATAATGTCAGGGGTATATGCTGTCCAAGAATGAACTGAGAAGCAGCAGCATTGAAGAAAGGCTCGAGGGCTGAAAATCCCACAAATCAAAAAGCCATAAAACAACACATTAAATCTAAGCATCGGAGCAAATCAAGACATAAAATCCTCACGCATTGCGTCGAGATATATATTAAGGCGTCACCTTTAACCGTGTGGGTGAACGAAACAGCCACTGCAGCGAAAGAGACGTTGCTAGTTACATGTCCTAAAGCATGGCATACTCCTACAGGAATCAGCAGCTTCAATAGGTTCGAATCAATCGGCTGCGTAATGAACGATCAGATATTCGAAAACTATCATCAGTTGTCTCATTATACGAAAATTGCAGATCATAGTAAGCTTCGAAAGGCAACTTACGGCTCGCTTAGGTAGGCCGACGGCCCAGCTCAGCAGGCAATAGATTACACCGACGAATAAATGTATCACAGATACGAAACTGCGCAGTAGTGTTTAACTAAGGATCACTTGTAATAATGTCTAAGGAGAAATGGTGTAAGAGAGGAATTTGCTTACTAGGGATATGGGAAGTAGTTGTAGATCTTCTTGTTAAGTATGTTGAAGATCACATTCAGAAAATACCTGAAAGTTAGACAGTATGTAGACAACAATGGGACTTAATCAAAACATTCAACTTTTTTTTTTTTTCCTTTTCTCTGAATTTCTCAACTGGCAATTAACATAATTGGGAAAAAGGGTGTCAGAAATTTCACCAACCACATGAAGAAGAAAAACCCAGTGACAAGCGCGGGATATTTCTTCAAGAACCCAACCTCAGTCCTGCGACGAAATAAAAGAAAAGAAAAGGATTAGGAAAAAATACCTCAGCGCAATCCACGCAAGAATCGGAACCTCACCCAGCGCTGTCGCCGCCGTCGGACGGCGCCGAGGATGCAGCGGCGGAGCAAGGACGGAGAACACCGCCCCTCATCGTCGGAGAAGGAGAAGCTTCTAGCAGAATCGATGGACGCAGCTGCCTGGCGCACACCAGATTTCCGCCGGCGGGGAGTCCCCCGGCGAAGCGAAGGGAAGGGAGGGAGGTGGGTCCGGCGATCCTGGAGGCGGGTTTAAGTGGGACGGCGAGGCTTCGGACGGTGGCGCCGGCGAGCACGCGAGACTCCATTGTTGTTGAGGTGGTTCTTTTCTTTCTTTTGGTTGGTTAATAGTGTCTTAAAATTGCGCGGGGATGTGGTGGAGAAGAGGTTTTTAGGCTATCTTCTATGTTCTGTTCTGTTCTGTTCTATTCTATTCTATCCCTTCTTCGATAATGAATGGTAAGGAATTTGTGATGTGTTGGACATTACCTTATCTTTGTAAATCTTGTTTCTGTCCAATGATGTTTTAAATATCCTTATCATATTTTCTTCTTACAGCTAATGTGCTTTCCTTTCATTCACGGACAATATATGATATTTTCGGAAGATGGACTGGCCTTTACATTGAAGGTGAAATAGAAGAATGATATAATACTTCGAAATTATGTCAATTACTACTCTATGCTGCTATCTATGCTAAGTAAGCTCTTGATATTTCCGAAAGGAAGGCCTTTACATAAATAGGTACGAATTTATTTGTACTCTTTGATGATCGTAGATTAATATGATGAACAGAGGACGTTACTCACAAGGCAGTGGGGATGTCGGAATATCTCATTGCATGATTAAATTACAGTACGCTCATACTTGGTGCAACTAATAGTGAAATAAAAAAAAAAACAATAAAATTTATAATGAGATAACAAAAAATAAAATTTATAATCGTGGCACAAAAGATGTCTACTAATTTTGGAAATATCAAAACCGTATTGTAGAGAGTAGCTTTGCTTTAATATAACTTTAATATTAAGTGCCATGTAGTGAGTGGTTTTAATCATTTACATAGTGGATGGTTTTTAATTTTGTTAAATATTTTAAATAGATAAATTTTGACAGTAGACAGCATAGAAGAATTTGAGGCTTAATATACTAAGTAGAAGATATTTACACTGTATTTAGTCGGAGCACTGGTGAAAAAGATAAATAAATAATTATGTAGAAAAAAACATGATTTCCTAATGGGCCAAACCACATGGTTGACGGCCCAATTAAGTTTGAATGGATTCGTTGGGCCAGGCCCAAGATGATTATAAGCCCAAGTGTTAACTTCCATTGGGCCATTGACCCTTTATTCATCATTTATTTGTTTATTGACAAAATTTGTCGCACTCAGCGATATCGTAGTCTCAACGAAATTAATAATTCACTAGTATTTCGGGCCCACCCTACATATGTCTAATAAAAAAAAGTTAATTATTATTAAATAATTTTAATAAGTATATACGAAAAATGGCATTTGGTAGTTATTATGATGTTATGAAAGATATGCAGTTTAATAAGTCTTTTTTAATTTTTTAATAGATGTAGAAAAATTTAATTGGTCAATTGACATATTACCAATTGACCGTTTATCCTAACCCCTCGGCCCTCACCCTTAATATAATACTAGTCACGGCTGCACACCCCAATGTGTGTGCAACCTACACATCAAAATTGTAGCAACAAAATCATAATATTATATAAAAGGTAATACTTGCCAGTTTCTCGGCAGTTCTTATATGTAGTAGTGGGGAGTTATTGATACACCAAATAACTAACAAATTGGCTAGAAATTTTGATCTAATTGATACACCAAATTGTAGAAAATTGGCAGTTTTTAAATGGTCCTCACCATTAATAAATAGTATAGATAAAATAGACATCCTGAATCGAATGTGAACGTTATTTTCAGCTACAACTTTCAGACTATTCCTTTTGTTTTAGGTTGTTCCATGTTAATTAAACAACAATCCAACTGAAATCGAACTTATCACCTATTTCTGAAGATAATGCAAATTATTGTGTTTCGTCGTTTCATTAGTTTCAAATAAAGATAATGTTCACCACCCTTTCCTATTTCTTATAGACATGTATATTAAGCAAACCAGTGGCGGAGCCAGACTGTTAAATCGGTGGGGTCAATTTGATAATTGTACTAAGAATTGGAAATTGGACCCCATACCCACTATTTTTGTAAATTTTCACTCGGGTTCTTTCAGTATAATATTGTTCAATTTTAGTTCTAACGTTACATTTTTTCACCCTAATTATTAATAATTTTTTTCCCAATAGGGTCCAATGACCCCACTGGTTCTCACGTGGCTCTGCGACTGAAGCAAGCGATATATACTCGCCCCATCTCCATGCAAAAATCCGAGTTGTTTCATTCTTTTGGTAAAAGAAAAATAAACTTTCCATTGAAGCAAGAAAAAGCTTTGCAAAAAGAGAGAGACGGTTACGAAATAAGACGTCTCTAAATTAGTAATTTCGTTTTTTTTTTCTGGTTTTTTGCTAATTTAGGAATAAAATTCAACAAAAACTGCAAAACCCGCGACCATACGTTTCAATAAAAGCCCTAACCATTACGAAGCTTCGGATAGAAGCTTTCCGTTTCTCAGCTTCCTCACCAAGCTTTACGTTACATATAAAAATACTCTGAAAATGACAACCATATATATTAATATATATATTATAGCATTTATTGATTATCAATTTATTACATACAAGGATACAATCGATCAAGTGTTCTATTTCAGTTGTCTCTTTCTTCCTTGCAGCACTGACCATTCACCACATATTACTATACCTATATAAATTCTACATAATATAATCACAGTGAATAAAAGAGGATTTAACTCATTATATTAACAAATACACTCTGTCTCATCCACTTGGTCACTTGTTAAGTGAACGAAAAGAATTTCAACAAACACGTTAATGAAAGCGTTATTGGATGGACATTTATGTGTTCAAATAAACAAGGGAATGAAACAGATATAAACTACATTTATTCCTTGTTTCCAAGGAATTATTACCACGGCATAATTCAGAATAGTCTAAATCAATCTCGAATTTTACATGGGACAAACACGCATTTCGAGCGAGGCTAATCCTCCCTTAATCTGTGCTTGTAGGGCCTATAGTTATGCAATCTCTGTATAGCAATTATCCTACCAAAATTAATTCATGTTTTATATTATGATAATGAATAAATATAAATATAGACTCACCATGAAGCCATCATCTAGGTGTAGCTAGGTTTAGGAAAGAGAGACCAAACCAAATATATACCTTGCTTCGGGGGAGAAGTATATGCAAAGGCTGTTAAAAGCTTATTAGAAACATATACAGTTTGGTGTAAATATTTCACAGTATGTTACTTTCATATTGGTTGGTACGTATAAGTTATAATAATACATTTATCACATATATATACATGTAATGTAACATCAATATAATGTTAGAAACTTAAGATACACTCTAGGTTGACGCAAGAACTAAACCCTTCCTTAGGTAAAGGAGGTGAAACGTCGTCACAATACATGAACATTGTTGTTGCCCGAAACACACTCTTGTATTTATCAAGCCATTTTCTGATGCATTTAATTTAATAACGGGCATAGATTGCAATAGTTTTACCCCTTCTAGTTTTTCATATCTACCAAAAGCTTATATCCTTTTTCGGTAAGTTTGATTTTTTTTCCTTCGAAACCCTTTCTTCAGTACTAGTTTAATACATATTGAATTGATGGTACTAAATTCCTTTTATTTTTTCGGAGAATTGGTAGTGATAGTGAATTCCATTGACCAGGTCTTCGTTCCGTAGTATGACTCTGTGGGGAAATATCGTGTGTACATAAAATAAAATTAAAAATAAAAGCACGATTTAATCAAAACGGAAAATACATATGAATGTGTGTGTAGGGGGAGTAGTAGTAACTTCAGACTGGATAATATTATATATTATTCTAAGAACAAAGTATTTAATAAACATAAATAAACCAAACTTGACGTCTAAGCAACCTGGGATACATTTTTTTTCTCCTCATTTATTATTCGTTCTTGTGCTGTTCTATCACGTAATATAAGCAAGACAATACCCTTCCTCTCTCTGTCTCTGGTTTTTATGTACAAAAAATCAGCAGCACAGTTCAGAGAGAGAAGACAAAAGGTGCAAGTTCTCAGCTTCCTTCAACAGGCGTCAAAGAATTATTACAAGAAGAACCGATCCTCGGTCCTGAAGAAACGTGATTTGTATAGCGAGAGAGATAGGTCTTTCTTCTTTTGTTCTCTCTCTATATCTTTCTTTCTCTTTTCGTCCCCTTTATATATTCTTCTTGTATACATGTCTTCCATTTTAGCTGTCTTGGTTATTATTTGCTAATTCTTCTATTGTCTTATTATCAGAAAAAAGTGTGTGTGTGTGTGTGTATATAGTCTTCGGATGGGCATAGAGAGATGACATGGTCTAATGGTGATCAAGTTCAAGACTCAACCCTTCAAATCGTCACAGCTAATTGTAATAAAGAAGACAACAAAAATACTACTGTCTCCAATTCAAAAGATTGTCAGGTCAAGACTATAATATGTCCTTCATGTGGACACACCATGAACTTCCAAGAAAAGGTATGTAAAAAATTCTTTGTGATATATATACCACATATATATATATGATGATGATGATGATGAAATTAAACTACAACTAACGAGAATCAAATTAGGGCACTGGGCTTCTTCAAAATTTACCAGGGTTACCAGCCGGCGTAAAATTCGATCCTTCAGATCAAGAAATCCTCCAACACTTAGAGGCAAAAGCGCTCTGCGATGTTCGAAAACTCCATCCCCTTATCGACGAGTTTATTCCATCCATCGAGGGCGAAAATGGCATCTGCTATACTCACCCCGAGAGACTACCAGGTAATATTATATATAATTTCTGATCCAAATTTTATGGTGTTGAGATTTCTATTCTATCCTGTTAATAGATAAAAGAGACAACTTTATCTATTGTCAATTGATTTTAGGCTGAAGCCCTTAAATTTATAATATAGGCATATCTTTGCCTTGTAGGCACACTATTTATTAATATAGCCCGCAAAAGTTGAAGATCTTGTCAATTTATCCGTAATCATATCCGGTCGCCTTTAATTGCATGAAATTAGGAGCAAATATGGCATTTTCTTTCTTTCAAATATGATTTACTTTGTTTTCAGTTGCATAGTATCATTAAAAAAACGGAGATTTCCGTCCTAAAATCAATTGATGATACTCGAGTCTGGTGTGTTGAATTATCATGTGGAATAGAATAGAAATCCCAACAGATATCAATCATACAGTCGTATCGCCGTTGCCTTGTCGACACATTACTTTCTTCTATAGCCCGTGAAAGTGAAGACCTTGCCAATCTATCCGAATCATCTTTGCATGAAATTAGGAATGAATATGGCATTTTTCTTTCTTCAAAGATGATCAACTTTGTTTTAGACGATGCATGATTGGCAGGTGCAGTTGTCTCTTTAATATATTAGTTGAGTTCAGGTGAGTTGAATTATCTGATTTATGAATTATGATAGAATAGAAATCTCGACATATATCATACAATAATATCATATCTATCCACTTAGCTCTATATATGTTGAGGTGAGTGACCACTTTTCCTAAAAGGTTAACCTTCAAGGAAGTGTATCATTTTCTAATCTTATATATTATATTTCCAACACACCCCCTCACGTCAAGGCTGCTTTCTTTATTATCTAGCCTTAGAAGTGTAATTCTCTTAAACGGGTTCACGTGAGGATCCGCTCAGATACCATGCTTAGTGGTCATTTTCCTAAAAGGTTAACCCTAAATGAAGTGTATGATCAATCTTATATATTATATTCCCAACAAATATATAGGAGTTAACAAGGACGGGCAAGTTCGCCATTTCTTCCACAGGCCGTCGAAGGCGTACACGACGGGGACGAGGAAGAGGCGTAAGGTACACACGGACGCCGACGGGGGAGAGACGAGGTGGCACAAGACGGGCAAGACAAGGCCCGTCAGCGGAATCGTCAAAGGCTACAAGAAGATCCTCGTCCTCTACACGAACTACGGAAGGCAGAGAAAGCCCGAGAAGACGAACTGGGTGATGCATCAGTACCACTTGGGGGACAACGAGGAGGAGAAGGACGGCGAGCTCGTCGTCTCCAAAGTGTTCTACCAAACGCAGCCCAGACAGTGCGGATCTGCGAATTATAAGGAGGCAGCACTCGTTGCAAATGCAGCGGTAAGCAGCAACTGTAATATGAACGAGCGTGTTAGGAATTCGAGCGGGATTGGGCTCGTGGATTACTACGGCGGCGGCGGTAATAATCAGAGCCCTTCGTTTATTGGGCCGTTCGATATTCCAAGTTTGGTCGTTGGAGGGGATGGAACGACGTCGTCGTATATTCACTTGCCTTCGAATGCAAGCAAAGGTAATAAGTGAAGAATGTGGTTGGTAGGGTTTGTTTAACATTGATTGACTAAGAGGAAAGATAAAGAAGAAGCACAAAGGCTTTTGCCACTTAGTAGAGAGGTATATAAGTTAAAAGGGATGCCGAGGAAAAGTGAGTGCATGGAATGGAAGAATAAGCTCTACTTCTCTCATTGTAGTTATTAGTACATAATATACTCAAAGCAAAAGCATATATTATATTATGTTATATAAGATATCTATTGTTGACCATTAGTGATCTCGTAATGGTCAGCAGTTTAACATTTGCTAATATTATTATGTAATCGATACACAATGTATACATGTGCTCTGGTGTTTTCTGCAAAAAACGATAACCTATTGTCTTACATATCAATATATACGTTGGTGAATAATGAACTTTCGCTTAATTACTCGCATTTCTTCTGCTCGTATTCACGACTTTGTAATTTTAAGGGGATTTTCACTTGTTACCCTTGTGTTTTAGGATTTTTGAGTTGGTGCTCAAAGTTATTTTTAATCGGTAGGTACACCTATATTTAAGACTTTTCCAACTGATACCCAAAGTATTTTTCAATTCCAGATGGAACCCCTGTGTTTACGGCTTTTTCAACTGGTATTCAAAGTGTTTTCAAGGTAGATACCCATAACTTATAACGGCGTGATTTTAAATGACAAAACGAGTTTTTTAGGTGTAAGCCTTGTTAATTGCTAATGGAATTCTAGAAATGACTAAAACGGTTCCGACACACAAAAAAATCATATTTGTAGCTTTTAAAAATCACGACGTTTATATTAGGGGTATCTACCTCACATTGGACGCCAATTGGAGAAGCATTAAACACAGGGGTACCAACTGAAATTGAAAAATACGTTGGATACCAGTTCGAAAAGTCTTAAACTCAAGGTTACCGACCGGAATTGAAAGTAACTTTAGGCACAAGCTGAAAAAGCCTAAAACACAGGTGTACCAAGTGGAATTACCCTAATTTAATTACACAAACGACCTCGGGTTTTGAAGCCAATCAATATGGTGAAAACAAATCGAGCCGCTCGTGAGCTGCTCGAATTTGACCGAAGCTCGGTTCGAGCTCGAATTCTGTTCGTTTTTAATCAAGTCAAACTCAAGCTAGGGAATGTTCGGTTCGACTCGTCTCGGAGCTCAATTACGTTATATATAGTCTCTCTGTTCCATTATTAATGTCGTTTAAGAATTTTTCACACATATTAATAAATTGATTAAAATGTCTCTTAAATTATATCCCTCATTAATTATGCATACCATTCCTATCTCTCTTTTATCCCTAATTAATATGAGGTGCAAATCTATAAATCACACAATTTTTTTTATTCAAAAACCCAAAACGACATCCTTTAAGGAAAAACATTATGTAGATCGACATTCATATTTGAACAGAGGGAGTTAATATATTATATATCGCGTACGACATAAATAAATAGAAAATTATTGACTTGATTTCCAACATTATCAAATAAATATTTTGATCTAAACTGGAATACTTATTATAAATTGTGTGAGAAATGATAGAACATCAAATGGAGTGTTAAAATTGTTTTTTAAAAAAAAAAGAGGAATGTAGGATGTGTAAATGGACGATGTGTTCATTCACAACTCGCGATCAACTCGGCTTTGTCAAAGCCCGACTCAAATTCGAGTTGACCAAGCTCGGCTCGAGCGAGCTCATCTCGTTAGTTAATAAACCAAACTCAAGCATATCCGAGTTCGGGCTCGACTCGTTTTCACCCCTAAGCCAATGCACCATAATTTTTCTTATAAACCACGTGAGCTCAACTAATTGTTTGTTGATTTGTTCCATTATCTTACATAGGCCTCATGGCAATTACATAGGCCTCATAGCAAAGTAAACAAATGGGCTGTAATGAAATTCTGAGCTCCATTAAAGGATTTCCCTCGCTCTTCTTAAATTCCAAATTACGCTCTCATGATGATTTTCTTGAAATTTTTAATTAAATAATACATAATTAATAATGTAACATATAATCACAATTATTAGCATTTGTTTTAATGTATTTGAATTTGATCGATCCTAAGAGTAATATTTACCTTTTACATACTTAACAATAATACGCATTTCAAACTGACGCTATGATTTTGTCTATTAGAATTTCTTAATTGCAAATAAAGTAAAAAATTACTATTATTATTCAATCAATTAACTATCGTCTTCACTCCTCGTCTTCTGAAGTTAATAAAAGCACGCACGCATGCATGTCATGAAATGGTGTGGCCACACCTCCTTGCCCTTATCCGAAAGATATGCTTCGAATCCGATAACAGTCATTGAAAAAATATTTCTCAAGTATTTTTAGTAAAAAAAAAAATACGCATGGCACATGTGAAAGAACACCATATATATATATATATATATATGATATCAAGCAAACCATTTATTTTTTCCTACATTAATTCAAAGTGATACATCATTATTATATTGTCGGTTGATTGCTACTTTCTATCCACCCTCCAATATTATTATTTTATTGCAATCCGCCTGCTAAAAACCAACCCGACCCGCCAACCCGATGCGAACTGCAACGAAAATTGCAGATTTGAGTTACATTTTTTACTGTTAAGTAAATGGGTAAACACGAACACAATTCAAATATTACGTGGGTCAGGATACAGTTCGAGTTTTCAACCCGAAATCAACATGTTTGTCAACTTATTTAAGCCGAATAATATAAACCGTTAAAATATCCTTAATATAAATAAAATAAAGTGCTTTGATACTTAATTATATTTTGTGAGACATATATTTTGACTTTAATTGTTTCTTAATTATGTTGATGCTTATTGCTTCGTTTGTATATTATTTTCTTTAATTTGAATTTATAATTCGGTCTATCTACTTTGCTTTTTATATAATTTTAAAAATGCCGGCGGGTTAATGGGTATATTTTGAGTTAAAGCATGTTTGATTCGTGTTCGATATTTCAACATGTTCAACTAAACAGGTCATATCAGTGTTGAAGTTTACCCGTTTGTAACCGAGTTGAACCCGAATGTGATCCAACCCGATCTGTTTACCACCCTAATTTGAGAGTATACCAAAATCGCCATTTAATAACAAATTAATGTTGGTTTAAGCATTCATAATTCTCCCTTATTAATTAGTTACCATATGACACGTGTGGCGAGGATCAACCAATCATCTGTCAGATGCCGTAGTTGTCACGAATTTATAAGCACATTCATCATCCTTATCGATACAGCATTGAGGTGATCTGATTTTTCGTTTATTTCAATGATCCTATTTAATACAAAATTCTAAAAATACTTCGCTAGCTGTCAATTTACACATCTCTTGTTTCATGATTGATATAAAATATTGGTTTGTGGTATATAAACTAATTGAGTTAGGTGGCGACATGTGCATAATAAATTTTGAACGTTAGATTTGTATTTTATTGTTCTATGATATTCACCATAAAATGGCGCACACAGGATCTATCTATAGCTAGAGTATTAGATTTTATTCATTTCTTTATTTTCGAATTCTGATTAGAAGATGCTAAACACGTTAGAATAAGACCTTATTCTGGTGATATTATGACCCGATCATTTGATTTTCTCTGAGATATATGATTTTAATCGATAAAACAGAATATGGGACAAAATAGAGCATGCATTTATTTATCATTTAGTTATTGGTAAGTCAATCGTCGTCATCCAACACACGTCATTGGGATTACAAACGTGCCATGTGAGATAAATAGTTCTTGAATCCAAGCGAAACAAATAAAAAAAAATAATTAAAAAGAGAAAAACAGTAATGAAAATTTAATCAAAATCTACGAGACTAACATTTCATGTCATCATAACAAGGGGAGACAAAATTATTAGATAAACTGAACTATATACCAAAGAAATCAAATCAAATCAAAGCCACAAAGCTCCAGCCTTTCTCAGACGCGGCACCAATTCGCCGGAAATATGTGCACCCATTACAGCTTCTACACCTCCGAACAATTCGCCGCCGACGAACACGGCCGGAAACGTCGGCTTCCCGGCGGCGGCCAGCTTCTCCACCTCGCCGGAGACGGCGCCTTCGTTCTCAGCGTCGACGTGGACGACGGTGGGGTTCACGCCTTGGCCGTGTAGGAGGAGCTTGATGACGTGGCACATGTAGCAGCCTGTTCTAGCCAAAACCACCACCGCGTTCTCCGAGAGGAGCTTCTTCAAGTAAACCGACGCGGCGGTGCCGACGTGTTCCCCGTCGGAGGTGCCTTCCTCGTCGGCGGCGGCGGTTGTGGGGAGCCAATTTTCTCTGAGGGGAAGCGTTTGTTGCATGGTGAGAAAGAGAAGAAGGGAGTTCATCTCCGTGATTCGCCTGGTGCGTGTAATTTATATATCCACGAACTTTTATGAATTACGCAAATGACCCCTGAAGTTTCAGAAACTATGGAAGTCAACCCACGAAAACAGCTGCTGAGGTTTCTTTTTAGTTTCAACTATTCTTTTGGAAATCATATTTATCAATTTATGGGAGTTTTTTGCAATATTGCGACTAGTGGGGGCAGTTGTGCGGCGTCAACGTTAACGACCGTGACGCGATGACGTAATACCTGACGCCATTCTTGCTTGGTCCATGTAGCAACGTTTATTCGATGACGAGAGAATGGGTCATAAGTCGGTCCGATGACGTCATTCCGTTGCTTGTGTCGCGTCTGACAGCGAAAGCGACGTGGACCCAAAATCTACCCTAAAATCGATCTTTATTTATGACAAATCTACGCATAAATCCCTACCAAACTATTAATCACTAACTCTCCTTCCAATTCATTTGTCATCAAACTCCCCATTTCAAACTTTTAAATCAATAACTACCTAATACCATAATGAACAGTTTTAGCCTTATAAGACAACAATATTACCAAAAAATCAGTCAACACCCACAGATGTTGTAGTACCAATATACGAATGTTTGCAGTACCAATGTATAGATGCTTGTGGTACCATTCCGTGAGCTCATGGATGATTTTGACCTCTATGAATTTCCACACCCTTCTCTTTCCTTAACTTGGAGTTCCAATATACATAAGTTTGTAGTACGAATGTATGGATGTTCGTGGTACCATTCCGTGAGCTAGTTAGTACCATACGTAATGTTTCCCTTACAAGACAAATCTACACATAAATCCCTACTCCCAAAATATTAATCAACTAACTCATCCCTTCCAATTCATTTATCATCAAACTTCCCATTCAAACTTTTAAATCACATAACTACCTAATACCTACATAATGGACAATTTTTAAGACAACAATATTACCAAAAAACCTGTCAACACCCACGGATGTAGTACCAATATACGTATGTTTGTAGTACCAATGTATAGATGTTTGTGGTACCATTCCGTGAGCCCATGGACGATTTTGACCCTCTATTAATTTCCACACACTTCTCTTTCCTTAGTACGAATGTATGGATGTTCGTGGTACCATTCCGTGAGCTAGTGTAGTATCACACGTAGGTTACTTGTAGTATCTTTTTCGTACCATGTGCTTAATATCTCAACTCCAACCCTAAATTGTAATACCAATATACATATTTGTAATACCAATATATAGATGTTCGTGGTACTTAGGGATGGAAACGGGGTGGGGCGGGGGCGAGGATCTAATCCCTGTCCCCGCGATGCATTCGGGGATGAAATCGTCCCCGTCCCCGCGGGGATTCTTCGCCCCTTAATTTTTTTAAAAAAATATTTTGAATATAATATATAAATTTGAATATATTTTGTTATAAATATTATATAAATTATAATTTTATATATCACTGTATTAATTTAATGTTATTTAATCTATATTTTGATATTATTTTACTATTATTTAAATTATAAATTAATATTATATATACTATAATATATAAAAAGGGTTCGAGGACGGGGCGGGGATTAGGGCGGGGATGCCCACGGGGCAAAATCATTCCCCGTCCCGCCCAGCAGGGATAAAATCTGGGGGATTCCCTGCCTCGGGGCGGATCCCCGCGGGGACGGGGATTCTCCGCCCCACTGCCAACCCTAGTGGTACCGTATCGTAAGCTAATATGGTACATGAGTAGGTTACTTGTCGTACCAATATCTATGATAATAGTCACGGACCAAAAATAATTCTGATGGCGTCGTAAAATTCCTTACCCAAACTTGAAGTATCAATATACTTATGGTTGTAGTACCAATATATGGATGTTTGTATAGATGTTTGTGGTAGCATACGGTGAGCTAGTGTAGTACCATACGTAAGTTACTTGTGTTATCTTTTCCGTACAATGTGTTTACACAAGTAACCTACGTATGGTACTACACTAGCTCACAGTATGATATTACGAACATCTATACACTTATACTACAAACATAAGTATATTGGTACTTCAAGTTTGGATAAGGAATTTTTCGACGTCATCTGAATTATTTTTGTTCCGTGACTGTTACCATAGATATTGTTATTACCAGTAACCTCCTCATGTACCCCACTAGCATACGATACGATACCACGAACATCTATATATTGGTACAACAATTTAGGTAGGAGTTGCGATAGTTAAGCATATGATTCGAAAAAGATACTACAAGTAATCGGCGTTTATGGTACTACACAAGCTCACAGAATGGTACCACGAACATCCATACGTACTACAAACACACGTATATTGGTACTGCAAGTTTGGGTAAGGAAGAGAAGGGTGTGGAAATTAATAGAGGGGCAAAATCGTCCATGGGGCTCACGAAATGGTACCACGAACATCTATACATTGGCACTACAAAAATAAGTATATTGGTGCTACAAGTTTGGGTAAGAAAATATAAGGGTGTGAAAATTAATAGAGGAGAAAAATCATCCATGGGGAGCTATGTGTAAGATTGTTTTGATTTAGGGGGTTTGCTAATAAATAATATGGAATGGGGAGTTAGTTGATAGAAAATATGGGAATGGGGATTTAGTTGAAGTTGCCCCTTCATTTATTTTATTATTTTATTATATTCCCTTAATTAAGTAGGTAAAGAAAGAAAATAATAGGAAACGAAAGGCGGAAATAATCGCGGTTGAGGCTAATCTTCACAATAGTATTAATCATATATCTTTATTGGCCGCAATTAGGTAAGGCTCACGTACGTAACGTAAGCTAATAATAACTCTTCGCCTCACCTATTTAATTTGTGGTCCCTATATTTATTCAATTTGCAGGCGTATCGCGTGATTACAGATAATTCACATACATGACCCATACATAACCCATTGGAGTATTGATTTTTTCTTCAGAAAAAATAAATTCATATGGGTATCGGGTCATTAGTGGGCCTTAGCCTTTATACTATACTATTCACCTTAGTTGAACTTATTTAGTTTACTCCTTTTTCACTCGGACGAAAGCCCAAATATATTAATTATTCTTCATCTCCGCTTTTGTTGAATTGTTTGTAATATAAAAACGAATCACAGAACACTTTTTTAACGATGTAATAGAGTAATAATGTGTTTAAAATTTCTTGAATGGCGATGAGTCAAACGTAGACAAGTCCTTTCCAATTCATTGGCTTCGAACAACAATATAAATGGTGAAGAGCTATCAAGAATCTTTGCACGAGTTAGTGGGAATGGGAACTACACTTTATGCGTTTCTTGCCATATTATGCTTATTCCCTTCTTTTTTTTTTTGAAAACGGAAAGGAAATATCTTCACATTGAAGAAAAAGTTTCTATCAGGTTATAAGGCAACGCATGTATATGATATATTTGTAATATGTTATATTTGTAATAAAATTACAGAATCTTTACTCCAAAAGGCATCGACCATTTATTTATTTATGTATACATCTTTTGCACTAATGACTAATGAGAAGTGGACTAATCGAAGTTATTTAAATTTTAACCGAAAGTGACACGATCAGGGGCATATCTGTCAAATCAACGAACGAAATTGAAAAATAAAAGAGAAAGCTTGAAAATAATTATTGAAGGGAAAAAAGAAGTGAACATAAATACCAAAAAAGAAGGGAAGGGCAAGAATAAATGTAGTATAAATAAAATCTGAAAATTATAAGAAAAATTCGCCACTACTTTACCTTCTCTCGACATACGCAGCGCAGCGAAGGGAAAACCCCGCTCTCAATCAACCCTCAGAGAACTCCTAACTGGTATCAATCGATTATCTAGTGTTTGATCTTTTCCTGCTTTTTTCGTAGATGTTTTATGTTTGTCGGTCGTTTGCGGTGTTGTGTTGATTGCGCATATTTATTGAAATACTCGTCAGTTTCGCCGCTGATTTAGGGCATGTGGTTACAGATTTCTAGTTTTAGGCTTCTTTCTTGCTTGTATGTGGTTTCTGCCTCGGAATTGACGGGCGGAACTTCGTCGTCTTTTTTATATTATATGTTTGAATTAAGTTTCTGCATAATATGAAGTTTATGCGTTTCTGTTTCTATCCCCTTAATTTGTGGATTGTTGATCATAGCTAGGTGTTTTTTACGCAATTTATACATGATCTAACACTTGGTTCAGCTTCTAGGGTGTTGTGAGCTAAGCTATTGATAATTGAATGGGGAAGCGTTTAGAGAGTGGCAAGCTCAAGTCTTCATCTCACCAGCTCTTCAAGGACAGAGAAAAGAATCGCGTTGATGATCTACAGGGAATTTTCTGCGATCTACAGTCTGCACGAAAGGAGAGTCGGACTATCGACGTGGCCTTGCTCGAGGAGCAAGTTCACCAGATGCTTCGTGAATGGCAAGCTGAGTTGAATGAGCCTTCTCCAGCTTCTTCTCTGCAACTGGTATTGTGGAGAACCTGATTTGTTACTTACTTTTATACCATCTTGAGCATGTTTTGACTTTGACAACTAGAACAAGTTAATGATATTCATGTGAAGGATTTTGTTCGTTACTTACTTTTGAATTGAATGATCTTTATCTAGGGAGGAAGCCTGTGTGGTTTTTCATCTGAGATACAGAGGCTGCTGCAGCTTTGTGATGAGGAGGATGATGCTACCAGTGCATTAGCTGCGCCAAAACCAGAACCTGAGGACCAAAAGACGGCGAATGGATCCACTTCTCAAGGGGTCAGTGGTTTTCCAGCAAAACATTCTGTTAAGTTGAGCTAGACTAGAGCCACGGTTGTGTTTCTTCTCTTTGTTTATTGGTTGTACCGATAAAGCAAGATGCCTTGATTATGACTATTATTAAGTCTTTATCTATTTCGGTTCACCAACATTGCTTTGCTGGACGTGCTTAATATTTACTGCATTTATTACAGGTCTTTAATTTGCTGAAGGGTTCTCAACAACAAGACTTGCAATTGGTTGAGGAGTACAAACCTACTCCCATGAGTACCAACAATATGGTGATGAACAATATGAGTTTGCCAAATGCTTCGCAAGAACAAGGCTTCAAATTGGATGATGAGTGTAAGAGTGCTTGCATGGGGGTCAATGACATCGGAATGAACAACATGAATGGGCCTACACATCTAGACTATCATTCGTTTGATTTTCAGCAAGAGTTTGGACCACACTGTTTCCCTGGGTACAGTGGCGCCGAGTTCATATGTGAAGACGATGATGGACTTCAAGTTTCGGACTATCAACAGAACTTTGACCCTCCACCTTACGCATTCTTGGGACCGAAATGCGCCCTTTGGGACTGCACTAGACCAGCTCTTGGCCAAGATTGGAGTGACAAGTCTGATGACTATTGCAGTAATTATCATGCTGGGATTGCACCCAACGAAGGTTTTCTAGGCCGACCACCAGTGGTTCGACCAGGTGGGATTGGCCTAAAAGACAATCTGCTCTTTGCTGCTCTTAGTGCCAAGGCACATGGAAAAGACGTTGGTATCCCTGAATGTGAGGGTGCTGCTACTGCAAAATCCCCTTGGAACGCACCTGGTAAAAGCATACTAGCAATGCTCATTGTGTTTGCAATTGTTTTCTTGGCTAACTGCCATTTACTTGTTTTCTTTCACAGAGTTATTCGATCTTACTGTTCTAGACGGCGAAACGATCAGGGAGTGGCTCTTCTTTGACAAGCCTAGAAGAGCCTTTGAAAGTGGAAACAGAAAGCAAAGGTCCCTCCCAGATTACAACGGAAGAGGCTGGCACGAATCGAGGAAACAAGTGATGAATGAGTTTGCAGGGTTGAAGAGATCTTACTACATGGATCCACAGCCAATGGAGAATTTAGAATGGCACCTCTTCGAATACGAAATCAACAAATACGACGCGTGCGCTCTTTATAGGCTCGAGGTGAAACGCGTGGAGCCTAAGAAATCGCCCAAGGGGAAGGTGAACGTCGACTCCGTCGCTGATCTGCAGAAGCAAATGGGTAAGTTAACTGCTGAGTACCCAAATGAGAAGCTCCGACGCGCTGTTAAGGGAAGAGGAAAAGCCAACTTAAGAGATGGTGCCCCCCATAATACCTTTGATGCTTCTAATGACAACAGTAATACATCTTACAATTATCCTGCAGACAATCTCAACAGGTACTACACAACGTAATTTTGGATTACTTTACGTGGTAAGTAGCTGGAATAAGAGGCACTTTGTCGATGGGTATTATATATATGCTATTCCATCAAATTTATCTCGGCTACAGGCATGTGGTGGAGTTTTTACTTCCCCCTCGTTTTTTTTTTCGCTTTTCATTATCGTGTTGGATCAGAGAGCTGAATCTGATCGGATATTAAGGTACTTTGGTTTTTCCTTGTCAATAGTTCGTTGTCGACTTGAGTACAGCGTAGTAATTTCTGACTGCATTTTAGGCCTTTAACTGTTACAAGACCAAGTCGAGATTCTTGAGTTGGCTCTCGTCATATTTCTCTAATTAATGAGATCCTACGTATTGATCTTGGCGAGTTTGTGTCATTTCAATGGTCGTTTGTTTACGTGTAACTTCAAATATATCGATGCCTTTTAACTATGCATTATGGTTATTGTTAGTGTAATGCATAAAGATCTCATCATCCCCATCGATATAATGACAGAATGTCAGTAATGTTATTCTCGTGATAAGATCAACACAATAATAGTGCAAACGGGTACGTGTAAAGAGAAGCCGATGACGAAACATGTATATTGACTGATATATTAATCAAATAATTTAACTTGAGCTAATGGGTTTGGATGTAATAGTGGAAAACCCTAGCTTTGCAATAATTACGTTCATCCCAAACCTCCGAATTTCAATGGCGATGTTTTCTCCGACAAACAGTTGCGCGCTCATCACCATCCTCCCCTCGTCGGACCCTCTCAGACGCTCCTCAGCTTCATTCCCCAAGTTGCCCCTGAAAAATCCCCGCAATCCCCGTTCTGTCCTCTCCGCAGCTACTCCGAAGCAACCAAATTTCAATTCCGAGCAAGCCGTTCTCGACGCCGTGGCTGAGCTCGGAGCCAAGGAGGAGTCTCTGCCAGCCGTACGGACCTTCGAGAACGACCTGGCGAGGCTCACGCTCGTCGGAGCAGTCGACTTCCGGCAGGCAGTCACCGCCGCCGCAGCCGATGGAGGAGAGGCTGCAGACGAGCATTTGTCCTCCGAAATGTCCGCGATGGTGGTTGAGACCGTCTTTCCTGGAAGTGCCGATGAGCGCAGTACGGTTTCCACTCGATTGGTGAGCTGATTTCGGTTGGAAATGTGTTGGATTTACTCGGTTTGCTCGATTTTAATTTTTTCTTTGCAGTTTTTACCGGCTAGGAAAGTCAAGGAGAAAGCTGTGAAGCTGAAGGAGACTCTGACTAAAGAAATCTTGCAAGGAACTACGTCGAAAAATATACTGGCCATGACGTTTAGGCAGGTGGTGATGCACGAGCTTTGGAGTCTAGAATTGGGGCTTTTTGGACCTGGGGCTGAAAGGGATATGAATGATCTTGAAAACCCAAGAGATGTAAGAGTTTGCTATGAAAGTTTAGTTCATTAGGCCTGCACCAGCATTACGATTAGCTTTCCCCGTCGTAATTTAAGTTTTCTGTCCTGCAGGTGATGAATTTTCTTATTGCATTTGCTATCGGCAGGTAACTCTATCTTTAACCCTGACCTCGTCGAATGAGAAGGTTATCTCTGCACTAGGAGAGGCTGTATGCCTTCTTGCCCTTGAAACCACGGGGAAGCATTTACTTCATGACTCTACGAACAGAGCTTCGAGTAGATTTTTTGGTTTGCTCAATGAGCGTCAACACATTTCTTCGAGAGATTCTTCTGTTATTTTATACAGCTTTCTTGAGCATGAGATACTGTCTAATGCCGGGACGTTGCTGAGAAAATTTAACTTGGAAAGAGGAAAACTTAAGGTCAAAGGGACACGGTTGAAGGGCAGTTGGTGGATATCGCCTGTATTTTCAAAATTGGAAAAGATTGGCGGTCCTGAGTTTTGTGTATGGTTGAGTGAGTGTGTCCCGAGTTATATGGTGGAAATCGATGCTGACAAACTCAATGGCGTGAAGCTCGAAGGGTGGAAAAATTCTGAGGGAAATAAATGGAAAGCTGTTTTTACTCATTCCCAGATGGTAAATTCTTCTTTCACCTATATTTATTGTATTTGCAGATACAGGCGAATGAGATTATGTTCCACATGGCGTTTCAAGATATATTCTTTTCCTTCCGTTACATATGCTCGTAAAGCAGTGCGAGTCCAGTGATGTATTGATTTTGATTCAATTTTGCAACGTTGGTGTAGCACTCTTTTTATTTGCTTAAACTTGGTGCAGGTTTCTTTGGCTGACATTCTTGATATGTATTTTGAAGATGTCTTCACTTTGCCTGAGAAGAGACTTTTATATCATACAGCTCCAAGATCTCCCAACCTAACTACATATAAGGTACATTATATCATGTTTGCCTTTTGCCTGATAAAATTGATGTTTCTGCCATTTCGCGGCAATCATCTCAAACTCTTTTTCTTTTGGTTCCACTTACTTCAGGGAAATTCTCTGCTGAAGATGCTATCAGTTGTCTTTGCTAGTGGGATTTTTCTCGTAGCTATCGGTGTATTGAAGAAAATTTATCTGCCTAGCAACAATATATACGGTCAAGATAACACCCAGACCCAGATATCTGACATTAGTGTCCTCCCATTACGATCTGTTGAACCATCAGAGGTGAGCAATCACTGAAGTTGTGTTCTTTACTACCTGAATGAACTATCTATAGTTTCTCTGCATTCACACTTCACAGTCACATATAATTTCCATGTCTGACATTTTAATGCACACCTAGTTGGAAGAGTACTGCATCTCGATAATTAGAAGAATAAAAGCCTCCCTTGGTTGGTCTGGAGAAATCCACGTTCTGCCCGGCCCTTGCGCATCTGTTGGAGAACTCCCCTCGTTCCTTGAAAAAGATAGTTCCTTCAGTTCCATTTCCAATATGCTCGGCAAGTCGCCCTCTTCTGTTCCACTTGGAACAAGTGAGGAAGATATCAAAGCATTAGAAGAAATTGCCACATATCAGGTACTCTCATTCATTCTCATCTGAGTATCATTTCTCCCTACACAATGCATACTAATTATGAATTTACTATGTATTTGTTTGTAAAAGCTGACCGAAAGTTAAGCTCTTCATACTTTCTTCCCTGTACATGCATGCCAAGCAGGTTGTGTTATCAACTGAAGGGACAATTATCGGATTCCAACCGACTAACAGAGTTGCTGTAAATAACTGGGCATCAAACCCCTTATCGAGGGAGTTATACAGCGGAAAGAATCTCTCTCCCGGTATGTACGGTCCATCTGTGCTTTGAATTTGTGAAAAATTGTTGTTGATTTCTGTTTTTAATGATTATTTCTGTTTCATTTTCTCTTGCAGGATTATTAGAACCTGGTCTCAAGATCAGCAGCAGCCACTACCCGAAGGACATTGTTGTGATGGAACTTTTGATGTCATCCAAAACAGATTCATGCTTTGCGTTCGTTAGAGCCGTTGATATCACATCGTAAGTTTTAGTTGAACAATCATTTTTAATACAAGGAAAAATGGAACCTTTTTCTTATGAGGAGGAAGAACCCTTTTTTTTTCTTCATAGATCTATAACGCGATTCTCATCTCTGGTCCATCTTTTTCTTTTAACCGTGGACTCTCTCTCTCTCTCTCTCTCTCTCTCTCTCTCTCTCTCTCTCTCTCTCTCTCTCTCCAACAGAACATTATGACTAGTGATGGATAATGTCAAGTAAATAGTGATTCGGATATAAAAGAGAGGTCTGATAGGACAGGACATACCAACACACACATCCAAAAACCTAATTCGAAGTTGGCGTTCAAATGTTGTCTCATTCCCACATTGGATCAAAGGACTTTGTGTCACATTAAAAGATCGACATATCATTACTTCGCCATTCATGTATGTGTGTTTGTGTGTATATATATATGCCTTGGCACACTCATCATACTCTTTACATCATTACACATTTGTGTGTGTGCAATTGTTTAGGTACTGAGATGAATATGATGCATGATTACTGTCAATGTGATGTTTCATGCAACAAGACACTACAGCTACTGACGTATCGAAGGGAAATAAAAAAAAAGAGCATTTTTTGCAGATGATTTTGAATCTTCTCAAAAAGTTTAGACCAATTTGCACGTAATCATTCTGAACCACTCAAGCTCAACCAAAACTAGCCAAGTACACTTAGGGATTCACAATGGACACAGATGAAGAAATAAGTAGAGCCTACTGATTAGATAGTTGGCACAAGATTGTGTCGTGAGTGTTTGTGTAAGATATAATTGTTGCAAGAAAAAGGCTAAAATGCATATAACCCTCACGTGGTTTCCCCGAAATGTACATAAAATCCCGTGTTTTTTTATTGCACGGTACTTCCTCGTGGTTTAACTAATGTTGCATCGTACCTCTGGATAACAATTTTTGCCCGAAATAGGATTACACGTGCTCTTACTGCAGGTGGGTTAAGCTTGGACCATATTATTTATTGTTAAATAATCAGAATAACGCCAACTATTCACCTTCTTTTCAAATGATAACCCCTCGTGCAGCAGTTTTTGCCCGAATTTGGATTACACGCGCTCTTACACACGCTCAAATGATCTTATTTACTGTTAAATGATCAGAATAACCCTAACTATTCACCTTCTTTTCAAATGATAACCTCCCGGACAGCAGTTTTTATTCTACAGAAGGACGATGTTATCATTTGAAAAGAAGGTGAATATTTGCGGTTCTTCTGGTCATTTAACAACAAACAATATGGTCCGAGCTTAACCCACCTGCAGTCAGAGCGCGTGAAATTCAATTTCGGGCAAAAACTGTTGCTTGGGGGGATACGGTGCAACGTTAGTTAAACCACGAGGGAGTACCGTGCAATAAAAAACCAAGGGGGTTTATGTGCATTTCAGCGAAACCACAAGGGGTTATATGCATTTTGGCCCCTGAAATGCCAAAGTTGGAATCTTCCATGGAATGACACAAAACTTGCAGTGCTCATGCAAAGTGTTCTTGATTCTCCGTGCTTGATATCAGGACTAGCTAGGTATTTATTTTATATATTTGCTTAAAATGGAGGAAAAAGTGAATAGTGTAGTAATTTTCTTTTATTTTGACTACACATGCAAGAAATGTTATTTCTCTTCACACTATTCATTTTATTACATAAATATTGCATTATTCAAACCCTATATACCTACTACACTGATCCTCCCATCATGTAAATGGCTTAAAGAGCCTAATGTTAATTGAATAAATTTTTGAATTAAGCTTCGGATAAACGTAAATGTTCCCTACAACGTCAAAGATAAGCGTGCATTAGCATAATCAAGGCAGACTACGTTAAAAAGAGAGAAACATTAAAGCAGCTCAGATCTCTTAAGAAAAGGATGTAATAAAAGGCAGAAAGCACTTTGCCTAATATAGATATAGACGGCTAAAGCTTGCACAACACACGGCTAATTTCTCGACTGTTGATGATAAAATTCATAGTAGTTAAACTTTAAGGATCGAAATATGAAAGACAGACAAATTAAGAAAAACATCTAAAAAATTAAAGTAGAACTATCCCTCCAAAGCCTTCGATCATCAAGTACTTCCCGGCATTTTCTCTTCTACATCTATTTCACACGAAAGAAAAAAGAACATGAAAGAAGTTAGATGTTTTAGCAGGCAACTCTTGTTATATATATAAACCTTCCACGTTAATGATGTTTAGTATATTCTGAATAGACAGACATTAGAAACAAGGCTTTTTTTATTACCAAATCGATGGTACGACCATTGACGAAGTCAACGTTGCTCGAGTTTGGAGCAAAGGGTGTTCGAACAAGATAGTAAAAAGCACCATTTTGCAGAGGCTGAAGAGTCACTCCCCACTCATTGGTCAGCACGGGCAAACCTGTGGATTGAATCAGCATTGCGTCATACCCAAACGCTTCTCTTACATTGAACGGTCCATAGCCAACCTCAAAGCACACATCGTTGATGAACACCGTAGATTTATTATTGTCTGTGGGCCCATCGTTGCTCTCTCCTGTAGTTAGTAGTGCACAAGAATACGTCAAATCAGTCGTCACTTTCTTGATTGATATCTCATTCAACACACATATATATGTATTATATATATATATATATATCTTGTAGGGATAGATGGGACTGTCGCCGTAGTCTTTAATTTTAGGAAAAAAGAAAAAAAAGAGGGCACAAGTCAATCCATGCAGACGTTGTAAGGAACAAGGGAACACGAATTACGGGCCAAGGACAAGTTTATCTTCTGTCCTTTTTTCGGCAGTGTATGACGTAATGCGTTCATTCATTTCTTGTAACGCATGAATGATATATATGCCAAAACCAAGAGATTGCATCACTGTTGAGAAATCATGGAAGATGTAATAAAACATCTGGCCTTAAGCAAAATGTATCGAAGAGTGAAAGATCAATTAGCTAATTTTCAGTGAACGTCTGGCTTCAGGAACGTGTTTTAGAACAACTGGAAAAATGATATTTTGATGGTTAAAAACCTTTATCTTGTACAATTTTTTTAAAACCTTTTAAAAAACCCTAGAAACTGAATGAATCGTAATTATGCAGATTTTTAATGTTAGAAAACGTACCGTGAAGAATATGATGACCTGCAACAGATGGGACTGAGAGAATAGGAGTGTCAACACAGCTGATGGGCACAGAAGTTGTGTTCACAGCAGCATAATGACTGAGCTGCTGCTCAAATTTCATGCTCTCATCTTCTTCATCAGCCACCTTCTTCGATGGGCTGTTCATCAGCATCAGTTCGCTGAAAAGAAAATTCGGACAACTCCCAGCAACAGCACTGTGATGACGATCATCAGCTACTACGCTAGACACAGAATTATCAGGGAAGCAAAACCCTTGCGTGAAAGATTCAGCAGCAGCATCAGCTGTAGTAGGTAATGACCCTTCACTTATCATCTTTTGCTGTGCGTTAGGGAAAAAGAAGAGTTCGTTCAAGAACTGATCAGTCGAAGAAGCGCCGTGGAAAAAGGGAGGTTGGTTCACGGAAGCAGTTGGTGAACTAAGCAGGTCCATTATTACAGTAGCTGAACCAACTGAGAGAAACTGAGGAGTTCTCTCCTTTGGTGGTGGTGCACTGTGAAAGGATGATTTGTCAGAAGACGAAGATGAAAAGGACCGATCCTCCGTTGCAAAGTGTTTGCTGTCCGCCGTTGCAGGTGGAGGTGACGGCGTGTTCTTGCTGGTCGGAGACTTGCCGGCGGCGGTTTGAAGGTGGCGCTGCTTGTGTTTGCTTCTCGATTTTCTGTTCTGAAACCAATAGAAAACGTTAGCATCTCCGACTTGTCCGTACTCTTGCAGCTGAGCCCTAATCTTCTTGATCTCATCCCTCGGAGGATTTACCATCCCAGAATTAAAGATGGCTTCGAGTATTCGAATCTGCTCAGGCTTAGGGTTCCATCTCGGTTTTGGCTCGGGCGTTCTCTCTTCAAACCCTTGAAAACATTTTAGTTAGTCATCGAAAATTGAGTCGTCATAATTAAGAAACAAGAATTTGAAAACGAATCACTGTAACAGGTCAGATCGGATAAGCTGATATGTATGTGAATAAGAAAGCTCAAACTATTCACCAGGTGCATATGGGGTTCTGAGAGAAGGAGAGTTATTAATCTCATGTTGCCACTGAAGATGATGGGAAGGCTTGGACTTGAACATGCTTGGCCAGTGCCTATTTGAAGACGCCATGATTGGATGATGATGAAGATGATCGATGAAGCTCTTTTTGCTATGTAATTATTTTCTCGAAGGAGACGAAGAAGAAGCGTATGGAAGTGTTGTTTGCTTTGTCTAAAGAAAGCGTCTCTTCTTATAGCCAAACTAAAATAATATCACCTACTCTCTCCTGTAATTCAATTCAACAGAAATAAATGAACAGTCCCCTCTCACATATAAACACACACACACACAGACAATTTAATTATTATAAAGAGAAGTAAGAGGTAATAATTAAGAAAGGAAGATATCAAGAACCGCCTGCAAAAACCACGTACTGATAAGGTCATGGGGATTAGATTAAATCTCGTATTAGTTTTCCTTAGAAACTACGCCTTCTTACGATAATTTTCGGCATTATTATATCTATGAGCAACTAGTTCTTTCACGCATTATAAGAAGTACATGTTGGGTTGGGTCTTATAATAGAATGTTATCACTATCAGAGATAGCCCTTAATGCACGAGGGTTTTGTGGTGATGACGAAGACATGAAAAACTTGTACTGAATTTAGACAGAAGCGCACACACACACACACACTTAACAGAGAAAGGGAAGAGATATGGGTGAGTTCTGATCAACTTGGTCTCTTTAGGTCCTTTCATATTATATTTTTTGCGTTCAATTTTGCTTTGTTGAGTAGTTGAGTAATTGAGGTAGATGGAGAAATATGATTAGTTATATTATGATATATATGTCGATGATACATAGTATTTAAAAATACGTATTTGGAGTTTCGAAAGTCAAGAAGGGATTATAGGGTTTTCGGAAACGGTGTTGTGGAGAGATTAATTAAAATATTTTTTTCTTTATTTACATATAAAACTTCAGCGGTGACGACTTCTCATGCTTTCATTGCATACGATACGATGCTTACAAAGGATTTAGAGTAGTGACTATTACTACATTCATATCTTATTCTCAACCTTTAATTCACCTAAGTTATTATCGTAATCTCTGAGAACAATTAAGACGATATTATAGAAATCTGGGAAGAAGTCCAACGCAAGCTTTATCTCTACAATCAATTCTAATTTAAAAACGTATTTATTGCACCTTTTGACTCCTCACGTAAAAAGATTGCGTTGGGAGAGTAGTTTGACGAGGAAAGTTTGAAAGACGTTACGCCTTTTTTGATCATTCAATTAATTTTTTTGGCTAAACATCATTGGCTGAATAACCTCGCATCGCATCTTTTTAACTCTATTGATGATCTCAATGTTTTTTTAATGCATTTCAATAAGCGTTGAAAATGCTTTTCAACTCTCTATGCAATTGATCAATTAGTTAGCACGATTTGGTCTGTAATATGCTGTCTGTGTGATTCCGACATGCAAATACGCACGATCACCTCACAAAAGAGTCAAAGAATTATTGATTATTTGTAATTCCATTTGAAAATAAAAAATCTAAAATATGATACACGGGCTTAAAATTTATGTAAACCTATTTTAGCTATCATAGCTCAAGTCAAGATGTCATAGACTCATAGGTATAAATCTTTACTACCACTTGTAAATAAGAATTTCTACTTCTCATGTTGAAAATAAAATATAAAAATAATGGTCCTAAAATTTTTAAATGTTTAGATGAATTGATCCCTTCATCCACATAAAAATCTATTCTTATGTGTGTACTGACGCGCGCACACACACACACACACATATATATATATATATATATATATTAATATGTGTTCAATTTGAATATTCTTGTGTAGCATTATTTCATAATGCATGAAAATGGGTAGCATCCAGAATATATTTTTTTAGTCTTTTTTTCATTAAAGAGGTGGTACTTTATGGAGTGATTTATTTATGCTTTTGCTATGATAGTGTCAGCCTTTTTCATTTCAATGGCTTTTCTTCATCCTTTTATTCCAATCTGTCTGTGACAAAATGTCGATTATGTATTTTATATATATATATATATATATATATATATATATATATAAGTTTGGTTGTCATCACTCTGTGTTCCTTGCATGAACTGATTGGTTTTATTGCCTTTCATGATATCACATCGTACAATTGAGTTCATAAGTTAACCCATTCTTGTCCTAGCCCTATGTAAGGCAACCTACTACCCCCTATAGCCTAACCATACACGTTTTCATCTTAGTTAGAGCTTAAAATTCAGAAATTGACCATTGTCGTGCAAGGGAAAAAAAATCGTACGTTCACTATTGGATAGTTGATAAATTCTTAAAACATAAATATAATTCTTCCTATTTAATAGAAATCTATATCATTACACAGTGAATAAATCAAGTGGTTGTATTATCACATCTATAATTAACGCAGTATATGTTGACTTCAAATAAGAGTTTAGGAGGATTAGTTACACTTGAAAATCTCTGTCATCCCATCGTCGATAATGAAGTTCATATTTGACTCATAATGAACTTAGTCAAAGTAGAATTTTAGACCTTAGTTCATATAAAAAAAAAAAATTAATAATACCTTACAATTTAGGGTTCGGATTGATGCCTTTTTTTATATAGTAACGTAGGACTTGAGACTTAAATAAATGGAAAGAAATGGTAACATATGGATGGTCCCGCGCAAAAAGCGCCAACACATACCAGAAAAGTAAATGCCTTCGTATTAATTTTGACAATAGATAAATACGAACTGATCGAGCATGCAGCGCATTAGTAGAAGAAACTCAATATTCAACGAAAAAAAAAAATTCTTATCTGCTATGGCACTGAAATTTTTAAGAGAGCCCCACGATGAATTTTCGTATAAATTTAAACCAAATTTCTCATTCTCAAACTCCGCCAAGACAAAATTGATCTTTTTATTCGAATGGGCATTACGTCTATACATAGGTCCATCATCAATTATAAGAGCTTTTGCCGAGACTAATGTGTTAGAAAAACTGTTACCGAAAAGGGGGTGAGTATAAAAACGTTAAACGTAGGTTTATAATCAAGAGTTTGAACAACAAATTTCATTACATAAGACTAAATAAATAAAAGAGGAGATGGAAACTTCTGTCACGATCCGCAAAACACGGGTACATCATCCTTTATTGAATCTCTAAATATATTTATATATATGTTATTGGAAATTGAGGTATGCGCGTTATACAAGAATTGCACCACCATTAATCTCCTGCAACCGATATTCAGAAGGTGTTTTTATTTTCTATTGATTATGGTGCTCAATTTCTTATAATTCTTGCTTTGAATTGAAACTACATTTGAAAACTATATTACATTGCAACCATTGTTAATCACTTTGAAAGCATATATATTCCTATTAGTCAACTAGAATAATAGGTAGTAGCATATATGTTCCTAAAGAATACGGACATTTTTAGCATATGGTAGTATCAATACAATAATCCACGTGTTTATGCCGTAAAGTTTAAGTTTAACCTATGTTACCGAGACAATATTATATATAAATATATTAGAGCGAGAGAGAGAGAGAGAGAGAGAGGTAAAATGAAGTTGGGCCGTGTAGTGTGGGCCAGCCGATAAGCAACATGGAAGCAAAGAATGAGATGGGCCAACGTACATGCACAATATATATAGATATATATGCAATTCCCTGAATTTACTACGATGACAGATTGATACTTGATAGTGAAGGAAAGTGTACTTTTTTTCGAAAAGAAAATTGACAGCGAAGGAATGTGTGGCTAACGGTTTAGGTGAAGTTGATAGTTATCTTGGCATGACTATCGATGCAAGCTAAATTGAGTCGCATCGATGAAGTTGCGCCTAAGATTAGTGACATCATTTATTTTTATCAGGGATTGGTTTACTTCCTATAACCTTATAATATTTCATCCATTCACTTCGTCGGTATGTTTCACGTCTAATAAGAAGTATAGTTTGTGACAAGAGACGCAAAATTAATAATTTTGCCTTCTCAGTCCGATATCAGGGCTCACTGTCACTGCCCATCATATCAAAAAACATTTATTGCTCAAAATTGGATTTTCCAATCGAAATCACAAAATTTATTGGTTTAACCAGACTAAAAATCGGAGTAAAAAATTCTAGGAATAACAAAATAATTAAAATTTTCTTCTAGTTTGCTATCTAGATTTTAATTTTTGGACGCAGCATAATCGATAGTGTAGTGTAGTATGATAGTAAAATATCTTGAGGTGACGAGAAGGAGACGTGTCTTTCTTCTCAAATAAGATAATACACGAGAAACACAATATTACAAAGCAATAACATATATAGACAAGGGAACGAAAGGTGTCACAATTTGACCGCATTCTAGATATTTGTTCTAAATAATATTTCGAGACGAGTGTATACAAGTATGACTTTTTATACGTGTGAAAAATCTGAAGCTAAAATCTTTCAACTTGAGCACATATTGTCTGTCACAACATTCCAACACTGTTGTTTCCTATGAATTTTTGTGCGCATTCAAAATTCAAATTCATGTATTTATGTTTTGTTTGAATTTAAATATGAAGACTTGGTACTTATCCATATTTTCACATATCATCAAATCAAGCAGGGCTTTTAACTTAAGCCACGCAATGTCGAATAATCAAATAATTAACAAAATAAGCGCACAGTAATATTTCATAATAACTTCGGACATGCTTTAGTAGAATAGTAACATGTTACAAGTGTTACTGTATATTTTCAGCATCATCCGACATTTTCTCGAAACGTTACTATAGCAATTAATTAATTATTTCCAGAAAGGTCGTTGAGGTGCAAATCAATTCTATTCAACACATTCTATCTATTTATAGGTATGCTTTTGGTTCACCAATAGTAATAATTTAGTTACAAGATCATTAATTTCAAGTATCGACCTTGGGCCATTGATTCCTTTTTTTTCCAACAAAAGTAAGGTAGAAAAACATTACTTGATTTCTTGATTTGAATATTTTTCTCCCACACTTACTTGATGACTTGGGAGTTGGAATGCGATAATTTTGGATTTTCGGTTTTATTTTGTTGGAAAATGATCCAAATTTGTTCCGAAATGTGGTAACAAAGCAAATCTAGGCGTCAGACATCGCTGGAAAGTAAAGCATTTAACGTTAAAAAACAGTGACAGGCTTACTATATATATATGTACCCCATAATTAAACTCCAATCTTCTGTCAAGAATATTAGCCTTCGAAAACCTAAATGCGATGAAGTGAAGCATATTTCACTTCATTCTCCAGAAATTTCCAAATTAATCTTAAATAAAAAAGACGGGTAGTTGAGAATACTTTAAAACCATATAAGAACTCTTCGATAGCGTATCCTTCCCAAGTACATAAACACAAACGCAAAACGTATGCTTTCGCCATTTCCGTTGAAACCTCCATCGCCATAGCCGACCATCTTCTTCTGTGCGTTCGATATTTCCGCCAAACAAAAAGAAGAACAATGTCCGTATATTTTTTTCTGCTAATTTTCTTAGCTTCTAAAACCACAGCAAGAGAACTGCCCTCAGCTGAAAAATCGTCGCTGCGGCCGCCGTCGTCAGTTTCAGCTGTAATAGTATTCGGTGACTCGACGGCTGATTCCGGTAATAACAACTACATAGGCACCGCGTTTAAGAGCAACTTCGCCCCTTACGGTAAGGACTTCGACAACCATAGGCCAACTGGGAGGTTCACCAACGGTCGCCTAGCCAACGATTACATCGGTGAGCTTCTCTCAGAAAATCGAGTTTTTATTATTTTGTGTGTGTGTGTGTGTGTGATCTAATTTATTTTTCATGAACGCAGTGAAGTATCTCGATATCAAAGACAACGTTCCTCCCTACTTGGACTTCACTCTCAGCGTCGACGATCTTAAGACCGGCGTCAGCTTTGCTTCTGCTGGGAGTGGATTCGACCCTCTTACACCTACGATAAGCGTCTCTCTCTCTCTCTCTCTCTCTCTCTCTCTCTCTCTCTCTCTCTCGATCGACTCTAATGGTGTGGTGTGGCAACTATTTTATTACAGAACGTAATCTCTTTGAAAACACAGCTGCAATACTTCAAGGACTATCAAGCAAGGCTGGAGTCTGCAACGGGCAAGGAAAAAACAGAGGAGCTCTTAAGCAACGCACTGTACCTCGTAAGCGCAGGGACGAACGACTTCGTAGTGAACTATTTCTCTCTACCCATTAGGCGAAACGCTTACACTGTCTCCGCTTATCAGAGCTTCATAGTACAGCAAGTTCGACAGTTTCTTCAGGTTTCTTAAGACATCGAACACTCACCACACAAACACATATACGTATACAAATTAGTCAAAGGGTGTAATAAAAATCAAAACTTTGGGGCAGGAGCTAGTCGATCGAGGGGCTAGAAGGATAGGAGTCGTGGGATTGCCGCCGATGGGCTGCTTGCCCATAGTAATAACCCTTCATTCGAACATTGGGAACATACAACGAGGTTGTGTAGACAGCTTCTCTAAGGTGGCAAAGGACTATAACAAGATGCTCGAAGAAGAACTAAGCTCCGTGCAAAGAGAGCTGAAGCCCTTGGGTTTGCGCGTTGCTTATATGGACGTTTATGGAGCTTTGGAGGAGATGACCTTAGGCCATAAATACGGTGGGAGCCCATATATTCTTTTTCTTTCTTTCTTTCATTCAAACGCATTTCATAATGTGTATGTATGGTTTATGTCAGATTTCGACGTGGCTCGGGTGGGCTGTTGTGGGACGGGATTGCTCGAAGCTTCTTTCTTGTGCCATCCCAATTCGCCGGTCTGCGATGATTCGGACAAGTACGTTTTCTGGGATTCGATTCACCCGTCCGAGAAAGCTTATGAGCTTCTGTTCGAAACACTTAGGCCTGCAATTGACTACCTGGCAAAGGATTAACAAGACACAGAGTAGAATGTAAAAAATGCTTCTGTTTTCACCATTACAGTACATTGCCTTCAGTTAGAAAATCCTGAAATGAAAACTTCGATTTAATCATTGAATTAATTAATTGTGGGCCGTGCAATCTCTCCTCTTCTCACCGTGTCTTCTCCCTCTCTTCGCGCCTATCGAGCCCATCTTCTCCATGGCCAAGGCAAAGGCTTCGAAAAACCTCTGTTTATCCTTAGCAAAGCTCTCAACGAAAGCCCTCGTCCTCGAATCCAAGAACAGAGCTTGGTCGGAGGCCAACAAACCCATCTTGGCCGCCAAGTTGGAGTAGTAAGCGTTGTCGAAGGCGAACGCCGTCGTGACGTCGAACGGCGCCACGACGGCGTCGCTGCCGCCGTAGGAGGGGCAGTACATCCTCAGCTCCTTGAGCAGCCTCTGGTCGACGGAAGGGTCGGGCCGGTTCGTGCCCATGTAGTTGTAAAGCCTGCCGGCGAAGTGCCGGCAGTGGGCGAAGCCGACGGTGTGTGCGCCGGAGAGGACGACGGCGTCTTCTAGGTTTAGCCCCTTCGAGGCGAAGAGTCGAAGGATGTCGTCCAAGGTTGAGTTCGAACGAGGTAGGTTGGGCCGTACATTCGAGGCTAGCGATATCTTTCCGTCCCATCGACCTTTCTTCACTTCGTAGTAGGGCCCACCTGCCTTTCGAACGGGAAAAAAATCTGATGATCAATTGGGACGAAAGAGGACTTCGGAAAAAAATTGGACGAGAGAGGAACTTCGAAAAAAAATGGGACAAATGAAATAAAATTTAAAAAAAAAAAAAGGAGAAAAATTAATACTTAAAATACCAAATGAATAGATATATATATATATATATCATATCCGCCCCTCATTTTTTTATACGTAGGTAGATATATAGTTAAATAAAATTTTTACATATGTGTACCCTTGTTGACTGATGTACATCATCTAGTTGAACTGTCAAATGGTCCCGCGGTCCACGGGCTGTAGATTTTTAGGCCCGCTAGGGTGGGAAAACCCGTACTGACCACATGCTTTGGCGGGGCGGGCCGTGGGCCATGGGCAGGCCCGCCAAAAAATATAATTATATTACATAATATAATATAAATAAATTATATTGATTTTTATATTTTTGAGCTATGATTTGTACTTAATAATATAAATAAATTAATAATAAAGAAGTTGTAGAATATATTTTTCAATTTTAATTTATCATTTTATCTTATTTTTTTATATTTTTTTAATTATTTTCTCATTATTTTTTTGAAACGGACGTGCTAAGCCTGCCATGCCCACTACCCGCCTTCAGGCGGGGCGGGCCGTCATTTTTCATGCCCACGAGTAGGCGGGCTTTGGGGGACAACGGACCGGCCCGCGTGCCGGCCGTTTGACAGCTCTAGTAGAGAATTTGGGTACAATAGAGATACATATTGGAATACATGTAAAAATGCACCCCATGCTTACAGAAATACATATAAATATTTAATAATTAGCTACCGACACGTTTAATGCTACGTAGACGATGGCAAAATGTTACTCTCAGCCAAACGAGTACATATGTATAAAATACACATATTCATCTGACAAATGATGAATTGCTAACACTTTCTTCATTTGGATATTTAGCATAGTACACCTTTAAAAAATGGTTAATTATTTTAGGGGATGTCATTTTAATGCATTTTCAAATTAAGCAGTTTAGGTTGAAACACGATATTTTTAACCAAAATCGATTAAATGTAAAGTTATTGTCTGCACAATATTACCCCTCAATTTGTTGGAACCCTAAATTATAGGACATAATGTTATAACTTAGGGGTTAGACAATAACTTCAGAATTAGGCAATTTTGGAATAAAATCTTGGATTTTTGGCCCAAATTCATCAATTTTAAATGTCATTGCGGATGGGTATGTGAGACTCTCTCTCTCTCTCTCTCTCTCTACCCTTAAATTCATTGTCACTGCCACATAAACAATAAATAATAAAGCCTTGAAAAGATTGAGGTCCCATTTTTTCTCATGTTTCTTACCAAATGGACAAAATCTCTAGCAGCTATTGCGAGTATGTCCGCGCAAGAAACCACGCCTGGGCATTTGCTCTCCAAGAGCTGTTTCGCCTTGTTTATGCTTTCGTAAGCCTCAAAGGCGATTTCTTTATTATCGTCTGCGTCTCTTTCTGCTAATTCTTTGCTTCCCAGTTTTGTCTTGATCAAGACAGATGCATCGCAGCCCTTTCTTCATGCAAAGAATCGTCGTAATAATTATAATCAAGAATTCGCTATGGTAATAAGAAGATTTTTATTAGGGGCGACTTACTTCGACGAAGCAATCGTGGAAGAATAGGCGAATGGTGGCCGGGCCTGAGATAGGAGCTTCTCTGAACTGCTGAGAGGTGATTGAATATATGAGCTGATCGACTTTTGGGCATGAATTTGCGTAGTAATCGACTGAAAGTTGGTAACTTGGCTTCTTATTAGTGCTACTGTATGAATGTGAAGGTGATGCATTGGCTAGTGAAGCAAAGAATACGGTTGTAATGAGTTGGGATAAAGACATGGCTGCAGTAGTATTAATTATTGCAGTGCAGCTTCGTTAAGACAAAGCTATGTATTGTATCGAATGGTGTAAGAGATGAGTGAATATGAGAGTTGAGTAAGCTTAAATAATGGTTTGAGCTTTTACTGTCCTTATGTTTGAGCAAAAAGGAGGGTGTAATGTATTAAAGGCTATGGAATCAACCCTCGTGATCTCACATATTGTGTGTGTGTGTGTGTGTGTAGAATAGATCAATAAATGAAATAATATCGAAGTATTTTTTTTTTCTTGTCGCACAAAAGAGAAAGTGATGAATAGTATATGGAGTTGTAACACATCCTTAAATGCATAGCATGTGCTGCAGAAATGGGACCATCGATTTATGTGTCACTATTCACAACAAAGCTAAGGCGAAGCTTCGTTCTATGAAGTCTCTTCTTACATATACAAACTCGGTAATATTCACGTCCATTTATATTATATCATGTTTCCTTTAAGCTCATTCCCATTTTATGTGTCAAATTGAAAGCTAGATGGAGGTAGTTTAACATGCTATTGAAGTTTAGAAGAGGTTGGGAGCCAAAATTTTAATGATCATGGGAAACAAAAATTCATATTTGAGGTTAAAAAAGAAATCCGCGGCTTAGAACGTATAAATATATCAAATTAAGATTTTAGATGGAATTGTTCCTTCCTCATATATCATATCACTTCACGAAAAGGTCTGAACATTTTGTCCATAATTAAACTGTGGTGGGAATCTATTTTTTTTTCCTTGAAAAAGCTTTGGACTTTCTTGTTGTCTCGCACGATAAAAAAAAAAGGGGTTTCGTGTTGTCATATTTTGTTTTAGCAATAATCGCTTTACACTTTCTTTCCTATGTAACTAACCATTTGCAGTGCACTCAACAATCAGAATTAATTTATTTATCCCAATTTTAGTTTTAATGTTGTCTGATAAGGTGCATCAATTAAAATTATGGTGGCTGCTTTTTTATTATTAGTTTGGAAGCGTAAGGGAAAAAGATGAGTTGATTCCCCGACTAAATCTCAGTTTAAGCACCAAGTTTCGCCATAACTGCTCGAAAGTTCACGGGCAGTTATGTGAGCTTTTTCATTAATTTGTAATCAATTTTTTTTTTTAATAACTTCGAAATTTTAATAATTTTAGTCTGGCTGGTCTAGTAAACTAGCTTAAGAGCCGATTAGGTTTAATTATTTATTTTCGAGCTTTAATTCGAAAATATATAACTTGTGTCGAACCTAAACAATGAGCCAGTTCGGCCAATTTCATCGAGATGGGATTTTGCTAAAATAAGTTTATGACAATAAGATATCAGCTACTCATTAACCATTATATTTTATTCTTCGCAAGGAAATAATATTAGAACGTGACAATAATGGAATTAGTAAATTGTTACAATGGAGTTGACAATCCGAAATCCTGACATGAAGTTTTAATTTAAATGATTATAAAATAAAATGTCTGACATTCGATTATTTAATGACTTCTATTATTCCATATAAAAATTTATGGGAAGTACATTGTTTCGAAGAACATTTTGCCACGAAATTAGTTAACATTTTCCCGTTCAACCAAGGTTTTGATTACGTCGATCTTTTTAGATGACCTTCGAAGTATTGAAGTTCATATCACACTAAATTTTTTAAGACATTGATAAAACTCCTACATTGCATACGCAAGGTAAGGCAAGACCATTCTACTAATAAGCTCGTCATATGTATATATATTATATAATATATATATATAATATATATATACACACACACACACACATATATCATTGTGCCTATGTAATTAACGTCGTCATTTGGAAAAGCGTAACAACTTCCTCTTGTTCTTAATTTAATAAAGCAATCGAAGGAAACTACAGATATTAATTAATACATATCTAAATTAGAAGTTTTGAAGTTATATTCTTGAGTCTGTCCAATCTTAAATTTGTCAACGCTTCTCTTTGAGTCAGCAATCTCTTTCGAAGAACAACGTGTTCCATCGTGGGGTGTGTGTATTTATGCTAACATATGTCTGTTTTTATCTTTCTATACATGTATGTCAATCGATTTCAAGTCATTGATTGTGAACTTGAGACAATATTGGGACAGTATACATGCATATGAAGGTTAGTCCTACTCGAAACCAAACTCTCTCTCTCTCTCTCTCTCTCTCTATCTATCTATCTATCTATCTATCAATATATATATATATATATATATATATATGCTGAAATAGGCTAGTCTCTGTAACATACAAATATAATAATTAAACAAACTTGGGAGACAAAAAATATTCTTACCTCGGATCAGCACGTTTTCAAACTCATCACGCCACATGTATATGAATGTATGTCCTATAAAGCCCTAACTCAAGAAACACAATCATCTCATACGAAAATTAATTCACTTCAACATCATAACATCTCTTAATCTCACGTAAAGATGCAAAGATCAACCAAGATTAACACATTATCTCTTCTTCTAACACTTATACTTATCTTCCTAGTCCAAGCACCTTCAGTCCAAAGCCGTTTGATAAGGAGGAAAGAATACGGCAACCTCGTACTCAACGGTGTCGATCAATACTCAAACAGTAGCATCACATCATCATCGTCGAGTTTTCCCAAGTGGAAGTTATATGCTGAGACTGAGACATGCGAGCCAACGTATGGAATCTTGCCTTGTTCGTCTAACGTTTGGGGCCTTTTGTTCCTCGTCGTTGTGTACGAAATATTGCTTTCTTTCGGAGGAAACTATGTTGCAAAGGGCTCGAACCTCTTCTTCGAAATCATTGGGCCTGGCGTGTTTGGGGCGAGCTTTTTTCAGATTCTTGGAACAATCCCACAAGTGGTCGTCGTTCTTGGTAATTATTAAATGCCTTAAGCCTCTCCAAAATGCATAGATTCTGTAATAAAAGCTACTAATCTTTTTAGGGTTCTACTTGTTATTTGTTTTCTAGGACGTGCTACTAAAGTATAATGTTTGCTTTAAGTGAATATGACGCGATAGGAGATTTATATAATATAAGCGTGTTAATAACGTGCTGAGAAGTTGACATTCCTCTGCTATTATAAAAACATTCGTATGAATTAGAGTATAATTTTTTAGTCGAATATAATTCTGTATTTGGCGATGGTTGAGTAATAGGGCTAAGTCGTAGTTGTGTAAACAAGTCTACCTCAAGCCGAGCAAAAATTATTTGTTGAGCTCAAGCTCGATTATTAGTAATTAATTATTATGAAAAATATATATTATGAAATAACTAAAGAAGCCAGGTCGTCGACTACACTAATGATTGCAATTACTTAACTCAAAGTCAATAATATAGCAAACGGGAATTTTATGTAGGTATGTCATAAATCTTTTACTACTACGAAAATTTCTTGCTCAGCCATGGGAAGGAACTAAGTACAAATATATACAAGTTCAGTATACTTACAGTAGAAAAGATCATAACTTATGATTCGTAATGAAAAAAGATCTAATTCATTGGAAAAATATGCGAATATGTATTTAGTTTCCGCACTTTCGGGAACACTCGAGGCTGCCCAACTTCGAGCCTCGCTAGGAATGGGATTAGTCGCAGGAACTACGGTTATGCTTCTAACACTGGTTTGGGGCGCTTCTGTAATACTCGCAAGTTATAATCTTTCCCACGAGGATGATGAAGTCGACGGCGCGGATAATGCATCATCGTCGAACGCCCTAAAAGGTAACTGATCGAATGATAATTCGAACTAGTCGATAACTTATTACAACGATGTATGTTTAGGGTAAAAACTAATGAGAAAACCCTAATAGGTTATGGAGTTGTTACTGACTCTGAAACGAGCTACACCGCTCGCATAATGCTGATAACTCTGATCCCATTTGCGATCCTTCTGCTGGAAAATATCTTCTCGAGGAAAACGATCATACTCATCGCGCTTGTCGTCACGTTCGTCTTGCTCTTGGCTTATATGCTCTATCAGGTAATAAATTTGAACGCTTCGAAAGAAAAAGGAGGGGCTTTTTGTTCTTTGTTTTAGAGAGGGAAGTTCGTTTCGATTCGCAATTTGCTCTACGTTTTCGCGATGTACAGATGTTCCAGCCATGGATTCAGAATAGGAGGTTCGAACACTTGATGAGTAAATACGCCGAAGACAAACTGCTGAGCCTATTGTCTACTAACGGCAAACCCGATAATAAGAAGATTCAAGCGTAAAATTTTGATTTTTTTTTTCATCGCATTCGAGCGTTACTGTATCGCTCAAGCTGAATAATCTTTCGATATTGATCTTCGCAGGCTCTTCGATCGGATGGATAAGAGTGAAAACGCAACGATAGCAGCCGCCGAACTTAGGGTTTTGCTCTTAGGCGTAAAAATGGACGACGAAAATCCCGACGCAGAAAGAGAAGTAGAGAACATTCTGGCTTTGTTCGATGCTTCTATCGATGGGCATATCGATAGAGACGAGTTCGTCAGACGAATGAAAGATTTAATCACCGATCTCTCGGCGCAGAACTCACATAGTATAAAAAAGAAGCCCTCCAATAACAACACTTCCTCGGTAAAATTAAAAACCCTAAATTTCATATCGTTGAATCTCTCTCCATCTATATTTCGAGTTAATTTCCTTTCAAAAAATTCAAAACGCAGAGCACAAGCGAAGCGCAGCAAGGGCTCCTGGCTAGCAGCAGCAACACCACCACGAGCAGCACGAGGAATAATAAAAGAGCGACAAACTCGTGGAAGAATTACTTACTGGCATTTTCGTACGTTATATTAGGCACGTCCATGCTTTGCGTTCTCTCCGAGCCTTTGATCAAAAGCGTGGTATTTTTCGCCCAGGCAGCGAATTTATCCTCGTTTACTGTCTCGTATTTGGCCATACCCTTCGCCATGAACTATGGTTCTGCGGTTCAGTCGATAGCTTCTGCAACACAGAAGACGAAGAAATCGATTTCTCTTACACTATCATCAGTAAGCTAGACTATCCTATTCCCTTCACTGATACAGTAGATTACCGTCTACTTTAAGGGTTTGTCTGAATTTCATTTTCTTTTTTTTTTCTGCAGCTGTATAGTGCGGTATATATGAACAACGTAATAGGCTTGATCGTGTTCTTGGGACCAGTTTACGCTCGCGATTTAAAAGGAGATGGCTTCGCCGAAATCGTGGTCGTTTTGGTAATCTGCATATTCATGACAGCTTTTGCGAGCCTTAGGACGGTTTACGCACGTTGGATGGGCTATGTAGTGCTGCTTCTCTACCCCATATCGCTCGCCTCGGTCTACTTTGTAACTACAGTTCTTGGACTTCCATAGAAGAAAGAAACACTGTCATAATATCATAAAGGAAGATGCTTGTTTCTTATAACTTGTATTGTATTTGCATGTATGTAAATTAATACCTTCAATAAAATGCACCTGAATTTGATATCAATTTCAATCACCAACACTAAGGCAATTATTATTATGACAGCATGTATTGATCTACCACAGTATTGTTCTTACACAGTTGCTAGGTAATAATCTGATGACAAAGAAAGAAAGCCATGTAAGAAATTAAGGGGAAAAAAAGCTTAGTACTACTCCATAGCTGTGTCTTTCTGCACAAGCTTGGGAAATTTGAACTTGGGATTTTGCTCGAGAAATGCAGGCGGTCTCTGGTAAACGACGGAAGCAGCCCTAATCAAGATTCCAGCAGTTAAACCCCATATGACGTAATTCTTGCCATTAGCTTCGTAGTCGAAAAAATGGATAAGATACTTGTCCCCTATCCACTCTCTCTCTTCCCACCTTCTGTTTTCATCCTAACCGCACACAGATGGAAATCTACATAATTAGATACTACGTTTGACTTCGAGCGAAGAGCGATTAAGGTAAAGAGGGGATACCTTGATGAACATTTCCAAAGGAGCATCGAACACATCATCTACTTCGGCTGGATTAGGACATGGGGTGAAGTCTTTCTTGTTCGAAAGAATGCCTATTACAGGAATAACTCGGAGGAGATGCTGCATTATTTAATACAGATGAGCTTTGTCTTGTCATATTCTTTCTTGGCCCACTACACAAGTATAAAGAAGTGTGCTATCTTCATGGATAATTGGATTACATATACCTTCGACAAGAACGGTTCAAGGCAAGTGACGACGTTCACAAGAGATGGATTCAATCCTATCTCCTCGTTGGCTTCTCTTGTAGCAGTCTCAGCATCTGAAGCATCTGTCTCCTCTGCTTTGCCTCCTGGTAATGAAACTTCGCCTGTCTTGATTACAATACAACTCATTTTATTGCAATCCAATAATATTCCAACTAAAAGGAGAACATATGAAAGACAAGTAAGATTAGGCATATTGTCCCTGAGAACCCATTGACTCAGTATCAAATTGTGGCAGAAACAGCTCCATACAAAATCAAGTTGGGAAAAAAATCCCTAATAAACGACACAGATCAACACCTGTTACTCGAATTCTGAGTACAAATTTCATGATCACAAATCAGAATGCACATAAAGATGGATCAATCAAAACAAAGCAAAGCCTTTGTTAGGTGACCTCGATTACACAAATGGCTTTTGACCATTCAAGGTCTATGGACGGCCACGTGATAATAATAATGTGAAGAGAAACAAATCAATTCGGCTACGGAGTTGAATATGCAAATGGTGTGCTCTTCATTTGTTCTTCTTTTCCCATGGAAGTACACGGCAAATCCTTTGCCTATAAATAGGCTCGTTCAGCGAAGGAAATAACAACACACCACAAACCACACAGATCTTCGTTCTTCTCCTCTGGTCATTTTCTGTAGCCTACTCCTAATATTGTTGTAGCTATTTTTTCGTCAGTGTACGTGTCTGTAATCTCCACATAATAAAGAAGTTCTACCCTCCGGCCCGTGGACGTAGGTCATTCTGACCGAACCACGTAAATCTCGTGTCACTGTCCAAATTTATTTTTCGTCTCTTTTATTTATTATCGTCATTTCTCGGGCAAATAATTATCGGGGATTTCCGCATATCCTAACAAATTGGTATCAGAGCCAACCCCGATTTATTTTTTAGCCACCATGACGATAACAAAAATGTCAATTGAAAAGTTCGACAGAAATGTCAACTTTGCAATGTGGAGTCTCAAGATGGAGGCCATACTCATTCAAGACGGTTGCGAAGTGGCGCTTGATGGCGCAAAGAAGAAACCAACCGAAATGAAGGACGATCAATTTAATGAGCTGGACAAGAAAGCCAGATCGGCTATTATCTTAAATCTCTCTTACGAGGTTTTACAAGAAGTTGCCACGGAGACGACGGCCATGGGTATGTGGGATGCGTTAAAAGCTATCTACATGAAGAAGACAAAGGAGAATCGGCTTTATTTAAAGCAGAAGCTTTATAGTATGAAAATGACGGAAGGTACTTCTATACTCTCGCATCTCGATAAATTCGATTCTATCATTATTGATTTGGCGAACGTAGAAGTAAAAGTGACGGACGAAGATCAGGCCATAATATTGTTGTGTTCCCTTCCCTCGTCTTTAAAGTATTTTCGTGACACTATAATATATGGGAAAGATACGATATCGTATGCTAGTGTCAAATCTGCTTTACAATCGAAAGAACAGATAGACAGGGATATTACGGGAGAAACAAGTGGTAGCCAGGCAGAAGGCCTGTTTGCACGGGGAAGACCAGAACGTAGAGATGCTGAAAGTAGCAGATCTAAAGAAAGGTCAAAATCCAGGTACAGAAATAAAGTCTGTAATTTTTGCAAGAAAAAGGGACACATTAAAGCTGATTGTTTTAAATTAAAAAATAAAGAGAAAAATAATCAGCAATTTAATAAACCCGCCGAAGCTAGTTTAGCTGCTGATGAGAGCGATAGAACAATTTTTGTAGCAACTGCAAATATTGTTAGGTCTGATAATGAGTGGATCTTAGATTCGGGTTGTTCTTACCACATAAGTCGGAGTAGAGATTATTTTTCCACATATGAAAAATTCGATGGTGGATATGTTTTAATGGGAAATGATGCTCCGTGTAAAGTTGTTGGTAAAGGCACTGTTAGGATCAAGATGTTCGACGGAATCATCCGAACGCTCACAGAAGTCAGACATGTTCCAGATATGAAGAGAAATATTATCTCTTTACGCACACTTGAATCTCAAGGGTGCAGGTTCTCAGGTGAAGGTGGAGTTTTGAAAATTGCCAGAGGTGCCCTTGTCGTGATGAAAGCTTGCAGGTCTGGAAATTTATATATTTTGCAGGGAACTACTGTTACAGGTTCCGCTGCAGTTTCGACATCCCCGGAGGTTGATACCACGAGATTATGGCATATGCGTCTTGGACACATGGGAGAAAAAGGCTTGACGATTTTGAGCAAGCGGGGCATACTTTGCGGTCAAAGTACAGGTAAGATGGACTTTTGCGAACATTGTATTTTTGGGAAGCAGAAACGAGTCAGCTTCAATTCGCCAGCAGTCCACAGGACGAAAGGTACTTTGGACTATATTCATTCTGATGTATGGGGTCCTTCTCGTGTTCCGTCCAAAGGTGGTGCAAGATACATGTTGACTTTCATTGATGATTTTTCAAGGAAAGTCTGGGTCTATTTTCTTAAGCAGAAAAGTGATGTTTTCCTAACGTTTAAACAATGGAAGGCTTTGATTGAAAAGCAGACAGGAAAACAGATCAAGCGGTTGCGGACAGATAATGGCTTAGAATTTTGCGGAAGCGAGTTCAATGAGTTCTGCAAGAATGAAGGAATTGCTCGACATCACACTGTTCGAATGACGCCTCAACAAAATGGTGTTGCCGAGCGCATGAACCGGACGCTTTTAGAGAGAGCTCGATGTATGATCTCCAACGTTGGGTTGACAAATGATTTTTGGGCTGAAGCTATCGCCGCAGCATGTTATATTGTCAACCGTTCACCGTGTTCACCGATCAATTTCAAGACTCCTGAGGAAGTATGGTCAGGTACTCCTGCTGATTACTCAAACTTAAGAATATTTGGATGCCCAGCTTATATGCACGTAAACGAGGGAAAGTTAGAGCCTAGAGCTAAGAAATGTATTTTCCTCGGTTACGCTTCAGGGGTGAAAGGATATAGACTATATAATCCTGATCCCAAGTCACCCAAATTTATAATCAGCAGAGATGTTACATTTGACGAGTCTTCTATATTACATTCAAAAGAGTCTAATAATTCTTCTGATCAAGAAAAGAAGGATAGTGTACACAGCGAGGTGGAGCTCGAGATCAGCAAAGATCCTTCAGATGATTCTGCTACGAGTTCAACAGATCAAGAGGATGAGCCAGAACCTGATTTAGATCCTGTTGAAGATGAAACTACCGAGCAGGAATATTCTATAGCCAGAGATAGGGAGAGACGGGAGATTCGACTACCACAGCGGTACGTAAATTTAGTTTCGTACGCTTTATCAGTGGCGCAAGAAACAGGTGGAGGCGGCGAACCTTCTACCTATTCGGAGGCAATAAGCGATGATAATTCTGATAAGTGGTTGGTAGCGATGAATGAAGAAATGGAGTCTCTACACAAGAATGGTACATGGATTCTTGTGCCGCCACCGAAGAAAAAGAAAATAGTCGGATGTAAGTGGGTCTTCAAAAAGAAAGAAGGTTTATCTGGTACGGACGATGCAAGGTATAAGGCACGATTAGTCGCGAAAGGCTATAGTCAGGTACAAGGTGTTGATTTTAATGATGTTTTCTCACATGTTGTTAGACATAGCTCTATTCGTGTATTACTTGCATTCGTTGCCATGTATGATTTGGAGTTAGAACAGCTTGACGTCAAGACGGCGTTCTTACATGGTGATTTAGATGAACAGATTTATATGAAGCAACCTGAAGGCTTCATAGTTGAAGGCAAGGAAGACCAAGTTTGTCTACTGAAGAAATCCTTATACGGATTAAAGCAGTGTCCAAGACAAAATTCACCAGTTGAAGGCCTTATTGAATGGTGAATTTGAAATGAAGGATTTAGGAGCAGCTAAGAAGATTATTGGTATGGAGATTAGACGTGATAGAGGAGCTGGTAAGTTGCACCTGACCCAGGAAAGTTACCTCAAGAAGGTTTTGGAGAGATTTGGCATGAGCGATGCCAAACCAGTCAGCACTCCTCTTGCTAGCCATTTTAGGCTAAGCGCTGCTCAGTCACCATCATCAGATGAGGAAGAAGCGTACATGGCTCGAGTTCCTTACTCGAGTGCAGTCGGCAGTATTATGTATGCAATGGTATGTACACGTCCTGATATTTCACAGGCTGTTAGTGTTGTTAGCAGGTATATGGCTAATCCAGGGAAAGAACACTGGCAAGCAGTGAAGTGGATTCTCAGATACTTGAAGGGTACTCTAAGCTTTTGTTTGGAGTTTGGCAGAAACAGTGATACTCTCATTGGCTTCGTCGATTCAGACTACGCAGGTGATCTCGATAAACGACGATCTCTTACTGGTTATGTGTTTTGTATTGGGGGTTGTGCAGTTAGCTGGAAAGCTACTCTACAGCATGTAGTGGCATTATCTACTACTGAAGCAGAATACATGGCGATTACTGACGCGATCAAGGAAGCATTGTGGTTGACGGGGTTATTCAGTGAATTAACTCAAAGTCTGGGAGTTATTACCATTTTCTGTGATAGTCAAAGTGCAATTCATTTGACTAAGGATCAGATGTATCACGAAAGGACTAAACATATTGATGTTAAGTATCATTTTATTCGTGATATCATTGCAGATAAGAAGGTGTTTATCAAGAAGATCAACACAAAGGATAATCCTGCGGATTTGTTTACGAAAGCTCTTCCTGTTTCCAAGTTCAAGCATTGCTTGGACTTGATTGGTGTTTTAAAGTTAGTGAGCTAGCCCGTCAGGGGCTAAGGTCGGAGGGAGATAAAGGTGTTACAAATTAAGGTGGAGTGATTTTTGGAATCGAGATCAAGGTGGAGATTTGTTAGGTGACCTCGATTACACAAATGGCTTTTGACCATTCAAGGTCTATGGACGGCCACGTGATAATAATAATGTGAAGAGAAACAAATCAATTCGGCTACGGAGTTGAATATGCAAATGGTGTGCTCTTCATTTGTTCTTCTTTTCCCATGGAAGTACACGGCAAATCCTTTGCCTATAAATAGGCTCGTTCAGCGAAGGAAATAACAACACACCACAAACCACACAGATCTTCGTTCTTCTCCTCTGGTCATTTTCTGTAGCCTACTCCTAATATTGTTGTAGCTATTTTTTCGTCAGTGTACGTGTCTGTAATCTCCACATAATAAAGAAGTTCTACCCTCCGGCCCGTGGACGTAGGTCATTCTGACCGAACCACGTAAATCTCGTGTCACTGTCCAAATTTATTTTTCGTCTCTTTTATTTATTATCGTCATTTCTCGGGCAAATAATTATCGGGGATTTCCGCATATCCTAACAGCCTTTAAGATTCCGCCGATTTCCCAAAATCACAGCCCAAATCCCAAACGAAACCACAGAACAATCCCATCCCAGAAAATAGGATAGATAAAACCGACCTGAATGAGTGGACAACCTCGACGATCTCTTGGTCAAAATAACCCTAAGCTCCCCATCGTCCCCTTCGAAGAGGCACACTAGCACGGCGGCTCTCTTCGGCCTGAACCTCGTTCGTTGGGCGGCGACGGGAGCCGCCGACTCGGAGAAGCCCAATTGGGTCACAACCTTCCCCGTGCTTTCGTCCACGTCATCCTCCTCGTCTTCTGGAAGCTTCGTTGGTGCGTAGGCGCGAAGTTGATTTGCCAAAGCCCTGAGCTTGTGGGACGTCCCTTGATTGCTGAGCGAATCCATTGGTATGATTCTTGAGAGAGAGCTTTGCGCGGATAAATAATTTAGAGAGGTGAATAATAGTGAAGAAGCTGGCGATCGTCTGAGTAGTAATGGGAGCATTATTGTTGTTCGATATTTTGGTTTATTATTGGATCGGCATTTAAGACAATCGCCGCAAACAATTAATGATGTAATGTAGAACAGTTTTGTTTTTGAGCTTGCAATGAAAAATAATGGGGGGTGCTTTTTCTTCTTTCACTTATTTTTTTGAATTATTGAAAGATAATAGTTACACTTGAATGTCCACATTTATAAAAAGTTATCGCTCAGTTCATTGTCCGTTAAATCTTCTTTATCTTCTTATATATACACAATCAAATATACTTTTGTTCTCCATGCGCCACGTGTCCATTTTTATTATATTAAACAAACAAAAAATTAAAAAAAAATCACCCACTAACAACGTGGAAAATACTATATTGTATTAATTACACATATTTCCCACCCGTGAAATGCACGGGCATAAAACTAGTTTTATATATGTGTATGTATAATAAAGTTCTTACACATAAGTACTAAGTTGGTTTAAGTACCATATTATTTGTGCGGTGCCTATCTATCTCCTAAATTATTAGAGTAGAGATCCGATTCAAATTAACTGAGCTGAAGAGTGAGATTAATTATGTTGCTGCTATAACCAAACAGACCAAAATAACACCTAAAAGTGGGCATTGGCCTTATAATTAAATATATGGGCCGTTCATAGCTTTACGATGAGGCCCAATGCTCGTCTCGAAGTACATAAGTGGCCCAAATAGCAATGAAATTCCTTTTCATTGGTATTTGTTATATTATATGCCTTGTATGCGATGATACTACAAGGATATTACCATTAATATATGTGAACTTCTCTAGTTCTCTGCGTCTTGTAAGAAAAAGTGCAAGAAAAGTTGACGTGTCGGAGCCGCGCAAAAAAGATTGTCGTGGTAATAGTCATAGATTATTTGTCCCAATTGAACGATCGATGTTCTAAAATTAGAAAAATGTGATTAAAGAAAAATGAAAGTGAATAGGATCAGTTTTCGAATACACCTGTCTGATTATATTCGTCGGAGGTATATTATTGGGGTGAATTCTATTACAAAAATACCCATTTGTATAAAAAAATTGCAAGTCAGTACCTCTGTCGGATTTTTTTTTATATAAGTACCCGTTTGACTGTGCGTACCATTTTTCCAGTTTTGACGTACCTTTTTTTTTTTTATGTACCACGCCACATACGGCACCCATATACGTTGCTATATGGTACATTAATGTGTTATATGATGTACCATTTTCTAACTGTATTATGTACTACAATACGTTTCATGTACTACAATACGTTTTTATATGGTATCTAAATGTGTTATATGATGTAACATGCGGCGGATCAAGTACTAATGAGCGAAAAAATATTCTTATAGGTACCTACATGTAAAAACACTTACATGGTATTGACTTGCAAGTTTTTATACAAATGGTATTTTTCTGTTATTATTTTGTTATTGTAAGTGTGAAATGATGATGGGCAATGGCCAAAAGCCTCTTTAATCAGATCTCATCATCATCATCATCATCATCATCATCAATATAAGTTAGGTTTCATATTATCAGTTATCGCGTGTATGCTTTTTATTTATTTGTATCCCCAACCACGCTTCAGATCAGATGTTCCTTTTATCTATTTATTTATGATGCACATCTGATAGTATGTTCATAACTTAATAGTTTGCAGCATTTTTTTTTTTTACCTTTTTCTGCTTTTCATAATGCAGTTCTTGTGTTACTGTGTACCAATAGATTCAATTATTTTGGACATTATATCTATTATTAGCCGAATCCTTGTTGTATATATCTGACTTCGTGAGACGCATATTGATTGATTAAGGAGAAAATCCCAGAAGCAATTTGCAACAAAAATAATAAATTTAATGAGTTAAAAAAATTGGAAGTAACAACACATAACGCATGCAGAAGCTCCTCGTTCGATGAGAAGGGGAAAGGTCCCATTTGCAATTATTTAAGGGTTTATTTATGTCTTTTCTCTTTCAAGGGTATCGTGTAAGATATTATTAGACCGATGTGATTCATCATACGATACATACATACATATATATATGTATATATATATATCAGCATACCTGCTGCATTCTAATAATGGCCTAACTCGAAGTATATATTTGAATAGTCGGCCACCATAAACAAATGTCCTTTTGCAACATGTAATAAACTGCTATTGTTACAGAAACTGTCGCCGTCTCGTTTTAGCATTCATTATTTCATCACAGTGTTGCTTCTCACTGGGAAAATAGTTAAACATTTACATTGGGTCATCAAATAGTTACCTTTGACGTGGATTTTCCGAAATATCGAGGATAAGCGAATACGAATACAATGAATATAGAGATGCATGGCCCGTATATTATATGCTATTACCGTTTTTACACGCTGTAATATCAAGCTTTTTTTATATATATTTATATACTTCTTTAGCATTGTTAAATAAATCAAGTGTACTTTCGTTTGATGGAAATGCATCTTACTTTGCATTTGAAGATGAATATCATTGTTAAAAGTGCCCAATTCGAACCATAAAAGAAGTGAAAAGCTGAAACATAAATGGCCAAAGAACGATAAGCAAAAAAACAACAACTGATCAAAAACATGGATAGATCTGCTTCAAGTCATCAAAAACAACCTTTCAAAGATTATCATTAATTCGCTTCAAGTCATCTTTAGCAGGGCTTCCCACCATCAAACGCAGATCCAAGAATCTCTTACTAGCCCTTCACCAGCAAATCTGAGTAAGCAGAAAAAGGAAGGAGTAAGGAAATCTGAGGTAATGAAATAGTCCACCAAGAGCGTGTAATAAGATCGCATGGCAGAAAAGATCGAGCATTGGATAATGATGATGATCACATTAAGTCCCAGATAAAAATATCCTAGAAAAGCATACTCAAATGGTTTGCGCTGATACTTCTCAGACATGTAATAATACATCTACGGAAATCGATAGGTTGCAGAAAATCTTCAATTGGGCTCAGAAGAGTTCAGCAGCTGTCGAAGATTCAGCGCCATTAATAGATAATCATCTTCTTCTTGGTAATGTTGATGATCACCTGCTACCTTGTTTGGGTTACAGGGATCAGTTGTTGTTTTGTGGTGGTGATGATGATGATGATGATGATGATGATGATGATGATGATGATGATGATGATGATGATGATGATGTTAAGGAACTCCTTCAGTCCAGTAATAGTTACTACAGTTATTCTCTTCAGAGCAGCAGTAGTCATCAGTTTCCTGCAGGAATTAGTTTGGGAACGAGGATGATGGTTTGACGATGAGTTATGCTTGTAATAATGGTGATGATGATCATGTATTATTCTTTGCCAAAGAGGATGAAAGTATCAGAAGATTATAAACGCAACAGCTTCTTCATGTTCTTTTTCTGCATCGAAGAATGTGAACTTACTGTAAAAGTATTGATAAGTGTTGATGTGAGGGCTTATTTGTAAATATAAAATGTATAGAGGCAGATTGGTATTGAATCAGAATTACGAGGATTAGAATGCAATAGGATTAGAAACATATGAGTGAGACTCTGTAAACGATCGATTAATTCCATTCCTTTCAGAATATACGAAGAATTCTTTAATTTGTGTTGCTGATGATAATCTTTACATGGTATCAGAGCCAGATTGCTCAGAATCGAATCTACGATTATAGGCGGAAGAATACTGGAAATCCTAGGTCACAATCAAGATGACGGACAAGGAAAATACCCAAATTGATGGCGATCAAGAACTGAATAAATCCGCCATTGCCCTGCAGAGTAACATGGTGCAGCGAAAACCTTGGAGAACACATGGACAAGAATCTATTGCTGCCATGTCATCTGAAAATCCAGTAGGTAATGGGACAGGTATAATCAACCCTATTTCCAACATTTCTAATTGTTGGATAATTGATACAGGGGCTAATCATCATATGATATCTGATGAATGCTTATATGATGTGGGATCAGTTAGTCATAGTTCTGATAAATTAGTGAGGCTGCCAAATGGTAATTTTGATAAGGCAACGAAATTAGGAACTGTTAGTCTAGGTGAGGACTTGAGTTTGACAAATGTGCTATATGTGCCTAATTTTAAGCATAACCTCTTATCGGTATCTAAACTGACTAGTGATGCTAATGTATATGTGGTCTTTTACCCCCATTTTTGCCTTTTCCAGGATATTGGGACTGGCAAGATAAAGGGGATTGGTAGAAATTTGAATGGACTATATTACTTGCAAATGGTTGGAAATGGGTGTGCTGTTAGTTCAGATTTCAAGTTTGATGCAAATGCATGTAATAGTGATAAACAAGAATGCAAAATTGTAGCTGAAAAAGTAGAGAGCAATAAAATTTCTTTGTGGCACAAGAGATTTGGGCATATTTCTTTCAAGAGACTCGAATTTTTACCTAATTTGAATCTGAAAATATTAGATCATCATAAATATTGTCCTATATGCCCCTTAGCAAAGCATAGTCGTACTATGTTTCCGAAAAGGATGTCTGTGAGTACTTCGATAATGGAATTATTACATGTTGATGTTTGGGGACCATATAGGGAACCGACTTATGATGGAATGAGATATTTTTTGACCATAGTCGATGATCATTCTAGGGCAACGTGGGGATTTCTTATGATTAATAAATCTGAAGTTTATGGAATTATCAAGAAATTCCTTGCATATGTGCAAAATCAGTTTACTCCTAGGGTGAAAATAATTAGAACCGATAATGCTATGGAATTCTTTAGTATTGAATGTAGACACTTATTGGATTCTCTAGGGATCATACATCAAAGTTCATGTGCATACACACCACAACAAAACGGGGTGGTGGAAAGGAAGCATAGACATATATTAGACGTAGCAAGAGCCCTAAGATTTCAGTCGAACGTTCCTATCAAGTATTGGGGTGAATGTGTTAAAACATCCATATACTTGATAAATAGAACGCCTACCCCTTTACTTGAAGGGAAAACCCCCTTTTCTGTTTTATATGGAAAAGAACCAAGTTTTCAGCATCTTAGGGTCTTTGGATGCTTATGCTTTGTCAAGATATTACCCCAACTTGATAAATTCAAGCAAAGATCCAAACCTTGTGTGTTAATGGGGTATGCGGCTACTCAAAAGGCATATAGGCTTCTTGATCTAGACACAAATAATATTCTGATCTCTAGAGATGTAATCTTTTATGAGGATAAATTTCCATTTGATGAATATGATCGTAATAAGAAGGCTCAACCTATGAAAGTTAGTAGAAATAATGATCAAATATCATATGATTTTTCTCTTGGCTGTGATAATAATAATAATGAGAGCTGCGATATATTCTTGGATAATGATATACCTGGTATGAGTGGCAATAACTCTAATGATCATAATAATGAGGATCATACAAGAAATGTTGCAGGGGAGCTTGTACAAAATGAAACAGGTCAATCACCAGCTCAAGCAGTTCCATTGAGAAGATCAGATAGAACAACAAGGCCACCAAATTGGTTGAAAGATTTTATTTCTCCTTATAATATTGATACTAACCAAGTTTGTTTAGTGAAATATCCTTTATCTGCAGCTTTACAGTATGATGCGATTAAGCCAAAACATATGACATACTTGGCTGCATTGACTAATGAGAAAATACCCAAAACCTTCCAAGAGGCTGTGAATTCTGAACCATGGAGAAAGGCTATGGAAACTGAAATTTCAGCCCTTGAATTGAATAAAACTTGGAAGATAGTTGATCTTCCTAAAGGTAAGTTCCCAATAGGATGTAGATGGGTTTATTCAATTAAGCATAGAGCTGATGGATCTATAGAGAGATACAAGGCTCGCTTAGTTGCAAAAGGATATAAACAGGTTAAGGGAATAGACTATACGGATACGTTTGCCCCGGTTGCTAAGCATGTTACTATTCGGTTGATTATTTCACTTGCGTCTATATTTAGTTGGCCACTTTGGCAAATGGATGTTACTAATGCGTTCTTACAGGGAGATCTAAATGAAGAGGTTTACATGAGTATACCCCCGGGATATAACCCAGGTAAGTCAACTAATAATATAAAGGTATGCAAGCTTGAAAAGTCGTTATATGGCTTAAAACAAGCATCACGCCAATGGAACACTAAATTTACCAAGGCCATGAGTGCTTTCGGTTTTGTGCAATCCAAGAATGATTATTCCTTATTTATAAAAGCAAGGGGGAGTGATTTAGTGATATTATTGGTTTATGTGGATGATATAGTGATAACGGGTAGTAATAGTGATATGATAAAGGAAACCAAGTGTTACCTAAATAAAACATTCCACATGAAAGATTTAGGCGAGTTGAAGTTTTTTCTAGGAATTGAAGTAGCAAGGTCAAGTAAAGGAGTGGTACTTAGCCAACGAAAATATACATTAGAATTATTATGTGAGACCGGCATGTTAGCCTCTAAGCCGCTTAGTATTCCTGTTGAGCAGAATGTTAAGTTCAGTGATTGTGATTCAACTGCTGTTAAACCTGTCATATTTGAGCAGATTACAGATCTTGATGGCCATCAGGAGTTTTCTCATAAGTCTGCTAAGAAAGTCAAAGCAGCCTTGAGAAACTCTGCTCAACTTGACGTCAATCTCTTCAAAAGGGTGGTTGGTAAGTTAATATACTTGTGTTTGACTCGGCCGAACATATCATATGTTGTTCAAATATTATCACAAAACATGCACAACCCTAATAAAGATCATTTTAGTGCAATGTATAGAGTTTTGCGTTATTTGAAAGGAAAGCCGGGACTTGGAATATTACTTAGTGCTAACAGTGAAATGTCACTAAAAGCTTTTTGTGATGCAGATTGGGCTTCGTGTCCAAAAACTAGAAAATCCTTGACAGGTTATTTGGTGTTCCTTGGAGATTCGTTGATAACATGGAAAACAAAAAAACAGAATACAATCTCGAGGAGTTCGGCAGAATCTGAATATCGAGCAATGGCCATGGTCACGACCGAAGTATTATGGTTGGATAGCATTATGAGAGAACTTGGTTTGAAGAAGTCAGAACCAATCACAATTTATTCGGATAGCAAGTCTGCGATACAAATTGCGGCGAATCCCGTATTCCATGAGAGGACCAAACATATTGAAGTGGATATCCACTTTATACGAGACAAGATACAAGAAGGTGTGATTAAAACCGAGTATGTGTCGTCGCAAGAACAACCGGCCGATCTGTTAACGAAGGCTTTGGGAAAAGATCAGTTCGAGTATTTGCTTTCCAAGTTTGGTGTGTTAAACTTGTTTAACAACCAAACTTGAGGGGGAGTGTAAAAGTATTGATAAGTGTTGATGTGAGGGCTTATTTGTAAATATAAAATGTATAGAGGCAGATTGGTATTGAATCAGAATTACGAGGATTAGAATGCAATAGGATTAGAAACATATGAGTGAGACTCTGTAAACGATCGATTAATTCCATTCCTTTCAGAATATACGAAGAATTCTTTAATTTGTGTTGCTGATGATAATCTTTACACTTACTATGACGACGATGTATGATTTGATGGTGAGATTCTATTACAAGATCAGTTTTTTTCCCCTTTTTAGGGCACAACACAGTAGATTTTTTTTGTTCGTCCCCAATCATTAGTTATTACATCAGTTTGATGGTATGCTTTTGAGCGACAGATAAAATCTCATCTTTGATAGAGAGAACGTAACGTTTTCCCCCTCGAAATGCAAATTTTCCATTTTCCCAGTACCTCACCTCTTTTATGCCTTTTCAATTTTCATTACATGCACAAAATTAACCCTTTTGTTATTCCCGAGTCTTCTTTTCAAGCAAATGGCAAGGAGAACATATCGATGATTGCCAAATCCATTTCCATATTGCATCGTCAAAGGAAGAAGAGATTTAGAACCCACTTAGACACACATCAATACAAACTCCATGTTTTAGTACAAAGTTCTTGGATGGCAAAATTATAAAAATGGGTCACTAAGCATATCATTTTTTTTTATTATTTTTGGTCAATATGTTTGCCACTTACAAAACTATGTCAATAAGTATGTATATAGTAACAAAATTGGGTCACTAGCTACAAAACTAGGTCACTAAATATTTATATAGTAACAAAACTAGGTTACTACACAATGTATATAGTTACAAATTTGGGTTACTAAGTATGTATATAGTAAGAAAAAAGATGTTAGTGGCCCAATTTTGTTACTATATGCATACTTTGACCTAGTTTTGTAACTGACAAACATAGTGAACCAAAATCGATAATTGACATACTTAGTGACCAATTTTTATAATTTTTCAGTTCTTGGATTGAACAACCCTATTTCGGGCCTCTCGGCCCAACCCGAGTTAATCTGAATATCGACTTCATGGGTGGCCTGCCTATTATATTTTTATGGTCATGGGGTTATATCGGCCCAAGTCTTAACTCTTTACCATTTAGGGAAGGTAAATGTGTTATTATATGTACACAGTAATAAAACGACACGTTGCTTACTAACTGGGATTCTCAAAAGTCAAAGCCAGTAAATCTAAAAAAGCATATCATACTCCTTTAAGACACCTATCGATGTTTTTATAGTGCGATAGCATATAAAATAATCTCCTACCAGGAAAGTTAGAACAACAAATGGGCGATGTAATGATTCTTGCGATAACATATAATAATAATCACCTTCGAATGAAAGCTCGGATCAATCACTCATAGTATTCATGGATGTACACATGTCTATCCAAAAAGAATAATGATTTAGAATTGCATTCAAAGTAATCAACTAAGATGCCATTTAGGGAAGGTAAATTGTATTGTTATATCTACATTGTAATAAAACGACACGTTGCTTACTAACTGTGATTCTCAAAAGTCAAAGCCAGCAAACCTAAAAAAGCATATCATATTCCCCTTTAATGATTCTCGCGATAACATAAAATAGTCACCTTCGAATGAAAGCTCGGATCAATCACTCATAGTATTCATGAATGTACACATGTCTACCGGACCCAGATTTAGAAATGCATTTTTTTCTAAGTAATCAACTAAGATGCCACACTTTACGAAGACCAAAGCTTGCCATATATATATTATACTCCCCACCCCAACTAACTCAATAAAAAGAATAAAATAACAAGCACCAACTTATATTCCCAAAGCTGTTTCAGAAAGAGAAAAGGTAAAGAAGAAGGGAAGGAAGACAATGAGACGACCCTCAGATCGGCGAATCCTTTCAGCACTGCTACTGTTTGTAATAATAGCAACCATATCGACGGCGTTTGTCCGTACGAAATCGGAACTATTATTATTACACACATGCAGCAGATTCAGTTCCATCATAAGCTTCGGCGACTCGATCGCCGATACAGGAAATATAGTTCCTCTGGCTCTCAAACAAACCGGCCGGCAGCCGCCGGTGGCTCTGCCGCCTTATGGCCGGACTTTCTTCCGCCGGCCGACGGGAAGGTGCTCCGACGGCCGCCTAATCATCGACTTCATCGGTAATAGCGTTACTTACTATGATGAGTATTGTTGAGAGTTTTGATTATATTTTTATTTTGTCACATTATCTTTAATAGCTGAGAGTTTGAAGCTGCCGTACGTGGAGCCGTACGTCGTCGCCGGAGATGGGAAAAACTCGAATAGGTTTGTGAAAGGGGTGAACTTTGCGGTGGCCGGAGCTACGGCGCTCGATAACGGCTTCCTTGAGGAGAGAGGAATTCATAATTCTGCAACGAATGTGAGCTTGGGAATTCAAATAGATTGGTTCAAGAAATTCTTGGCATCTAATCCTGGTATGCAATTAATTATAACATCACACAAATATAAAATATTTTCCTTGTGTCTAGTCACATAGATGATTAAACTTGCAAATTGCAAGTAGAGGGCGATAAGTCTTGAAATCGGAGCAAATTAACGCCATGCTTATAATAAAAGTTATCAACATGTTGCTTCATTTTTTTTTTCCAGCTTCAGTTTTGAAACCGATTATCCTCAAATTGCAACATTCAAGGATGTCCAAATTGCATCAATTTGAAAACTTACCGTCCCGAAATCGATTGTAGTTTTTGTGGAGGATAGTCTGGTTTAGATATTAGCATCATTGTAATTTAGTTGTTTGTTTGGGCCTAAGTTGAGCTTTGACTGCACGTCTACCGTGTGTGGTGAACGGTGATTTCTTTGGTACTTTCTTATATCATATATCAAATAGTGACATTAAAAAAAAAAAAAAAAAAGTCAGCTTCATTTACTTACGTAGATAGGGACGCTTTTGTTTCTTTTACAACAGATGGGAAAACGTTTCTCGAGAATGCTTTGATCTTGTTCGGAGAGATCGGAGGCAACGACTACAACTACCCATTCACGAGCGGAAAAAGCCCTCAATTCGTTCGATCTCTCGCCCCAACCGTCGTCGGTTATATAGGATCAAGAATACAAGTAAAAGTTCTTTCTTTTTTTTTTTCTCTCTTCTCATTCTCTTATTAAAAAGTTCTTGTGTACTTATAAAAGGAGCTGATCGACCTCGGCGCAAAGACCCTCTTGGTCCCGGGAAACTTCCCCATCGGCTGTTCGCCTCTTTATCTCTCGACGTTCGAAAAAACGTCCGAAAAAGACGATTACGACCCCCAAACTGGGTGCATCGAATGGCTGAACGACTTTTCCCAATACCACAACAAACTCCTCATTAAGGAACTCGAACGCTTGAGGCGTCTCAATCCTCATACAACCCTAATTTACGCCGATTATTACAACGTCGTCATCAGATTCTACCGCTCTCCCCATGAATTCGGTGAGTTTTTCATATATTTTTTTTGTAAATTTCTCTTCGATGAGCTCGCCGTTTTAACTTACTTTTATACACGTTAGGGTTTTCGAAGGAAAGCATTTTTAGGGCTTGCTGTGGATCGACGAGCGGCGGGCGTTATAATTACGACTCGTCTGCGCCGTGTGGAACTTCGCCGGCGCTCAGCTGCGACGATCCTTCGGCTTTCGCTAATTGGGACGGCGTGCATTTTACGGAGGCGGCTTATAAATTGATAGCCAAAGGTTTAATTGAAGGGCCTTTTACAGTTCCTCGTTTTAAAACTATATGTAGTAGTAGTAGCCCTTCTGCAATACAAGGTATTGCTGCTCAATGAAATGTAAATTCTATGATTTTGTTTATCTTTGTTGAGATATTGCATTTTATTTTAGTTAATGGTGTAATGTGGTGGGACATGCATTGGTGTAACGTGTCTAAATCGCGTTATTGAGCCTGTTATTTAATAATATCCTCTAAAATACCTAATATTCAATTTGATTGGCAAGGATTGTGTATGAACTGATTTGATCATGGAGATCTGGTGTATATTCCGTTACATATGTACCTATTTTTTTTTTAATCATCGAGTCTTTATTTTACTATGTTATGTGGTGGACATGCATTCGTGTAACGTGTCCAAATCACGTTAATGCGCTTGTTATATGACAACATCCTTAAAATATATAATATTTTTTTTTATGAGTGTTAGTATTAGTTAAATTATATTTGGTGCATGGTTTTGAAGACCGGACCGGCCGGTTCTGACCGGACAAGTCAAAAATCGGGTCCCGGTCCGTTTTTTTTTTTAAATTTAAAAGATAAATAAAAAATTTGGTTTAATATAAATAATACAAAATAAAAATAAACCAATAAATTAGTTGGTCTAGTGGTTAAAAACCAATAAATTATACAAAATAAAAAACCAATAAATTCATCCTTGCAACCAAACAAAAAGGTGGCGTATACATCACAAATCACCGGTCAATGTGTATGATTCGAGCTCGGCTCGTTTTAACACACTAATAATAATCAAGAAAATGGGGGTTGGTCCATGTGGTAAGCGGCTTGGTATCGCTTAAGCAAGGTATTGGGTTCGAATCCTTGTGTATGCAGCACCCCCCTTTGGGAGCCTCACCTGCCGTTACCAGGTACGCGATGCGGGACGAACCGGAGTAGTCAGGGCAACCCGGAACCGGTCGGGTATCCGAAAAAAAAATAATAATCGAGAAAATATGATTTTTTTTTTCCACTCCAACTTTTACTAGAAAATAGTAAATGGGTCTCACTCTCACCACCTTGAAAATTGGGGCTTATCGAAGTTATCAGCCCATCATAGAGTCAACCCATATCATAAGCCTACTGCAGAAAAGCCCATTAATTTACAAATGACACAAACGTTTGAAAATAGCAATCTAACCCCGTGAAATGTTGAAAATTATCAATTCCTCGGAGAAGCCAAGAGCAAGAGGATAAGGCATCCTTAAAAAGTAAACCAGAAAAAACCTTCAGAATCCATTTCATCATTTGAACGGATAAACAGCAAAAAGAAAGCAAAAATGATGGCGTCTTGTTTGTCAATGGGAACTACGATACCTTACAAGGCGAATACTCCATCAGCTTCGCTCTCTATTCTCACAGGTTCAAGAACTAGAGCCTCTGTTTTGCTCAATGTGAAAAGCAAGGCCACGAATTCTTGCGGATCGCTTCTGCACTCTGCTTTCACCTCTCCCATTCTTTCTTTATCCTCGAGTTCTTCTTTTTCGGGTAATTGACTCTTCATATTTTGTGTTTAACATTAATTTTTAGCTGCGTCACTCTTGCTAGCTACTGTACTTGCTGCTGATTGTTATATTATATGCCCTGCATTTTCTTCCTTGTTTTATACTGTTTGTTATAAAGTTTATGTATGAAGGTGCTTGTTAAAATGCCCAGCTGGATGACCATGTTTTGGCTGTCGATTAATTATTGCCTATTTTCGTTTCGTTCTATACAATCTTGACTCAAATTGCAGGTGGATCTTCATTGAATTTCAACTTGAATTATGGCCTCGCCGCAACCGTCAACAAAAGGCGCGGATTCGTTGTGAGAGCTTCAAAGTACACTCTCTGCCAAACCAAAAGGAACAGGTCGAGAAAATCGCTCGCTCGAACTCACGGATTCAGACAGCGCATGAGCACCACCTCGGGCAGGGCGGTCATTAGGCGCAGGCGTGCAAAAGGTCGCTGGGCTCTCTGCACCAAAACTAACCCCATTAGCGGAAAACGCCGCCCTTGATTTGTTCGCCGAAGTACGTATCTCTTTTTGTATCGTTCGTTTTTAGCTAATGCAAATTTCGCCCTGGATTGCCAGCATATTTTCTTTTTCCAAAATCGCATCTGTTCGGATGGATGTTTGTTTTTTTTCAGTGAATGAAAGCTTTCAAGATTGCTTTATTATTGTTTCAAGAAATTGGCATGATCTTAGTAAGGGAAGCTCTTAGAACTCGAAGTCATTGCCAAGGCCTTAATCTTGGCTGAATCCTCCACAGAAGAAGAGCCATTATTATTCGCTCGAAGAGCCATCGCTTTCATATTCTTCCTCAAACTCTGCTTCACAATCCTATCCATCATTCTCTTCCCTTCATCACCATCGTTTGCCGTCGATCCAATGGACAGCGATCTCCCAACTTTTGGCCCGAGCCCGCAATCTCCTCTAACATGTGTTTCATCCTTAAACCACTGCAATAGCTTCATGGCTCTCTTCTTCGCCAATGGAGTAGTGCCCAACAATGCCAATTCGACAAGCACTTGAACAATCCCAGCTTCGGACATCTTCCTTCTCTGCGAAGAACTCTTATGGGCTAAGATCATTAGGACGTAAGCTGATAGTTCTTGGCATTTAGGGGTTTCCTCCCAAGTCATGATCTCTATCAATGACTCGGGAATCGTAGGACTGTCCTCCATAGCTTCCCTTCCTTTCACGGTCAAGACTAAGTTTCGTAGTACGATTAGAGCCCTTTCAGATGATTCTTTGTTCGTCGAACATATAAGTTTTATTACGGCGTCGATGACTCCTTTAGAAGCCAAATTTTCTGCGTTTTCTATAACTGAGGATAGGTTGTAGAGTGTGCTTAGGCACGAGTCTTTCGTAATTGGGCACGAGCAAGATTCGAGGATGGAGATGGAGATTGTAATGATTCTTGATGAGTCTAAGGAAGGGCAACGAGCGGTTGCTAAGACTGATATTGAGGATAGCAGCTGGGCGAGTTCTTGTTTGAAGGATTCGTCTACGGAAGCGACGTTTTCGGACACTGACGATAAGATTCCTGCCTCGACAATTACAGCCTTGTTCCTAGGACAAGAAATACAAAGAGACAAGTAGGGTGTTAATTTAATTATATTATATACTAACCCCACAAAGAAAATGTGACTATATCATATATCTATCATGTTTGAGGGTCCGATTATGGGAAGTGGATTAAGTCAAACAGATTCTAGACATGCTGTGAGTTGTGACTGAAAAGGAAGCATGCAAATTGACTTTTTAAATTTTTTTTGAGAGAGAACCCATAATTCACACCAACCACACCAAATCTCTTTTCTTTTTTCATATGTAAAAAGATCATCTCCTACCTCTCTAAACCGACTGATTAATCTTAAACCCCAAGCTCAATCTCAACATATATAGTTTCTGTTTAGGAGATCATATAATGTTACTAGTCAGTCTATGTTATGATTCCCAAGTCAGTTCTCGAATCCAAATCTTATTGAAATGGATTCTGTTTCGTCGAACTAATTTTCTAACACTCGAAAAGCTTACATACTTAGACCATCTCCAACAGTCAAACGCAAACGCAAACGCATTTTGCAGTAACAGCCATATTTTGCAGTAACTGTTCTTCAACAGTCAACTGCAAACGCAAACGCAAAGAATATTCCTATAATATTCTCTTTCCTACCAACTTTTATAACTTATCAATATCACCCCTATATTTTACTGCTTTAGAAATTAACCATAATATTCTTTTAATTTTGATTTAGATAAAATATATTAAAAACATAGAACAAAATATTTATTAAAAATACTGAAATTACACAACATAACAATTGAAATACATTGAGATAAAGGTCGTACAAATAAAAGATAGATAATTATCAACAAGCCCAACCATATCCATTTCCAACCGATACACTTGGCCAGTTTTTTAACAATATTGGAGGAAGCAATGCTAATTTGCCAGATTACTAACTTTATCTTAGTTTAATATTGTGTGATGTGTTTTCATTTACGTAGTTGTGTGTTATTTTTATAGTTTGTGATGTATTTTTATTTCAGTAGTTGTGTTATTTCAAGTGGTAATTTTGATGTTTCTATTGTGATATTTTGATATTTCAGTAGTTTATGATGTATTTTTATTTCACTTTAATATATTTTATTTATTAAATAGTTTTATATGTTTGATTTAATAATTCAATACAAGTAAAGGGCTTATTTGCAATTTTAAAACATCAAACGCATTTTTGCGTTCAGACGCAAATTTGCGTTCGAAACAAGAGAGAGAATGCAAAAAACGCATTTTGCGTTTGCGTTTGCAGTACTGTTGGAGCAGTTTTACTGCATATTTGTGTTTGCGTTTGCGTTTTGCAGCACTGTTGGAGATGGTCTTAATGAACTCAAATAGAATCAACTCTTGAATTCCAAATGGATCATGAGTTCAGATCTCGTGATGTATTCCTTCAAGCAATTTCAACAAATAATTAATAATATAATATAATAGCCTTAGTATAGTATGGCATACATTTCAACTCATGTCGGCCTACTAGAGATATGTAAATTACATACACATCACGAACTAACCCACTCCTCTAGTCCTCTTATATGGAGAGAATGTGTGTCAGAGCATCGTATTGCCAACAAAACACACTTATAAAGTAAAAGATAATATTATATTTAGATTGGGAGTGGTAAATGCAAATGAACTGATAATGGAAACCTTAATCATTCAATAGAAAAACACCGAAATATAAATAAACTATCACCGAATAAAATAATCGATATCAAAACTCACGTGAAAGATCCGTCGGCAAGCACCGCTAGGGCCCTCACCGCCGCTCTCCGACGTGCCACCGCCGGCGACCCAACCATGGCCACCAGCGGCGGAATAACACCGAGCTCCACCACCATCCTCCGCCGATCATAATTCATGGCCGCCGCGAGCTCTTTAATTTCCTCAGCTGCCGTTTCTTTCTCATCCCAGCTACCAAAGTGAAGCATCTTCACTGCCCTCTTCAAATCCACGATTTGAAAAACATCGCCTTTCTGACGATCACATATAAATTGAAAATCCAATGAATGTTCATGCATATTCTTATGACCCATGTCTGTATATATGGCTTTCTGTATATTAACCGTGTTCTTTAATTCTTTACACAGAAAATCAGGACAAGGCTCTTTGTTCTGTTAGGGAGGGAAGTGAATGATATTCAAGGTGGTCTAAATATAATCGAATTGTGGGGGGTTGAAGGTTTCTGTATTTTATATACTTTATCAATTCATTCAATGTGGACTTTCATTATTTATTAAGGTTGAAAATGGGTACTGAATCAAACAAGAGGGTGAAGACTTCGTGGGAAGAAACCAAATAGAACAGTGGGCACATTGCCGGCTACGGAACAAAGATTTAATTATATATACTAGTACTGTCCGCACCACCATCTTTGCGTGCTTAAAAAATTATAATGTCTTTGGGTATAAGGTATATTGAATATTGTTTTTAAACATGTAAAATGGAAACTAACGTGTTGGGCTATAATTACAATAAATAAAAATTTTGAAGTGAAATGATAACATTAAATTAATTAAATTGCAAATAGATGAACTAAATTCCAATTAAATGAAAGCTCAAATTGGCAGTTTTTAGCCACCCTATACCCTTTATATAATAGAAGATATGAAGATTTTTATGGTGCTCACCTTACGTGAGCACCTGTTGATGTAGCACCGATTCATGTCATTCAACATCTCACATCGTCATCTAAGCTTATGTCGTCTTCATTAACACTATCCATGTGTCATTAATCGAAATTCCGAATGCTAGAGTGGCATATTGACGCGATATATTTCATTTCGGATGTTGAGGTGAGCACCATAAAATTCCTCTATATAACGTACATTAACATTGCCAAAATCTTTCTAAAGCTGAAGTACGTTAATTGTTAGAACGAGCAATGATGGAATGAATGACTATAGTGTCCTCGGCTAGATTTCGAGGATTAGTGATTTATGACGTAATATTTAGATATGTGCCGTTTTGTACGTAACGTTAGAGCATCTCCAATGGGTTACAAAAATAAAGTACGTTTTTTATCCAAAGAACTCTATATTTAACACCAATATTGTGTTGATGAGCAGAAAAACTATAGAACACACAATTTTGAAGACAAAAATAGAGTTGTAGTTTTATTTACTTATAATTAATTTAATAAAACATATTGTGATTATTGATTTGCTTTTGTTTATTGATATTTCTTTTAATTTAATAAAATTATAATTTTAATTTTTGAATAGTAATAATAATATATTGACTTTCAATTATAATATAAAGTTTAATAAGTCAATTATGATAGTGATAAATAGGAATTTAATTTGTAGAGTACAACAATAGAGTTAATGGGTTGCAGCAAAAATTAGTGTAGAAAATAGAGTTTATGAGTTGGAAAGCACTGTAGCAACTAGGGGTGGGCAAGAAAATCGGATTTCAAAATCCCAAAAAACGGTATCCGATTTTAAAAAGCGGAGAATATTCGGTTTTAAAAATTGGGTCGGATATGGATAGTTGTTTATCTAAAATCAGACTATCCGGTATCCACCTTTATATTTTAAAAATAATAAAAATACTACTAAAAAATATAGCCCAAAAAGAAAAACGAAGGTCAAAAAAGGAAATAAATCCTCAAAGTAGAATATTTAAATTTATATTATTTTATTATTATAAAATAAAAAATAAATTAACACTAGTATGGATATCCGGTTTAAATATTCGAATGAGATATCCAATTCCGGATATCCTATTTAAACCGGATCGGATACAGATATCATTTTCCGAGTCTAAAAATTCGGATATCGGTTTTGCTCATCCCTTTTCGGATATCTGCTTTTGCTCATCCCTAGTAGCACTGTATTATTGAAAAATTAACTGTATTTTTACGTCGTAGCGAGCTGAAGATGATCTTCGACTCTAACTCTTGCCATGGGCCCAATAATGGGCAATTGCACGATTAGAAGTTTTGACCCAAATTAAAACGCCGTCGCTACCTTCCCCCTTCCATTTTAGGGTAAACAAATAGGATTTCGAATTTCGATTGATCTCCTCAGAGAAGCAGCAAGGTTCGTTATCGGCAATTTCTGGGAGAGCGCACCTATACCGCCAAGTCTTCACATGTAATTTCTATTTTTTTTCGACGATTGCTTTTATCTGATTGTTAATTTCTTTTTTATTTTTTCGTAGTGGCTCCTTCTGGTCCGTAGTAGTAATCTGTTGAGCCTTGTTTGGAATTCGTCCGTTTTTCACCCTCGATTTTAGAACTGAGCATGCACGAAATCGGTGGAAAAGACCATATTTTTTTCTTATTTATTACCAAACTTCTTATGAAAGGGTTGCTGGGTCGGCTCAGATTTTGGTTGGATACTAGATATGAGTTTTCCATCTTCAAAATCCTCAGTTGTTTGTTTTTTCTTTGGTAGGTCTGAACAATCCAACAAACCATTGCAACAAATGGAAATCAAATCGAATAACGCTGAACAAGGATCATTAAACGATTCAAGAAACAGCGTGATATACCGATGCAAAAGATGTCGAAGGATCGTGGCTACAGAAGAACACGTCGTTTCCCACCAGCCCGGGGAAGGCCAGAAATGCTTCAAGTGGAAGAAGAGAAGCAGCGAATTGGATACGCTCGAAACGCCTCAGTGCTCGTCTGTATTCGTCGAGCCCATGAAGTGGATGCAATCAGGTTTAGAAATAGCATAACATGTATCTCCCATTTTGTGTATTTCTTTCTTGAAAGGAACTGTAGTTTGGTTCTTCTTTCGGTTATTTGATTGTGGTAATGATTTTGGCTCGCAGTGGAAGAAGGCTGTGTGGAAGATAAGATTCAATGCTTGGGATGCAAGGCTCGTTTGGGTTCGTTCAACTGGGCCGGGATGCAGTGCAATTGCGGGGCGTGGGTCAACCCGGCTTTTCAGCTCCATAAGAGTCGGTTAGATGAGTGCCCTGCGATTAACCGATGATTGCTTGAGTTTTCGCCATATTACTATTAGTGTTTTTCAGTTTTTTGGTTGAAGTGGTTTCGGTCGGGTCGGGTCGGTTTTGCCCGTTTTATCCGGTGGGAAATGTTTCTGTTTCGTTCGGAATACCCGACCCGTTTTCCATGATCAGATTAGCATTCCATTTAGGTTGTGATTCAACTTCAGTAATGATATTCAGACTTAGAGGGTGAATTCCGTGTAAATTAGTATATTTAAGAGTCCAAATTAGTTTTATATTTCGTAAGGCTATCAAATATAGTTCCCTTCACGCGCATCACATTGTTTGATATGACTTATTAAATAATTAGGAATATTCGACCATTAGATTTATTTTCAATCGATGTCTCAACTCATAAGTAGGTATGCACCGATGTTTTCACAAGGAATAACAAATGTCAATGATCCCCAACATAATAATACAAGCAATGCTTGAATGAAACCACGCAAGAGTGCGAAATCACTAAATAATGATAATAAATACTGACAAAATAATTATGTTTCAAAAAATGTTTCAGAATCATTACTCGTTTACTTTTAGTTTTGTATTTTCGTTTTGTTCAACTTTTTCATGTAATAATCTAGGCAACTAATTTAGAATATAAGTAAATGTCGACGACGAGTCATCGTGCTCTTGTAATAATTATGGCCACCGATCCCATCCCAATTCCCACCACAATTGATAATGACGCTCCATAGCTTACATCATCTTTCAAGACATCAGATACATCATCGATATTTACACACACACATATATATATATATATAGCATCTCCAACTCGCACCATGAAAATACAGTTAATTGTGAACAATATTACAACTGCTACAGTGCTTTTACTCCAATTTATAAAATCTATTTTCTATACTAATTTTCAACCCACCCATTTGCTCTATTTTCTACTATAAAAATCAAATTCCTATATTAAACTTTATATTATAGTAATTAAAAAGCCAATAAATTATAATAATTAATATTTAAAATTAACTAAAATTATAAGCTTAGCATATTATTTAATTATAATTTTATTAATTAAAATGAAAATATACATAAAAAATAGGAAATTAATATTATTTTTTTATTATTATTGTAAGAATATCAAATATTTAAATATAATTCAAATATTATTAAATATATTATAAATAAATAGAAAGTGCAACACAATTTTTGTGTTGAAATTGTGTGTACTCTACATCTAGAGTATTCATGCTAATCAACACAATATTAATGTTAATATATAGAGTTCCATAAAGTATGTCGGAGATGCTCTAAGTATTGTCAACTTTAAATCTTGCGTTATGTTCCCTTCCTAGCAATTTCATAGGAAAATTACGTAGAACACGTAAGAAAGTATGAAAGACAGAACAAAGAAAGAGGGGTTACGTATAGTGGACTCCAATAATTAGTTTAAGCTATTGCTGCGATGTTATAGTAATAGCTGTCCATTAATGAAGCAAAATTAAGCAATTTGCTTCATTTTATATTAAAAACTGTCAATTGTTAATGAATATATATAGCTAGCTAATCATGTTTTCTTCAAGTCTTGTCCACCAATTAACGACAGCTATACTTGCAAAACATCACGCGTATTATTTACGTGTGTACATACATATATATATATATGTGTGTGTGTATCTGCCTATATATATACAAAGTGTGTGCATTCCTCGTATTATCTCTTCTCTCATTGTCTTTTCCTCAAACAAAGCACTTTAGCTTCAATATCAATAAGTGCACCAAAAAACCCCTACAACATGAAATTATTCAATGGATCATATCATTCGAAACACGCTTTCAATAATTCTCAGATCGTCGAATTAAGGGTTCACATGGACTGTCAAGGATGCGAAAGAAAAATAACTAAAGCCCTCTCCAAATTAGATGGTAATCTCTTTGTTTTTTCTTTATCGTATATTCCTATCCATTATCATTAGATATAACTTAATGATTTCTTATACGACTCATTTGAATTTTCTTTTTCTTTGTTAGGAGTGGATAGTGTTGAGATAGACATGGACATGCAGAAGGTGACGGTCATGGGTTGGGTCGACCCGGACAAAGTACTCAAAACTGTAAGGAAAACGGGTCGAACCACGGAGCTCTGGCCCTTCCCTTACAACCCGGAATTTGATGACTATGCATACTATTACTATGGAAGTAATGATTCTCATGGCATTAGTAGCAGTTACGGGTATAATAATGGGCCGAATAGTGATCGATACGATTATTATCGCCATGCGAGCGATGGGCCTATTTCGAAGTACAACTATCGTAAGCATGGGTACAACGGGCACGAGCACGGTTACTATCAGCGCCCACGGTCTTCGACTGTCTTCGACGAACGAGTTTCGACGATGTTTAGCGATGATAATACTAGTGCTTGCTCCATAATGTGATGATGAAGTGTAGTTTATCAATGTACGTATATGCAAAGATATATTTCAAGATTATTTTTTTTTAAATATATTGAATCTTCGATTTGTTTGAGTAGACGAAATAGGGTTGTTATAATGTTATTGTTCGGTCAATCTCATATATAGGCTGATGAATAGAAATTTGTATTTGTTCAAAACTTTTTAGTTTCCAATTATATGAGGCCCGGGATAGAAATACAATTGGACCAGGAATAAATAACGGACCAAATGATTAATTACAAAGACAAAACCCTATTCAATTCGATAAATACAATTCGATCAGGAATAAATAACTATGAGTGGAGTGGAGAACCTACATTTTTTTCTGATATTTCATATCTCTCAATATCAGTTATAAATAATGATCGCTTCGCTAATTACTAGGATGCATTCAAGGTCTAAACAAACTATCACAACCTCTCTCTCCAGAAATAAATACTTATTATTGTTGATGTAGGAAACCCTGCTGTTATTTAATAATATTATTTTTATCATGTTTAGTATTTGTCATGTAATTTCTTTTCGCGGAGATTAAAGGAAATAGATTAAATGTCACAAACAGCTGGAAAAGGAAAGAAGAGGCAAGCACGATTACATTGGCGAAAACAAGTCGTCAATTTTAACTGATCCGTATATGTGGCGGTTAACCGTTAATCAGATTTATTTGTGGGACCCACGCCACGTCGGACAGCATTGATAAAAGAAAATTTGTCGAAAAATTCCATATACATTAATGATGGAAAGAAAGAACAGAGCTTCTTTGTGGGGTTAGTGTCTGATGTCAATGGTGGATAGAACAAGCAACCTCAAAAATAATCATAATAAAAAAAAATACTAATTTTTATTTGTTTTTCTTGCCCTATTTTCCCCGTTTCAGGAAAAAGTTGGTCGAAGAGCGTTTGCACCTCTGAGATCATCCTGACGAGGGCAGTCGAGAAAAAAGAAAAGAATTTAAAAAATATATAAAAATTCCCCTGTTTTCATTTCAATTGATAAATTCCTTAATCCCAATCGTCTTCAAGCTGACATCTTTGGTTGTCCTACCACATTCTTGCTCGCCCATCATCATCAAATTTCAACCATTTTCACCTTTCTGCATTTTTTCTTATTTGGCGAGAAAATAACAAGACAGATTTACCTTTTCTATCCTCTCAAGGTTAGTTAGTTCTTTCCCATTTACAACATCATTACACGCCTTTACATTTCATGCCCTTTTGTCATATTTGTTTAATGTATGTCCAACGCCATGGAGATTGCTTGTTTCGAAGGTCATTCTCTTACGTTGTCCTCTTACCTCTTTTAGCTTTAGGGTCTCTTTTATTATGATTAGACGACGGAATAAGGTTATCCATTATCCTGTTTTCATCTATATAACGAACAACGCAGATTGTTTCAGACATGTAATTTTTTTCTGTTTCCTTTTTCAATTTGCAGCTTGGGTTTATGCAGCAGCAATTGTTGGCGAGGACGATGATGTTATAACCCTATTCCTAAATTAGTCCGAAAATGAGAGATCCCAATCATTATTATCATTACAATTCCTTTGTTAGCGCTTTCCTTTTCCTCTGATAGGCCAAGAATTTGTGTGTGTACAGCTTCTTACCTTCTTATTTTTCGACAACCTTCGAGCCGAGCCCGACATTGTTTCTTCAGTTTTTCCGAGTAATTCTCCGTTACTCGGATTTCCTTTTTGTCATTTTCTTCGAATAGAAAAGAAAAGCTGGCGGTTAAATGTGCTGCATTGCCTCGAATCCTCGCCTTGGGCAGATATAACTGCCTCGACAACTGTCTCGAACTGTCAAGCGATCGATGGGGTTCGAATGGAAGAAAACCCCTCGTCGAACGCAGCTTCTCTTCCCGTTCTTGATTTCGATTTTCTTCGTATTACAACAGATCCACGGATGCCTATCGCTCAATCCCGAAGGTAATGAACGTTCTCCGTAAATCAAGAATTTATCCACTAGTCGTCATGTGACTCGTGAATATTTTCTAACTCGTCAGGTTTGGCATTGTTGGGATTTCGAGCGCAAATTCAGTTCGACCCGTCGGGCGATTTAGAGCAGTGGGACCCCAACGAGTCCGACCCGTGCAATTGGGTCGGCGTTAGCTGCCTCGACGGTTACGTCGTCGCGCTGTAAGTGCCCACGATGTAATATTTCGTCATTTACGATTCAATTTTTTTATTCGTTTTCTTCACTTGCGTATGCAGAAATCTCAGCGGACTTTATTTAGAGGGAAAGCTCGCGCCAGATCTCGGGATTCTCGTCCGCCTTAAAGTTCTGTGAGTAGTGAATTTTTTTTTCCTTTTAGGGTGCGTTTGGTATGCGGAATTCAGTGAGGAAATGAAAGGAAAATGTTATGATACGCATCGGATCATTGTCCGTTACGCTTCGCTCGTCGTACCATAACACATTTTTCTTTTCTTTTTCACGTCGAATGCGCACCAAACGCATCCTACCCTAACTTTCGTTTTTTTTAAAAGAAAATGGTCGCTTAACTTTGGCTTTCGCGTGTCATTTTAGCGATCTATCGAAGAACCAATTTTCGGGCGCAATACCGCCGCAGTTCGGACAGCTCGAGTCGCTCGAGGTCTTAGACTTGACGGACAACGACTTGAGTGGGACCGTCCCCGAAAAGTTGGGAGCGCTCGTCTCCTTACAAAGCCTGTGAGATTTTATTATAAGTTTCGATCGAATTTTTTACGCCTCTGCTCGGCGAAATAAAATAACGCGTACTTTTCTCGCATAGGTCGCTATGCGGTAATAGACTCGAAGGAAGTATTCCGACGCAGATTCGAAAGCTCCCTTTGCTGAACGATCTGCGGTTCGACGAGAGCTTAGCTCGTGCCGCCGATGGAATTGGCTCCGTTAATAGAAAGTTCGGCCTTTGGTAACGAACTATTTCCCGTTTTATTATTGAATCTACCTATTATTAACAATTCGGGAGTTTGGTATAATGTTGCCGGAGATTGTATTCTTTCTGCAGTATTTGGCAGAGCATTGTTAACCAATCGAAGAAAACGGAATCCATTTTGGGGCCGATTAGATCGAGTTTATACAGTTACTTCAATTTGATTCCACCGTGAGTGTTGAATGCCCACTCCACCTAAAAGCTTATGGGCGTGCATTATATCTGAACTTTATATATTATATTTCCTCCAGCCTACGCTAATTATTTCACTATCTAGCCTTAGATGTTACATTTTCTTAAATGAGTGGTCGTGAATCGTACCCAAAAGACCTCTTTGGCCCCTGAGCTCTGATACCATATTTAAGGACTGTTCACCTAAATTTTTGTAGGTTTGCATTCGGAAGACATTCCACGGTCCATCCCGACGACTCCTGTAATAATAATCTCACAGGCGAGCAAACGGCGAAACTTTTTCTTTTTCGTTTCACTATTACGCTACGACGATCGAATTCACTCTTTTCCTTTTTCTTTTCCCTTCCGACTTCAGTGGATTCGCCCAAGCGAGATAACGAGATCATCGACGGACATCGAGCGACGGACGTGCGGCGGCGCGTGCTAATAGAAGAGCCGAGCAACCTCATGGCGAACCCGCCGAGCATCGCCCCTTCCTCACTGCAATCCCCCGCTTCCCTACCGAGCAGAAGCAGCGGATCGTTCCCCGCCGTGCCGAAGGACAAGAATCCTCCGCCGCCTCCCACTTTATCCCCCGCGGCGGCCAAATCGTCGGGCCCCACTGCTCGTCCGAGTGACAGGAAAACCTCCGCTTCCGAAGAAGATAAGGGCCTCTTTGGGGCCATACTCGGGATTACTATTTCGCTCTTCGTGCTATTCATCGTAGCCATCATACTCCTCGCCTTAAGAAGCGAAGCCGCCCGAAATATTGGCCCTTGGAAGTCGGGCTTGAGCGGCCAGTTGCAGAAAGCCTTTGTTACAGGTATATATATAACATAGAGAAATCTTATGGCGCTCACCTTATGTAAGCACCATTTGGGAGCACATATTATGTGGCATTAATTGGCGCCACATCAACATATCAAATCAACTTAAGAGCTGATATATCGATATGGCATTGATTGACACCTTTTACGTGGCATTGATATGTTTAAGATTTTTCTCTCTCTCTCTATCTCCATATATACTATGTATAGCGCCCTCGATATTTATATGAGTTTTTCTATTGCATGCGCTTTGTGTAGGAGTGCCGAAGCTGAACAGAGCGGAGCTAGAAACGGCGTGCGAGGACTTCAGCAACATAATCAGCACGCACGAAGGAGTCGCCACGCTGTACAAGGGAACGCTTTCGAGCGGTGTCGAAATCTCCGTCGTCTCGACGGCTATTACCTCGTCGAAGGATTGGTCGAGGCGCTCAGAATTAGCGTTCAGAAAGAAGGTTTTTATATATTTTATTTTTATTACCATTACTACGTTCTTTTTTTATGAACGACTAAAAAATGCAGATAGAGAGCTTGTCGAGGGTGAACCACAAGAATTTCGTCAACCTTATCGGCTACTGCGAGGAGGAAGAGCCCTTCACGAGGATGATGGTCTTCGAGTACGCTCCCAACGGTAGCCTTTCCGAGCATCTTCACGGTAATAAAAATGCGTCTACTTATGCGTCGTAAAAAGAATCCAACAAATATATTCGTCTTAATTTCGTATTTCTTTTTGCGTATTTCAGTGAAAGAACTCGAGCACCTCGACTGGAACGCGAGGATCAGAGTGATAATGGGGACGGCGTATTGCTTTCATTACATGCACGACCTGCACCCGCCCGTCTTTCATTCCCGGCTAACCTCGAAGGAGATATTCTTGACCGACGATTACGCAGCTAAGGTAGTAATAATAATAAATCGTTCTTCTTAGTACGAAATTTATGCGCTAATCTCCTCGACAGATTGCTGATGTTAGTTTTTGGGCGGAGCTCGTTGACAAGTCGAAGAGCCTCGGGGAGAATGAGTCGGGACATTTCGATTCTACGACTAAATCGGCGAGCGCCGAGGCGAACGTCCACAGCTTCGGAGTCTTACTGCTCGAGATTATTACGGGAAGGATCCCTTGCTCCGAAGAAGACGGGCATGCCATCGATTTCTCGGTATCTGTTTTTTCTCTCTGCTGAATAACCACTTCACCTAAAAAGCTCAAACTTGAAGGGACAAGGAGTGGCGCATCATTATTTAATTTTATATTTGACTTTATTTCCAACATGTCCCCTTCATTTCCAGACTTATTTTTTTCTTTATCTAGCCTTAAACGCGTAATTTTCTTAAGTAAAGATTGATACTCCCCCTAAAGCACTGATATCAAGTCGAATGATCGTTTCACCTAAAAGTCTAAGCTTGAAGAGATTCAGGAGCAAGGTTGGATCTTTTTTCATCGCAATGACTCTTTTTTCTTTTTTCTTGCAGTTGGCGAAGTGCTTGAACGACGAAAGAAGCCTAAAGAATTTGGTCGACCCGACGCTGAAGAACTTCAAGGAGAACGAGCTAGAGGTCGTGTGCGAGGTTATAAGGTCGTGCGTAGAAAAAGAAGCGCATATGAGGCCTTCGATGAAGGACGTCATTCACAAGCTTAGGCAAGTGATCGATATTTCGCCCGAGGCCGCGACGCCGAGGCTCTCGCCGCTTTGGTGGGCCGAGCTTGAGATTTTATCGGCGGAAGCTGCTTGAAATTAACTGAGGAAAGTTTTTTCAATTGATGGCCATCATCAATCATCGTTGGAAAGAAATGTTCTTTGGAATCTATGATATTCTTTGTATTTGCTTGATTCTTTTACTTGTTTTGATTACTCAAATGCTGCGTGACGATGAAATGTTTTATGTAAATGGTGCAGAGGTTTGTTTGATCTTTAATTTGTGCCCTTCTGCTTTTATTTACGACGCCGTGCATAATTTCTTCTTTCTGTTTTTTTTTTTTTTTTTCTTTTTTAGCGTAATTGACCTCGAGTACGTGTCGTAAAAATTAATAAAGAGTAAATGTAGTTGGTTGGTGGTTGTCTTCATTTTAGAAGAAACAATCGAATGGGTTTGGTTAGCATCTATTTGATGAAAGACACGAGAAATGAGTTTGTGTAAAGTGAAGGGTTGTCATTAATCATTAGAGATCTCTTCAATCGACGCTAAAATGCATATACCCCCTCTTGGTTTCGCCGAAATGCACATAAATCATCGTGGTTTTTTTTTATTGTACGGTACTCACTCGTGGTTTAACTAATGTTGCACCATACCCCCCCGACGCTCTTACTGCAGGTGGGTTAAGCTTGGACCATATTATTTACTGTTAAATGATCTGAATAACCACAAATATTCACCTTCTTTTCGAATCATAACCCTCAGCCAACAATTTTTTCTCGAAATTGGATTACACGTGCTCTTATTGCAGGTGGTTAAGCTTGGACCATATTATTTACTGTTAAATTACCAGAATAACCCCAACTATTCACAGTTGGGGTTATTCTGGTAATTTAACAGTAAATAATATGGTCCAAGCTTAACCACCTGCAATAAGAGCATGTGTAATCCAATTTCGAGCAAAAACTGCTGCCCGGGGTTACGGTGCAACATTAGTTAAACCAAGAGGGAGTACCGTACAATAAAAAAACCATGAGGGTTTATGTGCATTTCTGTGAAACCACGAGGGGTTATATGGATTTTAGCCCTTCAACAAAATTTTATCATCATCTGTAGATAATAATGTTCATTTGTTCATTTCAAGACCTTAAATAAAACATCTTTTATGGAATCCAGAAAAACTGAGAAACTTTATTCTTTATCTCGTCCGAAAATAGATTTCATATTCCAAATTTTTATGTCATTGTAAAAATACGTTGAATAAGCTCGCAAGTTTCAGAATTTTTGTTGTTCATATTACGATTTCGTCGTTATATCTTGAAAACAATTGTTGCATTCCTTATGAAAAAAATTAGCCTCCTAACAAATTAAATAGGCAATGTCGTTATATGAACAATTAGTACAGTACCTCTACTTACATACAAGAAAAGCATCTTCCCATGCAACGTAACAACAATATTATTAAATTAACAATAACTTGCTCGGATTTCCATATATATAATAATCAAACAAGAGGACCAAACACACTATCACAACAAAACCATATTATATATAATCATACAAGTTAAAAACAACCACCATATCACAAAAGGACAAAAGCACACAACAAAAATAAGATCAACTTCACTTAAACCGTCCATGTTCTTCATCTCTTTTCACACCCAAAGCATGTACGCAGAGATGAAGCTTCCTCGCCGACGCCAGAAAATCCACCGCCTGAATAGGCGTCAGCAAACCCAAAACCTCCTTCAGCGTCCCAAACCTGAGCCCATCCGCCCTCTCCAAAACGCCCGCCATCGCCTCGTCGACCACCTTCACCGCCCCGCCGGAATCCAACCGGCCCGGCCCGTCTTCCAAGCCCGAATCCACGGCAACAGTCGCTATGGGCACATCTCCGCCATTTCTTCTTGCAACCCAGCCAACGCCTTGGACAGCCCATCTTCTTCCTCGACCGTCCTAACCTGAAGGTCGTTTATCTTGTTCAGCTGCTCGCCGGAGAGCTTCCAAATTCGGTCGTCCAAGTCCGCTCTATTACCTCGGAGAAAACCATCTATGTTCGATTCGATTTCTCTCCCTGAAAGGGTGTAGACGAGCCTTAGGAAGATGGATGGCCGGCAGCCGCCGGCCCACAGCATGGAAGCTTCTAAAGAAGTGCACCAGGTGGGGGAGAAGTAGACTGAGATGTCTTCGGAAGCTAGGGTTTTTCGCCGGTTTATGTATTCTTGGAAGTGGGCGAGGTTTTTGTCGATGAGTTCGTCGAGGTACGACGATGATGTGCGGTGGTCGGCGTTTCCGTCGCCGGAGTTGAGGTTGTTGAGTGCTCGGAGGAGTTCTGATAGGTCTTGTTCTTGGAGGTTCATCCATCTGAGGAAGCAAAGGTTTTGAGAGCCTTGATCGCTGTTATCATCCATATGGGCAGAAGAGCAGCTTATATTTTCTGCTGTTCGTTATTACATGGAAATCTAATAAAACTTTTAATTGGGTTGGGTGTCAAGAAGCATATGTAATGGAAAATGGTTTTTGACTTTTGTCAGTGTGGAAAATGTCAAAATCTTCAATCAAATGTGTATATCTATCTTTCATCTAACTTCGATGCAGATACTCAGAACTGAAAGCCCTATGTCATGTGGAGTACTTAATGGTGTTGCATAAACCAGTAATGTCTTTGATCGAGGGAAATATTAAATAGAAAACAAATATAATTGTTTACACCATTACTGAAAATGTTGTGAAGAAATTGTGAATCGACAAACTGAGAATTATAGTTATTACAACGAATAAAACCAACGGCCTATTAGCTCAGTTGGTTAGAGCGTCGTGCTAATAACGCGAAGGTCACAGGTTCGAGACCTGTATGGGCCATCCTCTCATTTTTTTATCAAACCTTTTCCACGCAATTTAAAGCTATAGATCGACTTGCATTTATTGTTTAATAAAAACTGAAAAGAACACAAAATGATGAAACCCCACTTCATTTATTGTTTCCTCCACGTAAAATGTACACAACCTGGAAATTCCATCACCTATTATATTAGAACGAACCAAGGTGTTAAATACAAACACAGAATACGATCCACAATAAAGATCATCACAACATCTCCAAGATGAATCCTATGCATCATCACTATGCGAAGAAGCATCTCCATCGCCAGGTGGCCGCAACCTTATCCTCGGGAAGACCAAACCCCTGCAACAAACGATGGCGAATCCCAACTCTAAGGCGAACAGCGCCAAGCTAAGCCATACGAACAACGTAATCTTCCAAGACCATATCAGCCTTTTCAGCAGAGGAAGTTCGGATTCAAGCTTGAGAGAAGCTGCGTAAATCTCAGGTATGCCGGCGCCAGGCAAATACTCAGCTCTCTGTTCGATCTTCACCCTTAGGAAAGCAGTGGGCTTTTCGCGTTCGGCGAACCCTCGAAAGCTTACCTTCAGTCTCTGTGTTTCGGACGCAAGGCCCGTCAGGATAGGAGCAGCTTTGAAGAACGTAAGCAGAAGCTTTATGGGCCGACTTCTGTAATGCAGCATGCAATGGCGTCTTGAACTCGCGAGTAGTTTGCCATCGACTGTAACGAAATCGACCCTCACCTTCAGGGAAGAAAGAATCGAAAAAGGGTTATAATTAGGGTACTGATTGATTTCACTTCAGGAGCATCTAAATAGCAAGCAAATGTACCTGGAAGATCCCAAGATTCTGATTGTAATCAGATTCAGGCAACGTCAACGTAAGAGTAACCTTCAGCTTATGATTAGGCGGTATAACCCTATCCTTCGAAGATAGTTGTGCTTCATCGAAATAGATATCACGATGGCTCGGAACCTTGGATTCTGACAATGGAACTAACGCAATTGGGCTCTTCTCGGTAAAATCGAAATTCAAATCCCTCTTTATCCTCACGGGCTCCTCCACGAAAGCCCTTACGAACAACCCACCGATCACAAACGCAGAAGCTAACAATCCCACCAAAACGATGCATACGTAAGACGACCACAGCAATCCCCAAGCCAACTTTAAGGCTAATCTCCACCAATCGCTGTGTTGTTTCAACCATTCGTTTACAAAAGGGGATACATTTCTTGCTGCAAAATTCCAGATTCTCTGTATCTTGCGTAATAAACAGCGTCTTGCCTGCTTTGTGAACCCCAATGGGTCGTGTATGAACATGTACAGTTTGTGAAGCGACCAAAAGGGGAATGTAAGAAACTTACAGAACAAATCAATTTGGAAGATGATGGCTTTTACAGTAACCCCAACGAACATGACAAGAAGGCTCGATTGAGCTCCATCGTTTTCTCTAAAATCCAAACCATCGTTATTCGCGTCTGTCAGGGTAGAACTCTCGGTTTCGACAATCTTCCCATCTTTATCCGAATTTACAGCCTCTTCTGCAATCCCCTGATTTTCATTTCCAGCATCCAATTTCTTCTCATATACCTTAATTTTGCTGAATCCCGGAGCTTTCCCCTCTCTGTGCTTCGATTCATTCTCCGATTTCTCCTCAGGGCGAATCAACGGCAACTCCGACGAGTATCCATTCTGAAGATTACGATGTCGAATTGACCGCCTGCGACGCAAACCCGGAGAAATCACGGATTTATCTTCCTTTAATCGCTTTCGATTCGGAAAAGGTGAGACTGAAACGACTTCGTCGAATTCAGCAGAATCGGAAAAGGTTTCCTCGGAATCGTAGAAAGGAAAATCGTCGAGCGCGTCGAAGAAATCATCGAGCACTTCGTCGTTTTCGTGCGGGGTACAAAATCTTGCTTTCCCCATCTCTAAATTCACTTGCCACTGAAGAATTTCTTGTGATCTAATTCTATATCAGGTGAAGCATCATTAGATTGTCGTAGATAAATTTAGGACGAGGTTGCTCGGCAACTAGTGCTGCTTCACGCTGTTGTACATCTAGCATTGGAGGTGTACATCTCATGCACATTTGCCTTGTTTTTGGTATACAGGGTAAACTAAGAAAATGGGTTACAAAATAAATAGTACTTCCTCCGTCCCATTTAAATGTTCCCGAAGATTAGTGGGCACGGAGATTAAGAAATCACATTATTTTAATATTATAGTACACCTTTTGAGGTATGGAGAGAGAAAAATTATTAGTAGACACGCAAATCGAGAAGATTTTTTTTTAATATTAATGATGTAATTAGTTTAATTAGTGGGATAATTTTTTACCAAAAATGGAAATGGGAAGAATTATGTGGGACGCCCGAAATAGAAAGATGAGAAGAAATAAGTGGGACTGAGGTAGTAGTATATAGTATCATGTTTGGTTTAATAAGATGAAGCCCGAGAAAATTATTAAAGCTCGAAAATAGCAAACGGGCCTTTCTATAATTTATCCTAAATGGACCCCTGTTATTGTCTTGGATTGTCTGATATTATTTTTTATCGGGCTTGGACCTTTCTGATAACTGGGTCTATAAAGCAAACACAGCCTTGATACCTACAATAATAGCTGAAAATATGGGCGGGCTGGCCCGCCTGCCCGGATTTAGCGGGCCGCTTGATCTTTAGCGGGCCAATGATCCTAGGCCCGATCCCATCAGCCCTAATATTTCTTTTGTTAAAATTTTTATTTTAAAAATATATTTGTTAGTCAGTTATAATTTTTAGTTGTATCCCATAATTCTAGAAAATAATTCATAAGACATATATTCATAAATATGTAAACTATAATAGTTTTGCTTATGAAATTAAATTATTGTAACATATCATATATAACAAATATTAGGAATATAAATAAAATAATAAAATACTACTGAACGTATTTTTCGGCCTGTGGGCCACCAGCCCGCCGGGCCAGCTGGCTGCAGGCCGATGAGCCCGAATCGCGCCTTAAAAGTTTGGTGCGGGTCGCGGGCCGACAAGCCCGATTTGATTCGGGCCTCGAAAAATTGGGCCCAAACCCTGCTCTTTTAGGGTCAGCCCAGCCCATGGTCTTGAGCCCAAATTTTCAGCTCTATCTACGCTTAAATGGAAAGTTTATGTTTTATTTGTAATTTATTTTATTACCATTTTACTCCTTATATTTCTTTATTTTGATATTATATTCGCATAAGAGAAGTGTTTCCGGTACTTTCAGCATAATTTGTGATCACCTTTTTTGTTTCAATATTAATGGTATGTCATCATACCACATCGACATAAGATGATGTTTATCAACAACCTAAACAATCGTTCTTGCACTAAGGACAAAAAAAACAAATAAAAAAATTCAAAAAAAAAATGTCACAACCGGTTGGTAGACCAACCTTGAACTTGACACGTTTGTACAGAAATCCCAATGTCTAACATCATCCCGTAGTGCCATTTGTCAAAATGTGATTGGTTTGTATGGTCTTTTGAGATTTTTATGATATTTTAAATTACTTCTTAAATAATAAAATAAATAAATATGACGGGTTGTGTTGGATTGTTGATAAAGCATGAATATTATTGAGGTTGAGTTGAAGTGTAGTTGTGGAGGAAAGAGAAATTAATTATTTATTCTCATGACCAGCCGTGGACGGCGTTGATAATCATGGTCTAAGGGGTGTTAAATCAATGCCACTGTATCAATCACTCCTACCATACATTTTATACGGATGTGGAAGCATCAAATCAATAATGTCTCCTAAGAATTACTTTGCTCACAACTCACATAAAACATACGAGAACACGAGTTACTCTTAAAATTTAAAAACCAAACGGCCCGAACGCTACCGCCAAATCAGCAACTGAAATGGGCTCGGCCCGTTTCGACAATTATATTAGTGGGCCTGAAACTTGGGGATCATTGTAACTGAATGATTTCAAAAGAGGGCCTTTCCTCAAATCAAATTTCAATGCAATGATCATATTAATGTCACAATATTTGAAGGTGCGTCTTTGGACAATGATAATGCGCATCGCTGCCATATATGCATTATTGTATACTAAATGTAGAATTATCACGTGCATCACATAATCATAAATGCGTGCGTATCTAGTCTACTAGCAAGAAATCTCGGTTAAACCTTCGTTTTTTTTTTCTCACATACATCATAAGCCACCGTATCTTGTCGGGGACAATTTTAAATTTGATATAATGAATCGATAAAACATGTACACTTGAAGAAATTATATTAATGATTTATACTTGAGCAAACGCAAGGTAAATCGCAGTTAATATGTTTCTCCGTTGATTGAAGTGTGTAATAAATGAAGCCTTCCACCACTTCCTTTTTTATTTGCATATGTGGTCATCATGATAAACACTCGTCAAAGGTCCCATATGATTTTAACGCATTCCTAAAGCCATCATCTTTCTCAAGACTCTCTCCATCTCTTTCTCCATCCGTCTCTTTCATTAGTAGATGGTAGAAGGTAAACTAACGATTCTAAAAACCATCTTCTCCATCACATTCACATCACAGAGATAAGTAAAGAATAGATAATTTACAACATATGTTAATGGACAAAAATAAATGCTTTATTCAATCAGTTTCTCGTTGCTTTCCCAATTGCTTCCACCATGATATCAAGCATTACTTCGATTTCAAGAATCCCTTTTAACTAAGGTGCGGTTTTAGCATCCGATTCACAAAGAACCCTTTTTCGTTTCCCTTTTGTAATCTTTCGTTATCTTTCAAACAATCTCAACTAAAAACCCTTTACGGAAAATCTACTGTAATAGCAGCATCTACCTAATCCTCTGCCCTGCTCTGTAAAGCTACTGACTTTTTTTACTTCAACTTTCCACACCAGAAAGTTGCCGAGCATTTAATTTCATGGACGCATCTCATTTCATTACAACACAGAGCTCGGATTTCTAACAAGAACCAATTTTATCGAAATGGGAAGGCGCAGCAAAGCGTCGACATCATCTCTGTGCATAATTCTTTCGATTGTGTGTAGTATAGCGGTCTCATCTTCGAGCTCCGAGGATGAATACGTGTCCGCCATTGGAGATCCGTACATGAAAAGGGATGGTCTGAGATTAGCCATCGAATCTTGGAACCAATGTAATGAAGTCGGAGAAGAAACTCCTCACATGGGCAGTCCTAGAGCCGCCGATTGCTTCGACGTATACAAAGCCACTCGGAAAGGTTTAATTTTTTCCTTGTTTCTTGTTAAGGATAAGGCTCCATGGGATGATCGATGTAAGAAACAAGACAAGCTTCAGTTGCTTCTTTCTATCCTTTTTTCTTTTTTAGGTAAGAGCAATAAATGCTCGCTGTGCAATTCAATGCCGTACATGTTAGTCCACAGAGTGACCGAAGAAGACAACAAGCTCGGCGTGGGCCAGCCCTTCGAAGGCGTGACGGAAAAAGCCCTGAAAAACGCCGACCTCTACGCCGCCGAGAAAGAACTCTACTTAGGGGATAAGTGCCAAGTCGAAGACTCGCCTGCGCCGTGGCAGTTTTGGACGGTGATGCTGAAGAGCGGAAACATGGACACTTTGGCGGCCAAGTGCCCGAAAAAACGGGCAGAAGTCCGACCCGTTCCCGCCCGACGGGCAGTTCCCGTGCTTCGGAAAAGGCTGCATGAACCAGCCGTCGATTTATCACGACTACACGCGTTTTGAGGAGGCGAACGGTAGTCGGCTCGCGGGGAGGTTCTACGGCTCGTGGGACTTGACCGCCGATCTGAGTAATGGGTCGCCGGGGAAAGACGTTTCGTACCATTCGGTCGCGTGGGAGAAGGATCTCGGGCAGGGGAGTTGGGTCTTTCGCCACGTTTTGAGGACGTCGAGCAAGTACCCGTGGCTCATGCTGTACTTGCGGGCGGATGCAACCCGCGGGTTCTCGGGCGGGTATCATTACCCGACGAGGGGGATGCTGAAAACCGTGAGTTGCTTTTTTTTAAGGGATTATTTTTGAAGTTTTGTAATTTTCTAAGGGTGATATTATAGGGTCAGAGAATTTACGGTGACATTATAGTTACACATAGAATAACTTTCAAAATTAAGCAATCTAGGGCGTCGCATGGTGACACCCTAAATTTTGCCATAAGATCTAGGTTTCTAGTGTAATGCAGGGTTCCAATAAATTTCAAAAGGACATTATAGGATATGGTATTTAGAGGGTGCCGGTAGGGATGGCAATGGGGCCCGCCTAGACCCAGACCCGCCTAGACCCGCCCCTAATGAATCGGGTTTTTTGCTTTCTATTCGGTAATGGGGCAGGTAACGGGTCCGAACAATCTCAACCCGGTCGGGTTCGGGGTGGGTCTCGAGTCTTGCTAAACCCGCCCCGAGACCCGCACCGATATATATTTTATATTTAAATCTATTTTTATGTATATATATATCAAGTGTTCGGATTATTAATAAAAAGCTTTGTAGCTTACTGGATAAGTCTTTAGTTAAGTTAGTATAGGTCATGGGATCGAATTCTAGTTTTGTTCTATTTTAAAAAATTTCGAATTAAAAAAGAAAAAGAAAAAATAACTTTTCGGGCCTGGCTCAGACCCGGTTCGTTCGAGTCCGGCCCGGGGCGGGTCCCGACCCGAGGCGGGGCGTGGCGATACCATTAAAAATTGCCGGGGCGGGTCCCGTGTCCGGCTAAACCCGACTCATACCCGCCCCGTTGCCATCCTAGTTACAGGAACTTTCAAAATGGAGCAATTAGGGACATTGTACTGGATTTTGCTATAATTCTAGTGTTTCGGAAAATTTAGGGAATGACATTATACAGACAATGACTTTCACAATTAAGCAATTTCGGGAGAAAATCATAATTTTAAAAGTTATTGTCCGTACAATGTCACCACATAAATTCTCCGTCCCACAACTGCATCCCCATAAATTATAGGGCTACAAAATTAACTAACCCTTCTCATAACGGCGCGAGCTGAGGCCCTCGTCTCAACAGTGACTCCTTAAAAACTCCATCTTCACTGACATGCAGATACCGGAATCCCCGAACTTCAACGTGACGTTCACCTTGAACGTGATAAAGGGCGGCGGCCCGAGCAGCCAGTTCTACCTGATGGACATAGGAAGCTGCTGGAAGAACGACGGGAATCCATGCGACGGGGACGTGACCTCGGACGTGACGAGGTACAGCGAGATGATCATAAACCCCCAGACTCAATCTTGGTGCAAGGCCAAGGACGTCAAGCTCTGCCCGCCTTACCACACGTTCCCCGACGGGACCCGCGTGCACAGGAACGACACATCTCGCTTCCCGTACGACGCCTACCACCTCTACTGCGGGCCCGGGAACGCTCGGGATTTGGAGAAGCCCAACGTTTTCTGCGATCCTTACAGTAACCCACAGCCTCAGGAGATACTGCAGATTTTGCCCCATCCCGTATGGAGCGATTATGGGTACCCGACCAAGAAGGGGGACGGGTGGCTCGGAGATAAGAGGACTTGGAATCTCGACGTCGGGGGATTGTCCCAATCTCTCTACTTCTATCAGGTTGGTTATATTACATTATGGTTTAGACTTGAGCCTAAAACCAGAGTTGGTGATAGGTGGAATTGTCTCTTTAATTTTGGTCGACTATGTGGGATACTTTTGTAATTTTAACAATATACATTGCATTTTCAGGATCCTGGGACTGAGCCAGTTAAGAGGAAGTGGATGTCCATAGATTTGGGGACGGAGATATACAAAGATGCAAATCAAGAAGCAGAGTGGACTGTTAGCGATTTCAACATTCTTGTACCCAATAAATAAATACATGTCGGAAAAAGAAAAGAGGCGGCATTTTTATTATTACCATCTATCTATCCATCATCAGTGGAAGATCTCTGTATATTTTATTGCGTAGCAAGAAGATAACTAACAGGGCACATTTGATGGAAACGAAAAAGTAAAGTGAATCTTTTTTTCTGGAATAATGAAATACTGCATAGAAATGTTACTTAACGGGGGAACACCCAGGGGCGGAGCCACCTCACGCCTAGGGTAGGCACTTGCCTACCCTGAAATTTTTTTTACCTATATATATTCATAGAATCTGAAGACGATAGAGGCAAACTTTTTCTTACCTATTGCCCGCGAGCGATACAGCGTTACAGTGTAACTTGTAAGATGAAATGAAAATAATGGAGTTTTCAGAGCAGATGTGAAGACGACGACCATGGAGCAAGATAGGGGCCAGTTTGGTCAATTACAATTATATGCATAAAATTGATCAAATTTGCGAAACTGCCATTATAGCTAAAAAATTAGTTATAATTTAAAACACTAAAGACTAAATCTTTACCTAACTAATTTAAAAAAAAATCCCGTAATTTTATTACTTAAATTTCTGTAAATTTAACTAATCTACTATTTTAGGGTGTATATTAATGAAATCTAAATAATAATGAAGATGTATATAATGAAGATGTATAAATTATAATGAAATCTATTTTTATCCAATATTCAGCATTTTTCATCTATAATATATCCATAATGGAGAAATATTACAAAAGAAAAAAGTTACAAAATGTCATTAGTGAAACCTTTCATTTATATAGAATATGAAATATTCTTAGATACTTCATACAATGATTTCAACGAAGACTTGTAAAACAGAAAGAAAAACTATAATTGTGGGGTGATTTTTATTATAATATTATTATTTCGTCTTAAATTTATTTAATTTTTTGCCCACCCTCAAATTATCTTCTAGCTCCGCCCCTGGGAACACCTTCCACAAGAGACCAATCTAATGAGCAACATTCTTGGCCTTCTCCTACTCATTTTCAAACGTGATGAATGCTGCAAATATTGAATCTTCTTTCACAAATAATATCCATATCTATATATACAAAAAAATTAATTAACTTCCCATGCCATTTCATTACCTTCCGATTAGTTCGTCTAGGATTTTTCCAGCAAAGCAAGCTTCTTGATCTTGATCGAAGGCCCCTTTTATTACAAGGATAAAAACACAATTAAAACAATGCAATTAAAAAAAAAAAAACTAATCAAGTTCTTGAAATATCTCAAGCAACACTAACTTATCCTTTCCGAGCTTTCCGGCCACGGAAACCGATCGAAGACTCGACCATAAACCGTTCCGTGAATATCCCTCGACCAGCCGAATCACTTGAGCCAGCGGCACCTTCGCTCTAACGAGGCCGAGGTTTCGATCTTCCCTTTCGTCGTCCAATTTTCTTACATCGCCGAGAGAAATTCGACCGGAAACTTGTTCGAAAATTTCACCGTTGCCGCTCTTCATTTCCATCGACTTGTCGCCGTGATAAGCAAACTCGTTTATCGCACCGTTATCGTATTTCACGTCGGAGGCAATCTGCAGCAAAGCGATCGTAAGCCAAGTCATATCGTTCGAAACCCTCATCCGTTTCTCAGCCTCCGATAGGGCTTTAAGAGCCCTTCGCAGCTTTTCGATGTCTCCCTTCGTCACTGTAGTAAAAACAAAACATCGTACTCATCTCTCATTCAAAGCGCCCGCAGTATGAGTAAAAAAAAATATCACGCATCTAAAAAAAAAAAAACTTACACACTTGGTGCCCGAGTAATTTCCGTCGACGACCGTTGATAAAGACGTCGAATTTCCCGGCGAGAATATCGGTTATAACTCCGGCGAGCTGAGACGTTAGGGCCAACGGCTCGACGCCCGATTTGCCCATTTCCCTAAGTCTCTTAACCGTTTTCGCCAAATCGGCGGAAAGCGCAACGCCAAGCAGATCGATCAAATCCTCCTCCAAAGCAAGCCCGGCCTGTAATAAATTGACGCAAAAAAAAGAGAACGCAATAAATCGGTTAGCTTCTTTATTACTTTTGTTATGGTAATAAGCAGTACTACTTACGAGTTCTCGGACGAGCTTTGGAGTGATCTTACGCCCTAATAAGCTCAGCTGTTCTAAGGTCATCTCGGCGTCCCTTAAAGAACCGCTCGATATCGAAGCGATTAGCTCGACAGCGTCTTCCTCGATCTCTACGCCTTCTTTGACTGCTATGAACCGAAGAATGCGCACTATATCTCCGTTTTTAATCTTGGGAAAGAAGAATTTATGGGATTTCGATACTATTACGCGGGGAAGGAGGTTCAGGCTCGAGCACACGAGGACGAACACGACGTGGCTCGGGGCTCGATCGACGGCTCGAACCAGCGCGGTCCACTGGTCCCTAATTGCCAAGGCGTCACACTCATCGAAGATCAAAACTTTACGCCGAGGTTTACCATCAGAACTGGAGAGTTGTCTGACTATGCTCTTGAGCTCGAGGTTGTCACTAAGTCGGCCTATTTCTCTTACATCGTGGGTTCTTCCCAGGCAAGAATTGCAGAGTTCGCAGGGTTTGGGGCCCGCTCGGGATCGACATGTCAGCGCTCGAGCGAAGATTCTTGCGCACGAGGTTTTTCCAGTTCCTTGAGGCCCGTAGAAGACGTAGATGGACCCTATTTTGCCTTTCGAAACTGCGTTTGAGAGGGATTGGGCGACAAGGGTCTGACCGATGAGGTCATCGAATGTTCTTGGCGAGTATTTTACGGTGAAATTCGAGTGGGCACCTTTGATCGAAGATTTGCCTTCTGATGTGAAATTGGAATCCATTTGCGAATCGGTGGAATATAGCAGTAAGGGCAGCGCTTCTAAGCTGTTCGACATGGCTGATGAGCTCAACGTTTCGGACAAGGCGAGCTTGTCAGAAATTTCCCCTTTTCGAAACGTAGACATGGCTTTCTTTGACCTTCTTCTTGATAGAGACGAACCGCGCAAGGCACAATCCTTTCCCGCCTTACTGTGAATCGACTTTTCTTCAGAGCGGCAAAACGTCGAACAGTTCCAAGGCATACTGCGGCCATTAGCTTTAGCACCGATCATTTTACAATCATCGTAATCATCAGAGGCTTGAGCAAACGAATTAGATCCCACTGACACATCATTATTACGATTCTTCGCATAACCCAAAGAACGCATATCTCCATTACGCTTTTTCCCTCGATTTTCAGCATCACCCCTTCTTCGGCCGTCGTTATCATACGACGATCCCGCCGCCCCGCCGCCGTCGTCATCGCCGTTTAGGGCAATCGAATAATGTCTTCCGCCGACGAAATTGAATCTCTCCGAGGGATCCCTCAGCGTCCTCGATCTTTGCAAGACGACGAGGTCTCTGAGGAGGGATTTTTCGCCGAAGATGGGATTTTGCTGCTGCTTATTGGCGATGTGATTTTTCCTCAAATGTATGCCATTGACGTCTCTGAGTATTCCTCGATCACGATGGTGGGCCATGAATGATTGAAGCGTAAATCAACGGAAAGACACCATTAACTAACTATCAGAAAACCTTGAAGCTTTCACCTTTGCAACTCCTGGAAAAAGAACTAAAAAGGTAAGATCTCCCATCACACTTTCTCTAAGGTCGATGGCCCTCAAACATCTTAAGGCCAAATAAGAAGATGGGAGATGAGGAAAAGGTTCACCTGATTCTTTCTTGGGAGCTGAATAGAAGGACCATTTCGTCGCCATGATAAAGTGGGTCGAATCTCTTTCTACATATTATTATCATCACATGAATCTCACTCAGAACTAACTAGACACCTCCAATCATTAACCATACGGTGATTGGTGATAGAGAAAGAGAGTGATAGAAGCCCAATAATATGCTATGAGAGAGAGAGAGAGAGGATGAACTCGAGTGAAAATACAAGGAGATGCACATGGGCTGTTACTGTAAGTAAGAGATTTGAAGTTCAACCACTCACTATTATTAGCGAATCATTCAGGTGAATAAAGAAAGAACGACACTAATCTCAAGAGGGTTTGGGCGTTATAATCGATGTGTCTTTTTTTTTCGTACGAACTAAAGAACAGAAAGACGTCTTCTGTGTTCTGAATGGTTTTTTGGAGATTGTTATTTGTTATAATGGGATCAAAATCATACGGACAAATGGAATAAAAGCTTGTCGAGTTTGTATGCGAAAGGAACTAATCAGTTCAGTTCAATTCATGCAACAAACGATAAAAGGAAAACATACTGCCTGAAGTTCACCTTTACTTCGTTTGATGAGAGAAAATTTTCATATATTTAACTAATTTCCAACTTTTTGACATGATCTGTTTAATTATGGGTCAACTACGTATTTAATTATGTATTGACACGATAAATTTACATTACTCCGACATCTGATCTTAGGCCCACCTTGGATTCTATGGTGTAAACTGCCGCTTGTCCCCAGCATGACGTGCTCTAAATCTTGAGTGTGTCTGTAATTAATTTAATTAATTAACTATTTCTGGACATTAACATACGTCTTTGCTACCTCGCTGTAAAACAGTAAAAATAAAGTAATATTAAGAACAGGCCGGTCGAAAATTTCATTTAAGATTCCTGTCATGAAATTTTAGTTTTAAGGTCCCAATTTCTGCAGTACCACATCATTGTTCTGCACTACCACTTCATTGTTCTGGAATAACAAAAAATGATCACCGATACCAGTTCATATACGCTATATAACACTTTTTTAAGTTTATGTCTTTATCTCTAAATTTTACAGAAATTGGATCTTTTAAACAATTTTTTTCTGACAGGTCTGAAACCTATTTTAAAACTTTTAAACGGGTCTGAATCAAATTAACCCTTAAATTAATAAGCATATAGTAAACGGTTTGCAATTTAAATCGTAATATAAGGCTTCAAAGGAAAAAACCCTAGCAGCACCGCTCAGCTCTTCCCTTCCTCTCCTACACTTCCATCAACAGAGTGGGGGAGGTTCCATCCATTTTTTTTCCTTCTTTCTTTCTTTTCGTTTCCTCTTTCTTCTTTGTCTTTGCTTTTTTATCTTAAAAAAAAAACCGGTTGACCGTCGTGCCACAGCAGGCTCAGCTGGCTCGTCGCAGCCGCCTCTCCGCCTCATCACAACCGCTTCTCCGCCTTCGCTGCCTCGCCGCATTGTCGCAGAAGCCTTGCCGCCTCGACGCAGTCGCCCTTCAGCCGTCACCCACCACCACATATCGTCACCTCTCGCCACTGTCCACTCGTGAGTGTCCGTGTGGAGCTCGTGGCTCCCGGTCGGGAACTCTATTCTCCTTTTATGGAGCCCTTTCTCTCCCTGCGGAGCCACTTCCGATGAAGACGAGGGCCTCGAGTCGTTGGACAAAGAAACTATAGAGAATTGTGGATTTGAATTAATAGCCTTTTGTGTTATGTTCTATAGTTCTTTGGTCCAAGTTTGGGGTTTATCTCGTTTTCTGACGGCTTTTGTCTCTTTGTTTGATGTGTATGCTCCTGCGTGAGCCTTTGTTCTCTACTGGATACTAATGTCACTAGAGAGACCCTTTGGGCTATTTAGTCCATGTACTATTAATACAAGCTACCGTTTCGAAAAAAAAATTGTTAGAATCAACAAACCTAAGAGAGGAAAATCTTGGGGCCGAATTTTCTAAATGTTATGAGCCTTTTTTTTTTGCCTTTTGCTCGGAATCGATGCTTGTGCGGCTACAAGTTGATATAAAGCGAATGAAAGCTGGTTTGCGTATACACAAATACACATACAATGTATGTGTGTGTTTGTGTGTCTTGATACAAATTCTCTTCGCATTTCATTGCATTATTATTCGAACCCTACTTTTCAGGCATTTCTCGTAGATTGATTGATATGTTCGCTCACATGGTTGTATTGGCCTTGCTTGTATAAAATTCAGAAAATAAAAATTAGAGAAAATTGTTTAGAACGAGACTCCTCGATGGAAATAGAATGCACAACACAATAAAATGCCAGAAAAGGTAATGGTGAAATGATCATTTTTTACAATATATAGAGTATGTAATCAGTATTAATTAGGGGTAAACAGGTCCAGTTGAGTCACCTTCGCGTTCAACCCATTTAATAAACGGGTTGAACTTCAATCATGACCTGACCTGTTTACTAATACAGGTTGAAAAATCAAACCAAAACCCAACCTGCTTTAACCCTAACCCAACCCGCCAACCCATTTAAAATTAAAAAAGAAAAAAGAAAAAATAAAATTGACATAATTTTAAATCCAAATTAAACAAAAGAATGAGAACTAATGCAATTTTTTTAAAAATATCATGTGTGAGCATGAGAGTGGATAGAGAATTAGTGTTAATCCTTTTTTTTATTATTTATATTAATAATAATTTAATTATATATATTATTCGGGTTAAATGGGTTGATTGCGTGTTGATTTCGGGTTGAAAATCCGAACTCTAACCTAACCCACTTAATAACTGGATTTACCCATTTACGTAAACATGTCAAAATGCTAACCCGAACCTGCTATTTTCGGGTGCGGTTTGTGTCGGGTTGGCGGGTCGGGTCGATTTTTAACAGCCCTGGTATTAATCATCGAATGAGAATCGAATGTAAGAAGGTTATATTTGAGTTTTCCTTGGCGTAAAATCAAAACGTGTCCAAGAACGTTGAAGGAGAAGCTGAGGAATATGGTTGACGTTATGTTTACTATTATCATTGCACATATTTTCTGTTGGGAGTATAATTTATTCTTACGTTAAGAACGAGGCTATAATAATCTTTAAGTTAATTAACCATCGTCACTCATCACACACTAGTTTGTAAGAGAATATCCTGAATTTTCTTTTTTCTCTAACTTTTTTATGTTGGACTTACGCTCTACAACTAAAATTAAGGATGCAATTCGCAAACCAACCATGTGCATATATCACACTCAATCGAAATTGTATCTATTTGGATAGCAATGAGGCTTTAATTTAATATAAAATCTACAGTATTGTAAAATAAAGGAGGGCATCATTTTTTCTTTTGGTCTTTCGATGAGGAATTTAAGAAAAATACAAATAGGGGACTGTACTAGATGTTGAGCATAATAATAAAAGGAAGATATATATTGGAGTGACTAAGTGATGCATCACTATCACCTATCCCAGATGCACCGCATACAACAAAAAATTTAAAAGTAACTCCAATATATACTAATCATCATATAAATTAAAAATAAAACATAGTGGAATATTCTAAATATACAGTATATCTATTCTATTCAATGTTATCGAAAATAGATTCCTTCAAAGAGAAAAAAACCGTCAGACTTTGCGTCTCAAAGCAAATGTTGCAGATTTCACATTGTGAACATTAAATGAAATTCTTACCATAAAAAGGTTAATATATAAATCAACCATATATTAGATCGGATCCAACTATTAATTGAACAATAGCTGCTAAGGTTAGGCATGTTTTGCCCTAATATGAATCATCATTCACCTTATTTGTGCTAAGACTCTCACCCAACTACTTTACGTAAGCTCATCTCTCCTTTGTGTGAGTGAGGTGTGTGTGTTTGAACATTGTAGCTCTATATCTCTTTTGTAACACACACACTTGGGAAGAACTCTATTGATTTTATGCTCTTAGATCTTGTTCTTCTCTCTTGGATCTATCTTTGAATGTGTGTTTCTTTGCTCTATGATCCTTGTGTTTTTCTGCCATTCTATTAGGTATTTATTGTCTTCCAACTTTGATGCATCCGTTAGACACGTCAAAAGAGCCGTTGGAAGCTTTTGTCCACTTGGTCAATGCTGTCAGCTTCAGTTTGTACCTGTTGCAGTAAGGGACATGTACCTCAGTGCATTAGTTGACCAATCAATCCAGTCTTTGACCGGACCAGTCGAGTACAGTCCCCTCCCCACTCTGAGATCGGTCCAGTCCAGACTGAGACCGGACAGTCCAGTCAAGATCGATACCGTATAGTCCAGTCGAAGATCGGGACCGAGACCGGGTTGACCGCCAGTGATCGACGGCAGTTGATCATCCGGTTTTTCGCCCTAAGCTCATATTTAATATCCATTTTTCGAACCGAGCTCCTCTACACACTTAACTAAATATGCTAGTAAAACGATAAGTTTTTCTGTGTTCATCAAAACTAGATTGCTTATATATTATAAATCAGTTTTATAAAGTACTCGATCCATAAAACAGTTAGCAATAATATATATATATATATATATATATATATATTATATTTAGCATAAATGACAATCTATCTGTATATAAACATGTTCTCTTTCAAGTTCTCAATTTTTTGTGCTGCTCAATTCTTGTTAAGTTATGTGTAATTTAAAATATTACATATATAAAATTAGAACCGTAACTTAATTGTGTATTGTTTTAATTTAAATAGAAAAACTAATTTTTGAGGGTATAACTAAAATAAATTAAAAATTGAAGAGCAAGTTGGTTATCGTGAGGGTCTCAACAATATCAATATATGTAGATATACTCATATACATGAGATATATCACTTGCAATATTGGATCTTGCTTTTTTTTTCCACGTGTGGTGGTCCAATTCCTCCAGGGAATATATGGTGGAAGTGCAATATTGAACAAAAAAAAAAAAAAGAAACAGCTATGATCGTTTCTTGGCACTTTTCTGAAGGTTTTTTTTTTTTTTTTTAAACTTTTATGGTTTCAAGTGTTCATACGAATTACGAACACATCTATGACTAGGGTTTCGCCTCGTGGAATAATTATTCGAAAGTCTCTGCAAATGACTGCTACCGAACATAACATGGAATTTGAATTATTGAATAGACGCAATATAAAGTCAAAATGAAGTGATCTATTTTCCTACATCAAGTTGGAATGAAACGAGATAACGTCTTAGACTAGCATTAGTTTCAACGGGCACGTGAACTTCGTTTTCATGATTATTTATATTATATACAGTATTCATAGGCAAAATGATCATAAACCTCAAACTTATACTAACAATAATAACAATTTACGGACAAATTTAATAGTATTTAGTTTAGCAATGTCATGGATAGAAATAGAAGAGTCCATTACTCAATTATGGTGAAAAGTTAACATAAATGCCTTGCGTCTTATATTAATATCGAAACTATTATACCGCATGCATTTGTCTATCTATAAACATCAATCCGTATTCCGAGTCTCTATATCGATACACGTATATTTCGTATCGTATCTATGCATATGCGTATTATATATACATATATATATATATTGATTTAAATGATTGTGAATAAAATATTTATATTAGAAGGTCTTGACAATACAAATGGTGATGTTAGGATCGGTGTGCGTGTTTAGTGGGCGTAAATAAATATTTCATTCTTTTTGGTTCTTAACCGGTTAGGGTTAGAAACCGATGCTCGATATCGTGAGTGTGTAAGTGCGGAAGCGAGACCGATCAGTTGAGGACTGAAACCGGTTCTGCGGTGTGCTGTGTGAGTGTTTGTATGTGAAGAACACAACGATTTGTTATGGAAGTTCGAAGCTAAAAAGATCTCCTCATTCTCCCCCTTTCCCGCAAGAAAGGCTATTCTAGAAAATTTGGTTTCGTTACAACCCCCGTCGTATAACCTTCTTAGCTAGACTCACACGTATAACCCTTCGGCTATACTTGCTAACTAAACTCCTAGACACCACAGCTAGACATCTATTTACAGTTCGCCTCTTTCAAGAGCTTTTTACAGTCCCTTGAGAAAAACTCACTTACTAAACAGTACAATGAGGACAACACCTATGTTTTCCTTCTTCGCTTGAGAGCTTTGAGCTAAATCTCTTGTTTTGATTTCTCCCGAATAAGTGCCGTTCATGTCTTCATGCCTCTTCTCTGCTATTTATAGCTGGGCTTTGTTGAAGAAGATCGTTATGAGATAACTCTTCGAACCGGACAGTGCATTAAATGCTCTTCACCCAAAATGGGTCGGTCTTCATTGCAGTTCGCGCTGTGCCATTTGCTTTTTCCTCTTTTAGCTTGGCTTGACTTCAACTTGGCTCCTCCTTGCAGCCTTGCATTAAATGCTTCATCAGAAGTCTTCAGCATCCCGCGCCTTAAATAATTTTGAATCCCCGTCCACGTGGCGGGTCCGGTATCTACATTCCGGTAACAGTCTTCATTCGATTGCTGGCGCTTGTTGAACTGCTGACTGGTATACGGTTGTATCTTTGTCTAATCGATATACCCAGTTGAGTTTAGTCCAATCATCAAAACTGTTTAATCCGAATTATTTCAAATTAACGATTTCAACGGGTGACATTGCTACTTTTGGCCTGACTTTACATAAAGGAAAAAATCAGTGACACTTGCATAAATCCATTTAAAAATTTTCTTGTATTTGTGAGAATCAAACGCATTAATTCATATTTCATCTTTCTGGAGGTACTAAAAAGTTATTGTATATATTATATTAAATTAAAACATGATTTGAAGGCTAGATATTGTGGCCCTGACCAAGCACTGAAGTTGATGAAAAATTTCCGGTTAAGACCAAACTTTTAAATTTTAGGAAAAAAGCACCAAACTTGTGGGTATGGGAAAAAGATTTCAAAACGCGTCCATACACTTTTCCTCCAACTCTCACGTTCTAAGATAATAATTTATTTTTAAGGGGAATTTATAAGTTATATTCTTTTCCTATTTTCTGACTTTGATGTCATTTCGAAACTCGAGCATTGAAAACGAACAACGTTGTATTTAACCCATCTTGGAAAATAGATGAATTACACAGAAAGCATATCAATGATTAAAAAAAGAATTCAAGACTGAAACTTTATTTGTGTTATTAGCATCAAGTTTTAGATAAAACACTCAAATTTAACTTACACAATTGGAAAGAAATGGGAAAAAACAAGGCTAGAAATGGGGGAAAAAATCTATTATATTGGCTTCGTCTCCAAAAGTAGTGTCAAAACTAAATGTGCAACCTCAACCAAACTGCATGAGTAACACAAACACGAGCATCTCCAACCCGCAGCATGAAAATACAATTGATTATGCACAATATTACAGCTGCTATAGTGCTTTTACTCCAACCCGTAAACTCTACTTTCTATACTAATTTTCACTACAACCCATTAACTCTATTTTCTACTCTAAAAATCACATTCCTATATTTATCTTTATATTATAATAATTAAAAAATGTCAATAAATTATCATAATTAATATTTACTAAATTATAAACTTAGCATATTATTTTATTATAGTTTTATTAAATTAAAATGAAAATATAAATAATAGAAAATTAATATTATTTTTACTTTTATTATTATAAGAAATCAAATATTTTGATAGAATTAAAATACTTTTTATTTAAATAAATTATAAATAAATAGAAAGTACAACACAATTTTTGTGTTGAAAATTGTGTGTACTCTACATGTAGAGTATCTCTGCTAATCAACACAATATTAGTGTTAGATATAGAGTCCCGTTGGAGTAAAGACGTTACACAAAAATGAAGTACCCGTTGGAGATGCTCTTATACATAAATTATATGTATATCAAGAATTCAAACTATGGTAATGTAAATTAAAAAAATTCTTGTATAAGCTTGAATGAATACCATTCAATCCCCAGTATCAAAACTCCTCACTATATACGGACCACCCAGAAATTGATCCAAATTTTCCAATCAATCGAAAAACAAAAAAGAAAAAAACGAAACCACTTTCCAAGAAAAAAAGAAATCTCTATAAGCATACATTCGAAGCTAGTGCCCGACCCCAGGGCTAGGAACCGATCTTAGGATCCGTGGATATGATTTGACCCGATCCACGGTTAATAAGTGGCGAGCGTCGTGTTTTCCATGGGTCGTCGATACACCGTGCCCTTTCTTACTAGGCGTCGAAGATGGCACTTTGCCCTTAGGAAGTGAGGCTAAGTACAAACCTCTCAAGTTTTTGTCCGAATTATAACTTGGGACTTTATTTTCTTGCATCTTCGTAATTTCCATCATCTTCCTTGCACTTGAAGTAGATGACATGGTGATGATGAAGCATATCATGGATAGTAATATGATACCTTTACGAGTCATTTCATGTGTGTGGAGAGAGAGAGAGAGAGAGAGAGAGAGAGAGAGAGAGGGAGAGATTAAATATTTATAGTGTAAAATAAGAAAAGGTAGTAGAATAATGAATAATGGTCGGAACGCGTTGGGCTAAGTCAAATATGAAGTTATTCTGATTTACTTTTAGCAGCAAATGAAGAAATCTTTTGGTACATATCGATCGATGATATTCTTGAAAATAGTTAATTATGAAAATAGATGCATATCTTTTTCAATTGCGTTTACTCTCTGTGACATTGGAAGCTGTAGATAGATTTGCATGGCAAAAAAGACGCCGGCTAATTACATATAGAGACAACGTGTCTAGGAAAAAACATATATGAGGGGTATCATCTATTTTAATTCTATATAAAAGACATACATGTAATGTAGGAAAGTAAGAATGATTCTAACACGGAGTCGACAGTGTCGTGTGAAGTATGCATTTCATAAATAACAAAAATACAATTTCACAATTCTGAATTTTATATAAACATCTCATTTGTCATTTCTTATATACTTGGTCTTTTCGTATATGTGTCTCGTCTTTATATAGGAGAAGGAAATCTTGGAACATTTTTAATGAATAAAACCATTCCGTTGTTGTTGGTCGTTGCTATCATGTCCATGTTCAACTTCCTAGTAAATATATATTTTCAGATTATATTATTAAATATGCTTATCTTGATTCACTTATTAATCAAGAAAAGTATCGTTGATTAAAACAAAGCAACATGGGTTGTTCGCATTATTGACTAAAGATGATCGTTGGTCATTCAGGAACAGTAGTCCGTTTATTTATTTATTATGAAAAAAATTAAGACTACTATTGCAGAGTCAAAGAGATAAAATCTAACACGTAAATAAGGTTGTTGAACTGTGATTGAAAAATTGGCCCTGATGATGTTCTTGCCGGGATTGTACGGACAGTTGGGTCCGTGGACCATAAACGATGGACTCACATTAGGACAATATTTGCTTGGTTTCATAAGATTATAATCGGTGCTTGATTGATAACAATATCATATCTATATAAACATTATAGAGTGGGATCGTATAATGACAATACATATCAATTTAATGTAGGGGCATTTACGTTTTCAGGTCCCCATTTAAGTTTCAATTATAGTTCAGACCCTGTCAGAAAATTCATATTTTTAAGGACCAGTTTTTTCAGACACTTCATGGTTCCCCAATACCACTGCATGGTTCTGTGGTAACACTTCATGGGTCTGTGATAACACACGGGTCCTTTTTTCTAAATGAAACATAAATTGGGTCCTTATTTATAAATGAAACTTACATAGGTTCTTATCTCTAATTAAAATATAAATTGAGGCTTGACTCGTAATTTGGACTTTAATGTACCCAAATTAATTTTTACTCAATTTTCATGATTGGGCATCACTATTAATTCTATACTATAAGCTTAAAACTAGTGTGATTGGGCCTATTTGTGGGCATACATAACCCACCTCTGATTTTGTTATATTCTTACCGATTGATTAACATGCTACTAATTATGGGCCATCACAAAGCCTCGGCCCTCCTCTCTCACAATATATATATATATATATATATAGAGGTTTGCTATAGTGCCCACCTACCGTGAGCAACCACCGTGAGCACCATAAGCAAATCTCTCAATTTTTTGCTTTATTTTGATTCCCAACACCGCCAACACCTCCGTAGATCCTCTCATATCCATTCCTAACATAAATCGCCATCAACAACACGTTAATTTTTAAGAAAATTCATTATTTATTATTCACATGTGGGCGACGTACTGATGTGATGATTTTCTTAAAAATTAACGTGTTGTTGATGGCGATTTATGTTAGGAATGGATATGAGAGGATCTACGGAGGTGTTGGCGGTGTTGGGAATCAAAATAAAGCAAAAAATTGAGAGATTTGCTTATGGTGCTCACGGTGGTTGCTCACGGTAGGTGGGCACCATAGCAAACCTCTATATATATATATATATATATTAAAGTAATTTTTTGGAAAGCTATCTTTTGGGAAAAATTAGCTTGCTACTAATTTCTTTAAGAAAAATTGCAAGTTAACCAAGTTTATTACTAAGTATACGACGAATCTCATCATGCTCTAGAGAAGATTAATTTGTTTCTAACGACGATTCGAGTTTTTTTGTTCTTTGAAGGTAACGACAATTCAAGTACATTTTTCTTGTTTTGTAACGGTATGACATATTTTTTATACTAAAAGCAAATGGTCGAAGATGTAAATTGTAATCAATTATTCCATGGATTTTTTTATGTGACCAATGGTACAACGGATAAGATAAAAACTAAAGAGCCTGTCGGGGTTTAGTTTAGAGTTGTTGATCAATAGTTATCGAAGATGTAATCAATTGTTTATCACTAATGACGTTTTTCAAGGGAATCTCATCTAACGCGATGAAAATGCACGTGTAACATGTGGGGGCACATCTCTCGGAAATAACGGGTAATTAAAATGCTTCTATCGAAATTCCATTCATTTTTTATCCTATAATGAAATAATATTATAAGTTTTAAGTGGTGATATTTAGTTAATGATTGGATTGCAAGGGCTGTCACGGGTTCCTTAATGAAAAATCTATTGGGTTCTTTTGAGTGGAAATACCGTTACTTTACTAAAACAAAGTTTGTTATCGAATTTTTTCTAGCCAAGTATATAGTAACATTTTGGGATTTTCTTATAGAATATTAAAACTTCCACTAATTATATGTCACGTAGGGTTGCAAACGAATCGAATCGAGTCGAATACTGCAATATTCTATTCGTATTCGGATAACAATCGAATACGAATACGAATACTCGAATATTTTAATCGAATCATAAAATCGATTCTTATTCGAATTCGAATATTTTCTCGAATATTTGCATCAAAGTCATCTTTCATTTTTTATTTAATAAAACATACAATATTATATTTAAAATATAAATTGAATAATAATAAATTTATTTAAACATATATTGAATTATAACATATTATTTTTAAATGTTTTAGTGAGTTATCATATATTATATGTGAATATATATTATTTATACTATATTTTATGTTATAGTATTCGAATCGAATAATTCGATTAGTAATCGAATCGAATATTGTGATTTCATATTCGTATTCAGATATTTCTCGAATAAAAAATATATTCTTATTCGGATTCGTATTCTAAATATTCGAATTCGAATCTTAAAATTTCGAATCAAATCGCGAATCGAACCAAAAAATTCGATTCGTTTGCAACCCTAATGTCACGTGGTTAATTTATGGCATTAATTCATGATCCAATATTTACTGCCGCGGTTAGTCAAAATAGTTGAATTTTATACAAAATATTGATAATTATCAAATTAATGATGATTTATTCTTCCCTATAAACATGATAAATCTATCCAACTTCATTAGATTTTTCACACAATCACAAATTCAAATTTGTAATATCGATGTGAATTGGGGTGTCTACTAGCTTGATTGAAGTTCGATTCAAACTCATAACGGTGGAGTTCAATCTCGACGCAATCGTAGTCCTTCGAATTTCTATTTAATAATAATATGAAACTATATGTTATTTTAAACTTGATTTAAGCTAAGTTTAAAAATTTTAAGCTCAAACTTGATCTTGATAAGTAACTAGACAATCTCACGAACAAAACTGGAGCTTAATTATTTAAAATAACTCTTAGTAAAATATATCATTTTCAATTTCGAGCTTGAGCCTCAAAGATCAACTCCTCGTTTCCAATCTATATTTTGGATCTCTGAGTACTTATGTTATATTATACCTTACGTATTTATTAATTTCTATCTGTAAATTAATTGGAAACAAATGTGAAGTAATATTTAAAGGAGATGTAGGCTGCACGACTAGTCCATTCATATATTTATGGTTTGATTGGATCAAAGTCAACTGTAAAGAACAACCGAGTAGGTTTTTTCATTAGATATTTAGTGATGCAAGTTGTAAGGTTGGATAAACGAAGAAAATAGTTTTTTGTTTTCTTTTCACTTTCCTCTATCAAGTAGAGTATATTTATCAAATAATGCAACTTGTCACGTTGTGTTTCCTTAAAGAAACATTTCACCTATTCTTGAAAATTCAACGTAGTTGATGCCAAATCTTACGGTACACAAGTGGTAAAACAAATGTAACTCACATAAATGACGTGTGATATACAAATTTATTTATTTTTGAATAAATTATCCAAGATCCAAGTTGTCTGCCCGGTCTGCCCATATGAATTAGCGAGATATTTTTTTCAATTATCATATATATTGAATTAAAATAAAAAACCATTACTATGCTTAGACCATCTACAACCGATACCAATAATCAGATGCAAACATACCCAAAATGGGTTTTATGTCATTTTTTTCTCCTATAAATGCATGCGTGCGTTTTCCCTTGCAACGCATAAGTGTTTATTTCTCACAAAGTAATTCAAATTAAATTTAGTAATTAATTTTGTTACATAAATTACTATAATTCATTGTTGAATTATTTATTTAATTGTTTTATTAATATACCACATGTTCAACATTGTAATAAAATATTTAAACTATTTATAAAAATTTAGTCCAAAAAAATATAATTTGTTTATTTATTATTTGGATAATACTGAAAATCTGTAACATATGTGAGTCGTATTGAAAAATTATAAAAATTGATGTGATAGGGAATATTGCAAACATATTCTTTTGAGTTTGTGAATGAGTTTAATGGTTGAAGAAGAGTTACTCATTTTGAGAATGAAAGTTTGCGTTTGAGAGTGCAGTGTGATAGAAATATATAACGATCTATCACATGAAACCAAATGTAACCTAATCATGTACATATGACTATTTGCTCATGAAATAAAACAACGGTAAGAAAGAACCCAATCCAGATAATAATTACACCAATCAACCAATCAAAACACTTTTCTTTTCTCTTATTTTAATTTCCCCAACCACTACATTGAAAACCAACCAATTATAATCATCCAATTAAAAAACAAAAAGAAACCTTTTTCTTAGAAAACCAAGAAAAAGCCAACCAAAGCCTTCATGTCATTATCTCGTGGAGCCTCACACGAAATGCTCAATTATGTATATCATCTTCAACAATAACAATTAAAAAAATGAAAAAAAAAAAAAAGTTTAAAAAAATATATGTATGTGGGCCCCAGCCACGTCACGTCCTCATCAACAACTACGCCGCCACCTCCCTCCAATCCATCCCTCGCCGGAAAACCTTCGAACACTCCGGCAACTCGCCGAGATCGGCAAAGAACGGCTCGTCGTCTTCTCTTCTCCCCGCGAAGATCATCGCCGCCATTTCGTCGTCGGCGTTATTACACTTGTCGTCGGTCAGAATCGGACACTGATCTAACACCGTACTGTACATCGTCGGCTCAAAATCAAACCACCCAAACTCGCCGGCCCCTTCGGCGAATTTGAGCACAGTCGGCGGCGCTTGTTCTTGAGATTTCTGAGGCGTATCCTTCGACATGGTAGCTGGTTTTTTCTCATCTTCTTCTTCGTAGCATTCTTCTTCTTCTTCTTCTTCGTCTTCCTCGGACATGGACATATTAGCTGTCCCGGCAACAGTTGTTTCAGTGTGTGTAATAACATGATTATTGATTCTACTGTGATGGTGGTTTCTTGAACTAGAGATGGGTGAGGAATGATTGTGTTCGCAAGAATATGTAATTAGAAGCAAATTAGGGTCCGATCTGTTCCTCTCCACTTGTTTTCTTGCTGGGCATCCCTTTGAACTGCTGCATCTGTAATAACCTCTGCAGAATCGTAATAACGATCATTTTCTTGATGAATCAGTCAAAGCTGTTCGCAAAAAGTAAATAAAAATTGAATCTTTTTTGAATGATGGGTGTGGTGAAAATTACCTTGGATAAGGTGAACCTTTGATGGGTTTTTGACCGTATTTTCTCCATGCCCAAGAATCAGAAGGTGGAGCACTCATATGATCGCCTTTAACCCTAAACCCTTCAATGTCTTTGATTGGCACGGTGATCACTCGCTTCTCGGCGGCTCGCCTGCTTTGTAATAAAATAATAATAGAAGAAAAAAAGAGATGCCCCTCTTCATCAATACATATGTAATAATTTAACATGATTATTATATGATATGATTCAATTTCAACTAACCCCATATGCATGCACATGAGCCCAAAGAGAAAAAAAATAAAAATCAAAAGCAATGGTTTTTCTTTGTATTTTTATTCTTGTGTGCTTCTTTCACCTAACCCCAGCTCTCATTTTTACCATTATGAAAAAGAGAAACGAAGACAGAGACAGGAGGAGGAGAAATAAAAAACGTGTTAAATTAAATTAAATTAAATTAAATCGAATAAATAATATCTTGTTTGTGAATTAGTCTGAGGTTTAACTGTATTTACCTTCTTTTGGAAGACGAAGTAGATGCGATCTTGGCATCGTTCGAAGCTGCGAAACGCTGCGAATCGCTGCTGTTTTCTGTCGAGTTATCGGTTTCTTGTTCTTGCTCGATCATGAGTTGATGGTTATTATACGATGACATAGCTGCCATAATCTTGTAATAAGAGGACCAATTCCACTTGTGTTTGATGAGAGAAAGAGAGATGGCGAGAGAGAGAGAGAGAGAGAGAGAGAGAGAGAGATTGATGGAAACAAGAAATAGAGAATGAAGTGATGAGAAGGTCGATGGTTTATAATATTGGTCCGAATGGAGAGACAGATGCTTGTATTGAAGATAGGATTATAATAATAGAAGACGTGCAAATCAAATGTTGAAGTAATCCAAAGTTGATTAATTTTTTTTAATGGCAATGTGAAAGGGATCTTAATATTATTGATTTATGTGCTGTACAAATGGCCCTTAATGGTGTGATTACTTAGTGGTTTCTCTTGTAATCTTTTGGGGTTTCCATCTTAATTATTTTTATCCTGTTTATATCCAAGGGTCGTTATCTAAAATTTGTCTTATTCAACAATAATATAAAAAAATTTGAAATGGAAAGCATGAATCATGATATCTCGAGCTCGATGTTTACATACAAAATTATATATTGGATATTTATCCAAGTAATTTTATATTGTATTATGTGATGGTTTTGTAAGAATATTACTCATGTATTAAATATATATGACAGCTTTGTCTATGTATTTGTGCGCGTATATACATACATGGGCATGTTCATCAAGATTGGGACCACGTCGATTAAATAAAGGAGCAATAATGGAGTAGAGAAATAGTTAATCAGATGCTTTAATAATTAATGAAACTGAAGTTGGATACATTATCTCAATAATTTGTCCGATTCATCCTATACGTTAGCTGAGGCTTCAATGTGATGTAATTTCCCACCGAATAAAAGTCAAATAAGCATAAGGTCAACAGCGTGCCATATTATTATCCTGTATGGGCTTTATGTTCAATTAGGAAATCCAAATTTCTAATTTTGTATCACAAAATACCAATTTTTTTTGTATCCGATATGATAATTGATATATAGATTATTTTCACCCACTCGGCTGCTGACCTGTGATTCGACCTAGCAATCTACTTTTGATGAATACAAAGCTTATTATTGCGTTAGTAACATATTTAATTAAGTGTGTAGATGAGATCGGCTCAAAAAACAGATATCAAATATGAGCTCAGGACGAAAAACCGGGTCGGTCAACACTTGTCAACGCGGTCAACTGACAGTCAACCTTGTCTCGGCCTCGACCGGTCTCAGACTGGACTGACCGGTCTCGGTCTGGACTGGTCGATCTTAGTCAATATTGGACTGCCAGTTTCGGTCTGTTTTGATCGGTCTAAAACTGGACTGGTCCGGTATCAGACTGATCAGGTCTCAGACTCGTCCGATCAATGACTTGAATGACTGGTCTACTACTGCACTAAGGTACAAGCCTTTTACTGCAGCAGGTACAAGCGGTTCAAGTTGACAGCATTGACCACATAAAAACAAAAGCTTCCAACGGCTAGTCTAATGAGTCTAACAACTTTATCAAGTTTGGGAGGCTATAAATACACTATAGAAGGGCAAAAAACACAACGATCCTAGCAAACAAGCACACATTCAGAGAGAGATACAAGAGAGAAGACAAGAGCAAAGAGCACAAAATCAAGAGAGTTCTTCCAAGTGTGTGGGTTACAAAAGAGATAGATACAATATTCAAACCCACACACCTCACTCACACAAAAGATATATGAGCTTAAGTAGATTAGTTTAGTGGGAGTCTATGCACAAAGACGTAAAACTATGTGTTTGTAGTCTTTGCACATAGACGTAAAAGAAGTGCCTTTCGTAGGGTCATGGCCTACGATTGTAGAGCGAAATAACTCTACCGGTGGACTATAAAAAGTTAACGGTAGAGAGAGGTTCCGGTCGACGTTAATAGTGGCCGAGGACGGTGGACTCAGAATCAGATGGAGATTTCGGTATGAAAAGGCTCTTGTTATTGAACCAATTGGGTTGTCGGGTGGTATGTCCTCTGGCAGGCTAGCCTGACGGTGGACTCTAAAAGGCCATTGGTTGAGCGCTAGGAAGTTTAGTTAGCGGAATATATCTTAGAAAGTTATATTGTGTAAGTCTAGCAATGAAAGGTTGTACATCGTAGTGTGTAAACCGAGTCGTCTAATGAGTGCCTTCCTTGCGTGGAAGAAATGGAGACGTAGGAGTATTGAGACTCCGAACTTCCATAAACAAATCGTGTGTCCCTTACATTGTATTCCTATTTCTAGCACCATTGTTTTAAGTGTTCGGTAAAATGCTTCAAACAAAACTCGTTTTCAACTTGCATTGTTTAAAAGTGTTTTTAATAGCTTTCATAAAACCGATTTAAGAGGATTAAGTCAAGTATTTTTCGCTTGGTTTAAAACCCAACTCGCTTAATCTCTTGATGCTAAATATTTTCAAGAGCTCGAGTTGTTGCAACTCAAGTATTTTAAAAAGCTTTAAAAAGTGTTTATTCACCCCATTTAAACACATAAAACAATCCATAGACTTTGGAAACCAAAATTTTCTAACATATATATTGTACTAGTGATCGAATTTGCAATTGTATATAAACAATAACAAAAATCATAAATGACTCAAAGTTACGAAGCAAGCAATAAAATTATGGATTCTTTGGCCTAAGTATCTCGTTCTATTATTGCACATGTATGATTTATGTTAAAAGGAGTCTAAACCATCGTGGTGTTACTAAATAAAAACGAGCTTGTCTTGACGTTGTTTGTTCTTCAATGTATCCGTTATTGTCAGAATAATAATATTTCAAGCCGGCCAATATTATCTATTTTGATTGATTACCTTTTCCCATAAGCTTGATTGTGACTTTTGAGTGACAGTGACTATATATAATGATCATAATATATGCAATTATTTTCTCCTTGTTTTAATCTATAAAATAGGTAGCTCACTATAGGATATATATAAGAGATCCTAACTTTTAGTGGAACTAATCTCCGACTTCATGCGATCCATTCCTAAGCCACACAACCAAAGGGATTTAAACTCATGGGGACGTTTTCATTTTCAATTATTGACTAGGTAGGTTTGAAGAATTATCTTTATATATATAACATAAAAAAACAGTAAGAGTGAGTTTGGATTCGCGTATTTGAACGGAATTGGATGATTTAAAATTATGGATTTCAAAATCTCAATTTCAAATCCAAATTCACTGTTTGACAAACGTTGGGATTTCGAAATTTGGATTTCATAATGTTCGAGCTCGTCGAACTCGACTTCTAGTTTTTTCTTAAAAAAATAAGAAGTACAAAAGTAAATAAAATAAGAAATAATAAAACAAAACAAGCTCGCAAAACCGGCTTGCGAGCTTCGACCACCCACGAGTGAGCTCGGGCTCGAGCCAGCTCATTCGCGAGCTCGTAACGAGCTTGAGCCGGCTCGACTCATCGTTCATCCCCCAATATTATTATTTTTATTTTTATTTATAATTATTATTATTGTTATCATTTATTATCATTACTTTTATTATTATTATTATTATTATTATTATTATTACTATTGTGATTATTTACAAAAACTCATTCCGTGTTTAATTTGGATTTCGAAAACGGACACCATTTTACATGGAATTTCAAATCCAACAAATGATAAACGTTTAGATTTAACCTCGAATTTGCACGACATCGAAATCCGTTCAATTACCAAACGGAAGTTTTGGAAAATCCGGAACCAAACGGGCCATAAGCAGATTCGAAGTAATTTGGGTGGGGCTTTATTGCAGAACAACAAAATGGTTGTTCTTGGGTGGGCTTTAGAACAACTTATGGTGGCAACTATATGTCCATAAAGGTATGAAATTTGTCAAAACGCACCAAATAAGTGGAGGAATGTATGTCTTGTTAAAGAAAATGTAGAAGAAAATTCCACTTGGTACCTCTGTGTTGAAGGCTTTTACAGTTGGTGCCCAAATTTATTTTCTGGTATATACCCCATTGTTTAAGACTTTTCCAATTGGTACTCAAAGTGTTTTTAAATTCCAGTTAGTACCCCTTTGTTTAATGCTTTTGCAATTGATAACAAAGTGTTTGCAAGGTAGACACCTCTAACATATGGAGTCGTGATTTTACAAAGCCACAAACGTAATTTAGTAATTTCTAGAGCAATTCACGTGTCTTTCACCAAGAAAATCTTGGTTTTGGTCATTTAAAATCACGTCTTCATATGTTAGGAATACCTACATTGAAAATACTTTGAACACCAATGATAAAGCCTTAAATACATGGTACTAACTAGGATTGAAAAATACTTTGGGTTCAGTTGGAAAAGTATTAAATACAGGGTTAGCTATTATAATTGAAAATAACCTTATACGCCAAATGAAAAACCTTTTTAACACATGCCAATAGGAATTTTCCCTTCGAAAATAAATCTGTTTTAAAGAAAAAATGGCACTTTCGTCTCTCTGTCGCATTATGTAACTGGGAGCCATTAACTATTTATATAGTTAAATTTGAAATTTGGTCAAACCTTTTCATCGAAAATAATTTTTTTTTCCCCAAAGGATATTTTTCAAACCCCGAATTTTGTTGTCTCCTCTGCTGAGGAGAAAAGAGAAAGGTAGGTAACAATGATGTAATTGTATTTTCATGATATGTTCTTCACTCTGTGTATAAATGGAATTCGGGATTCTCTTTCAGGTGAACGGACGATTGTGCTCGGCCGCCCTCTGATTCAGGAAAAGAAGAAACAAAATAAAGGCTGATTGTTCGCGACAAATCAAGGCAGGCTATGTTGTTTCGATCCGCTGTAACTGATAGCCGAAAACTCAAAAGATTTGGGTAAACTTCATTGAAACTTTTTTACATCTATGACTTGGAACTTGGTTGCATCTTCGCCGTATTCCACAAGTCCTTACTTCTTGTCTTTAGTCCGTGGGGCTAATTGATTGTGTTGTTTCTTTCTCATTTGATCAAAGTCGAACCAATTCATTATAGTATACGAATAAGCCAATTGGTAAGACTTGAATTTTCTGCATATGCCTTTCGCTATTTATTGTCTCTGTGTGTGCAGAAATTATTATTCTCTGTTCTATGCTATTCTCATTTAGGTCTTGGTCTTCGTCATCTTACATGAATGAACTCGGTCCACAAAAGTCATAATCACACTCACCTTCGCTGGTTACTTAAATAGCCAAGGTGCATAGCATGGCATGTCTGATTAGCTTTTGAAAATATACTAAGCCATAGCCACCAACAATATGATGGAACCAAAGCCCTATAACATTAACCTGTTTACAATCTTCATTATTGTTACATGTTTATTGTCAGCAGCAACCGCAGCTACTATGATGACTGCAGATCAATCAGCCCTTCTATCTTTGAAGTCCAAAATCACTTCTGATCCTCACAACAATATCATGCAAAACTGGACCATAGAATCTCCAGTTTGCGACTGGGTTGGAGTAACTTGTAGTCATCGACACCACAGAGTAACTTACTTAAACATCTCTTACATGGGCCTCACGGGCGAAATCCCGCCAGAATTCGGAAACCTCTCTTTTCTTACATCTCTTGACATGAAAGGTAATTACTTCTTTGGGCCGATTCCAAAAGACTTTTCGCGTCTGAGAAGGTTGAGATTTGTAAGCATAAGTGAGAACGGTTTTGCTGGCGAGGTCCCTTCATGCTTTGCATTCTTGCCTCGACTTGAGTTCCTGTATCTTAGTAACAACATTTTTTCCAGTTTGGATTCGTTTCTCAACTCATTTTCTAAAGCATCCAAGTTCGATACGCTGGACGTGTCGTTCAACTCTCTCCAAGGAAAGATTCCAGAATCAATTGGAAATCTCGGCGGTGTCAAGCGTTTGTTCATGATGGGGAATCAACTTTCGGGTTTTCTACCTTCTTCGCTTTCTAAATTGTCGAGTCTTGAAATTCTCCGCATGAAGGATAATTATATCATAGGTGATATACCGGAATGGATTGGGAATCTCCGCAACCTTAGTATATTGGATCTCCATAGCAATCGTCTTGTCGGTTTGATACCATCAAGCATCTTCAACCTATCAAACCTCGAAATTTTGGCCTTCGACGGCAACTTTTTATCTGGGACAATTTCTAGTGACGTGTGCCTTCGCCTACCATTGCTCAGAGGACTTTATTTAGGGCACAATAATCTATATGGAGAAATCCCATCGAATATTTCATCGTGTTCCCAGCTACAAGTCCTATCATTACTTTACAGCAACTTCACTGGGAGCATACCCAACAATATAGGGAACTTGAAAAAGCTTCAGCAAATGTATCTTGGAAACAACAAGCTAACAGGTATGCAAATTACGTTATATGTTTGGCCTTTTACGTCTAAGATCGATACTCATTATTCTTGTTGTGCAGGTGAGATACCGCGTTCGTTATGCGAACTTGTGCAACTTGAGTTTCTGGTCTTAGGTGACAATCGTTTGAGCGGATCCGTGCCTATGAATATATATAACATGACAAGTTTGATAAGGTTTTCTATCGCAGGAAATAAGCTTTCTGGTAATCTCCCCTCGGAATCGGGTTATTCCCTGCCAAATCTTGAGGTGTTCTTTGCGGGGGAAAACGACATTGGCGGCGTTTTCCCAAAGTTCATTTTAAATTCCTCTAAACTAATACGTCTGGACCTTTCTAACAACAAACTGACTGGTCCCATTCCAAGTACCTTGGGGGATTTAAGGTTGTTGCAACTTCTGGACTTGGAAGGAAATGGCTTCACATCTGAACTGAGGAGCGTCGTCGACCAGCTGACGAACTGCATGGACTTGACACAAGTGTTTCTGGGTTACAACCAACTGAGTGGCGTCCTTCCTACGTCTGTTGGAAATCTTTCTTCTTCCCTGACCAACTTCGATACCTATGGATGCGGAGTCGAGGGCAATATTCCTAGCGAAAATCTTACTGGATTAGTAACTTTAATATTAGATAGCAATGATTTGAGTGGAGAGATTCCACGAACACTTCGACGTTTGGCAGGTCTTCAAAGATTTTCTCTTTCAGACAATCGAATAGAAGGAACCGTTCCAAATGAACTCTGCGAGCTAAAGAGTTTGGGACTCGTATATTTGGACACAAATCAGATAAGAGGTCCAATACCAGAGTGCTTGGGAAATATAACATCTTTGAGAGAGTTATTTCTGAATAACAATAACTTGACTTCTGACCTACCTTCAAGCATCTGGAACCTGAAAGATATTGCGATACTTAGCCTTTACGCGAATTCATTAACTGGTTTTCTGTCTTCGCAAATCGAGAATCTAAAGGCTGCAGTTTTTATTGATCTATCTATAAATCAATTCTCTGGTGCTATTCCAAACTCACTGGGGAACCTAAATCAGCTGGTAAACCTTTCTTTGTATTATAATAATTTCCAGGGCTCAATTCCCGCTTCGATGGGAGGCATGATAAATTTGTTTGGCGTGGACCTTTCGCACAACAAACTCAACGGAACGATCCCAACGGCCTTGGAGTCGCTACGAAGTCTAGTGTATTTCAATGTTTCGTACAATGAATAATCCGGAGAGATCCCATCTGATGGAGCTCATTCATGTTCAACGGCGCGTTGTGTGGTCCCTCAAGGTTCAACGTTTCGCCTTGCCCCGAATCACAACTGCACAAGTCGAAGAAGACAAAGAATATACTCTTACCACTACTAATTCCTATAGGAATTGGAGCCTTACTTTTTTTCACTTGCCTGACGTTTATAGCAATTCGATACCGAAGGAAAAAGCCTCCTCCTACTAATTTCTGATACGGATGCAGCGTGGCAACCTATAAGGTTCTCTTATTACGAGCTGCTCAGTGCTACCAAAAATTACAGCGAAAGCAATTTGCTCGGGAGTGCGAGTTTCGGCTCGGTTTACAAAGGCGTTCTCAGAGATGGAACCATCTTGGCTGTGAAGGTTTTTCATAGTCAGCTAGAACGTTCCTTGAGGTCCTTCGAAGTCGAGTGCGAAGCTCTGAGGAATCTCCGTCACAGAAATCTCGTGAAAGTCCTCGGTAGCTGCACGAATCAGGATTTCAAGGCTATCGTATTAGACTACATGCACAACGGAAGCTTGGAGAAGTGTTTGTATTCCGAAAATCGATCGTTTGACGCCGTTCAGAGGCTCGACATGATGATCGATGTTGCCAGTGCGTTGGAATACCTCCACCACGGCTACTCGACTTCGGTGGTTCACTGCAATTTGAAGCCCGAAAATGTCCTTTTAGATGAAGAAATGGTGGCCCATGTTAGCGATTTTGGCATCACGAAATATCTGAACGAAGGAGAAAGCATCACGCACACGAGGACCCTCGCAACCCTCGGTATATGGCTCCAGGTATGAATACATAGTAGACCTTTTTTTAGTAATGTTTGTTTGTATTTGTTATGTATCATGTTTGTTTGGTTTTTTTGGTCAATGATAAACATGTCGCAGAATATGGCTCGGAAGGCATAGTTTCGACGAAATGCGATGTGTACAGCTACGGAATAATGCTATTGGAGACCTTTACGGGAAAGAGACCGAGCGATGAAACGTTCTCGGAAGGCGTAACTCTGAGGGATTGGGTAGAGGGTTCAATGCCCGACGAAGCGATTCAAGTCGTCGATGCTAATTTGATAAGCGCAGACGAAGAAAATAATACGAACGAAAAATTGCGTGGTATCTTTTCTATTTTGGAGTTGGGCCTCAGATGCTCCGTGAATTCGCCCGTCGATAGGAATAATATGAAAGACGTCGTCGCCGAGCTGAAGAAAATCAGAATTCGACTAACGACGCCTATTACACGCGCCGTTAGAAACCGTTGAGATTTTGAAGGTGAAGAAAATATTATTACAAGCAGACTTAGCTCAGGCAAGTCTTGTCTTCGCTGAAGTTTGTTGTAATGAAATGTTGCAAAAAAAGCCATTCGAAGTGGTTTTTAAGTTAATGGTTTTGAATCTGTAAGTTTGAGGGAATGATACCTTACCAAAACTTGGTTTATATTATTCTACAAAGTTTTCCCGAAATAACCACCGACATATTACTTGGTAAAGTCGTAACAAAATTTTAAAATGGCGAAAGATTATTGGGGATGAAAGCCCATAACAATTTTCTTGGACAGTTGTGCATTGATCTGGACAATTGGTAGTAAAATAATAATATATTAAATTAAAAAAAAAATACCGCTCCATGGAAGACACTGACGTCCATCTGTCCACGAATTTTGAAACCCACCCACACACAAAAGCACATCTGGTTTTTTTTTTTTCCTTATATATTTAAATTTATTAAGAGAGAATCTTATTATCAGCACTCCGCAATTCACGACAAGCGAACAAAATCAGCGAAACGTTGCAGAAATAAGCCATTTTTCGAACGTATAGAGAGAATCCAGGGACTGATTCGCTAGACGACTCCCCATCGGTATCTTCACTAACCTTAAAAGAGTCGAATCAATCAACGAATCATGCCGTCGGGCGCCAAGAAGAGAAAAGCTGCCAAGAAAAAGAAGGAAACTCAAGCTGATAACAACGTTATTCCACCGCAAGATTCTCACGGTAATAGAAGCTCCTCTCTACTTATGCTACTGTGTGCTAAAAGTTGGATCTTTTGCACTATTCTGACCAGGCAAAATCCATGTGCCTTTGTTGATTGGATTATTTATTCCACTTCTTCGTGAGCTTTACACCTAATTAAGCATCAGCGCTCTTGCTTTTCCTTTGTGGGCTTCCCTTGTTTGTGATTTCTTGGTTCGCTTTTCATCATTGTTGTGAGCTGTATGCTTTTATCTTTAGAGCTGCCTTTGATTATTTAAAAAGGCCATCAATTAGGGTTCTCCTGATTTGTGTTTCTGTGTGTGTGTGAATGATAAATTTGTGGCTTGTGTGGTTTCTTTCTTGATTCGTAATTGGGTTTTGACAAAAAAAGAAATGGATCGAAATATTACAGAGGAAGATGATTTGAAGAACCAAAGCCAAGAAGACAAAGACAGTGATGTTAGTGAGCTTAGCTCTCCTACATCTCAAGAAAACCATGGCAGCCATGAGAACGTTTCCTCGGCGAGCGAAGGTGAAGAAATCGAAGACAGAGAATCGAAAACTGATCAAGGCATCGAAGGAGAGGAACAAAGTTCGATCCAAGTCGAAGGAGAGGAACCTAAAATCGAGGATGAATCCGATGCAAAAGAAGAGACGTCTAAGCCTGATGGTGAATCTCGTGTTATCGAGATCGACGATTCTTCTGATTCCACTGCACCTCAGAAGCCAACTGGGGCCATTGAAAAAGTTCAAGAGACTGTCGATTTGGACGTAGAAGAAAGCCCCATTCCTATTACAGAGAAGGATCAATTAGATGCTGAAGCTGAGAGATCTATGGCTAAACAGAGCTCTGTGGAGGACGAAGTTGACCGTTCGATGCCTTCCATCGAGGAAGATGGTAAAGGAACTGCTCGAACCGTAGAGCAAAATGCGAAGACTTCGGATTCGTATGAGAGTGACGACGCATTGATGGTGTCTTACGATGCTTCGAAAGCTCTCGATGACTATGTGCTTGTGTCTGAACAAGATTATGCAGTTGCTCATGTAAGCCTTAATTCGTTTTGTTCGTTTCTTCTCTTTTATGTTTGTTCTAACATGTTTTTTTCTTTCTGCAGCCAACTCATAGTGCTCTGCAACAACACCCTGGGAGAAATACTACTTGGAAGAATTGCTGTGGACTTTTCGAACTATTTTCGGGGTCAAGTCGATAAGGTTATTTGAATGAGGTTATTTTCTTTGTATCAGAACTATGTGTGCTTTATGTATGGCTATGCTACTTCAGTGAATTTGTGTGTCATAGACCAAGAATGTCTTTTGTTTTTCTTTGTGTGTGATGTAATGTACTTTTACCAGTAATAACATCCTTAAATAATAAACAAGCAAAGATTTGCTCTTTCACGCCATTTGTTTATACACAAACATGGTATCTTATCATCGTTGCAACTGAGTATGGTAATGTTGGTGTGAGAGCTTTTATGGTCAGAATCAAAAATAACATTCTTAAAACGAATCAAGAAGGTCTAAAAGGCAGGAGAGTTTGAAAGAAAAAGAATAACTAACTACCCCATTGTAAGAAATAAGGTAAACTATTGGTATTCCACACAACACAGACAGCCTGTTTTCTAATAAAGAAAGAGGGTCTACTGTAAGATTGACCTATATAAAAGTATTAGCCAGTTTCCCTCGGGTAGCCAGTCAGTTGTACTAAAGTTGTAATTATGCTATCTTCAAAGGATAATACTGTAATTTAGTAATAATAGTGTCACCAAGTGCTTCCGCTGCTCCAAGAGAATGGCAACATCAGTGAAGTTTTTCGAAACGACCTTATTGTTCATGTAATTGATTCATTTGTATTTTATTTCAAGAAACGACCTTTCTTTTGTTCGTGACATTCATTTTTTTTCCTCGAAATTCGATTTTCAATTTACACATTATGTCGAATTAGTTAACGTGATGCTACAATGGGGTGGTAATTTAAATAAACTGGGGCTAAAAATATAGTTATCGTTAAAATAATGCTTATATGAAATAATGAGTAAAGAATTGTAGTTTTGATTAATTTTGTGGTGAAAATACAGTAATAATTAAAACTAAAAAAAAGTTGTTTTTTACATCATTATTAATAAGTTAACTACATTTCCAATTCTATTTTGAAAAACTTCACTGCTATTCTTTCTTGCTTCCCCAATTCTTTTCTTTGTATCGTTCGTAAATTCGAGGACCACAACGAGGCCGTCAGTCGTCTATTGAATCAAGGTTTGACTGTTCGATTTCGTTGATTTAGCTCTATTTTTGTCGGGTATGATTTCTGTGTGTGCTGTTGTTATAATGCAGCTATAGAGGGTCCGTCGGTAATTATTTGTTGGGTTTTTCGAAAATGCCTCAAGAATATTATTTTTGACACTCTTATCCCTGATATTCGTGGCTGTAAAATTCAAGAATTTGGAATTTGGGCATAAGATGTTGGTTAGGCCTCACTCACCATCTGACGTTTAGAATTTGTTTGAAGTGGTGGTTGTATTCTCTGACGTTTTCTTGGCAGTGTAATTTGTAGATATGTTGAGAAGGTTTTGCACTAGTGCTTTTATCGCTGTCCTTTTGAAAAATGTTCACTTGTCAAGTTACTTTTTGTATGTGATGCGGTGTATCTATGGGAAGCTTTAGTTTTTTAGGTCAAGAATCACTTTTCATGCTTTGGATTTGTGAACAATGGGACTACACATCTTGTGTTTTAAAATCGTTTCTGGCTCTCCTTTTCTTTGATTTTCTTTCACACTCTCTCTACTCACCCCAGTTGACTTTGTAATTAAATCGAAAGTTTTGCCAACGTACAAAAGTGTAAATCTGAAGCTCGATTTCAATTTCTTTATGGGCTTTATCCGATGGATGAACCATCCAAGGCTCTCATCTCATTTCACGCTTTCTTTATTTTTCCTTTTTCTTCGATCCGCTAAAGAGTTTCTCACAAGTCATATCCCGCCGGAATAAATTGTCGGTTTTTTTCTGATTCTGCTACGTTCAGCTCAGTTCGATTGTCATAGAGAAAAAAAAAATTCGAAGATACGTGACGAGTTGAGCGTTTAATCGAAGCATCAAGCTTCGTATGCAGTCTTCAGTTCTTGAGAATGGCAATTCTATGGACGTTGTGCCTCATATATTCTTATGTTAAGTTGTTCATGGGAGCTCAAGTTTTCCAAAACCCTAAACGCCATCCTCGTGTTAGACCCAAAGATTCGAACTTTGACAATGGTGCGAGGCCTGTCTGCATTATTACCGGGGTAATTTTCGAACATTTCGATCGTTTACTCGTGTCCAAGTTTTCCGTTGCATAACCGATACATCTTACTTTATGTTAATTGATAGTTTGATGAGCTCTAATCTTTTGCAGGCGACTTCAGGTTTGGGTGCTGCAGCTGCGTATGAGTTCTCTAAGGAGGGTTTTTATGTTGTTCTCGGTAAATCGTAGGGTTAAATCATTTATCATGAACGTGGATTTCTTGCTGTAGTTTCCAAGTCTATTGTTGTAATTTCCTTTCAAGATTCTCTGCTAAGATGAAATTGTTTCTTATATGATCGCAGCTGGGAGATCTCACGCTCGTTTAATGAAGGTTTTTCTCTAATCCCATATAATTTTGCTTATCAGATTTTGGTTCTAAAGTTTTGATGCGTTCTTATCAGGTCATGTCTGACATAAGGAATCGAAATAACAATGCTTGTCTGAAGGCATTCGAGGTTGACGTATCTTCCCTTAAGTCGATCTTCGAGTTTAAAGAGGCGCTGCAGCAATGGCTGATGGACTCAAACATGCCTTCCTCCGTTCAATTGTTGATTAATAACGCTGGGATCCTTGCAACATCCCATCGTCCTACCACAGAAGGCTATGACAAGTAATTTTAGTATTTTCCACCCTAAGATTTTTGAATCGATGATGCAATGCCTTCTTTTCTTCATTCAACTTTAGGCCAACGAGAGAGATGGTTCGTCTGGGTATTGTACTCAAGAACGTAATATGACATAGTGAACTAAGATTTCGCCATTTTCTTGATTTGGCAGAATGATGGCTACGAATTACCTCGGCGCGTTTTGCCTAACCAAAGTTCTGTTGCCCCTATTGGAAAACAGCCCTTTTCCATCGCGTGTGGTTAACGTCTCATCCTTTACTCACTGGAGTGGTAAGACGTAAGATTTGAAATTCTTGAAAGTTGACAATATCTTACAACACTTTTTGTTTCTTCTGCTTCAGTTAGTTCCAGGAGTGTGGACAGAGATGCTATTTCTGGGAAACGCTTCGCAACCTCAAAGCACTTCCCGTACGCTCAGATGTACGAATACTCAAAACGTAAGAAATCATCTTCTCTGCGAAGCCTAGCATCGATTCATAGCTTTCTTCGCTTATCACTAATACACTAACAGCTCTATTCTTTTTTTGTCGACAGTATGCTTAATACTCTTTACATACGAGCTACACAGACAGCTTACTCTGTCAGAGAAATCTCGCCATATCTCTTTCGTGTAAGAGTGGTACCCGCATTTATTACACCATTCTACTCGTAGCTGAGAAAATTATGTTTTTATGTTTATTTTCCAAGTGCTGCTGATCCTGGAGCTGTGAAGACTAATATCATGCGAGAAATTCCTTCGATCGTTTCACAATTTGCTCTAACAGTTATGGACCTTTTTGGTATCCTTCAATCTCCCGAAATAGGCGTGAGTTCTATCGTAGACGCCGCACTCTCTCCCAAGGTAAGCAAGCACAGTCGTTTTTTTTACTCATCAACTACACCGAATACAATGAGTTCTGTGATGCGTTTAACTTTAGACTTCTCTGTTTGGGTTAATTGCTGCAAAATGTAACTGACGTTCAAGAATGTTTTAACAATTATAACTTGATGACAGTTTTGAGGATGTTTTTCGAGGTTCTTGGCATCACTGTTTTTTTTTTTCAGGAAGTATCGGGCGTTTACTTCTTCGGAGGAGAAGGGAGAAGTCTTTCGTCGTCTTCGGTTTCTTACGATTCGGAGCTTGGTAATGATCTATGGGTGAATTCTTGCAGTCTTTACGAGGAGATGCAGTTGGGATTAAGAGCAACAGCTTCTTCTTTCACGTAATTCAGTTTTAAGGAAAATCGATTTAGTGTTAATGAAGTTCCTTTTAAACTTAGTTGTTTTAATATCAGAGAAATACTAGTTTAATTAGGTAGGGTTTTCATGAAAAAACAACTAATGTTGTTTGGAGATTATAATTTCAAGAGTTTCCATTCTATCATTTTCAATTGGGTATAATACAACTCTGTTTGGATTTTCGTTATTTTGAAGGAAAATTTAATGAATTGATTGGGTGTACCAACGTAAGTTGAATAGGGTTATTATCGAGTGAATAGAGAAGACAAATCCTTTAAGAGTAGGGAAGAATTTCACCTTCTGAAAATGCGTAAATAAAATAAACCTTTCGCTTCTCTCTCTCTACCAAAACTCTCCAACAAAAAACCCTAACCGCCACCTCCCATCCTCCCCTCCCCTCTGGACGTGGGTAATGGGTCGGATGGGTCGGTTCCGGGTCGCTCTGGTGGTTCCGGTTCCACTGGTTCCGTCCCCATACTGGTTCCGGTTTCGGACGGATGTTCCGGAATCGGAATGGAACTGGGCCCATTATTCACGGGCCTAACGGTTATGGATCGTTTTGGTTCTGGTTCCGGTCTGTTATTATATATTTTTTAATTTTTTTTTAATCTTTCGAGGTCGAGACAGTTGTTTTACCGGTTCCAGTACTCGTTGCGGTTATCGCCCGAATTTGAACTAGAACCGATAACTGCCGGGCCCAAAGGGCGTAACCGGCACGGCCCGTTCGAAATGGGCCGGGTTAGTGGGCCTGGAACCAGTTTTACCAGTTCCGATTTTGGCCCGGTTTCAGTCCTATCTGACCCATTGCGCACCTCTATCCCCCTCCTCATCATCCTCCTCCACCTCACCTCCATTAATGAAGGTGGGAGCTTCCATTTACTAATTTTTTTCTTTTCCTTTGTTTATTTTATATTTAAAAAAAAATTGTGGTTTCCCTCCGTCGCCGCTGCCGCCGTCTCCTCCGCCGCTACTGCCGTCTCCTCCGCCCCCTCTGCCGCCTTCACCGGCTCTACCTCGCCACCTTCGCCGTCGGCGTCGCTACCATCTAACTACCTTCCGCCACCGTTCGCCGTTCTCCCGTGTTGAGAGCTGGGTCTCCGGATCCACTGGATTGAGAGTTTTTTCTCTCTTGCTGGAGCCTTTTCTCCCTTAGTGGAGCTCACTCCGATGAAAGCTAGATCCCCGTAGTCAAAACCGAAGAAAGTGATGAATATCGTAGATTTAGCTTAATAACTATTTTGTGGTGGTTCTTTAGTTCTTCATGTTCACTGTGTATCTTGTTTATCGTCGATTTTTCTTTTGTTTGGTTGTATCGTGCTCTGGATAATCATTCGTTTCTCTTCCGGTCGATGTTACTAGAGAGATCTCTTGGCTATTTAGCTCATGTACCTTTGTTAATGAAACTAAGCTATCGCTTTGAAAAAAAAAAACCGCGTAAATAAAATAGAAAAAAAGCCCACATTAGAGATATGTATTTAAAACAAATAATAAATCCTTCCAAAAGTTCTAAGTGTATCTGATGTGGACCGCGTAAAACGACTTCCTAATGGCGGCGGCTTGAAACAGTTGTTCTTCCTTCGTAACTTTCCTGGCGCGAATCTCCCTTGCTCCGTCGGTTACCTTCGTCACACCTAACACTCAAAACTCGAAAACACGTCAGAAGGGGGCCGGGATGGGTGCCGGCGTATCCCCTCCGATGCTTAAGTCAGAAAGTGGATGAGGGATAGGTGTGTGGCTCGTAAGTTAATTTTTCGTTATTAGAAAGCATACCTGGATAATGAACCAACCGTCGCTATTTATACTAACCTTAGATCCTCTTTGCCTGGACCCATTCCTCATCCTGACCCGCCTTTCTCGCGAGCCTCACGAAGGCAACGTGGTCCTCCCACGATCCCACGTTCTTCATTTCCATTCTTCACTGTAACTGCCCGGATCGGGCATCTCCTAACATCTCGAAGTCGTCTCCCGATAGAATGATATCTCGGAGTCGCCCCCCGATCGAGTGATATCTCGGGGTCGTCCCCCGATCGGGTGATATCTCGGAGTCGTCCCCCGATCGGGTCTTCTTCTTCGGGTTTCGGTGTCGACCAGGTTCACCGTCTTCAGAGGCCTCTAGTCCCACAACCGAGACTGCGCCTCCGTTTCCTTCGGTTAATCTTGTTGGGCGTTCTTCCCTTCCTCGGCATCGTTCCCCATCTTCGCCCGATGATGCTTCCTCGGGCTTTGCCCGAGGACGCATCTAGTCCTACGTCCTAAGCTTGCCCTCAGGTCCGTTTAAACCATCGATTCTGCTCCCTTCGTACCACCAATTCGCGGGTTATCTTACCGTTATCATTATTTTACCGTTAGCGAGGAATTCCGAGGGTAACAATAGTCCCCCCCTAAAATAGTCCAAAAAGAGTGTAACGAGTATTTGGACGTTAGCTATCGGTAAAATAATCGATCGAAAGGTATTGAGGTCTTCCTCGAGAACCTTGTCGGGTACCTCCCTACCCTTCCTTCGTTCCCAGGCCTCCTCCCAACACGCCACGTCACACTTCTCTTTAAGCGGGAAAGTTGCCGCCCCATCAAATCACCTCGCATCAATCTCGACACGTGGCCTTCGCTGAGAGGTTCGACGTCCGTTCCTTTTCTCCCTTTTCTTTTTTCTTTTCTTTCTCCTCTTTTTTCTTTTTCCTTGTTTTTCGTGCCCTTTCCCCTTCTTTAGGGTTTTCATCTTCATCTCTCTCATTTCGCCTCTTTCTCTCGCTTACAAGAACCTCCCCTTAAAAGAAGACTTTCGGCGCACCAGGTTTTCCTTCTTCAAATCGGCGTCCTGCCTATTTCTCGTAAATCGTCTACTCCGTCGTCGCTACTGGTAAGTTATCCTCTCCCCTGTCCTTAACTCGTCATCTTTATTCGCCCCTTCCTTAGTTTTTGCTTTCGTTTTTTGAGATTTCGCCTTTTCTGCTTTTCGCCATTTCCTTCTGTATTCGTCCTTTTAGTTGCTTTTAGGGTTTTTGATTTTAGGACTTTGCTTCTCTTTGCCATGAGACGTCCTGTGTCTCCCTCCTTTCTCTCTTCATCGATTCCACTTCCCACTTTAGATCGCCCAGAATCTCCACCTTCTTCCTCACATTTCGCTTCATTTCTCGCTGCCCTGGAAGCCCTAAACGATTATCCTGACTTGGATATTTTTCGCCCCCCAAAAATTGTAGGATACCCGAGCGAGAAAGCATATATCCAAGCTTTAGCCGTTTGGACTTCACAAATGGAAGATCTTCGCGAGCGTATCAAACTCCCCTTGCACGAAGTAAACGTGTCGTCTCTTCGGGAATCCCATATTCCCATGATTGTGGATCGAGCGGGTCTGACTCCCGATTATGAAGTGAGAATTCCGGGCCCCCGGGACGTGGTTAGCGGACCTCCCGACGGTTTTCATACCTTCTTCCTCGATCAGCTAGATATGGGACTTCGCCTTCCTTTACCCCGATTCCTAGTCGATCTTTGTAATTACTACCAGATTTCCCCGAGTCAGCTCACTCCTAACTCGTACAGCTTACTTCTTTCACTAACCATGCTCGTTCATTATTTTCGACTTCCTTTTTCTCTTTCTATCCTCCTGGCTTTCTTGAAAATTAACCAAAAAGAGCCTGGCAAGTTCTTCTTCTCCTCCGTAGCTTCTCGGGAATTCCTCCTCGGGAATCCTTCCTCCCACAAGGGGTGGATGAGGAAGTTTTTCTATGTTCGTTCTCCCGACGGAAGTCCTGAGAACGACACTGTCGGCTACTGGCCCAAGGCCATTTCTGTTTCTACTCCTCTTCCTCCCGCCCCCAACTTGGAGGTCCAAAAGTTCATGGAGATCCTCGGGGAACGAAGCTTTAGCGCCCCCGAGCTCATCAAGGACGACCTTCTCTGCCACTTCGGCTATTGCTCCAAGGGTCTAGTGGTAGATGATTTAGGTACACTTTCCTCGGTTTCTCTCTATCTTTTCTTACTCATGTTTTTGATAGGGCTTTCTGTTCTTATCTCGCCAGATTCGCGTATGGATCTCGCCGACTTACTCAAGATTTCTCGCGAGATGAAGGAGGGCGGTTCTTCTCAGGCACCTCCATCAGCCTCAGTCGCTCGGGCTCTCAACAAGGGTAAGGCTAAGGTCTCTGCCGGTTCCTCGGGCTCCCCTAAGGCAGCTCCAAAGAGGAAAGCGCCTGCGACTACTAGCAAACCCTCGAGCAAAAAGGCCAAGGCTAGCACTCGGGCCAGTGCGAGTGTGGGCGAGGGCTCTCCTGCTCCCACAGACTCACCCGAGCAGCCCGACTATTTTCACCGCCCCCGTGGGGCTCAATGTGTGGAGTATATGCGGGGCTTCCGCTCTGAAGCTAATCGCTCCCATCTTTCGGAGTTGCAGCCTCGAGAATTCTTCCCGCTTTTCGCCCAACACATGGGCCAGGTATGAATTTCCTTTCCAGATTTTTCGTTGCCCGGCGTACGTCTCTCTGTCGCTTTACCTATTCTTTCTTTTATTATCTGTTAGGGCTTCGCCTGTGCTGCCGAGGCGTTGGAAAGAATGATCTTTATGCACGAGGATTGCATCGAGCTTACCCAGACCGAGGCGAAGTTGAAAGAGGAGGTTGCTCGTCTAAAGGAGGAGATAAAGCTGAAGGAGGAGGAGCTGAAGAAACAGGCAAGAGATGTTCGGGCGGAGTCGGAGAAAGTGAGAAAGGATCTGCTCAAGGAGAGGACGGCTCGGGGAGAGGCCGAGACCAATTTCCGCGAGTTGGAAGAAAGCATCGACCGGGACTATCTGCCTCGCAGCACGTACGGGAGGCAAGTCGTCGAGTACTTCCATCATGGCTTTTGGGGATGCGTCCACCAGCTCAGGGTGGCGGGCATCGGCCAAAAGTGGAAGCTCGACTGGTTGGATGTTGACCGGGCCCTCGCGGAATGCCCCCCAGGGGGATATCCGCCCGATCGATTTGCTCGAGGAGGTGCTAGAGATGATGTCCCGGAGGACGCGGTGGCCACTCCTTCGAGTGAAGAGACCGAGGAGACCGTCCGCTCCCCTGTCGAGAACCCCGAGAAGCCCACCGAAACGCCTGTGCTTGAAGTTGAGCAAGAGATGCCCGCGCCAGCAGGAGCGGAGGCTCGCGTTTCGGGAGAGGAGGAGCCGACTCCTCAGGTCGAATCGGTGGCTACAGAGACCGAGTCGGTGGTGGTCGAAACAAACGTTGGGGAGTTGAATCAGGCCGGTTCGGCCGCTCTCCCTTGAAAATTTCTACTCGTGTGGATGAATTAACTCCTTTCCGTTTTTCTTTGTCTTTTTTGTATGAACACTCTGCTCTTTCTTTTTATCTATGTATTTTCTTATCCCGACTCTATCATATCATGTTTAGTAATTTTCTTCGGCGTTTACGTAACGATTATCCCCGTGCACATCTATTCTTAGCGCGTTTATAATCCTTTCTCTTTACGTGTCTTCTGCGATTATAACGGGAAATTGCTACATAGTCGGGATCTTCTTTCCTCGCGATGCTCTGCCAAGGCATCGTCCGATTCCCTCGGGCAGTGTTCCCCGAACTCTATACCCAGAGGCCCACTTATCACGCCTCCTTCCTTTCTTTCTCGGGTGTCTGACTGACCGTTGTCCAACGATCCTTTCCTCCTCGCTTTTCGTGTTTCTTTCTTTTAAACTTCAAATCCCTCAAATTGCGGTCTTCGTAACAGTCCGATCTTTAGGGGGACTATCTCATTATAAAGTCGGTATTCACTCCATTGACCTCACTTACCATATCAGGCTTCCTTGAATTTATTTTCTCCAGGTCATCCCGTATATTCCCAGGGGCTTTATCCTCCCTTTTTCTCTACTGGCTTTCACTGTACCTATTTTGTCTATCCGATTTCTTTTATCCTTTACCCAGCCTATTGACGGACCTCATAGCAATGCCCTCTCATCTTAGGAGAAACCCCCCTTTTAATCCCCCTTCACGTCCTCTTTGGGATTTATGGGAGGAGGCAACAGGCTTTGTTTCCAACGCTCACGCGGATTTTCCGCACAGGGAAGGCCAGGTCTTCACAACCCCTCCACCTCGCGTGACGCCATCTTTGAGAGAATTTCGTCCCACCCCTCGATTTCTCTTGGAGGCCGATGGTGCTTCGTCCCGTTACTTCATGGAAAACTTCCTAGAGGCCGAGGAGGCGCGACGTCTGGCGAGGTTTTCTGATTCGGACTTTTGGGATTGGTGGGCTTTGAGCGAGTGCCGGGTTAGTCATGTCGACCTCTCCCTCTTAGTTCATCTCTCTCCTTATCCTTTCTTGACATCCTTTGTTAGTCTTATTCCCTTTCTTGCGAGGGACTTCGGCGTTATACTCAACAACGGACTTTACTTCAATACTATGAGGACGCTTGTGCCCGTTTGACAACTTTTCTAGGCGAGAAGGATCGACAAATTGCTGAATTGAAAGAGTCGCTGGCTAATTCTTACGCTAGAGACCGAAGTCCCTCCTCGAGGCCTTATGGGAAGTATCATCGGGTACATCCCCCTACTCATATACAGCGTGCCTCTTCCCCGTACTCGGGTGGGATCTCGACGCTAGGACGTAAGAAGAGACCTCGAGATGAAGCGACCTTCACCTCCTCGGGAATCCGTCATCTAGGGGTGTCCTCCGCTCAGAAATTGAGACGATAGGCATTCTGTCTTTCCTATGTTATTTCTTGTGTACTTTTCCGTATTCATGTTTAGCACTATTACTTTCATTATTAAGTATAATGGTGGCGTCTTCTTGTGGGTTTTGCTTCAGTATTAATCAATGATCACGTCCCCTTCGACAATTCTACTCCTTCTCAATCCCTTTCATGGGCTTGATCCGCCCTCTCGAGTGACTAGGCCTTACTCCGGGACTTTCCTTCATGTCCATCTGGCGATTTTATTCACCCTTTCGGGCGATCATGCCCCATCCGAGGACTTTTCTTCGTTTTCGTTCGGCGATTTTATTCACCCTTTCGGGCGATCATGCCTCATCCGAGGACTTTTTCTTCGTTTTCGTTCGGCGATTTTATTCACCCTTTCGGGCGATCATGCCTCATCCGAGGACTTTTTCTTCGTTTTCATCCGGCGATTTTATTCACCCTTTCGGGCGATCATGCCTCATCCGAGGACTTTTCTTCGTTTTCATCCGGCGAATTTATTCACCCTTTCGGGCGATCGTGCCTCATCCGAGGACTTTTCTTCGTTCTCATCCGGCGAATTTATTCACCCTTTCGGGCGATCGTGCCTCATCCGAGGACTTTTCTTCTTTCTCATTCTCTTTCGGACATATATAACTTCATTAAAAACGCGAATGTTCGGAAATAAAGACAAACAGACTGCACTACTAAGACTCCTTAACTAAGAAAACATATAAAGCATATATGTAATAAGCAACTTAGGGCAATATGGTGCGATCCCCGGAGCATTTCACGGGTAGAACTTCTTCAAATGCCGAGCGTTGTGCGGCCTTTCCAGCTTCTTTCCCTCCAAGTCTTCCAGGTAGTAAGCGGCTTCTCCAGCCTTCCTAATCACCTTATACGGTCCTTCATACTTTGGGTCTAGCTTCCCCCGCTCCCCCTTGTGTTGTATTTCCTTCATAACGAGCTCTCCTTCCTCAAACCTTCTCAAGCATACTTTTCGATTGTAGGCTCGGGTAATCTTCCTCTGGTAGGCTGCCATCCGGAGGGCGGCCTTCTGTCTTCCTTCCTCGATCAGGTCCAACTCATCGGCCCGGATTTGGTCATTCTCGTCCGAATACCCCACCACTCGAGCACTTCCTTGGCCTATCTCCACGGGAAGTACCGCTTCGCTTCCGTACACCAAGCTAAAAGGAGTCTCCTTCGTCCCGGCCCGAGGAGTGGTCCTATACGACCAAAGCACACTCTGCAGCTCGTTAAACCAGGCCCTTTTCAATCCATCGAGCCGCACTTTCAGCGCCTGGACGATCGTTCGGTTAGTTACTTCTACCTGGCCGTTGCTTTGTGGATAGGCCACCGAGGTGAATATCTGCTCAATTCCATATCCTTCGCACCATTCCTTTAGCTTACGCCCACTGAACTGCCTTCCATTATCGCTTATCAATCTTCTCGGGACACCGAACCGGCATAAGATATTCTTCCATAGGAAGGCGATCACCGCTGCTTCAGTAATCCGCGCCAGGGCCTCGGCCTCTACCCATTTAGAGAAATAATCAATCGCGACCAGGAGGAACTTCTTCTGCGAGGCGTTACCTTCAAATGGCCCGACTATGTCTAGACCCCATTGATCGAACGGGCAGGCTGAGACCACGGCCTTCATCATCTCCGCCGGTGCCTTTTGTAAGTTTGCGTGTTTCTGGCACCTGAGGCAGCTTTGTACTACCTTAATTGAGTCTGTCCTCATGGTGGGCCAGAAGAAACCGGCCAGCATTGCTTTCCTTGCCAAGGCTCTTCCTCCAATGTGGGTTCCACAGCTTCCTTCATGAATATCGACCATGGCCTCCTCGGCCTCCTCCTTTGACAAGCATCTCAGCAGAGGACCCGAATAAGATCTCTTATAGAGGATTCCATCTATGAGGGTAAAGCGGCCGGCCCTCTTTTGCGTTATTCTAGCCTGAACCTTGTCCTCGGGCAAGATCTGCCTTTCGAGACAACAGTAAATGTCGTGCCGCCAATCCTCAGGTCCTGGCTTCCTTGCCTCCTCGATCTGATGAATCTGAGGTGCTCTTTCCACCTTGACCCCTCCTTCGGGCACATTCAATGCACTGGCCCATTTGGCGATTCTATCCGCCTTTTCGTTTTCTTTCCTGTTGATTAGCTCCACTTTGACCTCCTCAAACTTCTCCTTTAGCTTTTCGAAAGACTTCGCATATTCTGCCAATCTGTCTTCCTTGATTGCGAAATTTCCTCCAGTTTGTTGAACTACCAGCTGTGAATCCGAATATATGGTCACTCGGGTCACGCCCATCCTTATCGCCGTTTTCATCCCGAGCAAAAGAGCTTCATATTCGACTTCGTTATTGGAGGCTCGGAAGTCCAGCCTTACTCCTAAGCTAGTTTCTTCACCCCAGGGTGAAAGGATCACCATCCCGACACCGTTACCGTATTGACAAGAAGAACCATCCACGTATATCTTCCACATCTCGATTGGCTCTTCTTCCGCCATTTCGACGATGAAATCGGCCAGGGCCTGAGCTTTGATGGCAACCCGGGGCCGAAACTGAATGTCGTATTCTCCTAACTCGGTTACCCATTTGATCGATCTTCCCGAGATATCCGGTCGGGTCACGATCACCCCCAACGGGCTATTGGTGAGCACTACGATCGGGTGTGATAGGAAATAGGGTCTCAACCTCCTGGCTGTGACTACCAAAGCCAATAACAATTTTTCTTGAGGAGTGTACCGAACCTCCGCGCCTTTTAAGAGATGGCTGACAAAGTAGACTGGCTTCTGCACCTTCTCATCTTCTCGCACCATCACTGAGCTGACTGCTCGAGGAGTAGTCGAGAGATAGACAATAAGTTCCTCCCCGGGCGTTGGCTTGTTTAATACCGGTAATTCCTTCAAGTACTCTTTCAATTCTTTAAAAGCCTTTTCGCACTCAGGTGTCCATTCGAAGTCTTTGACCTTTCTCAACACTTTGAAGAATGGCATACTTCTCTCAGCTGACCTGGAAATGAATCGAGACAGGGCCGTGATCCTACCCGTCAGCCTCTGGACCTCATTGAGATTCTTCGGGGAGACCATGTCAGAGATGGCCTTCACCTTATCGGGATTGGCCTCGATACCAGATCGGGTGACCATATACCCTAAGAACTTTCCCGAGCTGACCCCGAACGTACACTTGGCAGGGTTTAACTTTAAGCCATACCTTCGGGCTGTAGAGAAAGTTTCGCGGAGGTCGCTCGAGAAGTTATCTTCTGTCTTGGACTTGATCAGGATATCATCCACATAAACTTCTACATTCCGTCCGATCTGAGCCTCGAAGACCCGGTCCATTAACCTCTGATAAGTGGCTCCCGCATTCTTTAACCCGAACGGCATGACCACGTAACAAAAGGTTCCTTCCGAAGTGATGAAGCTGACTTTAGGTTGGTCTTCCTCGGCCAACCCAATCTGGTGATAACCTTGGAACGCGTCTAAGAAGCACAAAAGCTCATGTCCGGCTGTTGAGTCTACCAACTGGTCGATGCGTGGCAAGGGGTAGCAATCCTTCGGGCATGCTTTATTCAGGTCTCGGAAGTCGACGCACATGCGCCATTTTTCCGCCGACTTAGGGACTAACACCACGTTCGACAGCCAGGTCGGAAATTGTATTTCCCGAATGTACCCTGCTTTCAGGAGGTCTCCCACTTGTTCCTTAACTATCGCGTCCTTTTGTGCTCCGAGATGTCTCTTTTTCTGGAAGACTGGCCTAACCGTGGGAGAGATGTTTAGTCGGTGCTCCATTACATTCCTCGGTACCACAGTGAGCTCATTCGCCGACCAGGCGAACACATCTTCATTCTCTTTCAGCTGCTTGACGAGGTCAGCCTTTAGCTTGGGGGATAAGCCTCGAGCAATCTTGACCGTTACCGATGGAGGTCTGACCACAACTTCTTCTATTTCGCCCTCAGTTCCCGCTTCTTGAAGGGTGTGTATAGCATAGAAGGTTCCTCGACTTGTAGGGTGACCCCCTCGTCGGCTTTTCAATGATTTTAACTCGATCCTTACTTCTTCGACATAGCATTTTCGTGCTATCTTCCGATCTCCAAGTACTTCCCCTACTCGGTCTCCCACCGGAAACTTCATTTTTTGATGCAGGGCCGAGGCGATCGCCGAGAAGGAGCTGAGCGCAGGGCGCCCCAGGATGGCGTTATAAGAGGAGGACATATCGACGACCAGGAAGGGGGCAATTCGGGTCTTCTTCAATTTCCCCGACCCCAGGGTCAAGGGTAACTGGATTAGTCCTACTGCTTCGATGGCGTGCCCTGTGAACCCGAATAATGCCGTCTCCACAGGGTTCATTCGATATTCTCCCAATTCCATCTGGTTCAAGGTCTCTTTGAAGATAATGTTCACTGAGCTCCCATTGTCGACAAAGACTCGGCCTACATCATGATTTGCTATTTCGGCTCGAATGACTAGGGCGTCTTCGTGCGCGTCGTCTCCCCCATGAAAGTCCTCGGGCCCAAAGTAAATAGTGGGTCCCGATCGCCTTAGTACCGATGTCACTCCCAGACTTTCAAGTTTCCTTACTTCTGCTTTTCTGGCTCTGTTTGAATCCCCGATTGCGGGTCCTCCAGATATCATATTGATCCTGCGCGGGGGTAAAGGTGCCCCGGCAGGCTCTCGGGGGCGTTCCGGGGTCCGTCGATCATTTCTTCGTTCTGGATTGGCTCTACCGCCCGGCCGCTGGTCGACTGGCCTCCGCTCAGGCGAAACATGAAACCTGCCCCGCGGTCTGTCATTCGCATATGCCTGATTCTTCCATGGTCTTTGCTCATATTCCCTTCTAAAGTACTTTCGCGGGGCGCTTGCTTCTCCACCCACCACCAACTCGGCCCGGGCCTCAGGATTGGCTGCGATGATTCTCTCGAGCTCGTCGTTAAGGTGAAAGCAGGCCTCCGTCGTGTGGCCGTATTCCCGATGAAACTCGCAGTATGATTTCGAGACGGGATTCCGGGGTCCTTCTTTACTTCTAGCTGGCCTTCTAATGGAATATCTTTCCTCGCAAATTTCCAAAGCCCGAGCTTTACTCATCCTCCACTGAATATCACTTGGTCGGGATCTCCCTTGAACCTCCCCTCGGGGATTTTCTTCCTTTGATTCAAGTGGATGGGCTGGCTCTCTTGCAACCTCCACTGTTCCGATCGCTCTCTTCTTATCCCCTTTTTTGAAGTTGTGCGCCTCTTCCACCCTCACGTACTTTTCCACCCTGACTATTAGGTCTTCCACGGTGGTCGGGTACTTTTTCACCAACGACCGGTAGAGGTCTCCTTCTTTTAGCCCGTTGTGGAAAGCTCCGATTAACAGGTCTGGAGTTGCAGTCGGGACTTCCATCATAGTCCGATTGAATCGCTTTAGGTAGTCCCGGAGGCTCTCTTGATCTCCCTGTTTCATGTTCAGCAAATTTACAGCTGAGAAAGGTCTCCTGCGGCTGCTCGAAAATTGTCTTTAAAAGGCCTGAGTGAAGTCCTCAAAGCTATGAATCTCCCCCGCGGGCAGCATGGTGAACCACTGTTGGGCTCCCTTCGCGAAAGTGGTAGCGAATACTCGGCATTTGATGGCGTCTCCTAATTGGTATAACGCAGCATTTCCGTCAAAGCTGGCCAGGTGATCTTCGGGGGGTCCCGACCCGTCATAACGGTTCATGTCTGGAAACCTGAAGTTATTTGGTAAAGGGGCTCGAAGGACCTCCTCCGAGAAGGGGGAGCCTCGCTTGATCGGGAGGGGCATCTGCGGATTGGCCAGTTCCTTCAACCTCTGAATTTCTTCCTTCATCCGTTCCCATTCCGCGATTTGTCTTTCTTCCAGGGCTTTCTTTTTCTCAGCTCGCAGGGCGTTGATTTCCGCCCTCAATGTTTTTTCCTCTGTCTCCTTTTCTTGCTCCTCGGCCCGAACACGCTCTTCGTCACGGCGTAACCGTTCCGCTTCCTCTTCCTCCGCCTCCTGTCGTGGCGGCGATTGTGTGCGAGTTTTCCGCGTTCGCTCCGCCCTTAACATTTCCACCTCTGCTCTCAACTTTCCCAATTCAGTTTGATCGTCATTACGCGTCCCGTGTTGGTCTTCCTCCGTCCAGTCGGTTACTAACACCTCTTCCATCGGTGGTGGTTGAATGTCGTTTGCGGCGTCCACCATGTTATTAATATATCGTCCCACAGACGGCGCCAATTGATGTGGACCGCGTAAAACGACTTCCTAATGGCGGCGGCTTGAAACAGTTGTTCTTCCTTCGTAACTTTCCTGGCGCGAATCTCCCTTGCTCCGTCGGTTACCTTCGTCACACCTAACACTCAAAACTCGAAAACACGTCAGAAGGGGGCCGGGATGGGTGCCGGCGTATCCCCTCCGATGCTTAAGTCAGAAAGTGGATGAGGGATAGGTGTGTGGCTCGTAAGTTAATTTTTCGTTATTAGAAAGCATACCTGGATAATGAACCAACCGTCGCTATTTATACTAACCTTAGATCCTCTTTGCCTGGACCCATTCCTCATCCTGACCCGCCTTTCTCGCGAGCCTCACGAAGGCAACGTGGTCCTCCCACGATCCCACGTTCTTCATTTCCATTCTTCACTGTAACTGCCGGATCGGGCATCTCCTAACATCTCGAAGTCGTCTCCCGATAGAATGATATCTCGGAGTCGCCCCCCGATCGAGTGATATCTCGGGGTCGTCCCCCGATCGGGTGATATCTCGGAGTCGTCCCCCGATCGGGTCTTCTTCTTCGGGTTTCGGTGTCGACCAGGTTCACCGTCTTCAGAGGCCTCTAGTCCCACAACCGAGACTGCGCCTCCGTTTCCTTCGGGTTAATCTTGTTGGGCGTTCTTCCCTTCCTCGGCATCGTTCCCCATCTTCGCCCGATGATGCTTCCTCGGGCTTTGCCCGAGGACGCATCTAGTCCTACGTCCTAAGCTTGCCCTCAGGTCCGTTTAAACCATCGATTCTGCTCCCTTCGTACCACCAATTCGCGGGTTATCTTACCGTTATCATTATTTTACCGTTAGCGAGGAATCCCGAGGGTAACAGTATCCATTGTTTTAAATAGCGTATCATAGCTCGCCACGTGGCGCTGCACTTTTTTGTTCAAAACTCTTTGAAGCGTTTTTTATTTAGCGTTCTTTTTTTATTTCTCCTTTAATATTTAACAAAGCTTTCGGAGTGATCCAACGGCTGCAAGGCTATCTTATATGGGTGTATTTTTGTTTGAGCCTGTAATAAGTTAAAAAGAAAATATATATTATTTCAATTTAACTTATTTTATTACTAAGTTGTTGAATTTATTTTAATATATAACTCATATATACTGTTGTTTCAAAATCCAATGAACAAATTTTCTCATTTTTTTTATTTCATCAAATTTATGGAGAAAATATTAATAATTTAATAGCATACGTATATTAAATATTTATTTATATTATAAATAAATTTCTCAAACTACTTAAGCAATACGCTACGGTATTTATGTTAGACGCAATAGCGGAGTTAAAATGCTACTTATTACACACTACGCGTTTTAAAATATTGAGTGTCTCTCTATATATAATACTTAAGTTTGGGGACTCCTCTGTACAAGTAGTCCTTTACTGTTCTTGTAATTTTAGTTATTTAATGAAAACCTAGAAAAGGAAAAACAAAAGAAAGAACAAAGAAGAGGCAAGAGAAACTGCCAAACGTTCGTGGGTTTGCGGCAGACTGCTAGGGTAGATCTAATTTCGAAGGGAAGGATGAGTACAAGCAGACAAAACGGCGCCGGTGCGGTGCAGGCGATTCCGGCGGGGTCGCGCAAGATTGTGCAGAGCGTCAAGGAGATTGTGAATTTTCCCGAAGCTGAGATCTATGCCGCCCTTAAAGAGTGCAATATGGACCCAAACGAGGCCGTCAGTCGTCTATTGAATCAAGGTTTGATTGTTCGATTTCGTTGATTTAGCTCTATTTGTTGGTTATGATTTATGTGTGTGCTGTTTGTTATCATGCAGCTATAGAGGGTCTTTCTGTAATTATTGTTGGGTTTTCGAAAATGCCTCAAGAATATTATTTCTGACTCTTTACCCTGCTATTCGTGGCTGTAAAATTCAAGAATTTGGAATTTGGGCTTAAGATGTTGAGTTAGGTCTCACCCACCATCTGACATTTAGAATTTGTTTGAAGTGGTGGTCGTATTCTCTGACGTTTTCTTGGCAGTGTAATTTGTAGGTATTATGAGAAGGTTTTGCAGTAGTGCATTTATCGCTATCCTTTTGAAAATATTTACTTGTCAAGTTAATTGTTGTATGTGATGCGGTGTATCTGTGGGAAGCTTTAGTTTTTGAGGTCAAGAATCACTTTTTATGCTTTGGATTTGTGAACAATGGGACAACGCATCTTATGCACTGTTTTTATTAGGTTATAATTTGGATTTATAAGTTCTTCTAAGTTGAATGCATCAGTGTATTGTTGTTTCTGCCAGTGCTAGCTTTATGGAACATCCATTCAAACACCTTTTCTTGTTCTACGTGTTTAAGTCTCTTGGCAAACAGAAATTGTTCACGGCAGTCATCATCTAATCTAATTTGTTGCATTGCATCTGGACTATAAAGCTGGATGCTTTTCATCACTTTCAGCTAAAACATCTTATTTATATTCTGCCATTTGTTTAGATCCTTTCCATGAGGTGAAGAGTAAACGAGAAAAAAAGAAAAAAGAGGTGCGTTATTTTATTTTATCAGATGTAGTTTCATTTTACTGGCCCTAACATGCTTTCGTCTTCTCAGGGAAAGGAAGCCACTGAATCTAGACCTCGTGGTGGTGGTGGTAACGCTTTGGGTCGAGGCAGCCGAACTGACCGTTATCATTCTCGTGGTAGTTCAACGCCATATAACTCTTCTGGTAAATTTGACTTTTTTACATTGGTATGGAATATTGATTTGCAAGTTGGGATTTGAGAATATAAATATATACACCCACTTTTTAGCAGAGTCCACTAACTTTCACGGGAAGACACCATCATATCCTAAAGAGAACGGGTCGAATCCTCGCTTATCCTCTACGACTGGTTCCTATGGGATCAGTAGAAACAGAGAACCTGCAGCTCCATTCCTAGGGTATATCCCATTTGATTCAATTTTTTTGATAGCTACATTATGTCGTTGCAATTTAACTTGGTTGAGCCTATGATGGCATGAACCTTTTACGTTTTTGAGAGGCAATTCTCTTTTTTCTTGCTATTCTCCAGTGAGAACGCAGCGGCTGAAAATAAAGGGTCATCGTGGGGCACTGCAGAGGTTGCACAGCCACCTTCTGCACCTACTTGGGGAGGTGTCCGTGGTCAGATGTCCATGGCAGATATTGTGAAGATGGGAAGACCACAACATGGGAAACCATTCAATGGTCCGAACGCAGCTCATCAAGACTTCAAAGCTTCTGAAGAACATGAGTTCAAGGAAAACTGGTCTGAACACTCTTCAGTTCAGCCTCGATCGACTGCTGATGAATGGCCTTCCATGGAAAAGCCAGCTTCTTATCAAGTGTCCTCTGTGTCGGGATATAACGCAGAGCCTGAGCAGCATCAAGACTCGTCCTTTGGCAAAATTTCGGATGAAATAGAGGCTCAAGATGCAGATGATGAAAAATCTGAAGGAACGTCTTCTGGGAAAATTGGAGAGGAAGGGCCAACTATGTCAGAGAACAACTTATATGAAGTGACGAGCTCCTATGAGCCACAGGGTCATAGCTTTGACCATCATGAAGGTTTTTCATTCTTCTCAAAATTTCAGCGTAAACATTCTGATTTTTCTTGTGATTTCAATATGAAGTGTTTTTTCTTTTGTTGATATGATGTTGCAGTTGATGACGTTGATGCTTCAGTAACAACAGTTGCCAGAAACTTGCAGAAGCTTAATGTGGATACGGAGGAGAGGAACTTGTCATCCGAGGAATATGCTCCTTCTGTGGTAATCCCAAAGCATCTGCAAGTACAAAGTGCAGAATGTGCACATTTGAGCTTTGGTAGTTTTGGATCGGGCGTGAACGTCTCATATTCTTCTGGCATTATGGCATCTACGCCCATCAAATCACACTTGGACGAAGAACATATTGAGGATGATGTTCCACCGTCGGAGGTTCAAGAAACTAGGTAAACCGAGTGCTCAGAAATCAGTTCTGTGCCTGTGTTGATATTCTACAAGAAGTTTAAATTTTGATGCATACACATTTAAGCTGTCTTCTGTAGACTACTAATGTAGAGTAATATTTTGGTTACCTCAGAAATTCCGAGTACTATGCTGATCATACTCTAAGAAATACTTCTGATGGTAGCCTTTTCCATAGAAGTGGTACAGATGCAGGGAGCTATGATCCATCTTCTGCTTCGAAGTTAGAGGACTTGAAGCCAGACAATGTCGAACTGCCACATGGGAACCAATATCCTTATCCTCCTAGTAACCAAGGTTACACATTTGATGATGCCCACCATTTGAAAGCCAGCGTCACCCAGGCAAGTTCCAATTTGCAGAATCTTGCTCCTTTATCGAACATTATGGTACGCTATCTTTGCCTTTTATTTCAGTAGTCCATGATCACCAGGCTGAAGAGCGTATCTTTTGTTTCTTGATCAATAAACTGTGTGAAAGAGGGGGGCTTCTCTTATTGCTTTAGTACGATTCTCTTTTTTTAAGGATGCTACCACTTGACTAGTGACAATCTAATTCTTCCTTTTTACAGCAATCGTACGATACTATGCCATCTGCTGCTAGTGTTCATCCAAACAGAGAGTCCGATCTACACTACTCTCCTTTTCCTGGGACACAATCCATGCCTGGGAAATATGCAAACTCCACAATGGATAGTTCAACGATTTCTATGTCTGAGGTACCGTACAGAAAAAAAAAATCTGAAACCTGGATTATTGGCTGGTTAATATGCAACATTCAAACAAATTTTGAAGATAATTAACTGCTCATTATTCAGGCTCTAAAGACTGCTGGTATCTCATCAACACAACCCTCCCCACAAACCAACGTCGGGACTAATGTAGCCACTGGGCCACCTCTGCCTCAACACCTCGCCATGCATCCCTATTCACAGCACGCCCTTCCTTTGGGCCCATTCGCAAACATAATGGGCTATCCTTTTCTTCCTCAGAGCTACACATACTTGCCTTCTGCTTTTCAACAGGGGTTCGCCGGAAACAGCGCTTATCATCAGACTTTGGCCTCAGCTGCTGCACTGCCTCAGTACAAGAGCAGCGCCTCTGCTAGCAGTTTGCCTCAGTCACCTGCTATTGCTTCTGCGTATGGTGCCTTTGGGAACCCATCGACGATTTCAAGCAACTTCCACATGAATCCACCTTCTGCTCCATCTGGGACGAATATAAGCTACGAAGAGCTCTTGAATTCGCAGTACAAAGATAACATCCATATGCTATCTCTTGCCCAGGTATCTATCTATCTATCTACTGAATTCTGTTCTTTCGTTAAGCTCCGTTGACGGAAAAATCGCACCTTTAAATGCTAAACGGAGTTCAGCAGTCACTCCATAGGGATTGTTACTTTGTTTATCATTTGGTTTCTTTCTTACAACATCATCAGCACAGGAATTAATGCCTTGTTATCAATTGATATGTTCGAAAGAACGAAAACCCAGCGATGTGGCCTCAAGGGCATAACTCTAGGACAGTTTCGGCTATTCCTCCGAGCAATTATTACAACTACCCTGGACAGAGTCAGCAGCAACAGCAGCAGCAGGCGAGCGGATTCAGACAAGGCCAACAGCAGCCGCCGTCTCAGAACTATGGAGCTTTAGGGTATGCCAACTTCTATCATTCTCAGGCTGGTTTAGCTCATGAGCAACAGCAGAGTAATGCAAGAGACGCTTCGATTAGTGGGGCCCAGGGACAACCTAAGCAACCTCAAATGTGGCAGAACAACTACTAATCTCGTGGAATTTTTTTATCGTTTTTTGTTTTTTCCCTTTTCTTCGAGGGCCGAGTTTGTGAAAAGCTGCCTCGCAAATCTGGTTTCATGAATGGGTTTTTGTTTGGCTGCTGATGTGTTTAATATGTGGCCCTGAATCTGTAACGTTATTGCCAGTTTGATCTAACTTTGAGAACACTGTGGATTGTAGTTGTTGTTTTCCTTTATTTCGTTTTTCTTCTTTATTGTTATTTTCTTTTCTTGTTCGTGGTTTGGACTTGTGTAAGAATTTAGTTCCCACTATGCTTTGTGTTTTGCGAAATAGATTATAATCTCTTAACACCCTTTCTTTTGTTTGGTGACGTGTTTCTACTTTCTACATATGAGTTGGATGATCCATGAAGATATGTTTTGGTAGTAATAATCTCTGGGCAGCTTTTCTGAGTTTCACAAATTTTGTTTTTGAAAGTTTGACGAATGCCACCTTTTTCGTTGGTTATTATCGTTACTTATTTTATTTTCATAGGCTTAGTATTTTCTTCGGAGGTGTTTTTTCTAGTAGCTGCTTGAATAAAATAATATTCGCCACCACTCAAACTCAAATAAGATTTAGTTTGTGATAAGTGTGGACTGTTAGTAAAAGGTTTCTCTCAACGCGACAAACAAACAAATAACGTGATTTACGGTAAGACAGATTTAAGAACAATAAAAAATAATAATTATGAAGACGGTGGACCAAATATACAAGCAAGGCGGGACAAGTGTGAACCATCTATTTATTTGTAGAAAGTTTCATTAAAAGAGTCACTGTCGAGGATATGCAGCACTTGGGCGTTATTAAAAGTATTATTTCTGGGCTTTTCCAACCTTTTTCGTGTCTAGATAAATCCGTAGAAACATGTGTAAGTTTCAACTCATATCTTAACAAGAAAGTGTGTATAAAATGCACAAACAACTTAACAAAGAATTAGATTCCCCTCATTAGTCACACGTCAAACAATAGTATCTTCGGCGCAAATTATATACCAAAAAGTAATAATGAAGTCTCTAATGACAACTGCCAGCTACGATATTAATTTACGCGCAATAATTGGATGAATAAAAATTCAATCAGCATATAATCATACATTGAATGTCTTCATTGGAAATTAATTAATTTTCAAGAAATATAATTTAGAAACTTGCCTTTCGCAAAGCTTATTATTTAAAGCTTTTGCTTTCTTAGTAAAATATTCAAAATTGCTGTAACAATAATCTTCACAAAAAACTAAAAGGGGTTTTTTGTTCATTAGAGCATCTCCAACCCGCAGCATGAAAATACAGTTAATTCTGCACAATATTACAGCTGCTACAGTGCTTTTACTCCAACCCATAAACTCTATTTTCTACACTAATTTTCACTCCAACCCATTAACTCTATTTTCTACTTTAAAATCAAATTCTATATTAAACATTATATTATAATTATTAAAAAATCAATAAATTATAATAATTTATTTTAAAATTAACTAACTATAAACTTAGCATATTATTTAATTATAATTTTATTAAATTAAAATGAAAATATAAATAAATAATAGAATATTAATATTGTTTTACTTTTATTATTAGAATATCAAATATTTAAATAGAATTAAAAAATATTTTATTAAATAAATTATAATAAATAGAAAGTTCAACACAATTTTGTGCTGAAAATTGTGTGTACTCTAGATCTAGAGTATCTCTGCAGATCAACACAATATTAGTGTTAGATATAGAGTCCCGTTGGAGTAAAGACGTACTTTATTTTTGTGTTTTACACAAAAATGAAGTACCCGTTGGAGATGCTCTTAATCAATATGATTATCATAATTTAAACATAATTTAAATGTCCCAAATCAATGGAAGTACGAAAAGGTCCAATACCATCGTCATCAACCCCCTTTTGTCTCATCTGTTTCAGCTTTCATTCACACCTTTATTACACGGTTTTCATCTTCTTTATAATCACAAAAGAGAAATACTGTATTATAAAAAAAACATACAAAATATCCCTGAGATTTGAGAAGTGAGAAGAAACAATCTTTATTTATTTTCCATGTCTCTCTCTTTTTAATATTTATTTTTTCAACCATACACGTTTGAAGACTTCCGTCGTCCAATATAATAATAAACCGCCACAAAACAACAGAGAGCGCCGCCACCATCTCAAAGAATCCGTTCGTGGAGAATATTCCGGCGAAGATTCCTCCATGGATAAGAGCGCTTTGGAGCCACTGATTTCGTCGTCGCACCTCCGGCGATCCCTGCTACCACAACCGCCGCCGCCGATCTCGCTTTGCCCGTTGCCTGAAGACGATGAAATCACCATCCCACCGCCTTCCGTCACGCCGTCGGAACTGAAGGACATGCTAATATTCGGTTCTCCGGCGGCGTCTTCGTCAACGTCCCATCTCAAGGATTCATCGTCCGCCGGCCTCCTCGAGGCCCTAACCCTATCTGTATCCTCGCCGAGGGCCGCAACTCCCAAGCCCGATAGCGAGAAGTCGAATTGCGATCATCAGAGATCGAGTTTCGACCCTGAGAGCCAACAGTCTTGGTTGATTGACCCCAATTTCTTACCTACCAAGAGCAATCTTCACAGGTCAAAGACGGCGCCCGCCATGGCTACGATTAATGAAATCGATATTTCTTCGAATGGAGATACCCCTCAGACTGGGACCTCCTCAGTTTTGAGGCAAGGTGTTATTCTATTGATAATTTACTTGAGCCTTGGTGTGGCGATATACTATGTTAACAGGGATGATTTTCGGGCAACTGAGACCCACCCAGTGGTAGATGCCTTGTACTTTTGCATCGTGACTATGTGTACGATTGGGTATGGCGATATAACCCCTGATAGTACTGCATCTAAGTTGTTTTCCATCACATTTGTGTTAGTTGGCTTTGGTTTTATTGATATTTTCTTGACGGGGATGGTTGGATACATGCTTGATCTTCAAGAAAGTTATCTTTTGAGGACTATTAAGAGCAAAGGTGCCCACGATCCGGGATCTTATATAATAGATGTCAAGAAAGGGAGGATGAGGATAAGAATGAAGGTGGCATTGGCTTTGGTTGTCGTGTGTATCTGCATTGGAGTTGGAGTAGGTGTTATGCATTTTGTCGAGAGATTGAGTTGGTTGGATTCGTTCTATCTCTCGGTTATGTCAGTTACTACAGTGGGTTATGGGGATAGGGCGTTTAACTCTTTGCCTGGTAGAATCTTTGCATCGATTTGGTTGCTGGTTTCAACGCTCGCAGTTGCTAGAGCGTTTCTATACTTGGCTGAGGCTCGAGTGGATAAGAGGCATAGGAGGATGGCTAAGTGGGTGCTGGGACGGGATATGACAGTAGCTCAGTTTCTCGCTGCAGATATTGATAACAACGGTTTTGTGACGTAAGATCTTTGTCTTTTGCTTGCTTACGTTTGATTTGTAAACACGAATATTTTGCTATTTAATTCAACTGCGGCCTTCAATGCTATGTGCTTTATTTAGCAGTATATATAGCTCTCCCTCTCCGATGAAGGTGTTTATTCTTGTTTGCAAATATGAAGTTTTAGGCCCTTTCTAAATTGTAGTATGAGCTTGGATTATTGGTTTTAACCACCTACTCTTAACTTAGCGCAATCTAAATCTCACTTCTGCAAATGGATGAAACTTTAGTCCGATAAGAAGCAATGCATATTAATGATGCCATATGGAAAAATTGCTGTCATCTTCCCTTCCCTAGCTCTTGCTTGCTATTGGTTCTCTAGAAAGTTTCCAAATTCTATAGCTTGTGAGGTTAGGTTAAATCTTTACTAGGTATTTTGTCATACGATAGCAAGTGCATTCTTTTGTTGCTATTTATAAATCTCTTCATGTCAGCTTCAGAGATTACTGATGTTAGATTTCGTTGTCTTGTGAAATGCTTCATTATTTAGTTACATTTTTCTCCAATGTGGGGTTGAAAAGAATTCTTCACTGTTATCTCTATTAACTCTTGTAAAATTTTATGTTCTTCGATGTAATTCTTGCAGAAAATCAGAGTTTGTGATCTACAAGCTCAAAGAGATGGGAAAGATTTCAGAAAAGGACATCTTGCTGGTATGCAAACAATTCGAACGCCTGGACTCGGGAAATTGTGGAAAGATCACTCTTGCCGATCTCATGGAAAGCCATCAATCGTCGTAGAAGCCATTCTTGCCGAGATTTTGTACCAAAAATAAAGGAGAAAATAAAGAAGAACATGGCAATCAAACACTGAGATCAGCAATCAATCAGTCTGAAGATAGCAATTTTGGACAAAGAGAAGATGGAAGGTATGCGTCCCCTCTTAAGGAGACACGCACTAGTGGTTGTCTCCAAATACACATAAGAATCCTCTTTCTGTTTGAGGATTTCCTTATGTTTGGAAGGGTTATGCTTTGGACATGGCATGTAAATGTTCCTTATATAGGTGACAATGCAGGGATTTATCACAGAGAGAGTGGTGCTAATATTTTCGTTTCTTCAAAATCCTGCGACCATATATGTGGGAGACCATTTTTATGTATATCTATCTATATAGCATGTTGTAGTTTCAGTTATTGGAAGTCTGGTAGTTCAAAATGAGGGTAAGAACTGTAAACCATACATTGATGATCTTGGTTCAGTTTGATGAATTTTTATCTCAATTTTTGTGGGTGTTGAGGGTTGGATTCCAAGTGCTTTTTCTATCAGGATTAAAGATGTCTTATTTAACATACTACGTCATTGAAAGTTATTTAATATACTCTTTCAGAGTTGAGACTCCAAATGCTAGCTTTGTCTATAGACGGAGGTAGGGTGTTCAAAAGTTGATAAACCGACCGTACCGAACCGATAACGAAAGTTCGGTACAAATCGAATGAAATTTCGGTTTGGTTCGGTATAAAAAAATTTGAACCGAGCTTTTTCGGTAATTTCGGTACGGTAATTCGAATTACCGAAATATATATAATATAATAATATAAAATAAGCGAAATATATATTTTACATAATATATATAATATATATATATATATATACAATTCAACATAAAAATAAAATAAGAGAAAAGAATAAAAAAAATAGGAAATTTAAGAAAAAAGTAATAAAAAATAGGAAAAAAAAATTAAAAATACGAAAAAATAAAAATATGAAGAATTACATATATCTAATTTCATAAACATTAATTTTTTGTTTTTTTTTAAATTAGTTCGGTTTTTCGGTTATTTAGTGAAAATAACCGAAATATTTCGGTAATTACCAACCGAACGGTTCGGTATTCGGTTTGTGATTTTATAACCGAAAATTTCGGTTACCGAAGGTTCGGTACGGTACGGTACGGTACGGTACGGTAATTACCGTTTGAACACCCCTAGACGAAGGTGAACTTATCGAATACCATTTTCGATCTTCTCATTAAATATAACAAATATTCCTTGTGAGGGCATCCATATATTTGTCCCCAATATGTAGTAATGATTACTACTGTAGGTCAGATCCAAATCAATGCTAGGGAAAGTAGATGTTGGGAAACTCTGTTATGTATTGGTTCTAATGCTACAACAATCACCTTATGGAACGATTCTAAGACAACAAACCACGATATACGATCTTGAACTAATACTATGTTATCAATCAGTGGCAACTGATATATATAAAAGAAACTTTCTTGCCTTCTTTTGTATGTGGACAGCGTGAGGAATCCGCACACTGTGCCGTGCTACCTACTGCTGCAACTTTCACTCACAGCATACTTTATAGTACTAATAGGTAAACTTTGAATATTATTACCGTGATAGTAAGTGATGAAGTGATTACATATGTCGTCCAACGTAATTAGCTCGAGGGCGTCATGTCTTCAGCTGTGCCGGGGTGTTGAATGTTCTACGCTTTCTCCGCTGCCCTTTCCCTTCACCAGTTTGCGCAGCTCACCTTGAAGCTCGTTCATCCTCATCACTATGGAGTTTAAACTTGGCTGAAGAGCATCATTGCCATCAACAAGACTTGGGTGCGTATCAGCAATTTCTTTCACGTAGTAGTTGAATGCCTTGCGCGGCTGAGCGTCTCTATTCCCTTTCCACCAGCCCGGGAACCCCTTGAGCTTGAAGCATGAATCACGATCATGGCCCCTTTTATCACAACACGAGCAGAAGAGCTTTGCCTTATCCCTCCTTTTCTTTTCCGAAACAGCATAAGAACCAAACAACTTCCCGTCTTGCCCTCGAAATGGTCCGCAGCCGATCTCGGCAGCTTCTTCAGAAACTTTTAGCACTGGATTTACTGGCCTAAGTTGTCTTTCAACCCTTTGCACCATAGAGTAAGCCTGTTTAACCGAAGGCAGAGGATCCAGCATCATTATGTGATCTCTGCCTGCTCGAAAAGAATCATTGAGCCCAAGCATAAACTGCAAGAGTCTGTCTTCTTCCTCCCTAGTAGTCAAGATCTTTGCAATCACAGGAGGGCATCTCGGTAGAGGCCTGAAATGATCGTATTCGTCCCACAGTTTCTTCAAGGAACTATAGTATTTGATCAGAGGTCGATCTCCCTGCTTTGTATTGATCAGTTCCTCACGTATTCTCAGTAACATTGGACCGTTAGTACCTCCATACCTCTCAGCCAGATCTGCCCAAAGCTCCTTAGCAGTCTCGGCATACGAAAAATCTTCCCTTATTTCTGGTGAAATAGCTGCGCTGATCCATGATTTCACGGTGCCATCAACTCGTTTCCACCTTACATATTCAATCGTGTCAGGATTAGGTCTGACACATGTTCCATGCGCAAACCCTAATTTCATCTTCGATTCGAGAGCTGCTGTCATATCTCTATTCCAACTCCAATAGTTCGTTTCGTTCAACTGAAAAGAAATCAGCAGCATTCCATCACGCGAGTTGTTGACATCATGAGAGCTCATTGGATCCCTTTCTAAGCTGCGGTTTTCACTGGTGCGATTCTGATCTCTGCCCACAAGGTTTGGCTTCGTTTCTTCCATTTTCTTTATCCTCAGATTTATTCTTCAGTAATGGATTCTCTTTCAGACGTGTTATGAACCGATCTATTTTCTGTTGGTGATGGTATCGATCATGGTGTTAAAGATGGTGAAGGAGAAGAGAAGAAGAAACTGAGTTTGAGAAGAAGAAAAGCAGAGGTCGTGCAGAAATTGGAGTAAGAATATTAGGTTGGAAATTTTGTATATAAATAATCGTGGGGATCCTATTGAATTTTTTTTTTAAAAAAAAAAAACTTAATTTTAAGTTATTGCTGAAAATAGACCCAATTTTATTTCTTAAAATACGGGATCCTATTGATTTTTTTCTAAAAATAAATCCAATTTTAAGTTATTTCTGAAAATAGAATCTAATTTAAATTATTTCTTAAAATTTGTTATAAATAATTCCAATCCTATTGATTTTCTTCTAAAAATTCAATTTTAAGTTATTTCTGAAAATAGATCCAATATAAATTATTTCTTAAAATTTAGTATAAATAATCCATCCTATTGATTTCCTCCTAAAATAAACCAAATTTTAAGTCATTTCTGAAAATAGATCCATGTTAACTTTCACATATTCAATAGGTTAAATTTCTTTCTTTTATTTTTTTTCTCTGTTTTTTTAGTTTAATAAATTAAATTTCAAACTTTAAAATTAAAACAAAAAACCTTTCAGCGTCCCACGAAATTCTTAGATCATTAATTAAAATTTTTAAAAAGTAAAAAAATATCAAATATTTATTCCTAAAATTATAAATAAGTTAATTATCAATTAAAATTGAAGTATTCAAACATAATAAGTTCTTAGTAAATATTTTCGTCGAGATATTTTTATTTTTTGATTTTCTAAAAAAATGTAAAAAACTATATCTCGACGATAATATTTAACTTACCAAGTTCGAGTAGTTTTTGCATTTTTTTAGGGATTTATTGTGGAAAGTTTTTGTATTCGTTGGAGATATATTTAACGTATAGTTTCTTATTGTAAAAGTATGCTATGTCCCATTTGATTACGTTGAAATGTAAGATACTATCATATGATTCTTTTTATTCAGTAAAACTCCCTTGTGCTCGTTAAAAACTTAGTACCGTACCCTCAATTATTGTCGAACTTGGTACCATACCATTCGGTATTGTTCAAACTTAGCATTATATGCCCCAATTAGGTGTTAAAAATACAAGGGCACGCACGTGATTAAATAAATCACGAGGGTACATCGTGCTAATAATAGATCCCAGGGATTTTAATGCTTATTTTTTAAAATATGTGTTATATGCAAATTAGCCTATTTTTATTTTTTTAAACTTTAATTATTTTTATTAATAACTATTTTGTTATGACTTCATCGACATATTTATGTATTCATTTTCGTAACTTTTGAGTTATTTTAAGGTATAAAATAATTTACTAAATTAAAAATAGAAGAAGTAAAAAAATGAATTAAATTAAATAACATATTGAATGTGTTAAAGATAAATGGGTCTAATTTGAGAAGATGTCTATTATAGTTGGATTTATTCTTAAATAATTTAATGTTGGGTTTATTTTTGGAAAAAAACCAATAGGATGAATTATTTATAACAAATTTTCCAATTAGGTTTCATCATTCATACATTTCGCGGTAGAGGGCGGGCCTAAGCGCGCATGCCCGCGCGGGCCGCGGACAGGCCCGCCAAAATAATACATTATATAATTAATATATTTAATAAGATTTATAGATAAATTATATTGATTTTGATATTTTTTGAGTTTTCTAATAACATAAATAATTAATATTAAAAAGTTGATTAAATTAGATATATTTTTCAAGTTTCCTATTTATTTTATATTCTATATATTTTTTATTACTTTTCTCATTTTTCCTATTTTTTTTTATTATTTTTTTTAGTTTTTAAAAATTTGGCGGGCAAAACCCGCCAGGCCCACTGCCCTCCCGTAGGCGGGGGGCCTTCATTTTCCAGGCCCGCCAGTTGGCGGGCTTTGGCAGCCTACGGTCGCCAGCTCTATTTGGTCCATGTCTCTTTTCAATGATTAGCCCAATCCATTTTTAGTAAATCCAATCCAATCAAATTTCTTCATGTGTCTTTTTCTTCCTTGAAATTCTAATGCAGATCTCCCTTACATCATCATCTTCCTTGAGTTCATCTCCCTCAAGTCCTCAACTCCACCCAATCTGATCAATGGCGGATTCATGACAAGATGTAATCGGATTTAACCTTGCTCTGATACCATGTGAAGATCAAGAATCGATCGGCGCATTTGTTTGATCGTTAGTTTGTTACATGGAATTGATGAAGAAGATCGAATTTATTTCATATATACTCAAAATGTGTATTATTCTCAGTACAAACGGGCCTTTTGTATACAAGCAAGATATGTAAATTACTAAAAAACCCTTACTAAACTACAATGAGAAACGATGAAAGTAAAAGATCAACTATTGTGTTGCCTCGTGCGACGCACGGGAACTATAGCTGAAAGTGGGTCTAAGCTCTCCTATTTTCGATTCGAATTAAAAGAAGTCCGACATTTAATCTTCCATTTCTTTGTGGTGCAAAGTCTTTAATTCGAACAGGCAACTAAGCCACTGTGAACGACTATTCATTTCTAATTATCGTTATTGGATGGGATCAAAGCTTCTTAGTCTCCTTCAATGAAGATTTATTTTGGAGGAATACCAAGAGTTAATGATATGAGCATGACTCAATATGAACCGAATTCAAATGCAGTTAGTAATTCCACCCTCACATGGACCTAATATGGTAATTTACATTGCTATTACTGACATGTCGCATGAGAATTAGCTTGGGGGTGGTCAATGAGTTCAATCCAACTTTTATATAGTATAGATAAGCAGAACAACAACAACTAAGTATGATCTTGTAAATCCTCATCTTCTATGCGATCTTGATATCTCTTCAATCTTCATCCAATGTAGCAGATGATCGATAGACTTGTGATTGAATGTGAGAGATTATAGCCTGCAACTGTTTAGATCCGTACAAATTCTAATTATTTATTTATTGATTTGAGTAAACTAATATAGTTGGTAGAGGTCGTCTCTTCTATTCCATTTCCATCTTTTCCAGGGTATTCTTTTTATAGTTGTCCATGTATTTGATGTTGATTTCAACTAGATACTTTTTTCCTAAAAATGTTAAGAACGTTATAATACAACCTTGTAACCATTCCATTGTCATTCATACTAACTCTCGTGACTCAAATTTATTCCCAAATTTTGCTATTGTGAGATTTGGTGAGCCTAATGGATAGAATGGAAATTGGTCTACACTGACGGAACCAGAAGTTGTAACTTTGGGGGTCGAAAAAAATGTTTAAACAAAATAATACGAAAGAATAGTTACGTGGTAAAATTTTGAAGATTTCTTATATACGTATTACATAATATGTTTATGTTATACCTGATAATAAATTTGCAAATTGTAATTAATAAAGAAACAATAAACTAGATCAAAATATACATTGAAATCATATGAAACGTCTAGTTCTTCGTATAATCATTAAAATGTTTTTTTATTCATTTTTAGCATATGTATTACATATTGTTATTAATGACAAAATGATACATTGTAACTTAGAAATCGAAAAATAAATTTAAAAAACAATAATAAGCAGCGTCTATTCCGTTATCTAATCTTCAAATTGCATATTGTTTATTACATTAATTCCATATTGTAATCAATATAATATTATGAGTTATAACTTTGTAAACAAAATAATAAAAACGACAAGCTCTTTGTAAATCTTAATGTGTCTATTACATATACAAGAAGAAATAACATATTATTATAGTGGCATAATAAGAAATTATAACTTGAAAGTGAAGAATTGCTTTTAAAATGACGTTTTCTTAGTTTATATATGGAATAAATTTTATAATGCAATGTAACATATTTTGGTTAAATAAAAATAAAATTCAAATTATTTAACATAATTCTAAATGATAAAATGTAAAAACACACATTTTTACTACTAATTAAATTGCACCAAAATTATGTATAATCTTTTTGTAGTGAAATTAATGTTAATATTATTTACGAATATGATTCATCATAAAATATTAAATAGAAGTAGATTATTATAGAGAGAAATTACATTAAATAAATTAATTTATTAAATTATTAGAGAATAATCATATTAAAATTAATATGATTAATAAAATTAAATTTTCTTTAATTTTAAGTTGATTCTCGAATAAGTGAAATTTGGAATTATAAATGTAACTGGAATGGGCCTATGTAATTCTTATATTTATTTTTTAAATACAGCCCAATAAAACATTGAGCCCACTAAGAGGACAATTTAGGTTTCTTCTCCAATCACTTCTTCTCATACGACGAATCTTCTAATCAAAATACTAACGTCAGCGTCAACAAGAGACATGAAGAGATCAGCCGGCGACGTCGTTGACAAGCTCGACGGAACCAAAAAGCCCGTTTTCCTCACCAAAGAGGAGAGGCATAAGCTAGCTCTCCAGCGCCGCCAGGAGGAAGTCGCTCTGCAGAAGCGCAGCGCCGCTGATCTTATCGACCAATCCAAAACCCCAAATTCGTCCGCCGACCGCCACCGGGGACGCGATTCCGGCCGAGGCCGGGACCGTGACAGGGAACGCGACCGCGATCGGGACTCGGAACGCCGGAATCGCGAGCGCGATCAGCGCGATTACGATCGTCGAAGTCGCGAGGATGAACAAAAGAATGCTCGATTAGAGAAATTAGCTGAAAGGGAGCGAGAAGTGGAACTTGCAGCCATCAAGGAGCAGTACTTGTACTTAGGGTCGAAGAAGCCGAAGAAACGCGTCATTAAGCCCAGCGAGAAGTTTAGGTTGTGGGATAACACCGAGGATACGTCTCGGGATATGAATCCTCTGTACCAAGACCCTCACGAGGCTCGTCTATTGTTTGGGCGTGGTTTGAGGGCGGGTATGGACCGAAGAGAGCAAAAGAAGCTAGCTGCGAAGAACGAAAAGGATACTCGTGATGAAATTCGTAAGAAGGAAGGCACCGAGGAGACGCGAGAGGAAGCTATCGCACAGAGGAGGAAGGAGCAGGCTGCTGACGTGTACGACACATTCGATATGAGAGTCGATAGGCATTGGTCTGAGAAGAAGCTAGAAGAGATGGCCGAGAGGGATTGGAGAATCTTTAGAGAGGATTTCAACATTTCTTACAAGGGCTCGAGGATTCCCAGGCCAATGAGAAACTGGGCAGAGAGCAAATTGAGCGGCGAGCTGATGAAGGCTGTGGAGAGGGCTGGATATAAAACACCTTCGCCTATTCAAATGGCCGCCATACCATTGGGTTTGCAGCAGAGAGATGTTATCGGGGTTGCAGAGACTGGGTCGGGCAAGACAGCAGCTTTCGTACTTCCAATGCTTATGTATATCACAAGGTTGCCGCCCATCAATGAGGAGAACGAAGCAGAGGGTCCTTACGCCGTAGTCATGGCTCCAACGAGGGAGCTCGCCCAGCAGATCGAGGACGAAACCGTAAAGTTCGCTCATTATCTGGGAATCAGAGTCGTCTCTATTGTAGGCGGGCAGTCCATCGAGGAGCAAGGTTTCAAAATCAGGCAGGGCTGCGAGGTTGTGATTGCAACCCCTGGCAGGCTTCTCGACTGCTTGGAGAGGCGATACGCAGTGTTGAATCAGTGCAACTACGTCGTCCTCGACGAGGCAGATCGTATGATAGACATGGGTTTCGAGCCTCAGGTCGTCGGCGTTTTGGAGGCAATGCCTTCGAGCAATATGAAGCCCGAGAATGAGGACGAGGAGCTCGACGAGAAGAAGATATACAGAACTACCTATATGTTCAGCGCTACGATGCCACCTGCCGTGGAGAGGCTGGCGAGGAAGTATCTGAGAAACCCAGTGGTGGTCACCATAGGCACGGCTGGCAAGGCGACTGATTTGATCTCTCAGCATGTGATAATGGTGAAGGAGAACGATAAGATGGTTAGGCTGAGGAGGTTGCTGGACGAGCTGGGCGACAAGACGGCTATCGTTTTTGTCAATACGAAGAAGGTTGCTGACAACGTAGCCAAGAATCTCGACAAGGAGGGCTATCGATTGACGACTTTGCACGGCGGGAAGTCCCAAGAACAGAGGGAGATAAGCTTGGAGGGTTTTAGGACAAAGAGGTACAACGTTTTGGTTGCGACTGATGTTGCTGGGCGTGGGATAGATATCCCTGACGTGGCCCACGTTATAAATCACGACATGCCAAACAGCATCGAAGCCTATACGCATCGTATTGGTAGGACGGGCCGGGCTGGGAAGACGGGCGTGGCGACCACGTTCTTGACTATGCATGACACCGAAGTTTTCTACGATTTGAAGCAAATGCTGATACAGAGCAACAGCCCTGTTCCTCCCGAGCTTGCTAGGCACGAGGCTTCAAAGTTCAAGCCTGGCGGTATACCTGATAGGCCGGCGAGGAGGAATGACACTGTGTTTGCGCATTGACGGTGAGGTAAGTCATGGTTATTTACCCGTTTATGGATATGAGATGGATGGAGAGCAACTGTTGTGTTTTTAGGTAAGGAAAATATGGTGCCAGTTTATTTTTCTGTTTATTGGAAATCTTGACTTTGGTGTAAGTAAAACTTGACTGATTGATCGGAGGTTTTGTTATTATTTTGTTTTGATGAATGGATATGCTAATGATGGTTGTTTCATGGCTCTGATGTCATTACAAACGGGCCTTTTGTATTGTATACAAGCAAGATATCTAAATTACCTAAATTACCCTTACTAACTACAACGATTAATGAGAAACGCTGAAAGTAAAAGATCAACTATTAATAGAAATAAGCAAAACATAAACAGCTAAGTATGATATTGATATCTCTTCAATCTTCATCAAATGTAGCAGATAATCGATAGACTTGTGATTGAATTGAATGTGAGAGCCTGCAACTGTTTAGATCCGTACAAATTCTAATTATTTATTTATTGCTTTGAGTAACTAATATGGTTGGTAGAGGTTGTCTCTTCTATTCCATTCCTCATCTTTTCCGTGGTATTCTTTTTATAGTTGTCCATGTATTTAGTGTTGATTTCAATTACATAGATACTTTTTTCCTAATAAAAATGTTAAGAACATCATAATACAACCTTGTAAAACATTCCATTATCATCCATACTAACTCTCGCGACTCAAATTTATTCCCAAATTTTGCTCTTATGAGACTTCGTGAGCCTAATTGGACACAATGGAAATTGGTCTACATAGTGATTAAAAAGTTTACAAATTTACCCACAATATATTATCAAAAAACAATCTATTCTTTGAAACATTGCACCATATCAAGAGTCCTCCGAGTTACATTTACAGTTGAAAACATATCTATATGAAGAATCCTCGAGTTACACTACAATTCAGTATCACCCCAATTCAATACATGTGTTAGTTAAATACACATTCCACTTTTCACCATCACCTCAAAAACAAAATAGAAACAAAACAAAAAAGAACTGAAATTTGGTCTGACAAAAGGGTAAATTCGTCCAATCAGAACTACCACACACCAGTCACCACTACTTAAAATTGGTCCGACAAAAGGGTAAAGACTACTGTAGGTGAGATCCAAATCAATGCAAGGGAAAGTAGATGTTGGGAAACTCTGTTATGTATTGGTTCTAGGGGTGGGCAATCGGGGTCGGGTTTCGGGTACCCGACCCGACCCGACCCGATCGGGTTTTACCCGATCGGGGGCGTAATTTCGGGTTTAATCGGGTATCGGGTTTAAAACCCGATACCCGATATAGTTCTTCAGGTCGGGTTCGGGTAGCAATAAGCTACCCGAGAAACCCGATCGGGTACCCGACCCGATCAATGTTATAATTAAAAAAAAAAAATAACAGATACAGAATAGTGTAAGTCGAGGTCGACTGGTCTAGCACCCAAGGCTGAAAGAAATACACACCTCAGTCCTCACCTCACCTCGTCGCCGCGCATTTTCTGGATTTTTGTTCCTTTTGCCACAGAAGATTGGGACAAGACTGTGATATCTTCATGTACAGGTTAGTATCTATTTCTGTGTTGAATCTGTTTATGCATAGATATTTTAAATGGGGTTTTCATTCTGTTAAATTATCGTTCACATAAAATAATTATTGGGAACTATTGTTCATTTTTTATATTTCTTTAAATTTGTGGAATTTTGAAGAGGGAACAAGCCTTTTTGTAGCGAAGAGTGCATACATGAACAGATTGAGATCGATGAGGCCAAAGAGAAAAGATGGAAACTTTCTTATTCAAACTCTTCAAAGAATAATAAAGAACGTGAGACCAAGAAAACTGTACGGAGTGGTACCGTTGCTGTGGCTTAAATAAAAATAATAGTAAAGAAATAAGAAATAATTATGCGGAATTTGCCGATGATGAAGGGTTACTGTCATATTTATGTAAAAAAAAAACAGCAAAACCCGAAACCCGACCCGAACCCGATTATCGGGTTTCGGGTACCCGACGTCGGGTCGGGGTCGGGTTTCAATTTTGATACCCGCAAATGTCGGGTACCCGACCCGAAAAACCCGAAACCCGACAAACCCGACCCGATCCCACCCCTAATCGGTTCTAATGCTACAACAATCACCTTATGGAACGATTCTAAGACAACAAACCACGATATACGATCTTGAACTTCTATATCAATCAGTGGTAATAACTAATATAAAAGGAACTTTCTTGCCCTCTTTTGTTATGTGGATAGCTACTAGCTACACGGTGAGGAATCCGCACACTGTGCCGTGCTACCTACTGCTGCAACTTTCACTCACAGCATACGTTATAGTACTAATAGGTATACTTTGAACGTTATTACCGTGATAGTAAGTGATGAAGTGATTACATAAGTCGTCCAACGTAATTAGCTCGAGGGTGTTGAGTCTTCAGCTGTGGCCATTGAACAAACAACTGGTCAGCAATTCTAAGTTTGTACAGAAGCAAACCACTCAGAGACAGCTTCCTGACTCTAGCAATGCTCTCAACGTAGAAAATCGAGGACCATCTGATCCCAAGAATCTGAATATTCAGACACCATAACAAAATGTAAATGGCTAATGGTTGCCTTCTTCACAGTATTGAACAAATGATGGACCATGAGATGAAAAATAAAACTTTTGAACAAAGATCGTATGACAGATGTCGAACCTTGAAAAGGAAAGCTATTGCACAAAGAGGGACACAAGTCCCGGGTCCATTGCACAATATCTGTGCAGTGTATTATAACTTGTAAGTCAGACAAACAGAGCAACGATTCATATCATAGAGAAGGATGTTAAAAAGTGAGACCGTACCACGTTTGGCCTGATCTTGATCATCAGCCACAGAGCGTGAGCTAAAGCAATCAATGTTGTACCCACCGAAGTTATATATGACTGACCTACCTCACGACTCCTATAAATTTGCATAAAGTAAGATCTTCCCAATTGCTCAATATCTGTCTATCACAACACAATCCATTAGAGGGAGACAAGTAACTACTGATCAAATCAGTACAAGGAAAAGAAAGTGCAGATTCATTACTAAACTTCTTGTTTATCACTTCTGGTTTCTTTTTCAAGGCGAAGAGGACCAACAGAAGTATAAGATGAGGGTCGTAAAGCATCCATAGCAAACTTCATATAACTTAACCAAACTGATAGTTTATCTTGTCTTGTGAATAAACTTTACAGCAGAATCAACGATGAGCAAAGTCAGAAGAAATACCAACATATACCTTCGACGCCAGAGATTCCTCAAACACTCTTGCCTTATGAAGACTCATATTGTCAGTGGCAGCAGCGATGTAGTGTCTCATCTTGAACTTGTCCATCTCCATTACGGATAATAGATTAAGCATCTCTGCCGTGTGACCTCCTAATTACGAAAAGAATTAGAATCAACACATAAAACTTAATATCATAGCTACAGATAATCTGTTCCCTGCTCTGTCCCTGTTCAATTACAAATTCGCAGAAGGGCAAAAAAATCCATAAAAATGAGAACTTTTGTTGACTACCTGAACCAAGAACTACAAGGATACTGAGACCTCCGCTCGGCCTCTTTAAGGACTTACCGCTCCATCGCATAACGTATAAAACCCGCACAAGGATTGCAGCGAATAAACCACCTACTGTTAATAAAGTTGCAATATTCAGAGATCCCACACTTGAGAAGACGAAGCTCTCTCCTTCACCCATTGTAATTTCCAAGAAACTCGATTCTCGTATTCAATCAGCTGATTCTGCATTGCTCAGATTAGTAGGTCAAACATCGATCGCATACTACGAACCGACCAGGCATATTCCCGAAAAAGAAATTCAATCGAAGATTTATTTCCAATCCCTAACGTGGAAAAGAACGACTCACCGTGAATGAATCAACGCCGATCGCAGCTGTAAGATGAAAAAAGGCCTTCGCGAGAAGGAATGGCGCGGGTATTCGGGCGGGTCGGATCGGTTCGGGTTTCGAAGTTGAAGGCAGATTTTTATTTATTATTTGAATAAAGGCCGGGCCTAGAAAGTCTAGTATAGATGGTACGACTGAGACCAAAATACAATATTAGTTTTGTTCATGGGTAGATTTGAAAATAATAGAATCTGTGGGGGCAGAAAAAGCAATACGTTCGATTCGAGAGATGATGATATAACAAAGCGCTTTCTTCGGAGCGAGCTAAGAAGCCGTTGGTCCTAAGCAACCGTTTCGCATCGAGTCTCAGTCAGCTGAAAACACGCAGACTGAGTGTGTGAGTGCGTGTAATCCGATGGAGGCGACGGCTCCGTCGACGTGTTTCCTTGGCGGTGGTTTAATGGGAAGTAGTGGATTGAAGTACGGTCATATTAGAATACGATTATGCCCTTCGCCATCTTTGCGCTTGCAACGCTTCTCCTGTAGGACTAGGCAGCGTAATTTCAGGTTTATTTCCAATCCTTTGTAGGTTCCTTGTTTATATCGCTTTTGGAAGTTGCTAGCTTGAAGTTTGATTTTAGAGCTAAAACTAAGTATAGTTTCTTGCATTATTATTTGATCGTCTTCGTTCATGATTTTCCAAGCAACTACGCAGTAGTATGGTGTGCAGCTCTTGTGGCATTTTTAGTGAGTTAGTGTTATCATTGAGATTTCCTATTCACATGATGCGCCGATGTCAAAGGTTCGGCATTTTGTATGCAGTTTGCAAAGTAAGAGACAATCTCCAAAGAAAATCAATCTCAATCGTCCGAGAGATATACAACGTGAGCAGCAAGGCAGTAGTGGTTCTGAACCGAACAATTTTTCGAGTGATGCCGTCTTAGATTCAAAGCAAAACAATTCCCATTTTCCAGGCGAGGTCACCTCTTACAATGGTGCTTTTGATGTTGACGCAGGAGGGGAATCGTTACAATCGGGTAACCTCGAACAGGTGAGCAATTCATTTTCATCAAATGACGTGTTTTCAGAAGATGAAATAATTCGACTGTATTTGCAAATAGTTTCAGATGGTCTCAGTATCATCTGTCTATTGCGAGGGCCTAAATTCAGTAGCCTTGTTCTCTACTTTCTGCGCTGAAGATAAAATATATTTTATTTATGATTATCTTCTCTTTAGAACAGTCAACCAATGCAGATGGGGAGGAGCAACTTTCACGCGTTGGGGTTGAAGATTTGATTGGAATGATTAGAAATGCTGAGAAGAGTGAGTAATATCTGATTTCGGGCTTTTTTCTGATCTTCTTCTGATGCTACTTCAATTATCAGTATCAGTAAGAGGTGGCAAATGGGCACTTTCTATTAGTGGAATAAACTTTTGTTTTTACCCCATTTCAGATGTAAATCTTCTTAATCAAGCTCGTGTACGAGCTCTTGAAGATCTTGAAAAAATTTTCAGTGAAAAAGAGGCATTGCATGGTGAAATTAGTGCGCTGGAGATGAAACTTGCTGAAACCGATGCACGACTCAAGATTGCTGCACAAGAGAAAATACACGTTGAACTGTTGGAGGATCAGCTCGAAAAGCTGCGACTTGAACTTTCTAGCAGGGATGGCCCTGAGAGAAATATAGACGTCGATGGATTAGGTTCATCACATGTTCATATATCCAGTTCTTTTAGCCATGAATTGGGTTTGTTAAGGGCTGAAAACGCGTCATTGAAGAACGAGGTGGAGATGCTGAAGGATGAACTTTCTGATATCAGGGGAACTAATGAGCGCATCGAAATGTTGGAGGAAGGGAGATTACATTTGGAATCTTCTTTGAGAGAGTTAGAGCTTAAACTAACTGCTTCTCACGAGGATGTGTCTAAAATCTATACACTAAAATCCGAATGTAAAAGCTTGAATGAGAAAGTAGAAGATGTGCAAACCCTGCTCGACAAGGCTACGGAACAGGCGGATCAAGCTGGTTTAGTGTTGCAGCAAAATCAAGAACTGCGTAAAAAAGTCGACCAGCTTGAGGAAGCTCTTAATGAAGCAGATTCCTATAGATTGTCATCGGAAAAAATGAAACAGTACAATGAATTAATGCAGCATAAGATGAAACTTTTAGACGAACGTCTACAAAGGTCTGACGAGGAGCTGCAATCTTATATTCAGTTATATCAAGATTCCGTGAAGGAATTCCAGGATATGATCGACAAGCTGAAAGAAGAAAGCGTGAAAAGGGAACAAGAGGAATCTGTTGAGGACAAGCCAGCTGAATATTGGAGTAACTTATTGCTTATGGTAGATGGATGGTTTCTTGAGAAAAAGATCTCTGTAGAAGAAGCAAAGCTGTTTCGGGAGAGGATATGGAACAGGGATATAAGCATATCCGATGCATATATGTCGTCTAAGGGGATGAGTGAACGTGATGTTATTTCAACATTCCTCAACCTAAAATCATCAACAAACGCGTAAGCAGAACAAAACAGTAATATCTTCACTTACTACCTAGTATACAATAGGTTTCACTGTTTTGCCATTATTTCTACTTAGGGGTTGTGTGCCATAAACAGAATAAACAATAATATTTTCACTTTACTACCTAACACATACTAGTTTTCACTGGTTGCTGTCATTTTGCCAGTGAAAGGTTGCATGTCATACACATAGCAGCAGAGATGGCACCTGTGGCTAAGGTATGACCACATAAACTCTAGTTTTTAGAATTTGGCATATTCGATTATCTTCCGAGTCCGAGTGAATTGAACTATCCAACTGGGAAGTGTGTTATAACAGTTCGGTCATGTGTTTAATTGTTTTTCATAGACTCAAATTAAGATCCTTTTGTTGGCATATAAAACTAATCCTTGTTTCATCGAAGGAATCTAGTTTGTGATGATGTCTATTTGTGAGGGTATTCTTCCTGAAATCTTTGTGTATTGGTTATGCTCACAGGCTTACAGCTCCTGATGTGTTGGAAATCTTACATCAGAGAGTTTCTGCGCTTATTGAAGCATCGTATAATTTATTTTTTCTTATATCATAGGTCGGTGGTCTGGGAGATGTGGTGACTGGGCTAAGCAAAGCTCTTCATAAGAAGGGACATCTTGTGGAGATCATTCTTCCGAAATATGACTGCATGGATTATGATATCATTCGAAACTTAAAGGTGAGTAAAATCAATAAGCATCCCCTATCGATTTTACGTCAAATTTATCGAACATGTGTCTTCATTACCATCATCCACTGCAGGCTTTAGATGAACCAGTTAAGTCGTACTTTGATGGTCAGTTGTTCAGTAATAGAATATGGGTCGGCACTGTCGAAGGTTTAAAATGATCTTTGTTGGATTTTATATGACATTATATGTGGCACCAGTTTTGACAATTTCACATTTTACAATAATTATATATCAGGGCTTCCAGTTTACTTCATTGAGCCTCAGCATCCAAGTAAGTTCTTTTGGAGGGGTCAATTTTATGGGGAGGCTGACGATTTTAAGAGGTTCTCCTTCTTCAGCAGGGCAGCACTCGAGTTACTTCTCCAAGTTGGCAAAATGCCTGACATCATCCATTGTCACGACTGGCAAACAGCTTTCGTCGTATGCAGTTTCTATTTCTCGAGCTTTTCATATATTTTTCTCAATCTCCATATTATTTTTATCTATTTGTTTTTTTGGTAGGCACCACTTTACTGGGATTTATACGTTCCGAAAGGATTGAATTCAGCAAGGATATGTTTTACATGTCACAATTTTGAGTATCAAGGAACATCTCCAGCTTCTGACCTAGCGTCTTGTGGTCTGGACGTTTACCACTTGAACAGACCAGATAGGATGCAAGACAATTCAGCAAATGACAGGGTTAATCCTCTCAAGGTACCATGATATATGGAATCTTTCTTCAAATTTCGAGTTTCATAGTATCACAATTAAAATCATGTTGACTAGTTCTCTTCTCTTCCCCCAATTTCATACTTCTCAGGGTGCAATAGTCTTTTCTAATATTGTGACAACAGTTTCGCCATCTTATGCACAAGAGGTCCGAACCGCAGAGGTATGATTCGAAGCACAGATGCTTCTTTTATCGACTATCGTTTAGATTTCCAAAGCCCGAGTCCTTTTTTTTTAATTCCTGATGTTTGTGTTTAATATATTCTCTTGGATTATTTTCGTTATAAGCTGAGGTAATATTGTCCATAGTGAATCGGTGACCGGTATTGTTTTGTACTTATTGTTGTAGGGAGGACGAGGGCTTCACTCCACGCTGAACTCACATGCGAGGAAATTTGTTGGAATCTTAAACGGAATAGACACTGATGCTTGGAATCCAGCCACAGACTCATTTCTCAAGGTTCAATATAGTTCCAACGATATTGAGGCCAAAGCTGATAATAAAGGTGCTTTAAGAAGACAGCTTGGGTTGTCTTCAGCTAAAGCTCGACAGCCATTGGTGAGTTTTGAATGCGGAGGATTATAAGACATCTTACACCTCGGCAGTCACTTAAAACCATCATATATGTTGGCTAGAGCAGATTTAGAACACATCGTTCTCATATTATCAAATGCCGATTGATAGGTGGCTTGCGTAACGAGATTGGTACCGCAAAAGGGTGTGCATCTTATAAGACATGCAATTTATAAGACTTTGGAACTTGATGGTCAATTTGTTCTTCTTGGTTCAAGTCCAGTACCTCATATCCAGGCAAGTTCATCTCTTCTCAATTTGTGAACCTTAGAGCCTCCTTACAAGTGCCTGCATATTTATGGAAATAGAAGATAATATATATAAAATTTGAAGTTGTAACTTGGTTGAGAATATTTGCTATCATATTGGTCCTAGACTCCTAAAAAAGTTGCTGAAATTGACAAACTCAAGTCATTGAACTCTAAGTTTTCCCCCTTTTTCTGTTTTTCCACGTTAACTAGTTTGACAGTGGCAAATCTTTTTTTTTTTTGCAGAAAGAGTTTGAAGATATTAGCAACCATTTTAAGACCCATGAAAACGCCCGGTTAATATTGAAATACGACGAGTCACTTTCCCATCTAATCTATGCCGCCTCGGACATGTTAATCATTCCGTCCATATTTGAACCTTGTGGCCTTACACAGGTATTGTAAGATTATCTCTTCCTACACATGGATGGAACCATAAAACCAACTCGTTACTAATTCGTTTGCAGATGATTGCAATGCGATATGGCTCGATCCCAATAGCTAGAAAGACGGGTGGACTAAACGACAGGTTAAGTATCATCCCGTGGCTAACACTGTTTTTTACGAGGGGCAGCAAATGTTAATTAGCTTCCCATAAAAATTTTGTAATTTGCTCAAAGGAAATATTTTTCCATGCAGCGTCTTTGATGTAGACGACGAAAACATTCCTGTCCAATACAGAAACGGATTCACATTTTCCACAGCTGATGAGCAGGTAATAATATCTTAGCATCTCCATTATCATGATTATTGATCGTATAATATCATTTCAAATTCATTTTGTTATTATTACAGGGATTCAACAGCGCGATAGAACGCGCATTTCATCGCTACAACGAGGACGTTGATGGCTGGAACGAGCTCGTCCGAAAAGACATGTGCATAGACTTTAGTTGGGACTCTTCGGCATCAATATACGAAGAGCTTTATTCCAAGTCTGTCGCCCGAGCAAGGGCTGCAAATCGAAGTTGAGCTTGTTGTAATAAGCTCTCTAATGTTTCTTTTTTTAGTCGTTTTTACTTGTGAATACAACTCTCTGTGTTATACATGATTCCATTGTAAACCGATGTCATTGAAACGTAGCAGCAGAAACACCCCAAAGCACAAATTAGTTTTCACTCATTGATCTCTCTGATCCTCAATTTCGGTGTATAAGAGTAAGGACTGTTTAAGAAGGGACAATTTTGGCTGTAAACAAAGAAGACAGCATTATAATTGCAATAACTAATTACAAAAAACCTTTCAATTTGAAACAAAAATTAGATCCAGCGAGGGAAAAAAGAACAGAAAAATCACGGCTTAAACGGTCAAAAATCTCGAGGCTAAAACTGTCAACTTCTCGGTAAAAACCGATACAAAAAATTCCGAACTATAGCTGCAAGATCTCAATAAATACAAGGACAAAGCCACAAACAACAACTTCGAACGGAGATTATTACATCTAACCAAGTAACGAACTTCCCTGAGCATGAAAAAGAATAGCAAATAACTCAATCGATTGTAACTTAATGCTAATCGCTGTAACCAACATTCAGCTACCAACCCATCACGGCTTAAATGCAGAGAACGCGACGACAGAGTTGTGCCCGCCGAATCCAAAGGAGTTCGAAATGGCTGTATAAACACAAGAAAAGATTAGTACACTTGGGTCGATTTGAATATATAATCTCTAAGAAATCTATTGAATTTCGAAGCATATCTTACCAACATTGACTTCATGCTGCTGCTTCTTGTTCGCGACGGTGTCAAACTCCAGCGAGGGCTCGGGATTCTGAATGGCACGTTATAATTTATTACAAGTCGTTAAGCTAAAACCATATAATCTTGTTCATATCAGACGCATAAACAATGGTTCGTAAGAATTTAAAATAGATTACTTAGCGCTTACGTATTGGTTAATCGAAGGATGAAGCCATCCCGTCGTGATTGCTTTTACCGTAGCAATGGCTTCAAGGCCACCAGCAGCACCGAGGCAGTGTCCAATCATTGACTGAAAAAAGAATAAGAAGATTCATAGATGTAAGTAGAACTAAATATTTTTTACCATACATGAAACCAATTTTTCGAGGCTCACCTTGGTTGCGTTGATCTTAATCCCAGAAGTGTCCTTGAACACTTTCTTGATGGCGTTTATCTCAGCCAAGTCGCCCACTATGGTCGAAGTTGCATGGGCGTTTATGTAATTAACCTGAGAATCAACTTCGAAAAGATATTTGAGAATCCATCCCTTGTGGAAGAATCTAACAACCCGCATGTTTATAAATGACGTAAGAACAAAACCTCTTCATGAGAAACGCCGGCGTCCTCAAGGGCACTTTGGATGCACGAGGACACGCCGAGACCATCAGATCTCGGATCAGTCATGTGATAAGCATCGCAATTCACAGCACCTCCCAAGTATTCAGCGATAATCGGTGCATCCCTTTTCATAGCATGCTCGAGGCTTTCCATGACCTGCAAACATTCTAGTCATGAAGAAATCCGCAATTGCTCGATTCTTTTCAATTTTGTAGAGAAAAAGCCAAGGCAACATATGAATTTGCAAAAGCAATACATAGGGCTTAGATGTTTATATTACCAAAACTCCAGCGCCTTCACCCATAACAAAGCCATCCCTATCTCTGTCCCACGGCCTAGAAGCAGTTTTCGGGTTGTCGTTTCTCTGAGACAAAGCTCTGCAAGCAACAAAACCTCCCAATCCGATAGGGATAATAGCTGCTTCGGTTCCACCAGCAATCATCACATCGGCTTCACCCCTGCGAATATGATTCGCAGCGGCGTAAAAGCAGTAGTTCGAAGTCGCACAAGCGGTCGAGATCGAGTAGTTTGGGCCCATAAGGCCCAAATCGATGGCGAGCAGAGCAGATCCCATGTTGGTTATAGCATAAGGTATGAAAAAGGGTGTGATTTTACGGTGACCTTTCTCTATCAAGGCTTGAACACCATCTGAGAATACCGTGAGACCTCCCATACCAGTTCCAACAAGTACACCAGCCCTTACCTTATCAACCTGCAATTGTTACTTATATGTAAGAGTATCCATGGAAAATCTTTGAATCAAATGGATTCGATGTTTCCTTTGGCGTTCATGTTCCAAAGTTAGACAGATTAAGCAAAGCATCGATAACCATTTTACTCAGTAATATTAGAACAGAAAGGTTCAATGTACATCATCAAGTTCAATCTTTTATCCATCTGAATCTACCACTGCCCTGATGATATACTATCAATAATAAAAAAAGCTACCAACAGATCCTAAACAAAAGCAAGTCTGAAACGGAACAACTCATTCAATTTTCGAGATTTGCACTACAAGAAAAATTTTCCAGATAACTAAGCTCAAGGAATCTGAACAAGAAACATTTTCGCTTGGCCAGTACCTTCTTATGAAGTTTGTCTCCGCCGAGGTCGGCATTCTCCAGGGCCTTTTTACCGGCCACAACGCAGTACCTCAAGCAATCGTCCAGCCTGCGATCGTTCTTACCGTCGATGTAGCCCTCAGACACGAATCCCCTAATCTGCCCGCCGAAGCGCGTGGGGAACTTGGACGCATCGAACCGATCGATGAGCGTGATGCCGCTCTCGCCTTCTAGGAGCCTCTCGTAGTACCTGTCCACGTCGTTGCCGAAGACGGACACCAACCCCATCCCCGTGATCACCACGCGCTTCTTAGGGTCGGACTCGCGCCTCGGCGCCGCGGAGGCAGCGGCGACGACTCTTCTGCTGTTCCGCGAAGAGCGTCCGGCATTGGTCGGAAAGGAGCGAGCGGATGCGGGCCTGCGGAGGGGGTCGATCGGAGATCGGCGGAGAGAGGTGGCGGCGGCGGGAGGCTGAAGGGATTGCATGGTTGCAGCTATTTTATCGAGCTAATTCGTTTTGCTCCTTTCTTCCGTTTTCTTTCAGCAAATATGCTTTTGTGCGTGCGTTCGATGAGACCGATGTGAAGGCGTTTTGAGTTGGTTCGGATTATGTGAGGTTAGGAAGGAACAGAGCGTTAGCGATGGGTACTTTAGTAATTAACTTATTTTAGAGTAAAATGATTAAATATTTTTATTTTTCGTCCCACACCGATTAGTTATCCTAGTTTCGTTGTATTTATATGTTTGAGGCTTATGAGGAGACGCCGTGTTCGAAGAAAGGAGAGATGGTTGGCATCTCCCCCGACAGGGACGGGAACAGCTTTCGGGCTTTACCTGTTACCAGCACATCCGGTTAAGGCTATCCACTTCGGTGGATCTCTAACCCAACTTTTTTTCTTCTTTTAACTCTTTTCTTATATTTCGATAAATTCAATATGCATGCAAGAAGAAACAAGCGTCCATTATCTTCAACAGTTCTTAAACCTGATAAAACTTCATTTGATTCTAGTGACATATAATCTATAATAGTATTATTAGCCCACCAATATTTGTGTAATATACTATAAATATATAATATAATTTTTCTGTTTCAAAAATTGAAATTTTTATTATGCGTTATTGTAAATATATAAGAGAAAAATTTATGTGGTGATAATTTATTATGATTTAAATAACTAAATGAAATGTATATAAAAGAAAAATACATTACATAAATGTAGGAGTGTGCGTGGTGCGGTTTTTTTACGGTTTTCAACACCAAACCGCTATATGCGGTTTTTTGAAGAAAAACAAAATCTTAAATTGCAGTTTTGAAACAATCAAGTCACACATCGAGCAGTTTTGTGCGTGGTGCTATTTGCTGTTTTTAACTTATTGAAGTAAAATATTTATATGTTATCCAATGAACTATCGTTACTTTTCGAGTAAACAAGGAATAAAAAATGGATACTATTGTATTAGAATCAAAATAATGTGCAATAATCTAATCATAACGTATGGGCTAATTCGAAACCTGAAACATAAATAGCGGGTTGATTTGTTATTAAATGTTGAGTCATATATATTTAGTTCCAATATATTCGGGCTTTCATTCTTATATTAATATACTTTCTTAATCTAAAAAATAAATCTTTATATATAATTAACATATAATTAGCATGAAATAAATATATATATAATTAGCAAAAACTATTAATATAAAAGTATATCTGTTTTATTAATATGAAATAAGTCTTAATTTAAGAAAATCTAGTAAAATAATCTTAATATAATATTTAATATCAAACAGTATAGATAAAATTTAGGTTTATGGGCCAGAGCCCACTTAATAATTCTTCCAACAATTTCGGGCCAATTTGTATACTGTCTGTTCCACTAATGGGTCGGGTCAAGGAGTAGAAACCGCTCCTCCGCGACGGTGGCGATTATTTTCAATCGCTTATTTTCAATCGCCGGAAGAAGCTGGAGCGGCGGTGGATGAGCTATATAATAATAATACCCATGGCAGCTATTAAAGCAGCTGTCTATAGATTATAGCCCTATGAAACAAAGCGTAAGGTGTAAGCTAGCTTCAGAATGGTCATTTCGAAGAAGTCGACAAATTGATTGGTCTTGCGATGGTCGATGACGATCTGGCTAAGTTAACGGTGAATGTCCAGCTGAATTATGCGTTCCTCGCTCTGCGTTGTTGTTTGTTTATGCAAATCGTTGTTTACACTGTTCTGAATGATGTCCATTTGATTCTAGAACTTGATTGTGTGTATTTCATCAGATTTCAGCGTATGTAGGGGAAAAAATTAGAGTTTGAATTGAAAAATTAGGTTTGGTTTCTTCTGGAGGCTGACAAGTAACTGAAAACTCTTAATCTTTTGAAGCACTTTAACCAGGATAATTCAGCAATCTATATGAAGCTGGTATCGTTGTGATATTAAATGCTTAACATTTGAATTCTTGGTAATAGTTTTTATCCCATTGACCTCCTTTTTTTTTGCGTGTTAACACTGTTACTTCAAATTGCTTTAAGATCCAACTCATCTGTGCTTCAGGACTCATTTGGATGCGGCGGTTCAAGATTTAGAAGAAATACAAAAGAACAAGAAAGAAGCGCTAGGCCTTCTCTACAAAATCCCCGATCTTAACTTAATGTCAAGATTTTCAGGTTATACGTTCTTTCTATGTTTAGATTGTGGTATGCACAATTTGCAAATCATTATTTCGAGGCAGTCTATTAGGAATGCCAAATGGCCCAAATAGTTTCCATTGCTTGTTACTTGTGACATTAGTTATAAAGTCATTGATGAGTGATATTATACTCAGACAAGGGTCTTAATTTCATTGCGGTCCACTAAAAGCTGCTTTGATGCTGCATTTTGGTTCTTTTTTTAAAGGTTTAGGGCATAAACCAATGTCCTCTGTTTGGTCCTTGTCAAGAGAGCATAAATGCTTTCCTTGCACACACCATCTGATATAATCGCAGATGTTGTGTGCATAAAACATCATGATTTATGTTGATTTGATACGCTAAAGTTCGGTGAGTGATAATGTAGATAGATGTAGACGTCTTTATCTGATTAGTGGTTGAGAAGAAGGTTAGATAAGCAGCAGTATGAGAATATAAGGAAGCTTTCAGACGAAGCAGTTTAGTGATATCAAGGAATAATACCCTTAGCATAAGATGTTCTCCATATCAAAAAAGAAAGAACAAAACGTGAAATCCACAGAAAGCTTATGTTGTGATTTCATATTAGAATCGAAAGGGAGAGAGATCCTATGCCATGTCTGATGGGTTAGATGAAAAGCTAAGCATCTGATATCATATAATATCCTATAAAGATTCTCTAAGAAGGCATCATATATTTAGGGCAATCTTAGAAATAGCGTTGTGTCTGCAGTGCAACACGTGTCTTTATATCAATATATTTATTTATGGTGGTGAATATCAGAATATAGAATAGAGAAACTCATTCTGGAATCTCCTCGATGCTGCATTTGTTGTTCGTGATATGTCTTTTCCTGCAACACAGATCGAGCTTGCTCTGCAAACATGTCGAGTGTATCCGAAAACGAAACAAAAAAAAAGTCATGCTTGAGAAATAACGTACCGATCTTGACCTTTCCTATCATTTCGGACATCCCATAAATGAATAGGCAACAAATGATGCCTTAGCCTTATGGGAAAACAAGAAAAGTGAGGTAGCGTTAGCTCATTGTGTCTTTTGTCTTCTTCTTCTTCTCGAGTTCTTATCAAACAAAGACTTTCCCATAGGTTGGTTGTTGATCCCATATTACATGGATGCCTTTTTGGGAGTTAACGTTTGTATTTGTAAGAGATTCATTGACGAATATTATATCCTAAGTTTGAAGGCCCATGGATTTGGTTGAAATGTTATGCATGCATATCTCATTAGAGTTGTTTCATAATGCTAATAACACACATCTATCATATAAGCCGGGAAGTTCCTTGAATCTTCTTTTTTTTGTTATTGTTTAAAGATATTCCATGATATGAAGATATTTTTGTATCGAGTTTGAAGTTCATTGTCAGATAAGAGACGACTCCGACTTGTGGCTGGACTAATTGGTACATGTGTGTCACTAGGGGTGTGCGTGGTGCGGTTTGAGGCGGTTTCCGGTCAATTCCGCACCAAACCACTATATGCGTTTTTTTAAAAACAATTCTCAAACCGCGGTTTTGAAAAATAAAACCACACGTACGGTTTCGAGCGGTTTGGTGCGATTGCTGTGCGGTGGTTTTTAACCGAACAAAGAAAACCCAGTAGTATATTTTATCGATGAAAAAATAGTTTTTAAAAGCGTAAGGCGTAAAAAGGTGATGAGATATCGCCTTGCCTCACAAACAAGGTGCAAGTCGATGTATTTGCCTCATATATCGAAGCCGTTGTTCAAAAAATTAGTATCGTTATCTTATTTATATTAAGTTTTACTTATATTAGGGGTCAATTTTTTATTTTAATATATTGGTTTAGCTTTGTAGTCCGATTGGAAACTCAAAATAGAAATAGTAGGTCAATTATTATTGAATGTTCGAGTTGTATCTAACCTTACATGGTCGGCCTTTGTTCTTATAGAAACATGTTTAATATAAAAATAAAATTAAGTATGTTAGTAATGATACTACTTTCATATGATCAACAAAATTAACATAAATTAAATGACTTATTAGTAAAGAAAAATAATTAAACTAAACAATTTCACATATGACTAGTGTATGATCATAAAGAAAAATTAGATATAATTAGTAAACAAAAATTAGAAAACTAAAGTGTGGTTCAGTGCGGTGCGGTTTGTACCAAAAATTAACACTGAACCATTATTACGGTGCGGTTTTGTAAATAAAATTAAACCCCGGTTTTGGCGTTAATTGTATTATACGGTGTGGTGTTGTGCGGGCGGTTTTCTAAAACCATTGCACACCCCTACGCATAGTCTTAAATTCACACGTAACATCGAAAGCCACGCAGTTCAATTGGAATCAGACTCTTGATCTTTATGTAGCACTGAACGCATAAAGTGAGTGTTTGCACTGTATATACTTTTCATTATGCTAATCTTAGTACAATGTCTAAAGGATTACATTATCATAAAAAAAACAAAATAATATATGCTACAATTGTGTTTATTTCTTAAACCATTGATTTACTTTAAACTGAAATATTCTTGAGAAAAAAGAAGAAAGGTTCGTGATTATCTGACGCCACAGTAGATGCTAAGCATGGCTCGATTTTTGTTAATGGAAGGTTTAAGGACCCATCTAACAGTCCCGTGATGAACTTCATGCAAGGATGGTATTACACGTTTTATTTTGTGAAGACAAAGCCGGCCTCGAAAAGATGTAAGTGTTAGTTCCATAACATTAATTAAATAATTATTCTAAGATAAGATAAGCATATACTTCTATATGAGATCCATTCTTCCATGATCAGCAATGACCATTAGACACGTTTTCAACAAACTTTTGCTGTTGTTAACCTTTTCGTGTCCTTTTTACCACTACCTTTGACCCTTGTTTTAATATATGCACTCAAATAAATCTTGGAAAAAAACATTGTTTTAAGATAAATCTACGAGGGAAAAATGACAACTACCAGCACGTCGTATCTACATATATATATGCATGCGTATCATCTTCATTTATCCCCACGTATATACAGAAACATTTGAAACACTGCAGTGATGGGATTTACGTATCCTAAGAACTTCCTAACTCGCTTTTGCGTAGACGACGATGAGCAGTTCAACGCAAGTTCGCAGATTGGCAATGGCTCCTTCTTCTCCATCCATCTCATACCTTCACTTGGAGCTCAGATCAATCGAGCCACGAAGCTGCGTAGGCATGTTATCTCTCCCTTTAATCCTCGGTACAGGTATAATGTATGACGTTCATCTCTGTGCATTTTATAAACGAACAATCGCATTAATACGTTCTCATTTCAGGGCTTGGGAAATGATTTTGATAATCCTCGTGATATACTCAGCTTGGATATCTCCGTTCGAATTCGCATTCCTGGTTTACAGTAAGAACGCTTTGTTAGCCATAGACAACGTCGCCAATGGCTTCTTTGCTGTCGACATCGTTCTTACGTTCTTCGTCGCCTACGTGGAAAGCGAATCTTACCTTCTGATCGACGATCCCAAAAGGATAGCAGCAAGGTGTTAGTCTTTTCGATCGTATCGCCTGATTACTTTTGTTTCTGCTTATTCTCAAACCGTCGTAGTAGCAGTAATAAAGACGTAATGATCGAATTCTTGATTAATTATTAATCGTAAAACAGATATCTGTCGACTTGGTTCGCATTCGATGTCTGCTCGACCATTCCATTTCAGTCCATACGTCTTCTCTTCACAGATCGCAGCGCCGGGTTAGGGTTTAAGCTGCTGAGCATGCTCAGACTTTGGCGCCTCAGAAGGGTCAGCTCACTTTTTGCAAGGTGTCGTTCTAACGTCTTCGCTCCTTCGTACTTACGTTACGCTTAAGAATGCTCATTGATCGATTTTCAATCGCAGGCTTGAAAAGGACATTCGATTCAACTATTTCTGGACTCGCTGCACAAAACTCGTCTCCGTGAGTAGTTGTGTTCTTACGTATACTAATCCATGCAAATAGCAAAGTTACAAATCTCTCTCTCTCTCTCTCACAGGTCACTTTGTTTGCTGTGCATTGCGCGGGCTGTTTCAACTACATGATAGCTGATAGGTACCCTAACCCCGAGAGGACATGGATAGGAGCCGTGCATGCTAATTTCAAGGAGAGGAGCCTGAGGGAAAGATACATAACCTCGATATATTGGTCCATCGTAACCCTAACGACGACGGGCTATGGAGATTTGCACGCTGAGAACCCTCGGGAAATGCTCTTTGGCATCTTCTACATGCTCTTCAACCTGGGATTGACTTCTTACATCATAGGAAACATGACCAACCTCGTGGTGCATTGGACTAGCAGAACTCGAGCCTTCGTACGTAATCACTTCTGCTCTCTTTCTGTTTCAATATCTCTTGATCGTACGATGTAATGGAGAGTTGGGTATTTGGGATGTTAGAGAGATGCCATTAGGGCTGGCTCGGAGTTCTCGAAGAGGAATCAGTTGCCTTCTCAGATTCAAGATCAGATTATGTCCCATATATGCCTGAGATTCAAGACTGAAGGGCTAAAGCATCAAGAGACTTTGAATGGTCTGCCTAGGGCCATTCGTTCGAGCGTGGCTCGATGCCTTTTCTTGCCCGTCGTTCGAAACGTTCATTTGTTTCGTGGGGTTTCTCAAGACTTCCTCTTCCAATTGGTGCTTTAATTTGCCTCTTTCTTGTCATCATTTTTAAGGATTTTGTAAGGTATTGTATCGTAATTTCTTGTCTGATTATCAATAAAAGGTGACAGAGATGGAAGCAGAGTATTATCCTCCGAAAGAAGACGTAATTTTACGGAATGAGTCTTCGACGGATGCGCATATATTGGTTTCAGGGTCAGTGGTAAGAAAACAAATTGTTGAGATCAAATGAAAGGGAAGCTTAGTTGATATTCGATATTCTTACACTTTATGCTTGTTTTCCATAGGATTTTTTGGCGAAGATCAACGGGCATGTTCAGGTAAGGGAACGCTTTCTTTCTCGTTCTTGAACGGAATCGTAAAAAAGAGATTTTTATTTTTTCGATCGTGTTTTTCAAGATCGTGGATAGGGCCAAAGCAGGGGAGATCTTTGGAGAAGTCGGAGTTTTATGCGGAGAACCTCAGCCGTTTGGCGTTCGGACGACCGAGATTTCCCAAATATTAAGGCTGAAGAAGAGCGCGTTTCTCGACGTTCTTCGAGCGAATCCCGACGATGAACCCATCGTCATGAATAATCTCTTCGAGGTTCGTCTTTTACAAGCAGCTCCATTATTTTAATTTTCAGTACTCGCAAACTCGTTTTTTTTTTTTCCTTCTCTTGATTAAGAAACTGAAGACATTGAGAAGTTTCGACATCGAAGGCCAACATGATCCAAGTTTGATACGGAGGAGAGGGTTGTTGTTCCACGACGAAGAAAATTCGTGTAAGAAACCGTTATTAGCTCAGAATTCAGCTTCAGACAGCACTTGTTTTCTGAGCGATCGTTGTGAGAAGAAGAGAGTAACGATTCATCTCAAGTTCGAAGATGGCTCGGAGAAGCAGCTTCCAAAGTTGATCGCTTTGCCCGATTCTCTCGACGAGCTTCTGAATATAGCAGGTATGAATATATACACTACATAGGTTAAGTTGATGGACTCCATTATTACACTGAAGATAAGTAAAAAAAAAAATTTATGCAGCTAAGAAATTTGGAGAAAGCAAAATCACGACGGTGCTAAACGAAGAAGGTGCCGAGATCGACGACTTAGACGTAGTAAGAGACGGCGAACACTTGTTTTTATTTTTATTTTCTTACAGCCCTTAAGTAGGATGATGCCAGGGAAGGAGAATGAAAATGATCTTCAGAGGCTAAAAGAGTTATGAACAGAAATGAGTAGCATGAGTCAATTTTTTGTAACTTTATTGTGAAATATTATATAACGAAAGTGACGAATATGTGTATTATCTCAAACCATAAAAATGATATGATCATGGCTCAAAGAAGTACTAGGATTTCACAAAACAAAAGTTTGAGAAAGATTTGAGAGAATAACAACAATTTTCTTTTAGTAATAGTATTTAATACTAATCACCTGCTATGAGGAGGGAATGAAATCGATTTGATTACCTTTTTTATTGACTTAGACGCGGTCATGTACTAAATTAAAATATGCTAGTAAATTAAGAAAAAGCATCACATGATGTTAAAAAAAAACCCTATATTATGACAATGATTTTGAAAGAGATGATGATTTGTTCGACCCATACCCTACATTATGACATGAAAGAGACACTACACCTAGGTGTGGTTCCGTACGGTATACAGTACCAAAACTGTGATACCGTATACCGTATCGAAATTTCGGTATCCAAAAAAATTATACCAATACCATACCAAAATTTCGGTATACCTTAAATTTCGATACGGTATCATACCAAACTTTCGGTATGGTATCGGTATCATATCTTCTATACTATTCACATAGAGGGTTTTACCATGCTTGTCTCGTAACTCGTTAATTCGTTGTTTTGGAATTTTTAATCAATTCGAACTCCTTAGGCCCCAATAAGATAGATTATTAATACCAAAATTTTCAAAATAAAAAGATTTTTTAACCTTAAATAATTTGCATATTTTAGCTAGTATCCTTAGTAAGATAAAAAACTTTACTTAACCACAAAATACAACTTTATATACAGATTAATTAGAACGAAGCGGCTATATTTAAAAAATTAGTGAAGATTAACAAAAAGTAATTGCATTGCATCTTCACGCTTTCAAAATCCTGAAAAAAAAAACATAAACGTTACTTGAGTTACATAAGTATAATATGGTGGGCCTAATATTAGAGAGTTGTGTATAAGTTAATAATTTATGGGCTAAATAAGTTTATGAAGATCCTTTATTTTTCATTTTATATTTTTTGAAATAATATAATATATGTATGTGTGTGTATATATATATAAAATATATTAAGAATTTTAGTATTTCGGTATTCGCTATAACTAATTTTAAAAACTTTCATACAAAAAACTTCGGTATACCAAAATTTTCGATATTTTCGATACGATTCGATACGACAAGGACGGTATTTCGGTAATTTCGTATTTTTCCCCAGCCCTAACTACACCAAGAAAAGGAGAAAAGAAATCATTTTCGATGGCAAATCTCCCTTCAAATATCAGTCGATTTTTAGCTTTTCTTCCAAGGAATTATCGACCTAGGATTGGCTTGGCTTTCTATGATACTTGCAATCACTTAATTGGATTACTCAATAATACCCACATTAACGTGAGATATATTTCTTGCGTACTTGATTTCCAAAAGCTTTGTTCCCTCTCACATTCATTACTCACAAATTACACCACCACAGAACAACAGCCACCACCATCACACACCAAGCCAAAAAGAAAAGGAAGAGAAGAAGAAACACACACACACACACAACACATAAACAAGCACAATCCACCCAATATATCAAACACCTTTCGGGTTCTCAGCATCAATCGCCTTACGAGCCTCGGCTATATCTTCATCCAAGAACAAGTCCCAATGCCCGTCCCACTTTATGAAGAACTCCGTGTCCTCAAAGTACTTCACCCTGTGAACATCTCCAGCCGGCGTAAACAAGTAGTCACCTCTGCCCAAGTCGTACGCTTCCCCCTTCGTAATATTCCACACCCTCTTTCTCCCTTCGATGACAACCAAGTCGTGCCCGAAAGTGTGGTGGTGGGCAGGCTCGACGCTGCCCGCCTTGAACCTTACAATGGCCGAGGTTGGCGTCTCTCTTAGTATCTTCATGCTTCCGCCGGGCATTATCTCCACTGGCTCGAACTCCTTCTCTGTACGATCTTTGGCGAGGGAGCAGATGAAGCAAGGCACGCTAGTTTCTACATTGCTGTGTTAGAAGGAAAATGTTTACTTAAGCCTAAGTTGTTCTTGCATTCAAGAATGATCAAGATAGCAGCTCTCAGCAAAAGATTGATAAATGATTTGAATTGTAAGTTGAGAGTCTTATGGGCTCTTTCCAAGTATAGTTGAAGTAAATAACTCAAAGCTATCCAACGTTCATGTCAAGGAATTGGAAACCCTAAATTGAACCAGAAATTGGGGGAATAAATCAATTGCACCTGTTGTCTTTACCGATCTGTGCCATCTCCGCTATGGAATTATCTAGAAACTTCTGTATGTCTTCTGGCCAAGCTTCGCATCCCGAGGCAGGGCACGCCGATTTGAAGTCCGTCTTCAGAAAGGTATCGACGATTTTGTTCGCCGTCTCCTCGTCGGTGCGCATCCCTGAGAGGCACAGGACGTTGGCGTCGTTGATCGAACGGGCGTTGACGGCCTCGTCGACCGTGAGGCACGTGGCGGCGTATATGCCGGGGTACTTGTTAGCGAAGATCGAGACGCCGACGCCGGTGCCGCACACGAGGAGGCCCACGGCTCGACTTTCCTCCCCCTGCGGGGATTTCTGGAGCTTTTGAGCGACTTGCTTGGCGACGGCGTAGTAATCCGATGTGCCGAGGTCTTCGATTTGGAGGTTGGGGACGGATGTGAGGCGGCTGAGTACGGCGGACTTGAGATCTGCGCCGAATGGATCAGCGCCGGCGATGATGGTTGTGGGGCGGTACGGTGGTTGGGACATCGGCAGTGAGTTCGATAATGGATAAGTTTAAACCGTCAAATCGAAGACTAATTTGGTCTGTAATTTATTTGAAATCAGAGCCGTTCGAGTAGGTTGGAACAATCTAAACCATCAAAAAAGAAATAAAATTTTAAACTTCTATTCGAAACCCCACGATGGCAGTTAATACACACGATCTCCACGGCTCCTCCCATTCTTTCTATTTCGTCACCGTCTAATTCTATCATCATCGCAGACACACACACACACACACACACACACAGTTTCACTGGGGAAAACAAAAAAAAAAAAAAGAAAAAAAAAATAAGCACCGTCTGCCAATCTTCGCCTACATATCATCCCTACACAGTTTCGCCTGCCAAAACCTACGACAGATCGGTGGTAGAAAGCAGAAGCGAGGACACCCGAAGCGAGGACACCCGAAGTGACTGGTGTATTCAGCCTAATCCTTTGTCTGAAGAGCTTAGAAATCTGTGGCAAATCATGTGCACCGGCTGATAATGAGTTGTTTTCCACGTCAGTGATGTCTACGTAGTCTGGGTGGAGTAGCTATATCAGAACAATTTGATAAACATCCGAGATTTACTGTGAATTTTGTTGTCTGCGTGTGATTTTAACCATATGAACCCGGCTAATGTGCAAATCCATGAATCAGATGCATGCATATTGCCCTTTTTTCTCCGCCGGCCTTGACGAGCGATTCGGCGGTATTGTTTATCAGTAATTTGCAGTGGCATCAATTCCGCCGGCCTTGATGAGCGGTTCTTCAGATGTAAGAATTTTTACCCTTTCCGATCCTTTTTTTCCCTGTCTTAAAATGGTTATCGGTGAATTTTCAGGCACTGTTCGACTATGTTGGTGGACGGAGCGAATAGAAGATATACGAACAACCTCATGGAAGGCAGAGGGAGTTAGGCTTCACTTTCTCTTTCCCCTAAATGCAGACATCGATAAATTCTGGGACACTGCTAAGTTGGACGAAAAGGATTCTCCATGATGACACTGTAATAACATCCTTTTGTGAAGTTCTCTTCTTTATTTTCTTGCATTCTTTTTATGTAAACTTCTGAATCAAAATTTCTCCTAATTTTTTGGGATGATTTACTATTGTTCTCTATGTCTATATATATCATGGGGGATTCTGAATCTGAATGGACTTTAATGAGATCAACGATGCTTGGAAATGAAATTGAGCTATTTTCTCTGGACACTTCGGCTTCAACATTGATTCAATGTCTGTTATCTTGCTTTTTCCATTCATGAGGCCCAACGCAGTGCTTTATGCTGCCGTTGTTATAAATTTACTTATTAATAACTTGCAGCTTGCATTGTTTTCCTTCATGAAAGAAGGGATCTTGGAAGGGTTTTCTGCACACTCGATTAATGGGTGAAGTCATTCCGAAAGAATCTTGGAAGGGTTTTCTGCACACTCTATTATTCGTGAAGTCATTCCAAAAGTATTTTTTTTTTGTGGTGCGGTTATTTGGTTGGCTCTCTTTTTCCTATCTCTTAATTTGTTCCTTTTGCAGGACTGTATCTTCGATTTGAGCTCGGCTTTGGTTAATTAATAGACGTGAAGCTCCTTTCGTATCATCCTGGGATGAAGAAAAACGCATGACGAATTAGATGTAAGGGAAACTAATCATATTAGTTCTTTACTTTTAGAAGCGGTAGAGAATTTTTGGAACTGTTAGTTATGAAGGTAGATAGATTCACGTTGCTTATTGTTTTTTTTCTTTTTCCTGTTGTGACAGTCTTAATCCGAAGGACCTGCTGATGATTATTTAAAGTAGAAAGGAAGACAAAATCTTGAACCTTATGAAAAGTTGAGTGACTTCTCGGCAACTTTCGCGGATTCATTTCTTAGTTTTGGCTTTGTTGACAGTTGGTTTGATGAAGAGAGCCGTTAAGAATTTTCGAATCTGGTTTGGAAGGCCATTTTTAGGTTCTTAATAAGTTTGATAACCGAAACTGCCAGCGATAACGACAAGAGTGAGGAGAGCGATAGTGACGAGGAATCTGATTCAGAGAATGAGAGTTCTTTGTCGTCCTCGACGTCGTCGTCTACCAGCGAATCTGAGGATGATGAAGAAGAAGAAGAAGAAGATAGTAAAGCAGTTGTTCACCGACAGAAAGTAAAGAACAAGGAAGCTGCTGCTACGGAGAAAACAAGTGGCGCCGAAGAAGGCGAAATTATTCTGTCTAATGCTGCTGATGATATGGTCGCGTGAAGTGACGATGAGGATGGCGAAGGATATGCTGTGCCTGGACCAATCAGATCCAAGAACGAAGACCAGGTAATAAATTGATCATCGATGATGCTTTTAAATTCGTTTTAGCCCTTGATTTGTTATTATGAAAGTTTGATCATATTGAATCGAAGATAGCTTATGTTACCGTCGGGTTTGATAGCCAACGGTAAAATAACGTTAACTGTCAAAGAACTCCCGCGAGCAGCGAGGCGCGAAGGGAATAGGAGGCAGCCCGAGAGAAGAGGCTCAAGAGGACTTATAGGGGTAGCCCGATCAGGAGCCGTCGGGTCGGGGTAGTCATTCCGGATAAAGAGAGGAGAGGAATTACCGCGCCCCAAGAGGAAAAGAGCAACGGACGGGAAGGGGCATGAATCTTTTTACGGGAGCGAGCTGATCGAGGAGGTGAGGAACAGGAGTGGGGATACGTGAGGGTAGAGCTCCTCGGGCGATGAGGGGAGCTAATCGGGGAGGTAAGGGATAAGCCGAGTGGAATGAAGATGACCAGGAGAGGATGCCCGACCGACGCAGCTTCGCCCGAGCAGACGAAACACGCGTAGGAAGGGGAAGGGAGAACATGGGATCGTGGAGGAAAACCACGTTCTCAGTGAGAGGTCCGCGAAAAGGGCGGGCCGGGGTGGAGAATGGGTCAAGGTAGCAAGGAAATGAGGTTAGTATAAAAAGTGGTGGTTAACTCACTTTCCAGGTACGTACATAAACTGCTAAAAACTGATATACGAGCCAACGCACCTATCTCTCACCCATTTTTTGACTTAAGCATCGGAGGGAATACGCCGGCACCAACCCCGGCCCCCTTCTGACGTGTTTTTGAGTTTTTGAGCGCCAGGTTCGACGGAGGTAATCGACAAGGAGCGATAGATCCGCGCCAGAGTGGATACGAGGGAAGGAACGACCAGTCCAACTGCCGTCATCAAGAAGTCGTTTTACGCGGTCCACATCAGCTTATATACTCTCATTCCTAATTTCTTTATGAAGGTTCTTCCGCCTGTTCCATCTGTTGTTGATGTGGCCCTGCAACCACATCATCAGACCCAACCCATTGGAACAATCCTATTGGTAATGTCATTGAGCCATCATCTTATCACTTACCTCTCAAATGCGTTTGTAACATCCATATTTGATGTAGTTTCAAAAAAAAAAAAATGTTGGTTGCACGGGCGTAGACTGTGCACCTTTACTAGTTTTTATTAAACAAAAGGGACTGGATGAAAGTTATCGAAATAACCCAACTTAAATAGCATTTATTCGAGTAAATAAAAATTCGAATTAATTCGATTAAATATTTTTTAATTCGAATTTATTTGAATTAATCAATTCGAGTAAAAAAAACTCGAATTAAAAGATATTTTAATTCGAATTTTTTTTTTATTTGAATAAGTGCTAATTTTCTATCCGAATGTTATACAAATCACTCGAATAGTTCGAATAAAAGATTCGAATAAATCGTTTTCTGTTCGAAAACGTCGATTTCAGGCTCAAAGACACCAAAATTCACCCAGATTTAGGATTAATACACGTAAAAATCACGAATCCATCGATTAACATCTCATTTTGAATTAATTCGATACCCATACCCAATTAATTCGATTAAATATTTTTTAATTCGAATTTATTTGAATTAATCAATTCGAGTAAAAAAAAAACTCGAATTAAAAAATATTTATTCGAATTTGTAATTTGAATTTTTTTTATTCGAATAAGTGCTATTTTTCTATCCGAATGTTGCACGAATCACTCGAATAGTTCGAATAAAATATTCGAATAAATCGTTTTCTGTTCGAAAACGTTGATTTCAGGCTCAAAGACATCAAAATTCACCCAGATTTAGGGTTAATACACGTAAAAATCACGAACCCATCGATTAACATCTCATTTCGACATAAAATTTCAGTCGAGCGGATCAAAATGAATCAAATACTTCGAATTTTTTTTAGCACCCAATCCTTTTTTTTTTTAATTAGAAAACTTAGAATCCTTTTTTTTTTAAATTTCACACAAAGTAATCCTATTTAACAAAAAAATCCGAGAGTAAGGGTGGGATCGGGTCGGGTTTATCGGGTATCGGGTTTTTCGGATCGGATACCCGACATGTGCGGGTATCAAAATTGAAACCCGACCCCCGCCCGACCAAAATCGGGTACCCGATACCCAATTATCGGGTTCGGGTCGGGTTCGGGTTTTGCGATTTATTTATTTTTTTTAAATTCGATGGTTGTGTAATAGTAATACTGTTATTTATAAAGAAATTGTAATGTCCTATACTGAATATTTCTTTGTCAGTTGGGAATATTTCACGCTACTGATACTTCCATAGGTTCGATTTAAAACGAAGTTAAACATTCACTGACGTATTAAGGATATATCCTTACTTTCGGCGGACTAATTTTTTCGTGAATAGTTCACGACGATAGGGCACAAAATACAACAATCACTTTAAACTTCAATTAGTTAAATTCATGTCATAATGATGAAATTGATGGATATTTTAATAATTATATATCTTTGTACTTTCTTAAGGATAAAAAAAACAAACAAGAAGAAGAGGGCTCAAATCTAGAAACTAAAGAAATCCCAATTATATAAAAAAATATAATACCTTTTCGTGCAGTTTACATTACCATCCTCGATCTTGGAATTGATCATCCACCCCTCATTTTTAATAAATAATCCGTGCATCTACTAATGTTATTGGATTTATTGTTAAAAGAATTTCGGTTTACAAGTAAATTCGAGCTACTTACGTCAGCTTTCTGACCAGATTTAACGAGATTGTGTCTGTACTCAACTGCAACTTTTTCGAACACTTCAACCTCGAACATGTTAAGCTTTAGCTTTGGCTTCATTTTATCCCTAACGAAAGCAAAGGGCAATTGATCCCTTGGGTTGAATGCTTCCAATTCATTGAAAATAAGGCATGAAAATAAATTTGATGCTAAGCTGTGCTTTCTCAATATCATCGCACTATCTGGCACATCTGCGATAAACATTTAGATAAAAAAAAAATATAAGATAAATAAACTTGGTAAGATTCACATGAAACCTGATCAAATTTAGATTGTAAGACTTGAAACTTAATTTATATGCAAGTGTAGCAATGTGCTTGGCCCGATCTATATCCTAAGTAGTAGTAAGTACATAAAATAGTAAATGGTCTCACATGCAATATCAACTATACTCACAATCTCTATAGGACCTCCCTAAGAACATAAAAGCCAGTAAATACCTCTAACACAGTTGACCCTTTAATATATATTATATATATATATATAATCACCAGCCAACTATAGGTTAACATAATTGACCAAGATTACATTAAAAGTAGCATCCTTCGGTCCCCTCCTACTATAATAATAAGCAAGTTGTACACTTGCTCAAATTTAATTGCACCGTGTGTGTGAGTAATATCTGACATATAATTAAAAAAGAAAACTATAGATTAATGTTCTTACCCGAAGGATATGGCTTCTTTGAGCTCCAAGGAGTTAAGCCATTTTCACAGTACGTCTCAATCTGATTCCTTAATCCATCGACGTCCCACCATTTTCTCCATCGAGCAGTTGCTATTGTCTCCTCCATCGTATGCAAGAAATAAGGATGTCTCGAAATAGCCATGTCAAAACCCTTTTTCACGATCATCGAATGAACCCATAAGATAGGATCGATCGCCAACTGCAGCTTCGCATCGACCCATATGCTGTACTTTGAGTTCGGAAATAGACGATGGACTAAGTATTTAGGTATCTCCCCATTCATGGCTGCGTTTTCGTATAAGTTGCTTGTTGAGATTGTTATGATTCTCCATGCACCAATCTTGTTTTTGGCTTTGGGTAATAATCTTGAAATTAGGTTTTGGACATGGAATCTGTGGAGGGTTACATTGTCTACGAACATGAAGAAACAAACGTTTTCTAGGGTTTTCGATCCAACGCCTTTAGGCTGCCTTATCTTGTCGTGATCGTTGAATATGGCTGAGACTACTACAAGCCCTCGACAGCTTTCCATGGCGATTCGATCTACGCATAAAAATAAATGTAATAAACGTCTTAGAAAAATAAAGTAATAATTAGATTAAATTTTAGGGTAGGGTGAGTAGTACTTCACCTGAATCAGACAGGGGAAAAGGTTTAAAGAATCCACATGGGATCTCAGTTTCCTTTTGGTCCACAAGATGGAAATAACTTAATCTCTTTTCAAGACTCAAACTTCCTCCAAAACTCTCATGATTGTTGTCCCCCTTCATGTAAGAGAGACGTTGCTGATGAGATGTTTTCAAGAACCCTAATGACATCGAATCGTCGTTTTCGTTGCAAAGCTTTTGCATTTCCTTCGCAGCCACCTCATAATCTAGAGATAAATAACAAAAATTTTTAAAAAATCCCGCGAAGAAACTGGGTTCCAAGAATCGACATACAATAATAACAAATTCATGACACATAATATGTATAATAATACCTGAGAAATAAACTGGGAAATTGCACGAGGAAATCGTAGTGGGAATAGCATGCTTTCGTTCTCCATAAGATGGAGGGTAAGAGAAGAGCTGATCTCTAATATCTGGCGATGATAATGATCTGAGATTGCACTCATTGGCTGATGAGAAATCGGTGTGATAATTAAAAATGGCGAAGAAAATGGATGAGAATAGGTAGAGAAGAGAGAGACAAAGGAGTTTAGATTGGAAAATCTTGAGTGGCAGCAGTGTTCTTGAGTACGTTGCCATAGCCATTCATCATTTAATCTTCATTTACTATTATAGCAGTGTGTGTATGTGGGTATTTATTTGCAATCACCTCTTAAATTATTACAGTCACGGTGATCTTGTAGGTTTATTAAATTATGCGCCGTCTACCTAAGGAATCACTCCTAAATGCAAGTTACTTGATCTATATATAACTTATTCGTATGCTCATATATGTTTATCATATTCTATATGATTTTTTTGGGGAAATGAGAAATGGAAAAAGGGAGGCGAAAAAATGAATGAGCCACTATCCTTTACCTTCTTACATGGTCAACGTCAAGCCTTTGACAAAGACAATTGGAACTATAAAGAATTATATCATCAAAGCCTTCGAGGCTCGTGAATTTTGTTGGGCTTACGTTGTAGAAATACAACAATCCAAGAAAACTTTTTTTTTTTAACTACCCAACGTATACTGTTTCCTAGGTCCTTCAAAAATATTAAAACAGAGATGGTTGTAGTTTGGAAGTAGTGATAAAAACTACGTCGTATTCAAAATGTTCTAAAATTTCAGTGTTAAAATTTGAATGATGTTAGTTAGTGCTTCCTTCGAAATCGGTCGGGATTTAATTTTAGGTCCGGCGTTCGATTTGGGACGAAACATTTGTTTCTTTTCTTCTTTTTTTTTTTTTTTATCTAAATCAAATAAACATTGATGAAGCGTATGGTGTATTATTGTTAATAGGAAGCTTAAAGAGCGCATGAAATCATCTGTCCACAGTTATTGTCCCCCTCCATGTTCCAAATGATCTGATCCGTTGAATTTTAAATCATGCGGTTCAAAAACTTTCTTTTTGTTAATTCATTTAATTCTATATTCCACCAAATCATAAAATCATTACTATTTCATTTTTTTAATAAGATAAAAATAAATAAACGCATCCAATTTATTCATTGTTTTATGATGATCAATTTGATATTCATATCATATATTTTTCAATAATCATAAGAATAACAAAGTGGGACATGAAGTGAGACGGGAAATGTGGGAGAGACGATATCAACCGCTTATAGAGTAACAGAATTTGATACATGTACCTCAAAAGTTTTGTGTGGGTACCCAATCGTAAGAACTTTATCCCAACAGTGTAAGATTATATCCCTTGGCTTTATCATATAACTGGCATTTTTATTTCTTTTTTGCCACTTTATTGTAGATAGCTTGTTTCAAGATAATATAAGAAACGATATACTCTAGCCTGACAACAGTGCTTCAAAGATTAAGCCGAAAGGCCAGTCAATAAGTGCTCGACTGTTCATAGTTTTAAACCACATGACTTAATTATTCATGTACATATATAATAAATAAAAATTACTTTAATTCCGGCGGTTTATTATATCATGTCTTGATGTGGAACAAAGCAGGCTTATCCCAGTCAATAAGATATAACTAAATGAAAGGGAACAAGTTATAGAAAAGCTAATTAGCATTCGGCCATTAGGGTAACATTATTTATATACTATAATGTAATGTATTGTTGAAAGGACCCTAGTGTGTGCAACAGCAATAATAATGGAATCCCACGTCAAAAGCCGTCAGCTTTTTCGTCTTTTAACATAGATTCTGTACAAATGCACGAATTATCATATGGGACGTTTTTATATCAAGCCCTACTGTAAGTTTGCTATCGAGTTCAGGCCCCATTCAGATAAAATATAGGTTTAAGGACCAATCTTGACGAAATTCAAAATAAAGGACATAAACACTGATTTGACGAAAATGCCCCTTGTAGGTGTTATATAAAGAGGTATGAATTGCTACTATTATGTTACCAGATGTTATTCAAATGGTATCAATCGAAAAACTATTTCAACCATCGATTTGGCCTACATTTTCGAGCATACTGGGCACAAAATCAATTTTGATGTGTATTCGACGATATCAATGATATTTACGTCGTCATATTTAAGATTAGGAATAATTTTTAGAAATATCATTTACGCAATAAGATAAATCGAGCATTTTTTGTCGAAATTAAAGCTAAATACGCTTAAATTCGAGAGACCCATGGCTTGGAAATTACGTCGCGCCTTAGTGTTGACTCAATCGTTCGTCCCTCAAGGTTAACGAACTGAAAGTGAAATCGCCATAGAAAAATAATTTAAATGCGTATTCGTTATGTGGTATCAGAAAGGCTTAAGTGGTATAGTTTCAATACGTTTCGGTACAATAGTGGCATAAAGTGGTATAGTTACGATAAGAAGCATTACTCGAACTGATACGAGATATTATTCTAATTTAGTATTAATTTTATATGATGTGGTATACAAGAGCCGTAACGTGGTATAGAAACGATAAGAAACGTTACTCGAACTGGTACGAGATATTACTTTTTCCATTTGGTATAATTTTTGTAATATATGGTACAAGAGAAGCATTGTGTGGTATAGAAGAGGCTTAAAGTTGTATAACAACGTTAACTGTTACTTATCTCATTTTGTATTAGTTATATAAGAAGCGGTACCAAAACAGAGAGAAGTAGTAAAACATATCGTAAATTGGTATATTAGATACATAAAGTGGTATAGCAACGAAAACTATTACTTATTCTCAATTGGTATCAATTTTATAAGATGTGGTACGATAACAGCGTAAAGTGGTATGGCAACCATAAGAAGTGGTTTCCAGCTGGAATATTTTTCATTTGGCAGGTTGTGGTACCCGTTAGGGAGGAAGTGGTACTGAATAAGCAAGTCACGCTGTTTTGGGCGGGAAAGCTGAATCTCAGTATTATTTTGGGCGGGAACTTTTGTGTAGTATAAATTGGTACCAAAAGTGGTATGATGATGGCATAAAGTGGTATTATAAACACATAAAGTGGTATAATAATGGCATAAAGTGGTATCATATACGTGTTAGTTGTTTTTCCTGCAAAACTTAGTATTTTATGACAGTACAGAAGTGGTATGATAATGGCATAAAGTGATATAACTACCATAAGAAGTGGTTTCCAGATGTTATGCAAATGGTATTAATGGAAAAGCTATTTCAACGATCTATTTACTGTAAATTTTTTACACATACTGGCATAAAATCAATTTTGATGTGTATTCGACGAATTGAAAGTGAAATCGCAAAAAACAAAATATTTAAATGAGTGTTCGTTATGTGGTATCAGAAACGTGTAAGTGGTATAATTTCGATAAGATTAGGTACAATAGTGGCATGAAGTGGTATAATTTACATGTGATGTGGTATCATATAAAGATGGAGAGACCATATTCACTGACGGCCCATGAAGATTCTGGAATATTCTTATTTTTTCTTATGAATGTAGTATAAATTGGTACTAAAATACGTTGAAGTGGTATAATTTACATGTGATGTGGTATTATGTAGTATATATTCCTGTAATAATGTGGTACCAGAAACACTTTATGTGTTGCAGATTGCGGTTTATTCGCTAGGGTTTCCAGTTTTTTGGTTTAGAGTATCGGATCTTAGGGTAAACTGTTTCGGGGTTACGATTAAAGGTTTATTGTCGTAAGATTTGATCTATGATTGACGTATAATGTTGTTTATGATACAATTGTTGTAATTCATAATGGTAAATATCAATGTGATGTAAATATAGTTGTCCACGATTTGCATTGGTATACATTTCACATGATCAAAACATCATTACTTGACTACTTATATCATATTTGCATAAAACGTAACAAAATTAAGGAACTTCGTGTATTATACATCAAATCATATATTTCCATGATTTTTATTCCTCCACAACCGAAAAAACAACTTTTATTTACAAATTATTCGATCCATTAGTATGGTACGATAACATATTATATAGTATCAATACGACTTAATGTGGTATCGTTTCGTAATGTATTGTTACCAGGATAGTATAAACGGTTACCAAAATATTATAAAGTGGTATAATTTACATGTGATGTGGTATCATATAAAGATGGTGAGACCATATTCATTGACGGATCATGAAGCTTCTGGAATGTTCCTTATTTTTTGTTATGAATGGAGTATAAATTGGTACCAGATTACGCTGAAGTGGTATAATTTACATGTGTTTTGGTATGGTATAAAGATTGATCCATATTCATTGATGGATCATGAAGCTTCTGGAATATTCTTTATTTTTTGGTATGAATGGAGTATAAATTGGTACCAGATTACACTCAAGTGGTATAATTTACATGTGTTTTGGTATGGTATAAAGATTGATCCATATTCATTGATGGATCATGAAGCTTCTGGAATATTCTTTATTTTTTGGTATGAATGGAGTATAAATTGGTACCAGATTACGCTGAAGTGGTATAATTTACATGTGTTTTGGTATGGTATAAAGATTGATCCATATTCATTGATGGATCATGAAGCTTCTGGAATATTCTTTATTTTTTGGTATGAATGGAGTATAAATTGGTACCAGATTACGCTGAAGTGGTATAATTTACATGTGTTTTGGTATGGTATAAAGATTGATCCATATTCATTGATGGATCATGAAGCTTCTGGAATGTTCTTTATTTTTTGGTATGAATGGAGTATAAATTGGTACCTGATTACGCTGAAATGGTATAATTTACATGTGTTTTGGTATGGTATAAATATTGATCCATATTCATTGACGGATCATGAAGCTTCTGGAATGTTCTTTATTTTCTGTTATGAATGGCGTATAAATTGGTACGAGTGTAGTATAAATTGGTACTAGATTATACTTATGTGGTATTGTTTACATGTGATCTGGTACCATATAAATTGGTTCCTATTTTCTGTTACGAGTGGAGTATAAATTGGTACCAGGATATACTTAAGTGGTATAGTATACATGTGACGTGGTATTTATAAGATGGAGCGGTAATAGGCTCGTGGAGCTTCTGGAATGTTCTTAGTTTTCTGTTACGATTGGAGTATAAATTGGTACCAGAATATACTTAAGTGGTATAATTTACATGCGATGTGGTATTGTATAAAGATGGAGACGATGGCCTATGAAGCTTTGGAATGTTTCTATTTTCTGTTATGATTGGAGTATAAATTGGTACCAGAATATCCTTAAGTGGTATAATTTACATGTGATGTGGTATTATAAGATGGAGATGGTAATAGGCCCATGGAACTTCTGGAATGTTCTTATTTTGTGTTACGAATGGAGTATAAATTGGTACCAAACTATAATTAAGTGGTATAATTTACATGTGATGTGGTATTTTATAAATATGAAGACGGTAATAGGCCCATGAAGCTTCTGGGTATTTTTTTGTTACGAGTGGAGTATAAATTGGTATCAAACTATACTTAAGTGGTATAATTTACATGTGATGTGGTATTGTATAAAGATGGAGACGCTAATAGGCCCAAGACGCTTTTGCATTGTTCTTATTTTTTGTTATGAATGGAGTATAAATTGTTACCAGAATATTATTAAGTGGTATAATTTACATGTAATGTGGTACGAAAGTAGAACTAGTTCAAAACGCAAAATAGAGTAAAAAAACAGAAGCAGAACAATCATTCAAAGCACTAAAAGTGCTAAACACAGTCAAAACACAATCAGAGCCATCATTCGACGCCGTTCTTCTTCCCAACAACTTCCTTCTTCCTCTTCCGGCCACTTTCTTGCCGATCGACGGGGTTCTTCTTCGGAGCCATCGCACGATTCGTCGATTAAGTGTCAAAATCGGTCGGGTTTCGTCGATTAAGGGTTCAGATCTGTAGAAAATTCTTCGGGTTTTCTCGATGAAGGCTGGAAAGCTAACTTTAGGGTTTGTGTACTGAAAATCGATTTTTAATCTCAGCGTATCTTATTACAGATCATAATACCACTTCATTCTTAATAAATACCACTAAATAAGATTTATGTACCACTTTATAACACGTGAGATTTAGTCTAAAAGTCTGATGTAATTTCTGAAAAAAAACAAGGGTAAAGGTGTCTTTTCCGCCTGAATTGGTCCTTTTTCCTAACGTGAATATGAGCTAGGTCCTTATTCCTGATTAAAACAATAAAATGGCCTGAAACCTACTTGAATTTGTTAATAGGGTCTGACAGCTAATTAGCCCTTATCATATATACAAAAGTGGGACTTTGATACTTTCAACTAATCTATTGTACAATGACAAATCAATGTGTCATATCTTTTCATGGCTTTTTCCGCTTCCTTCGCTCCAAATAAGGTTTCTTTCCTCGTCAGATTAATCGCACATCTTCCTCTCTAAAATGTGCTGATTAAATGTAAATATAAGTCTTCATTTTTTAAATCTACCACCGTCTTCTTGCAAAAGCATGGAAGGCCAACAAATATACGAATGTTGCCCACGGTAGGCTGCCATGTCCTCCTCTCTTATCCTATTTAACAGCAAAACAATACCATGTAAGAAAACAAAGTACATACGTTCGCATGCTTTCGAAATGGCCAAGTTAATGATCAAAGACAAGAGAAATAAATTGATAATTCTATGATAAGGGAAGGAATTCGTAAAAAGAAAGAGCTGCCCTACGCTTTTTACCATGTTAGCATCAGAAGTCAAGAAATCAGAAGCTGAAGCACTCGAGGAAGAAGAAGAAGAAGAAGATGACGAAGAAGAAGAAACACTCGACGAAGAACTCAACCCAACATTGTACGCCATTGTCCCATCTGGTCTGAACAAACCATAGTTCCTCTCAGATGTGGGCCCAGGCTTCATGTCTTCGTTAAACAAAGCAAACACATATACTTCTAAGCTCTCACTTGGCCTCATAGGCGTTCCTTCGTTGATCATCTGTCTCCTCAGCAAATTCCTGTTATAAATAGCTGCATTTTCCAAAGTTGCGCCTTTCTCATTCTCATCTCCCCTCGAAGGCCACCCAGTTTCAGAAATCCTAACTTCTAACCCTCCAAACCCTAACTCAGCCATGGCGAATATTACAGCATCTACTTGTGCGTACAACATGTTGTCGTAATGGAGCCTTGTGTTAGGATCTACCATTCCTTGATTAGGGTTTAGGAGAGCGTAGTCTATCGAGATATTATCAGGGTTGTCTTTGTAGGCGAAGTAAGGGTAAGCGTTGATCCAAAATGGGGATTTCGTTGCAGCCAAGAACTGCAGTAACCGAGGCATTACACTGCTCAGTTCTTGTCTGAAACTTCCTGAAGATGGAGGGTAAGATTCCTGCAAAACAGCCAAGTTGTTGGGCGTTGAAACTTGGATGTATTGGTCCAAACCAAAGCGTACCAACGAAGAGTGAATGTTGGTCATGGCTGGTACGAGGTAGCTTCCTATGAGGGTGGTGTCTTCGCCGGTGAACACCTCATTTCCGACCAAGATTCCGGTGATTCTTGTGGCCGGAAAATAGGGTTTTATGTGCGTGGAAACCCATTGGAGGGCTTGGCTCGGATCGGTCAGTGTTGGGAGCATTTCGTTCTCTACGGTTACGATCAGTTCGACGCTCGAGTTGGCGAAGGATGTCAGTATTTGAGGGTTTGTGTCGTAGATTCTTGACTTCGTTAGCTTTAAGGAACGTAGGAGGTCAAGAACTTGAGTTGGCTGGGGTAGATTGTTGCCTACTTGGCCGTAGTTTATTCCTAAAGACGTTACTAATCTTAATGTACCCCAAGTACCTGCTTATATAGTCATTAATAATAATCAAATGGTTAGTGCAAATATTAAATTTAGTTACTAGATAGATCATGCAGTTAAGCTACACATAGGATAAGCAGGTGGAGGCATGCATTCATGTACGTACCTGAAAAAAATCCAAGAATGATCCAATGAAAGAAGAAAGCCCTTGTAAGGACGTGATATTCCATTGCAGAATATTGAGTTTGAATAAGGATGAAATGATTGGTGAGAGTATTAAGAGACTAAAGGGTGTTGAGAGGAAATGCTTATGTATACTAGCCTGTAAAGACAAGGAGGGTAAGGGAAGTGAAATGGAAGGATGGAGATGGATATATATATATAGCGAAAAATGTGCTTTAAGAAACTGAAAATACTTTTATTTATTTGTTTTTTTTTCAGAATTCAGTTAAATTAGGTAGTAGTAGGTTCGATTTCTTTCTTCGATTGGGACTTTGGCCTTTTTAAGTGTATATCGTGTCTGAATGACTTTGGTATACGCTTTGGTATACGCTTCTTGCTCCTCTTTATGTTCTATTTAATGGCTGTCCAAAGTTGTCTTTTTTCAAAGCCCCCAAAATCATCTCATGCATTCCACCCACAACCATATGGGCCCTACTTTTTCTTCATATTAAAGAAACGGGTCAAAAGAAATCACAAATAAATCAAAATAAAATGTAATAATGTGATGTATTAGGTAAATATTTTCAGTTAATTTTCCGATATAAATTAGATAGATAAAACCAAGGTATATAGCGAGGTAAAGATGTGTGATAACAAATGATATGAGATAACACTTGTCTGCAATCTTCAAAGACTATTACTATGTTTTTTGTGATGCGAACGCACATAAAGATGCTTTTTTTATAGTCTCGTTCGTTAACTGTAGTGGGAATTTCAACGACATGATTATGATCAAAGTGCAGTGTTGATATGAAATTTCGTCGGATTTCCACTTGGAAGAAAGCCCTACGAAGAGTATCATATTTCGTGATGTTAGAGATATTAAACTAATCTTAAATCAGACGAATAGCATTTTGGTGGTGATTGACAGTACAGAACTTAAGGAACTCCTATCAAATGCGTAAATTTGGCATAATGTTTATATGATTGCAATAGTATAAGCTTCAAAATGACAAGAAGAAAGTATATCGAACAATTTGTTAATGCCCACGTCATATTGAAAGTATATAGTTTTATTATACTCTATTACATGCATTGGTTTATAATATAATGGGCGAAAGGATTATAATAATGTCGTATGAATGTTATAATATAATCACCCTTTTCAGTTGATGACGTTGTACGCCATAGTGATAATTATCATGATATATCCCACTCATTAAGGAATCTTGATCTTGATATTATTGCTCGTTCTATGTAAATTATAAAATGATCATATGAAATATTTATAATGTTTCACCCAGAAAATTCTTTATCGCAAGCGACATTGATAGGGATAATGTTGGGTGGTAAACCCAAGTCCCACGGCCACATCCGATATTAGAATGATTGAAACCAGTTTGTAAGCTTGTGGGCTACTCCCCCATTGCCAATTGATTTTAGAGTGGAACCCCATGGACTTATGAATTTGAACTTCTCGGATTGGGCTTTAAGGGGGATTTTATCCCCAACGGTGGTATCACAGCTATAATTTTAATATCAAATGAGGTAAAATATATTTAATTTACCTTTACTAACGACTTTTCGAGGAAGACATGGGTCTATTTCTTGCAAGAAAAATACGAAATGTTTTCAGCATTTAAAATCTTCAAAGCTTGTGTCGAAAATGAAGCGGAACGGAGGATTAAAACTCTTTGAACCGATCGAGGATGCGAATATTGTTCATCAAAAGAGTTTGAATTTTTCTGCGAAGATCAAGGTACGCAAAGAGCTTACGACGGCGTGCACACCACAACAACAATGGTATCAGAACTATGGTTCTAGTATGTGGGTAATGTGTCCCCGCACTTGCAACCGGCAAAGCGTGTGGATTGTGTTAATAGCTCGGCTGAGGGCATGTCGACCCAGTCTTCGTGTCTTGTGTCGAAGTGTCCCGTACGGCAGAACTGGCGATACAAGATATGATTACCGTTCAAGTGGAGGCTCGTTTGGTGGCCTTGTCCTTGTGTTTGAGAGGAGGATTATTGGGTAGTAAACCCAAGTCCCGCATCAGATACTTAGAATGATTGAGACCAACTTATTAGCTTCCCTCTATTACCAATTGATTTTAGAGTAGAATCCATGACGCTTATGAATTTGGGCTTCAGGAATAGGGGTTTAAGGGAATTTTATCCCCAAAAAATAAACTAAATAGGGCTAATACAAATGGTCGGATTAAATCGGTAAGATTTGGAAACACTTTTGACAAATAGACAATAAAAAATCGTGAGCAACTTAGACTTTTCTTGACATTAAATATTAATTTATGACATAACTTCGGCCAAAGAAACCAAAAAGAAAAAGAAAAGAATTTAAAGGAAAAGTGAAAGTGTTTGGTAATGGATAAGGAATTAATTTTATGTATGTGGGACTGTGTAGATACACACTGTGTGTCCTTATCTTTTATCGCTCCTTATTTTTTACTTTTCTTTGTTAAATAACTATTGATAACGTATATAGTTTATTTAAACAATTTAGATCAAAGCTCTTGAAAATATATAAAAAATATGGCTGAATATGAATGGCTTGAGTTGATAGACAAATTCAATAAATTTTTGACCGACTATTCATTCATTGATCAAAATTCATAAGTTAATTCAAATGAATGAAATGAATCATAAGATTCATTTGACTAATTAAATTAACTCATACCACCTATCTAATCTCAAGAATGTAGTTACGTAAAACGTCCTTCATCCAACCTATAAATTGGGTTTCATTAAGCCCTTATTTCATTTTTCATCTGAAAGTTTCGTTTTTGAAACTGTCTCGGATTGTCTGTGCACCACGGTATTCCACCTCTGTGTTCCACCAATAATTTCCGGACAAGTGTTAAACTCAGTTGACCAACTGTACACTTGTCACAATTCGGTTGGTGGAACACCAGATTGGAACACCAATATGGATTTTTGAAAAAGAAAAATCTGAAAGTTTCGTTAGTCGTTGGTAAATCTATTTTTTTTTTTTTTTTTATGGAAATTATGTCTACTCTACACAAACCTCGGAATCCATTCAGAAATATACTAGATACTCTCGACAGTCCGATATATTCCTAACAAAAGCATGATAGTACTTTGTCCATTAGTTAACCATTTTCTCTATCGTATATCAGCATTTATATTAGGAAAAGTTGAATTTGCTTCTGCTACCTTTCTCGAAAGGAATTATCGAGGCATTAACAAATTCACATGGGCGCATTCTTTTAACTCTTTATTTCTAGAATATGCGTTATACAAAGCAACATTGTCTTTTTATCTCATTTGCAATCCAAACAAATTATGGTGACATGTTAGATTAATTTAATAAGAACATATAATATCGTTTCCTTAGCTCCTAAGAACCGTTCCATTTACGATGCATCATCTTTTATGAAGATAAGGGTTGAGTTTGGAGATTTTTTAACTGTTTATGAGTCAACATATCATCTGTAACATCGACACATATGAGTGTGGCGATAAATGATTCCTCAATACCAACTTTTTGGATGCCATTACTAGATGACAAACTACATACATAAACATATTTAATCTCAATACATTGACTATACCTAATATAAAATATACATAAACATATATTATATATATATTTATATTATCGTATGGCATCCATATCGGAAATAGCGTAGCCAACAAACGTTGCATGTGGGAGATTATCAAAGATATAAAAAGGAAAGCTTTCATCATAAAAAAGAACCTTTTTACATCAGAAAAGGAAAAACAAAATCACTCCATGACATCAAATTCCATTATCATATCATGCATTACTAACACCTAATATATGTTATACTAGTTTTATACCGTGCATTTTACTGGTGTAAAATATGTGTCCCACGTTGTTAGTGGGCGGTTTTCCATTATTTTTTTATTTTTTATTTATTCATATAATGAAAATGGACACGTGTCGCAAAGCAGAAGCAAACTACATTTTATTGTATATATAAGATAAGATATCTATATCTATATTTATTGGTTAACCAATTGATGTTACCAAGAGGCATTGTTTACAATGGTTAAAACGTGTATATATATTTACAACTCCATGTCTTCTTGAAGTTAATTTCAACTCCATCATCCTTCATTTATAAATGTGTATCCATCCTCCTTCATTCTTTAATAGTCCACATTTACAAGGAAAAAGTCGTAGCAGGTTATTGAACGAAATCTTATCATAGATAAAAACTTGTCAAAAGAAACGTACCATATATGTTGATAAGATCGTGATGCTTTTTTGTAAAGCCAATTAGGTGTAGTGTAAAGGAGTATTCAAGCATGTTCTTCGGCAACTTTTAAAATTTTTAAATGACGAACGCATAAATGTAAATTCGATATAGCAAGGCACGATATGTTTGTCTATTAATTACATATTGACTTCTTCTTTGTAAGCAGTTGCATATAATGGTTCAAACAAAAACAAAAAGCGTATACCATTTATCAGAGACCCGTGCCAAAGAGCCCCCAACATATTTGAAATGTAATACAAAACAGATTCCAGCATTTATAGTAGGAATGAGCTGTTTTTTCAAATTCAGTTGGAATTTCAGTTGCAAAGAGAGGATATGTCACAGTTCAATTTGGCATTACATTGTTGTAAGGACCTAAAATTATTTTGGATTCTAGACTACCTGAATTTGTCGTAGATGTTCAGAAACATGTGTAATAAATAAGAATTATAACAAGAAGGCTAAATTGGAGCTTCTCTCCCTCATTAATGGTGGCATATATTTCCAAGAATCGATTCCTAAATCAAGTGGGCTTATCTGATATGTTTGTGCGGTTTTATAAATTGCGCAATTCTATCGATTTTTATTCCCAGACCGCTGATTTTATGTGATAATAAAAATGATGCAACTTCTCTCATTGAGTTTAGTATGTCTGCGACCTCCGTCGTCTCATGGGAAAGCCCATACCAATAATAAGACAACTCAGTGTCGTCTGAAGAACGTCGTAGTGACGAATAGCAATATGAGCCTCAACAGCTTTGGAAGAGCAATATGGCTATTTTTGCCGTTTGGCGCATTTAGGGTTTTCGTTAGGAGTTGCGCTTCTTGGATTTGGATCATTTCGAGTGTGGATTATTCTGATGTCATAATTGTTAGTTATTTATTGCATGAATCAACACTGAGGAATAATCTGGTAAAATGTTGAAGCCCTTCACCTCTTAATTAGGACTCGTGAAGTATCATACAAATGCAGCTCATGCGTTCAGATTATTGAAGATCAATTCCCCAGGTTGAAGATATTTTGCTACTTCAAAATCAGTTGAATGAATGTCTCATTTGGTAGTTCGAAACAATAGCTTACATGGCTTACACAGATTGCATCTTAAACAAGTTTTCATATAACTCTGATTCATTCAACTTTATGACACTAGTTGTTGGTAAAATTAGTAAAAAAAACAACCTAATTTATGGACTGTTTCTTATAAGTTATAACTGCAGTTCACCGTCTTTAGTCATGCACATAATACAGCAGCTAGCATTATCAAAGTCGAACCGAAGCGTTCGAGAAATTTTAGCTTCCAAAATGATCAATCTTGAGAAGGTGCACGAAAACGTATCAGCGCATCAAAGTCTTTCATGACGACCAAATTATCTTGGACGTAGACGGTTTCCTCCAACTGTGCGTCATAAATAAGAAAAGAATATAATTTAGAACTAAGAGAAAAAAATCAAACGTTTTTTGCTGATCGAACATGGTTTTTCATTGTCGAATTGTTACCTTCTCCAGCGCCATCCTTGCTGCCGCTCGTTCCTTATTGCGCTGCAGCATTAAATCATTCTGCATAGATTTTACAGAATGTGCCTTCAAATTCTACAAAAAAAAAAAACGCACGTTCAAATATTAATGACGTTATGTCCATCGAAAACGATGAGAAAACCATTACATTTTCTTGGTTGTTTGCTTGATGTTGATCGGCTTTGAAGATGGTCTCAGAAAAGCGACTTTTCAACGTCGTAGTAGCAGATCTCGAAGCCTTCTCAGGATACAATTTCCCGCAACCTGAGGACCAACGAAAGGCAAAAGTGTAAATCAATTTCGATGGCCGTGGAAAGAAACAAACATCGGTTTCATAATTTTTACAACCTCTGCGGACAGAAGCTACTTTGGAGATGCTCGCTCTATTCCTTTCACAAAGTGCAACTCCATACCCTTGCATCGTTAGACAAGCACGTTACTACCGAGTTATCAATAGCAGAAGATAAAAACTCCATACTACACTTAATACCTTTTCTCATGCAATCAACGGCATAATCAGTCTTCGGATGAGCATCGCCGTTCTTGTACATTGCGGTTACCTTGTGGGACATCCACTTCTTATTGAATTGGAACTTCAGTTTCTTGGCCCATTCATGGACATAATGCCTCGATTTGCTGTAAGCCATCGCATTGTTGAAGGTTAGCCTAACGTCAGACACAAATTCCTCTGCGTTCAAGTACAAATCACGGCGCAGTTTGTCTCTCACGGTTCCCAAATCCATTGGATTGGTGACCACCGAGAAATAATTGGGAAGCTTCCACTCCTTTGGGTCAACTGGCAAGCTAAATATCCAAGCGTAATCGCAGGCCATAATTTCTTCCAAAACGCTGATACATCGAAGCTTTTGAGATGAATCCATCGCCTTTTTCTTCGCATGTAGGCCATCAAGAGATGTTTCTGATGGACGTTTTCTGGGGGAGATTTGCAGAGATGGTGATGCAAAAACATCTTCTGACTTGTGATCTACAATGGGCCTTACTCCTTCCTTAGTTATTTTTAGCTTCAAGCTCGGTTTTTTAGGCGCTGCACCGTTGTTTTCGGTAGACATGGTGGGTACAAGCAGACACCGGAATCTAGGGTTTTTTATTTCTCAGTAGCTGCAAATATATATATACATATATATATATATATATATATATCGGCGTAATTCTCAGCTGTAATTATCTCCAATCAACTACGTGAGATGTATATATATGCATGGGAAAAAAAACAAGAGAAAGAAATCAAACCCTAACGTTGTTTGCCCGTCATCGAATATATATATATATATATATATATATATATATTATATATGTATATATATATTATATATATCCCATTGAAACTAGAGAAGAAGTTCATGTAACTAACAACGTTAGAAACATATAGAGTCATGCCCGACGTATCCTAGATTCTTAAAAAGCTAGAAACCCTAACTCATAGGCATTTCTTTTAGCCAAATAAGCTTAAGAACAGAGGAATTCATTCACGCATATACTAATTTTTATATCGATGGACGTACATTAGAAGTTCAACCAACCACTGAATAAATTTGAAGAGAATACAGCGTCAACAGACACGAAGTGAAGACAAGAAGAACCAAAGAAGGTGCCTTTGTTTCTACCTTTCTCTATTATTTCTTTCGTTTGACACTTTTTATTTTGCAAATGTAGTATGATGTTTAGGAGAAGTATTTAAGTTTAGTTTTGACGGCATAGTATGTAATCTAATCCTATGAATGAATTAAATTAATCACTGATGCTATCAGTGTCGGTTCAATTAATGATTATATCCCATTATATATGGGAATATGAAACAAAACAATTGTAGAAATTCTAGAAGTAATTATGTGATGGTTGAGAATGAGAAGGAATCTATTGTTAAAATCAGTAACAAATGATTTAGTAAATTAGATTCTGATTAAATTTGGATTAAGCAGGATGATATAGGAAGTTGACGTCTATTGTCTGGTGATGACAAAGATTTAAAATGTCCTTTATTACTGGTTCGGGTGTTATTTCATGAATGGTATGTTGAATATTTTCAGACAAACGTATAAAATTTTAAGCAACAATATGGATTCGTCTTTTTAACACATGAATTACTTAATCAAATTCTGAAAGAAGACTAAATATGTATGAAAGAGAAGAGGCTAAAAATATGGTGCAGGAAGCGAAAACATTATTGCTATTTGAAATACTAAATATATCAACTTTAATTTTGGATAGATATTTGATAAGCGTAAGTAACTTTTATTAACTGCATATGTCGGAACAAATTTTGATTCAACAATCCATCTTCAGCTTAAATATGGGTCATCATATACATATCTCAACTGATTCTCACTATCTTCTCTATAAAACTCATATCCAACTCACAACACAAAATAGTTATATTATCCTATCCTGTAAATTATGGGTGCGGACATGGGACTTAGGGGATCGTATTGACGCAAACTTTCAAATTACGCAATCTAGACACATTATAAGCCAAAAACCTAGATTTTGTAACAAAATTGCTTAATTTTGAGGGTTATTGTCTTTATAATGCACCCACTAAATTTGAAGAATGGTATATTATCTTGACCCTAGAATTTGGAACAAAATATAGGATCAGATGTATAATGTCCTCAATTGCTTAAATTGAAAAATTATTGTCTAGATCATGAAACCCCTAAATTGGTTGTTCGGTTGTCCCTACACTACAATGTCACACCACCTAAATGATAAGGCTGAAAAAATAATTAAACCCAACATACAAGTTTTTTTACTCATACTCATTAAATCTATTTTCTACACCAAATTTTATTCCAACCCATTAACTGGATTTTATACACAAAATAATAATACATACTTATTTTCGTAGTTGTTATTTCGATATTATTATAATTAATTCATAAAAAACATAACTTAAATCAAATCTCCGACTTAAGGTCGGAGAAGATTCGTCGGCGACGGTGCCTTCTATTTTAACATCATTTCTTTTGTGATATTCAAGCAATCGATTGAGGAGAATATCTTGGCTCGGATATAAATTTGTTCCAACGAAATAGTAAAGTGACGAATTTTACGACACATTAATTAATGCCGTCTGTGGGAACGATATTAAATTAAGAGATGTGTTAGGTGTCGGAAAATCGTTGCGTACCCAGAACGCATGTGTTCCCAGAATTACATGCGGAATTAGAATTCATTTCAGCACACATAAATTAAATGGATCGGGGATACCTTTGATGTGTGTTATTGCTTGCGTTCGTCAACTTGAATCTCATATGAGCGACAAGCGTCCACCGATTTCTGCCTGTCGTTTTTCACGCCGACTTTCCCGATCGACGTGGATCCTACGCTCCTATGGATGGCTAGCACGTGCACAACTCTTAGTCTCCAAGAGATAGAACATGTCACTACGAATAGAAAAAAATCATCGTATACTGCTCAATTTTGTATTTGACGAAGGATTAGAAAGTTTTCAAAAAAATTTGGCTCCTCATGTTATTGAGCTGTGATTTTAGTGTTTTAGGATTTAGTGTTGTGTTTTCTTGTTAATACCCCGATACCTCTATTTATAGAGAAGGAAAAGTGAGGTTTAGGGTTGAGTGTGGGCTTAGGCACTTCCAAAGCCCAGTCCAAAGATAAAGCCTAGTCAATTTTTGTCCCACAATGAAATAACTCATTGGGTTATAAAATTTTTTTGTCCTGTAATTTAGGGATGTAGCATTGTAGGGACATCGAATTTAGAGATTGACATTATAGGGATAATGACTTTCAAACTAAGCAATAATGGATATTATACGTTGGTGTAACATCCCGTCCCATACCGGGTGTCACTATAGCATCCGTCCCTACCGAGACCAGTGGGGTTGGGCCCACCACACTCCGACTGATAGTCTGGCCCCACTGTACCACCATTTAACCTTCCAGCGTGCTTCGTCCTCGCTCACACGCACCCTGGGCAAACTTCCCAGAGGGTCACCCATCCTAAGATTGCTTCAAGTCAAGCACGCTTAACTTCGAAGTTCTTTCGGATGGACTCCCGAAAAGGTAGGTCGACCTTGGTGATATGAGTAGTACTATCAATTCTTTTATACGACACGCCCATACATTGTCAGTCTCAGGATCCCCTCTCATTCGGGTGTCGGATCGGTTCGTTCATGTACCCCTTCGCTTAGAAGCCTGCCAGGAGCCGCTCCTTGTCCGTGCATCTCTTTGCACCGGCGATCACTCCCCGCCCTCGTCGGCCCCGGGCGTCACATGCCCACCAGCTTCCGCCTGGTTCGTCCCCGAACCAGCACCGTACTGCGAGAGGTTGTGCTCTGATACCACCTGTAACATCCCGTCCCATACCGGGTGTCACTATAGCATCCGTCCCTACCGAGACCAGTGGGGTTGGGCCCACCACACTCCGACTGATAGTCTGGCCCCACTGTACCACCATTTAACCTTCCAGCGTGCTTCGTCCTCGCTCACACGCACCCTGGGCAAACTTCCCAGGGGGTCACCCATCCTAAGATTGCTTCAAGTCAAGCACGCTTAACTTCGAAGTTCTTTCGGATGGACTCCCGAAAAGGTAGGTCGACCTTGGTGATATGAGTAGTACTATCAATTCTTTTATACGACACGCCCATACATTGTCAGTCTCAGGATCCCCTCTCATTCGGGTGTCGGATCGGTTCGTTCATGTACCCCTTCGCTTAGAAGCCTGCCAGGAGCCGCTCCTTGTCCGTGCATCTCTTTGCACCGGCGATCACTCCCCGCCCTCGTCGGCCCCGGGCGTCACATGCCCACCAGCTTCCGCCTGGTTCGTCCCTGAACCAGCACCGTACTGCGAGAGGTTGTGCTCTGATACCACCTGTAACATCCCGTCCCATACCGGGTGTCACTATAGCATCCGTCCCTACCGAGACCAGTGGGGTTGGGCCCACCACACTCCGACTGATAGTCTGGCCCCACTGTACCACCATTTAACCTTCCAGCGTGCTTCGTCCTCGCTCACACGCACCCTGGGCAAACTTCCCAGGGGGTCACCCATCCTAAGATTGCTTCAAGTCAAGCACGCTTAACTTCGAAGTTCTTTCGGATGGACTCCCGAAAAGGTAGGTCGACCTTGGTGATATGAGTAGTACTATCAATTCTTTTATACGACACGCCCATACATTGTCAGTCTCAGGATCCCCTCTCATTCGGGTGTCGGATCGGTTCGTTCATGTACCCCTTCGCTTAGAAGCCTGCCAGGAGCCGCTCCTTGTCCGTGCATCTCTTTGCACCGGCGATCACTCCCCGCCCTCGTCGGCCCCGGGCGTCACAGTTGGACACCTTGATCTTTTTCCCAAATTATAAGGTTCGAGCGTATGTTTTAGCTGGCAAATTTAGCGGGTGCATTAGACGAATAATAACTTTCAAAATTAAACAATTTTTGGACAAATTTAAGGTTTTTCGATGGATAACAGTCCTAATTGCTTAAGTATGAAAGTTATTGTCCCTACAATGTCACCCCCTAAATTCAGCATGCCTATAATGTCAACCCTTAAATTACAGGACTAAAAATATAATAAACCTAATTCATTTGGGTACTTAGACAATCTCAAGTCCTCGATAATTAAATTATCCTTGTGGGCCTAATCTTATTAGGCCTTAAAACCCATCAAATCTTATTGGGCTTGACTTGGTTTAGACACATTTGTACGTTTAAACGGTGCAATGGGAATATCCTTTTTAAAACCTCGGTAAGTTTGGTAGTTAGTCATATAACTTTCAGTGTCCATTAAGTGAGAGTATGGTTATGTCAAACTCAACGAAAACCATTCAAGGTGAATCATCTTGCTCAACAAGGCCAATTACACCACATATTATAATCACACAGAAGTTTCTCTCATAGCAGTGTGATAATCACACCTGTAAAAAACTACTAAAACCTCACTCACACATATAACTACATCACGAAAACATCAAGAAAACAGCACAATCAACCAAAGAGAGTGGGAGAGAGACAGGGAGAATCTAAGAAACAGAGCTCTCTCTCCACTACTAAGCAAACAGAACCTGAGCATTCGAAGGAGTCAAGTCGAAGAGACTCCCCGGGGCATCCACCACGCGCCACTCAACCGAAAACCTCGACTTCACCCCACCCGCGGGGCCCACGCCTCCTAACATCGCAATCCGTCCGATCGCCACGTGGAGATTACGGCCCACGACGTAAATCTCCCGCCCCCAACAGCTCGCCCGAAACGGCTTGCATATCTCCCGAGGCAAGGCGGGCCCCTCCACCACGTCCCAAGAATCGCTCCCCTCGTCGTAGACCTTCACCTTCGTCCTCTCGTGCTCTGTGACCACAAACAGGTGCCCGTAAACCACCACGCTCGAGCCCGTCCAACCCTCCCTGAGGCCCGAGGACATACACTCCCACTTATCGGCCCTCGGGTCGTAAACCTGACCCCTCGGGACGACGTAGAAGGGCCAAACCCATCCCTCGGTCACCAAGAGCTTGCCGTTCAGGACGGCAGCGTCGTAAGAAGCCATGTGGGTCCCCATGCTGGAAATCGGGCGCCACGTCCCCTTTTGGGGGTCCAAAACCTCGGCTGAGTCGAGCTCGTACAGGTCCTTCGTGTTCCCGCCAGCCACGTAGATCATCCCGTCGATCGCTGCGCTGGCGAAGAAGGATCTCGCCGTGATCATCTTCTTCATTGCGGTCCATCGATTCTTGGAAACCTCGTACTTCAGCACTAGGTTTAGCGGGCAGTCGACGTCCGAGACTACTCCCCCGCAAACGTACAGGGCTCCTTCGTCTGGCATCGATACGCACCGGAACCCTTGCGGGCAGACCTTCTCCTTGCACGGCATGGGCGGGATCGTGTGCCAGGCGAGCTGAGTTAGGTCTAGGACTCGCCATTCGATCTTGCCCGTGCACTTGTGGTAGGCGAAGACGAACAGCCAAGGGTCGTGGAAGCTGAGCTCTTTCCTGAGGGAGAAGAAGTGCTCTTTGCTGCCGAATATGGAGTACCATCTCTTGGACACCGATTTGCAGCTTGTGTGTTGGTTGACGGGCACTCTTAGGAGGCACTGCAGGGCGACGTCGTCGGGCAGTCCTGGGATTAGGGGCTCGCATTCGATGGATGAGTCGGGTTGTAGTGATGGAGTGTGAAGTAAGGAAGATTGGAGTGGGGCGGCGAGCTTGAATTTTGGGGAGAGGGTCATCTGCGAATCGCCGAGCTTGTGTACTGGGGATTGGTGAGACGAGACTCGAACTCTTTGCATGGTTGCAATGGAGTGAGACCTTGTGTTGATCGATCGAAGCCTTCGTTCTCTGTATGTCTCAGATGAAATAAGTGATTTGAAGGTATGCTATGCTAACACCTGTTGAACAAGTAAAAATGATCTCACCGGAAACTTTCTTCTTCTTCTTCTTCGACAAAGATTCGAGGAGCTTAGGAGAGAACCTTACGATTTGATCAAGGAATCGGAAAACGCCCAATCGAAGAATAATTTGAGGAACAAACTGTGAAGCACTTTTTTTCCTTCTCTCTCCTTGAAAAACAGATGTAATATCTAATCTTCAGCTAAGGTTTTGAGTTAGAAACTCTAAAGCATCCAAAGTTGCAGAACCTTCTTCGGTTACAGCTGAAAATCCACAAAAAGGTTGGAACAGCTTTAATCTTTTCAAGTAACATGAAAATCCTCAAATTTAGCAAAGAATCTGCCAACCCCAGCTCAGGGAATCGCGGAAACTTCACTAAATAATCGAAAACAGTACTGCGAATTTCCAGAGAAAAAGGAAACGCCGAGACTAAAGGGGCTAACACGCACGAAACTAGAAAGTCTGCAAAAAAGGCTAAAAAAAAGGTACCTCTTTTTCAGCAGGGGGGGACGCAGAAAACGCCAAATACGAAAAATAAAAGCACAAAAGAGAGCCAAAAAAATCGATTAACTCACGAATTGTATTTGAGAAACGAAAAGACGGATGAACGGCTTGACTTGAGCAAGAGCTATCACATATTCGGAGGGATTGATTGCCGAAGAGGGGTCTCTTTTGGTAATTTGCATCAGTGCCAAAAAGGGATGAATTGATTCTGTGGTGTGGAGCTTTCTTGAGTGTAATTGAAGGAAAGATATTCCTTTCTTTCTTTTTCTTTTTTTTTTTTCTCTAATTTGTCAAAGAAGATCAATGGTCCCAAAGCAAAGCAAGCCTTGTTTTTGTGCTGTGCTGTGTGCTTTACTGCTCAGATATGTGGCAAGCAAGCAATTCTATTGTATATGAGTGTTCATATGAGAACGAACGGTGGGTCTGACGCGGCACGTAAGCGCGTGAGGTGACATAATTATTTACCATTACACTTATTACCGTAATTAAGTTGTTTCTGTGAAAAATTTGTTCGGACTCGTGCTATAAATGAACGATCAATATTACTTTTTGCACAATGAGATCTTTCAATTTCTTTTCCAAATGCACAAATGAGATGAGAGGAGTGAATTTTGAAGTTGTGCGTACTTCGAAAGGATATGTTATACAAGATTTCATCATCTATTATTGCACTTTTTGTGATGCTTATCTTATCCTAATACTAATATATTAATATAAACTATTGATATTTTTATATCATTAATAATAAAAATAAATTTTAAACTAAACATAAATTGTCATAAACTAAAAGATTAAGTATCAAATTTTAAAAATAAATCTTTATTTGACAGTGATAACATAGATTTACACCCATCTCACACCGGCTATACTATCTTAAGCATCAGAACTTAACTGTCCACTTAGTCTGTCAAGTGAGTCTTATTAAAAAAGATATTCCCTCTATTCTAAAAAAAAGTCGTTCCACATATCTTTTTTTGTTCTAAAAGGAAGTCGTTAGGGTATTTCCAAAAAATATATATGTGTAAATTTCTTTTAGACAGAGGGAGTATTTAAAATAAAAAAAAACAACTAGCTACTCTTTTTTCTATTTTTAGTTAATTATTACTTACTATTTTTCTTAATTATAATTATACTTTTCCTTTTTAAACTATAATGTGATATTACAGAATAATAAATCAATTTTCCTAATTATAACATGATATTATAGCACCCGAACAAGAATACTAGTTAATATAATATAATAGATAATCATATGCTTGTTTTGTAACGAGGCCTAGGTGTAATATGGGCCGTAAATGGGTGGACTGATAGAGCCCATAAAGATTTACCAAAATGTAATTGATTGAGATGTACAAATCCAAATTCGCTTATAATTATAAATTAATATTGGTTTTTCTACTTAAATTTCAGGGTTAAATTGAATTCAGGGCCCTTTGAAGTTTTAAACTAGGTTTCAGACAGTCGGAAAAAACTAATGTTTAAATGACCCAAGTTCTGTAAAATTTTGAGATAAGGACACCAACTTAAAAAAGTGTTATAAGGTGTATGTGAACTGGTATCAGATGATCGTTTGTGCTATTTCAGAACAATGAAGTGGTACTGCAGAAATCAGGTCCTTAAAACTAATTTTTTTCATGACAGGGCTTGAATCTTAAGTTGAATTTACGTCGGGGCCTGAAATGAAAATTTCCCTAAATTTTAATGATACCAACGAGTCCAGTTATTTCAGTAGCAGCCACGGACTCGCTTATATATTTATAATATTGATCGATCAAATCTTATTTTTTATGTAATCATCTTCTCAATAAGCGAATTATACCCAAATTCTGTAATAACGAATTATATATATACATATGAACGAAGTTTGAGGCCAGGAAATGTCTCTACAGGTATATTATACGTCAACATTTTATTTCAAAAAACAAGTTATACGAACAGTGCAAGTACATGAATGCAAGATTTTAATTGAGGGCCCTTTGACAATTATTTCCTTTAGTTTCCGCCACATGTTTATATCGTTAGTTCAGCCTAAAAATATGGTTTTTTGCCACATGGAGTTTTAGATCTTATTAATTTAATATTATGGTTGAGTTCTTTGATTTCGTGTCAACTTCTTGTCGATTCGTGCAATAACAAACTATCCTCACGGATTTTATAGTTGCATGGGGAATATCTCTATCATAGACATGTCTACCATTCGCAACATGCAGGGCGGAGCTAAAAAATTATTTGAGGGTGGGCACAAAACATATAATTAATCTAGAAATAGTAATATAATATATAGCAAAATAACCTTAGAAATTACGGTTTTTTGTTTAACAAGGCTTCATATTTATAAGAAAATCATTGTATGATAAAAAAAAGGAAAAAAAAAAAAAAAAACCGCCACCGCCTTCCTCCGCCCCAGTCCGCCTCCGGCCGCCAACCGCCGTCGAGCCGCCTCCGCTAGCCGCGCCCACCTCCGCCAGTCCGCCAGCAGCACACACCTCCGCCGTCGCCAAGTGTTTCAGTCCCTCTTTATGGGGGTTTTGTCTGAGTCCCTCTTCTTGGGGGGTTTTGTCGCCAAAACATTAGTAAATTTTGGGTGGAAAATTTGACAAATTTGATTTCTAAGTAGATCTGAATTAATAGCCATGTTTTTATGGAGTTTTAGTTCATATAGTGCTTGGTTTATCGTTCTGATTTTCTTATCCTTGATTTTCTTTATTTTGGTGTGTTGGGTTCTTTGTTTAGTCTTGGAAGAATTTTCGTTCCATTTTGGATTGATCTTCTTGCCGAGTTTTCTCTCCTTTATGGAGCTTTTCTCCTCCTTTGGAGGCGTTTTCCCTTCTGGATGTATGTTGTAGCCAGAGGGGCTCTTTCGGCTGTTTAGCCGTTGTACTTTGTTGTGGAATGAAAGCTAGTTATCATGGAAAAAAAAAAAGATAAGATCATTATCAACATTAAGAAATATTTCATATTTATTAAACGCTTCAATACTGACATTTGTAGCTTAAATTTTGTAATAAATTTTCAGTGTTGTTATATTATAGATGAAAAAATATTCAAATAATGGATAAAACTTTGTTACTTTGTTTTTCGGACTAGTTTGATACTATTATTCTTGAGGTCTAATAATGCCTGATAGAGAGATATATTATAGGTGAGTTGATTCCAAAAAGAAAAGGTTGATCCGAAAAGCTTCCCTCCATTAAGAGAATTACTACAATTTATAAATAAATAAGAGAATTGTCTATGAAATGAAAGTTCATGTAAATATCATTACCCTAAATAGTTGACTTGAAGTTATATAAATATATTAATAGAATTCCCATTTCTTTTAGGTGGGTTCTCACTCTCACTCACGAGATATATATCAACATAAATTCAATATTTTAATCAGCATACATAGCAACATGTGAACATTTTTTTTCAGGGTAGGCAAGTGCCTACCCTGGGCATGTACTGGCTCCGCCCTTAACATGTGGGTTTTTCCTTGATATGTGAGAACATTCATTCACTATGTAATAGCTTGACAAATGACCACTTATTTTTTAAATCGTATACTTAAAAAACAATAATCACTATTATCAAATGTAAGATGCCCAAACCCAATACATTGGAAAAAAAAGCTGAGCTACTAATGATTGAGCTAAAAAAAAACGCTCGAAGTTTGGGGATTTGCTTAAGTTTATTTCTTGACGGGGAAAGTTTAGAGGTTTATCTATGGTGATGGAAAGTGTGGCGGGGAACCATTTTTTCTTGCCGAGAGATTATGGGATGAGTTGTAATGAGATTATGTTGAAGATGATGGTTGTGTTCTAACTTTTATTCACGATGAAGAGACTTTGAAATTTGAGCTTTTGATTGTTAACGCCATGAATATGGAAATTTGGAAAATCAAGAATTAATCATTTGATTTGGATGATGGAATCGCATTTTATTTATATTTTTTTTAGATTATTGGATATTGGAGAGCCATAGTTTTATTAGATTCGAGGAACCAATAAATTATACGTGCGATGATACACGCATGCGATAATGTCATTTATCATTTTGTGTAGACTCGGAACTTCTCTTATAAGATGAAAGTAAACTGAGAAGTTTGAAAGATTGTGACCCACCCATATAGCTGCCCGTATCATAGCAGTTGCTTAGGTTTACGTTGATCTAATATAAATGGGGATTTTTAAATTTAATACGAAATTATTAAATCAAATTCCCAGTTGAATCTTTAAAGAATAATTATTATTATTATTATTATTATTATTATTATTATTATTATTATTATTTTGGCATTGCTAGATGTTGCCAAGAGTGGCGGATAATCTTTATGTGTGTTAAGGGTGACCTTGATAAGATATTCATCTTTGACTATTCAAGGATGATGATACACGTGAGAAAAGGAGAATTCTTTTCTCCACATGTTATTCAGCGCCAAAGTAATGAGTCCAAAGAGGTGGGCTACCAAATAAAGTGTTACTGCTTTATTTTCTTCTTGTTTTCACATGGAACTGTTGAATATCACGTATGTGGGGAAGAAGTCCAGAAACTTACAAAGAAAATAAATGGGTTTATGGGTTTATAAGCTTGATGAGTCACTCCTCTTAAACACCAATTAGTTTTAGAAAGGAATCATCAAGCTTATACCGGGACCCCTCCTCATGTGTGGCGTGTGTGCGTGGGCCTCGATGACGGATAAATTACCGGAGGCCCGGCTCGAATTTCTACAGGAACAGCGTGCGAAGACATTTGCCTATAAATAGGCTTAATCCCAAGCAGTAGAAAATGCACCACGCAGCAAGATCTTCCCTCTCGTTTCAGATCATTCTCTTTGTAGCTTACTCCTAGTTGTGTAGCTCTTTTGGATAATGTCAGTGTACATGTTTGTAATATCTCCACATAATAAAGATATTCTACCCTCCAGTCCGTGGACGTAGGTCATTCTGACCGAACCACGTATTCTTGTGTTCACTGTCCAAATTTATTTTTCGTCTCATTTGTTTTTATCGTCATTTCACGGACAGTTAAGTTATCGGGGATTTCCGCATATCATAACAATGTGGATGTGATCATTTATTTAATTTCTTTAGTTTTTTCTAAAACCTGTTTAATAGATAAGAATTTCCAAACTAATATTAATAGGACTTGATTATAGAACAAAGAATAGGCTTTTTTTTTTTGTGGCCTTGAATAATTGGGAAAGGGGCACTACTCCCCACCTCAGAAATTTTCAATATTAGTTAGGAGATTATGACGAGGTATACAAGATTAGGAGAGACTGATTACAAGTCGTAAGAGAAGGTTATGTAGGAATGCCGAAAAGCTTAACTTTTGAAAAAGATGAATGTTTTTATTAAATAAAGGAGAAAATATTTTGTTTTATATCTCCGTTGAGAAATTGGAGTCTTCGACACGTCTTCGACTAAAATAATCGAATCCTAATCAGTATTTATTAATTGAAATTGCATGCTATCATCATCGATGGAGATCTAGATATGTTATAGTTTCGAATTTTAAATCACTTTCTGGATGATAGCGCTGTCAAAGTTGTTTTTTGCACGTGATTATAGTATACAATCTCGAAGATTGATCCACGTACAGTTCTCCCAAATAAAGAACTAGTATTTAAATTATAATTTCGATTTCACATTTACCCCTTTGAATTTGGTAGTAACGTGAGACTCTACACACATGTCAGCATATTAGTAAGCATACATATATTAAGCATACATATAATTCGGTATATATATACCTATGTTATATAGACATAACGTATATTAATAAACATACGTAAATGTAACATGACGAAACAAATTAGCAATTACTAAGTGATCTGAACTATACCGTATCTTCCAGAAACTCAAATATAATAACATACATTAATCTCTACACAACTAAAACAGACCCAAAAAATAAAAATACACGTGGATGAACCATTGTGATGTATGCGTGTGTCTCATGGATTACGTATTAAGACACGTAACGCTACTATAGTAAGAAAGTTTTATTACATGTTTTTTTTAAGGCTTGGCACCGATGGTAAATAAAACCTTTTTCTTATTTTCTTTTGTTACAATATACATAACATAACCAAATTGTATATAGATTTGTTAATTTATTTTTAGACCTGTTAACCCCACTATTTCTTGTTCTTGGCCTTGCCCGCCCGCATCCAGCAACACTACGACTCTGAGCGAGGGTAAACAGGTAATTTACAATTGAATAGTTTATCGATTTTAATATGGGCCTACGGCTCAAACGTAACAAAACGTTACTAGTAGTCCATATTTGATAACGAGTTTATAATTAAAAAAGGTTTACCTATACTCTTATATAAAGAGCTAGGGATCTAAATCTTATATAAAGAGTTAGGGGATCTAAAAACAGTCAATTGGTCTGTCAAGTATTCTTATCATTCCGGACATCACACACATAAATACCTAATTGAATAAATTTTTTACACATATATACTCATGTCAGAAAATTTTACAGATAGTTACCCGATTTAATTTTTACCAATTTCTTCAGGCGTACCTTGTTTTAAATAAGACGTATCTAAATGTGCTAATACGACATACCATTTTTTATTATATAGGGTACCCAAATGAGTTGATATAGGGTACCCGAATGTGTTGAATAGCGTGCCTGCGGCGAATCGGGTACTTATCTGCAAAAAATTTATTCTGTTAGGTACCCAACATATAAAAAAATCTGACATGGTACTAAATTACAAGTTTTTTTACAGAGTGGGTATTTATGTGTAAAGACCCCTTATCATTTTATCTTTAATAATTTAGTTTATTACAAATTAATCTACTTCAAATTATTATTTTTTAAAACACTTAATTTACAATATAAAATATTCAAAATATCAAATATATTTGCATATACATTGGACGTGCAAACACATCAATAATTAATTAAAGGTCTGTTATTCACTACCCACCTAGAAAACAACTCAATATTGTTAGATTTTCAACATGTCAAAATTTTGAATTTTTAATGACATCGAAATACTAGAGGTGGAGTAGCACTTACTTTAATTAAGAGAGGCAGGCATATAATTCACATACGCCGTTTCTTTGTGGGCAGCTTCTAAATTGAAAATAAAAATTGATATAGTGTGCAAATTATATACAGCTACCTAATAAAAAAAATAATAGAATGCACCGGCGAGTAATAAGACAAAGGCAACTTACTGTGGGTATGTCCAAAACTGTTACATTTATCTTTATCATGTGCACGACTTGTCTGTATATATATATATATATATATATATATATGTCGGCTGTTGTAACGTATTGTTCTCATTCATTTAAGCTAATAATCATGTGCAAATGGACAATTATAAAAAATATAAGAAATATGAATGTCGGCTGAAAACACGCATATGCTTTAAAATAATAAAATAAAAGCTGGCTGACTTTGAAATGGAAATGAAGAAACTCATTTCCCACGTTGCGAAATATTCTCTCTCTCTCTCAAACTGTTCTCTCATACAGCTGCCATGCGCTTCCTTCAAGTATTTGATTATTATATCAACAAAAAAACTCGTGCTTTTCTAACATCAGTCGACGAATTAAGTATATATAGAGTTATATCATAATCATCTATCATGCATTGGCTTTCTTTTCTTCTCTACATACAACCTTAAAATCTTAAAAGATAAATCATCACAGCTTACTGAGGATAAGATTTTATCATCAGATTATTCCCTTGCAAAAGGTTGAGAGAAGTAATAATGAGAACACCGAACTGCGATTTGGAGCTTCGATTAGCAACGACGATTCCTTCCATCGATTCATCTTTCGATTCCCACGATCAATCCATGTAAGGGTTTTCTTCATTTGTCTCGTCCTTATTAGTTATTACAGTGATTTGGTTAAAAAGGTGATGAATGAATTAACTAACCTTAGCCTTTGTTTCTCGTTATGGTGTGAAGGCATGCAATGGATGATCATTACGATGGTGTAATAATAAGTACTGTGAATCTTGGCGAAGAGAAACAACAGAAGCTCGGAGTTTTCTGCAACGGAAGAATGGAGGAGGCCTCTTGTGATGAAAAGGCCACTGAATTACAGGTTAGTCTCCTCTTTAACTACACCTTTAAGAATGTAATAGTTTAAGGGCTTTGCTTAAAATAGGGAGGAAGTTAGTAATAATAAACTGATAAATGATGATGGTGTTATTTCGACAGGCTCGAGCCATTATATCGCTGGCGAGCAGTCTTTCGATGAAGAAATCATTGCAGAGGTTTCTTGAGAAGAGAAAGGGTAGGACGAGGGCTCAAGCAAAGGCTTCTTCGCCTTATTACATTGTTTCGAGAAAGAAAAAGCCTTCATATTGATTGACAATTAGTTATGTCGATTCCCTTTTCTTTTCATATGATTGATGGCGAGTAATAGTTTGTAATTTTCTTTATATATTTAATGGCCTAGTTTTTTTTTTTTTTGTTTTCTAACAGTTTTTCTTGCATTGTGAATTTGTGATAGAGATGTGATGTTTGCATTGCATGTGACAAAAAGTTATCTCATGTGTTCTGTGACCAAGAAAAGAAGCAGGAAATATAGTGTTTGTTGAAATGGAACATATAAAGTAAACCGTGAAAAAGTTTGGACAGGAAAATTAGATTGAGAAACACACTTTATTTATTTCTGATTTTAAGTTGGAATAGATGCAGCAGGAGAAATGTAATTTGAACGAAAGTAATTGTTTATGATATTCTTGATCTTCATAGTCTTCTACCTGCTCAAATATCGTTTCAAATTGCTGGTTTCACTGAAACCATGTCTGAACAAAATCATTTTGACTACGAATTGTATTTTTATGCCTTATTTGAGCAATGTCAATTGTCACGTTCCAAAGCAATAATAGGACAAAAAAAGCATCTCTTTATCCTTTTCTTTTTCAAATGGCTGTTAAAGAAATCTCTTTGATATGACTAGAGACACAGCCTTAACACGAATCAATGCCATTGAACAATCCAAAACAAGAGGACAAAACTAATTTTATACCTAATAGGAAAAAAAAAACATCTTACATACATGGACTAACAGCACTTGCACATATGTTACTCTGCCTTCAATGAATTTCTATTCTTTCATTCCCAAGGAAACAGAACACAAACGATAAATCATTACACCCCAAAAGCAAACTCAAACATCAACAAGAAGGACATGGCGAAAGGAGCTATTGTCATGAGCTGATTGTGATCACAACAAGCATTTGACGAAGATGAGTTCATGTTACCGTTGTACAGAGCTTTACTACTATCTGGGCTTCTAATAGTCTTGTTCTTATAACCTGGAAATAACGAATAACCTGGCGATGAAGAACAAGAATTATTCCTCAAGAATCTCGAATTTTGTCCGTCTTCCATGGCGACTTGTGCCGCGCAAAGCCCACTGTTTCCTCTTACATCGAGCCTCGGCCCAAGCCTGTCTATGAACTCCTGCGAAAACATCAAATCTCCGCCGAACTGATTTCTACTCAAGTTCAAAGTGTCGAGGTTCGTCAGCGTTCCGAGTTCTCGAGGAACGCTGCCATTGAGTTCGTTGCTCTGTAGGAACAAAGCTTTCAGCTTTTTCAGATTCGAAAACGAGGCTGTAGTAATAGGTCCTCTCAGCCCACATTCAGAAAAGCTTATCACAGTGAGTTGTGCTGATGGTCCTAATAGAGAAGAAGGAAAGCTCTCATTCAATGGATTTTGATCCATGATCAGATACTGTAGCTGCTTCAGGGCAGATAAGCTTCCCGGGAATGGACCTGTCAAGTTATTACAGCTCATATCTAACAGCACTAACCTCCTCAGATTCCCCAAATTCTGAGGCAGACAACCTCGGAGTTCGTTGTAACTGAGGTCAACCTTTTCAAGAAACTGCAGCTCAGCTATGGCGCTGGGCACCGTTTCTTGGAGATGGTTGTAGCTCATGTCGAGGACGGCGAGCTTCTCCAAGCTTCCGATTTCTTCTGGGATGGAACCAGTGAGCATGTTATGGCTAAGGTCGAGCTCCTTCAAGTTCACGAGCCTGGCGAAGATCTCCCTTGGGACGGCGCCGCTCAGATTGTTCTGAGGAAGACGAAGAGTTTCGAGAGCTGTGAGTTCGGACAAGCTCGGCGGAATCTCGCCGGAGAGGCTAGGGTTCGACTCGAGGGTCAAGTGTTGGAGGTAAGAAAGCGTCGACGACGGCGGTCGTCCGAAAGCGGCCGTGCTCAGAGCCGCCGGCGAAACCGTGAAGCAGCTCGTGAGAGAGAGGGACTTGAGGTAAGGCAGGCGGAGAATGGAGTCCGAGATCTTGGCATCGGCTTTGCACGGCGGCGGGGCTACGACGTCGGGGCCGAGACGAATCTTGGTGACGTGGAACGTCGACGCTTCTTGGTCGAGCTCGCACTCCACCCCCGGCCACGGCGTGGCGGTGCACGGCGAGGGGTACGTCTGAGCCCAGCTCGGATCTTCTAGAAGCGAGCCCATCACCTCGAAGAGCCCCAACAGTTCGTCCTCGACCATATCGCCGCCGCTGCTGTCGACGTCAGCGCTAACACCTTCCGCGTTGACCCGCCCATGAAGAAGAAGAAGAAGACCTAATACGAGGATGAGAAGTAGACACACAACAGCAGCCATTGATTCTTCTGAAAGCTTATAACACACTCTGTAATTACTACCTACAACTAGAGAAGGACCATAGTACGATGGTAATTAACACACAGGCATGTATGTTGTGTTTGTGTATGAAGATCATATATATATATATATATATATAATGTATGAGTTCTCATGGCTTTTTTGTGTCAGCTAAGCGTTTGCCATATGAGGGAGATTTGAGCGTAGGGGTCGCATGCCAAATGTTTGTAGGAGGGCAGGGATGCTTTTTGCTTATGAGGGAACAATGTTTTGATATGTCATGAGGAAAATGGTCAGAACGAAGATATTGAATAAATAAACAGATATGCGTTTATATAACTAATAATGTATATGCAACTATATGTGAGTGATGTTCGATCGAATATTTGTTTGTTGGTATGTGATGGGACATGGCTCTTGTCGCCTCAGTGGTCATGAAAATGACATGCCTATTGGGGACCAAACTTCTTTACTGACAACCATCGCCAAATTTGAAGTATTTCATGTTTATCTTTAAAATTTCGATATAACATATTTTGTTTTGTTATGTACTAGGACGTTCTTCACGACATGTTATTGCTTTCTTTAGGTGTATAAACAAAGTCATGTATGTACTTCTTTTCTCACGGAAAAACAAAGCATATGTACTTCCCAAAAGGCTTGGATTGGAAACGTAATCTATTGGTTCGTTGGTTTTACTGGGCCAAACTTTATGGTTGAGTCCAGCCCAATTATTTTCTAGGATTTTCGATCGTATTATTATGCTGCTGCTGGAAACAAAAGTGTAAAATAATTTAATCTTCCCATTACAAACAGGACAGGAAATTAACGAAGGAAGATTAAGGTTGGATTGAAATACAATAGAGGATACGGCCAGGCGCTGAGCTTCTTCTTCATCGTTGCCGCACATCAACTAGGTCGCGACGTTGACCTATAGGATTGCCTGGGTATGAAATCATTGGATTTTCCTCTTGTAAACAAATTATGCATTAATTTCCGTTATTTGCCGTTGCTTTTTATCGTTTTGACGTCGAATCGTCTCCTCTTGTTAGTTATCAGTTTATTGGCTATGTCTTTGGCCTGAAACGAACCCCATGGTTGATTTTACAGGGTTTATTTGGTGGGTTGGCTCAATATTGTTGTTTTTTGACCATATTGTTTTTTCCCTCTTTTGTTATCTTGAATTTCTTTTCTTCTTTGAAGTTTACCACTCTATTAGGAGATATCTTTAGCTGCGGTTTCTGGCAATTTCCTAGGTTAAACAATGCGACAGAGTGGGAAACGTTTTCGCTCCAATCGGGACGAATCAGACAAGAGAAACCCGAAGAGGAGGACAGAAAGGGACAGGGACAGAGAGGAAACAGGAAAGAATGAGACTATAGTGTACAGAATCCTCTGCCCGGACACTGTTATTGGAAGTGTAATAGGTAAGAACGGGAAAGTAATCAACTCGATCCGTGACGATTCGAGGGCGAAAGTCAAGGTTATGGACCCTTTTCTAGGCGCTAAAGACAGAGTCATCGCAGTGTATTGTCACGTAAGGGAGAAACAGGATATCAAACCTGGCGATGAGTTCGATGCTGCTGAACCCTATTGCCCTGCCCAAGATGCACTCCTTAAGGTTCATGATGCAATTGCAAATGCTGTCTCTGTTCATGGGGAAGATTCAGACCGTAGGAAGAAAGACAAAGGGAACGGGGAATGTCAGCTTCTTGTCCCGTCAAGCCAGGCAGCTAACCTAATTGGAAAGTCTGGCGCAACCGTAAAGAATCTGAGGAACAGAACGAGGGCAAATATTAAAGTTATATCTAAGGATCATAGCAATCTCATTCATTCGTGTGCGCTGGAGTTTGACAATTTCGTTGTGGTAAGTTGAGTTACACCCTTCTGCAAAATAAACAATGATATAACAGTTATCCTAAGAATGCACGGCTAAAACTCTCTGCAGATATCAGGTGATGCTGAGTCAGTTAAGAGAGCGATATTTGCAGTTTCTACAATTATGTACAAGTTTAGCCCCAAGGAAAGCATTCCTTTAGACTCCTCTGTGCCAGAAGAAACCAGAAGCATCATTATCCCAACAGATCTGCCTCTGTATACAGTCAATGGCCTCTATGATCCTGTAAATTCTGCTCGGTCATCATTGGGCCATCATCACATTCTTGGCCATACACGTGCACTAGATGTGCGAGGTTCCACTGTGTATCCATCTGCTGTCCCGATGGTGTCTGGTTATGGAAGTGAACGAGCTAAGGAGTTGATTGTAAGAGTTATTTGCCCTTCTAACAAAATCGGTCATGTTATTGGCAAAGGTGGGATTTCCATAAAGCGTATTAGACAAGAAAGTGGTGCTCGTATTGAAGTTGATGACGCCAAGGCCACCCGTGAGGAGCCTGAGCGTCTCATCACTGTGATATCCACCGAGGTTCTGTTTTCTATGTTTGTATATTCCATCAGCATGCCTCTGATCGATTCCTTTTCTAGTTCAGACCACCACTATTTTGTACTCAGATACTACTACTATTGATTCATATGCATGTATTAGGCTTGTTATCTGAGTCATGCTGCAGATTTATCTCTTCCAATTACGTGTTTTTGGTTTTGCAGTCGTCTGACGATCATAAATCCATGGCTGTTGAGGCTGTTCTTCTCTTACAGTACAAGATAAACGATGATGATAATGACGATGTTGTGACTCAGCGACTCCTGGTGCCTTCTAAAGTCATTGGTTGCATCATTGGGAAAAGCGGTTCTATCATCAGTGAGATACGGAAAAGAACCAGAGCAAACATACGAATTTCCAAAGCTGGCAAGCTTAGTTGTGCTGATTACGACGATGAAGTTATTGAGGTGTCTATGGAACTTGGTTATGCTGCTATAATAAAATGTTGAATTCTTCATCTAAAATTTTCTCTACATCTTCAGATTTCTGGACAAGTTGGTCGCGTGAGAGATGCACTCATTGAAATTGTCTTGAGGCTCCGAGAAGATGTTTTAAAAGATAGGGAAGAAGGCCACATTTCGTCTTCTGCTGCTGATAAATCATATTCTGGTGATTTGTCCCATCTAGCGCCATCTTTTTCGCGCAGTAGTACTCGAGCTGCATTGGCTTATGAGCCAAGAGCTGATGCTGGCTATGGATATGGTTCACAACCTGTATGCTTATGTTTAGAAATTTCTAGCGATTTCTATCTGCTCAATTCGTTAATTGTGTTCTAACCTTTTGTCTCCCTTCTGGTAAAAGATTGATGATGATGGCTACGACTCGTTGCCTCAGCACACGCTGCCACTTTATGCAGGGTTTGTATCCTTTTTCATGACTTATAATCTTGAAGAACAACCTCATATTACATGCGTGATTTCATTGCCTTTATATTCAGGTTAACTCCACCTTCTACTATGGAAATGGTTATCCCTGCGCATGCTGTCGGTAAAGTTATGGGAATAAGTGGCACAAATATTGATAACATTCGTAAGGTGATGTTCTAATTTGAAAAACATTCTCGCCTTCTCTTTTTGATTTCTGATCATACCGTTTCATTGGATAAAAAAAGCTTAGATAGCAACTAGTTCATTTTTTGGTTACACTGCCTTTTTCCTTAATTTCATCGATAGCTCTCAACGCTGGACTATAGTCATACTCATTACTCACATACCGGCATGCATTCTATCTTTCTCAGATATCTGGAGCTGCCGTTAACATTTTAGATTCCAAGTCTTCCCATGGTGATCGAGTGGCTCTTATATCTGGCACTAGTGAGCAGAAGCGTTCTGCTGAAAATTTGATCCGAGCATTTATTATGTCCACTTAAGCCCTGAAGCTAATTCACCCTCCTATTGGGTCAAGTTAAGCCCAGCTCCATGTGTTAGTTACTTCTTTACCTTGTTGATCTCTCTTGGACTCAATCTTTAGCTCGCTCTGCCACCTCTTCGATCTAGGAGTTTTCTTAAAGCCTAATAATGCTTGTTGTTCTTGTCGGTGTGTTGTTTTGTTGAGATGGATACATCTACTCGAGCGTTGCTGGCAGTTTCTCGCCTTTTTGTCTGATTCCCATCTGCTGCATTCTTATTACCAGATATTTAACTTATCATTTCAAATGACATTATTATTCTGGACGTGACCGCACCTAAGATTTTGTTCCTCGTCTATCCATTTGCCTAAAAAATCTATTCATGAGGTGCTGTTCTTCTAATGGCAACAGATTGATTTCTTCTGCTGATCTGCAAATGTTATTGGTAGTTTCTTGCTCCCCTTTTAGGGTAGTAAAACTCTTCTTACTCAAGTGACTTGATACTTGTGAGATATCCATTGCTACACATTCTGCATTTTGGCATTTGCGACTGATAACAACAGATCGTAGTTCTTTTATATCTTTCCCCGAAGCTGATTTGTTCTTGTTTTGATAACTTTGGATCTGCTACTTGATTGAATTGGGTTGTCTTTATTCTTGGATCCTGTTCGTTAAAAATATGCTAGTGAAGTCTTCAAAGCTGGATAAAGGCAGCAAATATGCTTAACCCCAATATGTTATCTTCAGGGCTAAAGTTCATTCTTGTTCTTACAAGATTCAGATCAACCCGTTTACCCTGTCATTACATGGTCGGTTTCTATAACCAGTTTGCTAGTAACTCTGCTTAATTCAAAGGAAGTCCCATTCTCTTGTGACCAAGAAATCAGATTTTCTTTTGTCAATCCTATGTTTGTACAATGAAAGAACTTCGAGCAGGATTTCCACCATCCCGAGAGAGTTTGACTAGATTGTTCTTATATCCTTTCGGCTTTGCATCAGTTGGTTTCGTGCAGATTGGATTGGTGCATAATATGCTCCTCTGTTTTGGTCTTCGAACTTACTTATATTGTCTTTTTTCTGCCACGTTTGCCCATGTTTCTTTGTTATCATCGTCATCATCATCTTCAGTTTCTCTTGTGGATGATCACTTGTTTGCCCGTCGATTTTGTTTCTTTAGTCTTGCGCAATTTTTCCCAGATTAGCTCTTTCTTTAAAATAAACTCTGCCTCTCTTAAATCGTTATAGTCTGTCTTACATCGTCTTTATCTCGATTGCCTGAGTTTGATGAAGAGAACTATTTTGCAGCTACTGTGATAAATCTATTTTCCCCATCTCTAACTGGCTTTTAGGCTTGACCTCTGACTTAATTTGCTCTCAACACCATAGGTCGATTCTTTTTTACCCTTATTCTATGTAGGAGAAATATGCTCTTTTAACATTGGAAGGGATTATCGTTTTGGCTGTAATATTAGGACATGAAAAGCAAATAGAAACTACTGAGAATTTGAGCTCATAAAGAGGTTAATTGATTCTCCCTGTATGTCTTTCTATGCATTCATTGATTTATTCTGCTGAGGCTTTATGTAGTGTATATCTTTTGTGTTCATGTGAAAATGCGTTGGGACACCGAGCAATCTATCTTGTATTATTTGAAATTTAATTACACATCGTCTTATAAATCGGAAAAAAATTGGATACTTTTGTGATTATAGACAGACACAAAGGTACTCAAAGGTTTAAGTCTGATTTGGGCATTTAGGGAAAAAACAAAAAAAGCGAACCTTAATAAAGGTATGGGGTGGCCATGGGCGATTGGGCTTTAGTATTAGACATAACATATCAACACCAAATCTTCGTTCCAAATATTAGCCCTTTCAAGATAACATCTATTATTTGTTGCAAATGTTGATGATTATTGTATAAGAGTTCTCATTCAATATTTCCATATATACCTAACAACCCTGAAGGTTTTTGCAAGAAAGAATTAATTCCTATATATTACCGTTGATTATTTTATCTGGCCTTTTAATTGGCCCATCTCGGATCAAATAAAAGCCCACTGTGCCAACGAATTAAACTCGAATGAGCTTCCTAGTTTTCACTATCAGTGGATAGGGTTTTCTCAGCAAAGTTCGTACGACGAACAAATGGCTGCTTCTAATTCTTCGAAATTGTTCCGTGGTATGTCTATTTCGTCATGCTGTCGCAGATCCAATCCTCGTTTGTTTCTTCGAATTTGTTTCTGATCTACGCCTCGTGCCATCGTTTCGGTAGAATTTCTGATTGTAGTATGTTTAGGGTGAAGGAAAGTTGATTGCTTAGCGGCTAGTTTGGTTCTGATGAAATGCCGCGCATACGAATTTGTGTGGTGGTATGAATTGCTGCTGTGGAATATGGTTTGTTGGATTTTTTGTTTGTAGTAGGTGTTAATCATAATCTGTAGCATCCATCAACTGTGAAATCATTGGATTACGTTAACATGGTCAAGATTTTGTTTTCAGCACAACAAAGACTAATAATCTCTCTTCTTTTTTGTTGCTTTTATCTGCTGAAACTCCATATCCAGTTGGCCGTTCGATCCTCGGCGGCCTTAGTAACAGTGCCCCTGCACTGAGCAGATTGCCTAACGAGGTAGCACCTATGGATTTCTTGTCTCAAGTGAGTATCGATCGCTTCAATCTCTTCAAAGCTTCATAGGGGCTTCACATGTTTTCTTCGATTCGTAAAGCTTTTAACTCGCTCCTATCATCCGTCTGATCTTGAACTTGCATCCTCATCCAGCAACTTAGGACTTTCATACAAATGAGAACCAACCTCAAAGTGGTAGACAACTCAGGCGCCAAAAGAGTGATGTGCATCCAAGCCTTGAAGGGAAGGAAAGGGGCGAGATTGGGAGACGTGATAGTCGCCTCGGTTAAAGAAGCACACGTCGGCGGGAAAGTAAAGAAAGGGGATGTGCACTACGCTGTTGTGGTTCGCGCTGCGATGCAAAGGGGTCGTTGTGATGGGAGCGAAGTTAAGTTCGATGACAACGCTGTTGTTCTTATCAATAAGCAAGGTGAGCCTATTGGCACTAGAGTTTTCGGCCCTGTTCCTCATGAGTTGAGGAAGAAGAAGCATCTTAAGATTCTTAGTCTAGCTGAGCATATTGCTTGAGTAGGTAGTGTTTGTTACCCTTGTTGCATTTCTTGGTTTGGGTATTTTGATCTTAGAATCTTAGGCTATATTGTTCTTCGGTCGGTTTAAATGTAACTGATTTCTGCTGAGAAACTGAAGATGGAATAGATTTTCTTGGAACCATTTCTTGACCCCATTGCTTTTGAGCCATGCTGTTGTGGTTCCCATTACATGGTAAAATCTCACTACTTACAAGCATTAGTAAGAAAGAAGCAGAAACTGTCGTAATGTTACAGGTATCTAAAATTCGACATTAATCCTAAAGTAAAATGGACCTACATAAACTAAATCAACCATTAACAATCTTCGATTAATCTGATGATGAAGCAATTTCATTACCACTATTGTTCTTGTAAGCTACATCAGCTGCAGAGGTGTCCATGTCGTTGAGACCCAACTCTTCATTCTGCTCCCATGACCTCTCATATTCCTCAACTAAACAAACCCACAATACATGAAAAAGTAAATAATGATTGGGACAAAAAAAAGGAATACCATTGCAGTTTTCCAGCACTGTTCATCCCAAAAATTGCATCAATAAAAAGAAAAAGAACCCAACAATTTCATAACAGGGACGATGATGATTGGCAAAATATACTTACATGACAATTGGTGGTCGTCCATGTCATCATATGCTGGGGCGACAAACGAGTTGGACAAAGCATCGTCGATAATCAGAGTCCACGGTTCTTCCAAATTTTTTAACTACGAAAAAAAGTAGAAAATAAACAAGAGGAAAATCAGGATAAGATCAACCGTATTGAGGCAGAGTTATGTATATAGTCCTTTAAACGAAGCATGGGGCACCTTTTCAAGCCTCGAGCTAAATTCTTTCCACTTATTCCTTTTACTATCTTCGAGGCTGTCCCCAAATGTGAATCCATGTACCCTCCCAAGACCTGCAGTTTGACATTAATCTTGGTAGCTATATATATATCGTGGCTAAACTATTACATTACAGCAGGAAATGGACGAAAAGGCACAGAACTATGCGTTTTCTTGTTTTGTTTTTGCTAAGAAAATAAGAGAAACGTCGACAAAGTGTTGCTTACTTTCACCAATATTGGATATCAAGCCTTCAACAGTCGTAACGAGCCCACCTAATGTGCCAGGAGCCAGTTCGAGTTCGAGCTCTGGTATTTTCACTGCTGCCGAGTCCGACTACAAAGAAAAGAGATATGATGCTGTAATCATATAAAAAAGATCCTTTCAGGGGAAAAAAACTTTTTCTTTTGAAGTAATGTGAATATCGCTCATACCTTAATCACATCGCGGCTGAGATCTTTTACATTCTTAACTTCAACCTTTATCTTCTTTCCTTTAGCAGAAATCGGCCCGCCAGGTTTCACCTGCAGCGTCATTACATTCTTTAGTATCAAACCAAAAGAAATACAACCCACGTGCAAAAAATCGAAACCGTTTGATAGGCATACCTCAGAGCTTCGGAAACCACATGAATCACAAGATGAAGCCATCACAATCACCTCTTTAAAGTACGGGATATCTGATATTGTTAAGCTAAACACATGGACGCAACGAACACCAATGGCGATGAAACTAAACGCATGATTAGGCTAAAGCCACTCTCATATCTTCATCCTCTAAATCTTTTCTCGGACTAACTTTGAAGCCCACTTATTGCAATAAAGTGAGAGTGAGGACGTGATATATACACTAAAGGATACTCGTAAGAAACATTCTGCATTCGCATCTCTCAGCACATGCTCCACATGTCGATGGGAATGTCATGACCTGCCAGAATATACTATTACAACATGCCTCTTGGAAAGAAGGTAACGCAAACACATGCTATGAAACGAAGTAAGGCAAGATTACTTCTTCAGGGGAAGAATATCGAAACAATGCATCTGCAATCTCCGCACTATTTCCCTGAGCAATAGAACGTCGGCCAGCTATAGCTCCAACAGAGCCATGTGGCTCGACATGGCCCTTATTTTCGGTCCCTTTGTTGAACGTTTTCAGAATCAGTCTCGGCTTGTGATGGGTCTGCTAAATATCCTAAGGCGGCTTGTTGCTGGGGCGTTCGCTCATAGAATGTAATGGTCAGCGATGGGTCGGGCGATGGGGCAAACCTGTGATCATTCAAGAAAATGCACAGCTATTAAGCAAGACTTGAAAGTTAAAACGGAAATTTGGAAAGCGGTTGGTACATTTTCTTTAGTGAATAATTTAGGTGAAAAGAAAAATAATCACATACGGGTTCTCAATGAAGCTGTTTCCAGCGGGATCGTCGAGGATTAAGGTGAAACGTGACTGTCCAGCTGCAAAAGATCTGATCTTTATCAAGAATTCGTCTATTGCTTTAGCTGTCTCGGGGTCTACTTTCTGAAAAAGTAAATGACATCAGAATGTTTTGATTGAACGAAAAGACAAACGACAGAATAAAGATGGTGAAAGAAGCCAACCCTTCGCTCTTCTTGGAGTGCTTCTAACTCATCTGCAGCTCTGGTTAGAATTCCTTCGATCTGAAATATTAACGAGGAAACATTAAAGAAGTTGCATAAAAAGAAAGAGCTTCGTATTAACTTGAATGAAATGAAGCTAGTTTCAAGAAGTAAGCTTAATAAACTTGCTAAAAGAAAAGAAAGATAAATTGAATCGTTTGGGCTGATGAGAATGAAAGAAGAAAATACCGTTGAAAGGGACCCACGCTGAGCTTCTGGAGGAATCTCAAAGTCCAATTCTGGAATCTGGACAAAAAACGAGGTTTAAACAGAAGTGTCAACACTAATATCGAATCACCAGAAAGTAGGTCGTGAATAACGAGAGAATACTAAAGTTAAGCTCAATGAAAAGAGTAGCTCAGCCATACCCTGATGGTAGCTGTTTCTGATTTAACAACTTGTCGATTAAACATCTGCGCAGAAACACCGAACAAGGTTTTTGAAGTCGTAAGGCATATTTTAGGGTAGAAGTGTTAGCAAAGTCTAATTACAACATTCACAAGAGCATCTATAGTGTACCAAATGTCAACATGACATAAGACGAAGCGCGAATCAGAGATGGGAATTTCTTAACCTTTTTATCATCGGCAGGAACGTCCAGAACATAATGACAGCCTTTACGTTGTATTTCACCCGCAAACTGCACTTCATTATTCCTAGAAAACATACCATAACTTGGATTGAATCAAGCAATCTTCTACACTTTGAACTACTTGTTTGCTGAAGAACAGAAAAAAGGTAAATCACCTTTCACCGCAGTGTGGGCATTCAAAAGCTGATAAAAGTATCTGCATAAGAGATATTGATTTCAAACATAGGCAAATCAGAACTGTAAGAAAAATTACAGATGCTCGAGATATCTAGTATAAAATAGGTTACAGTTGGTATGATGACTTTTAATTCTTGAATATATATATATATATATATATATATACATATAGGCTCGCGGACACAGACACCTGATATTACCGCATCAGACCAACATTAATTCAGAAGAAATACCTTTCTGAAATGTGGAATCATAGTCAACAGGAATCTAGTTGTGCCCTGCCATGAACCATAGAGAACTTGTATTAGAAAAGGTATAACAACACCATTAAACATTAACAAGAACTATGCCCTGTCTGCCTCAGCATGAAACTGAGTGTGTTCAAATTTTCATCAGTTATTAAAATAGCTTCACATAAGAGACACAACCAAAAAAAGCAACAGAGAGAATCATTTCATCAATTCCCACCTAAACACTCAATCAAACGTAAGATAGCCAATAACCAAGGATAGCAGAAGCAGCAAAGAGAAAATAGAAAAGACCAATTAACTTCCTCCATAAAACCATTGCTTACTACCAACTACGGAGATTCTCAAAAGACACTAAAAAGGAAGCTATATCGCAGACCAAAAGCCCGTCCCAAAACACAAAGCTTCGTTCTTGCGAGCTCTCTCTACACGATTAAATTAAACAAAAAGAGCATTAATCGAACGAGACGAGCTATGAGATACATTTTCGCCGCAGCGCATGCATAGGCTCTCAATTTCATAAAGGGGAACATCCGAGGCTTCAGCTGAAACGCCCTCCACCACCGAACCCACATCGACGGCTTGGGTTGAAGCGTTCTTCTTCTCCATAAAGCAGAAAATAATGTTTACGTCGACGTCTTATTACAGTCTTCTGATTCCTTTCTCAATAGAGTTATTGTTGGGTTTTGTCTGCTCAAAAGGAGAGGCTGAAAAAGGCTCTGTTGGGGCTTTGAGACCTCACTAGAAGTAAGCAGATTTCTCCAGGCGAGGCGCAGCGCAATTCATCTAGAAATTTTTATCATTTAGTGATTTATTTATTATTTTCTGAAAAAATAAAGAAAGAGTTTTAATTTAAGCACGAGATGATGGGTGAAATAGGGCTCCAATTTGTCTTAGGCCCACCTAAAGTTTATTGTTTAATTCATTTTATGAGTTAACACTTGGGCCTTCGAGTATGTGAGAATACCTAAAAGATTATAATTGTATTATTGCTTCAGCTAATCAGCTTACGTTTCCGATATTATTTGAACAAGGACAAGTTGGACTAGGTTATAATTGGAAAAAAGACAGTGTCTTATTACAAGAAATGTATTAAATTCATATCTAATACAGTCGTTTTATATATGAATATTTGATATTATTTTGTCAACCACTATGCAAATTTGCTTGGCGTTTTCCTACCGTAACTGTCCTGCGTGCCGTATTTATGAACTATTCTTTACTTCTCTTTTCCAAGGCCAGCTATTCATTATTAAATTGACTGACATTTTAATAATCAAATGTACCTATTCCATTTGGATTCATATAAATAAATGATTGTAGGCCTTAGTTGACGTATTTTCTTATGCATCCTCTCCTATTATTTATTATCACATTGTGTGTGTATGTGTTTAGGTAATCAAAGCTTATGAATTGTGATCATTATGTCGTCCAATAAAACTAGTAAAACAAAACAAATACAAATCGCATCGAAGTAACTAAATATTAAAAAAAAAAAGTAACGGGGAAATCAAGTCGTCTAAAAAGTGGTGTGGACATATATGTTATTTTATTTAAATTCACATAACGCCGATATAAATGTTACTGAAAACGTACAGGTCTAAGTAGCATATGAACAATAAGATACGACAAAACATGGTGGATTCCCGTAAGTTTCCTGAAGATATAAAAATAATAATAAACTGGCAAAGATCTATTCAAGCATCCAATATTGAATCGTATCAATAATTGAAAAATATTTATATATGTCCTGTCCTGTAACTATTCCAATGAGAACAAAACCATTTTCTCTTGTTAACCCCACTCATATGACGAACACAATTAATTTAATCAAATAAAAAATAAGTGGAATCTCGTCAGATGCTAATTTACATGTACACAAAACAACAAAAACAAGTTCCTCATCGTACAATGTCATAGTAGCACAACAATGCTAAAATAAATTACAATGATAAAAACTTATACGTGTATATAATATATAATGTACATACGCCACCTTGAAATTATGAACATATATTTTGTCGTACACACTCGTTCACACACACACACACTTAAAAAAGTTCAACATGGGGCCAAAGGCAAGGATCAACTTGCGATGCACTTAGACTCGTCTCCCTTAATGTGCATTGTGAATTTATGAAAATAGTACTTGAATTTTCTAAGGGGTAACTTCCGTTAAATCCCCCTCCCCCTATTTTCTTACACATAACTCCCCATTCCATATAATTTATTAACGAACTTCCTAAATCAAAATAATCTTACACATAACTCCCCATGGACGATTTTACCCATATATTTTTGTAGTACCAATATACGTATGTTTGTAGTACCTCGTGGACTATTTTGCCCCCTCTATTAATTTCCACGCACTCACCCCAACTTGTAGTACCAATATACGCATGTTACCAATATATAGATGTTCGCCGTACCATCCCGTGAGCCCATGGACGATTTTTGTAGTACCAATATACAAATGTTCGTGGTACCAAAAAACCTGTCAACACCCACGGACCACCCTTACCCAAAATTGTAGTACCAATACGTATGTTTGTAGTACCAATATATAGATGTTCGTCGTACCATCCCGTGAGCCCATGGACGATTTTTGTAGTACCAATATATAGATGTCCGTGGTACCGTATTATATGCTAGGGTGGTACCAAGATTAGGTTACTCGTAATACCAATATCTACGGTAACCGTCAGGACAAAAAAAATTCGGATGGCGTCGAAAATTCGTTACCAAAACTTGAAGTACCAATATACGTATGTTTGTAGTACCAGTGTATCGATGTTCACGGTACCATACCGTGAGCTAGTGTGGTACCATACGTAGGTTACTTGTGCTGAGCACATGGTACCGAAAAAAGATACCACAAGTAACCTATGTATGGTACCACACTATATCACATTATGGTACCACGAACATCTATACATTGGTACTACAACCATACGTATATTGGTACTTCAAGTTTGGGTAAGGAATTTTCGGTCATCTGAATTATTTTTGGTCCGCGACGGTTGCCATAGATATTGGTACTATAAGTAACCTACTCATGGTACCATACTAGTTTACGATACGGTACCACGAACATCTATATATTGGTACTACAAATATTTGTATATTTGTCCTACAATTTTAGGGTAGAAGTTGCGATAGTTAAGCAAATGGTACAGAAAAGGTACTACAAATAACCTAAGTATGGTACTACATTATCTCACGGAATGGTACCACGGTATCGTACCACGAACATCTATACATTGATACTACAAGAATCGTATATTGGTACTACAAGTTTTGGGTAGGAGTCCGTGGGTACAATTTTAGGGTAGGAGTTGCGATAGTTAAGCAAATGGTACGAAAAGGTACTACAAATAGCCTACGTATGGTACTACATTATCTCACGGAATGGTACCATTGTATGGTACCACGAACATCGATACATTGATACTACAAGAATACGTATATTGGTACTACAAATTTTGGGTAGGGGATCCCTGGGTGTTGACAGGTTTTTTGGTAATATTGCCGTTTTTATAAGGCTAAAATCGTCCATTAGGTAGTTATGTGATATAAAAGTTTGAAATGGGGAGTTTGATGATAAATGAATGGGAAGGGGGGAGTTAGTTGATTAATATTTTGAAATTAGGGAGTTATGTGTAGATTTCACATTTTCTAATCTATTGAAATATAATAATACGAAAAGCCGATTTTTTTTCTTCTTTGGCGAAATCAGTATAATAGAATAAGCCTTAAATAGTTAAATCTTGTGTGTTTGATTTGACTTGCCTTTTAATACACGTAACAATATTACATATATTTGGAAGGTAGCTTCGAAGTTTGTCCGTTTGCGCTGCCGAGACAGACCAGTTCATGTAATGAAAGACCATAGAGAAATAATCAAATGGGACCCACACTCATGCACGTTTTAACCCTTTAATTTAACCTTAAAGAAAAAATAGCAAATCTATCTCAAAGAAATAACTTACGAAGGTGAAATTTTCTCGATCACTCCCACAAATTTTTGCGTTGCACGTTACGATTTCTCCACATTTGTATATTTCCACATATCAACCGATGAAAACGATCAATATAAATTACTTTAATTTGACGGAGTTGTCAAATATATGCCCATAAAAAAGCTGCCGTTACATAAGATTAAATTAAGAAAAACCGAAACACAAGGATATTATATCAATTTAATGATCTTTGTCTTGTTCATTGAGGATTTTTAGTATTTGATCGTTATATTCATTTCATTAATTCTTTAAAAAAAATCATCGAGTTTCCCGCAGTAGACTCACACGAACGCTCCGTTCATCCCTTCCTTATTCTATATATATATATATTGATGATTACCCTCTTTGTAAGTAAACAAACTCTCTCTCTCTATATATATATGTAAACATACAAATTCAAAACCACACGAGACAATTAAGTAATCAACCAAAACAAAGTTGAACGTCTTATCATCTTCCTCACACATCAGCCATGGCAGTTGAAGAAGAAAGGCATATCTACCACCAATTCCCTTCACAACTCAACAACAGGTAATATATATATATATATATATATATATATATATCATGTACTCTATATCCACAAACGCATACACATAATATTATTGCTCTAGCTACTTTTTTTCCTTCATCTTTTATTTAAACGGATCTTATTAAATTCTTACCAGAAATCTAACTATGATGAGCTTTAATGACGTTAATGTTCCCATTTCGAGGAAAAGATTGAGAGACGAAGACGCCATTAACGCTGCTGCTTCTAATAACAGTCGAGTTATTATTTATGAAGATTTTCAGAAAAACCCAGCTTGTAAAAATATTGTACCACACGATGATTTCTTCTTTCCCAATCAGATGCTACAGAATCAGTACGAGGTAGAAGAAGCCCTCATCTCACGCCATGTAAGTAACCACAATCGTTGTTTGTTATAATCCTCGTTTCTCAGATTAATTAATTACCCTGCGTTTCGTATTTATTCCTATTTTTATTGCGGTCGTAATAAGCAGGCGAAGAAGATCAGATTTGTGTTAGCGGAGGAACTAAAGCAGCAAAGAAGATCACTGCTATCGTCCATGAACGAAGTCGCCATGGCGAATAAATTCAGACAAAAAGACGAACAGATCGCCAGGTTAGTGAGAGCAAACCAAGCCTTGAAAGAAAGAATAGAATTCCTTGGCGCGGAGAGTCATCTGTGGCGAGAAATGGCGAGAACCAACGAGGCAACGGCGAAGTCTCTTCACAGGGAACTCGAATGGGCGCTGCTACACGTGTCGAACGACGTGTCCGCCGACGACAACGCCGCCGACGACGTGGAGTCTCGCTGTGGGAGCAGCGGCGACGGCGGCGGCGTTGGTGGTGGTCAAAGGTGGTGGTGTAAGATGTGTGGAGAGAGAGAATCGTCGGTGGTGCTTTTGCCGTGTAGGCATCTGTGTATGTGCGGCGAGTGTTGGCAGACGGCGATGAAAGCGTGTCCGACGTGTCAATCTTTCATCAAAGCAACGATTCACGTTTCTTCATATTGACCTGCCAAGGATTGGCAAGGTGTATTATTTATTTATTTGTAAAATTCTTTTTTAGTTGAAATAGAAATTTATTATTTTTTGAATAATTATCCTTTTTGTTTTCTTATCCAATGGATTATGCATTATGATCTGGGCTTGGGATCCTCTATTCATAGTCCATTCCATCTTATGAAAAATCGTTATGCATGCCCCTACTAAGTGTTTAAACACCCATAAATATCGTTACACGTATAATCATTACATCGAATGTCTAAATGCAAAAAAGAAATATAATTTTGATGAATTTTAGAGAGAAATTCATATAATATTGATTTGGAATACCTACGAAATAACTAACGGAATGCAGGATCACAAGCTGTTTGTGATAATTTAGGAGTTATTGCATCTAGTTTTGTCCAAATTAGGGTAACGCTAACGTCTATTTTAATTAGCTTCTCAATTATTTTAATAACGTTAATGAGCTAGGTGGTTATGTGTTGAATTGAAACAAAACGTTTAATTCATAATGCTCAGATAGGTTATAATTAATTTTATTTGTTGACATATTACCTATATCATTTGTATATGTTGATACTAGTTTTATGCCCGTGCATTTCGCGGGTGTGAAAAAATATGTCACGTGTCCATTTTTATTACAAACAGAAAAACAGAAAAGAAATAAAAAATCACCGACTAACAAAAGTGGAAAATACTATATTATAGTAATGACATATTTTTCACACCCGTGAAATGCACGGGCATAAAACTAGGTAGAAGAAAAACCCAGCTTGTAAAAATGATGTGCCACACGATGATTCCTTCTTCCCCAATCAGATGCTACAGAATCAGTACGAGGTAGAAGAAACCCTCATCTCACACCATGTAAGTAACAACAACCGTTGTTTGTTATAATCCTCGTTTCTCAGATTAATTAATTACCCTGCGTTTTGTATTTATTCCTCTTTTTTTATTGCGATGTGAAGAAGATAAGATTTATGTTACTAGAGGAACTAAAGCTGCAAAGAAGATCATTGCTATCGTCCATGAACGAAGTCGCCATGGCGAAGAAATTCAGACAAAAAGACGGACAAATCGCCAGATTAGTGAGAGCAAACCAAGCCTTGAAAGAAAGAATAGAATCCCTCGGCGCAGAGAACCATCTCTGGCGAGAAATGGCGAGAACCAACGAGGCGACGACGAACTATCTTCACAGGGAACTCGAACATGTGCTGCTACAGGTGCCGAACGACGTGTCCGACGATGACAACGCCGCCAATGACGTGGAGTCCTGCTGTGGGAGCAGCGGCGGCGTTGGTGGTGGTCAAAGGTGGTGGTGTAAGATGTGTGGAGAGAGAGAATCGTCGGTGGTGCTTTTGCTGTGTAGGCATCTGTGTATGTGCGGCGAGTGTTGGCAGACGGCGATGAAAGCGTGTCTGACGTGTCAATCTTCCATCAAAGCAACGATTCACGTTTCTTCATATTGACCTGCCAAGGATTGGCAAGGTGTATTCTTTATTTATTTGTAAAATTCTTTTTTAGTTGAAATAGAAAGTTTATTATTTTTTGAATAATTATCCTTTTTGTTTTCTTATCCAATAGATTATGCATTATGATCTGGGCTTGGGATCCTCTATTCATAGTCCATTCCATTTTATGAAAAATCGTTATGCATGCCCCTACTAAGTGTTTAAACACCCATAAATATCGTTACACGTATAATCATTACATCGAATGTCTAAATGCAAAAAAGAAATATAATTTTGATGAATTTTAGAGAGAAATTCATATAATATTGATTTGGAATACCTATGAAATAACTAACGGAATGCAGGATCACAAGCCGTTTGTGATAATTTAGGAGTTATTGCATCTAATTTTGTCCAAATTAGGGTAACGTAACGTCTATTGTTAATTAGCTTCTCAATTATTTTAATAACGTTAATGAGCTAGATGGTTATGTGTTGAATTGAAACAAAACGTTTAATTCAGAATGCTTAGATAGGTTATAATTAATTTTTATTTGTTGACATATTACCTATATCATTTGTATATGTTGATACTAGTTTTATGCCCGTGCATTTCACGGGTGTGAAAAAATATGTCACGTGTCCATTTTTATACAAATAGAAAAACAGAAAAGAAATAAAAACACCACCCACTAACAGAGTGGAAAATACTATATTATAGTAATGACATATTTTTCACACCTGTGAAATGCACGGGCATAAAACTAGGTAGAAGAAAAATCCAGCTTGTAAAAATAATGTGCCGCACGATGATGACAACGCCATCGATGACGTGGACTCTTGCTGTGGGAGCAGCGGCGACGGCGGTGGCGTTGGTGGTGGTCAAAGGTGGTGGTTAAAGATGTGTGGAGAGAGAGAATCGTCGGTGGTGCTTTTGCCGTGTAGGCATCTGTATATGTGCGACGAGTGTTGGCAGACGGCGATGAAAGCGTGTCCGACGTGTCAATCTTCCATCAAAGCAACGATTCACATTAATGCTTCCTCATTTTGACCTGCCAAGGATTAGCAAGGTGTATTCTTTATTTATTTGTAAAATTCTTTTTTAGTTAAAATAGAAATTCAATATGTTTAAATAATATTCTTTTTGTTTTCGTATCCTATGAATGATGCTCGAGGCTTGGGATACTCTAGTCGTAGTCCACTGCGTATTCCATCTTAGAAAAAATCGTTATGCATGCCCCTACTAAGTGTTTTAACACTCGTAAATATCGTTACACGTATATATCATCACATCGAGTATTTAGATGCAAAAAAGAAATATATAATTTTGACGAACTTTAGAGAGGAATTCGTATAAGTTGATTTGGAATACCTAGTGAAATAACTAATGGAATAGAGGATCACAAGCCGTTTGTGGTAATTTAGGAGTTATTGCATCTATTTTGTCCAAATTAGGGTAACTCTAACGTCAATTGGTAATTAGCCCCTCATGCTCATTCTTTATTTTAATAACGTTAATGACCTAGCTTGTTATGTGTTGAATTGAAACAAGACAATTAATTCAGAATGCTCAGATAAGTTATAATTAATTTATTTGTTGCATATCACCTATCTTATGTATATGTTGATATATAGATATAGCGATGTGAAAGCAAGTATATTTGAATTTATTCCACATAGCATCGACGATCCTTCTTCCCTTGCATAATTGCATCACAATTAACTAGGTGTGAGCAAAACCGGATATTCGGGTTTTCTCGGATTTTTGGATATCGAAAAATGGTATTCGTATCCGCTGCGGTTTTAATCGGATATACGAAAATCGGATATCCGGTTTATTCGAATATTTTTACCGGATATCCGCATCCGGTTTTTAAATTTATTTTTCTTATATTTTTATTGTTTTCTTTTCAAATCATATTTTTATTTCTTATCACAGTAACAAAAATATATTTTTAATATAAGAATTTCTAAACATGTAATTCACACAATATGTGAATTTATGATTATAATAAATAATAAACACAATACCACAAATTCACATTAATTTTTTGATATGCATCTCGATGTTTTTATGTTTTATATTTCAATTCTCTAACAAGGTTTTTGCAATAATAAAATAATATAAATATAAATATTCTACTTGATGTTTTTTTTTTTTTCATTCTTGGACCTTCATTTTTCTTTTTGGACTTTTTTTTTTTATTTTCTAATTTTTTTAAATATAAAACCGGATTAACGGATATCCGGATTTCAGACAAACCACTATCGTACCCGATCCGGTTAAAACCGGATATCCGTTTTTCCGGGTTTTGAAAACCGGATACCGGATCGGAATCCGATTTCCGGAAATTTTTGCTCACCCGTACATGTAACTATCGTTGTTGGGTGAATTTCTTGAGTAGCCCTTATAGGGTGTTATCCCGATAAATATCGTCGTCGGGTGAATTTGAGACGCATTCATCTGGCCCGAGGATTAGTCCCACCACTACAGTGTGTGATGCAATTTACCCTCTGTCTGGTTCGTGTGGCGCATGCCCATCCCGATATATTTAAGGCTATTCCATAGTCAGGTCGATACTCGGACATGAAACAAAAAAAAGTAATGCAAGGACAATAAATTATCACTGAGAGTAGATACTAACAAAAAAGGAAAAAAACAAGACAAAAAGATAACAAAATTGAAATTAGAAAAGAAAAACATTAAATAATATACTACACATCAATCTAAAACTCTATAGAATCTTAGTTTTTTTTTTTTTATATATATATATATATATATGTGGTTGCATTTTTATTATATGCTCTGTTAAAGTAGCAAGGAAAATAATAGCCAACGGCTACAAAACGTGACGGTTCACGTTTTGTTGCACCGTATAAATCGGTCTCCTCCGATTCGCGGTGTTGTAGATTTTCTATTCACAGCGCGAAAACGCACAAAAATAGGCATAAAATGGCCAACGCCTTTCCTAAATTAGAAGACAACGGCAATGCCGAGCCACCGCGAACGTCGGCGCTGATATTTCTCGGGACGGGGTGTTCGAGCGCCGTGCCTAACGCTTTGTGCTTGATCCAACCTTCTGATCCTCCCTGCAACGTTTGCACGCAATCTCTGATTCTACCTCCCGAACAAAACCCTAATTACAGGTCTGCATTTGTTATAGGTCTACTTAGTTTTTTTTTTTACTTATTTGAAGTTAATTTATTGTGGCACTGACGAGTCGTGCGAGATTTTTTAAGTAAGGATTAGGTCATCTTAAAGCTGTTGGAATCCTCATTTGAAAATCGAGAAATTAATGATAGGAATAGTTCTTGTATGAGCTACGAGGCACTCCTTGATGATCCACGTAGCAATTGAATTCTTTGCTTGAGTTGCTATATTTTGGACCGCTGCTGCTGCATAGCGAGATCTGGTGTGACCTATTTCGGCTAACTTATCACTGTGTTCATTGATCAGTTATGTGCTCAATATTGATGTCGGGACGGGACTATGTACAAATTTTATGATTCACTGCAATTGAAAATGTTAACTTATATTGCTGCTTCTGATTGATTACCTCTATGCGGCATTGAGCTTGCACTTTTTGTGAACTTATTTGATTTTGTTTCTTTCGTTGGCAAGTTATTTTGCAAGGTGAATTTCTTATCCATTGTTTTCTCATTTTTTTCTGTAAATCCGGTGTGTTCTACACAGAAGTTTTAATTGCCGATTGGTTTACCAAATCTATGTGACTGTAGTATTCTTTATATGGATGATTTGCACTCGAATGGTTTTGATAATTGTAATGTGGCTGTGATTGTTTTTCAGGTGTAATACATCGTTACTGATTGATTATTGCGGTAGTGAGGGCAAGCATAAGTATATTTTGATAGATGTTGGGAAGTCATTCCGAGAGCAAGTACTCCGATGGTTCACTCTACATGGAATTCCTAAAGTGGATTCTGTAAATTCTCCATCCATGCTTTTTATGTTTATCATATAATTTCTATGTAAACCACTTGAATGGCATGTAAGAAAAGCTTTAATCTGATAAATACATTAATCTACTCTATCGTGTTGTGTGAATTGATGGCTTGATAGCTGCGAGTAAAGGGTACTCGTACATCTAGCCATGTAAGTTGGCTAGATATGCCAAATTCACTTGTTTTTTGTAGCATGATAATGCATATTTCAGCTACAAGTGAACATGTCTGCATGTTGGTTTTGAACAACATGTTTGCTTTATAAGCTCGTACCATTTTAGTATCATCAGTTGAGCAATTGGGGAGTTTCTGTATATATATCCTATTATTATTGTTGATTGCAAGACACAAAATAGTAATCATGTGTAATGTGGCTCACACAGATTATATTAACGCATGAACATGCTGATGCGGTTCTTGGTTTGGATGACGTACGTGCGGTGCAACCTTTTAGTCCAACAAATGATATTGACCCAACTCCTGTCTATCTCACTCAGCATTCTAGCGAGAGGTATCTCTGCACTTTTGATGTTTGCTTATACAACATTAGTTTGTGAATTCTGAACCTTGATACCGGAAAGTGTGTAGGTTATATACTTACTTACACTACAATACTCTCTACTAACTACATGAAATAGTTGCTCATAATCTTGTAAAAAACTAGTTTCAATCTCGTGTGGAAGATCCATTTTCCAGGACTAATCTATGCCGAGTTTTATTTATTAAAAGTTGGCATGCAAATGACGTTAATCTATCTCATAGTCCTGATTTCTCTTGCAGCATTGCAGAAAAGTTCCCGTACCTATTGAGCAAAAAGCTGAAACCTGGACAGGAAATTAGACGTGTAGCTCAATTTGACTGGAAAATTATCGAGGCTGACACTACAAAGACATTTGCGGCATCCGGCTTGAAATTTGTTCCTTTGCCGGTGCGTGAAAAATACTGGCCTTTGATATTGATGTTATAAGAAATCTCTGAATCCCCTTGGGTTTTTTAACCTTTCCTATCTCAACCATGCTTTCTTCTGTTTTGGTCGTTCTTGTGATCTTATTAGGTGATGCACGGTGAAGATTATGTATGCTTAGGTTTCCTGTTTGGTGAAAGATCTAAAATAGCATATATATCAGACGTTTCACGCATCCTTCCAGCGACAGAACGCTGTGAGCAATACCCTTATCCTCTTCTTTAGCTTTCATCATGCTTATTGCATGATAATTTGGTAAACTGTTATGTATATATAAGCACTCATTGATAATAAACTTTTGGGAATTATAGAAACAGGCTCTGCTGGTCGAAGTTAAGGTTATGACACATTTATTGAATAGCCAACCCCATGGCTAAAAAGCATGTAAACCTGAGATCAATTGTAGTTTTTTCTTCTTTGTAGTGATCTCAAAAGATGGTGATGGACAGTTGGATCTCCTTATACTCGATACGTTGTACAAGGTCAGTTTTCTTCAGCTGCATACGATTAAGATATCGTTTTGTCGACTATCAATACTGTTCAGTCCCAAAGCATTTTTCTATTATAAATAGGGATTTATCTTCTGCTGATTGATTCATTTTTCTTACATGCAGAAAAGCTCCCACAACACTCATTTCTGTTTTCCGCAGGTTTAAAGTCATCTGTTATATCCTGTTATTATAATGATGATACTTGTTTGACATCCTAAAAAATGTTGTTCCATCTCCAGACACTTGATGCGGTGAAGAAGTTGAGTCCAAAGAGAGCTTTGCTCATTGGAATGACCCACGAATTTGATCACCACGCCGACAATGAATATCTTAAGGAGTGGTCGAAGAGGTATCTATTGCTCGCATGCCTTCTTTTAAATAAAACTCAAGTGATGATACTTTTTGGCAACACGCCAAAGAAATCTCCGCAAATGTCTATTCTTTCAGGCCCAGAAAAAAACCGGAACTGATAATTTCCTGCTGCTTCTTTTTCTACGTACACACGCACATGAAACTTGATCTATATATCTGGAAATGTGTATCTCCCGTAAGCAACTGATAACTTGTTTGACATGTATACAGCGAAGGAATACCAGTTCAGCTCGCTTATGACGGACTTCGAGTACCTGTGGATCTTTAAACATTGAACGATCTTCTATTCGTCTGCGCAGAGGCTAATGGTGTTATGTCTGCACTACTCATGTTGTATTTTGTAAATTTAATTATCATTTTCCCCCAAACTTCCCATTGGGGGAGGAGCAAACAAGTAAAACAAACCTATTCTCAATATTATTAGTTAAAAATAGTATTCCTTTGGACAAGAGTCTTAGATTGGGAAACGCCTCATAGCTAATGTTGGACGATGTGTGTTAGTAGAATGGAACGACGACGCCTTTTATCGTCGAATGAACTATATTACCGAAGGGAAAAAAAAAACTCAATTTTGGTAAGAATGCATGTAGAAATTCAAACCAAATACCAGAATCTGCACTTACAAATCAAAACCAAAAACGCTTCTTATTCTAAGTCAATTTGATAATTAGACAGATCCACCAAAGTATCTAAACTTGATTAAGAACAGAGAGAACAAATAAACAAGTCAAATCTCCAAGGAACCACTTCGGACACAAACACGCACACAGAGAAATGCAGAGTCACTCACACTCTCAGAATCTGCAACTTATTCGAGAACGCAATGGCGACCCAATCGGGCTGAGAAGACGACCACTGCAATTGCTCGATCTCGGCTCCAGCGGAGTAAGCCAGGATCGGATCCAACCCGCCCTCCACGGGCTGACCCATAGACGAAAGATCCCAAATCAGCGCCTGAGAATCATCGCCCGCCGTGCATATGTGGCACGAGCTATGTGGGGCCCACGCCAACGCGTTCACGCCGGCGTGGTGCCTCTGCAGCTCAACGATGGGCAACGTCGGCGACCTTATGTCCAAGATCACAACTTTGCTGCTATCCATGATGATCGTCGCCATGTACCTAATCGAATAAAAAGGATGCAATCAATCTAAGAACACATCTCCCTCACCTCAATCAACAGCATATCATCATCATCAAGAAATTTCATTTAGTTTGAATCTTTGCCCAAGAATGGGGGAATGAATACCTTGGATCTTGCTTGTTCCACCCTAGCCTCACCAATGGAGTATCGGGCTCAGAACTCTCATAAATGATCGTAGAGTGCTCCTTATCCCTCAAATCGAAAACCCTAACTGACCCATCGGCAGAAACCGAAGCAAAAACCCCAACCCCACCCCAGGCAATGTCGTAGACCTCCTTATCGTGGGCAATCAATTGGGTATCCACGACTTCCTTCTCCACGTCCCAAATCGTGCACGTCGTGTCGATGCTAGACGTCCCAATCCTCCTCGGCTCGACCTCATTCCAATCGAAGGAAGTCAGCGGCATGGAGTACTCGCTGTTCTTGCTGTTGCTCAGCATACTCTTCAAATCGACTCGCTTCGACGGCGAAGAATCGTCGGAAATCTGCCATATTCGGAGCTGATCGGAGGTCGACGCGAGCAGGTCCGGCTTGTTGCATTCCTTGTCGGGTATGAACATGAGCTTCGTCGGCGGGTACGGGTGGTCGAAGGATAGGTTCGGGTCGGACTTTATGTCGCCGGTGGCGCCGTCGAGCTGAACGATTTGGACTCGATTGGGGAACTGCTCGAGGATTGACGATATTCCGAGGCGGTACTTTTGGTCCTTCCGTACGGACCAGTTCATGGCGTAGATGTGCCACGGCGCGTCGTAGGTGTAGATCTCCGACCGGCGTTGCGGGTCGTCGTTGTCTTGGGTCGGGTCGCCGCTTGACCCCATTTTAGCTTCTTCTTAGTTGAGGTGCTGGGAAGAAATGGGAAGCAGAAAGAGCGGCGGCTTCGCATCTTATATTGTGGTGTGGGAAAGGTAGGAGGGACAGAGTAGTAAAATTGCAATAAAAATTGTCATCCTCGTTTTGTTTTTTGAGAAAATTACCAATAAGTCCTCCACATGTTTACCCCTTTCTTTTACGGGGCTTTGAAAGATTGTTCTATTAGTGATTTTAAACGTGGTTTTAAAACATGTTAGTGTGTTTGGTTCGTTGGTTTATTTAACCCATGGTTTATATAAACCACTCTAAACCCATATAGGTGGGTTTAAAAAAACACACCCTTCACATGTGTTTATTCAAATCCACTAATCAAACACGCATTTTGTTTATACCTATTAATTTATTTTATATAAATCCGTACTTAAATAAACCCTCATAAATATAAACCTATCAACCAAACGAGAACTAGTTTGTTATATTATAAGATGCATATGGTTTGGGTAAAGACTTCCTTACAATTTTATGGGAAAGGGAGAAAAAAAAGAATTCCTTATAATTAGTTGTTGGATATTTTGATTAAGAGGGCTTTTGGCCCAATTGAGTTAAATTAACCAAATTAAACATCATTTTTTTTTTTTATTAAGGAGAGCACCACATGCTGTGTCAATTTCATATAATAAGTTTACCTTTAATAAATAAAATTAAATAAATTTATTAATTTAAAAACAAACATGACAGTTGACACCACAAAATCATCGTAATTATAATTTATCATTAAATACTAAAAGAATTTAAAATTATATTATTTAAACTATATGCAGATTTATTTAATATTCTTTAAATGGTAGCACATCCACTAAATGTGCAAAATCAATATTTCATATAGTTGGGTTTCCAATAATCGAGAAGTTATCGTTCAATGAAACTTAAATTGGTTATAGAATAGAATTCTACGTTTTGAGTAGATTATATATATATATATATATATATATATATATATATATATAACGAATTCTAAAAATAATAGTGAATGAAAATTTTGTATTTATGAAGCTGACCCAATAAAAATTACTTGTAAGATCTGGTCCGATGTTGAAAAACTACATTTATATGATTGTCTTTCGTGAGTCATTTATGATCTGGTCGGATGTTCAATTCGATACAAGATTCAAAAGTACTATCTAACCTCTCCCAATCCAATAAGAAGATCAGGGACATCTGATTGCCAAAAAAATTTATTTTCGGGACAAAACCATTTTTGTCCCCGATGTTTACCCTATGGGCGCTTTTGGTCCCCGATGTTTCGACTTGCCACATTTAATCCTCGATGTTTCTTGATTTGAACCAATTTGATCCATCCGTCAATTTAGACGGAATTGCAAAATTAGCGACGGAATTTGCGACGGAATTTCCGTCGCTAAAGGAAAAAATTAAAAAAAAATGATAATTAAAAATAAAAATGAGAAAAAATTCAAAAAATAGGTAAAAAATTGAAAAAAAGAGAATATTATTAATAAATTAAATAAAAATATAAATAATAATAAAAATAATAATAATAAAAATAAAATAATAAACTAAAGAATGATGATTAAACATCAAAATGAGAAAAATTCCAAAAAAAAGAAAAAAATTCAAAAAATAGGTAAAATTCAAAAAAGAGAATATTACTAATAAATTAAATAAAAATATAAATAATAATAAAAAATAAATAATAATAAAAATAAAATAATAAACTAAAAAATGATAAATATAAATTTAAGATTTTAAAAAGTAAAAGTAAAAATATATTTATTTATTGAAAATTAAATAAAAAGGAACAAAAATTAAGGAACTAAAAATTATCTTTATTATTATTTTTATTATTTATATTTTTATTTAATTTATTAGTAATATTCTCTTTTTTTTCAAATTTTTACCTACTTTTTTTTTATTTTTTCTTTTTTTTTGGAATTTTTCTCATTTTTGTGTTTAATTATCATTTTTTTTAATTTTTTCCTTTAGCGACGGAAATTCCGTCGCAAATTCCGTCGCTAATTTTGCAATTCCGTCTAAATTGACGGAGGGACCAAATTGGTTCAAATCAAGAAACATCGAGGACTAAATGTGGCAAGTCGAAACATCGGGGACCAAAAGCGCCCATAGGCTAAACATCGGGGACCAAAAATGATTTTTGCCCTTTATTTTCTTACTAAGATAACACATTTAAAAATTAATTTTATCTTGGTGACGATTACCGTAATTCAAGAACACTATAATTCAGGATAATATTATTACGTTCAGCCATCGTAAAATACACAGACACCCTCCACCACCAATAATAGGTCGGGAGTCACATTGTATGATTCTTTTTTTTTTTTTTTTTTTCTTTTTTGCCTTCCAAGTTTCTGTGGGATGGCAAAAATGGATGCTTTGGGCTTTGGGTGCTTTGGCTTGAAATGAAGGAAATTCGAGAATTGAGTTGAGAGATAATCTTAATTCTTATTACAGATGTGGACACATGTCTTCTAACTCATGTGAATGAACTATTATTCTAGTTAGGGGACGTGGGCTCAGCTCACCACAGCACCTCATAAAATGTTAGATAAATAATAAGATGCTATGTCGGCAAAAGGATTCCTTGAGGATATTTTTAGTTATCCAACTACTTTTATTTATTTCTTTGGTTATTACTTTGTAAGGATGTGTTGGTTGTTTTGTTGCTTCTACGTTGTGGTTGGCAAGGAAGTGACACCTTGAGAAGTCAATTACATTATGTAGGGAAAATTGTTGTATAATCTCTAATAATATCTCGATGGAAATTCTTACAACGTGTATTAGTCAAATATCCGTGAACTAATAATGTGTTTACCATTTTCTCTTGCCGACAAACTCACTTTCACTTCACATGCCCGTCCAGCTTCATTACCCAATAAAATCATAGAGATAATCGTTTTTATTTATTATTATTAATCGTATTATTATTAAAACTTGAATTTGAAATTCAGAACGTAGTTAATGAATATATAGTCAGAAGTAGTAATGAAAATAAAAACCGCACTAAATTTATCACCGTTACAGTTAGGTCCTAAACTGGGGAAATTAAGAATCTAATAAACTAATGCTTACTTACTTACCATCACGTTCTCTCTTACCATTTAATTTATAGTCTTTTCTCTCTCTCTCTCTCTCTCTCTCTCTCTCTCACACACACACACACACACACAAAATGGATACGAAGTAACACACATACACTGATTCACCCACCAACAGCGAGATGAGTCACACGAAAGCAAAGCAAAAAGCCAAAAAACAAATTACAACTCCTCTTTTACCTTTAAAGCTAAACTCAATCAAGAAAAACACTCTTCTCACACATACTTCACACGCCATTACCTTCTTTTTCCGATACCCATAAATGCTTACCATATCCAGCAAATCGATCCCAAGCCCAACCCCACCTGATATTTTCTCATCTCTCTCATCCCTCTCTCTCTCTCTCTCTCTCTCTCTGAAGGTTATCTGTAAGGGTCACTTCCTTACCTTAAGCTCTTTAATGCTGCTGGCATCAAGCGTCTATTAGCTAGGGCGGTCATCATACAGCTGAAGAAATCACCAGCAATTCGTCGATCAGCGCGGAAGTAATTTTTGGTTAGAAGGGAAAAAATAAAGGAAGGAAAAGAGGGATCTTTTACCGCATGGATCTATCATCGTTCTTGACGTCGTTAACGACGTCGTTTGTGATATTCGTGGTGCTCATGTGTCTCTTCACGTGGCTCTCCCGCCGTCCGGCGAACGAAGTCATCTATTACCCCAATCGAATCCTAAGGGGCTTGGATCCCCATGAGGGAACCGGGTTGACCCGAAACCCACTAGCTTGGATCCGAGAAGCCGTCTCCTCCTCCGAGGCCGACGTCATCAGCGCCTCCAGCGTCGACGCCGCCGTCTACTTCGTCTTCCTCGCTACAGGTGCATTATTACCACTACTTCTCCCTCACTTTGGATTATGGAACATTAGTTGAAAGATCACTTCATTTCTTCCTTTTTCTGCTTGTCTTGCCTGTTTTGGTTTGTTCCATTTCGTTCGATTTAAAACATGGGCTTACTTTTAGTTGAATTGGAACTTGCGCAGTGCTGGGAATTTTCGTACTTTCTGGGATTATTCTCCTCCCAATACTCTTACCAGTCGCTCAGACTGCTCATGCTGTAATAGAGACAAGCGATAGCACAAGCCAAGGGACCTTCAACGATCTCGACAAGTTATCCATGGGGCACATCGAAGTAGGGAACTTCTCCTTTTCCTTCTCCTACCATTTTCTTGATGAATTCCATTCGAATTCGCTTGCTTAGCTTTCGATTTCTTACTGCATCGTAAAAACTGTAGCAAAAGAGTCCTCGCCTGTGGGCATTCGTGGGAGCTACTTATTGGGTCTCTTTCGTGGCTTATCTCCTCCTATGGAAAGCTTACAAACACGTCTCGGGCCTTAGAGCCTCCGCCCTCATGTCGTCTGACGTTAAGAACGAACAGTTTGCAGTTGTTGTCCGGGACATACCTCCGTTGTCCGAAGGCCAGACGAGGAAGGAACAGGTCGATTCCTATTTCAAAGCCATATATCCCGATACCTTTTACAGATCACTCATCGTCACAGACAACACAAAGGTGAGCAACTAAGGATGTAATCAAAGGTTTCATTTGCTTGTGAATGGGCTTTTCTTCACCACTCTTGATTCGTTCGTTCCATTTGCATTCGCAGGTCGACAAGATATACGGTAAATTAGAAGGATACAAGAAGAAGCTCGCACGTGCAGAAGCTGTGTACTCTCATTCCAAAACGACTTCTAACCCCGAAGGAACGAGGCCCACCACTAAGACAGGCTTCCTCGGCCTTCTCGGTAAGAAAGTGGACGCCGTCGAACACTACGGCGAAAAGGTCGAAGAGCTGATCTCAAAGCTAGAAATCGAGCAGAAAACGACCCTAAAAGACAAGCAGCAGTGCGCAGCCGTGATCTTCTTCAACAACAGAGTCGCGGCAGCCTCTGCTGCTCAGAGCCTTCATGACAAAATGGTGGATTCTTGGACTGTAATGGATGCTCCTCAAGCCCGCGATTTGTTGTGGGGAAACCTTCGCAAGAAGTACTACGAAAGACAAGTCAGGCAATACGTTATCTACTTCGTGGTGTTATTGACCATCTTCTTCTACATAATACCTATCGGTGTTATCTCAGCTTTCACCACTCTGCAAAACTTAGTGAAGTACCTCCCCTTTTTAAAGCCCGTCATTCGTATAGTTGCTTTAAGGACAGTCCTCGAGGCTTACTTGCCACAGCTAGCCCTTATCGTATTCCTCGCAATGCTGCCTAAGTTTCTCCTTTTCTTGTCCAAAGCTGAGGGCATACCTTCTGAGAGCCACGCTCAGAGAGCTGCTTCGGGGAAGTACTTCTATTTCTCTGTCTTGAATGTGTTTATCGGCGTCACCATTGGCAGTTCTCTTTTCACCGCGTTTAAGGCCATCGAGAAAAAGCCCAACTCTACCGCTACTTTGCTCGCCAGAAGCTTGCCTGGGAGCGCCACTTTCTTCTTGACCTTCGTTGCTCTCAAGTAAGTCTATTTTTGCTCTTTGTTGAGAGAAAAAAGTATATCATCTTCTTCACTAGGCAATAACTCAATGTACTGTATTGTCCAGGTTCTTCGTAGGATACGGGCTCGAGCTGACACGAATTGTTCCTCTGATAATATTTCACCTAAAGAAAAAGTATCTTTGCAAGACAGAAGCTGAGGTTAGAGAGGCGTGGGCCCCTGGCGATCTTGGATATGCTACAAGAATCCCGGGCGATATGCTCATATTCACAATCGTTATTTGTTACTCTGTTATCGCACCTCTAATCATACCCTTTGGAGCTGTGTATTTCGGCTTGGGATGGCTTATTCTCAGGAACCAGGTAATAAATAATGAGAGCCCATCATAAAATCACGGTTTCATTACCGTTTGAAGTACCTAAATCTCTCAGTTTTCCTACAATCGCCAGGTGCTTAAAGTTTACGTCCCATCGTACGAAACCTATGGGAAGATTTGGCCACACATATTCATACGAATCATGGCTTCTCTGATCCTTTACCAGCTAACGATGATGGGATACTTTGGAGTGAAGGAGTTTATATACGGTTTTCTGTTAATACCACTGCCCATATTGTCGCTGGTTTATGTCTACGTATGTCAGAAGAAGTTCAAACGCTTCTTTCACTCCACGGCGCTCGAAGTTGCTTGTCGCGAGCTTAAAGAGGCGCCGAATATGGAGACTGTGTTTAGGTCTTACGTTCCTCAGAGCTTGAGGAGCGATAAGGTCGACGAAGAAGATCAGTTCGAAGACGCACTTTCCCAGGTTTCGAGGAGTGTTTCCATGGCTTGATGTTCTTGCCTTGTAAATGAATTTTTTTTTTTTGTGCAACTATTTCATTTTCTTACAGTTAGTTATTATGTCTGTTATCTGTGTAATCTGTAATTTAGTGTGTTGGTATGTTGAAAGAAGATGGCAAGTGTGTAATGTTTTAAGTCTTCATAGTATTATTGTGTTTCTCGTTTCTCTGTTCTGTCCTTTTTTCCCCTTATGTTCTGTTGTATATAAGATTGGACGGCGAAAAGGAGAAAATAGGATATGGTATTTTACCGGATGGATGAATTGAGGAATAAATATAATTTTTTTTTTAAAAAAAAAACCCTAATTGACTTAAATTGGATACAGGTGATAGGCTGATTTCATTTTGGGCCTACAATTCATTTCAGCAGAAATAACTATTTCAAAATATATTCTAGTAAATAAAGTTGACCTACACTTAAATACTCAAAATAATAAAAAAATTATTAGTTCAATCCATTTTCAGAAATATTTTATATTTGGTACCTAATAGAATAAATTTTTTACACATAGCTTATTCATTTGGTTGTCAGTACTATTTTATCGTTGGTTACGTATTTTTTATATGAATATTGCGTATCATATCACGTGTTTATGTGATAATTTATTGTGTGATATCTGTGTTAGCATGGCGTACCTTTTTCAATGTATTATGGATCAAAATACGTTTTTATGGTATTTAAATTTCTAATATGATGTACCTCCAGCCAAACGGTATTTATGTGTAAGAATTTTATTTTATGAGGTACCTATAGATAAAAAATGGTGACGTGAAACCGATTTAAGTGTAATGTTTTTTAATAAATAGTGTCCAATTCGATTCTAAATTTAGTATGTTAATCAATTTAAACGAAAAATCGAATAGGTCATTTTCATACTCCAATCAATTGTATCTAGGGTTGTCACCGGCTGGGCGGGTGTGGGGGCAGGGATCTAATCTCCGTCCCAGTCCCCGCGGGATCCCCGCCCCGTCACTATTTTTTTAAAAAAATCAATTTATATTATTTTAATATTAGTAAACTATGTTTTAATATTATTATATTTTCAAAACTATATTTGAATTATATTTAAATTATTTTTATTTTAATATAATATTAATTGAATAAACTAAATATATTTTACTTATCGGGGATGGACGGGGAACGAAGCAGGGATATCCACGGGAAACCCCCCACCCCGCGGGTTAGAATAGCTGGGATTCCCCGTCCTATTCGGGGGAGATCCCCGCGGCGACGGGGAATCCCAGCCCATCGACAACCCGAATTGTATTGCGTTGAAAGTTTGTAAGGTACTTTGTCTCCCTTCTAATTATGCAACTGTCTTTTTTTTTTTTTTCAAAGATGCAACTGTCTTTTTATTAATTACCTGATTTTAATACATCTATTTCTCTATTGAACAAATTAGTTCTATTTTTTCTATTTCTGTCTCTACTAATTGTTTAGCCTAAACATGAAGTTAAGCTATCGATAAATGATTTTATTGCTAATGAAATTAGTGGTCAGATAATTGAGAATTAATAGAAAACCAAACGGTATGTGTGATATTTATATCTTAAATTTAGGAAAATTATAAACGCACCCCAAATTACTATATAAACCCCATAATTAATTATAACACTAATTTATTGCGATGAAGGTTCAATTTTCAATTACGGTAAATGACGTTCTTTCAATCCAATCTACTGATACTTATTAGTCATTATGCATAACTACTCTTCTCCATTATTAGTTAATAATGTATAGATAATTTTGAAGTTGTTATAATTGTTAACTAATTGTTTCATTCACACAATAAAATTATAACTTCATAAATTTATTTAAATCTACACCATTTATTAAATAAACGTAAAAGATTAAAGTCAATATGTTTGTAAATATCATCAATCTTGGTTTTTATTTTTTATTTATTTAACTTGAACCTATTTGTTGGTTTTAATTTTTTATTTATTTAACTTGAATCTATCTGTCTAGGCTAATATGAAATATTTTTAGTATAAGAACGTTTATAAAAATAAATTAAATACTAACATTTTTTAATTTGGAAGTATTACTAATTTCCAAGGGGTAAAGCGAAGTGTAGAATTAACATTAACTGTAAGTTAATTAATTAGTACTTATTGAGAACTATATAGAAATTAAATTATAACAAGCATTATTATTGATCGAGAACGGATTTTTAAAACAAATTGTATAGTTTCCAAGGTTTTTTCGCCCCCAAAGGGGGTGCAATTGTAGCTACCTAAATTATTGGTGTGTTTTGATCCTATCCATGCCTTTCACCCCTAGACATGTGTAATTAAGACCATCTTAATATTTATAGTCACCTTCAGCACAGTTTATGCATAAATTATTGATGTGTTTTGCAAATTTGAGATTTATAATTTTCAATGTTTAACAAATGAAATTTAATTGTTAAATATACAAAAGGAAAAATAGTGTATAGATATAAGTACAATAAAAAATTAAAATGATGACATTATTCAATTAATTAAATTATAAATAGAGGATAAATTGTGAATTATTCGACAGACCAAAGTAGCAGTTTATGGCCACTAATATAATACTATTTTGTTTAGTACTCCCTATTGCGTGTGCAATAAATAAAAATAGAATGAAGGAGTTATTTTTTCTTTCTATTAATTAAAGATCTTATTTGGTCAATTGACGGACCAATTTATTGTTTTATCCACTCTATGCCATTTATAAAAGAATATCAATATATATATATATATATAAGAAAGTAAATATTTTTTGTGGGATTATGGAATTATTAAGGCAATCTATTTTGACTAGTCCTTGCATCAGATGAGAACGTAAAGTCAATTATCATTACCTTCCAAGATACTTCCTCATAAATAGAGCACGAGAAAAATAAAAGGCAGGGCCTTCCATCTAACTCATTAAATAATTCAAATTCACTTCACTTTGAATAAAATTATGGGATCACCACTCAATGCTCTATGAACAAATTATTGGATGTATGTGCTAACCGGGCCAACCTTCGAATATTATGAGACAGTATATTTAGTTATTGGCCTAGTGACTATGAAGGTGATGTCCCAACCCCTAATTCATGGATTCGACTATAAATTTAGGTTAATTTAAGATGAATTTTACACGAAGTGACGTAAATACATACAAATTTTGAGTGTTGAAAGTTTTTTTTCAGTAGTTTCCGGACAAATAAACTCCGACAACTATCCCATGTATCGTCCTATTGTCTTGTATTGTATGGCATGATTTTCTTTATTATTATTTTTAAATGGACGAGTGACTGTTACTAAAATATAGTCAATGTTAACTCGATTTTTTTTTCAAACATTGTTAAAACTCCAATAGTATTAGGTAAATTTGCATTTTTAATCGACAGAATTATTGCGTGGATCAAATAATTTCGAATATTGACTAGCAGCTTAATTCATGTTGCCTTACACCCACCAATATAATAATTCAATGTAGACTATTAGTCTTCTCCATAAAGCTAAAATACACCAAGATGGAACATGACAAAATATAGAAAATAGGTGTATCTACGAAAAAATACCTCTTTATATAAATTTTTGTAAGTGAGACCCCCTGTCAGAAAAATTTTCATATAAGTACCCGTTCGATTGTGTGTACCATTTTTCCAGTTTTGACGTACCTTTATGTAAACGTATGAAGTATCATGTCACGTGTATATATGGTACCCACATATGGTACCTATATACGGTCTATATGATATCTTAATGTGTGTCGTATAATGTACCATTTCCTCACTGTATAACGTACCACAATATGTTTTCATATGGTACCTAAATATGTTCTATGACGTACTTGCGGCGGAATGGGTACCAATGTGCAAAAATTTTATTCTGACATGTACCTGCATATAAAAGAAATTGACACGGATCTAATTTGCCAATTTGTTTTTATAAAAATGGGGATTATAAAGATCCCTAGAAAATAATACTTAAAATACTCAACAATCATTAAAAAAGAAAAAACAATAAGAACGTGAAGAAATGCCTCCACCAACAACCCATTCAAGCATGCATATGCCCATCTACCACCTCATAACCCCTCTCACTATATATACATTACATTACAATACAACGCCTCTCAACAGATCAAAGCACACACTAACACACACACACACAGCAAAGGCTTTCTCATCTTTCTTCTTCTTCTTCTTCTTCTTCTTCTTCTTAGGAAATGGGAAGCCTCAACACCGATAAAAAACCAGAAAACGGCAGCTTTTCGGGGACAACAATCAAACCCTTAGACCCCGAAGAATTTCGCCGGCAGGGTCACATGGTGATAGATTTCCTCGCCGATTACTACAAAAACGTCGACAAATACCCAGTCAGGAGCCAGGTCCGACCCGGTTACCTCAAGGAACGGATACCCGAATCCGCACCCGACGACCCGGAACCCATTGAAGCGATCCTCGGAGACGTTCAGAGGGATATCATCCCTGGGATAACCCACTGGCAGAGCCCTAATTACTACGCCTACTTCCCTTCGAGCGGAAGCATCGCTGGGTTTCTCGGCGAGATGCTCAGCACCGGCTTCAACGTCGTCGGCTTCAATTGGATGTCGAGCCCGGCGGCGACGGAGCTGGAGAGCATCGTCATGGACTGGCTCGGCAAAATGCTGCAGCTGCCCGAGGAACTTTTGTTCTCCGGCGGCGGCGGCGGCGTCCTTCAGGGGACGACGTGCGAGGCGATTCTGTGCACGCTCGTGGCCGCGAGGGATCGGATGTTGAAGAAGATTGGGAGGGAGAATATAAACAAGCTCGTGGTGTACGGATCCGATCAGACGCACTCTGCTCTGCAGAAAGCTGCCCAAATCGCCGGGATAAACCCTAGAAATTTCAGGGCTGTGGCGACGGCGAAGGAGGACCAATTTGGGCTGACGGCGGAGGCGTTTAGGGCGGCGGTGGAGAGGGATGTGGAATCTGGGCTCGTTCCTCTGTTCCTCTGCGCTACGATTGGGACGACGTCGTCGACCGCCGTCGACCCCCTCGGCCCGCTCTGCGACGCGGCGAAGGAGTTTGGTATTTGGGTCCACGTCGACGCCGCCTACGCCGGCAGCGTCTGCATCTGCCCTGAGTTCAGGCATTACTTGAACGGCGTCGAAAACGCCGATTCCTTCAGCTTCAACGCTCATAAATGGTTCCTTACAACATTGGACTGTTGCTGCCTTTGGGTTAAAGATCCAAGCGCTTTGGTCAGAGCTTTGTCGACTTACCCTGAGTATCTGAGGAACAAAGCTTCCGAGACGAAGCAAGTCGTCGACTACAAAGACTGGCAAATCACGCTTAGCCGGCGATTTAGGTCGCTGAAGCTATGGCTGGTGCTGAGGAGCTACGGCGCGGCGAATCTGAGGAGGTTTCTGAGGAGCCATGTGAAGATGGCGAAGAACTTCGAAGGGCTCGTGGGTATGGACAAGAGGTTCGAGGTCGTCGTGCCCAGGAACTTCGCCACCGTTTGCTTCAGGGTTTCGCCGGTGGAGATCGTCGGAGACGACGACCGCCGCGGCGGGAAGATGGTGACGAAGGAGGAGGCGGCGAACGGGTTCAACGCGAAGCTCCTAGAGGCGATCAACGAGTCTGGGAAGATTTACATGACGCATGCGGTGGTCGGCGGCGAGTATGTGATGAGGTTTGCGGTGGGGGCGAGCTTGACTGAGAATAGGCACGTGATTTGGGCGTGGAAGGTCGTGCAAGAACATGCGAATGCTTTGCTGACATTGTCGTGAAGTGTAATAATTTAAAGGGAAAAAAAGGATGAAAATGGCGGTATATATGTTTTTTAGTTTTTATTTTCTTTCTTCTGTCTTTAAAGTTGTTTTCGTGTAATGTTGTTTGATTTTTTAGTGTTGGTCGCACATGGAAAAATAAATATTACAAATTGGAGAGTCTCTTTAATCAATTGTGCTTGATCAATTTCTCTAGAGTAAATAATTGGATTATTTCATACAGTACATATGTTACCAATAACAACGTATATTACTAAGTACTATTATTGAATTAATTCCAATGAAGTGATCAATGGTGAAGTTTGTGATAACTACTTGCAATGCAATGAAGTTGAATCGGCAAAAATGTGTAATATTATTAAAGATTAAATGTAAGTTTCTATTAATGCTTCGCGGTTGATAATTATAACTACAGAGTAAATGAATGTTCATCTGCTGATTGTTTTGTTGTGTAGTTAAATGATTTATTAGTCATACGATATTCTGTTCTTATTTAATAGAATATATTTCTCGATCTACCCTTCTAAAGCTTGTGCTTCACCTAACGCAACGCATCCATGAGAAATGAATATCAAGATTCTAATTCAATTTATATTTCAATTGATTTAGTTGTCCGCAGGCAGAATATAAAGATATTATATTACACATTTGTTATTATTTGACTGCTCGACAGCTCGCCACGACTATGACTATCTACTAGACGTGGGCTTTGGGCCGGGCCGACCCGGAACCGGCCCAAAACCGGCCCGTTAGCCCGGCCCAAACCCGGAACCGGTATAACCGGTTCCAGAACCGGTACCCGGCCCAAAATATTTGGGCTGGGCCGGTTTTTTGGGCCGCGGAACCGCGGATCGCCGGTTCCGGTTCCCGGATCCGGATCCGCGGTTCCGGTTCCGGTTCCGAACCGGAACCGGAACCGGCCCAACGGCTATATCGTTGGGCCAACGGCCTTATGCTATTTTTTTTTTTTTTTTAATTTTTAAATACTGGTAAATTACAGTTTTAGCCCAAACGAAAAATCTATAAATACCACCTCATTTTAACCATTTTAACTCACAATTACATCCAAATCTCTTCCAAACTCTCTCAAAAAGCTCTCAAAAAAATCATCCTATTAATATTTAATATTATTAACATTAATAATTATTTTATTATTACTACACTACACTACTACCTACACACACTCACTTATTATTACCAATAATTAAATTATTATTATTTTACACTAATGGCGTCGTCATCGAGAAATCCTAACCCTCGTGACGAAGATGTTTTTATGGTTTTAGGTCACGCCGACACATTTCGGGGAAATGGCGACACCGACGAGGAGACCGATATACCGGAACCGCAACAGACGAGAGCGACCGACGAGGGACCGAGCCAAGCTTCTACGGCGACGACAAAAAGGAAGCAACAACCGCGTGGTCGGCGGTCTAAGGTATGGAATTTTTTCGATTTAGAAATGGATAAAAATAATGCCGCTTCAGGTACCGCTTATTGCAAAATGTGCCGCCACCCCTACACAATTAAGACCGGACCGAATCAAGGTGGGACGGGCTCGATGAAAAAACACCTCCAGAGGGCGCATAACTTCGGGGACGATCTAGAGCCGGTAGGGACCGAACCCCGACAACAACAAATAAACGTAAGTACGGGTAAGAATTTTGTTATTACTAGGGAAATTTCTAAAAAGCATTAGTTAAATTCGTAGTTATGTGTGAAGAACCCTTTTGCATTGCGGAAAGTGAAGGGTTTATCGAATTTACGAGTACGATACAACCCGGATTCCATAACGTGACCCGTAAAACCCTTAGGAAATATGTGTTAGAAACTTTTCAGGAATATCAAACTAGCTTAATTAGTCATTTAGCCAACATTACGTGTAGGATTAGTTTGACTACCGATATTTGGACTAATATTACGTCGCAATCTTATTTAGTCGTCACCGCCCATTGGATAGATGAAACATGGACCATGCAAAAACGTATTCTTTCCCTAGATCCCCTAGATTCGCAACATAATGCCACTACGATATCGAACTATGTGTTAAATGTCGTTAATAAATATTGTATTCAAGATAAGATTATGTCTATCACCTTAGATAATGCTAGCGCGAACAACGTAGCGATAGGGATCCTTCGTAGGCAACTTAGGTTACCCTTAGACGGCAAATTATTACATGCTAGGTGCGCTTGCCATATTATTAACTTGTGTGTGCAATGTGCATTTGACGAAGTTTTGGGAGATATTGTAGAAAAGTTTAAGGTAATAGGTAAGTTACTTCGGGAACGCCGCATCGGAACGTCGTGGAAGCAAACCGTCCTTGCCGCCGGCCTCCCGTATAAGAAGTTTCCGTTGCCAGTCCCGACTAGGTGGAACTCGTTGTACCACCTCCTCAGCACCTTCATGCGTTACAAGGACTTGTTGACGCCTTTTTGGAACGAGGCCGCGGTCGGCACCACCTCCAGGTATGAATTACGACCACTTGATTGGGATATTGTAGGTTTGGTCGTGTCTATACTTGAAGTGTTCGCCGAGGCTACGGAGAAATTTTCCGGAGTTCACTACCCGACGTCCCCCTTATTCATTCCGAACCTATTCGGGATGTGCTACAAGTTCGTGGAGTTTCGCAACAATCCGTACTTGGGTGGTTTCATCCAAAATATGGAGCAGAAGTTCAAGAAGTATTGGGAAACCATCCCAATAGTACACGGTTTGTCGGCCTTACTCGACCCTAGTTGCGGTGTTGATACATTTGATATTTTTTTTGAATATTATGCTCAGTTTCTTGGAAAGAAAGTGGACGACCAAAAGGCGTCAATTCACGCTTCTCTCCAAGAACTTTTTTCTTTTTATGCATCTGAGCAGGGACATAGCGTGGAGCAACCCGTACCAGCGAGCGAAGCCGGTACGTCGGAAGGAGGCGGCGGCGCAATGGGACTACTACGAAGATTGAAGGCGCAAAAGACGAAGACCAAAACGCGTGCGTCGGGGTCGAACACGAATGAGATCCAGCTCTACCTGAGCCACAACTTCCAGACTCCCGAAGACTTCGACGTTTTGGCCTGGTGGAAGTCGAACGCGACTCTTTATCCGACCCTCTCCGCCGTCGCTCGAGACGTTTTAGCCGTGCAAGCGTCTAGCGTCGCCTCCGAGTCCGCATTCTCTACCTCCGGGCGAATTATCGGCGACAGACGTGCGATGTGGCGACCCACACTTTCTAATCGTAATTAGTGGCGGATTTTCGCAACGTAAGTCGCGGGAGACCCGTCTAACAAAAACTTTTTCTAAAATATGATATACTACTACAAACATAGCCTACACCGTCTTAATTATACAAAGGCCGAAGCCCCAAAATATATTCCTATCAAAACATATCCTAACATCATTCCACAGGTCGTCATCCATGTACAGCCTTGCCCTCAAAAGGCCCTGGAGTACCGCCGTCAGCCCGCCTTAGTCGTGACGTTTCTCAACGTCCGACTCTATCGTACCTACAACACATGAAACGTGGAATGAGCTTATAAAGCTCAGTAAGTGGAAACCATGCAATGCACGTGTCCTAAAACGCAAAGGCATCCGCGCCAATGCATTTCTAATCGTGTCATGTAATTCGTATCTTGAAATCCATGTCTTGTAGTTCGTGTCTTGTCTTGTCCTTCGTGTCTTGTCTTATAGTTCGTGTCTTGTCTTATAGTTCGTGTCTTGTCTTATAGTTCGTGTCTTGTCTTATAGTTCGTGTCTTGTCTTATAGTTCGTGTCTTGTCTTATAGGGCCCATGGCTTATCTTGCTATGCACCATCATGGAGCTCAAACCCACTAGGGGTAAATAAATATGTAAGTGGCAATACCCACTCATGGGAGGCTAACCCTAGGGCGCCTTTTCTGTCCCAAGGTGGTTTCATACGCCACGCGGATGATACTTCCACTGAGAGGCTAACCCTAAGGCGCCTTTTCAATCACAATGTAGTTTATCGATCCCACGGACGGTCACAATGGAAGACTCATGAGGTTGCTGACACCAATTATACCCTTGGTGCCATTTGTTTCCTCAGGGTGCATCTTCCAGGTCGCAACCTTCCGCCACATGCATGCCCTTGCCTTGAGACATGTCATGTCATGCCTTGTAATCGGTGACATAAAATCACCATGGTAGCATAGAAGAGCCATTAAATGCAAACTTTTATCGTGTTTAAGCAATCATACGTGACTTATGCTCGTGTCTTGTAATTTCGTGTATGCACGTGAAAATGCGTACGTGAATAATGCCGAAGTGCTTGTCATGCCACTTCAGGTAATAATTAATTTACATAAATAAATAAATTACATAAGGATCCACGTAATGTCATAGAAGCATATAATCATGTCATTCAAGCACGTATCCATGTAATTCATGCACATATAAATTTATGTGTTGTAGTTGGGATTTCCACTTACCTGGTATCCTTAGCTATTAAATTTATCGGACGATATGTCGCTAATCTTCGAACCCTAAATATACAATCATAATAAATTAGGGTTTGTTAGTCTAATCATAATTTCAAGAGATTGACTTTAATTTGAAAACCCTAGTTTTGGTTGATAGGTTTCGAATTTATAACCTTATGATCTCGAAATGCTTATGCAAAATTTCGAGATGTACATATATATATCGACATTATATAAATCATGACATATATCTTAAAATAGATCTTGATATGTATTGGAATTAAATCCCGAGATGTAAGTTGGTCCAATCGTAGCAAATGTCGAGATGAAATATGTCGAGTTGATCTCTAAATCCCACATGAAATGTCGAGATACATGTTATATTATAAACAAAGATTTCGATATAGGTTTTGAAAGAAATCTCGATATTTGCAAGAAAATCCCGACATATGACATTTATGGATTTCGACACCTATACAAAAATTTCGACCTGAAGACTTGAGAATGTCGATATCTCGAGATTTATATGATATTATAAACTAAATGCCGATATCCAACAATACTTGAGAATCTCGAGGTTAGTCTAAAAATAGCTCTCGACATTTTTCATCCTCTATGAAGACCTCGACATATTCCTAAGATGAATGTCGAGTTATGACAAATGTCCAGATGAAAATGTCGAATTGTTATATAAAGCTTTTGATAATATTAATCTCGATAAGAGATAGATGTCGAGATATGTGTTTCGACATTATATCTAAAAATTTCTAGCTCCTATATAATAATATATTTCGAAGTCATTCTTCAACATGGATCTCAAGCTGTGCATAGCTCGACATTATATAAATCAGCTTTAAGGTTATTAAGTATTATGGATGTCGAGCTTCATTATTTCGACCTTTATGCTACTAAAAAGTTCTCGATACTATTTAAATCTCGATATAATATATACTAAAGTTTGATATTGATTAATATAAACTTCGAAATATGTGTCGAGGTTATTAGTAAGATGTCGAGATGTACCTTATAATTATGAACAAGATGTCGAGACAATGATACACAATTCCGACATGATTTTCAAATTCAATCTCTAGACTATACCATTTCAATATGACTTTAGAATTACAATCAGAAAATCTCGACATCTTAATACTTCATTTCGAAAGTTTCTCAAAATCAAAGATCTCGAGATCGTATCAACTGCTCAGAAATTCGCACAGAATTTTATTTGACCGAAAACTTCAAGTCTTCAACTCTTCATCCTATGCTAAACGTTCACTCTCATGATGATTCTAACCCATAATTCCTAAGATCCAACACCTCTTGTATCTTAAAATCATTAGTTCTGTCCAAGAATCAAACCTAGAAACCCTAAAATCAATATTAACCTAATTCAAAAGCTGCTTTAGAAACACCTTAAATCGATTCCCACGTTCTATGTTATCCTTAAATTTCCTAAAATAAAGAATATAAAACTGATCTACAAACTAATAGATAGAGTTATACCCTTTTATAATGACGTTCTTGTTGGTGATCTTGACGGTTTTCTTCCCTTGCTTTCGATTGAGTTGTTTTCCTCCCTTAGGTTCTCTTATTCAACGAAACTATATTGTTTTAGGTCTTTCGATTGACTTAATGTTTAAGCTATTAAATCGTTCTTGATAACTTTAAGAGTTATCCAATAGCATGCTTGATAAAATATCAAGCAACGTGACCTTACCTTATCTCTAAGTAATTATTAATACTTATCCCAAATGATTGGGCTTTAAGCTATGAATTTCAATAGGCCCAACTATAATTTTAATCATATTTAGTACTTGACAATTAAATCCTATACTTTGACTCCTTTAGCTAGCTATTTTCCTAAGTCCCAAATCTACTTCCCAATTCATTCATGTCATGTTAGCATATAACTTGAAATCATATAAGCACATAATATAATAAAACATATATCATGCAGTCACATAAGTCGTAATTCGTGATACACGTAGGAAATTATAAATTACACAGTATGAAATCACATAAGCATGTATATATGGTTGTAATACATATATCATGTAATTCACATAACACACAAGCCATGTGAAGCATTAAAATGATAGTACATTTATTACAAAATAATATATGCGACATACGTATTCTCCTATAGCCTTAACATCTTTATCTAATTAATCCAACAAGGTTTCTAATTAAATACTCTCCACCATTAATTTTATTATACATCCCGTAATTAAATTTTACGGGTATTACATCCTTCCCCCCTTAAAAAGAATTTCGTCCCCGAAATTCCGTCAGCTGGAATAATTCAGGGTAACGATCGGTGGAGAATTTGAAATAGTCTTTGAAGACAGTAGAAAATAGGACGGAGAATTCTAAACCAATCCTAAAAATTTGGGATCTCTAGTCTCGCGAAATTTGTTCGGGTAAGGAAAATCTTAGAAATTATTCCGAAACAAGTAAGATCCTTGTATTGATCTTTTCTTGTCTAGGAATTTATCGTAGCAAAATAATCCTAATTCTTGACTTCATATTACTTGCATTCAGAAATTTCGACTGTCCTACGATTACAATCCAATAATAAGTACGAAAAGTTATAGGCGACAAGACAATCGTAAATCAAGGGATTTCAGAGAAAATATATCCCTGTCTTGATTTATTTTATCTTTGTCGTTTTTCCGTCATGCAAGGTTTCATTGAAGATATCTATAACATTCTGATATGTTAATTGTAGGATACATCCTTGTCCTGAATCTTAACATCACAGGGAAGGAAATCCAACAATTAGTTCATAATTTACTCTTCCTCCTTTAAAAAGATCTGCTACTCCTTATTCTTATACGTCTGGAAATAAATGTTTCAGGTGGTAACGGGGGTTCAAGAAAGAAAATATTCAATTGAAATAGAATTAAGGGAAGTAGAAACAAAAGTTAATGTAAGGTCTCTCTTGTCGTCTTGGGTGCTGACAACTAATTCCTGATAGAATGCGTATGACGCTCATCTAAGTTAGTCGGACCTGTATTGCCTTAAGGTGGGGCTGACGGAAACGGTTATAATTCTGATTCAGACCAGAATTTAGAAATCACGAATATCCACCACGCTTCCGCTGCGCCACTCTGCTATGGAGCATGTATAATTTGTAGAAGGGGTTTGAAAAAATTGGGAGATCAGGTATATTCTGGTATAATAGGGTTTAGGCTTATTGGGCTGAAAGAAATGAAATGTAGTATCACCATCGTATTCCTTAAGGAAGAATATTCAAAGAAAAGAAATGCAACTTTGGTCATAAATTGACCAGAAAATATCGATCAGAAATATTTTCGAAATATTATCGAAACATACATTGATGTCTGTGGGAGCTATTGGCATTATTTTAGCTAAGACTAAGGAAATTTCTCTGCTTAACCATTTATGCGAAAAGATTCGCAACTTGTCCTATTAGGGTTCTACTTTAGCTGATCCTGCCCGCAAGACGGGTATTTCTCTTCTTAAGAATTGAAGCTTACAATCTTTCCTAGAGAAATCAGATACGGCCTCATATTTTGAAAGCCTATCTGTCAAGATCATAGTTCAGATTAATATTTAATCTGCTATCTTAACTAATAATGGAGTATTTTCCAACACTTAATTATCCGTATTGGATCTCCATATAGCATACTAATATTGTATTCTAAAAGTCAGACGGCATTTTCCACCTCCGATACATAATATTGATAACACATTTAAATGTGTGGTTCAATTTCCTAAAATTAGCCATAAGACCATAGGTACATTATAAACTATTAACGTACCCGTTATTTCCGTAGGAGGATGTTCTGTTTCCTCTAGATTATCCGCGGGGGAACTGGGGAGGGTTGTGTCGATGTTTGGTCTGGTTCCAATGGTATCTGCATCTGACAGATTTTTGCGAAATGTCCCCGCCTTCCACATTTAAAACAGTTGGCATCTTGTGAGTAACAAGTGCCTCTGTGTTGTCGTCCACACTGTTGACATCGAGGTATGGGGTTCGGAATATGAGCATGAAAAATAGCATCCATCGGGTTTGGCCTTGAAAGTTGGGGCCCTTGATGAGTTATCTGAACATTGTGAGGATTCTTAAAATATAAAGGCTTTTTAATAGTTTTCGGTTCTGGCCTATTCTCCATCTTTCGCTTTCCTTTATGATTTTGGAACATCCGGGTTTCTTCCCTAATAGGGTTAGCAATATTTGCAGGTAAGAATCTACGGGGTTCGGATGATCTTTGTTCATTGATAAGCTTATAGACCAAGTACTTGAGTTCACCAACTTGATCTTTAAGTTCACTGATCTGACCCGATTGCCATTGGATCAGTTCAGTAAGACGTGAGAGTGCTGAGTCTCGTTCGTTCATAGGGGACTTAGGTGTAACCCCACGACTTGACTCACCAACGCATTCCCTAAGTTCGCTAGTCATTCTACAATTCAATCAAACAAATAGGCACGTTATTGTAAGCATGAAATCATATAAAGCGCAAAAACTTACAGGCAAGGCTGATCCTCCAGACTTTTGAGTGGCCGTACATGGACAGTCTACAGAACCTATATCCTAAGCTCTGATACCACCTGTGGCGACCCACACTTTCTAATCGTAATTAGTGGCGGATTTTCGCAACGTAAGTCGCGGGAGACCCGTCTAACAAAAACTTTTTCTAAAATATGATATACTACTACAAACATAGCCTACACCGTCTTAATTATACAAAGGCCGAAGCCCCAAAATATATTCCTATCAAAACATATCCTAACATCATTCCACAGGTCGTCATCCATGTACAGCCTTGCCCTCAAAAGGCCCTGGAGTACCGCCGTCAGCCCGCCTTAGTCGTGACGTTTCTCAACGTCCGACTCTATCGTACCTACAACACATGAAACGTGGAATGAGCTTATAAAGCTCAGTAAGTGGAAACCATGCAATGCACGTGTCCTAAAACGCAAAGGCATCCGCGCCAATGCATTTCTAATCGTGTCATGTAATTCGTATCTTGAAATCCATGTCTTGTAGTTCGTGTCTTGTCTTGTCCTTCGTGTCTTGTCTTATAGTTCGTGTCTTGTCTTATAGTTCGTGTCTTGTCTTATAGTTCGTGTCTTGTCTTATAGTTCGTGTCTTGTCTTATAGTTCGTGTCTTGTCTTATAGTTCGTGTCTTGTCTTATAGGGCCCATGGCTTATCTTGCTATGCACCATCATGGAGCTCAAACCCACTAGGGGTAAATAAATATGTAAGTGGCAATACCCACTCATGGGAGGCTAACCCTAGGGCGCCTTTTCTGTCCCAAGGTGGTTTCATACGCCACGCGGATGATACTTCCACTGAGAGGCTAACCCTAAGGCGCCTTTTCAATCACAATGTAGTTTATCGATCCCACGGACGGTCACAATGGAAGACTCATGAGGTTGCTGACACCAATTATACCCTTGGTGCCATTTGTTTCCTCAGGGTGCATCTTCCAGGTCGCAACCTTCCGCCACATGCATGCCCTTGCCTTGAGACATGTCATGTCATGCCTTGTAATCGGTGACATAAAATCACCATGGTAGCATAGAAGAGCCATTAAATGCAAACTTTTATCGTGTTTAAGCAATCATACGTGACTTATGCTCGTGTCTTGTAATTTCGTGTATGCACGTGAAAATGCGTACGTGAATAATGCCGAAGTGCTTGTCATGCCACTTCAGGTAATAATTAATTTACATAAATAAATAAATTACATAAGGATCCACGTAATGTCATAGAAGCATATAATCATGTCATTCAAGCACGTATCCATGTAATTCATGCACATATAAATTTATGTGTTGTAGTTGGGATTTCCACTTACCTGGTATCCTTAGCTATTAAATTTATCGGACGATATGTCGCTAATCTTCGAACCCTAAATATACAATCATAATAAATTAGGGTTTGTTAGTCTAATCATAATTTCAAGAGATTGACTTTAATTTGAAAACCCTAGTTTTGGTTGATAGGTTTCGAATTTATAACCTTATGATCTCGAAATGCTTATGCAAAATTTCGAGATGTACATATATATATCGACATTATATAAATCATGACATATATCTTAAAATAGATCTTGATATGTATTGGAATTAAATCCCGAGATGTAAGTTGGTCCAATCGTAGCAAATGTCGAGATGAAATATGTCGAGTTGATCTCTAAATCCCACATGAAATGTCGAGATACATGTTATATTATAAACAAAGATTTCGATATAGGTTTTGAAAGAAATCTCGATATTTGCAAGAAAATCCCGACATATGACATTTATGGATTTCGACACCTATACAAAAATTTCGACCTGAAGACTTGAGAATGTCGATATCTCGAGATTTATATGATATTATAAACTAAATGCCGATATCCAACAATACTTGAGAATCTCGAGGTTAGTCTAAAAATAGCTCTCGACATTTTTCATCCTCTATGAAGACCTCGACATATTCCTAAGATGAATGTCGAGTTATGACAAATGTCCAGATGAAAATGTCGAATTGTTATATAAAGCTTTTGATAATATTAATCTCGATAAGAGATAGATGTCGAGATATGTGTTTCGACATTATATCTAAAAATTTCTAGCTCCTATATAATAATATATTTCGAAGTCATTCTTCAACATGGATCTCAAGCTGTGCATAGCTCGACATTATATAAATCAGCTTTAAGGTTATTAAGTATTATGGATGTCGAGCTTCATTATTTCGACCTTTATGCTACTAAAAAGTTCTCGATACTATTTAAATCTCGATATAATATATACTAAAGTTTGATATTGATTAATATAAACTTCGAAATATGTGTCGAGGTTATTAGTAAGATGTCGAGATGTACCTTATAATTATGAACAAGATGTCGAGACAATGATACACAATTCCGACATGATTTTCAAATTCAATCTCTAGACTATACCATTTCAATATGACTTTAGAATTACAATCAGAAAATCTCGACATCTTAATACTTCATTTCGAAAGTTTCTCAAAATCAAAGATCTCGAGATCGTATCAACTGCTCAGAAATTCGCACAGAATTTTATTTGACCGAAAACTTCAAGTCTTCAACTCTTCATCCTATGCTAAACGTTCACTCTCATGATGATTCTAACCCATAATTCCTAAGATCCAACACCTCTTGTATCTTAAAATCATTAGTTCTGTCCAAGAATCAAACCTAGAAACCCTAAAATCAATATTAACCTAATTCAAAAGCTGCTTTAGAAACACCTTAAATCGATTCCCACGTTCTATGTTATCCTTAAATTTCCTAAAATAAAGAATATAAAACTGATCTACAAACTAATAGATAGAGTTATACCCTTTTATAATGACGTTCTTGTTGGTGATCTTGACGGTTTTCTTCCCTTGCTTTCGATTGAGTTGTTTTCCTCCCTTAGGTTCTCTTATTCAACGAAACTATATTGTTTTAGGTCTTTCGATTGACTTAATGTTTAAGCTATTAAATCGTTCTTGATAACTTTAAGAGTTATCCAATAGCATGCTTGATAAAATATCAAGCAACGTGACCTTACCTTATCTCTAAGTAATTATTAATACTTATCCCAAATGATTGGGCTTTAAGCTATGAATTTCAATAGGCCCAACTATAATTTTAATCATATTTAGTACTTGACAATTAAATCCTATACTTTGACTCCTTTAGCTAGCTATTTTCCTAAGTCCCAAATCTACTTCCCAATTCATTCATGTCATGTTAGCATATAACTTGAAATCATATAAGCACATAATATAATAAAACATATATCATGCAGTCACATAAGTCGTAATTCGTGATACACGTAGGAAATTATAAATTACACAGTATGAAATCACATAAGCATGTATATATGGTTGTAATACATATATCATGTAATTCACATAACACACAAGCCATGTGAAGCATTAAAATGATAGTACATTTATTACAAAATAATATATGCGACATACGTATTCTCCTATAGCCTTAACATCTTTATCTAATTAATCCAACAAGGTTTCTAATTAAATACTCTCCACCATTAATTTTATTATACATCCCGTAATTAAATTTTACGGGTATTACATGCGAGCCTTAACCCGACTTCCCTCGCAATGTTAACATTGTTGAAGGATTGGTATTTGGCCGAATCGAAGAACCGACGGGAAAACGCCATTGACGAGTTCCGTTCTTCCAGTTCGGACGAAGACGAAGAGGCCTCTAACATAGTTTTAATTAATAGTCAAGTCGAATAAATTGTATTTTTTATTTCGAATATTTTTTCCTTTTTTGTATTTTGTAACTTGTAAGTTTTAGATTTATTTTTCTTTCTTTTATGTTTTTATTTGTATTTTTTAGGTAGTTTTTTTATTTTTTTGTACTTTTCTTATCTTTTTTTTTGTTTTTTTTGGAATAAAATTTTTGGATATTTTCTTAAGAATTTTTTCATATAAAAAAAAAAATAAAAAAAAAAAAAAAAAATTTAAACGGGCCGGTTCCGGTTCTGGAACCGGAACCGGCCCAACAGAGGCCCGGGGGTTCTTCTAATGGTTCTGGTCCGGTCCCTGGAAAATGGTTCCGGAACCGGACCGGAACCGGAACCGGAACAGTGCCGGAACCGGTAGAACCGGCCCGGAACCGGCCCAACCCGGCCCAAAGCTCACCACTACTATCTACTACACGCCCTCGCTAGCTATTTTTTTTGTAGTATTAAGACCAGTAAGCTTATTATTTGTAAAGTACAAGTTCACGCGGTATATATATTTCTTTTTTAATCATAAAAATAATGCTTATAATCATATGTCTGTATTATTTAAAAATAATGAACTGTGAACCCTGTTATTCGACCTATCTACTCATAATAATCAACATTTGAATGTTAGATGCATCTGCGAGAGTGCACGTGAAAGTTAAACAAATAACGTAAATATAATTGAATTTCAAGGAAGATTCATATGCCGCCGTGATACTACCTCGGTCCGATCAACTTTATCACATAAGTTGATGGGCACGCAAATTAAAGTGATATTATTATAATATAGTATAATAAAAGATAAAAAAGTGTATATTTAACACGTCTTTTAAGTATATTTAATATTATTATATATTGATTGTTTGTGATAATTTTTTGCTAAATAAGGAAAGGTGATAAAATTATTGGGCGCCCGAAATGGAAAAGTGTGATAAAATTAGCGGGATGGAGGGAGTACTTTTTACTTTTCAAGCATGACATTGATTAATTATTTATATTAGTACTTTCTTGCACACCCGATGTGTGTGCTTAAAATATAATTATATTGGAATTATTTTAAATTTCAAAAACATAATTTCTACTGTTTTAAGATGAAATATAAATTTCAAATATATAAAAAAAAACTTAGTTTTAGAGGCATAAGTACAGTAAATAAAATTAGAAGTGATATGAAAATTACTTAATTAATTATTAAATTATAAATGAAGGACTAAATTGCAAATAATTTACATACCAAATTGGGACAATTTTTATCCGCCCCTCACCAATATAATAATAATATATAGTATAGATAGTGTGTGAGAGAGAGGACATTACATACTATTATTACAATTATTACATACGATGTTGTTGAGAGAGAGTATATATTTATCAACAATTATTTGAATGTTGTTGAAATTTAAAGGTGGGCCTTTTCTTTGCTAAGAGCCGATGGGCTCTCTCCTAGTTCTTCTTAAGGTTGCTGCTTTGTCGCATTTATTATGTATTATTGCATACTTATATCAATGATGTAGGAAAGATTAATAATTGGCTTGGATACTGAATTGGGCCATGATGAGCCAAGATAATGTATGAGTAAATTTTGGCTTTTGAATTTTGCTTTTGGTCAACAACATTGAGCTACCTAAAATATTTCGTGTTCGCAAAGTTCATAATATAATATGTTGTCGTGTTATTTAATTATTTATTATTTTCCTTTTACTGACGAATTTCACCAAAAACAATTTTATTCGACATGATATGACGCAATCCATGACGATTCCGAAACTTCACGTATGATCGATCCCATCCTTCGAAATATGATTTAATCAATTGTACGTTGTTTTCACATTAGGTAAAATATCCTCCATTTTCTCCTTGAAAAATAATAAAGAAATAAAAAAGGACACACAATAAAGCTACACGCGTTCAGAGTCTAGAAATCGACATCGCAGTAGATCATCGGCTTGAATGTAAGCAAAATGACAAAAACGAAGAAAAAGAGACCCAACTTTTTCTTTCTATCCAAGAAACTGGAAAAATGAAAAAGGAAGACCATTAATAGCCTCCGTAGCGCGTGTACCCCACTCGCCTAAAGTTATTGCAACCCCTTCATAATCGTTAAGCTAAGCAAATCTTGGCCTTTCAAACTGCTTAACTCCTTTCTTCATCATGGGTCTTTGTGTGTAATCAGTAAGTACCATCACTCCACTCGGTTGTTGACACCCACCGCGTGTTTTATATCCCTCTGTTTTTCTCCTTCCTTCGTTATTTAACCACTGATTCGTTCACTTCTTGGATCTCCTTTCATTAGCTTGGCGTGAGACAACGTGAAGGTTCAATCAATCAGTATCTCAAAGAATGGCTTTCAAGCCATTGGAATGGTACTGCAAGCCAGTCAAGGGTGGGATATGGTCGAAAGCAGTGGAGAATGCATTTGGAGCTTACACGCCATGCGCTGCTGATACCATCGTCCTCGTTATATCTAATTTAGTCCTATTTGGACTGTGCTTCAATCGGCTATGGAGGATAAAGAGAGACCTTTCGGTTCAGAGGTTTCGTTTGAGGTCGAATTACTACAACTATGTGTTGGCGTTGTTGGCTCTCTATTGCACTGTTGAGACTGTAATCAGATTGATTATGGGAATCTCTGCTTATAACTTGGATGGTCAGAACAGCCTAGCTCCTTACGAGGTATGAAAGAAGGCGTTTTTACGCTTCGAAGGGGACTACGAATGGGTGGTTTGTTCATTAATGTTGAAATACGTGCGCAGATTGTTTCGCTGCTTATCGAGGCTGTGGCGTGGTTCACTTTGCTTGCAATGATCGTAGTGGAGACGAAGGTCTATATACGCGAATCGCGATGGGCTGTAAGATTTGGGGTGATTTATGTTTTGGTCGCTGATGCTGTGATGCTAACCTTTGCTGTTTCCGCAGCAGAGTATTATGATAAGTAAGTCTGGGCAGGATGCTTGAGTTGAGCTATGTAAGAAAACTGTGATTGGTTAGAAATGAGTGAACTTAATGATCTATTTCGACTTTGCAGGACCAACTTGTCTTTGTTCGTCAGCGAAGTTGCTGTTCAGGTATTCTTTTCACATCCTTACTGCAAGTAGCTGAATTGTGTCTATCTATGTTGAGTCCACACAAGGAGCTGCGATGTGTTAACTGTTGTAGGAATTTGATTGACTTTGCATCTGATGCAGGTTCTATTTGGTGTGCTATTGCTATTTTATATCCCCGAATTGGATCCTTACCCGGATATACTCCTCTAAGAAACGAATATGTGGACGAAACTGCCTATGAAGAACTTCCCGGCGAGGAACAAGTGTGTCCTGAGCAGAGAGCCAATATATTAGCTAGTACGTGATCGAAAGAGTCGCACTGGTTATTGCTTTATCATCTTTAGTTTGCTTGATGTGCTGAGTTTAAGAAAATATCGCCCTAATGCTTTGAACGCTTTGTTTTATCTTTGCATAGGAGTCATTTTCTCATGGATGAACCCAATCATGAAGCTGGGTTATAGAAGGCCCCTCACGGAGAAGGATGTTTGGAAATTGGATACCTGGGATAGAACAGAGACACTCATCACATCGTATGAACTATGAATGACCCCATTTTTTTGTTGAAAGAGAGTTCATTAATGAGCTTTCTTTACGTGATTTAGGTTCGAGAAATCTTGGGCCGAGGAGATCAAGAAACCCAAACCTTGGCTATTAAGAGCTTTAAATCGCTGCCTTGGAGGAAGGTGAGAGTGATTTTCGTGGAGTTTTTGGTTCTGATACTTTGAGTATTGAAAGTTTATGACAATCTTAATCCTTTCTTTGTTTTCTGTTACACTATCTCAGGTTCTGGTTTGGAGGTATCTGGAAGGTAAACCACCCATTTTCTTTATGCTTTTCATCCTCAACTGATTTTAACTATTATATGATCCTTTCCAAAACCCGAACATAATCTTTGCTGGACGTGCAGATAGGTAATGATCTCTCACAATTTGTCGGGCCCCTCATACTGAACCGTCTCTTACAGGTCGGCTGCATACTATCTTCTCATTGTTCCATATCACTTTAGACCCTTCTCTTGGTTTAATAACTATTGCTACTTTGTGTTACTGGTAAATGCAGTCTATGCAAGACGGGGATCCAGCTTGGATTGGTTACATATATGCATTCTCAATTTTTCTTGGAGTGGTACGTAACGACTCCTATATTTCCTTCCATCTTACAATCCCACTTAAATGTGCCTATTCTTATAGTTTCATCCTTTCTTCATCTTAGTAGTTTAAAGCCTGTTCATTATCGGACTGTAATAAAACTTCTCCTACCTTTAGGTGCTCGGCGTTTTATGCGAAGCTCAGTATTTCCAAAATGTGATGCGTGTTGGGTATCGACTGAGGTCAACTCTGGTATGCAAATTTGCTTAAATCATGCTATGATTTTCTGATTTTACGTCTGTAGGGAAAATGTTTTGCAATGATTTTAAGGGTTGACTATCCCCAGTAATTTCTGCTAAAAGCCGCACATGTTTTTTTTCTAGGTTGCTGCAGTTTTCCGAAAATCTCTCAGGCTGACTCATGAAAGCCGCAAAATGTTTGCGACCGGGAAAATAACAAACTTGATGACCACTGATTCCGAAGCTCTTCAGGTACATAGTCTGCATTTAAAGGGGTAAACATATGTTGAGAAGAATGCATATAAAACATTATTCTGAGGGAATAATATATATATATATATATTTATGTGTGTATGCTGACTCTAGTTCATCGATTTTGCAGCAAATTTGCCAGTCGTTGCACACTCTGTGGTCAGCTCCTTTCCGTATTGTTATCGCACTGATTCTTCTCTATCAGCAGCTCGGCGTCGCTTCACTCCTTGGAGCACTTATGCTTGCTCTTCTCTTCCCCATACAAGTACGATCGCATAATGCTTAACACACAATCTTTCACTCGTTAAATATTTTGCTATGTTGAACAAAACCTAACGATTCGTAAAAAAAAATGGCTGCTTGCCTCAACAGACCCTAATAATCAGTAGGATGCAAAAGCTGACTAGAGAAGGATTGCAACGTACAGACAGGAGAATTGGGCTCATGAACGAAATCCTGGCTGCTATGGACACAGTCAAGTAAGTTTGATAAGACTCTTTACTTTATTTGATCTCCACGAGCATTTTTTTCAATTGGAAAATGCACGCCAGGTGTTACGCATGGGAAGACAGTTTCCAATCCAAGGTTCAGGCCATACGAAACGACGAACTATCTTGGTACCGTAGTGCCCAGCTTCTCGGATCTGTAAGATCTCTCTCTCTCTCTCTCTCTCTCTCTCTCTCTCTCTCTCTCTCTCTCTCTCTCTCTCTCTCTCTCTCTCTCTCGTTAACTTACAGATTATCATTCTCTATCAATTCTTAATGATGCTTTCTTTGAACTACAGTTGAACAGCTTCATACTCAACAGTATCCCAGTCCTGGTGATTGTGGTTTCGTTTGGGGTATTCACTTTACTCGGAGGAGATCTCACACCCGCACGAGCTTTTACGTCTCTTTCGCTGTTTGCTGTCCTCAGATTCCCGCTTTTCATGCTTCCCAATATAATAACTCAGGTATGTTCTTGCTTCGTATTTAATTAACTACAACGGAAAAGCTCCCAATAGAAAAGGTCCTTGTTTCATAAATTGATAAGAACTCTGATATTTTCCAGGTTGTTAATGCAAACGTTTCTTTGAAACGCCTCGAGGAACTTCTCCTGGCCGAGGATCGCATTCTTTTGCCCAATCCACCTCTCGATCCGAAATTACCAGCAATCTCAATCAAGAATGGATTTTTCTCTTGGGACTCAAAGGTTCTCATTCGTGCCTTGTTACGTTATTTCGACTTGAAGTATTTTTCTTAAGTTTGCTGAAAGCCTATTTATGACTATATAGGCAGAGCGCCCTACATTGTCGAATGTTAACTTGGACGTGCCTATCGGGAGCTTAGTGGCTATTGTGGGCAGTACCGGCGAAGGTAAGACATCGCTTGTATCAGCTATGTTAGGCGAGCTGCCTCCTATTTCAGATGCTTCTGTTGTTATAAGAGGAAAAGTCGCCTACGTATCTCAGATTTCTTGGATCTTCAATGCAACTGTAAGTGTAGAAATACAAAAGAAAAATGTGTTCTTTACGTACTCTTTTCTATATCTGATAGTTGTATTATTCCTTTTGTTATTAGGTGCGTGACAATATATTGTTTGGTTCACCGTTCGAGCGTGCCAAGTATGAGAAGGCAATAGACGTGACTTCGCTGCAGCATGACCTTGAAGTATTGCCTGTAAGAATAATGCTACGCTTAGCTATTCATTCGCTTGCTTTTTAGAAATTTTATTGCCCAAATGTTGAAGTTTGGAAATCACTGTAAGGGTGGCGATCTCACTGAAATTGGGGAGCGTGGTGTGAACATCAGCGGAGGACAAAAGCAGAGAGTTTCGATGGCTAGAGCTGTTTATTCTGATTCAGATGTTTATATATTCGATGACCCTCTGAGCGCCCTCGACGCTCATGTTGGACGCCATGTAAGTATACCGTGATTAATTGATGGGATATTGGGATACAATATGTGAACTTTTGGCCGACTTGCAGAAAGTGCATGAATAAATATTCTGGCAATTGCAGATACTTCTACAATTTGCACTTCATTTTTCTCGTCTTCTTCATCCTCTGTAGGTCTTTGAAAAGTGCATCAAAGGAGAATTGAGAGGGAAAACAAGGGTTCTCGTCACAAACCAGCTGCATTTTCTATCTCAAGTGGATAAAATTCTTTTGGTGCACGACGGTATGGTTAAGGAGGAAGGAACGTTCGACGAGCTTTCGAACAATGGCGTGCTTTTCCAGAAACTGATGGAGAATGCTGGGAAAATGGAAGAATATGAGGAAGAGAAGGAAGAAGCTGAAAAAATACTCGAAGATGGAACTCCTAAGCCCATTGCTAATGGTATGAACGGCGAGGATTCCAAAGATGTTGCAGATCAGAAGAAGAAAAAAGAAGGCAAGTCAGTTCTGATCAAGCAAGAGGAACGTGAGACCGGCGTCGTTAGCTGGCACGTGCTGATGAGGTACGATAAATGCTTCATTCAATGCATAAACTCATCTTTTGCATCAATATACTTATAACGGAAACTGCTGCAGGTACAAGAATGCTTTGGGCGGTGCATGGGTGGTAATGATGCTGTTCTTGTTCTACGTAATGATTGAAAGCTTGCGAGTTTCGAGCAGTACGTGGCTGAGTTATTGGACTGATCAAGGCAGCCGTTCGACTAAACACGGGCCTATGTTTTACAATGCTGTCTATTCACTGCTCTCATTCGGTCAAGTACGTAATATTTCCCAGTTATTATGATTCGCCAAGCCTTATGATATCTTATTGATAGCTTTAAATCTCCCCGAATTTTCAGGTTCTTGTGACTCTAGCGAATTCGTTTTGGTTGATAACGTCGAGCCTTTATGCGGCTAGAAGACTACACAGTGAGATGCTTAACTCAATCCTTAGGGCTCCAATGGTGTTCTTCCATACAAACCCGCTCGGGCGCATCATTAATAGGTTCGCCAAAGACACGGGAGACATCGATCGAAACGTCGCTCCTTTCGCGAGCATGTTCTTGAATCAAATCTTTCAGATCACGTCGACTTTCGTCCTCATTGGGATCGTGAGCACCATGTCTTTGTGGGCCATCATGCCTCTCCTAGTCTTGTTCTACTTTGCCTATCTATATTACCAGGTAAATCCTAGTCCCCGTTTTCCTTCTACTATTAATTCTTAGACTCTAAACTATACAAGCAAAGCTCGAATTCGTTTTTAACTAACATATCCGTCCATATTGGAATTTGCACTCATTCTCCTTGATTTATATATCAAGTGTTGGAAAGATAAATGTAAATATGATGCACTCCCTTCAGGCTTACACTTTTAGGCGAAGTATTCATTCTATAAGGCCTAGAGGTCATGTGTACAAATCCTTATTATCGCCATATGTGAAGATTTTCACGTCCAAGGCTAGATAAGAAAAAATCAGCCTAGACGTGAGGGAGCACGTTGGAAATAATATTAAAATTATGATAGAATCCCTTCAAGCTTAAACTTTTAGGCAACTGGTCATTCATAAGTCAGTTTACATTAGATTCCTAGTGTGATCTAGCGGTTTTTTTTGGCAGAGCACGGCCCGAGAAGTGACGCGGTTAGACTCCGTGACCCGCTCGCCTGTGTACGCCCAGTTCGGGGAAGCCCTCAACGGCCTACCCACAATACGCGCCTACAAGGCGTACGATCGAATGTCTACCATCAACGGCAACTCCATGGACAACAACATACGGTTCACCCTCGTGAACATGTCCGGGAACCGCTGGCTCGCCATCCGACTCGAGACGGTGGGCGGGCTCATGATATGGCTCACGGCGACTTTTGCCGTTCTGCAGAACAGCCGGGCCGAGAACCAAGAGTCGTTCGCCTCGACCATGGGCCTTCTCCTCAGCTACGCACTAAACATCACCAGCCTACTGACCGGCGTTCTGAGGGTCGCCAGCGTAGCCGAGAACAGCTTCAATGCCGTGGAGCGAGTGGGGACCTACATAGAGCTGCCCGCCGAGGGCAAGCCCGTCGTGGAGGGCATCCGCCCGCCTCCGGGATGGCCCGCGGAGGGCTCGATAAGGTTCGAGGAGGTTGTGATGAGGTACAGGCCCGAGCTGCCGCCCGTCCTTCACGGGATAAGCTTTACGGTGTATCCGAGCGATAAGGTGGGGATCGTGGGCAGGACGGGGGCGGGAAAGTCGAGCATGCTCAACTCCTTGTTTAGGATCGTTGAGCTTGAGAGGGGAAGGATTTTGATCGACGGCTGCGATATTTCCAAGTTTGGGCTCAAGGATCTTAGGAAGGTTCTTGGGATTATACCCCAGGCTCCCGTTCTTTTCTCAGGTTGGGGCTCGGCTCGGGATTTATATCCATGGGTGCATAAATTAGGTGAAATGTGATTGAGTTTGTTTTTCATTTTTGCTTTTTGGCAGGGACCATTAGGTTCAATCTCGACCCTTTCAATGAGCACAATGACGCTGATTTGTGGGAGGCGTTGGAGAGGGCCCATTTGAAAGATGTGGTTAGGAGGCTCTCTTTGGGACTCGATGCTGAGGTAATGTTATCTGTAGCTAATAAATACGTTGCCCGATAGTGTGAAAAGACGTAAATGCCCTTCGATATCCAGGTTTCGGAAGCGGGGGAGAACTTCAGCGTAGGGCAGCGACAGCTGTTGAGTCTCTCCCGAGCGTTGCTTCGAAGGTCGAAGATTTTGGTGCTCGACGAAGCGACGGCGGCCGTTGATGTTAGAACGGATGCCCTCATACAGAAGACCATTCGCGAGGAGTTCAAGACGTGCACGATGCTGATAATCGCTCACCGTTTGAATACTATCATCGATTGCGACCGAGTCCTTCTCCTCGATGCTGGCCAGGTATGAGCCGTTGTTCGATAATAGTTTTACGGATAGCATTGATAACAATGTTACACTACCTATGTTATGCAAATGGATATAAACATAAATCTAAAATTACACGTCTAACGCTAGATAACATAGGATTCAGCCTAGGCGTGGTGTTGGAAATATAATATACATAATTAAACACTTCAAGCTTAAGCTTTTAGGTGTAGTGGTCATTCAAACATGAACGATGTCTTACACGGGCATTTTCTATTATGGGTGTTGTGAGGATACAAATCAAAGGGCTTAAACTCCAATACAACATTAAATTACTGGTCCCATCCTAAAACCAATTGGGGCCTCTTTCAATCATATATTACACGAAGTTTTACTTGTTTTTTTTAAAATAACATCGGCATTTCTTGAACCATTCATTTCGCCTTTTAATTTTTCGAAAAGAAACACAAAATACCGTCTTTGCAGATAGTAGAATACGACACCCCAGAAACGCTCCTGCAAAACCAAGAAAGCGCATTCTCCAAGATGGTTCAAAGCACGGGCGCAGCGAACGCAGAGTACCTCCGCGGCTTAGTAGTCAGAGACGGAGGAAAACACGATGAGATCGACGAGCAGCAAATCGTCGGCCAGCAGCAGCATAGGAGATGGCTCGCCTCGTCTCGGTGGGCGGCCGCGGCTCAGTTTGCGTTGGCCGTCAGCCTCACTTCTTCCCAGAACGATTTGGTGCGCTTAGACGCCTACGGCGATGGAGGAGAAGAAGGCAGCAGTAGCAGCGTGCTGAGGAAGACGAGGGACGCCGTAATAACTCTCAAGGACGTTTTGGAAGGTAAGCACGCCAAAGAGATCGAGGAAGACCTCGAGAGGCACAACGTGCCTGGGGATCGTTGGTGGTCGTCTCTGTACAAGATGATCGAAGGTATAGACTCATAACAGTTTGAAATCATTGCATGCGTGATTTGCATTGTTACTACAGTAAATGAATACGCTTTTTTCGTTTTTTCTTTCAGGTCTTGCTGTTATGAGCAGGCTCAATCGAAATAAGCTTCATGAAGGGGAGGGATTTGAAGATAGAACCATTAATTGGGATCAAATTGACATGTAGTAGGCTTTTGTGGTAGTGTTATATGAGTTTTGAGCTGTGATTTTAACTTCTGGGAATCAAATATGGTTCTCCTTCTTGAAGTGGAACTGTGTCCACAGAACTGCCTTGCTTGAGAAAGAGGAGGCACTTTGGTTATGTGTAATAAATGTCAGCTTCTGTAATTTAAAACCCCCTTATTTTGCCAGTTATTTCTGCAAAATGTCATTTAGTTCTCACAGACTTGGTTCAAATAGGAGCTTTATTGTCAGCTCTATGTCTACTTTGGTTTCCAATGTGATTAATCTAAATGGCCAATGTGTCTTCGAATTCATTCATTATCATAGTTTAGATTAGATTAGACCTATTCCTAGACTGAAAACAAACTTCCATTTTTCTCTATTTAGACCTCTGTTGTAAAATACGGCCTAGGCGCTAGGCGGAGCCCTCCACGGCGATAGTCTCCCAGGCGCCCGATTAATCGGTGGAACCAATTATTCGGGCTAGGCGGCCGATTAAGCGGGCTAGGTGGCCGTGTTCTTTTTATTTTATTTTTTTTATTTTTTTGGAAAAATTTATATACAAAGAAATATTATTAATAATATTATTTCTTCAAATGAATAAATTTAATATGCATTTACTTTGGTAATTAGCATGCAAAAAATAAAAATAATAAAAAAAGAGTATGTCGTCTAATTTTCGCCTAAAAACCGCCAAGGCTCCGCCTAGACTGTCTAGGCGCTAGGCTCCCCTCGAGCGTCTGACTAACGCCTAAGGAATTTTACAATATTGATTTAGACTCGAGTAAAAACTTGAAAGAAAAAAAAAAGGAAGACTACATACAAACTTGTAGCATTGGTATTATTTGTATTACTATAAGCCAATTAATCCCAACCCAACCACAAGCAAAAGTGCAATGTGTGGTGAGGACTTTTTTGATTGTTAGTTTCTGTTGACGTATGAGGTTACGTCATAAGTTATTTATTGTAAGAAAGAAATGTTCACGTGCCATAGCCGTGCCACTGCCATCGGAGTCAACAAGCATGAGAAAATGGTTTGACTTGACACAGTTCATAATGAAAAGAAGCTCTACTGATAGCTTATAATCGCTTTCGTTGATCATTCTTTGAGCTTGAAAGAATTACTAATTATATCGGCGTTCATTCTATCGTATCTAACTTCAATGACTGAGGCATTGTTTTGCTATCTGATCTTTTCTTTTCCTTTTTTCTGATTCAAGAAAAATAAAAGGTGAGCTTTTTCTTGGACTGATATGGAATGTCGTAAGCAATGACGCTTCTATCTTACACTTACTTTGTCTGTGTCCCTTTGTTTTTCAGTCCTACGTGTTTTTTTTCTTGATTCTCTGACTCAGTTTACTGACCGCATTTATTTGTTTATAAATTGACTTTGGTTCTTGAGGTGATTGGAAAGCTCAAGAACTGGTGGTTCGAACAAAATTCATAATCACTCAGTTCTGTTTCATGCATGCGAGGTATTTGATAATTGTCTTGACTGCTGTTATAATAATAATCCTTCTCCTCTTCAAATTTCATGTTATTGATGATTGACTTTTTACCTTGAGCATGCTTCATGCAGGAAATAACAAACACCTGGGGAAGGAGAAAAAAGCGATAAAATAGCAAGAAAAAAGGTCTCAAAATCTCATTGATTTTGCAAACTAGAAAAACATGGGATTTGAGCCCTTGAAATGGTTTTGCCGCCCAGTGGCTAACGGTGTTTGGGCTCGAGAAACAGACAGCGCTTTTGGCGCCTATACACCTTGTGCAATTGGCTCTATTGTGGGAAATGCGTCACATATTGTCCTCTTAAGCCTTTGCTTGTACAGATTATGGCTGATCAAGACTAACCCGAAGATAAAACGATTCTGCTTGAGATCAAAACTGTTCAACTATGCATTAGTTGCTCTATCCATTCTCTGTGCTGCTGAAGCATTTCTTAGATTGGTCATGGGAGTATCGATCTTTAACTTGGACAAAGACACGGGCCTGGCTCCTTTCGAGGTGACACATTGATAATGCCATTTTTTTTTCGCTTCCCCCCCTAACGATTTTCTGTAATTTGATTTATAAACGGATGTTACCTACCTTTGCAGATTGTTCATCTGGGAATTGAGCTCATGTCGTGGTGTTCCTTGATTCTTTTGCTGCTTATGGAAACCAAAATCTACGTGAAAGAGTTTAGGTGGTACATAAGATTCGGATTGCTGTATGTGTTAGTTGGAGATGCAGTTGTTCTCAATTTCATCTTTCCACTGAAGGATTTCTATCCCAGGTATAACCTCTTACGAAGCTCATAACTTTCAAATTTCTGAACAGCGCCATGTGTTCTGCATAAAGCATTGTGTGGTTCCATACCAACTCTGTTTTCTGCAAATACCACAGTGTTAATCCCAAGTTTTTATTCCCAGAATATTTTACTCGACAGTGATCTCCTCGATTTCTCTTGTTTCTTGCTTATGATTTACTAGTGGACTCGTTGTGCAGGTCTACACTGTACTTATGCATCATTTCAGTCTTCTTCCAGGTAATTCTCGTATCTCATTGAGCGTTGAAGAAAAAACTTGCATATGCATTGCAAATGTCCCAAAATTTACGGTAATAAATGGCCACGATGCAGGTTTTGTTTGCGATTTGCCTTATATTCTACATTCCGAGTTTGGATTTGTACCCGGGCTACATACCTCTGCCGAGTGGTTCAGATGATGGCCCCAAACACGAAAGGCTTCTGATAGAGGATGTTTGTCCTGAGAGATATGCCAATATATTTTCCAGTAAAGTTTTGACACTACTACAATTTGCTCATGAAGCCCTCGAAATATTTCTTATTATGCTTCACCAACTAGTGTTTTCTTTGTAGCAATATAGTTTTTAACTATTGCTTACGAATATCGTGATCATCTGCTGATAGGGATTTATTTCGACTGGATGACTCCATTGATGCGTCAAGGCTACGAAAAGCCAATATCAGAAAAGGACGTTTGGAAGTTAGATTCGTGGGATCTGACGGATACATTGATTAAAAAGTTCGTACCGAACTCTTTGATGATATGAATCATATATGCATGCATGAAATAAGCTGCTTAATCAGATGTGCTGACTAGTACTCTTACTTTTCTTTCAGATTTCAGAAATCATGGGAAGGAGAATCTAAACGAGAAAAGCCATGGCTTTTGCGCGCTTTGAATCGCAGCCTTGGAGGGAGGTGTGGGATCTTAGAACTAATATTCGTTTACAAAATCATAAATGCATTCTACAATTCTGTGACCATCTTTACCTTATTATCTATTTGCAGGTTCTGGTTTGGAGGATTCTTCAAGGTATACAACAATTAGTTTCTTTTTTCTTGAATAACTAGATATGGTGTCGAATTTGACATTGTTTTATTCATAGTTATTTGTTTCGTTCTGTCGCTGAAAAAACTCGCAGATCGGAAACGATCTCGCACAGCTCTCAGGACCCGTGCTACTGAACCATCTTCTAAAGGTTTACCATCTAATCTACTCCTATCAACATATTCACTGTAAAAGAATCATAAATATCAATACCAAGTGCCTAACACTTGCATTTCTGAATGGTACATTGTTCGAATATCCGAAGAAATTTTAGATAAGCACTTCGTAGATGGGCATCAATCATTATGCCAGAAATTTCCTCAGAGTTTAGTGAACTGTTTTTGCTTTTGTAATCCGTTCATTATTTCCTACAGTCACTGGAAAGTGGTGATTCGGCTTGGATTGGTTACGTCTATGCACTGTCCATCTTATTCAGCGTGGTATGCTCTCTCTCTCTCTCTCTCTCTCTCTCTCTCTCTCTCTCTCTCTCTCTCTCTCTCTCTCTCTCTCTCTGTATGTGTGTGTATATATATCGCACACATTTTTGTCGATATGAAACTCCTGAATATTGCAGTCACTAGGAGTGCTTTGTGAGGCTCAATACTTTCAGAATGTCATGCGTGTTGGTTTCAGACCAAGAGCCACTCTGGTAATTTCCATCAATATTCCTATATCAGTTATTATGTTACTAATCGAGCGATGTTTCGAAATTTATTTATCTTATTCAAATTCGAGGTTGCTCCCAACCATTATCATTGACTTGGGCAAAATCATTTGTAAAATTGCTTTCTAGGTGGCTGCCATCTTTCGTAAAACACTGAGGCTAACGCACGAAAGTCGTAAGAAGTTTCCATCTGGAAAAATAACAAATATGATGACAACTGATGCAAATGCACTTCAGGTATTCGGAAAATGTCAATTATTAATTCCGTTTTCTGTTTTAAAACTCCTTTTAGCTATTTTATGCTAACTAAGATAATATTCAACTGTGTGTTGTTGTTCAGCAAATATGCCAACAGCTCCATGGTTTATGGTCTTCACCGTTTCGAATAGTTATGGCGATGGCTCTTCTTTACCAGCAGTTAGGCGTAGCTTCACTGCTTGGCGCTCTAATGTTAGTTCTTATGTTTCCTCTCCAGGTAATATGCTTCGCCATGGTCAAGTTATTAATATGTTCCTACTCATGTCACACAGTTGAAACTTAGTTAACACTACATTGGACCAAATGCAGACGTTTATAATTAGCAAGATGAGAAGACTATCCAAGGAGGGATTACTTCGTACTGACAAGAGAGTCGGACTAATGAACGAAATTTTAGCTGCAATGGACACTGTAAAGTACGTAATCATTTTGGTAACATCCAATTTTATGAATATGTGTTTAATGGTATTTTCCTAAGCTACTCATTGGGACCGACGACAGATATTATGCATGGGAAGAGAGCTTCAAATCTAAAGTTCAAACCATGAGAAATGATGAACTAGCATGGTTCAAGAAATCACAACTGCTGTCAGCGGTAACTATCTGAATGGTCAAAACAGATACAAATCTTTGTTTTCTTATCCTTTTTTCTTTACGAATTGGTTTTGCAGTGCAATACGTTCATATTGAACAGTATCCCTGTTGTGGTGACGGTGGTCTCTTTCGGGGCATTCACGTTGCTTGGAGGAGATCTGACACCTTCACGAGCTTTTACTTCACTTTCTTTATTTTCTGTTCTGAGACAACCCCTTAATATGCTACCAAATCTGATCACACAGGTTCGTTACACATCATTCCTTACATGTTACGTCTTTCTCGAATGCTAAAATCCCACAGAGTATGTACTTTCTGTAAGATTCTGACATGGGGTTGTGCATCTTTTCCAGGTTGTCAACGCTAATGTATCACTACAGCGATTAGAAGAGTTATTACTCGCTGAAGAAAGACTCCTATTACCTAATCCTCCCCTCGAACCAACGCTTCCAGCTATCTCAATCAAGAATGGATCATTTTCATGGGACTCTCAGGTACTACTCTAAATAGAAATTATGGCAAAGAATCAAGATATTGCGAAACTGAAAAAAATATTGTTGACCGTATTACAGGCTGAAAGACCAACTTTATCCGACATTAATTTGGATATATCAGTAGGGAGCTTAGTTGCAGTAGTTGGTGGCACTGGAGAAGGAAAAACATCATTAGTTTCTGCAATGCTTGGCGAGATTCCTACTTTGGGAGATGTTAGCGTTCGTGTAATAAGAGGATCTGTTGCTTACGTTCCTCAAACATCATGGATTTTTAATGCTACGGTGAGCTTTATAGAATTGTCTGTGTTAGAAGATGGCCATGGCCAGGGAGATGTTTTTATTCCTTACTTCTTTTCTTAACATACAGGTTCGCGAGAACATATTGTTTGGATCACGTTTCGAACCTGAGAGATATTGGAAGGCCATAGACGTAACAGCGATGCGTCATGACCTCGATTTGCTTCCTGTTAAGTGTCTCATATATTTAGTTGGCGTAACGTATTCTACGATTTGTATTTAAATGAGCTTTTTTCTTCGTTCCATGTTCCTCTATAGGGTCGTGATCTTACTGAGATTGGTGAAAGAGGAGTAAACATCAGTGGAGGACAAAAGCAACGAGTATCGATGGCGAGGGCCGTGTATTCGAACTCTGATGTCTATGTTTTCGATGACCCTTTAAGTGCTTTAGATGCACATGTTGGTCGACAGGTACTTACTTTGTCAGTTGTCTAAGTATATCATTTCAATGTCCAAAAGTGCTCTGTCACGTAAAATTATACCCTTTTTCTGCTTGACGAAATGGTAAAAATTTGAACAGGTTTTTTACAGCTGCATTAAGGAGGCACTAGCAGGGAAAACTCGTGTCCTTGTCACGAATCAGTTGCATTTTCTTCCCCACGTGGATAGAATTATTGTCGTCTCAGAGGGCAAAGTAAAAGAGGAGGGTACCTTCGAGGAGCTCTCTGCGAACGGTCCTATTTTCAAGAAATTAATGGAGAACGCTGGAAAAATGGAAGAAAACACACACACAAATGGAGAAACGGCGACGAACATGTCCAAGGAATCATACGTTGATGCTCCTATTGAGGACTCAAACGAGGTATCAGAAGATGCAAATTTGATCCGTAAAAGAAAGCAAGCCAAATCTGTCTTAATCAGACAAGAAGAAAGAGAAACTGGAATAGTAAGCTGGAGCGTTTTAATGAGGCGAGTGACGGCCCATATCGTCCCCTTTTTCATCTTTTGCGTAGATTGGTTCCATTAGTTCTTACTTCAATCTCTTTCATCTGCCATCTTTTGCAGGTATAAGCAAGCATTAGGCGGCTTGTGGGTTGTAATGATATTGTTAGCGTGTTACACATTAACCGAAGTCCTTCGAGTTTCAAGTAGTACGTGGCTGAGCGTATGGACAAAACACAGCGCATCGACGAGTTCAAATGCTGGTTTTTACATTCTTGTTTATGCGCTACTGTCCTTTGGCCAGGTACTATACTGTGCTGTGCTACGAATATTTTTAATCGTTTTTTTTTCTTTTTCCAATTTAACGTAGACATCATGCCAACGCTATACGCAGGTGCTCGTTACACTAACAAATTCTTTCTGGCTGATCCTATCGAGCCTCAACGCTTCTAGAAGGCTCCACGACACGATGCTGAAAGCCATACTGAAAGCTCCCATGGTGTTCTTCCATACGAACCCTTTGGGACGTGTAATAAACAGATTCGCTAAAGACCTCGGCGACATAGATCGAAACGTGGCGAATTTCCTCAATATGTTCCTCGGCCAGTTTTGGCAGCTGCTGTCTACTTTCGTGCTCATAGGGACTGTGAGCATGGTCTCTTTATGGGCCATAATGCCCCTACTCATCTTGTTCTACGCTGCCTATCTCTATTACCAGGTATGTTCTCTATCCCATGAAAATTCTCATAATGCAATGAATTATAAACTTTTTATTTTTTTGACGGTTGTAATATTGTATTGTCTTGTAGAGCACATCCCGGGAAGTGAAACGCCTGGATTCGATAACTCGCTCGCCCGTATATGCACAGTTCGGCGAAGCCCTAAACGGGCTGTCAACGATTCGTGCTTATAAAGCGTACGACAGAATGGCCCACATCAATGGAAAGTCCATGGACAACAACGTGAGGTTCACGCTGGCCAACGTAAGCTCGAACCGATGGCTCACGATAAGGCTCGAAACCTTAGGAGGAGTCATGATATGGCTCACGGCGACCTTCGCAGTGATGCAGAACCAAAGGGCCGAGAATCAGGTGGCATTTGCGTCCACCATGGGCTTGCTTTTGAGCTACTCGTTGAACATCACAAACTTGCTCAGCAACGCCCTTAGGCAGGCGAGTCGGGCCGAAAACAGCCTCAATGCTGTCGAGCGCGTGGGGACCTACGTGGACCTTCCTTGCGAAGCGCCCGACGTGGTTGAGGCTGAGCGGGCCCCGCCGCCGGGCTGGCCCGCGTTGGGGCTAATCGAGTTCGAAGGCGTTTGCTTGAGGTACAGGCCGGGCCTTCCTTGCGTGCTCAAGGGGCTGAGCTTCGCCGTTCAGCCGCACCACAAGGTTGGAGTAGTTGGGAGGACGGGCGCGGGAAAATCTAGCGTGATCAACGCTTTGTTTCGAATCGTGGAGATCGAGAGGGGGAAAATTTTAATCGATGGTTTGGATGTTTCGAAATTAGGGTTGAGGGATCTGCGTAAGGTTCTTAGCATAATACCTCAGTCGCCCGTTCTTTTCTCAGGTATGAACTCCTTTCTCCGAGGCTTTTCACACACATGGATATATGTATATAGCAGCTTAAGCCTCTAAACTTGCTTATTTCTATAGGTACGGTTCGTTTCAATCTCGACCCTTTTGGCGAGCACGGCGATGCCGATATGTGGGAAGCGCTTGAGCGTGCGCACTTGAAGGAATTCATCAGCAGAAATGGCCTTGGCTTGGATGCTGAAGTATGACGACTAAGGATTTTTCTGCTTGTCTGATAAAATGATTGCAAGAAAAAAAAAAAGGAAAAATCTAACGAATCCGACGTATATATATTAAGGTTATGGAAGGTGGTGAGAATTTTAGCGTGGGGCAAAGGCAGCTGCTGAGCCTGGCTCGGGCTTTGCTCCGTAGGTCGAAGATTTTGGTGCTCGACGAAGCGACTGCCGCCGTAGATGTTCGAACGGACGCGCTGATCCAAAAGACGATCAGAAAGGAGTTCAAATCTTGCACTATGCTCACCATCGCCCATCGCCTCAACACTATCATCGACAGTGATCGGATACTCGTTCTTGACGCTGGTCAGGTATTAAGAAAAAAACCATATTAGCCTTTTTCTCGGGCCTAAGTTAGAGCGTCGAAGGTGATCGCAGACTTCAATTCCTTATTACAACAAATTTTTTGTGGGTTCCATGCTATGTATAAGGGGTCTCCCGAACTGGACCCCCTTTATACAGCAGGAGGCTGCTCTGTAAAATGATGATAATACCCTTAAATCTTAAGGTTGTTGACTGAAAAGTGTTGTCAACGAGGCTATTTTCTAAAGGAACTTTGGGTCGAAGACATTCTTTTCAGAAAGAAATCCTTTAATTTACCAGGTGGTTGAGTACGACACGCCCGAAAATCTCCTCGACGACGGCGCAAGCGCCTTCTCGAAGATGGTGGAGAGCACGGGAAAGGCGAGCTCTCAGCACCTGCGCAGCTTAGTGTTAGAAAACGGCAACAAGCGCAAAAATAGTACGACGACGACGATGATGCGCAGCGTCGAAGGCGGTGAAGTGAGGTGGCTAATGTCCTCGCAATGGAATGCTCTTTCGTCCGAGCTGAGAGTTATCGAGTCTGGGAATATTATCGAGGAAAACATCGTAAAAAAGATAAAGGATGCGGTAGTAATCCTACGCGAGGTTTTGGCGGGAAAATACGACGGAGACGTCGAGGTGGCGCTTTGCGAATCGGAGGTGCCGAGGCAGCGATGGTGGTCGGCGTTTTATAAAGTGATCGAAGGTGATGTGAAAGTGACGTCACTCTTTCATGATAATATTTGCATATATATAATAATCTATGATCCATTTTGTAATTTGCAGGCTTGCTGAGGTTAGCAGGTTGGGAAGAAATGGGCAACAGAGTGGGAATGTATTAGAATATTATGATGATGAATCAAATTAGCGTAATGAATGATGATTATGATTGAAATAATAGAGCTACAAGCATGTGCGACGAGTTTTTAACACCATTTACAAAAAAAAAAAAGGAACAAATAAGGTTATATGACGTTATGTGCATTCAACTCTGTTCAGTGTTGTCCACTTTGAATAATGTATTCAGAAATAAATAAAATGAGTCGGCTCGGGTCGGGTCGGCTCATGCATGAAGGAACATGCAAAGTATGTAATATACATAATGTCGTGGACCAACTATTGGAGAACTCTATTTAATGGTCCTGATTTACGACCTTGTTCGAGGCTAATTATTCGATTCTTAACTAAAAAATTCCGAGACTAGAATGGTATTATTATTACATAATCTTTACCCATTTATTACGACATTATAATGGCTTCTCATTATTGGCACTGTTACGTAGTAAAGAAACGGCAACTTCTGGCCTCGCCTCAATAACACACGTACACGAAAATAATGCAGTTCAATAATTATGTATGTACCCACACTTCGCTAATAATGTCACCAATCATATAAATAAAAAGAATAGGGCCTCTCTCGAAATGTAATAATAAGTAGATTTATGTTTTACTTATTTTCGCAATACATAAACGAAAACATTGAAAATGTCCAATTAGTATAATAGTAGAGGGAAAATAACAAAGATCCACTTAGAGAGATGAAGAAAGAATCATAAAGCACTAAAAGAATACAACGTGTCCACATGGGTTTGCTGGAATACTGATGGGTGTTACTTTCAGATTGCAAATAATTAATGACACTTCCTATTGGTAGAATTTTTAATTACATGCAAATGCATCATAAAACTGCCTTAATCTATGTTTCAAAAAAATGTTAGAATCTCTACGCAAAGGAGCATGTTTGAAGCTGAAGGGACCCACGTGTTTCACTGCGAGCATTAATTGCTCGTATGTAGAGCGGTTGGTGAATACCTCATTAATATAGCAATTAGCAACAGAGAAAAATCTGTACTAAAGATTTATGTTTTTTTAGGGTTAAACTTGTAGAATCTGATTAAAAGAATGAGTAATGTGTCAGGACAGACAGACAAATGGGTAGTTCGTAGTTGTTTATCTTGGAGGGTTGACATAAATAAATTAGGTGTCTTACTATATATATATATATATATATATATGCAATGAAAATGATTATGTATATTTCCTCAATTGCATCGTGCTCTGTAGTGCTAGTGAGTGAGATATTGCGGTCAGTTGTTTGTCGTACTCATATGGGCCTTAATAACCTCTAGCGGGGTGGTTTTCAACTACAGAAAAATAGGAAGAAAAATAGCTCTTTGGGGTTTGGTTTTAGCTTGTGCAGCCTTCTTGCATCCTCATCAATTTTCGGGATTCTCAAGGAAAGAAGAACTGCTGAGAAGTGCCATGTTCGTTGCTTTTGAGGAAGCTCACATCGTTATCTTTAAGTTCTTCATAATTTCTTGGTTTTGGGCTTAGAGTGTGTTGAAATTCAAGACATACATCTTTGTTTAGTTGGTTTATTACGCTGCTGACAATGGCTTGTGTGAAGTTGGGATCCAAAGCTGATGCATTTCAGAGACAAGGCCAGGCATGGTATGTTTCCATCTTCTTGCTTTTAGACTTCATTTGCTGTATTTCTGTTTTTCGTCCCAAAATGAAGTTTTTGAACCTAATATAAATCTCTCTCTCTCTCTCTCTCTCTCTCTCTCTCTCTCTCAGGTTCTGCCACATCGGCCTCCCAAGTGACGTCATTGTCGAGGTCGAGGAAATGTCCTTCCACCTTCACAAGGTATTTTTCTGCGTTTTTACTCAGATATCTAAACATAGCTCTTGCAAACTGAAACTTATGTTTGTCTATGGCAGTTTCCCCTGTCCTCAAGGAGTGGAGTTATGGAGAAGCTCATAAGAGACAACTCAGAAGAAGCCGTAATAACAATAAACCTCCCCAACTTCCCGGGCGGAGCCAAAACCTTCGAACTCGTCTCGAAGTTCTGCTACGGAGCCAAAACCTTCGAGCTCACCCCTTCGAACGTCGTTCGCCTTCGCTTAGCTTCCCAGCACCTCGAAATGACCGAAGAATACGGAGTGAACAACCTCACATCACTGACCGATAACTTCCTATGTCAAACCGTCCTAAAAAATTGGAAAGGCGCCATTGAAGCCCTTCGGACGTGCGGAGAAGAAGGTGATGTAATGCCACTCACCGAAGATCTTCAAATCCCTCAAAGATGCATCGATTCTCTGGCCTCAATAGCGTGCGGGCCCGACCGGACCCTATTCGGGTGGCCCGTGACGGGCCATCTGTGGAACGGGCTCAGCAATGGGGCCCGAAGACGCATCGGGCCTGAGTTTTTCCCTTTACAAGAAACTGATCTCAGCCATGGAAGCTCATGGGGTGAGGCGAGAAGTTATCGTAGGATCCTTACAGAACTATGCGAGGAAGTACTTGCCTGCCCTAAACAGACGAAAAGGGTCAACCGATTCTTCGGGCAGGTCAACTACTACTACGACGCTGCTGACCGAGGAAGAGCAGAAGGTTCTGGTAGAAGAGATTGACCTTTTGCTGCCCGTGAAGAATGGCTTAGTCTCCACGAGATTCTTATTCGGGCTGCTGAGGACGGCCAAGATTATTCGGGCCGGGCCATCTTGCGCGTCGAGCTTGGAGAGGAGAATCGGGCTTCAGCTCGATCGGGCGGCCCTCGACGATCTTTTGATGCCTAACTTCTTTCCCGACTCCATGGAGACTCTGTACGACGTGGACTGTGTCCAACAAATTTTAGACCATTTCTTGGCTTTGGACGACGACGACGCACCGTCGAGTCGTGGCAGTCGACCGATGGGTTCGCCGAAGCTCAGCCCAATAACCGCCGTGGCTAAGCTCGTCGACGGCTACTTAGCCGAGATTGCTGACATTAACTTAAAGCTGCCAAAGTTTCAATCCCTTGCTTCTGCTGTTCCTGAAAACGCACGGGGATTAGACGATGGGCTCTATCGAGCGATCGATATATATCTCAAGGTAAGAATATAATTTAACTAACCTTTTGTTATTAAACGGGCTATCTTCTCCATTGTTTTATTGCCAATTGCTTTTTTTTTTCAGTCGCATCCATGGCTGGTCGACTCGGACAGGGAACAGCTATGTCGGCTCATGGACTGTCAGAAGCTGTCGTTAGAAGCCTGCACCCACGCGGCTCAGAACGAGAGGCTCCCATTGAGGGTTATAGTCCAAGTTTTGTTCTTCGAACAGTTACAGCTTAGGACTTCGATCGCTAGCTGCTTCTTAGTCTCGGACAACCTCGATGGGTCGAGGCAGGTTAGGAGCGGTGGCGCGAGGGGGCCCGCCGAGGGAGACGGGTGGGTCGACCCGGTTAGGGAAAATCGGGTCTTGAAAGTGGGCATGGACAGTATGAAGGTAAGAGTTTCCGAGCTCGAAAAGGAGTGTACGAGCATGAGGCGAGAGATTGAGAAATTGGGCGGTGGTAAAGGGAAGGGAAGGATGGGTTGGGGCAACGTTTCGAAGAGGTTAGGGTTTAGTTTGAAGGCTCAGATGTGCAATGCACACGAGGGATCTGTTAGTAAACAAAGTAGCTGCGGTGGCGAGAAGGTTGAGCATAAGGCAAAAGGGAAACATGGGAAGGGAAGGAAAGAAAAGGAGATGAGATGATCTTTAAGGAAGTAAAGTGTTTTTGCTTGCTTTTTGCTGATTGTTGTTGGTACATCAGTTCTTGGTTTCTTTGTTTCGTGACTCTTAATATGTTTTGAGCTGTTTTCGAGGTTATCCATGGAAAAATGGTGTAAAAACTGTCCACGGTGGGTGGGAAGGGGAGAATCGAGGGATAAGTGGCAGCGTTTGGGTGCAGAAAGAAGGCAATTTGGCATTTGTTTTGACAAGATCACAGGTAAATTAGACTAACATCAACCATTGAAGGGCAACGAAACCAAGTTTTCGACATACTGAAGTAGAGTAGGAAAGGAACGTCTTGTTAATGAGGTTGTGAAGGATCAGAATCACCTGGGCAACTCCAGGTCTGGTCTTTGATCAAGTGCTTCGATAGTTGAATCATCTGGAAAAGCGTCGGGATAAGTAGCCAAGATCTTCGCCTTCATGCTCCTAGAAAATAAGAATGAAGCGGAGATTTGATACCAAACAGCAGTTTGTAGGGGATAGAACAATTATTGATCATTCAGATACACCAAATGCTGCAGCTGATGGACTGCTTAGAGTATCTTATCTAACATCTATCCGTACAATGTTCATCTCATTGACGATGAAATTTGAAGAGAAACCATATATCGGATTAAGTAGAAGAGACCATTTTGACAACGCAATCATTTAGCACAGCACCAATTTCTATACAACAAGCGGAGAGAGACACAAAGCTAATTCAAGAGACTCAGACGAAATCGACGCAGACGGTATAAAAATATAACCCGAACGTGACAATTCAATTAAAGCATATCTATTTTCATACCTGAGCTTCTGAAATATGTAATCGAGGTCGGATTTCATAGACCGCAACAGTCGCGTGTTCTTGGAAAACTCGGCAGACACCTCAGCGAAACAGTTCTCAGAGTAATCATTAAAATGCGATAGCACCGCGTTACTATCCTGCAATCTTCCCAATCTGAACAAAAGGTTCATCATATGAGGAATATATCATGCTTCCCTACAAAAACGTAACATAGCATCGATTGAAGACAGATACAACAAACATGAGGTGTTGAGTTTGCTTGAGAGACTCCAAATCCTGAGAATCAACAAGCGTCTTAAATTCCCGCGAGATTTCTTCAGACGCCTTTGCAATCGATGCAACTTCTGATTCGTTCATTTCCCAAAAGAATTCCAGGAACTGTTGCAGAAATTCAGGTGACGAAAAATACAAATCAAAGAGAATTGATTTCTCGATTTACAGCGCGAAGAGAAGCACCTTAATATGGGCCAATTTTGGGCCTTAATTGAAGTCCCTTGAGTTGGGCCTATACACACGTGTTAAAATGTTGCACTATAACTTTTTTTTGGTATATTAGTCAACTCTTGACTCTCGAGTTTAAATTAAAAACAATTTAAGACCACATAAAAGTTAGGAGTAGGGTCAAATAAAAAAGTGTAAATTAAATTTCAAGCCAAAAACATATTTTAAATTAGGTTACAGCCCATGTTAGAAAATTCATAGTTTTAAGGACCCAATTTTTGTGAAATTTCGAGATAAGGACCTAAATTTACGCAACTGTTCTGCAGCGTTTATGAACTGATATCGGAGATCGATGAAGTTGTACTGTAGATCCATGAAGTGATACTGTTGAGCCATGAAGTGATACTGTAGATCCATGAAATGGTACTGTAGACCCATGAAGTGGTACTGTAGATATATAAGTGGTACTAGTGAACAGTGAAGTGGTACAGCAGAACACTTAAGTGTTTCTGCAAAAATCGGATCCTTAAAACTATAAATTTTCTGACATGGTTCTAAAAGCTAAATGAAACTTAACATTTGTAAATGGCACGGTGAAAAAAAAAGAAGCATCATGAGCCTGCAACTGCAAGAAGAAAATCCAACATGACAAATTAATTACAAGGGCCAAAATAAAAAGTCAATCCATTACTTCAATCTACAAGTAACCTCAGAGATGATAATAATAACTCGCTGCTTCATTAAATGTTCGATAGAACAGCCAAAAAGGTAATAATGAGGGACCAATATCTCAAAAATTTAAGATATCTTCGTAAATCGTACTAGGAAAAGCAAAAGAGGGTTCATTCAAAGCGCACGCTTGTCTGTGCAAAGGACAATCGATTTTAATTTCTGGACCATATAGTAAGTAAATGTGGATGATATAACTTCTTTTTTATTTTTCTGGATAAAAAAAAATGCAATTTAAAGCATTTCTTCTTTTATAATTGCAAGGAAATGACGACAGAGAAACAAACAAATAAATCAAGAAAAACTGTACAAAAAAGCGGCACAGTAGTGAAACAGAGAAGAGCAGGTGAGTTCACGAGACAAACTGAAACAAGACAGTAGCTTAACGTCTCGTCTCATATTTGTCTAAATAAAGACAAACAAATAACTGTTTGTGTTTGCCCAAATTCTAAAATTAATTGTAAATATAAGCAAAAACCAATACAAGCCCTGGTAAAATTCCATTCTTAAAAAACCAGTTAGATAGGAGCACAATACCATACAAGGATTAAAGTCTTAAAACATAACATCACACACACCTTGTCAAAGTCGAATAAGCAGCACAAGTTTTAAGACAAACATTACAAAGATCGAGCAGCGTTTTAAGACAAGGAGTTTCCGCTGATTAAAAACCTAAACAGCAGCACTGATGATGAATATCATTACATGGCTTTGCTTTTCAGACGAAGGACCAATTGACGAACATAAAAGCCAAGCAGTGATTAGCATCTTCGTCGTCGAGAACATTCCAAGCAATGGCCTGCTCATAGGAAACGGGCCTGCCCATGCTCGACACACAAACCCCAGGCGGCATATAAGCATAGCCCTAAAGAAAGGGTAGTCGAAAAATCGAATCTCAGCTAAAACCGACGAAAGCGTAAAAGAAACAAAAAAACCAATTTTTTTTAGTTTTTAGTTGCGCAAAAAACCTGCTGCATAATCTTGGAGAACTCAGAGAGGAGAAACTTTCGCCCAGCTTCGTCGAGTATCTTCTCTAGCATTATGTCCTGAAGAGCTACGAGGGTTGTTTCGAGCATGTCCAGCCCAGCTTGGTTTGCAAAAGTAAAAACAGCAGATGCCTGCAAATTTTATTCTCGTATAACATCTTCTGCCAATTTAATCCTAATAATAACGAATAAAATTATTTCGACTTACGTTCATCTTCACCGAGCAGCACATAACAGCGTCGTTCTGGCGCCAGAGGTGCTTCAAAAGGCCGCCGCCGTTACCCTGAGAAGAATCAATCTGAAACAGATCGCCGCCAGTGTGCGCCCTGAAAAAAGAATTTATTACTTTCAGTCCTCTAAAAATTGGAGAATTTTTTTTTTTTTGTGATCAAGAAAAAAAAATTATATAATACTTGTAGCTCCTGCAAATCCAGCGGGCAAGAGTCGCAGCTTCGGGCGTCCCGGGCAGCGATTTGGGCAGCAAGTTGGAGCCGAGGGGAGACGGAGAAATGGCCATGGCTACCCTTTGCACCGAAGAAACGATGCTTCGAACGTATTGCCTTGCCATTACAGCAACACTTTCTTGGTAGTGGCTTTCGAACATGAACTGAAATGCAATCGTCAGGACAGACCTGAGGTTCTGATTGTTGTTGTTTGCATTCCTCTCGCCGGGAGAAAGGGCCCCACCACGACCGACGACGTCGAGGGCAGAAGCAAGGTCTAATGTTCGACTAGGGTTCTGATTATCCCGCGTTATTACAGCAAAAAAAAAACGACAGTTATTACAGGTAAGACGATGAGTTAAATCAAGAATAATGTTTAAGGAAGGATATCTAACTGATTTAGCTTCCAAGGGGATGACACGAAAGCCAGAAGCTAGCAGTGGAGCGTCGTCGCCGAACGACTCGTCGATAGAAGCGAAGACGAGCTGAGCACAAGCCCCGAAATTCGCCTCATCGATGCCACTGCATAGCTGAGAGTGAGATTTAAAAGCCCATCAAATTCAACGCATATCATCAAAATTCAAATATGAATCATTCTTGCCAATCTGATTTCAATTCGATGGAAAACCTGAAGAAGGTACATGTCTCGCGAAAGAGCCAAATCCTCGGGAGAGAATGCATAGCCCTCCAAGCGAACCACCTCAAGGAACTAAAACGCCAAAGAGATGTATTTATACTACTAAACGAAAGTACCGCATAACAAATTTAAGACGTAAAAAGTTATTTCTTACCTCTTCGTTCTCCAAAGTCTGGGCCAAGTGTGAGATGGTCTGAGTGCTAGAGAAGCCGCCAGGCCTTCCACAAGGCACGGCGTAAGCGCTAGACTTGAGAGAAGCTGCTGAGTAGACGTCGATTCCATGGTCAGCCCACTCAGAACGGTGCTCTCTGAGGAATCTAACGAGCAAAGCCGGCGTCACATTCTGCAAAAAAATCGTAAAAAGGTTTGATCTTCACGTCAAGAAGTTTTTCAAGGCAATAATCGAGGAAAGAAAGAAGAAAAAAGGGCGATGAAATTCGAGCCTGAAGAAGCATGGAAGCCCTTGCACAGAGGACTCCCCCATAGCTGGGGAGCATTGAAAGACTGTTGTAATTGGACGAGCGAGCGAACTTGCTCGGGGAAGAGTTGATTGCGATGGTGACATCTTCGACGCCATCGCTTCCCATTAAAGCCCACCCATCAGTAGAGAGTCCGTTTAAGGCATCGTTGAAGCCCCTTAAATAACCATAGGAAAATATTGAAATGAAGCGAGAATGGTAAGCTGTAATTAGATGGTTTTTAATTAATTCTCACCGAGACAATCTTTGACTCAGAGCCCTCAGCACAGATGGCTGGCGGCCGCCGCTATTGCATTGGATCTCACCGTTGGCCTCTTGAGAAATTTGACGTATGTGGCGCAAAGCCTGCGAAAAATATCATTAAATGTTGGAGCATTATAAGACAGGTAATAAACATGTCGAATTGAAGGAATCAGGAAAAGGGACAAACAGCCAAAGTCATCTTCTGAGCTAAGATCTTGGAAGATTCGTAATAGGGCCTCAAAACCTCGGGAACGGTCGAAACCTAAGAAAAGTTAGTAAAAGTTAAAGGATCAAAAGGTACAATCTTCAGATACGAATCGAATGGAATCTTACGTCAAAGTCAATGTGATCGACAATGTGAATGATTGAGCCACCGCCCTCGCATGGACGAATTAGGTAACCACTTGGCAGCATTTCAGCCCTCACAAAGCAGGCAGTGGTGGGCCCGCTAGGGCCACCGATCGAAGCTGTCAACGACCTCTCGCAAATCTGTTAAAAGGGAAAACGATAAGCTTTTAGAGAGAAAGAAACAAATTATTTCTATATTTGGTTAATTTGAGATACGACTCGACTCCCAAGAAGAATCACCGAATAGGGAAGGAAGTTCGTTAGCTTACCACAATACTGCCGTCTTCGAGCGCAGTGGTGTACCTCAGCGTCCAAAAGTCGCGGGAAGACGCCAGAGTTGTCGGCGCATAAACCTAAGATTCACTCAGAATATGTCAGAAAAAAAAAAACCGTTGGAAAGTTTAAGGAATCAAGAAAGCCCTACAAAGATTGTTTCCATGCAAAAAAAACGACGTACTTGCATGTACACAAGCTCCATAGTCCCTCCATTTCCAGTTGGAATCGAGCTCGCAATATCAACAGAGCGACAATCGCGAAACCAAGAGAGGCGATCTTTGAGAACCTCAGCAAGCTAGAAAAAACTCATTCGCACTTTCAAGTCAGAAGATAATAACCTCCACCGAAGATATTTTTATTACATAAAAAGATCGAATTTTTTAGATGATAAGTTTACCACCTTCGCGGGCTCAAGACCTACGAGGCCACAGGCACGTGCTGCTACGCCCCTACAATTGCGGGAAATAGCAACGATGCCAATAGAATCCGGACCAGGCTAACAACATTAAGAAAACAAAAACAAAAAAAAAAACCGTAAACCTTAATGTTGTAGAAAGGAAAGAATTATTACAAGAAATTAAGATTGTTGCTAGTAAAAAAGTTCAATCAAACCTTCATCCCAATCATCTGCACCCAGTCAACAGAAGTCCCAGTAGCCTTACCAAGGAACTCTGTTAGGGTCTCCTCAGCTATTGCAAGGAGGCTAAAATGGAAGAAGATTGAATAGAGTTTGAAACAGATGATGAATAGCAAAATATAGTTGATTATGAGTTATTACCCTTCTGGGGTATTAGCATCCCGCTCGGGGTGCTGAGGTTTTGGGTTTTGCTGCTGTTGAGAGCTCATTACAGCAGAATCAGAGCTTGTTTCACCGCCATTTGCACTCACCTGTTATGAGTCATGTGTTAGAGAAAAAAAAGTTATCGAAGGAAGCTAATCGAAGGACGAGGAAATACACAGCAAAACTGCGTAGTTTGCTTGCTTGCTTACAGAGTGTATTTGGACCCTCATGAAACCATTTTCGCAGACGAGATGAGTGACTTGTTTCTGAAGGCGATCATTCTCTTCCATGAGCAGTTTGTTCATAGCAGACAGCTTTCTGTTTACGGATTGAAGCCGTGTTGATTCTTTCCTTTGCTTCTCACGGCACCTTCAAAGAGACATTGAACACGCAAATCAACACAACAATTGACTATAAGAAATGATTGTGCATCAATCAAATCAAGGCCATCTAACTCATCAAGAAGCTCAAACGTTAAGTGAATGGAAACAGAAAAACCCCTAAAAGTAATGGTTCTTGAAGATGAAACGGATAATACCTTAATATGAAATGAAACCCTCGATCATTATACAGTTTAGGATTTACTTTTCCAGAGAAACACACCACTCCCAGGGAAAAAGAAGTTAAAAAAAAATGCACAAAAAAACATCCAAGAAACTCTCCAAGTTAAAAAGATTATACCTTCGATTCTGAAACCAGACTTTGATCTGCTTAGGCTCAATGTTGGACAAAATAGGATATTCCCTGATGAGTTGTTGCCTCCTCATAGAACTTGGCTTCGGACACTCAGCGTAAACCCTTTCAAGGGCGTCAACTTGCTCTGGCGTATACCTCACATACTTGCTAGGATCCATGGCTTACTTAGTTCTTTGCTTCTTGTTAATATCGCTACTACTCTCTCTTTTGCATGTAAGGCAGACTCTCTCATCACAGAGAGCCCCCTTTATCGCTCATCTATTACAAAAATACAACCTGGTTTTTCTCTAAGCTTTGTTTTTTAGCACCTTCTTTACTCCTAGTTTTGCTGAGCTTTGTTTTCGAGCGAGCGAAGAGATGGAAAAAGAAAAAGGGTCTCGGTGAATAGTGCGGACAAAATGAGAAGTCTTTGTTGAGCCTTTTTGGTTTTTATGTTTGTTGAAAATCTCGAGAACATGAGAGAGAGAGAGAGAGAGAGAGAGAGAGATGTTTGTCACGTTTGTAGTTTGTAAAACCGAAAAAAGTGCAAGTGCAAGAAATGGAGATTAATTACTTCACAAAGATCAAACTTTATCGTTCTTGTCAAAGAAGATGATTATCATCTATGAACATAGCTTTCATAATTTCTTTCTTGCAAGACAAACTAAAGAAGAGACCAACTTAAAAATGTTGTCTTAAACCTCCAACTTCAAACCATCAAAGCATATATATTCCACGAAAGACAAGAGACAAACTTAATCAATGCACCATCAGAAAACAAAAAAAAAAAAAAAAAGAAGAAACAAAGAATGCTATTAGTTTCATATTTCAAATCAGAAACCATACATACAAGAAACAGATCTGCTTTCTTCTGCAGCGAAGAGATCAGTTCTTTATTTGGAAATTTCAAAGACTAAGGTAGCAGGGCGCTGCTTGCGCCTTAGTTCATTACATACAAGAGTTGAACAAACAAAGATCAAGCAATAGGCATAATCATTTCCTTCACATTTAATTAAGATCCGTTTTTATATTTTCTTTTCTGCAACCTCCCCACCATCCAACAGACTGATACGATATTAAATATCCCATTAATACCATTGCGGAATATTGCATTTTTTTTTCTCTTTTTCATGACATGCTAGGAGCTGCATTACTTAAAATTGTTACGTGCATATATATGTTATATTAGAAAACGGTGAAAAGATTGAAGATATGAAAGAGATTTGAGGGAGGATAGCTTTATTGGGAGCAGACTTGCAGGTCCATTTATAGGCATAAGTGAAGAACTTGTAGCTGTTATTATATGTATAGCTTCGTCTCTTGGGGAACATTAAATTTTATTTTTAATTACAATTAGATTTATCCTGACATAATAACGGTAGGCCTTCTTCAGCGTTAATCTGTGTTAAATTTAGAGAATAATCATATTATATGAAGTATAAAGCCATGGTAATAAATATGGTATATTATTTTGGTATCTCCTATTAGAATATCAATTTGTCCGTTGGGCTGCCCAGAGGTGCGGTCCGATGGGTTAAATGCTTGCCGCCACTTACAGATATAGGCTATATCTGTAAGACCATCTCCAACCAAAAAATCTAGTATCAAACTCAAACTCATTCTCAAACTCAAAATGCAGTAATTCTTCTCCAACCATTAAACTCATTCTCAAACTCAAAAGAATATTCTTATTCTCTTTCATACCAACTTTTACAAATTGTTAATATTCCCCACATATTTACAATTAACAAATTAGACCAAACGACAAATTAATATTATTTAAGTATTCATAAAATAACATAAGTATTTAGTTTCCAATTATAAACATTATTAACCTATTATATAAATATTAAAGAATGAAATAAATTTAAGACAAATGAAAAACCAAAACATTTTGTAATAAAGTTAAATCAATAATTTAATATGGGTCTTTTTTATAGAAGTTAAAGAGTTATTGAGTGATGAACAGTACAGGCCCAAATTTGCGTTTTTATGTTACAGAAATAGGTCAAAACTCATTTTAAGTAGTGGAGTACGTTTCGGTTGGACACAAGAACCTATTTCGCCATCTAGTTTACGTATCCGCTGGAGATGGCCTAAGTCAGTATTATTCGCACACGCACTAGTACTTTCCACAGTGTGCTTAAAAATATAATTTTATTTATGTAATTCATTTTTAATATTATTTAATAAATGAAATATGATTTTTAAATATATAAAGTGAAAGCTAATGTGTTGGTGTATAATTCAAATAAACAATTTCTAAGTGAAATGATAACTTATTAATTAAATTAAAAAAGACGGACTAAATTGCAAATAAAATGACAGACCAAATTGACAGTTTTTATGAACTCTAATCCCTTTATCTATACTATTATATTAAGGATGAGGGGCGGCTATTAACTGCGAATTTGATCTGTAAAATATTTATAATTTAACCTCTCTATTTCTAATTTTATTAATTAAATAATTATCATATTTAACCTCTCAATTTTTAGTTATTATACATATACTCCTAATAAATATTTCCCTTTTATATATATAAAACTTATATTTCATCTATTAAACATAAATTAGAAATACCAAAACTAAAAGTAAAATAATTATATTTTAAGCGCACGCAGATAATACTAATATAATAGAATAGATATGCAAATTTACTTAAGTTATTTTAAAATAAGGATACAATTATATATTAGGGGTAAAATTGTAAAAATTACTTGACATACCAATTGCACTTTTTAGACACCTAACCTCTTTATATGAGATAGATTTGATCCCAACGAGTCCCACCATAGTATAAATTAGTCCTCGGCCAGAGTACGAGGAAAATAAGGCTAGAAATTGGACTACTAACCATATAACTAACAGAAGTTCTAAGGATTATTATTTCTATCTCGGAGGAACAAAATTAATATAAAATATGTACTGCGTGACGTTAGTAAAATTTAATTAGTATGATTGAACGCAAATGTTACGAATTCTTAATAATTGTTCAAATATAGGAATGATTCCATAAACATGATATCATTATTGCGTTAACATGCATTAACTTTTTATATTGGCCCACAAACAAAACAATGAATTAATTGTATTGTTGGGAAAAGAATATAAGCATATGCTGTAATAATTATGTAAGCATCTAATTTGTCTTCAATGATAAGAATTCAACTTCTTTCAACCTAAGGTGAATTTATAGAAAAATATACAATTATATAAAAAGTTGAAAGTCCAGTACCTGTCAGTATTTTATATGTAGGTACCTATTAGAATAAATTTTTTCCCATTGGCATCCGCCCCGCCGCAAGGTACACATTTAGTTACCACAGAGAAACGTATTGTGATACATAATACAGTGAGAAATGGTACATCATATAACATATTAAGGTAGCATATAGAAACGATATAGGTATCAAGCGTGATGTGGTACGTAATACACATATAAAAAAGTACGTCAAGACTGGAAAAACAGTACCAACTGTCAAACGGGTACTTATATAAAGAATTTTCTAATATGGGTACTGACTTGCAAATGTTTTATATAAAATGGTATTTTTCTATAGATTCCTTGATTTAATTAGAGAAGATTTAAAAATTTTCAAAGTACCTCTCCCTCCCGAAGTTTCTTTCCGGAGGACACAAGAAACTTGAAGCCGACGCATGAGGAAAGTGAAGAGTATTGGAATTTTGGCTTAATAGCCACTTATATGACAGATTCTTTAGTTATTTAGGTTGAAGTTCTTGTTTCTTGTTTTCTTTCGGCTTTTACTTTCTTTTTGTCTTTTATTTGGTTGCATTGCTCATATGTAAGCATTTATTCTCTATCGGAGAGACCTTGTTGGGCTATTTAGCTTATATAAATTTGTTTATGATGTGAAAACTTTCGTTTCGAAAAAGGTAGGGTTGTCGAGCTCGGCTCATTTTCTAGGTTCGAGCTCGAGCTCGTGGAGCTTTTCAGCTCAGAGCTCGAGCTCATTTCCAGCCTGATGAGCTCGAACTAGAGCTCGAGTTTTTTTAAAAAAATATTAAATTTTAAAAAAATTAATAAAAAATAAATTTAAAAAAAAAAACTCGCCTTTCGCGAGCTTTCGATCTCACATGAGCCACGAGGCGGCTCAGCTTATCGTCCACTATTTATAAATTCAATAACATTTTCAGATATGTCAATTGTTCATATTTCTAATATCTATGCATTTGGATTAATGGTTTTGTGTTGTGACGCGGTATACAGATGTTGACATAACTCTTTTTTTTCACGAAAGGTTTGAAGATTGTGTAAAATACAATTCTCGTTTAAACAAATTGAGCTTTAGCATGTGTTTGCTTCCTAAGATACTTCGAAATACTTTGTGTTGGTTTTATCTCAATAGTATCACCAATACTCGAAACAGCAAGAACGAATCTGCTTTCGTGGTTTCGGTTTCAGAATCTAAGTTTGTTCCTCAAGTGTGAAAATCCACTATATATACCATTAGGCTAAGACAAACAACTATTCAAATGTGAAAATCCACAATATATATCTAAGTCTGGCTTCTTTTAAAAAATAATTTGTTTTTAATTCTTCTATCTAAAATAACGTCAATTCGTGCTAATAGGTTAACGTGCCACTTGGTGTGGCGCGTTCTGAACGAGTTAGACGAAGTGGCACATTTCTTTTTTTTTGTACCTCCTCAAAATTTGTTTGTATTCTGTAAGTACTGTTAAAAATTCAAAATTTTTTGAAGCAAACCAAATATAAGCTAAGCATTACATTGCAAATAAAATTACTTAAAATCACATAAATCAGATTTTTTCGAAGCAAACCAAACATAAATCATACATTACATTGCAAATAGAATTACTTAAACACACATAAAAGCAGACATTTCAACTTTCAAAACAGTACTAAGTTTACTTAGCCTTGTTCACCACTTCGTCTTGCACGCACTCAGATCTATCCATCTTATTTGTAGTCATCGCCGTTCGGTGCTTTCCGGCTCCCCTTCGATTTCTACGTTGCGAATTGTGGAACAATTTGAACTCGGCATCAACCCAATAACGCTCGTCGTCCAACGGAACAAAGCGACCCTCATAAGTTCTCAAATAAGCTTCTTTACTATAATACGCGGCAACGTATTGAGCACTATTAGGGCCAAAACTACGACAAGCTGCTTGTGCATGTGAACATGGGATTTTGAACATACTACAGTTAGCGCATGAGCAGTAAAGATCACTAGTACCACCACGTATGTCTTATATCCCCTTCCACTTAAATATCTGGTATAGACCTTGGCGGACCTTGACGCATAATCAACTTCTCTCACCTATGGCTTCTTGAGTCGTTGCTCCAATCACGATACTTTCTCGTAGCATAATATGACCACGTTGTTTCTGAATTCTCCATCGCAAGGCATGCCTCTTGATACAAGTCAAAAAATATGTGCTAATGCGATGGAAGGTAAACTGGACAATTGGAGTTATGAGCATACTTCGAGCTCCTTTTAATACTCCATTTAATGCTTCTGATATATTGGTCGTCATGGTACCGCAACGAAGACCCCCATCATACACGAACGGCCGCTTCTCCTTTGGGATTTTATCAAGCTACTTCCAAATCGCCCCAAGTAAATAAAAATAAGGAAAATTACAATATACCTAATCAATTGGAACATTCTAAGCTTGAGAAACCGTATTTGGATTGGAATTTGTCTAGTTTGTATGTACGAGAGGTTGGGGAAGAAACGAATTAGAAAGAAGAAGAGAAGAAAAGAAGGAGAATGCGATTAGGGCACGGTTGAACGCGTCACTCTGTGTGGCGCGTTCACCTATTTTTGAAATCTTATCCGAATTGGCACTACTTTAGCTATTACAATAAAAATTCACATTAAATTTGAAAAAAAAGCCCATGAAATTGACCTTCCGAAAAATCTCTTAAATCGTAACAGTCATATTTTCCACTTCAATTCGAATTTTAAGTTCACATTCGAATTCAACTAGAATTCCTAGTTGAATTTCCAGTAATAAAAATCACATCTAAGGCGGCTCAAACCACTTCACATTTCCAATCATTCATTTCTCCCCTCAATAAATTCCTCATTTACCAATTACCAACAAATGGTTTGCTCTTACTTACACTCGCTGACTATCTTTATATGTGTAGACTTGGGACAGTACGTGTAGGCTGGATAATGTGGTGAAATTCTCTGTTCTTCGGGGGATCGGCCATAAACATGACAGATTATTACATGTTTTTCACCAAGGCTCGATCGAGAAAGTCTCTGTTCATGCATAGAAGAGTGTCCCTGAATCTTCAACTTTTTGTCACTAATAAAATTAATAATAATCATAGTGTCGCAAAATCATTACGTACAATATTTTCCCTTTTTCCTCGCAATGAGTATGAGTGACACCAACGATTAAGAATATTATTCGTCAACGACTTCTCACCAATGAAGCCAAAAGTCAAAGTAAGATTACGTTTGCTTGAGAGCGACACTTCAGTTCATTGAATGATTGCAAACATGTTCCTAGTTATGGGAACAATAATATTTTTTTAAGGTAAATGAAGAAAAATCACAGAGGCCCATCTATAGTTATGGGCCGCCCATTACCTTCATATCTTTTATTCGAACCACAAGGCAAAACCTCTGCCATTTCCTCTCGAACGATGGATTACACAAGACAAGAGAAACCAGTTGACTGAAGTTCAGAAAGCAAACCTTAGATCTCGTTATTGTAATAATGTACATTATGTCTGATTCTATTACTCCAACGTATATCCTCACTGTCACTGACCCCATAAAAAAACCCTTGAAAGCTGAAGAAATAAATGTCAATCAACAGCAACTAGTTTTCTTTCTAAAGAGCTGCTGCTGTACTCTCAAACACTTACTATGGTTCAGGCGGAGGCACTTTCTTTCTCTCGTCGTATGTTATCACGCGATTTGTCGTTGGATTCCAACTCATTGTTCTGATTGTCGTTCTTCTTTTGGAAACGACCTCCAACTCCTCTATTTCTTCGCAGTGCATGCAAGTGCCGGGATTCGTGCAAGTACGGCTGCGAAATGAACAAGAAAAAAAAATGATGTTTTACTGCTTAAACTTCAACCGAAAGCACACTTTCCGATCCCGAAGTAAAGAAAATAGAGATAAAACAATTGCCTTTCGAGATCTTGCAAGCTTGTTTTCCAACTCAGCCTTGGCACGAGATTGTCTTCTTCGCAAGATCCCATGATACTGTTTTGCATTGACAAAGACGGGTTCCTCAAGTGAATCAGTCGGCAGAGGAATGCCAGCTTGTTGCATTCCCATCATGTGAAGGTGATGAGCCTTGTTTTCGCAAGAAACATAATTATGTCAGTTCTTGCCTATAATAACATGGTCATGGCTAAGGATACTCAGCAATATATTACCATAGGTGGAGCAGGATAAGGCTGTGTCTCATAGGGAGCAAATATACTTCTGTAGTAAGGATCTGCATATGGATAAGCAGTTTGTGCCTGCAACATACCAAAGTTCATATCAAAGTAGTATGACATGGTCAGAACAAGCAGAATCCATGGGCATGGCTAGCGAGGCAGGCAGCTAATGCTTATATACAAATATATTTCACCTCCACACACAAAAAAAATCACCAGTAGTGATGTTTTCTAAGTAGAGAAACGTTAATTCTCATGACTATCACTATATATTTGATAGTCCAGGAGTCCGATGAAGTAGAACTACTTTAGAAGGAACTATACGTTTAGCAAGATATATCATTGTTTTCTAAATAATGACATGATAATTTGTACTTGAGCGGGTACTGGCATTACATTTCCAACTCCAAGTTGAGCAGGTGTGCCATAGGGAAACATCGGGGGTGATGTTACGCCAGGATTAAGGAATCCATTTGTTGAAGGTGAAGACTGAGACTGGGTCTCTGACTGCTGTTGCTGCTCGTCAGTCTCGCTGTTTTCTGGCAATCGTTCATGGTATTAGATTAGAAAAGACCAACCCAGAGAGCAGATAGAAAATAAAAGAAAAACAAAATTATGAGCCATAAGAATGAATCATTGTATAGCATAAAAGTATAAGAACAGATATATGCATTCGTAAATCAATGTTTGATGCAATATGAACTCATGATCAAACCACACATTGCAGGCTCACAGCTTAGACAATCAAGATAAGGGAATGTGAATATGTAGGCCAAGAAGGGCACACTAAATCTGGATATAAACATGTCAAAGATAAATGTCTCATACTCGGCACGAGGGACTCAAAATCCCTAAAATGATTCAACAGAAGCAGAAACATTCAGGATTTGAACAACTGAAACATCATGCTACTTGGATGCATTGCAACTCCATAAATGAATATATTATATCACATATAACGCCAAATACTTTTTTGTTAAATAAATTTTAACAAGCTTTGACTATCCTGATGGCCTTAACCTATATTGCCTTCACAATCCCAAAGTTATCATACTATAAATTCCACATAAAAACAAAGCATTAACTCCCGCATTCAAAATTACCAGAGAGGCTATGAATCGATGAGCTCATACTGCTCCTAGATCCTTCCTGAAGGTCACACCTAGCACTGCGAAACCAGTAATGTGACTCACAGTTGATAAAAAGGTTAAGAGCACAATAAATACCTCTTGAACATCAAAAGGAAACCACCAATGAGCAGCAATCATAACTAATCTGAACCATCAACAATTTCAACAAGAATCAAAAATCAAAATATTATCATGTATGCAATCCTCCATGAAATCCATTGGCTTCATCACATCAGGAATTCATCCAAACGAAAACTCACCTGCCAATAGGCAATTCAATTGATACGGATCGCAGCGTTTCCGCTCCGTCACCTTCCTCTCGAGAGGTGCGTTGGTGGTATTGGGTGAGGATTTTTCTTTTTATCCGCGCAGTCGAAAACAGCGAAGTAAAAACTATTCTGATTTTCGCAAAAGGAGCTAATTTCCAATTTTATCCCTCTCGATTTGCTATTCCGTTGTTCATCGTTGAGAACGTTCTAGATTTCGGGCATCACAAAAGGATTTACTATCGAAAAAAAAGATAAAATAGAAATCAAATATGTGGCTGAAAATGTTGTGATCCTTTTGTTAGCAGTGCTAAACCATTAGATGCTTAGTGTGGGACCTTGACGAAGTCTAATTAGGCCCAACTCATATAAATGGGCCAACTATTTAAGTTTAAATTAACCCAAGCCCAAAACAAGCTTTACTGTCCCCGTCCTATGCAGTTTTATTATAGGGAAATATTTGAATAGAAAGGCCTAATTAAGAGTCGAAAATGGTTTGGCTCGTGACTATTTGAACATTTTGCATGACTAAATCAAACACTATGAAAAATTCAGCAATTCCACGCTAATTAACAACCATCCAATCTCCTAATTCTTGATATAAAATTCCTAAAATGGTAAAATTATGACTTTAGATAATTATATATCAATTTTTAATCTTGGTTCTGATAATTAAGAAATAATTCACCAACTTCGTGTATCAGAATAAATTTGGATATATGAAAAATATTTCAAGCTACCAACCATTTTTTTTGTCAATAAAAAATAATAATAGAAAAAATTTGTTATACATATGGTGAATGGTGATATGTGAAGGCCATATTTTGTCTTAGGTCATAACCAAAAATCATTCATCAATTATGAAAGGCAAGCAAATTTATTTAAATATCACCATTTACAAAACTTATTTGTATAATGTTAACTTCTATTTAAATGGTAGAATAGAACCCTGGCGGCTCATGTGAAATGTGATGTAATGTAATGTAATTGATAGACGTCGTTTAAGACCTTCCAAGGGATGAATGACAAATCAAGTTAATTAATTACCAGTTTATTTATTAAAGAATTAGAAAAACCCCATCAACTCCATTGAGAATCTCCTTCTCCATCTCTATTACACCATCCTTTGCGTTGCCCTTGTCCGATCGTTGAATCGTCATGGCTCATTCAGCTCTCTCTCAGGTATAGCTTCTCAGTACTCATGCTTTTTTTTTTTGTTTTTCTTTTTGTGGTTATTTGATTTGTGAAATTGGGGGGTTTTTAACTCTTTGAGATCGTTTTCTGCAGGTCCCATTCGCCGTAGCGATCAACAAAGATACCTCTTTGGCTGGATCCAATTTCAAGGTTATAAGTTTTCTTGCTATCTTATTTATTTATTTTTATGATTTCAGCTTCTGTAATTTTATCCCCGCTGGGGATAGTTGCGTTAACTTGTTAAAGGTGGTCTTCTTCTTCAGTTGAAGTTGAAGCTTTCTCTTACATGATGATTGAATTATTGCACCATTACGTGTTATAGCTAGTTAAGTTCTTAGGTAATAGTCTTTGCAGCTAAACATTAGAACCACTTTTTAGCAGTTCGTTCCCTTGAAACAATTTCCTTGTCAGCATTCCCCTTTACTTCCCCAGAATATTTTCTCAAGAATTCAAAGCAATCTTACAAATTATCTCTTGTTTGATCCATCACTTTATCCCATTGTCCATCGATCTGTCAGAAGAATAACCTGTCCGTTAAAGACAAGCTATGGACGACGTTTCAATTACCTTCAGAGTCAAGACTTTCAAGCTCACGGTCTGCAAACCTACCCACCATTTTCATGTCCGTGCAACAAGCAAGCAAAGCTAAGGTCAACATTTCGCCTCTAGCCTTGGAAGACGCAAAAGAACCACCGCTACACCTATACAAGAACAAAGAACCTTACATAGGAACCATCGTATCAGTCGAAAGACTCGTCGGTCCCAAAGCTCCAGGAGAGACGTGCCACATTGTGATCGATCACGGCGGTAATGTGCCGTACTGGGAAGGACAAAGCTATGGAATCATTCCTCCCGTAAGTGTAATCAATCAAATGTTGTCCGTTTGGTAATCTCTTGTAGTAAGCGTTTGAGTTGTGTTGTAATAAATGAATTGATTCCAGGGAGAGAACCCTAAAAAGCCAGGTAGCCCACACAATGTGAGGTTATACTCGATAGCCTCGACTAGGTATGGCGACCAGTTCGACGGCAAGACGGCCACGCTGTGCGTTCGACGTGCTGCGTATTACGATCCCGAGACTGGCAAAGAGGACCCTTCGAAGAAAGGCGTTTGCAGCAATTTCTTGTGCGACTCTAAACCCGGCGACAAAGTAAAGATCACGGGTACGTTCTTTGGTGCTGGGCCGCATTTAAGGCTGTGCATTCTGGTCTATTGCACATGGCCACAAATAATATATAAAAAATAACAACAAACTTTTTAGTTTGTATTTATATATTATGGTCGACGTTTATGCTCGTGGGCCTCACTTTGTTACAACAACGGGGCCACAAAATTTAGAAAATGGCCCTTTTGGTGACTCTGCTGACTCTCCTACTCTAGTCATTCGTCGCTTTTCTCCCCTTTGATTCGCTATAGCAGCTTTCGGCCACTTGAATTTTGGAACTCCTTTTTTATTTCTTTATCAAACAAATGCCATCTTCTGCATGTTCGTCCATACGTCGAAATCAGATATGTGAGTCTCTCTCTTGTTAACTGACCACTTCGACCAAAAGTTCAAGCTTCAAGGGAGTATCATATTCCAATCTTCATATAACTCCATTATATATGGACTGATTTCTTTCTTATCTATCCTTAAACATGAGAATTTTTCTATAATGGGTGATCGTAAGATTCGTACCCATGATTTCTCTAGCTAGCCCCCCGAGTTCTGATAGTATGTTGAATGGGCACGTCACCTAAAAGTTGAAGCTAGAAGGAACTGCATCATATTTTCATTTTATGTAATTTATTTCCAGCATCTCTATCTGAATCTCATCTTCAAAAACCCGTGATGTTTTTTTTTTCAGGCCCTTCGGGCAAGATAATGCTCTTGCCCGAAGACGACCCGAAAGCCACGCACATCATGATAGCCACGGGCACTGGGGTGGCGCCCTACCGAGCCTACCTCCGGCGCATGTTCATGGAGGACGTGCCCACCTTCAGGTTCGAGGGGCTCGCATGGCTCTTCCTCGGCGTGGCCAACCGCGATAGCCTCCTCTACGATGACGAGTTCTCCGAGTACTCGAAAACCCGCCCCGAGAATTTCAGGTACGAACTCGCTTTGAGCCGAGAGCAGAAAAACAGGGACGGGGGGAAGATGTACGTACAGGACAAGATCGAGGAGCACGGGGAGGAGATATTCGGGCTCTTGGACGCCGGGGCCCACGTGTACTTCTGCGGGCTGAAGGGGATGATGCCCGGGATTCAGGAGACGCTGAGGAGGGTGGCCGAGGGTCGGGGGGAGAGCTGGGAAGACAAGCTGAAGAAGCTCAAGAAGAATAAGCAGTGGCATGTTGAGGTTTATTAGATTTGATTTTAAAAGATTGGCTGTTTGTTGCTGATATTGATTTTGCCAGAATCTCTAGTGTTGGACTTTGTGGTCTTCTTGAAGATGTGTGGTATAGTAAGGGACTTGGATTTCAAAGCGAGTTTGGATTCTCGTATCTTAAACGAAATTGCTTGATTTTAAATTATAAATTTAAAATTATAATTTCAACCAAGTCATTCGTTTGGCAAACGCTATGATTTCGAAACCCGGATTTCAAAATGAAGCTCGACCTCTTGAAGTTTGTCGACCTCGACATCTACTTTTTTATTAGAGAAAATAAAATAAAAAATTATAATAAAACAAAACAAGTTTGTGAGGCGGCTTGTGAGATTTCAATTACTCACGAGTGAGTTCAAGCTCGTCAAATGAGCTTGAGCTTGTCGAGCTAAAAGCGGCTCATCGAGCTCGCGAGTCGCTGACGAGCACGATCGAACTCTCGGATCAGCTCGGCTCGACTCATCATTCAACCATTATTATCATTATCTTATTAAATTATTATTATTATCATTATTATTATATATATTACGAAAACTTACTACCAGTTCGGGCAGTTATATATTATGTACCAAATTACGGTTTAACATAGGTCCCCGAACCTTAATAAATAAAAGAGTATACAAAGAGACATCAATCGAAGCACTCGGGATTTCATCATATATACGTATATGAAAGTTCTATATTGTTTGTGGATCAATATATATTCCGATAGTGCGAAATGATTATTACTATAATGGAATAATCTTTAGCAGGTTTCATGACAAGTGCATTTTCTCCGTCATTCTCATTACCTGAGCTTTCATGGTGTCATCACTTGATAGGATATTCAAATCCAACATTTGAATTGTTCGAACATACAGAAACTAAAGCTTACAAATGCAAGATAAATAAATAAATAATCATGACATTACATGCAATATTCCCAGGCAAAAGAACGATAATATTCACAGATCGTTCATAGAAAAAAGAAAAAGAAAAGAAAACGAGAACAAAAGTCAACACAGTATTTATTCTTACAACACATCCACCACAATTTAAAGTTAAAAACTTAAACCTGACCGTTTTCTGCTTCATCTTCGCCTTCCCTTCCCTTCTTCTCAGCACGAGCCAGCGCCACCGTGGAAGAAACTACCGACGCCGCCGACTTATCCCCACCGTCGACGTCCCTCCGCCCGCGCGTCTTCCGAATCACGTAAACCACGCCGGAAACCGCCAGCAAAACGACGCCGGCGAATCCACAGACCCCACTCGCCACAAGCAGCATCAGCCTCACGTGGTCGCCTCTCCCCCTGACCTCCCCCGCCGCTTCGCCGTCGCCGCCGCGCGTCGGCCGCCTCTCTTCCAGCCACGTGTCGCTTATGTTCTTCGCCTCGGGCTTGGGAATGGAGCCGTACGACGGCGTCGCCGGCCCGAAGAAAGAGAGCATTCCCTGCTGCGAAACGGCGTCGTCTTGGGACTGCTGCTCGTAGGCCAAGCCGTGGTCCGACGGCCTCAGCTCGCCGTGTGCCCCTCCGGCGAAAAGTAACACCGCCGTGGCGGCGAAAGCATAGAACTGAAATGGGCCGTACTTCATCTTTTAAATGCGTCAAAATTCTGATCTTTTTGAGCTGAGTTTTTTTTAGATGTAACTTTCTTCGATTTCTCTTGGGAAGTGGTGAAGAGTATAACTGATGGGAATTGTGTGATGGGTTGCGTTTTGTTTCCTTTTTATTGTTGGGTTAATTATTAGTTATTGCACCAAATTGTCTGCAACGATGCGGTTTTTAGTCGCGTGAGTTCTTGTCGGAGAGAGAGTGAATAAGAAAAACAAAGCAAAAAACAAATAACATTTTCTGTGTATGGAGGATTTAACGGGCCTGCGAATTCTTTCGCAAGTTGTACCTTGTGCTTTGGACTGTTGTACGTGGACACTCGTGAAGAAACAATGTGCAACTAGGGGTGTAAACGAGCCGAGCTCGAGCTCGAGCTCGTCGAGCTTTTCAGCTCACGGCTCGAGCTCGGCTCGTTTACTGCCAGATGAGCTCGAACTCGAGCTCGAGCTCACAAAGCTCATCGAGCTCGAGCTCATTAATAAAAAAAAAATTATTAAATTAATTAAAATAATATAAATTAATATAAAAATACAAAAAATATAATTTTTTTTTAAAAAATCGAGATTATTAATAAATAATTTGTAAAAATAATATAAATTAATATAAAATTTTTAAAAAATCGAATTTTTAAAAAAATAAAGAATAATATATAAATTGTTATTAAAATATTAAAATATAAAAAATTAAAAAAAAAAGAAAAAGCTCGCGAGCCTGTTCACGAGCTCGCGAGCCACTATGTTTGGGCTCAAGCTCGAGCTCGACTTAAATGAGCTCGAGCTCGAGCTCAACATAAATGAGCTCGAGCTCATTTTTGTCGAGCTTGAGCCGAGCTTTTATCGAGCCGGCTCGTCGAGCTCACGAGCCGGCTCGGCTCATCTTTCACCCCTATGTGCAACGGACAAGCAAGGGTTGGTTTTATAGCCGTTGTGCTGTTGGGTAATAAATGCAGACCACATCTTAATATGAGACGCTATTGATTACGATTCCAATTAAGGTTCTTCTTACTAGATTAAATAATTGTCTCTAGACTAATAGTCTTTCGTAAAATGCGACCGTGTAATAACATGGGCAAGATAAACTACTCTACTACTACTACTGCTATTATTTTATGTTAATAGGCCGATGGTGAAAAGCATTTTCTTTTATTTTTTGTCAAAAGAAAAGGAAAAATATTCTCGTCTCGTGTGTTGGCTTTTACTAGTTTGTTTGGACCATCGGCATGTGCCTTACTGTTCTAATTCAACTTTTATAACATTGTTCTATTAACATATATATACATATATATATTATAAATCGAGAAAAGTTCCCTTTCAATTACACAATGCCATGCCCCATCTACCGAGTATTTTCCAGGCATTTCTAATTGAAAAGGTCTAAGGTTTCAGATTCTATTCAACTAACCTTAGGGGGTGTTTGGCTCGAAAAACGTAGCGTAGAAAGAAAATGTGAGAGAACGATTTTAGTTATTTTACTTCGTTTTCCTTAGTTTTTTTTATAGCATCTAAACTTAACCATATTTTCTTTTCTTCTCTATTCCTTGACGATTTCTTCAATCAAACCAAACACGAAAATTAATTTTTCTTATCTTCTTTTCATTTCCTTACCAAATTCCATCAACCAAACACACCCTTAGGCTTTCGTTATTTGGTTGTTACTTATATCTCTTGAAAATTTTGAGTTTTGGGATCAAATAATAAGTTTACGCCCCATAATATGCAGGTATTATGAATGAAAGGCAAAAGGGCCATTGAGAGCACCACAACATAAAGACAGTGTAGCAATCTTATGTACTGTCTGTATCTATTACAATTTCGCAACGAGCAAGAATTCCCTAGATTGTTTTCTTTTGTACATTACATTTCTACCTTTGTCATTGCAAGCTGAGGTATAATACATATGTACACACAAGTCTGCTTCATTCAACCTTCATAATGGAGTTCCAGGCAAACAGAGCAGCTCCAATAGCAGGCTCAACCTAAGAATAAGGTGTGCTATTATATCATCAAATTATTCAAAAAAAAAAAATACATATACGAAGATTACAAAATTCCACACCTCAGGCCTGGATAGGACGAGCCCCGGGATAAGCCTTCGAAATGGAGCTGATAACTTCTTTTCCAATATCCCATCTCTTATTAGCTTCCAAAACGCCGCCGACAATCACAACTGGGAAAGAACCATTCCCATCTGCCCAGGAAAATAACAGCTGCTTCATTCGTTAATAAATTATAGATTCACTCGAACAATTTACAGAGTAAATACCTTTCCCAGCTAAGGACAGTCGTTGGACTACTGCTCTGACGCACAGAGCCAATTCTTGGACGGCGTTGTTCAAGATCTCAATGGCCACTATATCGCCGACTTCTGCGCAAGAAACTACGACGGGCACGAGCGCTGCGATTCTCGCCCAAGATGCGTCGGCGTAGGTCCAACTGAGTTTAATAAATAAAGGCTACGATTTTCATTACAAGTGATGTGATTCATCTAGGTCGTATACTCTGTTCAGTTTAAGGAAATTAGCAGGGAAAGGAAAGTGAAATGGAAGACGAAAACTAGTTTTTATGTTTGGTCGACTGAAGAAATAAGCAAGGTAAAAAAGAAAAGAAAAGAAAATCTAGCTTAAGTTTATACTTTCACTTCGTCACCAAATGGTAAGGAAACCGAAAGAAAGACTTATTAAGCCTGTTTTCGCTCTAATTTCCTTTTCCACTAAGGAGTAAGGTGAGTTTTGTTTGTGGAAATTAGTAGGGAAAAGAAAATGAAAGGAAAAAGAGAAAATAGTTTTTATGTTTGGTTGACTGAAGAAATAGATGAGAAAAAAAAAAAAAAAACTAGCTTACCTTCATACTTAAAACTAAAAAACTCCTTTATTCATCAATTGGTAAGGAAAACGAAAGAAATTTCTCTAATTTTCTTTTCTACGCTACTTTCTTCAATCCAAACACAGCCCTAGTGTTTGGCTTGATTGCTTAACAGTGAAAACAGATAATAGATATAACTATCAGAGAGGTGATACCCTATGATTTCATCTGAAGAAGGAAGATCAAGAAACTGTAGGATGCGACTCGTAAGAATTGTCTTTAAACCTCGACCGTCGTGAGCTTTAATAACCGCGGTCAGTGCCTTCGAAGCTATACCGTACCCACTAACCATGCACAAAAAAGACGTTAAACAATCACAATTCCAAAAATAAGACAGATGGCATATTCGGAAAGTACTTAGGAATAACCCTTTTGTGTAATGATGTTACCTGCCCCAATCGCCTAAAACAGGGCCAGCGCCAGCAGCACGGGCTTCTCTACCATCTTCGGTGAATCCATAGGCAATACAGCCCGTTCCTGCTATTAGAACACATCCATGGAGTTTCCCGAGGGTACCACTTGCAAGAGCCGCTACAGCATCGTTGTGGACATAGATTTTTACACGGTCAGGTAATATGATCCTGTTATAAGGCACAGCAAGAAATCGACAATTGTAATAGCTGTACTCTGAAGCTTTACCAAGAGATGAATTCTTGCCCAGCAATAGACAAGCCTTAGTCCCTTTTTCGCAATAGTCAATCAATGATCATCGATTAGTAAGGAAAGGAAACAATCACTGAGATAGCACAGCCTAACGATGCAAACTTTCTTTGAATAATTGGAGATGCACAACAACAACAAAACCCAATGGGAAAGGAGACAAGCAAGGCTCGGACAAGAAAAACGATACCTCATCCAATTCATTACCCTTTGTTGGTCGAAAGGGCTATTCACGCCTGAAACCCCTAAGCAAACAGCCCTAACATCGGTAACATTCTTGCCAGCTGAAGAAAGGGCTTCTAAAACAACTTGCTCTAGTGTTTCTCTAGCTGCATTTTCTGCGATGCTCAACAATTTGCCGAATTTTTAAGACAAAATCACGAAATTTGTACGATCGACGAGTCACGGACAGTGGAAGCTTTCTCACCTCCGACGCTGTTGTGGTTGGAGCATCCTCCGACGGCGCGGCCGAGGATCGGAGGTGGACGGCGGTCGGAGAAGGATGACGGGTCAACCCGAACCGGTAAACACACGCAGACCGTGGATGTGGTCCCACCATCCACTCCCAAGATCACTCCATCCGTTTCATCTGCTCCTCTAATAATTACCGTCATTATCACAAGTGTATTTTTTTCCTCTTCGTAATGCGATCGAATATCTTTGGTAATAAAGCGAAAATAAAAATATATGAAAGAAAATTATTTTTGTGTGTGGGCCTTAACTAGGTTATAAATATCTCGGTGGACTTATTTTGGCCCACCAAAAATTCTACGTTGCTCATTGAATTTTGATTGTAGAGAAAATACTAGACATCCCTCGCTCTATTGTACAAAATTAATCGAGATGGAGATTGCAATTTTGGACTTAGACTTAAATACAATAATTTATAAAAATAAAATCAAATACCTCGACTCATTAGATTTCAATATGCAACGACAGAGCTGAATTCGATGGCGATTGGAATTGATTTTCACCCCTAATATTAACTTAAAAAAATAAAATAATATGAGACTTGTGTGCAAGATTTGAAATGTACCACATGATTCAATCCATTATTAGAGGGTAATTATGGTTCAACCACCCCACAATTGACGTGTTTAATTTGAGATTTATGGAGAGCACAATCTAAGTTGCTGTCCATTATGGTACATAGACAACGTAGGAGAAGCAAAATATGGGATTATGTCTTTAGAGCATCTCCAACCCGCAGCATGAAAATACAGTTAATTCTACACAATATTACAGTTGCTACAATACTTTACTCCAACCCATAAACTATATTTTCTACACTAATTTTCACTCCAACACATTAACTTTATTTTCTATTCTAAAAATCAAAATTCCTATATTAAACTTTATATTATAATAATTAAAATTAAATAAATTATAATAATTAATATTTAAAATTAACAAAATTATAAATTTAGCATATTATATAAATAATTTTATTAAATGAAACGAAAATATTACTGGATTCATATTATTTTTACTTTTAATAAGAATATAAAATATTTAAATATAATTAAAATATTTTTTATCAAATAAATTATAAATAAACAGTACAACACATCTTTTGTGTTGAAAATTGTGTATACTCTACATCTAGAGCATCTCTGCTATCAACAATGCATTGGAGATGCTCTTATCATACTACAATAGCGTGCATGATATAACTAAATATCATAAAAGAAACGCATGAATAAAAGCACTGAAAACATCATCTTTTGGTATTGGTAGGATAATTCCTCTCTTTTATTCTTGAGTAGAGTTGTATTTATTTGTTTTTCGAAACGATAACTTGCATTAATAACAAAAATAAATGGTTAAATAGCCCAATGAGTCTCATCGGTACAGTCAAACAGGAGAATAAAAGCTCACCTAGGAGCATCACACAATCCCAAACCCAAAGAGGAACAACACTTCCATATCGGAAGAAAAGAGTCCATGGGGAAAAAACAGACCAAGTTATATTTAATTTTGACCCGCCTGAACAATTAGCTCAATTTGAGCTTTTGAATGAGAGGATTTTGTGTTTGCGGTTGTTTCTACGAAGAAAACTGTGTATTCTCATCAATTAGAAATGTCAAGTACAATGGCTATTTATACATCTGTACAGCTAACTATCAAACAGAAAATACAACTATAGAAAACAGAAGTAAAACATCTACTAAACGAACTCAGTCATGTGTATCTGATATTCCTTCGCCGCCGAATATGCAGCAATAATTTACACTAAGAATTAGGAAATCAAAAGCAAAAAGCACGTTGTCCGAAGTGCGGCACTCGTAATCGTTAAATTTCATTTATGAAGTCGTAGAGAAATTCCATCAACTTATTGACGTGGCTCAGCTCAACAAAAGATTTTCATAGATATTTTGTATTAAAATGATGGATAAATTCTACATTATTTACTTAAAGCAGTACCACGTATGTTTACGTGCATGAATGGATCACTCGCTGTCACCATTTTTTTTGCGTATATTTCCCATAAAAGGATCAATTTCTTCCTTAGTAAATCACCCAGTTGGATAATGATGAATATGTATGGAAATTAATGAACTATAGTAGGAATTATATCATATTGTGAAAGATCCGTTGACAGCTGTGGCTTTTACTATAATATACAATAGCGTGACTCAAATCACACGTTGCTCCGAATACCGCCTTGAATTAATATATTTCTTTTACAGTTATTTTGTATTTCACATTTATCATTCTCTATAATAAACTCCTCCATTTTTGCAAATAATATATCCTACGAATAGAAAAGGTGAATCTATAGAAAATACCCAATTAGATAAAACTCTTACACATAGGTGCCCATGTCAGAAATTTTACAGATAGGTACACGATTTAATTTTTACCAGTTTCTTTAGTCATATCGTACCTTCCTGTGTGTGTAGTGTGTACCATAACACGTTGATATAGAGTACCTAAATATAGCATACGTCGTACATACGACATACTTGTGTCTTACATAGGACGTACCTAAATATAGCATACGTCCTACCATTTTCTATTATATAGGTACCAAATGCGTTGATATAGCGTACCCAAATGTGTTGTATGGTGTACTTTCGGGATCGGGTACCTATGTGCAAAAAATTATTCTGTTAGGTACTGTTTTTATCCAAATAGATAATTATCTATTAAGAGCCGATAGAAAAAGGTCTCCTCGAATGTACGGTACCAAAAAAGTAGAAGCTGTGCTGTGCCCATTAATGTCCGAGCAATAATACGAACCTAAATCCGTGGCAGTTCTTCACGCGCCAGCCAGCCAAAGCCGCCCTCCAAAATTGATTTTTCTTTATCCGAATCCGCGCATGTAAATCCCTGCCTCAATATAATTATTTATTACAGGTGGATAGAAAATCAAAGATCCAATCTTTTTTAATAACACTGTGAGGGTTCTTGGTCTTCTTTCTCGTTCGTAACATTTCATCTCTCCAGAAAACTCTTATTGGCAGAAAATTACTAAAAAGGAAAGGGTTTTTTGGTTCCTTTTATTTTAGCCCCGAGCAGTGAAAACCTTAAAAAAAAATCGGCAGTAGTAGAGTAGGTGGTGTAAGAAAAAGGAGTCCAAAGGTCAAAGGTCGTCTCGCCAAGAAATATTTTTGAATTCTTTAAATCGTCTGCGATGAAGCTTCCTCTTCTTTAAAGGGACAACACTCGAGAGAGGTGCCACACAGAGAGAAGAAGAGATTCAACTGATTTGATCCCATAAATTTTCTACTTCTTTTTTTTGGGCGGGCGTTTGATCTTCAGCTCAAGCCCAAGGTACAGTTTTTCACGGCACCATGCCATTTCTTCCATGGAAGAAGGTGAAGAACAACAGGATATCGAAGCTAGTCAACGATCATCTTCACAAGTCACAGATGAGGCGCGATGGCTCGTCGCTCGTGGTTGAGACAGGTTTTGCAACCTCGTTGGTCGACCTCTTCATCAAGAATCGCGAGAAATTGAAGAAGCCATCCAAGAGGAAGCGTAAGAGCTCTCCGATTATTGCACCTTCTGGCCATGGCGGTCAGGCGATGCCAGCTGAAATTACTCCTTTGCCCTCCCCTTTGGAAGTGGAACTACCTTCTCCTCCTCCTCCTCCAACTAATACCCCTTTGAGCTGCTGCCCTTCGCCCCCACAAAGTCCGCCGCCGTCACCTTCCAAGGACGTAGTAGGTGAGATTCTTGTTTTAAGGAATAACAACGTTGGTGGTAGAGATGGCAGCGAAGTTCATGAAGAAAGAGCTGGGATTTTTATGATCATATTTAAGATGTTCTTGGTTGTTGTATTGGGTTTGTTGGGGACAGAGGGATTAGCTTTAGGCATAACCATGGCCGCCTGTTTCTTGTTTTTCCTGGAATATGTGATGAAGCTGTCTTCTGTTAAAGCAAAGACTCTGCCGAGGTTTTGGAGATTGTTGAGATCTGAGGTTGAAGTGATTAACAGCAAAAGCAATGCCTTTGCTGCGAAGATTGAGGAAGACGAGTTCTTAAGGCCCAGTGGCTCATCTCCTACGATTTCTGAATCAAGACATGATCGTGTATCAGAAAATGAACAAGACATTGAACAGAGGAAAGATGAGTTTGCGTCAGAACCCAAGAAGATGAAGAAGTCGCGGAGAGCTGCCATGAAATCGAAGGTGAAGAAATTCATGGCAAACAACAAAAAGTTCGATACTCCGAGGAAAGTACACGAAATAAAAGAAGTCGCGAAAGAGGAATCAGAGACTGTAAGGAGATTCTTGAGTCCTTCTGCAGCTCAAAAGGTGGAGGACAATAACAGAGTATCTGAGGTTAAAGAAAAGACGACGGATTTTGGGCCGAGTTTGAGATTCTTGGCTGTACTTTGTCTGATCATTCTCATTGGACTTGTCCGAAGCAGATTAACAGCGCTCGTCCTTGCCCTGTTTTCTTGCGTTTTGCTTAGATTATGTGAACCCTTGAGCAACTTTCTGTCTTAGTTAGTTCTTCGGTTAGATTACGACTTTGAGTGTGTGTGCGTGTGTGTTTTTAGTGGCTGATCTTAACCTTAATCGCGGTTTAGATGTAAGATTAGATAGGTTGTAAAGGTTTGTCTCTGAAACCTCTTTGGCTTGTAAATCATACCATACATGACATATAAATGTTATAATTTGGACAGAGATTAGTGTTTCGATACTATTTTATCTGCGTTTGTTGATGTGTGAATGAATGTGATGCCTTTAGCACATGATTTGATTGTATCTTTTTTTATTATTATTACTTCACAACTTCGCATAAGAGGACTGGTCACGGTCAGCTTTCGAAAGGAAACACACTCAATAAACGAAAGCGAAGGTGCTTTCTTTTTCTCAATAAGAAATTAAATCACAAGCCATGGCAGTTATCAAATTCGGGGAGATAATGGTTAATTCTACAATTTTGTATAATCATATCATGGTTGTCATTCATTGTACGTTGATTCTAGTGTGTTAATAAATGTGATTAAACAATTTTGCAACAAAGCTCTTCCACTATGGAGTTTTGTGACAATGTGGTGGTGGGACACGTAGCTTCACAAGTGAGTCGTGCTTCAAAAGAATTGAATTATTACACGAAGAAATGTTGTCTAGGTATTTTTTTTTTTTTTTTGCTTTTTTCTTAAACATAGAAAACAATTTAGGTATATTTTATTTCGAACCGGTTGGTGAAAATTTTTCCAATTATGACCATATGAGAGGGAGCTTTTTCTTTCTCAATCGTTTTTTTGCGAAATAAATAGTTTATTTAATTTTATGCAAGACTTTAAAACGTGGTCCTTGTGAATCTCGTGTGTCGTAGTACAAAGTCACGAACGTATATTAATCTCTCCCTTTCTTCCAACATACTTCACAACTTTTTTTCGTGTTAATCGTCTTCGTTCAATTCGTTCCAATCGGGTTTAATTCGAATTTGAATGTCAAACAATGGCGGTGCTAAATTCACATGTAGCCATCGATTTTATAATGATTCACTGAACAAAATTGATGTATAAAGCAAGTTAAAACTCCATTTTATGTTTCCATACATATACACTTACCTTCAAATATTATCGGTTAAAACTCAAATAATAAAAACACGAAACAGTTGTATTAATGGAACCAAACATACGTTCTTGCAATATAGGTTACACATTTTCCCACTTAAAATCCCCATATTAAACAGTCAATTACACTTAAATTCAATTAGCACCATCACCACAAAAAAAAAAAAAAAAAAAAGAAAAAAGGAAAAACGTAAGCCAAAATGCCAAAACTCGCCACCTCCTTCCTAATCCTATTCGCCTGCGCCTCAGTCCTTCTAACAACATGCGGAGCCGCCGCCGCCGACCGCTCAGCCCTCCTCCGATGCCTCGCCTGCCGCTCCACCACCTCAGAACAACACCGCCTCCGCGTCCTAAAACACATCCACCGCCCAACATCGCCGGCATACAGCTCACTTTTACGACAGATGAGCAGAAACGCACGATGGTCAAACTCCACCGCCAAAAGTCAACCCTTCCTCATCTTCGCCCCCTACGAAGAAGCCGAAGTCCGCCCCATAATACAATGCAGCAAAGAATTCGACTTTCACCTGAGGATATGCAGCGGCGGCCACGACTACGAAGGCCTGTCCTTCCATTCCCCGACAAGAACGACCAAGTTCATAATGTTAGCCCTAACGAATCTGAACCGTACGGACATCAACATAGAGGAAGAAACGGCTTGGATTCAATCTGGGGTCACGTTAGGACAGCTGTACTACGAAATCGCCAAGAAAAGCCAAATCCACGCCTTCCCAGGCGGTCTGTACCCCACGGTGGGCGCCGGCGGCCACATAAGCGGCGGAGGACTGGGCACCCTCGTAAGAAAGTACGGTTTAGCGGCGGACAACGTCCTCGACGCGCGCGTAATAAATTCGAACGGCGAAATCCTGGACAGAAAATCCATGGGCGAGGATCTCTTCTGGGCAATTAGGGGCGGCGGAGGTTCGAGCTTCTGCGTAGTCCTCGCGTGGAAGCTGAGGCTAGTTAGGGTTCCGGCGAAAGTCACCGCCTTTACCTTCCGCCGCCGCCTGGATTCCGGCGACGAAGTGGGCTTACTGCAGAGGTGGCAGAAGGTGGCCCACCGCCTCTCCGACGACCTGTTCATGAGAGTCTTGGTCCAAAACGGGGCCGGCCGCGGCGGGCGGAAGAACGTCCACGTGTCTTACAACGGGCTTTTCCTCGGGCCCGCTTTCGAGTTCGTGCCCGAGCTGTACAAAAGCTTCCCGGAATTCGGGCTGAAGGTGGAAGACTGCTTCAAACCGCCCGCCGAGAATTACAGCTGCCCGGAAATGCCGTGCATTAAGACGACATGCTATCAGCTTCCTTGGATAAATTCCGTTATGTTCTTCATCGGTAAAATGGATCAGCCTTTGGAGGTTTTGCTGAACAAAACGACGAGGCAAGGCTATAACAAGGCTACCTCCGATTTCTTGACAGAGCCCATACCGGACGAAGGATGGGAAATGATTAAGGACAAATTTATGTCTGAAGAAATGCCCATGATGATCGTCGATCCTTTCGGCGGAAAAATGGACGAGATTTCGGCGGAGGAAACTCCTTTTCCTCACAGAAACGGTACGAACTTCATCGTACAGTACCTTACTAACTGGGCAGCGGAAAATAACGAAAAGGATGAAGGTAGGCATTTGGCTTGGATTAGAGATCTTCATAATGAGATGAAGCCTTACGTTGCTGATAGTCCTCGATCTGCTTATCTGAACTATAGAGATCTTGATTTGGGACGAAATGATGGGAATTATAGCTACGATAATGCTAGGGTTTGGGGCGAGAAGTACTTCAAAGGAAATTTCGAGAGATTGGCTATGGTAAAGGGAAGCGTCGATCCCGGGAACTTCTTCAGGTTCGAACAGAGCGTCCCCGTTTTCTTGTAATGAAGGAATGACAAACACAGAAAACTGTCATAACAGCAAAACTAACCATTTGTAGTAAATAAACAAGAATCGACGAGTAAGAACGCTCCAAATCATGCGAAAACGCTTATACAACAACAGTTCAAATCGAGATTGCACAAAGTTGAAATCTTTTCACCACTCGGCTGCTTTTCTCGCAGCACGGAGGGGCTGCACTGGGATGCTCTGTTCGTTCCTGAAGAAATTGTCGGGATCGACGGCTGTCTTAACCTTCACAAGCCTATCGAAATTGCCCTTGAAATACTTCACGCCATAGACCTTCCCTTGACCGTAGCTGTTCCTACCATTATCCGTGGTGCCTATGTCCAAATCCCTGTAGTTCAAATAGGCTTCCCTCGGATTCTTGGAAACAAAAGGTTCCATGAAGCTGTAAAGATCTCTGATCTCACCGATGAACTGTTTATCAGCTTGATCAGTTCCATCGCTCCAACTCACAGAGTACTGAATCTTGAAAAGATTCCCAGCTCTGTGAGGAAAGGGAGCGTCAGAATCTTGAATTTCGCTGTTTCTACCGCCGTAGGAATTAAAAACCAACCCCACCTTACCAATCTGAACCATTTTATCGAAGATAGAGCTCAGCCCTTGTTTGGAAATGGGGGTCTTGACGTAATCAGACTTCCTTTTCAAGAAATCGATGGAGCTTAAATACGTGTTTCTGCTGAGGAGAACGCTGGGCGAAGTCTTGTTGTCGAAGTTAGCCCAGTAGAGAACTGATTCTATCCAAGACATCTCCAAGCAATCGGCCTTCTTCAATCCCAGTTCTTGAAACAGAGAATCGGTGACGGGCAAAAGCTTCGAAGAATCGCCGAGGAACATGCCTATGAAAGTCGCGCGCACGTTCTTCTTCTTGTTCCTCGTAATGGGCTGGAGGAGAACCCTAATGAAGAGATCGCTGTCCATCATATCCACAATCTGCTGGTACTTGAAGACGGAATCGATTTGATTATCCTCTGCGTATTTGAAGATCTTAAACACCGTAACTACGGGCGGGACTCGGACAAGCTTGATCTCGTAAGCTATGATCACGCCGAAGCTTGCTCCACCGCCGCCTCTTATAGCCCAGAAAAGATCTTCGCCCATAGATTTTCGATCCAAGAATCGACCCTTTGCGTCGACAATCTGTGCATCGATGACGTGGTCGACTGTTACGCCGTATTTCCTCAGCATATTTCCATAGCCGGCCCCACTTATATGCCCACCTACGCCTACCGTGGGACAAACGCCTGCTGGGAAACCATGGACTTTGCTTTTTTCCCAGATTCTGTAATAAAGTTCGCCCAAGTACGCGCCAGCTTGGACCCAAGCTGTTTCGTCGGCCATGTTTATGTCGATCGATCTGTTTCAAGAAATGAATTAGTACAAGAAGAAAGCGAAGAAACAGAGACTGCAAAGGCAGGTAGTATTACCTTAAGTTGAACATGTCTAGTATGACGAAATCCTTGTCGGAAACGTATGAAAGTCCGTCGTAGTCGTGGCCGCCGCTGCGGACTTTGAGATGTATGTTGAGTCTCTTGGCGCAGACCACGGCGGCGCTGACCTGCGCTACGTTGGTCGGCGTAATGATTAAGGTTGGTTTGAGGGTTTTGGGGGAAGTGAATCGACGGTTTCTTATGTGGGATTGGAGAACACTGGTGAACGAAGGGTTTGCCTGGGCGAAGAGGACGGTGGAGATTTCGCCTTGTGGGACTTTGTTTTCTGAGAAGCATTGGACGAAGGAATCGTAGAGAGAAGAGTTCGACGACGACTGCGCCGCCGCCGACATGAGGAGGGCTTCTTGTAAGAGAGGAAGACAGAGGAAGAACAGAAGGGGAATTCGACTAAGCTTCGCCATTGTTGTCTTTTTGTTGATTTCTTTGGAGCTCTGTGATTCACATTCTTTTATAGAGAAGGAGACGCAGAAAAGTCGCCGGTTAGAGAGAGAGAGAGAGAGAGAGAGAGATCATTGTGAGACGTTTTGTGGCGGTAAGGGAAAACATTAGGCGTCGTGTCTTTTTCTTGAACGGTGCAGAATGCAAATTAATTCGGTTTATTTATTTTTAACTGAATTATCGTAACTAATTAAGACGAAATAAATCGTTTTTAGATATATGTACCGCCTTGTGCGGCAAGAAGAGTAGATACTTTCATTATTGCATGCATCTATAATGTTATGGTGGGTTGGTAGAGTCAACTACGTTGACTAAGAAATGTCTTCAATCAACATGGTGTAACAAAATGATAGTAATATAAGATCAATCTTGGTGCTAGTTGTAAATAGTATCTGAAAATATCTAATGGATTTTGAACGAATTTGGAACATACATTGTAGCACCTTTTGCTTGGATCAAAACGCAAAAAAGGATGAAGACGTGGAGTAATACTATGTAATAATTGTTAAACAACAGCACATAAGTCTTTGATTGGGTGTTGAATGGGTAAAAGTCATGCATATCATTATCATAATAGAATGTAGGCTGGCATTTAATATGGATGAGATAGAGAGACTTATTTGTGCACCATCAATCATTAAAATCAGCATGCAATATCATTGTAAGATAAATAGCTTAACCGATCAATGAGTGGATAAACAAATACTTCACCATAAGGGGAATTGAATATGATTATTATATGAACTTATCTATAAGATAAATCCAAATATCGGTTGTGAAATAATTATCTTATGCTTAATTGATGTATGGATACGTAATTATGTTCTTTACTCAGTGGAGTAGTAGAATAAACTAAAAGGAATGGCACAACGCCCTTGTAACTATTAAGAAGGAAGGATGTAAAGAGTATTATTACAACTATTAATCTGAACTATGAGAAGGTTATAGGAAAATAGTATGTACTTTAATTTAATGTTTGCCGTCGGTAGGGGATATTGTAAGTTTAATGTTTGCCGTCGAGCTTTTAGTAAAAAAAATAATAAATTAATAAAAATAATAATAAGTAAAAAAACATATATAAATTTTTTTAAAAAATTAAAAAACAATTAGAGCATTTAATAAAAATATTTAAATAATTAAAAAAATAATATAAATTAATATAAAATATAAAACTATATATAAAAAATAATAATAAAAAAAATTCGCGAGCCTGTTCGCGAGCTTTCGAGCCACTATATCCGGGCTCAAGCTCAAGCTCGAGCTCATTTATATCGAGCTCGAGCCGAGCTTTTGCCGAGACGGCTCGTCGAGCTCAGCCGGGCTCATTTTTCACCCCTATCTAGGGGTACAAGTGCAATATATCGTTTATGTTGTTATTTGAGGAGTCCCACGCTGAAATTGACCATTTCAGCCCCATTATAATATTAACCAATGAAATAAATATTTTATAATGTATGAACTCGAGTTAGGAACTAATATGCCTTTCAAAAATATTGACTTGGTCATCGTTTGAAGCTAAAGCCGTGTGCTACTATAAAACGGCATTTAACTGATTTTGCTTAACGCGTATCTAAATTTGAATTTTATTTACAAATGGTTTCGCTTTCAAGTAAATCTAATGGTCTAAATGGAGGACAGATCCATAATCGATGTTCGAAAGTTGACTGTTTATTGCTGCGCTGCGCTTCATAATTAAAATTACCAAATAATATAATTATAATAACAAGTAAAACATAAAACTATTGAGTTGAGAGTGAAAATTTCAGTTAATCACTTTTCTTTATAAAAGTTATTATGAAAAGCCATATCAATATCCAAATGTGATGCCGTTAATATAATCAAACTTTAAAGATCAAATTCCAAATAAAACGATTCTATCGAACAGTACAACAAAATATTTTAAGAAGTAAATCATATTATAACATTCTGATAAAATCATAATTAATCGAGTCATTCCGTTAGTTATACATCATTAAATTATATATACTAGTACTTTAGCTCATTTGATGGATGCGATGTGCCCAATAAAATAATAAAAATATATTATTTAAAATTTTATATTTATCTTGAATTTATTTTATTTATGAATTTGTCATGACAAGTGAGTGGTTTCCTTTGAAACAATAGTTAGTGGTGTTGGAGATAAACTCACGCGAACACAGTGAAGACGGTCTTGTTTTGTGAAGCTGAATCGACTACGGTTTCTGTAGCCTCTGTACTGCTTAAATAGAAGTTTACATGGAAACTAATAAATGCCTACAATCAGGCGACTAATTTAGCCTACGCTAATAAGGAAAAGATAATGCAATCATATCCTAATCTAATCTTTTCCTAATCTAATAAAGGAAAATGGGATCACAAGGATTATTTCCTAACAATCTCCTCCTAAGCCTTGTGTCCACCATTGGTGTCGATTAGGCCGATCTTATCCCGTAGTTCAAGAAACTTGATCCTTCCAAGCGGCTTCGTCAGAATGTCGCCCAGTTGATCCTCACTTCTGATGAACTCTACACCGATCAAGCCTTCTTCTGCAGCTTCCCGAATGAAGTGGTATTTCACTCGAATGTGCTTACTCTGTCCGTGGAGTACCGGATTCTTGATCAAAGCAATGGCGGACTTATTGTCCACCCTCAACATTGGCGCTCTTGCTGCTGTTCCCTGCACCTCAGACAACACACGAGCGAGCCACAATGCTTGACAAGCAGCGTTAGCAGCTGCTATATACTCTGCCTCACAGCTGGACTGAGCCACTACCTTCTGCTTCATGGATTGCCAGGTGATCGGGCTGCCGCTGAGGAAGAAAATTACGCCAGTTGTGCTTTTACTTGTATCAACATCCCCGGCGTAATCACTGTCGCTGAAGCCTGTGAGATAAGGCTCCTCCTTCTCCCTCCTGCCGAACCAGAGTCCCCAATATTGGGTCCCAGCCACATAGCGCAGGATGCGCTTCACAGCTGCGAGGTGATCCTCGCGTGGATCCTCCAGGAACCGACTCACATAGCCGACCGCAAATGCTAGATCGTGGCGCGTGTTGACCAAGTACCTCAAGCTCCCGACGACGCTCCTGTATGCCGTCGCATCGACCGGCGGCTCTGTGCTGAGCTTGCTCAACTTCAGGCGCGGTTCCATGGGTACGTGACATGGGTTACACCCTGCCATGCCGCTCTTCTCCAGGATCTTGCCGGCGTAGGCACCCTGGCTCAGCGAGATCTCCTTCGCGCCCTGCTTCACTTCAATGCCGAGGTAGTAGTGAAGCAAGCCGAGGTCACTCATCTTGAATGCGGCCGCCATCTCCTCCTTGAATGACTTGATGTCGCCGCCGTTGGAGCCGGTGATCACGAGGTCATCGACATAGACCCCGATCACCAGCTGCTTGCCGTCGTTCTGCCTGATGTAGATGGCGTGTTCCGATGGGCTCTTCCTGAAGCCGAACGACAACAATGTGCTGTCCAGCTTCGCGTTCCATGCGCGCGGTGCTTGATGCAACCCGTACAACGCCTTTCGGAGCTTGAGCACCTTGTCCTCCTTGCCGGTGATGACAAACCCCGGCGGCTGCTCGACGTAGACCTCCTCCTCCAGGTCTCCGTTCAAGAACGCCGACTTGACGTCCATGTGGTGCACCTCCCATCCTTTGTGCGCCGCGAGGGCGATGATCAGGCGTACCGAGTCCAGCCGCGCCACCGGCGCGAACACTTCGTCGTAGTCGATGCCGTGCCGCTGTGCGTAACCCTTCACTACGAGGCGTGCCTTATGCTTGGACACCGCCCCGTGCTCGTCCCTCTTCACCTTGAAGACCCACTTCAAGCCAATCGCCCGTCGGCCCGGCGGGAGGTCGGCGAGAGACCACGTCCGGTTGTCCTCAATCGAGTCCATCTCCTCCATCATCGCCTTCCTCCAGCTGGGGCTGTGTTCCGCCTCGGCGAACGACGCAGGTTCGTCGGAGCTCATGGCGTGGAGCTCCTCCGTCATCAGTGCCCGTGGCGCGAAGCCAAGCGGCGAAGCCGGCCCGATGATGTTTTCGATCTTTCGAAACCGGAGAGGGGCGTCGTCGTCGTGGTCGGCGTCCAATTGCTCGCCGGCCTCGCTCGGCGGTGAGGCGAACTCCACCTCCTGTGCCCCGCTGGATCCCGCAGGTACAGCTCCTCCACCATCATGAGGCGATGTCGGCGGCGTCAGCTCATCCTCCTCAGTTGTGGTTCCAGGTGCCTCCTCAGTGCCATCAGCCACCGAAGGTCCCTGGTTTACGATCGAGTACTCCGCCGTGAACACGTCGTCGTTGCCGTTCGGCTTGCCATCGACCTGCACAGAGTCCCACTCCCACTGTGCTCCTTCGTCGAACACCACGTCGCGCGTCACGTGGACACGCTTCGTGATAGGGTCGTAAGCGCGGTACGCTTTGGAGCCGCGCTCGTAGCCGATGAAGATCATCTTACAGCCACGATCCTCGAGCTTCTTCAGATGCGGCGTCGTGTTCCGAACGTAGACGATGCAGCCGAACGTCCTCAAATGATGCACTGCCGGCTTCTTCCCATGCCATGCTTCGAACGGCGTCATGCCGTCCACGCTCTTCGTCGGGCATCGGTTGAGGATGTATATCGCGGTGGTCACAGCCTCGCCCCAGAACCAGCCCGGCAGCCCCTTCGCCTTGAGCATACTCCTCGCTGTCGCCACCACCGTCCCATTCCGTCGCTCGACCACGCCGTTCTGCTGCGGGCTATATGGTGCGGTGTGTTGGCGATGTATACCTTCTCCGGCGCAATACTCCGCAAACTCGATCGACGTGAATTCTCCACCACGATCGGTCCGAAGTGCCCCAGCTTCAGCCCGGACTCCCCCTCGGCCCGTGCCTGGAGTTCCTTGATGGCAGCCGCAGCACGATCCTTCGTAGGAATGGTGGCTACCCGCATATAACGGCTAAGGTCATCGACGAGCAACAAGAAGTACCTGTTGCCGCTTGGGGTTGCTGGTGTGATTGGCCCGCACAGATCGCCATGCACAAGCTCAAGTCGCTGCTTCGCACGATACTCCGCTTTCCCCGGAAATGGGGTGCGCTTCTGCTTCCCAGCCAGACATGCATCGCACAGCTGGTCCACCTGTCCGATCTCCGGCAGTCCGCGCATCAGCTCCTCCCGAGCTAGCTTCCGGAGCGCCGCCATGTTGACATGGCCGAAGCGATCATGCCAGCGCCATGCCACCTCGTCGCCGCGCCCGCGCACCGCTAAGCACATCGGCGATGCTATCTTGATCCGAAGAAGGTATAGACGGTTCGCCTCGCGCGTCACCCTTGCCAACAGTTGACCGCCGAGCTCCCGAATCCGCATAACGCTATCTTCAATCTCGATCTTGTAGCGGACCTCGTCTAGCTGGCCAAGACTCAGGATGTTCGTCGTCAACCGTGGAATGAAGTAGACGCCGTCGAATGAACGGAGCTCCCCGTTCTTGCACACAAAGATGACAGTGCCCCGCCCTTCAATCCGTGCCACCGAGTCGTTGCCGAAACGCACGGTGCCTCGTACCGCCACGTCGAGCTTCGAGAAGGCGGTTCTAGATCCGGACATGTGATTGGTTGCCCCCGAGTCCAGGACCCACGTCTCCGCCTCCCGTTCCTCTTCTTCTTCCCCGAGCTGCGCGAACACCTTCTCTTCGCGGATCTCGATCTGGGCCATGGACGACGTCGTCGAAGTCGCCGTCGATTGCGGCGTCGGTGGGGAGAGAATGGGGGAGCACTTTGCGAGACAAAGTGAGGCCTCTTCCTCTTCGTGGACTGCATGGGCCTGCGCCTTCTTGGGCTTCGACCAGCACTCCCGGGCCCAGTGGCCCAGCTTTCCACAATTTCGGCACTCGTCGCCTGCGCGCTTGTTCGAAGTAGCCGGCCCACTCGACTCGCCAGCTCGCCCACGACCGCGCCCTCGTCGGCCGCCTCCTCTATTCGCGCCACGACCGCGTGAGTGGTTCTCCGCCTCTCGCTTCTTTCGTTGCGCGTCCCACTGCTCCTCAGTGAGATACAGCTTGCCCTCGTGCTGTAGTGACACCGGGGGTCCATTCAACTCCTCCTCCGCCTCTTGCAATCGCCCGGTGAGATCGGCGACAGTCATGGTGGATGGATCGAGCAAGGTCTTGATCGCAATCGCTATCTGCTTGAAGCGGGAAGGCAGACTTCGTAGCATCTTGGCTACGATTTCCTTTTCCTCCATCTCCTCTCCCAACGTGGTGAGGTGCGCCGCCATGCCATTAAGTCGCAGCGCGAACTCCTCGACGGTCTCACCGTCATTGAACGAGGCGAGGTCGAATTTGCGACGCAGCTTTTGCGCCGTTGCCTTCTTCACACGATCGTCCCCGATCCTCATGGTCGCGATCGCGTCCCAGGCCTCCTTGGCCGTCTCCTTGGAGCCGATCGTCGACACCATCTCGGACGGGACCGCACTCACCAACGCATCGAGCGCCATCATGTCTTCCTGCTCATCGGCAGTGCCCTTCTCGATGGCGTTCCATAACGCTCTCGCCTTCAGCTTCACCTTCATCATGAGCGCCCAATCAGAGTAGTTGGTCTTGGTGAGAACGGGGTAGCTATTCCCGCCGCCCACCTCACGAATCACTCTCTGGATCACGATGCCGGAGGCATCGGCTTTCTTGCTCCCATCGCCTACGATCACGGCGCCGGAGGTATCGCCTTTCTTACTCTCATCGCCCATGGTCCCTGGATGAAACTCGCTCTGATACCAGTTGTTGGAGATAAACTCACGCGAACACAGTGAAGACGGTCTTGTTTTGTGAAGCTGAATCGACTACGGTTTCTGTAGCCTCTGTACTGCTTAAATAGAAGTTTACATGGAAACTAATAGATGCCTACAATCAGGCGACTAATTTAGCCTACGCTAATAAGGAAAAGATAATGCAATCATATCCTAATCTAATCTTTTCCTAATCTAATAAAGGAAAATGGGATCACAAGGATTATTTCCTAACAAGTGGGTTGTTTCGTTTTGAAATTTATTATTTAAAAGGTTATATTAAATAACATAAATTGACAAACCAATTCAATTTACAGTTTTTTTTGAGGTCGTTATACATAAATACGTATTTGGAAAAAAAATTGTAATTTAGTACCCTGTCAAATTTTTTTATATGTAGGTACCTAGTAGAATAAATATTTTGCAGATAGGTACCCGATCCGCCGCAGGTACGCCATACAACACATTTAGGTATCTTATATCAACGTATTGTGGTACGTCACACGTTGAGAAAATGGTACGCCGTATTAACACATTTAGGTACGCCATCTTTAACAGATAAAGTACGCTGTAAAAACACATTTAGATACCCTATATCAACGTGTTATAGTACGCCATACACACACAAAAAGGTACGACGTGACTGACGAACTGTTAAACATTAAATCGGATACCTATCTGTAAAAATTTCAGACATGGGTACATATCTGTAAAATTTTAGTCAAGTAGGTATTTATGTGTAGATGTTATTTTTTTGTATCAAGGGTATGATGTTTATATAGACTAGTATATTTTCGCACGCTCTAATATGTGTGCTTAAAATATAATTTTATTTTGAGATTACTATTTTTAATGTTTAAGATGAAACATAATATTTAAATATAACAGTAGAAAAATAATGTATAAGGGTATAACAGCAATAAATAGAAAAATAAGAAGTTACATGAAATATATTTAATTAATTAAATTACAAATAGAAGTGTTAAATTGTAAATAAGTTGACAGATTAAATTTGGCGGTTTATAGCCACCCTATTGCATAGACCAACTATATAAGAGTATATATAATATTATTATATGATTAACATAAAACAAAATAAAATCACTTTAATCGACTAAACCCGTGCAGGATTTGGAGGTTGACGTCGAAGATGTAGAATGCGTCTTCTTATAACATGGTATAAAAATATTATAAATATTAACTATTTCTAACTGGGATTATAATAATATTAAGACAGACAACTTTTAATTCATGGGTTAATTACAGTTCAGACCCTAATTTTAAAATTTTATGGGGCTGACACAAAATTTCCCCTTTATTCATTACTTTCAGTATGATTTCAGAAAACACAATTACATAGTTATATTATACGAAATAAAACTATCAAATTAGATCAACAATAAAAAATTTTACATCAATCGTTCTTAATTAATATAATATTACATCGACCATTCTGACCAATAAGATACTCATACTTAACTTAACAAAGCTCCATTCTTAGCTAACATTCTTTTACTTAACCACAATTAGAAATAAATATACAACCACACAATTTAATAAGTATTTGATTATTGCATAGTTCTTGTGTTGAAAGAAAACTCCCACTCCCAGAAGGGTGCTCGAGTGAAATATTATATACTCGTGTTTTTTTAACAAAAATATTGTTTTTGTATAATAAAATGCTCATGTATCCTACAAAAAACCGATTTATTCTCCAACCTAAATGAAGTCACTTCGATGATGAATCGGTTTATTATCTGCACACACAAATACATAAAGGTTGCATGTATTATCTATTGCGTTCAAACTTCCACCGTATGGCTTTTATTTCAATCAAAACGCATAAATAAATTACACAAATTACCAGAATACATTTCATATTCCACAACTTACCAATATCATAATCAACAAGCGACGATCCATCTATTACTTCTTCTTCCAAGGAAGAACTGGAATGCTTTGTTCATTCCTAAAGAAATTCTCAGGATCAACCCTAGTCTTAACCCTAACCAACCTATTGAAGTTCTCCTTAAAGTACTTAACCCCATAAACCATCCCTTCCCTGTAACTATTCGGCCCGTTATCGTTCGTCCCGATATCGAGATCCCGATAGTTCAAAAACGCCTCCCTCGGATTCATCGACACGTAGGGCGTCATCGCATCGTAAAGCTCCCTCGTAAGGTTCACGTAACGATCCGCCGCCTCAGGCCCATTTTCGGCCCAGTCCGTCGCGTACTGAAGCTTGAACAAATTCCCCGCCCTGTGCGGAAACGGCTTTGCCCCCGCGGGAATTTCAGCCATCTTGCCGCCGTAGGGATTGAAGGTCAACTGCGGAGTCCTCAAAACCGCCATCTTCTCGAGGATCGCTTCGATCCCCTCGACCGGCATCGGTTTCTTCAGATAGTCCGACTTCCTCTTGAGGTGCACGAGCGACTGCGGGACCCTACTCAGAAGCGCCTCGGCCGCCGTCCCCGTCTGGAAATTCGTCCAGAAGAGTACCGACCCCACCCAACTCGTCTCCAGGCAGTCGCTCTCCTTCAGCCCGAGCTCGGGAAATTCCCGACCCAGCAGCGAAACGAGCTCTCGGGAATTCCCGAGGTAGAGCGCTCGGAACGTCGCCGTGTTCGTGCCGTTCGACGCGCCCAGCGTCAGCCTCACGAAGAGGTCCTCGGGAAACTCCTCGGAGGCGACCTCCTGGTACCGGCGCACGAGCCTGGAAAAATTCGCGTCGTACGTCCTCGCGACGCGGAAGACCGTGACGACGGGCGGGACCCGCACGAGCCTGACCTTGTAGGACAGCACGACGCCGAAGCTCACGCCTCCGCCGCCCGTGATGGCCCAAAACAGGTCCTCGCCCATCGATTTTCGGTCGAGGAGGCGGCCGTGGACGTCTACGATCTTCGCGTCGATCGTGTTGTCGACGGTCAGGCCGTACTTCCTCATCAGGTTTCCGTAGCCGGCGCCGCTGACGTGGCCTCCGACGCCGACGGTGGGGCAGACGCCCGCCGGAAAGGCTAGGGTTGGGCTACTCTCGGCAATTCTGTAGTAGAGTTCGCCGAGGGTCGCGCCGACTTCGACCCACGCCGACTCGCCGTCGACGTCCACGGATCGGAAGTTGGCCATGTCGAGGATGAAGAAGTCGGGATTTTCGGACCAGTAGGATAGGCCTTCGTAGTCGTGGCCCCCGCTTCGGACCTTTAGCTGAAGGTTGTTAGATTTCGCGCACTTAATGGACGCCTGAATGTGTTCGACTTCGGCGGCGGCGACGATGAAGAGGGGCTTTGGGGTGTAGGATTCGTTGAACCGTAGGTTTCTTATGTACCTCTGCAGTTCGGGGGAGTAGTTGGGGCTGTTGCGAGCGTAGAGAACCGCAGAGATGGAACTTGAGGCGTTGGTGAGGCATTGGACGAATGCTGAGGATGATGGTGACGTGGCGTTGTTGTTGTTGTCTGAAGCAGCGTGGGAGTTGTATGGCGTTATGGATAATAGTATTAGTGCGGTCGAGAATAGTGCAATGATATGAGATGTAGTCATTTTGTGATGATATGATGGAGAGGGGACAAGATTTTGGATTATTTATAGAGGGAGTTTTGCTTTGAGGATTTGTGGGATGAGAACAGAAATTTTCAGAAGTCATACTTTTGCTAATGAATGAATCTTCAAAGGTTTGACCCTGAAATAGTCAAATTATCATTAAGTATAATGTTGAATATTATTAGGACAATGTTATGAGGGGATTATTACGCGAGAGGGATAACGTGCGGATTCGAATCACCCACGGCCGTGTTATTTTTTTTGTTTGGAAAGTGATATTCAAGTACACCTCAATGCTCACATTTTTTAATATAACTTTTTCAAATTCAATATGTTTGTATATCGTCGCAAACTTCAAACAAACTACAATAAAAATCGAATGAGTCATTATCATTCTTCTGCAAATATTTGGAATTCGACCATGACATATCCTCACATATCTTTGGATATGTGCTGTCTCATATAGCATATTATAAAATAATGCAGCGATCATACCTACGTATAATAGTTCATGTGATAGTTCCATAGGTTTGATTAAGCTTTGTTCTTTTTTTTTTTTTTTTTTTCTAGAATAGTGGAATTGCTTCATTAATTGAAGAAAGAAAATCAATTTTAACAAGCAATTAGGACATGTACGAATAAACAACATATCTTGAAGTTTCTTTACTTATCCGCGCTGACAATGAACTGGATCATGCAAGGATATTAGATCTTACGGAAAAGTCATAGCCTGCATGTAATAATAAGATATTCTAGAGAGATGGAAATAATGTCACGTATTTGACTTCATCTTTTATTGTGTGTATTTGTTTTTTGCTTTGTTTTTAAGCGTCACGCGATCGTATCAATTTTTTTTCAATAAACTGGGTTCACGATAGCTGCATTATTATTTATTAATCCCCCATGTCAATGTTAAGTTATCCGTTCTTGAAATATTAGTTACTTTCACTATCGTACTTCTGTTCAAAATTACAAGTAATACGCAATGTTGGACTAAACTGATAATACCTAACTAACCTATATACATGGTTTAAGATCAAATTGATTCGCGGATGAGAATAGGAAAACCAAGTTCATATTAATTACAAGTATGGCAGTAGAGCTGTCAAAACGGGCCGGCGGGGCGGGCCGGCACGTAGCCCGCCAAAACCCGTCAGTGGCGGGGCGGGGCGGGGCGGGGGCGGGCAAGCCCGCCTACTGCTTGGGCCTGGAAAATGAAGGCCCGCCCCGCTTGCGGGCCTGGCGGGCTTAGCCCGCCAATTTTTTTTTTAAAAAAGAAAAAATAATAAAAATAGGAAAAAATTGAGAAAAAATAATAAAAATAGAAAAAAATAATATAAAAAAATGGGAAAAAATAAAAAATTAAAGAATTCAACTTGGAAAATATATCTAATTTAATCAACATTTTAATATTAATTATTTATGTTATTAAAAAATAAAAAATATCAAAATCAATATAATTATATAAAAATCATATTATGTAATATAATTATATAATTTATTATTTTTTGGCGGGCCTGCGGTCCTCCGTGCCCGCCCCACCAAAGCCTGAGGCCCGTGCGGGCATGCCCGCTCAGGCCCACCCTCTGGCGGGCCGAAAAATTAACAGCCCGCGTGCCGCGGGCCACTTTGACAGTTCTATATGTCGGGATGGTCATCGCAGTGAGCGAACTCGCCCTACTCATAAAATGTAACTGTAATCTATTTATTCACCATACATTTTGAGAGTTACTAGAAACCGAATATATAAAAAAACGCAATGGCAGAAATAAAGCTTTCCAAATTATTATATTTGTTTGAATTAATGTATAATATCCAGAGGACTCATTGTGCTATTTAGCTATGTAATTTTGTTAATATATTTGACTACTATTTTGATATAAAAAACAGTTTTATCTCCGACTTCTGAGATACGGGCCCACTCAACCAGTTAGTTATTTAGAAGAAACGGGCTTTGTCCGAATGACGATTTTAGTTGAATATAGATTAAGCAAGCCTATAGTCTTAATTACTTAAAAAATATACCCAAAACGCCCTTGCGCATTATAGGCCTATAGCGTCGTCGCCTATATATCATGTTTTGTTCTGTTGCTGGTAATTTGAGCTTATTACCTCATCGGTATCCAATTCAGGCATCTGACTTGCAAATGAGATTTTCATCCGCAGAAAAAATAAATCTTGGTGAAATCAAGTTTTTTATATCTCAATGCCTAAATAATCATTGTGTGGATCTTTGATCTCCAATGTTTTTTGAGGCTTGTCTGATCCATAATGTCCTTATTTGATGACCTTTTTTCTGCTCTTGATCTTGAAGCTGTAATTCTCCGGTCTGTTTCGCCTCTTCTCAATCTCAAGTTCAACCCATTGAAGAAAGGTTTGTTTATCTCGGACACATGTTGTATTCCCTGCAGCATTGCAATAAAATCGTAAGAGACGAACAAAAAGGGGGTATTTTTTTCATCAATAAATCGGACAAAAAACAGCACTTTGAAGACATATATGAGATAGAAAAAAGGAGTAGGATCACTCCACGCCCAAAATCATTGAAAATAGTAAGAACAAAAAAGTTCACCTCCACTTAGAACTTTCTTCAAGCAGTTGGTGGACAAGGAAGCGGAGAAAAGGTAAAGAGGCTCACCTTTTGTGAGTGGATTCCAGGTCGATCGACGTCGCCTTTTGACAACCCTTGAGTGAACACCGTCTCAATGGGTTGGCTCGAACAACAAGAAAAAGAATATCTTCGGAGACCACGCAGCTAATAACTGCAATCATCGTGATATCTCCGTCTTAATACACATTCTATCTAACCGTATTTCCTTTCCGTTTCTCCTGAACTTTCTAGGTCCAACAATTGTTCTTCGACTGGTTCTAAGCAGCACTTTGGCTTTACATGGAATGAGTAGATATACCCATGCAAGCATCGATTTATTCTTAATCAAAACCCTTGTCTTCGTCCCATTGTTCATCAGCGATGAACATCATTTAATTTAAAAAAAAACACTAAAAAACAAGCCCTTTCACTCTATGTACTTTGACTGAAATAAAAAAAATGACTAACGACGTAGCCGCTAACCACCGTGGCGGGCGACATCGGAGGGCATTTTGGAAAATGAAGCTCAAAAGGGTAACAACATGTGCCAACATTTTCCTTTTCTTTTTTGTTTTCTCTATTATGGTTCGTGAATTGGTCTCGATATAGAAATAACTAAGTTGAATGTAACGGATATGTTGACCATAATGTTGAAACAAACACTCGGGATAGATAACTTTGGCACTGTGGAAAAGTAAACTTAGCAGTAAAAAGATGCAGAATGCGCACAAGGCTGGTATCGTTCCTCAGTCAGATGATTAGTCATGTATTATCGTAACATGAAATTCTCATTCGACAAATGTTTTCAATAAGAATTTTTAGTCGGGTCATGTTCAATGAACTTATTCCTAACAAGCATCTGCAATCTGCATATATGCATTTGCGTCTTCACGCTAATGTTAATATAACGTAACATCCTTGTCTAACAAGCATACAACATTGGCACAAGTCTTTCTAGGTTATTCAATGTCCTATCTTGAAATGCCCATCGACTTGAAACTTATTTAAGATTACAACTTAAACATATTTCATGATTATCATCAAATGCGCAATCATGCTTTCAGCTTACAATGATCTAATGATTTTATTATGTATAAACATAAGATAAAATAATGCCTCATATTTGATATAATTTCTAATAAATTATATTTACAAGTAGAAAAATATTCAATCAAAATTGGAACTGTGGCATTCTTCTCTAACACTTGCTACGCGCGTTCGAGGCAAAATTCCATTACTAGAACGGACTACAAAAACACAACTATCAACGATAGTAAATCAAGCCTAGAAAGAATCCAGCGACTATCCTAATCTTCACACTACGTAAAGGTAAAGCTCTAGGCAAAACAGATAGACACTAAAATATGGTGAGCGCTCTCTCTTTTTTTTTTTTCGTCTCGATCACGTCTTGTGGGTGTATAGAGTTGTCAAACGGGCCGGATCGCCCCGTCCCGACCCGCCCCGCCTCAACCCGCCATTAAACATGGCGGGGCGGGCCAGCTCACCAACATGACCATCTCCAACCGAGAAGCGCATTCTCAAACTCAAACGTATTCTCAAACTCAAAATGCAGTAGATCTTCTACAACCGTTCAACTCATTCTCAAACTCAAACGATTATTTTGTAATATACACTTCCATATCAATTTTTACAAATTTCAATACTACCCACATATTTCACAACTTTACAAATTAGCTATAAATATTACCGTCAAGTCCACCACCGGCGGTGGCGTTTGGAACAGTCGTGTCATATCTTTTTTAATGTTTGCTAAAACCAACGTGGATGATTAAAGCAATAGCAGATTCTGAGAAAAAATTATTTCAACCAAATTGCCCAATTCAACAACTAAAGGTGAGGAAAAATGTTAGAGTAACCATACAATTGGGATGCTTGCAATCCAAATAACACCGAACAAGTTCTCTAATTTCAGCTCAGCCTCCATATTGAGTATCAATTAATCACAAAATTGGGAGGTAAATTAGACCAAATAAGTTCAAAGGAACCTTCAAATCGACCAAAATTTCAACATTGATGATGGTCGTTAGCGAAACGCCTCTATTGTGTCTCCCATTCGAGGTGCTAGCAGAATAGCCCACTACGTAGGTGAAACACGCAACGCAGCGCAAAACAAGCTACGAAACGACACCGTAAAGGGTACCATGAGCGTTGATTGCATAAAGCTCACCAAGGTCGGCATTTGAGGACTTTATCGGTGGTAGATAAAGAGGTTCGTTCAGTTCAGTTCGTCAAATGGTTTGAAATAAGGACTTTAATGCAATTAAAAGATATCAATCTCATAATAACTGTACCAAACGCATAGATGCGTCCAACTGAAGAGAGAGAGAGAAAGAGAGAGAGAGTGTGTGCCACGCATTTTTAATTCAGTTTTGGTGTTCGGTTGGAGTAAATTTACCTCAAATTATGAATTTTAGTGGGCGATTGGAAATGCTCCAAGTCAACGATTTTGAGTCAAGTACTGGATCCACATTGTCAACTTTAACCAAGTGAACATTAACCGTTCGTTTTGGATATCACCTTGTTATTGTAATCGAGTTCGTTTTGGATATAACCTTGTTATTGTAATCCATGTTGCCTAATTCACAAAATCTTGATTTCGGAAACCTTTTTCAGATTCTTGGAATCCTATAACTTTCGTATGACCGTGACACGTGGACACGTATTCAATATCAATATCATAAAGTGTTTCATACTATATAATAATAGATAAAAAAAAAGTGCGACGCATAAAAGTATTATATAATACTAGTCTTTCTCAATTTATTACGGAGATCCTCTATTTCTGGCATTTAATTTTCTGAATATTTGACATTATTCTCTCGAATTATTGGAATATTTCATATCATTCTTCTTCATACATTGTTTTTTTACATTATTCCCTTCTCACTCACCTCTATAAATTAACCTCTCATATATCCTAAACACTCACCACAAATAGCTCAGCATAACACAAAAATCTCGAAGTTCATTAGTCACATCCTATACAATTTTCTGCTCCTCATCCACATTTGCGTGAGCAGAAACACACACACACACACTAAATTCTAATAAGCTCTCCTTCTCCTAGTCATGCCTTGTAATAAAATTTACGAGCCTAAGTTTTCATTTAATTTACTAAAAGAAGAGACATTTGATTTTTCGAAAGACGTGCCTGGTTCCCTGTATGCCTTTCGCCGCCGCAAATCCGAGCCGAGATTTCGCCTCGGTTGTGAGGCGTAGCAGGAGTCAAGCATGTCGTTGGTCAAACCCGTCTCATCTTTTTATTTTTATTTTGTTCTATTTTATTATTTTTGTGTACGGTTGATAATATGGTTGGCTGCAATTGTTAAATTGAGGATTGCAACCTAAAATCAATTGGTATTAGGTGGCGTGGCCACTTTGATTTATATAATGAGCCGGGTGATATTAATTTCCCGATGTGGGACAGAAATTCTCAACAGCAATATTACATATTTTCATGGTCTAGTATGGTGTGTGTTGCTTAATATTTGCAGGAGATGATAATGAATAAAAGGTGATTCGATGAAGTGAAGCATGAGGAATGCAAATGTTCCGTACACAAGACAAGAACCAAGAAAGGCCTACTTAGGACAAAGGGAAACAACAAATCGTGTCAGCGCTATACTATCATATGCATACATTAAGATCAAAATAAATGTAAAGATTTTTGTCTCCAACCGAATCAAGTCGGCAGTCGGTGTTATTTGAAGTTGTCCTATTCTTTACTAGTAATTCCCATCTCCGGCCCATCTTGTGGAATATTTCCGCTATGTCTAAGTAAATGGAACGAAATTGTTTAAAATCAATTCTAAATTAGGTCTATTGTCAATGGACTGAGCCGAGCCCATTTGCGTTTGAGCTAGGATGAATCATGTAATTGGGACTTTGGGACAATTGGTTTTATGGATGGCAACGGACCGGGTATGGGTCGGGTTTGGCCAGACCCGAGACCCGACCCGATTATTTTTAGCGGACCCGAAACCCGCACCGCCCCCGGCTAGACCCGAACGAACCGGGTCTAACCCGCCAGACCCGGATATATTGATTTTTCTTTTTTCCTTTTTTATTTTTTTCATTTCTTTTTATTTTTTAAAAGATAAAATAGAGAAATGGATTGCTTGAGACTCGAACCAAACAACCTTACATTTGTAATACCAAACCTCTACCATTAGAGCAACCGATTTTTTATTCATAATATTAAAATAACACTATATAGCTTAATTACTAAATGAATTATAATATATATATTTTCGGGGCGAGTTTCGGGCCGGGTCTCGGGGCGGTTTGGCCAGACCCGGGACCCGACCCGGACCCGGTCGGATAGAAGAATTCATATCCATTACCCGTCCCATACCCGATTATTTTAAAAACCCGGCCCATTACCCGCCTCATATCCGGCCCATTAGGGGCGGGTCCGAAGCGGGTCCGGACTCGGCCCATTGCCATCCCTTTTTCTACAGCGATTATGTTAAATCAATAAAACCCGTTGGGTTTATCTTTTTTTCTACAACGATTATGTTACATCAATAAAACCCGTGTTTATTTTTCTAACATTATCGTAATCATGAGCTGTGATCAAATGGTGAATTGAGGATCGATCTTTCGTAGTATCAATCAACCTCAGATGAGACCGTGAATATAGAAATGAGCGAGTTCCTCGTGAGTCTTTACCCACCTTCGATAAACAAAGCTAAGGCTCGAATCGAATAAATTGAATTAAGCTGTCTGTGTAGGGAATGAAACAAATATTGGTAGCCATGCAATAATGAGCCATACCATATACTTTGTTTGGTACTCCGCGTAAGAATAGGCAATAATCTTGTCTAATGTTGTGGAGTGATCTTTTATAGTTCGTTCAATTGTCAAGATTAATTAATTGATATCTTATTTGTATGCAACTATTATACCCCTCATATATTTTGATAGATCTATCGATTAGCCACATCTTTCACATCGGCCAAACTCATGACCAAACCTTCTGCTACACTATTTGAATAGTCTGTCCACTTTACCTTTCGGGGCTTGAGAATTCTCCATGTCTCGCATTTTTGTTCTTGAGAGACCTTTTGTCGTCCCTCAACCCGAGCATCCTTTTTTCGGGGTTCTTCGAGGTTCAAGGGTACTCAACGTCTCTCTGCTTGTTAACTCGATGCTTCGATGGCGTAAAACAAATCTTTCATGAGGTTTAGATCGTTTTCGAGCTGTAAACTCTGGCGATTGGGCTGAAAGTTGGTAAGGAGTCGCAGGGCCGGCTCATCGTAATAAGAGACCTAAAGCAATTTCGAAAATGAGGCATTTTTCACGATTAAAATCAAATATGTATGTTGACAATTTTTTGTGTAAACTTAGCGCAATCATTCTACTATCTTGGTCTTAGCGTGTAAGTCTGTTTGGTTTATTGAATTTGGTGAGGAAAAGAAAAACTATTTTTTTTCTATTTGGTTGACTAGAGAAATAGATGAGGAAAAGAAAATTTATACCTATTTTAAAGTTAACACCATGAAAAATCCAAATGGCGAGGGAAGTGAAAAGTAAAAAAGGAAAACAAGTGATCATAATTTTCTCTTTAGTTTCTTTCCTTTGCTTATTTTCTTGATTCAAACACAGCCTTAAAGTTTATCGAAGTCGAAAGTTAAAAACTTTTAAAAAAAGGAATTAATTTTTTTGGCTTAGGGGATTTATTTAGCAAAATTATCTCAAACATGTTTGATAATAATTAAAAAATTTATCCAGAAGTAACAATCAAAGGAGTTAACAAAATCCTATATGCAATTTACTATACGGGAAAAAATGTTTCTATTATATGTAATTTACACATACGGAAAAGGGCCCTTTTAATATAATTAGTATTTCAACTAGTGTTTAATTTGCAAGTATAATCTCCTTTAAATGTCTTAATTCTTGAAATGACCCATGTCTATTAATATCTAAACACTCTTATTTATTCATAAATTTTCAAGTTTAAAAGTTCTTAAAAAAAATTTATTGATCTTGGCTTTTATTACTCTATGTTCCTTCGTAATAAAATATTTTATTGATCTTGGATTATCATTATTGCTTATTTTTTCGTTATAATCACTGTAAGCAATGAAAATAAGTGAAACTTCAAAGTAGTGGATTAGTTAATTATAAATTTCGGACGTTTTACCTAACTAAATTTTATTTACATTTATAATTTGGAGGCCCTCAAAATTTCGGGGCCTAAAGCCCTTGCTTCACTTGCTTTACCCAAAAGCCGGCCCTGAGGAGTCGACTAATTGAAGCAATTTAAAAGAACTAGTGACGTTGTGAGGAACCTCTTGCAATGTTTCACGTCAAAATTTGATTAGGTTTCTCTGTGTCCATTTAAGGGTATTAAGGATTTTCGTCACAGCTACGCAAGCAATCCTTTTTTTCGTCTTCTACCTAAAAAATGACTACGCAGTAGTAAATTTGTTGATTAGAGTAAATCATTCTTCCACCCAAAGCAAACGGAAACCTAGGGAAATCGAGGGTTTTTGGGAACACATTTGAAATGGACTTCTAATCCAAAAGACCATTTTGGAAAGTAACATGCGTTTGGAAAATAATATGATATGGGCATTTGAAATAAGTTACTTCTCTAAAAGCCCATTTTAGAGAAGCGACTTTTTTATCACTTTTTGTAATTACTTTCTGTCCACTTTCAAAAGTCCGTTTTCACCAAACACTACCAAAAAATAAATTTACATTTAGAAAAGCTACAACTCAAAAAATTTCATTTACCATAAGCACTTATGATTCAAAAGTGGAACCAAACAAGCCCCTCCACCTCCCTATACATACGTTCTCCACCATCTTCTAAATCCACACGTACATCTCTTCATAAACCCGTAGCTTTCAACGCGTATCAAGATAGGAGCACAGTTTTAAGGTATTTCAATCTCAGATTTATGTAAATGCATGTGTATTTAGCTTTACCTCGATGCGCTCTTGCTTGCACTTTGGGTTTGGTTTACCATTATTGTTGATCTCTGTTATTTTTGTTGTCTTTGCTCAAGTTGTGATTGAGGCTATGGAGTTGGACCAGAATGATAATGTTTCGCAATTACCTCAACAAATTAAGAAAGGTTTTAAGCCAAAAGCTGTATGGAATAGTGATGCACATAAGGTGTTCCTTGAATTGTGTTGTGAGCAAATGTCAAAAGGTCATAAGGTTGGAACTTTTTTCAGTGAAGATGGATGGAAGAAAATTTGTTGTGATTTTGTGCAAAAACGAGTTTGTCCTATGATAAGAAACAATTGAAAAATCATAGGACAATAGCAAACAAGAGTGGAAGATTATGTAGAGGTTGATAAACTCCGACACGGGGCTTGGATGGGATAGTTCCAGAGGCACAATTTCTGCGTCCGATGAATGGTGGGAAGAGTATTTAAAGGTAAGTTATCAATTTTTATGAATATATTCAGCTGCATTTATTTAGAGCGTATCATTAAATGCTTCTATATTTTATAGGGAAATCCAGAAGCAATTAAGTTTCGATACAAAGGACTTGAATATTACGAAGAGTTGACGTCTTTGTTTAAGGAAGGATATGCTACTGGAAAAGTTCCTGGGCACCTTCGGAAGGATCTCTACCAAATGATCAACAAAGTCAAATGATGGAAAATGGCATTCAAGAAGATTCAGATGTCGAAGTACTCGGCAAAGAACCGTTAGTTGATAAATCAAGTCAAACTAAAAAGAGTGATGCGAATTCTAATGGAGGTCGCCGTCTTAAAAGGGTTCGCGATGAAATTCCACCACCTGAACGACCTCGAAAAATTTCTGCGGCTGCAAATTTAGACAAATATCTTGACCGTATTTGTCAAATGATTGAGTCGATCGGTAACGCGGCAATACGCTAGAAGAATGCATCAAAGTACTTAACGGGATGGCTGAGAGAGTGCCTAGGCAGTCAGCTATACATGTTCGCTTGCAACTTGTTTCTAAAAAAAGCTCTTGAAAATTCAGACCTACGTCTACAATGGCTTCGGGACAAGAAAGCTGAGAAAGAGAGATCCCTGAATCGGTTCTACTCGTTAGAAAAGACCTTAGGCTAGGAAAATAAATCAAGTAATTGTCGTTCGTCTTTGTTTGTTTTCCCATTACTATTGTTTTAGCATTTTGAATTTATTCAAGTGTGTTTCTTCTGTTACTTGTGGTATATTTTGATTGGTTACTTAATGCATATTTGATTCTATGTTTGCATCGTTAATTTCTCATTTCTACTGATGTACATTATAATAGCAAGATGCATGAATTTCATTTACAGGGCTGTGAAATCTCATGTTAATAACTTGATTATATTAGGTTACCATGGACTCTGATGATAAAAACGAGTTAGAAGAATTCAGAGACGTTGCAACAATGACTCTAATTGGTCTTACTGTAGGTAAGATTATTTCTTACTATGATAATCACATGGTAAAAGAACCTTGTCGTAATTCAATGTATCGATGAGATCGTTTTGTCATGGATGTGTTGAATGGGCATTGGAGACGTTACTATCAATTATTTCGAATGGAAAAACATGTTTTTTTTCGACTGACGAAGGAGCTTCGAGAAAGAAATTTGTTGAAAGGTAGTTGCGAGGTTAGTGTTGAAGAACAAATGGCTATCTTTCTCATGACTATTGGTCATAATGAACGGAACGCCATGTTACAAGAACGTTTTCAACATTCCGGGGAAACTATTAGTGGTCATTTCAACAATGTCTTGAAAGCTCTTGCAAGGTTTTCGATGTCTCTTATTGTTCCACCATCTTTTGACCAAACCCCAAGTTATATAGACATAATCTCAAGTATTGACCACATTTAAAGGTATATCGAACTATTATTTTCTGTTTATAAAAATTATGCTTTCCAATAAGTTTAATTTTTTTCCTCGGATTTCTAAGGGTTGTATAGGTGCAATTGATGGAATACATGTAGATGTTGTCATCCCAGTCCATGAACAACTAGCTTATCGTGGAAGAAAAGGCAAATGCACTCAAAATGTTATGATCGCCTGTTCTTTTGATATGAAATTCACCTTTGTGTGGGCAGGATGGGAAGGAACTGCTCATGATTCTCGTATACTTAATGAAGCTATTGCAACACAGCGTTTGAATTTTCCAATTCCACCAAGTGGTCTGACAATTTTTTTCCTCATTTCATCATGTATAGGTGTGTTTAATTATGTTTTTTAGGTAAATATTATGTGTGGACGCTGGCTATCCAAATATTACGTGTTTCTTGGCACCTTACAAAGGTACGAGATATCATTTTCAAGGATTTCGAAGGGGACCTAGAGCAAGTGGTCCTAAAGAACTTTTCAATCACACTCACTCGTCGCTTAGAAATATAATTGAGCGGAGTTTCGGTGTTTGGAAATCTCGATGGTCAATATTGGACAAAATGGCTCCATTTCCTTTTAAAACACAGACATTGATTGTTGTCGTTTCCATGGCATTGCATAATTATATCAGACAAGAAGCAATAGCAGACGAACTCTTCTGCCAATATGAGGACGACGATTACCTCATCAATAACGAGGAGATAAATGCAAACGAGGTGGAAGGTGGCGCTAATGATATGGTTGGTATTAATCAGCAATGTGAAGAGATGTCTATATTACGCGATGCTAGTGCTGATTCCATATATCAGTCGGCTATGCCAAATTAGCTAGGTTTTGTTAAATTTTTTATTTCTATTTGAAGTTGACATGAAAATGAATTTTTTTTCTTACTTATGCTATCTCTTTTTTATAGAATTTATATGCACTTTTCAACTTATTACACCAAACATTAATCAAAGACTTTTAATTACAATGGACTTTTTTTATACGTGAACTTACCAAACACTATCAAAACAAAAAATGAAACTTCTTAATAAATCACTTTTTTAAAAGTCCATTTTTAAAAAGACTTTTGTTTTATAAGCGCTTCCAAACACCACCCAAATTATCGCAACATAAAACGGTCATTTTACTCATTTAGTTTTATGTTAGGTATTTATGTTGATTTTCGTTATAAGAAATATTATATACATAAAACAAGAGGAACTCGATCGATCTCGTAAAGAAAACGAAAGATTCGTCGAAAACAAAGAGGAGTTGACCAAAAGGTGACCGCGGAAATCCACACCTCGATCGTCCATGTCTTCTTCCGATCCAGACAGCTTGATCTCTAAAGCCGATAAACTGTAATTGATTCAGCTCATACGCGTTCTTAATTTCGTTTTATGCTTTTTGCCCGTAATAGTTTAGATACGTTCATTTGAAATGAGGAAATTGATTGAATTTGCAGAACGAAACTTACATTAACGAGGTGGAAAGCTGATTGGAGAAGTGCAACGGCTCTATACGAGCAAGCAGGTATGATATGGGCGAGCCTCGCATGTTCCTACGATACTTAATTTGAAGTAATTCCCACTTTTATGTTGAAATTTAGTTCTTCCGTGGCAGCAAATGCATACAGAGGTTCGAGGACGTACGAGAAAGCGAAGGAGGCGTTTGAAAAGGCTTCAAAAGGACAAGAGATGCTCTCTTCGTATCCAGTATCTATGTGTTTATTGTGCTCATAAATGATGTTGAGTATGAGTTTTGTGAATTGAATTGTCAAATGATACAATTTGGATGTTATAATGAATGAGTTGGGGATTGTTGCCTTAACAAGTGTTAGACCTTGGGATGCTGCGAAGCATATGGAATCCGCTGCAGCATTAGCTAAGGAGCTTGGGAACTGGAATGAAGTGTCTGATTTTTACAGGCGGGCGTCTGAATTGTACATTGAGTGTGGAAGGTCACAGGCAGCATCAGATGCGCTTGCAAAGGGTGCTCGGTACGACAAGATTGGTCACTTGGTCGCATTAGATGTCTATATGTGCATCTAAACGTGTAGACATTCTTTCGTTCTTTGATCGCTTGGAAAAAATGTTAGTCTTACTATCTGTTTTATGCTTGATTAAAAATTGATAAGTTACACGATCTTAATTTTGGTCGATCTACAAATTTACATGAAAGAATATCTGGCCGAGGCTATAGTTTCTTTCGTTGTTGCTGATAAATTGAAGTAAACAATGAGTGGTATGGCTTTGCTGGAATTGTGCCTTCATCTGAGACTTTTTTTGGCTTTACAATCATTTATTTTGATTTTATATGTGCCCAGTCATCAACTTGTGCATATAGCTGATTCATTTTATCGATTTTTCAAGGGCTTTAGAAGATGCTTTGCCTGATCAAGCTATTCAGCTCTACAGTGATTCATGTACTGTTCTTGAGGAGGATGGGAAGGAACAAATGGCATTTGATCTGTATCGTGCTGCCGCAAATATTTATATAAAGCTTGAGAAGTGAGTTCATAATCCTCTCTCTGACAATCTGCTAAGAAAACTACTAAGTAATGGCAGGGCATCTTTGAGTAGTAGGATTCTATCAAACGAAATAACCTTCTGTTTTGAGCTGAATTCTGCTATTACTTATTATGAACTTTCTGGCTTTGCTGTCTGTAGATATGTAGATGCTGCCACATTCCATTTACGATTAGCTTCTGCAGCTGACAAGTGCAATGCTACTCATAGCCAGAGCAAGGTCAGTCATCAACTTCAACATATCTAATCCATTTGTGCTTGCTACTAAGTGTGTTTCTTATCACGAATTTGGATGACATCTGTGTTCTAAAATTTGCCGAATGTCTATATCTTAAACATGTAGTTCTAACTCAAGTTTTCCAACTGACATTCTTTAATTTTTTTTATCATGTTTTTTTTCTTATATAGGCTTATCTAAGCGCTATTATCATCTATCTATATGCAAACGATTTCCAGCAAGCAGAGAAGTGCCATAATGATTGTTGCCAGTAAGTTGGGTTTTTACAGTTCACATCTTTGGTTACCATTCTTTCATCTTGAAAATTTCTGCATCGAGTGATTAAAAAGAATGCGGTTCTTCACCTTCTGGGACTAAAATTAAAATTGAATCTTCCCTAATCATGATTGAGTCTCCTACTGGAAATTGGGTAGTCCGTCCCTATCGCGATTTCTTCAAATTAGAGCTACTTAAATCCATATTCTATGATCAGAACTAGTCAAGGGATTTTCAAATGGAACTTTTTACGCAGTAGAATATGAGAGAGACAACATAAGTAGAATATTGCTAATATGTTGAATATTGTACATTTTTGGCTGTCTTTTACAGGATCGAAGCATTCTTGAACAGTGATCAGAACCGTGCTGCCACCAGACTTCTCACTGCGTATACAGACGGTGATGTTGAGGAGATCAAACGTGCCGCTCAATCAAGCATTATTTCCAATCTCGACAATGCGGTAATTAAATTCCCTCTATTTTGGAATCAACAAATTGAAATTCGTTTCAAACCCCCTTATTTCATCGTGTCATGGGGTCATCATTTCATCAAACTTTCTTATATGGTTTGCAAGTGTCGATGCTTATAAGTTTTGAAAAAACTAAAAATCGATCTGCTGAATTTTTTTTTACAGGTCATTAAGCTTGCAAGAAAATTGCCTAACGGAGATGTGACCGCACTGAAGAGGGCCGAAGCTGAAGAGCAGGAACCGCTGGATGAAGATGATCTAACCTAAACAACTGTATTGTGGTTTTTATATGTTTCCCGTTTGTTTCCATCATATATATACTCAAGATAGCATAACTTTGTGTTACAAATTTTACTTGAGTTATTCAATCCCCACTTATATTTGCATCGTTTGTCTGTTTGAGATAATATGAACGTGTACTTGTATTAATGCCTCTTTGCAGCTCCCATCCTACACTTACTATACGAGGTTGTTGTACTTCGTCCCTTGCCGTGTAACTTTCGTTTATTGATCAACGGAGTCCATTAGATTCAAATTCGAACACTAAAAGAAAATGTCAATTTTTAATTTAAAAAGAAAAAGAGTAGGTCAAGTGGTGTGGTTATAATATCTGCAACAGGAGGAAAAATTGTAAAGAAAAAATTGCAGTGAAAGGAAAACAAACACATCGTAAGGTAAAAAATCACACCTATCTACATCCTTAAAAACATTTACAGAGCAACCCAAAAAACAATTACCCACAAGAAATGCTTATAACATCCATCCATTCATTAAAAATCAGCCACCACCACCACCACTTGTGTTATTATTACTATTATTACCGTAGCAAACCTTAACCATAACAGAAACAGGTACATTAACCAAGTGCCCGTTCGTCCCGAAAAGCCCTATCCTTCCGTAGCTCGCGGCCGACCCGTTCACGGTCGCGTTCAAGTACACGGTCAGCATCTTCCTCTCGCCGCCCGCAACTGTAAATCGGTTCGGGAAAACCCTAACCGATGTCCCATAAGGCGAGCTCCAATACACGTTGTACGTCTCATTACCGTCACCGCCAACTTTGGTCACCGTTCTCCTAACCACCGCCGATTGGTTGAGCTTTGATATCGTAATCGAGGGCAGGTTCAAGTCCGCGGCGGCTGAGTTGGTGGTCGACGGCGAGGCCGCCGCCGAGCAAGTTTGTCCGGTGTAGTTCATCACGATGGGCGCCGAACCGTTTATTCCGCAAAGGAAGGACATGTAATCATCGTAGCCTGTAACATAGACGAAATATGTTGGGGATAGTATACGCAAGTTTAAAATTATGATATACAGTGTCCTAAAAGCTTAAGCTTTAAGGTGAAGAGTCGTATTTAATATGGTATCAGAGTCAGATCTTGGGTACGACCCCTCACGATTACCTGTTGGAATAAAATTCCACGTCTAAGGGTGGATTAAGAAAAATCAACGTAAACGTGAGGGGAATTGTTGGAAATAACATATATAAAATTAAAATATGATACACTCCCTAAAAGCTTAAGCGTTTAGGTGAAGTGTTCGTTTAATGTGGTATAGACAGACGCCGAAGAAGTTTTGGGTAAGAAATTCATCACCACTCATTGAAAAGAAAAATTCCCGCCTAAGGCTAGATGCAAAAAAAAATCAGCCAGATAAAAAAAAATAAATCAGCCTAGACCTGAGGGACATGCCAAAAAAACATATAAATTTTAAAAATTATGATATATTCTCTACCACTCACTAAAAAAATCCACGTCTGATGCTTAAATAAAATAAACAAACCGGTTGGATAAATAAATCAACTAGAAGTGAGGAGCCTATTAGAAATAATACATATAAAATTAAAATATGGTGCACTTCCTATAAACTTAAGCTTTTAAGGCGAACTGATCATTTAATACGAATAGACAATAAGTATAAACGTACGATGAAGAACGAAAAAGGATGTTTTTTTTACGTACTTGAATCGAAGACGAGGCCGGGGTCCAAAGCTGCGGTGGCGTTCACGAATCCGCTTCCCATGTCGAAGGGAGTGGCGGGAGATTGGTTCAAGTCGGGATTAGCATAGGCCCGTTGGGCCATTATAGGGCCTCCATTCTTATCGTTCTGAGAAGCCGTGGTCGAAATCGCTGACCCAACGGCCGAAGGCGTCAAGTTTGGAAACTTCTGCTTTATTAAGGCGGCGACGCCCGCGACATGTGGGGCCGCCATGCTAGTTCCCGACATCATCGCAAAGCTTTCGCCTTCAATAAAAAAAAAATAGATGAGAAATATACAAAACCTAAAAATCTAGGATTATTGTAGGGTCATAACATTAAATGTATTGTCTTTTTGTGTTTTTAATAAAAACAAAACGGGATGAGATTATCTGTCTCACTTTTTTGTCCCATTTTTTGTCCCACATCACAGATATTTGACAAGTGTCAAATCCAACGGTAACAGAATCTTTTCTTTCTTTTTTATTTAGTTTATAATTTTCTAACTACATATTCCACAAAATCCTAAAATCATCATTACTTCAAGTGATTTATACGATATAATCAAATAAACATATCTAACTCATTATTTGTTTCATTAAAAATCAAAGTGATATCCATACCTTATATTTTTCGACATTTTATTTTGTATATTCTAAAATATGGGATATAAAATGAGACATAGTTGTGGGACAGAGCATCCGTTCCCAAAACAAATACCTTCGAATTCAACCGAGTCTGTACCACGACAGCTCCACGCAGCCCATATCGAGTTTCCCGGCGCTACAACGTTCGGCTTCAATACGTCGGCGTTATTAAGGAAACTATCCTCTGGGTCGGGCCCTCGGGCGGAATAATACATAACTTTAGGGGCCAAACTGCTAAAATTCGCCCTCACTCCGCCGGCAATAGACGCAACGCCTCCAAACTTTACAATCCTATTTGTTGTCCCATTTCTCACGAGAGAAGAATTGTAGTACCTGAGAAAAACCTGCCAAGAAACGCTGTTATTATTACCAGACACTCATTATACGACTTCCCGAAAAAGAACTCACTTTGGAATCGTCCGTCGAAGGGATTATAATCCCGGGAGTCCTCATGGGGATTGGATTCAGCTGAAAACCGATGACGTACGGATCCATGTAGAAAACTACGCCAGACGCGCTCAAATTCTGCGCAGTTTCAAGCGCTTGCTTGATGGAAGACAGCCCAAGAACGAACCGTATTGAATAGCTGCATATAAGTAGGCTTCCTCGTACGATGTCCCTATCGAAACTGCTCGAATCTTGGCATTCGCTGACGTACATATTGTCTCCGCCCGAGCTTTCGTTCAAAGCGTGAACAGCAGCTACCAGCGTGTACATCTCATCACTAGTCCCAGCTGCAAATATATAATCAATCTTTTCACACATATATACGTATATACGTATCTATTACAACGTTTTCTTAGCGAATACTTACAGGCGAGGCCAACGCCTGAGATAGTGACGTTATTACCGAGGACTATCGAGTTGGCGTAAATCCTATCGTGGGCAGCTGCGCCCACGCTGAAGATCCACGGGCTAAAAGAACTCATGCTCTTGGGCGACGGGCCCGTGTTTCCAGCCGCTTGAACTACAAAGATATTCGCTTTAACGGCCGATAGTAGAGCCATGTCAATGGGGTTGAAGAACGTTGCTATGCCAGGCGGGCGTCTGTTGGGCGTAATAGATAGGCTTATTACATCTACTCCGTCTTGCGCCGCCTTAAAATGGAGACGCGAGAAAGAATGAATCAATCGCGGGTTTTTTTTTGGTAAGTAGTGAAAAAGATTTCTTTTTTATCGTACTTGGTCTATAGCTGCGACGACGTCCGCTGCGAACCCTCCGAAGCTCTTGTACAGCGCCTTGTAGACCGCAATGCTAGCAACAGATTCGTCGACGTTTCGGTGAAAAATGAAACGAATTATAAAATTTGGGATTTTTTTATAGTTTCTTACTGAGCGCGAGGAGCCATTCCACTCGCATTTCCAAAGTTGTGCCCGGCAACTACCACTGGGATACCATGATTTCCCGCTGCAATCGCCGCCGTGTGACTGTGTAATGAAATCAATACAATGGTAAGACGCCAAAGATTCGATTTTTAAAACCGGGATTGCATCGTGTCATTACACACTTACGTCCCATGCCCATCTCCATCGAAGGGGGAAGCATAGTCCTGAGTAGCATTGAATATCCCTCTTGTGATAGCCGAGGCAGCGAAATGGCGGGCCCCGACGAGCTTCCTGTTGCAAGAACCAGACGGAAAATCCGGCGTCACTTCGCATATACCGTTGAAGTGCTGAGGAACTGGATAGGGTTTTTTCTCGGGCGCATTATTATTGTCAGAAAAGCTCGGGTGAGTTGGATCAATCCCAGTGTCGATAAACCCTATCACAATTCCTTCGCCGGCGGTTTCATAACCACCTTCTTGGGCCCACGCTCCCTGAGGTAGGCCGAGGAACTGAGGCGTGTGGGTAGTGGCAGTTCTTACGGTGAAATCTAATACAACGTTGGACACTTCTTGCCTACTCGCTAGCTTATTGGCCTGAAAAAAAGAAAAAGCACAGCGCAGTGTTAGAGAATTGAGACGGAATCGAAGGTAGGAGACAAATGACAGGAGAAAATTAACCTGCTGCGGAGTAACGAGGACGGCGAAGCCATTGATCAGATAATGGTAGCTGTACAGCTTCAGGTATTTTTCGCCTTTCAGCACTCTTTTGAGAAGGGAATTGTGAACTTGGGCTATGGACGCTCGGCGGGGGTTAGTAGTATTGGTCCTTGTTAGATTGCTGATTCATCCCAGAATAGGAAAGAACGTTAGCGGACAATGCTTTGTGGATTGAGGAACAAATGTAGTGAAAGGATGAAATGATAAAATAGCAATGATTTGCTGCTGCAGATACCAACAGAGGGCAAGAAACAGGGGAAATCAATTCTTTATGCGTCCGAAAACAGAGGAAGTCACAGTCTTTAAGACAAAAGCATGGCCTTATTCAAGAAAACAAGAGAATCGAAGAAGTGAGTCATACCTTGGTTTATCAAACCTACTCATTCTTCCTCCTTTTCCATTGTAATGGCCGCCATGGCTTACTCTGAGCTCGCCATAGAAAAGAGATGGAGCTTGTTTCAGGGTCACAATGTACACAGCAGTGCTGTTCGCATCTTCATTGTCCTGAGCGTAATTGCAGCTCACAAAGATGCCCAAACACAGCACTATCCCCGTGATAATTCCACGCCTGCCCTCCATTCCTTATGGAAGAAATTTCACTATAAAAAAAGAAATTGAGAAGAATTTGACCAGACTTTCCTCAAAAAGAAAAGAAAAGCACTAGCTTTCTTCACGAATCAAGAGCACCCATATCGCCCACAATGAGGTTCCTAGCTGAAAGCTTCAATTTTTACAGCTCCTTGAGTGAGGAATAACAAACCCTTCGCTTCACTCAGTATAAACCACCCAACTCTTAAGTTGGGCTGAGGAGCTAAAGTAAACCCTTTAGTGCAAGAAACCCTTCCTCCACTGGCCACCCTTTTTTTTTCCTTTCTTTTACACTTTAAAATAAACGCAGAGTACTTCACTAAGTTCGGCAGTTTTTTCCTTCAGGTAATGAGCATTTTGTTATTATTGCTCATGGCCCTATTACCATTGGGACACACGTAAAAATCTGTGACAGAAAAATGAAGAAAACGAAGCTAAACTTTGTTGGGCTCCGTGAAGAGGAAAGGAAAGGATCTGTTTTTATATCAAGGAAGACAGACAAAACACAAGATATGCCAACGAGTGTTGAAAAAGACTCGAAATTTAGAACGTTAAGCTTTTGGTTCTATTATGCCTTGACTTGGGTTCGTTAGATTTATTAAGAACATCCCCAAAATCAAACACAATACCAAGTCTCATTACCCATGTCATAGGATTCTAATGAAAAATACATCTACGTTTTACGCTACTCAATATGTGTCTTAAGACGTCATCAAGAGTTCGCTAGCCAAGACACCGTAGGTCAATAAATGCTTGCGCCATAAAAACGAGAATGGACATAATGTAAGGTAGTAACGAGCGACACGTAAGGGGCCCACAAAATGGGATCTTTGGAAAGAAAGTAAACGATTATGGTTTTAAGCTTTTTAGCGTGAGTGAGGATTGTGGTATATGGTAGGCCATCATCGTTTCCAACGTTCGAATTTTTTTTTTCTTTCTTTTTTAGTATTTTGTGAGGGCTGGCAAAGTAGCTCCTTGTGAGTCTTGGTGAGAATCTATTCACTTGCACTAACTCGCCCGTGACAGGCTTACACAGATGATAGAAAAAAGGTTAAAAAGGGACTAATTTAAATAGTAAGATATGCTTCCCACCGATAAAGTTTTATTTCATAATTAAATGGAGTAAGAGAGAGGTATGCTTTTATTGATAGTGGGGTTAGTACGTGTACAAAAAAGCTGTGGAGACATGGGTTTCTTTTTTATCATCCAATACAGCATATCTTAATCCTTCCATTTAATACACATCACATTATTTATTTAGTTTAGGCAATGGTTCATTACCAAAATGAAAAATTAATATGATGATAAAAAAGAGATGATATGTCTAATTTTGAATCATTTCAGAAAAGTTTTGTGATTCTCATTAGGGATGGCAACGGAGCGGGTTTGTCGAGACCTGCCCCATCAACTTATCTTGGACCCGATATCCGCCCAGCCCCCACCTAAAGAATGGACCCGTCCCGAACCCGCACGAACCGGGTTTGACCCGCCAGACCCGACTTATGCTTTTCCTTTTTTTTTTCCTTTTTGAATTCTAATATTTTAGAATATAAGAAGCCAACATATATTTGTAATATTTGGAGACTGAATCCATGACTTCTACTTGAGAAAGCAACTACTTATTTATTGAGCCACATAGCTTTTTAATAATAATTATAACATTTATATATATAAATGTAGAGAAAAAAAAGTAAATTTTATATACAAATATATATTGGGGCGGGTCTCGGGTCGGAGCTCGGATAGGGGACTGGTCCTGAGATCCGCCCCGGACCCGGCTGGGTTGAGTCATTTGAAACCTGTAATCCGTCCCATCATTCTAAAACAAACAAAGTGATGACATAAGACTTGATCCAAATTACGGTGATACTCACTTTATGTATATCACCATAATGTTGGATTGCTTCAAAACAAACGCCACCGTGTGCAGCTAAATATTTCATATAGAAGAGAATATCGAGGTTCCAATAAAGAATTTTTTTGCTATAATTTTGAAGTGAACTATAGGTTGTTTTCTTATAAAAAACAATAATGATGCATCGAACCTCCATCATTGTTGAAAATTTCCCAAAACAATAAAAAATGGTGGTGAAAAATGAATATAATAATAATAAAAAATAAAAGTTAACTAATTTTGTACTGGTGGTAGAAAGTAAGTTTGTAATCCAGTTTCCAAAATTGCAGTATTAATGTTAATATTCTCTCACACGTATGTCCAAAAGGGTTATACGTAGTTCATACTCAACAGAAATATATCTTTAATTATGAAAAATATTACATGATTAAGACCCGAAGTCATGAGTTTTTCTTTCACGTGGTTTCGATGAAACAATGATATATCAAATGACTAAGTTCGAATTCATTTGCTGTTATATTTTCTTAGCAAGTCGATTCACAGACCCTTTTTTAAAATAGACTCGTTCACAACAATTCAAACTCGAACTCAAGTTAGGAACAAAAGACAAGAAATAATCTTTTCTTTTTTTTTTTTCAGACCTTAACGTTTTGCAATGTTAATGAATGATATGATACTACTCGGTCTTAATTAGGTTCATGGAGTACGCGTGTCTGATTGATTCCTTTTGACATGATGAATATAATATGATTAGGTTAGGTTAAATTAGATTAATTTTGATCAGATTAATCCCTTTTCCAGAAACTTTATGACCATCAAGTGGTTGTAATAATGTTCCACCGATTCTCAAAGGTTGGTCATGATAATTATTGACTTTTATGATAAAAGATCATAGACGATATACATCTATCATCCTTTCTAATTGATTCGCGTGATTATGTTTGTAGGATCATATATATTGCTTTTTATTACAACAGTATACGAATTAATCATAGTGGGCCCATATGTTGGGCTAATCATATTAGGCCCATATTCGGATAAAGCCCACTTATAAAAACGGCAGTGTATTTATCGGAAGAAAGTTGAAAATCAACAACGATAGGCAAAACATAACATGAAGATAACAGCATTATCGTCATCTTCTTCAACACTCCTTCCCTTATCTAATATCGTTTCAATCCGTGGGAGGAGAGCTAGAAGATCGAATTCGATCTCAATGTCGGTTAGATGCAGCATCTCTGATGATTCTACGCTTCTACTGCAGGCCGCAAAATACTCTGTACCATGTCTCTTGCCTTTCTTCGTTTTAAGAATGATTATTGTGTTCATCGATTTCTTTACAAGCTACTAAATTGCTGAAGCAATGCATTATATTATTCAAATTACGGTTGAGCGACGGTGTTGATGTGTGTCTCTGGTGTGTTAAAGGTGGATTCCTTTGTCGAGAATGGGATGGTGGTAGGGCTGGGGTGTGGGCGAGCTTCTACTTTTGCTATCCAATATTTGGGAAATCAACTTAGGTCCGGCGCCATTAAAGATGTCATTGGCATTCCGACGTAAGTGTTGAGTTTAGTAGCGGGTCATATAATTTTTCAAGCTGTTTGATTTCTTATTCTGATTTTGTTTTGATGTGTTCCGACTCCACGTTTCCTTTTCCCATCTCAATAATCATCGCAGTAATTATGATGCAGGTCTGATGATAGTGCAAGTGAAGCAGCAAAGGCTGGTGTGCCTTTGGGTCAGTACACGGACGGCTCGAAGGTGGCTAGCTTCTGTGTTATGCATATGCTTTGTTGGATTGTTTTCACGAGCTTCGCTTGCAAAGTTTGATTATTAGTTCTTGCAAACTTATGTTTGATTAGCTGTTTCTTTTTATTCAGTTATCTGTATGATTAGCTAAAAGACTCTCTTGTATGACGGGGAAAGTAGAGTCATAAAATATGCATCTCATAGGTATATATATTTCAAAGAATTTACGAATTCGTTAAGACGTGGATAGGCAAAGAGTTGGTTTCTAGCTAGAAGTCGATTATTCTTGATAAGGATAGGATTATACATTTGAGTCTCTTTTGTTCATCTTTGCTTTGACGGTAAGTAACTAGAATGCCTATATCTCCGTGTCTTAGATTGATTTAGCATTCGATGATGCCGATGTTGTTGAAGAAGAGTCACTCTCAGCTGTCATCGGACGCCAAAAGACGCATCAGAGTGTCGGTTCCATAATTCAAGAAAAGGTCAGTTAATTAAAATCTTCGTTGTCTTATGTTATTCAATGAAATTGTGTTGTAAAAGATGCTCTGTGTTGGGAATTGTTTCTTTCTTTTCACAATGAGACTTCTTGTTCAGATACACACTGGTTAACTCTGCCTTACAGACCATACTAAAAGCAGCTGGGAAATTGGTGGTCATTGTTACTGGGAAGCAGTATCAAGGAGCCATTGAGGGATCAATTCCAATTTTAATCAAATCTGTAAGGTCTAAATAAAGTTAGTAAACTCTTTACTATTGCCAAGGTTTTCCACAAGTACGTTGAAATTTGAAAACTATATATCCTCAGGTTAACTGGTTGGCAACTGCTGAAGAAATTGATGACCTGTTCCTTGGCGATGCTGAGGTACAAAATAAAGACAAAAGAGTACTTAATATTACCAAGTGATGGATTGAAGCAAGGAAGAATTCGGATATTCGGTGAAAGATTGTTTTGGCAAGAATTGCTGAAAACCTTTGCTGACACTTTGAGTGAAACTACTCTTGGCCAATGAATTGGATTCTGCAGCATACCATATATTATTAGTACAAAATTGCTTTCATCACAGAAATTATTTCCTTTTATTTTCTATGACAACGATGCCAAGGTTTGGAGGAGACCAGCTATGGGGTATGCTGGTGCAGGTCCCTTAGGAGGCGATTTTCCACTTGTTACTAAAGATGGGCACAACGTTCTTGATCTTATTTTTACCTCACCAATAACAAATCTTGGTAAAAGTTTTTCTGTCTCGCTTTTTCTCTCTCTCTCTCTCTATCTCTCTTATCCTTCGTTCTTACGCAGAGTTTGTTTGGCAGCTGATGTTGGTGATAGTCTTGATCAAATCGACGGCGTTGTCGAGCATGGTGTCATCTCAAGAATTCCGTGAGTTCTCCAAACTCCATTATTTTCTTTTTCTTTTTCGTTTTGTCTAACGTCCGGGGTCTATTCGTCCATTAAATTATCTGATCTTGCCATGCATTAGATAGGACTGTGATTTACGAATTTTTTTTTTCAAATAAAAAAAAAAAAAAGAAGAGGAAGAAGAAGCATATATGTATTATAGGCTATATGATGAACTTGGCAGGTGCATTGCTGTGGTAGCAACTACAGATGGTCTGCGGATTATTGATAATAATAATAACAGTCTTATGATCGAAGAAGGAAAGGAGCAGAGTTTGATATGAGCGATTGCGTTTTGTTTGTTGTACGAAATTAGAGATATATTTGTTCGAAGTTCGAGGGCATAGACACACATTCGAACCAGTAAGCATACAAACAGGAAATATAAAATGGGAGAGCTAATTAATCAACCGTCATTCATTCTCAAGAAAAAGTACGAAGGTTAAAATTTTGGAATGTGGTGAAGAATCAACGTCGCGAGTCTGTGAAGTGCGAACCATGGGCAACAAGATTTTTCTTGTTGGGATCATCATATTCTTTTTTTTTCAAAAAAAAATAAAATAAAGCAATTTAGTATGTTCGTGGAGACTGTAATCGTACACATTATTTAGCTACGGGCGAATCGAATCGTATGGCACATTATTTTAGCCAAGGATATTTGCACGATACCTATATGAAAGGAAGAATCTATTTTTCCACAAAACAAACAACGTCCAACTCTAGAAGAGACCGTTGGAAACTCGAACGTTAAACTTGTCGTTTATCTACAGCTGTCTAAAGACATCAGGCCCACAACACGATTTCTTTGTTTATTCTATAGTTTTCATATTACCGCAAAGAAGTAATCGAATTTTTTACTTTGGATTCCTCTCAAATCTATCTATAAAAAGCAAAAAACCAACCCTCCCTCTTTTCATACACGTAGACTGAGAGAACAGAGTACTAAGCTAAAAGAGTGTCCTTAATTAATACTTGAAATTGAAGAAGCTAAAAGAAGATGGGAATGGTAGTAGTCATATCTTTGCCACTGATTCTCTTCTCTTTGATTCTTGGTTTCGGTTGTTACCTATGTGGAAGGGCCAAGGGAAGGCAAGAAGCCTTTGCCACCGCCCAGGTGTTCGGAGCTCCGGCGCCGCCGCTCGGAGGAGCTGTTTCCGCCGTGGATTCTCGCACCTCCTCCATTTCGCCGGCGGCTCAAGTGCCTCACTTGAAAAAGGCCACAGATAATGCTGCGAATGTTTGATTGAAGTTTTGCAGTATTTCATGTTTCATGTCTGTAAAGAAAGTCATTTTTATTTTGAAATGCTATGTATCTTATACTTGTAACGTTTCTTTTGCAATGAAATTATGCGTTTATTATTGTTGGAAATTCGTCTGAGTATCTGGCAATTAGAAGTATATTATGCTTTCTTTCACTTTGTGTAAGAATCTTGAAGTTACATATTGTTTGTTCGATCTTTGAATCCCACTTCGCGAATCAATAGAATCGACTTATAGTTACTAACAAGATCTAAGATTACAAGATAGAAACTTCATGTCAAACTTTCTAGTTTTCTGAAAATCACTTGTATAAAAAGATATCATCCATGTATTGGAATTTAATAAGAAATGTGTTGCAGATCATAAAATGACTTGCTTTATTCGATCAATATCGATCACTTATACTTGTGGCTTTAAGGTTGTATAACTAGCATTCTATTACGTATAAAATTAGTAACACCAATTAGTAAGTAATAAAGTTTTGACCCCCCAATCTTTCAAACTTTAATTTACCATTTGTCCCCCCTACTTCTAGATTCTGGATATTGTCGCACACAATTTTCTTAAAATAAGTACGCTCCTTCACGTGTGTAGTAGAGGTTTTAATGACCATCTGTTTCCCAAGATACTTCGAAAATCCGGCGCGTTTAGCACAAAAACGACACCGACGGCGAACGGAACAAGAAGGATAGCATAACTAGGGGTGTTCAAAAGTCGGTTAACCGACTGCACCGAACCGAAAACCGAAAGTTCGGTACAAACCGAAAACCGAAAAAAATATTAGGTTTGTTGAGAATAGTAGTGCAAGGTCTTAGTGAGGACTGTATATTAATTCTAGATGTATTTTCAGAAATGATATTCAGTAGAAGCTCAGGGGTTAATTTGTAATTAGGAAATTAGTCTGTATATTAGGGATTGGAACTGATTGTAACAGAATACTTACGATAAGATAAAGAATTTTTCTTCTTCACCTTCGATTGTTGACATGGTATCAGAGAACGACGGCTCTCAAATTCGATCCTAGGGCAGAAATTAATTGCAGACTCTTGAAGATGACTGATAACGAGCAAGATAGTGAGAATACCGTAGAGCAGAAGTCGAGATTGAACGACCGAGATCCAAAGAGAATTCCATTGATCGATTTTAATGATCCGTTGTACTCACACCCCTCAGATACCCCTAATCTTGTCCTAGTATCGGAAGTATTGAAGGGGACAGAGAATTATAGGGTGTGGAGTCGAGAATTGACAGTCGCACTTGAGGCAAAGAACAAAATAGGCTTCATTGATGGAACCCGTTTCACTTGTAACAAACTGATCATCATCAAGTCCAGGTCCACTAATCGGACCATTCTGTTCAGCATTTACATTATCATTTTCTTGATTGTCAGTGTTTATCTCCGCTACCGTATCATCACAATATACATCATCAAATTGAAACATATTACCTGGAGGTTGACTTTGGCTACTAACAGTGTTTTTCTGCAAATACTCAGCAAACGGAAACATATTTTCATAAAATATCACATCCCTCGAGATTATGAAATTGTTTGTGCTCATATCAAGTAACCTATATGCCTTTTGGTTTGTAGCATATCCCATAAACACGCATGGCTTGGATCTTGGCAGAAATTTGTCAAGTTGAGGTAGGATTTTAACAAAGCATAAGCACCCAAAAACTCTCAAATGTTGGATACTTGGCTCTCTCTTGTGCAAGACAGAGAAGGGTGTTTTCCCTTTGAGCAAGAGAGTAGGTGTTCTATTTATTAGATATATAGATGTTTTTATACATTCACCCCAATATTTGATCGGGACATGAGATTGAAATCTTAATGCCCTAGCTACATCTAGTATATGTCTATGTTTCCTCTCTACAACACCATTTTGCTGTGGTGTATATGAGCATGATCTTTGATGTATGATTCCTAATGAGTCAAACAAGTTTCTACATTCAAGACTAAAGAATTCCATAGCATTATCTGTTCTAATTATTTTAACTCTTTTCATGAACTGATTTTCCACATAGGACAGAAATTTCTTAATAAAACTAAATACCTCTGATTTATTTTTCATGAGGAATCCCCATGTTCCCCTTGAATAGTCATCAACTATAATCATGAAATATTTCTCATTATTGTAGGTTGGTTCCCTATATGGTCCCCAAACATCTACATGTATTAACTCCATTATCGAAGTTGTCACGCTCATTCTTTTTGGAAACATAGGTCTACTATGCTTCGCCAATGGACAAATTGAACAATATTCTTGATCATCTATCATTTTTAAATTCAACTCAGATATGAACTCTAATCTTTTAAAAGACATGTGGCCAAATCTTTTATGCCATAAAGAGATCTTTTTATTTGCAGCTTTATTAACTACATTATTACATGTCTCAGCATCACCAATACAAGATATATCAACAACACGGCTTATTCTATCACGATCATCGCGAGAGTTATGCAAGTAATATAATCCATTCCACATTCTACCAATCCCCCTTATCTTGCCAGTCCAAATCTCCTGGATTAGGCAAAAATGGGGATAAAAGGTAACACATAAGTTAGTATCGCTAGATAATCTTGACACGGATAACAAGTTATGTTTAAACTTCGGCACATATAGCACATTAGATAACATCATATTATCTGTAATAGACACAGATCCAGACAGAGAAGCACGACCCTATGCACAATGGAATGAGAATATGGGAAAGGCAAATTCAATCAACGCTGATCCATCTGCCAGCCAACAACTTAATGGTGGAGAAGGAGTTGGGCTGCCAAAGTTGACTCCGCAGCAGTACCGTCAAATCCTGACAATCTTGGGCAACGCGCGAGGAGAAGAACATGCTGCTGCGATGACAACTAGCAATCAGACAGGTAATGGTTCAGGTATTGTCCACCCTAAGTTCTATGACAATAATTGGATAATTGATACGGGAGCAAATAGACACATGATCTCAAGTAAATGTTTATAACAGGAAATGATAGTCATATGATAGATGAGGTAAAGGACTATTTGAATAAAACATTTCATATGAAAGACTTGGGTGAGTTGAAATACTTTTTGGGTATTGACGTTGCTAGATCAAATGAAGGCATTGTACTTTGTCAAAGGAAATATGTGCTGGAATTATTAGGTGAAACAGGTATGCTAGCTTCTAAACCACTTAGTGTTCCTGCTAAAATTTTTGGAGCTAATAAGAATGCAGGACAAAAGACATGTACTGAAGGTGAATGTGCAATTATTTCATAACTGCTGAAGCAGCAGTACACTCATCAAGATCTGGTCAATATAGTGCATCAAGTAAGATGAATGTGCAATTATTTCAAAAAATAGTTGGTAAATTGATTTATTTATGCTTAACTAGACCAGATATTTCGTATGCAGTTCAAATGTTATCGCAATATATGCATGATCCAAAAAAGTCTCATTTTGATGCAATGTATAGAATTTTGAGGTATTTAAAGGCAAGGTTGTAAAAAGCGCTAGGCGCTACCTAGGCGCCCGGAGGGGGCCTAGCGCCTAGACCACCTAGGCGGGGCCTAGGCGGTTTCTAGGCGGATATTAGGCGGCATACATATTTTTTGTATTACTATGCTATATATATAGAATAATCTACTAAATTAAAGATGCTACAAATTTATTCCGACATTTTAAATAAAGTGTCAATATCAACAATGCAACAATGTTTGAGAGATGAGGAGGAAGTTATGTTGTTTTTTTCCATATTATATGTTTTATAATATTTTAGTGACATGCAACAACGGCCTCTCTTTGTTAAATAAAATGGATATAGTTTTAATAGTCCAACAATTTAATCTGATTGGAGACTCAAAAGAAAAAAATTAGGTATAACTGTATTAACTAGAAATAAAATCATCATAAAATAAATAGTTATTTTTTGTTGAACATTAAATGCATGGCTAGGAAATAGATATTTTGATCGTAGTGTAGTATAAACTTAATGGCATTAAATGATTTATCACATTAAATGATTTATTGATCGACTCTTTGCAGTGTTGGAGTAGTATTTAACCTATTAACTTGTCCCACACCGCTTGGCTTTGTAAAGAAAGCTTAATTCTATTCCTATATATAGGCCTCCCACATTCAGTTGAGAACTAAGTGCTTGCAAATTTTAAAAAGCGCTACTGAGTGCTTTGCACGCTCTTAGTGAAAATTTTGACATTAAAAAAATAAATTAAATTTACCGATTAATCGGCCGATTTACCCGATTAAGCGGCTTAGTCGGCCGATTAATCGCCGATTAACTGGTTTGCCGATTAACTAGGCGATTAGGGAATAATCGCTGCGGTGGTGCTCCGATTAGCGCTTAGGCGGCCGCCTAGGCCGAGTTTTACAACCATGTTTAAAGGGTAAACCGGGTCTTGGAATATTCTTCAATGCTAACAGTAAGTTGTGCTTGAAAGCGTATTGTGATGCAGATTGGGCGACATGCCCAAACACTAGGAGATCCTTGACAGGATATTTGGTATATCTTGGGGATTCTTTGATATCGTGGAAGTCAAAGAAACAAAGTATGGTCTCAAGGAGTTCAGCGGAGGCGGAATACAGAGCAATGGTTGCTGTCACAGCTGAAATTCTATGGCTAGTTAATGTGTTGAAGGATCTAGGGATTGAAAGGCTGGAACCGGTCGAAGTATATTCAGACAGTAAATCTGCCATTCAAATTGCAGCAAATCCAGTTTTTCACGAAAGAACGAAGCATATTGAAGTAGACAGCCACTTCATAAGGGACAAGATACAAGAGAAGGTTATCGAGACCAAGTACATACCTTCACAAGAACAACCAGGGGACCTCTTAACGAAGGCTTTGGGAAAGAATCAGTTTGAATATTTGTTATCCAAGTTTGGTGTCTGTGACTTGTTTCAACACCAAACTTGAGGGGGAGTGTTGAGAATAGTAGTGCAAAGTCTTAGTGAGGACTGTATATTAATTCTAGATGTATTTTCAGAAATGATATTTAGTAGAAGCTCAGGGGTTAATTTGTAATTAGGAAATTAGTCTGTATATTAGGGATTGGAACTGATTGTAACAGAATACTTACGATAAAATAAAGAATTTTTCTTCTTCACCTTCGATTGTTGACACGGTTCGGTTTTCGGTTTTCAAAAAAGAAAAACCGAATTTCGGTGTTTTCGGTTCGGTAATTCGGTTAACCGAAAAAAACCGAAAACCGAATTTTAATATACCAAGTTATAAATATACCCAACGGCCTAGCCCAACCCAAATTAATAATATCCTCTACAGCAAGCCCAATAATATCAAATACCCAAACCAAAATCTAATCTTCTCCACATATTACACACTACAGCAAAAGCCATCGATCCCGTCTCATCCTTAACCTAACTCATCCCTATTCGCTCGTCTGCTGCGATTCGAAAACATCTCAGGCTCTCTGCTCTCAAGCTCTATCTGGATTAAGTTATTTTGTTCTTATTCGCTCAAGCATCTCGATTCTTGTCTGGATTAGGTTCGTTCAAGATTCCAACTCATCCCTTTTTGCTCGATCTGTTTTCTTTTTTTTTTTTTCTGGATTATGTTTGGTTGTTAAATGGCTTGTCTGGGTGGATGTAAAAACAATGGCTCAGCTAGCAATTAAGTTTTCAGATTTTTTTTTAATTTTCAGAATTTAATTTTGGTTTTTCGGTTTTTAACCGAAACCGAACCGAAAAAATTCGGTTTTAACCGAAACCGAACCGATTAAATTTGGTTCGGTTTTCGGTTCTTAAAATGAAAAACCGAAATTTTCGGTAGTCGAATTTTCGGTTAGGTTTTTACCGAATGAACACCCCTAAGCATAAACAATTTTTGATGAATGTTCGTATGTTTTTTCTCTTCTTTGATTTCTTATGCTTAATCACCCTTTTTATAAGCCAAAAAATTATTATAGAATTTTTTTTTTAATTAGATGCATAACATGTTTGAGGAGTGGTTTTAACCACTCCATCACCCATCAACCTTCTAGAATTCGGGCCATTATTGGGCCAAAACCGAAGTTCAAATCATTAAATAAGAATTTTTTTTCTAGACAATTCCTCATTCACATCAAAATAATTTATAAAATCAACTACAATATAAATTATCCAACAAATCCAGCTCAAGAACTACAACATCTATTGTTAACAGCTACCGTTAGTTTAACTGTGTATAGCAGCATAGGTTTGATTCAACATTTTTCAACAAGTATACGTTTTTACCACAATTTCATCAAAACTTTGAAAGCAGTTTTCCGAATACTAATAGTAAGTTGGCGATAACGGAAAGGTCTATAACTAACGGACAATGTTTTTCAGTTATTATTTAGATATAATTCAGCTTTCAACATCTCGTGAATTTTAGAATCAACCGTGAATTAGCATTAGTTGAGTTGTCTTTAAGAACGATATCTGAATCAAGGTTTTTAAACCGTATTTTCAATAAATTTATTGGTTTAATGAAAACCGATGCCTCTGGAAATACAAAAAAAATATATTGTTTCTAAAAATACAATAGTCAATCAAGAGCAACATACGTATAGTGTAGGGATTTTTTCAGACTCAATTCCAGCCCAAACCCAACCCGGTATAAGCTTCTGGGGGGTTCCTCTCTAAAACCAATTGACAATAGAGGGATTGAACCCACAAGCTTATAAAACCATCAATTTTTTCTTTTAACTTTCGGTGTGGGATAGCAGTTTGCACTACCCAACAAACCTCCCCTCAAATCTAGACCACACACCGGGCCTCTCTTACGACGATTATCTGCGCCACGCGCTTCTACCGCAATCCCTGCACCAAGCGCTTCTCATCGCAGATTCACCAATCGTCTCTCCAAGGGCCGGGGACACACCACCCACATCGTATCCGGGCTAGAATTTTTCCGTCTGAAGGCACCCTCACGCCTTCGTCCACGCTCACCGCAACATGTAGGGATTTTTTCAGACCCAATTCCAACCCAAACCCAACCCGGTATAAGCTTGTGGGGTTCCTCTAAAACCAATTGGCAATAGAGGGAGTGAACCCACAAACTTATAAACCATCAATTTTTTCTTTTAACTTTCGGTGTGGGATAGCAGTTTGCACTACCCAACATATAGCTAACAAAAAATTCGGATCTCTAGAAAAGCTTTTGGTTGGAACCATTACTGGTCGAAATTCTAGCTTGAGTTGAGCTATTGGATTGGATGGTGAAACTTTTTTTCTCAATTTTTTCAAGAAAAACCAAAATTCATAATTAAATACATTGAGCTGTTATTAATAAAAGTAGAAACTTTGGAAGTATACTCTGAATCAAGGTTTTTAAACCGTATTTTCGAATCGAACGGATAAATTTATTGGTATAAACCGATGCCATTGAAAATACAAAAAAGTATATTATTTCTAAAAATATGATAGCCAATCAAGAGAAACATAGATATAGCTAACAAAAATTTCGGATTTCTAGAAAAATTTTTGGTTGTAATCATTACTGGTCGAAATTCTAGCTTGAATGGAGCTATTGGATAGTGAAACTTTTTTCTTAGTTTTTTTTAGAAAAAACTAAAATTCACATGGAGCTGTTATTAATGAAACTAAAAAAAATTAAGTTTGGGCTAAAGAGCCCATTGAGCAACTTTCAGTAATATTTGTTTAATGAAAAAATATTTAAAGTAAGATCTGGTCAAAGAGAATTCAAAACTTTCACTCAAAGAGAATTAATTTTAATTTAGCCGGTCTTTACACGTTAATGAGTAGCTATCGATTGGAAGAAAGAAGAGGGAATTCAAACTTGGGTGGTGAATCCAAAGACATTATAATTGTTTTTGGTTATTATTGGTATTTAATAAATTTTATCCCATTCGTTATTATTATTTTTTTAAATCATAGCATTGACCGGACCAAAATTTCGACTGATTCGCGGTTTTTCGTTCTGAATCGGACATGCTGATATGAACTCATGTCCACTTTTATTGCTTAGACAGCCTATTATACTCCGTAGTATCCCACCATTATCATTTTTTTCTGTCTGTGGTTATAGCCATTGCATAATCTTAAGACAATTTTGTAAGATGTAATAACCGCAAGTAATATTTTTAAGACCCCTTATGCAGTCGTTCTTGAGAAGATATGTCCCTTCCCTGGCTATATATATATATATATATATATATATGTGTGTGTGTGTCATAAAGCCCAGTCGGCCATTCTTATGATTAAGTGGGTCGACAAACTATTGAAAAAGCCTCGCAATTTGGATCTTGTTTTGGGCTGAGCAATCATTGTGTTGTCTCTTTCTTTTCATTTCGTTTCTTTTTCTTTTTTTTTTTATTTTCCTTTTAACTTGCTCGGCGAGTTAATCAGAAAAGTAGGATTAAGCGTGATTTACTACTATCCTTGAAAAAAGAATGTGATTTGCAAAAATAAGCACTACAGGTATTCGATTAACTAGGCTCGTATCTCGTTTATGAGGTGTGTCGGAGCCCAAACTCGAGGTTAAAACTCAATAGATTTAAAAGTTAATCTCGTGAGCTTTCTTTCGTATCCTATAGTTATAGTAAACTGTGAATTTTCATAGGGTAGAAAGTATTCTTGTATTGATAGAGTGTAATAATCGTTATATTTTCGTTTTACAGGAAGTGGCCTATCTATACTACAAAAAATAGATAAAGATGGCAAGTAGCCGTTGGAGTAAATAGAGCAGTAATTCTCTATACTTTCCTATTATAACATCCGATTCTTTGATAAGATTAACTCATTGATATTTGCCTTATTTGCAGCCTTGACTTTGGTAAGTTCCAATTGTTGCCTTGATAGGCCAAGGCCGGGTATGGTAGGTTGATCAATGATGAAATTATCTTCTGAGATCAATCGTTTCATTCTTTGTTCTTCAACATAAACTAATACATGATCTATACAAGGGACAATTGCTTCTTAATCATAAAATACTAGCCCAAAATACCCTATATGTGTGCAATAAAATAAATTAATTATTATTAAATAGTTTTATTGGATTTACTAAAATAGAACTGGTAGTTGTTATGAGGTTATGGAATGTACGTGATTTAATAAGTCTCTCTTATTTTTTAATATATGTAGAAGAAATTTGAATTGGTCAATTGATACAGACCAATTAACAATTTATAGTTTCAGAACCTGAATATAATAGAATGGATAATGAAGACGAATTTCATTTTTGAACTTAAGCTTGATAATTATGAGTTTGAAATGAAATTCAATCGAAGCAGGCTAATCCAAACTACACCAATGAAATATATATATATATATATATATATATATATATATGGTTGTGTATTATTTATTGGTGTATCTACACTTAGGGGTTGCTTGTTTTTGGGTGATCTTCCAAATATTTTATTTCCGCCTATTACTTATCATTGTGTTTGTTTTGTCAAGGTGATGAGCCATCAAATGAATTATGGATCACCTAGTTACTGAAAATGAGGTGATATTTTCTATTTTGGATCACCTAAAAATTAGGTGATCCAACATCACGACGATGTGGTGATCTTCCTATCTTTTTAATGGACACGATACCCTTAGGGGTGTTTTTTTGGGGTGATCTCCAAAACATCACAGTAATCTTCTCGATTCCTTATCATGAGTCATCACCATAATGACAGATCACCTAACTGATGAAAATGGGATGATATTCTACATTTTGGATCACCCTGAAAAAGCTCGGTGATCTTACATCACGGTGATTGGGTGATCTTTCAAATTTTATTTGGACAAAAACTACCCCCTTAGTTAAGTATTTATACCTAATATATTCTTATGCATATTTTAATTTATACAATGGAAGTATTGAAATCTTAAAATAATATATTTAATAATCATATTGGGTAACTATTCAAAAACTTATGGTTAATTCTTAAAAGATCTCAATATTAAAATAATAATCATGATTACGTAAATATCATTTCATTATGTATATATGTAATCCACATAATCTATATATATTTATAGGGTTAAATATGTCAGTTACGCAATATCACCCCACACGTTGCCGTGATTAGACAAACACAATATTCTAATATCACCTTGATATTTAAAATGACATATCACTCCAAAACAAATACGGTAATGATAAATCACCTTGATCCACATCACGGTGATATTCACATTGCGATGATGTGCGTATCACTGTTATGTTGGATCACCAGAAACAAACACCCTCTTATATTATAACATTACTACCTTATGTGTCATTATCAATATTTAATGATATAATTACACAATTAAATCTTAAAAAAACATTTATTTTAAAAATATTTAATACTTAAAAAATATTTAATACTTATACTAAAAAGAATTATCGATTTATACGCTTATAAATAAAACATAGATATTGGAATATTAATCATTATAACGTAAAATATCACCTTAAAAATGCAAGTCAAAGGTTAAATATGATATTTATACAACATCACCCTACACGTTACAATGATTAAACAAACGGAATACTTTAATATCACGTTGATCTTCAAAATGAAATATCACACTAGAACAAACACACTGATGACATACCACATTGATCTACATTTTGATGATACTCATATCACCGTGAATTGAATATCATCGTAATGTTAGATCACCACACCCCTGAAATTATCATTTTCAGTCCCTATTAGAGAACTTTTATATGTAGGTAAAAATGTTTTTACACATAAAACCCGATTAATTGAGAGTATCATTTTTACCAATTTATGATTTATGTACACAGTACGCTTCTCTATGATACTTAAATTGTCTCTATATGATACCTAAATTTCTTATATGACGTAACTTGCCAAGCGGGTAACTATGTGAAAATTTTTACTCTAATATGCATCTATCTAGTAAATATTTCTAATAAGAGACTAATCTGGTATATTCTTTTAAACATTTGGCTATTTATTTAACCTTTGAATGTTACAAAGAGTAACTTAATTGATTGTTCTTCACCATGTTGTTTTACGAAATTAGCCTCCATATATTAGTGCTTGTGAGTTGTGACAGGTTAAGAGCAAGAGGTGGGACCCAACTTAGAACTAAGAACGATAGTGACGTGTCAGTCGTTAAGTGGGCCAAAGGACAGTCCTTTTCTTCGGTCAAAGGCCCTCACTCAGTCAAACCTAATCTGGCCCATTCTGATGGTCCTATCCTAGCTGGCACTGCGACAAACAAATATATATATATATATATATAAGCACCACAAGAAAAGAGAGATCTGATGACGTGTCATCCATTGCCTTCAGTTCTCACGACTCGTTAATTAACAGATAGATTCATACGAATCTATCGAACTTATTACAACCTAAACTAATTCTCAAAGGTATATGTTGAAATGATTATTAGTTCATGCAATTGGGAAATGCATGCATCATTTCCACCTAAGAATGGGTGGGAGAGAGAGATGTGAATAAATGATTAGTGCACGATTGTCGTCGATTGTCCCTTGAATGAATTTAAAATGAAATAAATCTTCAAATTAATTAATTAAAGTTGATCGCATCCTTCATTTGCATTGCATTGCATACATAGATTGATGTGAACTTTTCTTGGACTTGTGAAGCTGCAAGTTTTCAACAGCCCCACGTGGTTTTCCTTTAACTTTCTACAGAAATAGATTTTACTGTTTTTTTCTCTCCTTTCATTTTCCTGAAAAATACGTCCTAAGGATTAGATAAGGCAAACTTTTCTTTAATTCACGTCTTACGGTTATAGAATGTAATTGTGTGTGTGCGTAAATGTGTTCTTATATGTAATTAAGAACAACAGTGACAGATATCATTGTCGAGTTTTTTTGTTTTATAGTTCTGCTCCTTCCTATTCAATCTACGCTGCAATACACTCTCTCTTCCTCTCTCTCTCTCTCTCTCTCTCTCTCTCTCTCTCTGAAACAGTCTTTATCTCTCTCGTCATAAAGCTTCCAAGGACTTGATTGAATGTAGTGACTCGAATTAGTGTTTTAAGATATGGGCTCTAAGCTTTCCAAGATTCTCGATGATTTTAACGGAGGGGGATGCTACCTAGTTTCGAGTCCTTGCATTGCGTACGATATGATTGCTCGTAATAAGACGACGACATGTTATTAGATAAACAAAAGAATCTATAAGGGCCGTAGAAAGAAAAAAGACGGACGATTTGATTGTTTCCACTCCATATATGATTCTCCTCTTTCCATAAACTGTAGTTACATATATCCAATTGAAAAGGGCTCTTATTACATCACCACTCAACAATTCATGCGGAGAATATAAGAGCTTCCAAGCTATCTCTCTCTCTCTCTCTCTCTCCCTCTCTCTCTCTCTCGATCTCTCTCGATGGATCTTACTGTTGGAAATTAGGAGTTATATCGGAAGGGGGAACTTGATATCAAAGGCTAGTGTTTAGAGGAAGAGGCTTTATATTACAATACTTGTTTTGATACTTGCTTGATTGCTTGATACAAATGCTAAGGGGTTCACCCCTATTTATAGTAGTAACACCTCCTTAATGTGTGGCTAAGATTTAGCCAACACATCACACTCTAGAATTCTCCCTAATAATATCTAGGTTCTATATGATTCCATAGAGTTCTATGGATATCTCTAGATTATTCCCGCATACTCTAGATATTGGGCCAATATATCTCCTAAGCCCAATTTGCTAAATCCACCTCTTAATTACTTTAGGCCCAAATCAAGTTTATTTTCAACACCCCCCCTTAAACTTGATTTGGTATTCCGAGCGAACTTCATAGTAGAATGGGGTATTCTTCAGTGGCTTGGTAGAAAATATCGGATACTTGATCTTTGGACTTTACGTACTCCAGCTTCACTTCCTTCCTTGTAATGCGCTGTCTTCGATCATCGCAGATTGCATTCTTAGCTAATTTTACTGCCGACCTGTCATCCCTGAGAATCTTGTTTGGCTCCTTCTGTTGTATTCTCATATATCTCTTGTGGGGGTTCTTGTTGATTCCTGAGTTCCAAGCTCTTGATATTTCCTTCAACCCATGTATTGCGTTCTTCATATCATTCAATGCTTTATATTCTTGTAGTTGCTTCATGTACGTATCTTCCTCAGGAACTCCATCTAGGAAGGCGGACTTGATGTCCATTTGGTGCATGTTCCAATTATTCTCGTGATAGCCGATGTCCGCTTCTTTACTGTAGCCTTCAGATACCAAGCTTGTCGTATTTCCTTCAAGTTCTCCTTTATGCTCCTCTTGAATTGCAGTTAACACTCGCATGTCAATTTTCTCGATATCTTTAGTTTTCTCATCCATGATATCTGTCCCATTCATATCTTCTTGAAAGCTCATCGGCCCACTATCTGCAAAGAGACAAATGAGAGTTTGATTGTCTTGATTTTCAGTTACCTTGGGTACTTCTTGTTGGCTCTTGAAGTGTGAGACTCTCTCAATTGAGTTTTCGTCTTCTCCAGATCCCGTAGGGGGTAATCCAAGTAGAGTATTGACCTCTTCTCTTGTCTTCTCTATCATTGGTTTCTCCATGCTAATTTCCTCGAATTCTTCTTCATTGTCGAGCATCACCTTTACGTTATTGTTACCTTCCACTGGGATGTTATGCTCCTCTCCAAAATCAACATCATCACTCATTAACTCATTAAACTCCATGGATATGCTTCTGTTTCCACTCATGCGATTGCTCCCATCGGAGTCTGGTAACCACTTATTGCATTCGCCGATCTCAATATTCCCATGGGCTAGCAATAGAATATCTTCTTCTTGATTTTTCTCTTCAATGTAGTTAGCCCTTTCTTCGACTTTATTGATTCTACCGGCTCGACACTCGGAAGCGTAATGTCCGAATTTCTGACAATTATAGCACTTAATATGTGATTTGTCATACCTTGATCTTGAGTTACCTCTCCAGTAGCCTTTTGTCGAATAATCTTGTCCTTGACGATTATCTTGGTCGTCGTTGTTCGGTCTCCAACCTTGTCCGTATTTGTGTCCATGGCCTCCACCTCGTTCTCCTCTGTATCCTTGCCTGTAGCCTTGTCCTTGATAGTTCTCCTTATTTTTCATTTCTTTAGTAGAATCAACTTGTAGTTTGAGTAGTTGTTCGACAATCCCTTCCTTCTTTCTTTTCTTTTCTTCATGGCCTTGCAATGAGCCCAATAGTTGCTCCATCGTCATTTCTTCTAGATCCTTAGTTTCTTCTATGATGGCTACGATATGCTCGAATTTCGAATCTAACGATCGAAGAATTTTCTCCATGATTCTAACATCATCAATTTTCTCACCATTTCTCTTTAGTTGATTGGTTATTCCTAATACCCTCGAGAAGTAGTCCGACACAACTTCATCTTGTTTCATATGCAAGGCTTCAAACTCGGCTCTTAAAGTTTGAAGACGTACCTTCTTTACCGGATCCGCTCCTTTATACGAGATCTGAAGCTTTTCCCATGCTTCCTTAGCGGTCGCTGCTTCCGAAACCTTCTCGAAAGCATCATCATCCAATCCTTGATAGATCAGAAAGAGAGCTTTCTTGTCCCTCTTTCTCAATTCTCTCAAACTATCCTTTTGAGTTTGAGATTGAGTTTCCTCTTTCTCCGGCTCGATGTATCCTTTCTCGACAATATCCCATACGTCTTGTGATCCAAGGAGCGCCCTCATCTTGATACTCCAATTGTCGTAGTTGCTCTTGTTGAGTGTCGGGACTTGGAAGGGAACCATTCCGCTCGCCATCGCCTTAGGATCTTCTAGCTCTGATACCACTTTGTTGGAAATTAGGAGTTATATCGGAAGGGGGAACTTGATATCAAAGGCTAGTGTTTAGAGGAAGAGGCTTTATATTACAATACTTGTTTTGATACTTGCTTGATTGCTTGATACAAATGCTAAGGGGTTCACCCCTATTTATAGTAGTAACACCTCCTTAATGTGTGGCTAAGATTTAGCCAACACATCACACTCTAGAATTCTCCCTAATAATATCTAGGTTCTATATGATTCCATAGAGTTCTATGGATATCTCTAGATTATTCCCGCATACTCTAGATATTGGGCCAATATATCTCCTAAGCCCAATTTGCTAAATCCACCTCTTAATTACTTTAGGCCCAAATCAAGTTTATTTTCAACACTTACAATGTCAAGCGTCGGCCAAGGTGGTAGTAGTAATAATAACATGGTGAGAGACTACAGAAAAGGAAACTGGACAGTCCAAGAAACGATGATCTTAATCGAGGCCAAGAAAATGGACGACGAGCGGAGGATGAAGAGGTCAATCGGCGGCGGCGGCGGCGATTCGTCGTCGTCGGGCAAACCGGCGGAGCTGAGATGGAAGTGGGTGGAAGACTACTGCTACAGAAAAGGTTGTCTGAGGAGCCAAAATCAGTGCAATGACAAGTGGGACAATCTGATGAGGGATTTCAAGAAAGTCAGAGAGTACGAAAGGAAAGTCGCCGGCGAGGACAGCGAAGAAGCTACTAAGTCTTATTGGAGGATGGAGAAAAATGAGAGGAAAGATCACAGTCTTCCTTCGAACATGTTGCTTCAGATATACGAAGCTTTGGTCGACGTCGTTGAGAGGAAAAGTCAGAGATTAGTTTCTGTCGTAGTTGAAAAGCCAGCGATTGGTAGCGTTGCCGAAGCTTCAGGTCAACAGCAGCTTCGTCATTCATTGATGATTACCCCTCCTAATACTACTCAAGCTCAAGTGCTACAACAGCAGCGTGAATATATTCATCACACTGCTCAGCCGCCGGCCGCCGCGTTCCCGCCGCCTACACCTCGTCCTCCGCAACCGGCGACGGCCGAGCCGCCGAGCCTCCCCTTTTCTCAGCCGCCGGTGCCCACTGTAGGTAAGTTTGACCTTTCTTGGAAACTTATTTCTTCATCGGCAACCATATGGACTAACTGATCAGCGAACAAAAGGTGACATAATTGAACTTTTTTTCTGGCCCGTTTGATCTGGTAAAGAAAACCCTTTGTTTTTCTGGGATGTTCTTTAGTCATCATCAAGCAGTTCATCAACACTGAAACGCTCCCATTGATGTTAAAAACCCTAATAAGAACCCTAAACCTAATGATCATAATAACTGGTGATTAGCCAGATATCAATTCAGACACAAGCCAAGGCGAGCAATCGGACTCACCTGCGAAGAGAAGAAGGAAAAGGGTCATCAACGAAGAAGAAGGAAGGACAAGCAATATCGCACTTCAAGAAGTTGGCACTGCAATATCAAGGAGTGCTTCGATTATTGCAGAAGCAATTCATTCCCGCGAAGAGAGAGAAGAGAGAAGGCATAGAGAGATGATGAGCTTGCATGAAAGAAGGCTTAGGATTGAAGAAACGAAAGCTGAGATTAATAGGCAAGGGATCAACGGATTAGTAGAAGCCATTAACAAGCTTGCTAACTCCGTATTCGCTTTGGCTTCTAACCCTTCGTCTTCCTCAAAGTAAAGTTCGTTCATTTATTACATATATTTGTTCTTATTTGCATTAATTTTATCATTACTTGGATGTTTATGCGTGGAGTAAATTTGTGATTAGTCGGCGACGACGTCGCCGGCATGGGTATATATATCGCTTTAATTTTTTTTATTACAAGGATGTGTTTTATTGCACACACCTGATGATGATCTTAGTACTACTATTTATATTGTTATCCGTTGATGTACGCAATTGTTTTAATTCAAGAAATGTTGTCATTATTGAGTAAATATAGAGTTCCCTTTCCCCTCATGTATTTCAGATTAAGACGCAAGTCTTTAATTATATATGTCACGACTATGGGGTATCATATGTGTGCTTGTGCTGAGAGTTGACCGTACAATTAAAACCTGTGTATAGTGAGTGAAATCTTCATAAGAAAACAAAAAACAAAATATGAAACACTGTGTAATGGCATCTACGAAAAAAGCAGTCAAAGAAAAGTGAGGCTAGTCAAGGTTTTGATCTGTGTAAGAATGGGCTGTGCGATTGCAGAAATGGTCATTTATGCGTCATTATTGGTGTCAGTACGAATATATTTATATATATAATTCATTTATGAATGTGTATTCGAGGATTTTTTAGTAACATCAAGTAATATGGAAAGGAACATATAAAAATTAGAATGGCCTTCTATCGAAAAGTTTTTGGCTTTATTTTCCCTTTCACATCAAGAAAAATTGAATTGAATTTATAAATGTGTGTATATATTACTATATATTTCTCGGTTCATGATCATAACTTTTCTGACATAAAGGACATATTATGGGTAATTTTCATCAGCTTTTCGTTGCCATTTTTTATGGCGAATTGGCCGTTCGTGAGACTGATGATTCCCCATGTATACTTTTTGTTGAATTTTTATTTACCAGTTAAAAGATACTGCTTCGAAATCATATACTCCAACAGGACAATTTTTTTTCCGTGAAAGTTGCTTGCGGGCTCTCTCTAAGTCTAACGGATGGGGTTGTTAACTGGGCTTAACAATTCCAGCTAATATATATGTATTTTATGCTTATCTTTCACTTTTCGAATATTTTTCTACTTTGAATGGCGTTGTTTTACTTTATTCGATACTTAAATGGTCATTTTGTACCATAAATATTTCTTCCTGTCACGATGTATCCCCACACAATCTTGCTATAGCTAGACCTTAAAAAATACCAGGATGGGCTTCCTCCACACAGACTTGACAGAGGCTTAATGCGTCGCATACTCCAGAGGTGAGACTAATCCACGTGGTCAGGTGAATAAGTCTCAAGTTCACCAACGAAGCCATAAAACGCTTTGAACATGCAAGAGGCAATCAATCAGACCAAAGAAGCAATCAAACCGACACTTCAATGTTCATTTGATTGGAACTTTATGATTATGTTGATTATGTTGATTATATTTATGTGATAAGAATAAATTGAATGAGAAAATGGCAACCAGTGGACCACTGAAAATATACTAAATCAACTCTAGTATCAAAACCTTTTTTTGAACTAGAGTCAAAATCTGACAGTAAAATTCAATTGTATTTTATTGACTTCGGGATAACATATAAGGCATAATTATTCGGAATCATCGTCTAGATAATATATAAGGCCCTCATTTCGGTTCGATCCTCGATAATTTTCATACTTCAACCAACACATACACTTTCCAATCAGCACACAACAACATGCATAGAAATTTGCAGACCATCACTTACTTATATATTGTAACACTCATCATTCAACCATTTACTCGACTGAGTTGATAAAAACTTGTCGGATGAATCCTTTCATTTCAGGGCCAACATGCGTATACCAGTCTCCTCTGCTGTATAAAACTTCCATAATTCGGGCCTGGTTGAGGATGCGATAAAGGATCGGGGATGGAAACTTTGTCGGCCTCATAAACCCTTCGTTTACATCTTTCCAGACATTTTCGATATGACCTTTGAACATATCGATCGCCTCTTTCTTAGTAACTTTATGCTCTTCAATGTAGCATTGGACCACAGATGGTATGTGATCTCTCTCCGCCTCGAACTGCCATATTCAAAGTTTTTTCGACTATACATATTTTATTCAAATATAGAGATTTGTTATGGTGTCCAACTAATGCGAGTAGCGTAAGCAAATCTCTCGATTTTGTGCTTTTTTTTTTCAGTCTTCAGCGCTGTCATCACCTCCCTCGACCTTCTCAAATCCGTTATCACCTAAATTTCCCTCTCTAACACGTTGCTTTTAGAGAAAATTCATCGTTTCAGTATGCCGTTCATACATGGATAACGGATGTCTTAATCAACGTTATCGGAGATGCCGATTTAGGTGACAACTGATCTGAGAGAGGTGATGATGGCATCAAAGATTGAAAAAATGAAGAGAAAAAAAGTAGAGATTCGCTAATGGTGTTCATGGTTGTTGCTCACTTTAGTTGGGCACCATAGCAAATTAGTTACCTCGTGGCCGACGATATCATCGGTGAGCCTGCACATTATTAGAGCAGCTTCGACCATCTTAGGTTTGGAGAAAATCCAATCAAAAGCTTCCTTTGTGGCAAAATCTCCCATGCCTAGCAAAGATATGATTATGAGGGGTATTAAACCAGCACTTGCCGTCGCAGTTTCCAAGTATTCGTCGGTCTTTGGTATGTACTTTTCGTGCCTCCATTTTACTTCGGCTAAGTATGACCGCCACACGTCCTTCATCTAATCATACGTTTGCATAAAATCAATACAAAAGTAAAAGTAAAAAATAACAGGAAAAAATCACATTCTACCGACGCCCATTTTGCATTCGTCGTAGTTACTTTATTTACAAACTAGCTATTAACTTTTATTGTAAAACTCGGCCTAATCAGCGCCTAAGCACTAGGCGTCCCCTCTGCGGCGATAATCAAGGTAGGCCACTTGAACCGAATAATCTGCTAAGCGGCCGATTAATGGTTACAATTGTTTCGAAAAGAATTTCAAACAGAAAAAAATATTGTTAGGATTGGAATTAGTTTATTTAGATGGATGGCATACTTTTACTTATAAATATTAGCATACATAATATAATAAAAGTAAATGTACATACTAACTTCCGCCTAGGAATCGCCTATGTCCCCCCTAAGCCTTTTAGGTGCTAGGCTCTTCTCGTGTGTCCAGCTAGCGACTAGCGAATTTTACAATGTTGTCAATAGTTCAACAAAATGTTGTAGCCATTTTTCGATAAGTTGTGGTCCACTTTCTAATCCGCCACAAATTTTTACTATAAAAAGGTTTGCGCTAAGTAAAAAAAAATAACCCAAAATTTATTAACGTCCACAAAAATCCCAAGCACTCAAATTAATTACCTTCTTTGTTAGGATGTTTTGAGGAGTCATAAAAACATTCCGGTATTTTGTGCGCTCTTTCAATATGTGCTAGTAATTGTTCGGTTTGTACTAGATATCGGTTTTCCAATAAGCTTAGTCATAGTCATCTATGCCTCCTTTATAAATGTCATACTCGGTTTAAAAACTGTCATATTGGTCTGCAATTTGCCCCTTATATTTTATTCTATTGCAAATTTTAAAATTTTATTTTTCAAAATAACTTATTAATAATATAAAAAATGTTCAAAATATAAAATTATATATATTTGCACACACATCCGGTGTACTAAACATACTTAATCAGTGAAAATATAACGTTATCCTTTCGCTAAAGTACACATTTGTGCAAACTACAATTCAACATATATTTCAAAATATAAAATATAACCGATATTATAACATATATATTGACTTATAATAAAATACTATATTTAGGATAAATATTGAAAACATGCTATATTTAAGATACACATCGAAGTGAAATCTAATATATTTAAATGGAAGTATTCCAATCCGATACTTTGATGTATTCATATTCAAGTTATTCGGATAAAAAAACTATCTTTATTCATATTCAAATTCGAGTTCGAATCTTTAAGTTTCGAATCGAACAAAACATTTCGATTTATTTGCACCCGTACTCGCTCTCAAACGGCTAAGGCCTTCCTCAATGCATATACCCAAAAAGCAGGTTTTTTGCGTGCCACATCAGCGCCACCTCAAAAGTAAAAAACCTATACCTCCAAAATAAAATTCCTCTCCAACCATAAACCCAAAAAAAGAGGTTTTTTTAGGACCCACCTCAATTTCATTTAATTTTATTTAATTTATCATTTATATTTATCCAATTTTGTAAAATAATTTATAAATAATTGTATGTCATACTATTTAATTTGTTAAATTTAAGAAAAAAATTAATAAATATATTTTTTTTTTTCATTACATAATAAAATTTTACTTTTAAATACAAAATAAATAAAAAATTTTAACATATTAAAATTTATTAGTAAAAATAAATATATATTAATATATAAATATTAATAGATGAGGATAAAAAGGAAATAAAGTAATTAAAAAAGAAAAAGCTTACACATAAAGCAAAAAACCTAGGTTTATTCTACTAAACCCAACAAAAAACCTATCACCCTTCCCAATGGTAAAAACCTATAGTCATAGGTTTTTTCCTTTGTCCACCTCATAAAAAAACCTTGCATTGAGGAAGGCCTAACACGATTAATCGGTACGCCAAATAGTTAGAAACTATGGAACTTGTTAGTAATATCTTCCCTGTTTGTTCATTTCTTCCTCAATTTCCGCAAGATCTTCCCTGTTTGTTCATTTCTTCCTCAATTTCCGCAAAAAGGTCCATAGCCTTGTAAATTATTCTCATATATTCTGGAAGTTTATCTAAGCATGAGTAACTCCATCTGCAATGCATTGAAAGAGAAAAAAAAACTATCATTTATATGTTAGCTAATTATAAAAGCTCTCTAAAATCCATAATTAACTACAATACTTAAGTAGTAAAGTAGTTGATGAAGCTTGACCTTTCCATAGCTTCTGTGAATATTATGAGTTCCTTGTATGTACCATATGCATCGTACGTGTCGTCTATAAGGGATAATATTCCCTGCACTCTCGTCGCTATTTTCCTCGCAAGTGCATATTCAGGTTCGAAATAAATTCCCGTTACCCAAAAATACGCCTCCACGATCCTATCTCTAGCGTACGATAGCTTCGTTTCGACTTGTAATTCTTTCCACCATCTGTGTAATACGTCGTAATATGTAGCTTTGTGATTGTTGAGAAAGGTAAGATAATAGTTATATTTGTCACCTGCATATTTCACTCAACTCCCTCTTATGTAGTGACTGAACCATGTTGAAATCCATCTTGGCGAGTTTTAACAGACGTTCGTCATGAGACGAGGATCTGTCGTAAATAGATATAATGTAATGACGTGTCTCTACTCTCGGCAATCCTCTTCGTATTGAGTAGTGCTTAAGAACATGATGAACTTGTTGAGCCATGGACGATGAAGGGCTTAAGCTTGGTAGAAGTGATTCAAGACAATCTCTCGCAATAGATAACCTTGATTTAGGTTATCATCTCGGTGAACCCTCAAATGCGTGGCTTCGAAATATTCCAACATTCCCATAATGTCTTTAGTGTCGTGAAGGTCTTCAGCGAAGCCATTTTTCAGAATCATAAACTTCTCAAACACATCTGTTTCGGAAGAATAGGGTTAAGGTGAATTTCTTGTAAGAATAGGGTTTCTGTGAAGTGTAATCTAGTTCATATGTTCTTACCACATGGAACTTTGTAACCATGTTGTCTTAGGAGCCGAAAGCTAAGAGAAACAAATCGTGGTTATCGTTGCAATAATCGGAGAATTTTTCGTAAATGTTCTGTAGGGCTCTATCAAGCTCCTCTTCGAAGTGATAAGCTATGCCCAGGCGTTGGATTGAATCTACCATTTGCAGCTGTTTCATGTAACCGTTGGTTGATGATTCTTCTATTTCTTTTTTGACTTGCTTCTTTAGATTTTCAAATTCTTGATGATCCTTGAACAAGGGAGGATATGGTACTCAAGAATTAGATTAATATAAAGATGCGTGTGCATTTTTATATGTATATTTATTGGTGGCTGATACAATTCATTACCTCATTTCTGTGTGGAAAAGGCAAAGTAAGAAATCGATCGCCCCAGACATTGGGATGGAAATAAGCAAGAGGACGAGATACGACGATTTCATTGTTGAATGCCATCTTTTTTTATTTGTCGATTATTATTCTTCAAGAAAATGGACAATCAAGAATTAAGTTTGTTGCATTCTGCATGTTCATCCTCGTCTACTTTTAAAGATGAAAATCTTACCGTTGTTGAAGGAATTTTACTTGAGGACAAACTACATTTAAAAAACATGGTGATTTAAATGCAAGAAAAGAAATGCACTGACCCTCAACCACTTGTGTTTATGCAAATCACTCATTTCATTCACTACAAAATTCATTCAAAATGTTTAGTTTGTTATAATTATTCAAAGGTTAAATATTTTTTGTATTGTATTGCATACCCTACCCATTGGGAAAGGGATTGATTTCTTTTTCCTTTTCACTGAAAGGAAATTTAGTATGAAAAACCTCGATGTATAGATTTCATACGCTGAGATATCACAACCTATGAAGAGCAATAAGATATATCGATAGAACAATTCGCTTGTTCTAGAGTAATTCTTTATTTCAATGTATAGAATTAGCAAGTTCATATGTAAATACTGTATGTAATCAAGAACATCGTAGACCAACCATTAGTGCAAGAAAGTATATGAATTACATTAAAGCAAACAAAGAAACCGTAACTACTTTGTATCTCCTTGTCAAGTTTTTACCTCTGTATAAACTGCATGGCCCTTAAAAAGAAAGAAAGAAAGAATGCCCAATTGATATTAACTGCAAGAAATATTATTCGAACCGTAACTAACCACTTCTAAGCTCGATTCAGACATATTCGTCGCCCAAGAACGAGGCTCTTTTCTTGAATCGCCCTCTAAGTTATATGCGAAAGAAGGCCATCGAGCATCGATTCCACAAAGATCCTTTTCTTCTCCCACCGATATCATCCTTTGAGTTCTATCGAGAACCACAAGGCTCGAAAACGTCGAAAAACTGTTCCCCACAAACACATCAGATCTCACACACACTTCGTAATCGATCGCAGATTGAATCAGGTAAGGATACTTTCGATACATAGAGAAAAAGCCCAGTTTTTTCTTCTCCAAGGGAAACAATCCCTTTTCCCAACCTAACAGTATAGATTTATCTTCTAGAAGATCGTCAGCAACTGCTAAATAAACTACAGTTGGGGTTTTCAAGCCTCGAATGTTACCTACTCTGTGAACGATCTCCTCTTTGCTGCTGCAGATTTCGCTTGCGTTCAGCCTCTGCTCTCTCTTCTTACAGTGAATCATCCAATCTTTTTCGATCCTCATATGAACTGCTGTGTAAGGTACCGACTGCTTATCATGTTTAAGAGCTTGTTCTAATCCAACTTGTCTGATCTTAGAGATGACTCTCTCAGCTTCCTTAGATATTTCTTCGACCAATACCAAGCATTCGAATATATTCGCATAGTCTCTAACGGGCCAATGATCGTGCCATAGAAAAGGATTCTTCCCAACTACCTTAATCACTTCGTATTCATGGTAGGGATGTCTGCCATACTGTCTCGACTGATCTAAATCCTTTTCAGCCGTCCATTTTCTTCCACTCCCCTTTTCCATTTCGATGGCATCTGTTTTGTTCGATATCTCTGAATATCGAGCCAATCGAACGAAACCCATACACATGGAATTGAACTTTTCAAAATCGAAGACCTTATCGAATGAGATGGGTTGCAGAAGATCGACTTCTTTGTAGAAGAGCGAGGCACTTAAGCTGGGCATCAAAAGTGTTCGGTTCATAGCCCTCGCAGTTAAACAAGCTCTTGCGAATGCAATCTTTTGATTGTTTAGACCCCATACGATCTGAGGAACCTCTAAGAACTTCGATTTCTGGGAAAGAATCGAGGGACTTAGTGCATCGAAAGGAGACTCGTTATTGCTGCCGATGAATACAGATAAAACTGCTCTAAGAACAAGTACGATGACAACAATGACAATAGACTTGCCTGCCAAGGAATTCAAATTCAAGCCACATAATCTCAAATGCTTGAAATTTCCGATGCCCATTCAAAGCTCTATGCAATTCAAAACATCGCCAGTAACAATCGGCAGCAGAAAACTGGAACTTCAACCTCAATCGACCCAACAGATTCAAGTTTTACCGTTCTTCAATCGGAAACGAATCAGTACAGATTCCAAGGCGGCGATTACATTGGGCGAGTGAAAGAGAAGTGCTGTGAATCAAATCTCCCAATTGACAGAAAAAGGAAACACCTAATGCATCATCATTAACGAAAACTGTCTACCGACTAAGCACTGACCTTTGCTCGGCGAGGACCGTATCCCAAGGAGAAACGCTTTCTCAAACTCAGACGAATATTAAAACTCAAAATATTAATTCTTCTCCACGGTTCTTTTATAATATTTACTTCACCTCCTATGTTATAAATTTACCCACATATTTTACAATTTTACAAATTAGATTACAAATATTATTTTAGATTTAATCATAAAAAATTAATAAAATTAATAATAAAATATCACCTGAGAAGAAGAGAGAGTGTATGAAGACGAAGAAAGCACTAGCAGGCGTATAGAACCAGATGTTATTTACTTCTGACACACGATAAGTAAAGATGGAATAATAAAGGATGTCAGTGCAATTAACAAATATGAAACGCAAATAATTATACCCAAAAGCATAGATGCGTTCTTTTGAAGAGAGAGAGAGAGAGAGAGAGAGAAAGTATGAAACACATTTTGCATTTAGTTGTGGTGTTCGGTTGGAGTAATTTACCTTAAATTATGCGTTTTGGTGTTCGATGGGAGATGCTCTGAGTGATTTAATCAACTGAGTTGAGGGAGTTCATCGTGAAGCTTACTCGCTATCTAAAGCTCGCGAAAGCAAATCTGAAAAACTCAGAAATTTGAAAAAAAAAAAAAGAATAAAGAAAAAAAAAAAAGAGGCTTTGACATATGCATTGCTTCGAGGAATGGGATCGTGGGGAATACTAAGGCCATCTCCAACAATTCCTCTATGAATAGAGTTGAAACAGTACAATTCTCCTAATATACAGTATAAACAGTGTCATCAAACTCCAACCATTTCCTCTATATTTTCCTCTATATATAAAATTTCTTACTCTTAATTAAATCAACTGTTGAAAATTATCGAAATTAAACAGAAAATTAATGGTAAAATTATGGACCCATGAAGATTTATGTTTTTATTTTTAAACAATGCCCCGCTAAGGATAACGTGGCACTGTAGCACCCGCCACCAATAGTGTGGCGTTTAGAGGACGATTAGAGATGATTTATCGCCATGTATGGAGTCCATCGTCAGCTATCAAGGACTGTTGGAGATGCTCTAATATATGGAAAATGGCAATAAAGGAAAGTGAAAAAACAGTGTCAGAGTTAAAATCAGATCAGAAACGACCTAAAGTTACTTGCAAAGGTTGTCTACAATCACATGCCATGGCAAGGTAAGTTGCAAATACAATTAAGTTGTCCCATTTTCCTTCCAGAAATACAATTTTTTTAAAGATAGCAAGGCAATATCAAGGCCTTTTTTAATGTTTTTCATAAACTATCAAAAATAACCTTATTTTCTAACCTATGTATATGAAAAAAAAAGTTAGCATGCCATTGCGGCGGTGAGGTCTAGAAGCGCCACTTGCGCCACAACAAGGGGCGCTTTTGTACTTTTTAATTTTCATTTTTTGTTGTTAAGAAACATTTCATATTTATTCTTTTTCTTAATTTTCGAAAGCCTTATAGGTTGTAGCGCTATCTTTTCTTTTTTAATTTTCATTATTATTTATTAATTTCATTTTCTTACAATCATTTTATCTACTTTTTTTTTCTTTTCTTATCTCCTATATTTTTATTTTGTTGTTGTCACAATTCGCATGCATAACTCAAAAAGAAGTTATATCAAATGTGATAGAACAAAATACATATCAACAAAATTATTCTTTACGCATGGACTTCCGAAAAATGGTGATATTGATGTACAACAAGTTCGATCAAGAGAAAATTTTGATGATCTATCACTAAGGCACTTCCTCCCAGAATTTTTGACAATTTAGTACATTCAATTGCAGTCCGAAAACTTAAAGATCTTAAAGGACATTTTCATCAGGGGAGTAAATAAGCGTTGCACTCTTTTTTCCTTCACTATGGTTTTTTCCACAGGGTTTTCCTAGTAAGGTTTTTACTGAGGCAAAAAGCGTGATAAAGGAATTATGTACTATTTTTCCTTTAGTAGATTTTTATCCCACTTGGTTTTTTCCTAGTAAGATTTTAACGAGGCATATTCCTTAAATATACATCCAATGGAGAGTATTATGAAATTATTATGAAATATATTATGTGGATGTATATTATATAGATAGTTGATAAAATAAGGATGGAATAAATAGTAGATGGATGGAATAAATATTAGACGTATATTATTTATATTGGTGGTCAAATAAGAATGTATAAGATTATAATATTCTTTTATTTTATTGATATACATAGCTAATAGTTTTTTATATTCTTAATATTTGTAAGAATAAAAATTCAATGTGGGACAAATTTGAGTTGAGTTGAGACATGGCTCAAGGAGAGTTTAAGCCGAAAGTAAATGAAAAAAGGAAATTATTTAATGCCGGGAATCTTCCTCGAAAGTCGTCGCATGCTTGTTGATAAGCGTCGTAAGTCGTGAAGCGAAAATTCATGTGAATTTCCCAAATGTCGATTAGTCATATCATGTCAAAAATCAAAAGAACGTTGAATCATGTTGAGGACAACGAGAACCTAGTTCATAATTGGGCATAGCAGTGCCCAATTACCTAACGCGACTTCATTGATTGAAAGACCCGTAGCTGTTTTCTACCTTCAAGCTCTTGAAATGGGTCTCCCTGAAGTTGCGGAATTTGCGAGAAATTTCGCTGTTATGGTGCGAGTTCAAGGGCCTGTAAGTTCCCTCACCCTCACCCCCAAATGTTAGTTAAATCTATTGCTATATGTTTTGAGCAGCTTGTTGCTGGTTTCTTCCTCAACTCTGTCCGAGTATTATGTACGCACTTATTGTTAACTTCAATTCCAAGCTTCGGTTTTCGTGATTGATTTTTTCTTTCATTTTTCAGGACCCAAAGGGTCTGAAAATGCGAAATCACGCCTTCCATAAGTACAAGTAAGTTGCAATGGTCTTTGATTTATGTCAACACTGTGCACAATTGTCTCTTTACCTATAGTTGATGATCTTATTCTACTCGAAGTTGCGAAAAGATGATAAATTTAACTGAATTTAACTTGCAATGTGTTTTTTCTTATGCCAAGTGATGGGAAAACGACCCTTTCAGCATCAGGAATGCTTTTTCCGGGCTTCAATGCAAGTCTTGGGGCCAGTGGGAATTGTTCGGAGACTGTTGTCTTGACGACTGCCTCTGTCATCGAACCATTTATTTCAAAAAGTTACCGGGCAAATATCACCAATGTTGGAACCGTCACTTTATATGCATAAAAATAACGGTTTTTACTGGTTTTGTTACTTAATTGTTGTTGATCACTAGTAATGATTGTTATTTGATTCTTGAAGGACAATCCTCAACTGATACCAGGTGCTCAGATTGATGTATTTCTCGAGGTATAACTTCCATAAATAGAATACATCATGTGGTTGAAAATGGACGATAACCTTTATGTTTGTGTTTGACTAGAGTAAATCTGCAAGTGATGGGAAGGACGGTGCTGTACCTTGCCTTCCTGTCCAACTACTGAAATTTGTAAGTGTTTTGTTTTAGGAGCCCATACCTTTAAAGATTTTTGAGTTGTAGAATGTTCTTTTTTTTTTTAACTTTTTTTATGCTGCTTTTAACCAGTAAAAAGTTTTCTTTGTTTGTGGTTATTAAATTCATTTTTCCTTGTTAAAGTATTCAATGCGCTTTTCTCCCGCTTTCTGTCGAGAGAAGGCTCGATGTGATCGATCTAATTAATGCCTTTGAAGGTAAATATTCCTGAGTCATCCGCGGCTGTCCAGTCACTGATTGAGGCTTCTTGTGGTTCAGCGGGAAATAGCTGGGAAGTTGGTTGGTCACTAGCCTCCCATAGCAGTTCACATGCTCAGGTAACATGTTTGAATCTCACAGAAGAGTGCTGAAATTTTGGATGTAAATGCATCAAATAGTTGCCATCTCCTTGTCGATGTAAAGATCACCCATTGTCACTATGCGTTTGAGATATGAAAGGCTTGTTTCTTAAGAGTTTTAGTTTTTTGAAGTTCTTGTTGTCTAAGATTTGTTTTATGATTTTCTATGTGTAGTTTGACCGTGTTGGGCAGACATCAATGCCTGATTTTTCTTGCAATGTTTTTGACTGCTTAGATGGCGTATCATGTAACAGGAACTATCAACTGATTATTTTAGGTTGAGAAATCATCCTTCAAGAGGAATGCTCCCTCGATGAGGGAAGAGTCAACCAGCCCGAGTACCATGGCCCAATCTGCTGTTAGGATTGCAATTCTCGGGACTTCCTCAAATTTAACCGCGGTAAGGGGTCCTCCCCTTTAGCTTACTTGCTCGATAATAAGCCATAGTGTGGAGCATGTTTTTTTTTTTTCGAGTTCCATTGTTGTGTTAACGAGTTCATAAATATTCCTTTTCAGTGTCTACCCAAATTACAAACATCTCATTCCAAGAGAGGAGAGCTTCTTCTTGCCATCGGTTCTCCTTTTGGCATGTTGTCGCCTTTGCACTTCTTTAACAAGTAAGTGTTTGACGCACTAACACTCATTGTGGATTTCCTATTCACGTTTGTTTCTTCTACTACTGTTGAAGTAAAGTAATTAATTAACGACGGGCCGATGGCCTATCGTTATATTAATCTGCTAACTTTACTATCTCATGAAATTTGTGTGGCATGGATATGTTTGAAGAATTTTAATCTCATTAAATGCAGTATTTCAGTGGGTTCAATTGGGAACAGCTATCCACCAGGTTCTGACAACAAATCCTTGTTGATGGCTGATATCAGGTCTCTTCCTGGTGAGGGAACTGGAATGAAAATCCCGAACTTGAATATTTTTATTTCTTCGATTTTTTCGTCACACATAGCTCCGAATTTTTAGGAATGGAGGGTAGCCCAGTTTTCAATGAGCTTGCACAATTTATCGGTCTTCTGAGTAGACCACTTCGCCAAAAGGATAGTGGTACTGAAATTCAGGTATAGTGAGTGAGATCTTTGTTCCTTGTTCAAATATATCTAAGAACGGTCAATTGCATGTCTTTGTATGTAAGGTATAATGAGTGAGATCTTCCGCTGTCCTCCCAAAATTGCAAATTAGCAGATTGATGTTATCATAGATATCCATTTTTACGACTGCAATTATGTACCCCTGTAAAAAGCCAACACCATTTATATTTAAAATCGGAATCTTCCTTGTTGATACAAGCTCTTTCTGTTGACAGATGGTGATACCATGGGAAGCAGTCTCATCTGTGTGTAGAGACTTGCTGAAGAAAGATCCTCATTTCGCGTTTCAAGAGATCAATTGCAAAAGTGTAGGCTCGAATACTGAAATGCACATACCACCCAAAATCCCATCGAATCATTCAAGTTCAAGCCTATTATCTCCTGTTGAGAAATCCATGGCTTCAATTTGTCTGATTACCACTGCTGATGGATCGTGGGCATCTGGCGTTTTTCTCAATAAACAAGGCCTGATTCTAACAAATGCCCATCTACTCGAGCCCTGGCGGTTTGGTAAAGCAGCGGCTAGTGCAGAAAGAAATGGGTCCATGACAAACGTCATTAATACTACACTCACGACATCAGATGGTAAGAATTCAAGTTAGAATCTGCTGCAAAAAGATTTCAGAGCACATGATGCTTCATTGACCCATGGATATCCTCAATCCCAACACTTTCCAGGTGCAGCAAACGTAAACCATGGGAGCGTACGTGTGCGCTTGGATTTTATGGATCCATGGATGTGGACTGATGCAAGGATAGTGTACATCTCCAAAGGCCCTTCAGATGTTGCGTTACTACAGCTTGAAGTGGCACCTAACGAAATTTGTCCAATTGTGACGAACGTTGAGTGTCCCTCCCCGGGCTCAAAGGCCTATGTAATAGGTCATGGGCTGTTTGGACCTCGTTGTGGTAATAAGCTTGGAGGCTCTTATTTGATTTTACATCTCTATTTTTTCCATTGTGCTGTTGGAGAAAATGATTAGATGATGGATGATTCCTATAATGCATTTACCTTTTAGTAATACCGTGATTTCAATATCTTCAGATTTCCTTCCATCTTCGTGCCTTGGTGTAATAGCTAAAGTGATCAAAGCCAAAAGGTCTCATCAGACAAATTCCAAGAAAATGAGCTCAGCAAACGAAGAATTTCCTGCTATGCTCGAAACAACAGCTGCTGTATACCCTGGGAGTAGTGGTGGTGCAGTGGTTAACTCTGAAGGTCACATGATTGGTCTTGTCACGAGGTAATCCTTTTCCGTGAAAATTGAAATTTAGATCTAATTTGATTAGCTAAAATAGCCTCAATTCACACATTCTTTTTCGGTAACAAAACAACCTTTGACACAGTCATTGGATGTACCTCTTAGCTTCGTTCTTGTTTCAATTGCATACTTATTGAGTTGGTCATTGCAGTAACTCGAGGCACGGCGGAGGAAAGGTTATACCTCATCTTAATTTCAGCATCCCATGTGCCGCACTAGAGCCAGTCTTGAAGTTCTCCAAAGGTTATCTTCTTGAAACTCATTTGAATAATTCTTTTGATCCTAAACCTTCGAAATGGCATAGTTTTTTTGTAGTCACTCAAGCGCATGTTGTTTGAGACATTCATTCATGTGGTGGTTGTTTTTATTATGATGTCTTGTAAAGTAGTTAACATCTGATGTTTTTTTTTTTTTTTTTTGCAGATATGCAGAATTTTTCAGTTCTAGAAGAACTTGACCGTCCCAACGAGCATTTATCTTCTGTGTGGGCGTTAATGCCGCCTTTATACCCGAAAAGACAAGAGCCGTCGACTTTATTACCGCAGTTTCGTGTGGACGATAAAAGCGGCGCGAAAAAGGGTTCTCAATTTGCGAAATTCATAGCTGATCGAAACGAATTGTTGAAAAATGCAAAGCAAGGTGATAGTTTCATATCCAGCAAGTTGTGATTTTTTGAATCTGTTATTCATGGACTGTTCAAAGGTAATTTATATATATGTTTTCTCTTGTTACAAAGATCGTTATATGCAGTGACGTGTAATAATAGGGAAGTGAAAGTGCTGAACGTTAATTATCTTGTAATTTTTATGCGTGGTTGGTGGCTATAGTGTGTCGGATTTTGATGTTTGCTTGAATTTATCGAGTTCATTTACTCCTCGAAACAAGATGTGATAAGTTTAAAGATAATAACTTCATAAGCACGCCATATAGATATTATTGAACTCATTTATAATAGTCTTCACTTTCTTGTCTTTAATTTTGTGTTCTTCCGCAAGAGCACTCCAAGGGAGGAGAAATATAGCTCAAATTTGCAGTGTTTTTCATTTTTTTTTTCATCTTTTAACTTTAGATTGTATTTCTTGGTGAATGATACTCCAAGAAGGCGGAAGGGTCTGATATGGATTTTGCGACATAAATTGCTCCTTTATATTTAATTTAGGCTTAATTCAGCTTTATTGTTATATTTAATTTATAGGTAATTAGTAATTACCAATGTTGATGTGACATCACTTAATATCGGATGAGCTGTTGACGCTCATAGTCATCTCATCTCATCTCACTTAATTCCGCAGACGACGTTATTGAATTCCCACAACACTTCAACTAAGATCAGTTGTGAATGAATCTGAATCTCAGCGTGGACGATCGACCATTTTTACTAAGTGATAATTATTGAAATTAAATTGCATTTTAGGCGATTAATTCCGTAGTCCGATATGGTTTGGCGCGTTTGGGACGATTTTTCTAAATATGTGTACGGCATGAAATCATATGTCCCACAAATTATGGCCCCTCGGTGTCCCAAACGAACAGAGTCATTCAACTTTAAATCATGTCGTTCCAGATTAAGTTTTTTAAATTCTTTTAATTCTGTTCCACCAAATAAAATCATCGTTATTTCACGTGATTTATATGATAAAAATAAATAAATACATCTAAGTTATTCCTTGTGGTAGGACTGATCAAATTAATTTTCATATTTTATATTTTTGTATAATAAGAATCATCGACAAAGTGGGGACCATCCGTGATGCACACCCCGAGTAAAAGGATAACTGCATATTCAACTGAATCTTCGTAATTATAAAATCATATTTACCAATTTCCCACCACAATTTTATCTGATGCATCATTTAATATAGAAGACGATGCGATGCGTCTCGCGGTAGGGTTTATGGCGGTTGCGGAAGTGTTCGTCCGCCGTCGACTTTGGTGGTAGTAGAGATTATTAATCGAAGAATCGGTACTTTCTACTGAAATGGTGGAGGCTTCGGGTTACAACGAGTACGTCGCCGGTTTGCTCGCCGGTGTTGCCATGGTCGTCGTGGGCCACCCGTTCGACACAGTCAAGGTTTAATCTCTCTCTCTCTCTCTCTCTCTCTCAGATTTCTCGTATTCTTTTCTAAGTTTCTATGACGGACCTGATTGTGTGATTGAAGGTCTCTTGCGTAACATTTTTTTTTACACAATCGAACTTGTTTCTTGAGCTAATGCTAGTTCTCTTTTTGCGTTATTTGCTCCGATATGACTTCTTTTCGTAGAAGGCAGCTTCATTTTAGCCTCAAACATGGAAACATGTGTCTAGATCTGGTTTTATTTTGATGATTATTGTAATGGAATCGTGTATGCTGTTCGGCTGTACCAGTTTCCGATCAGAGAGTTCTATTTGTTTAGATATTCCAATAGGGCCTTCTGTAGCTTCTAAGCTTCATCAGCATGTGAGCTAACGATTTTGAGCTAACTTCAATTTGATCTATTTCTTGGTATTGTTTGCGCTCGAGCTAGCCGTGATTTAAGAGATGGGGATGGCTGGCTACATCGTATTCTGTCTTAAGTGGCTTTTTTTTTTGTTTTTAATTTTTTTAGGTAAAGCTTCAAAAACACAATACAGAATCCAATGGGATGAAGTACAAGAATGGTTTGCATTGCACTGCAAGAATCTTGAAGACGGAAGGAGTAAGCCACAAACCCTTCGGACCTTCTCCGATGTTCTGAGCCTGTTTAATGTGTATTATGTTCTTTTGTGGTTATTTCTTGTTTATTTACCATGCCATTATATTTTAGTTATCTAAATCCCCTTTGAAGTATTGCTGATGACGAAGTCTATATGCTCCTTATCTAACTTATTTTATTCTTGATGTTTTCTGATCGTGTGGGTTCTAAATAATACATGTCTCTGTTTCCTTTATCGCTCACGTAACTACCTCTGTCATATCAGTTTGGTGTGGTTCATCATCTTTAACAATTTCTGCCAGCACTTATTATTTCGCTTTTTTTTCAGATAAAAGGGCTTTATCGTGGCGCTACATCTTCTTTTGTTGGAATGGCATTTGAAAGCTCACTTGCCTTTGGTCTATATTCCCAGACAAAGCAGTTCCTGCAGGTTTGCGAATTGTCGTAGCTGCCTTTTGGCTTTTGAACAGAGGACTTACTACGTTGTCTGCATCTTGCTAGGGGGATCTCCATCCTGAAAAACCTCAGCCCCTTGCAATAATTCCTTCAGGGGCTTTTGCTGGAACTGTTATCAGTTTCATTCTCTGTCCATCAGAACTGCTGAAGGTAATTGTCGGAAGCTTATCTCTATTCATTCTCTGAATTAGGTCCGGTCGTGTGATGTGGTCGTGCTTCAGTGTAGAATGCAAGTTCAAGGTGTTGATTCTCTTCTTCTGAGCTCCAGTAGGTACAGTGGCCCCATTGATTGTGCTGTTAAAACTATAAAGTCTGAAGGGGTAAGTAATCCCTTTCTCAATTAATGACCAAATAGCAGTAATAGCACGTGATTGATAGGAATTCTTTTATTTAGCTTTCTGGCATATTCCGAGGGGGCAGTGCTACCCTATTGAGGGAAGCCATTGGCAACGCTGTATTTTTCTGCACTTATGAGCACGTACGCTATTACATACCTCGGCCATTCACAGAAACTCGTCCCGAGTATACCCATTTTTACGACATTGGAGTTGGCATAGTTAGTGGTGGACTTGGTGGTATTGCTGTAAGTATCAACGTACCAAAGCTTATTTACTTGTCGTGTCCTTCTCTCTCTATTTATTCAATCATTTGACTGCAACTCTCCTTCTACATACGACAGTGTTGGACTACTGTTCTACCGTTAGATGTGGCGAAAACCATCATTCAGACCTCAGCAGACAAAAACCAAACTAGAAACCCATTCTCAATCTTAAGATCGGTATGCTATGTTGAATTTATCAAAAAAGAAAATTTTGGCTATAACTTTCTGACATAGAATAGAAAGCCTGAAATCGTCTTTCAACACTTAAGATTTACAGGGGACGAGGGATCAGTGGGTGTTACGCTGGTCTTGGTCCTACGATAGTCAGAGCATTTCCCGCTAATGCTGCTGCTATTGTTACATGGGAATTGGCCTTAAAAATACTGGGAATCAGACATTGACTAAACGCCTCTGACGTTCGTTTCACTTACCTTATATGCTATGACCGCCATTTTCTGCGATCATCAGTGTTCAAGAATCTGCTGAAATTTTGTTTTTGAATCATTCATTTGGACTAGTTTTTCCATGTGCTCATTTTTTCGGAAACTCCTTCAGTCAGTTTAGGTGATGATATGTACGGAGTAGACGAACGAAATGAGATCCTATTTTGAAGCTGTAGACAGTATTTTTTTTTCCTTTTTCCGACCCTGTTGTAGGCGCGAGTCGGACATGATGTTTGGAAATTTGCCCTTCGATTCAGGGAGAAACTTTTACATCAGATACCAATTCGCATTGAGCGCTGAAAATCATTGTAAAGTTTGAAAAATGTGAAGATTGTTATACTGAGTACTGACTTGGAGAATTTGAGTATGCGAATATTGAAAGACAGAAAGACAGCTTGAAAGCTGTTCAATATATATCTGCAAAGTAGTCATTTCCAATTCGTCACGTCGAAAAGAATTCACACTCTGACAGAATACTAGATGATGGTAATGTGATACACTCTGGACAGCCTTCATCTTTATATTTATATGGGGCAATTACGGATCAGGCCCTAGTATAGTTTCAATTTAGTAATCAGACCCTGTCAGAATAATCTTTAGTTTGAAGGACCTTTTTTTTAAAAAATTCAATGATAAAGACCCAAACTATAATTTTACTAAAATACCCTTCGTAAAGGGTTCTTTGAGGGTGTATTCGACGCCATATTTATGTTACACAGATCTGACGACTTGTTACCGTAATAACTGAACACGTTACTTTAAACTGAAAACATGTTACTTCTCGATAGTAAATTGTTTTTTTGAACAGATTTATATTTATTCGGCTAATCGAAACCCAGTTTTCACATAATCGAGCACAATCGACTGGCCCATCAACCAATCGACGCGTCACGTAGGATTCATATGATATTGTTGAAGTACGATGTAAGAATTTTGATGAATTTTGATACGGTTTGAAATTCGAGAAAAAACGGGCCAAATTGAACTATGTTTTCGTAGCAATTGCAGCTAATCTTTGTGTAATCGAGGTACCCATCGTTTGGGCATTTCATAGGCTCTGTCAATTTGAACAATCGTCACCTCATCAGTTTTAAAACGTACGTTGTGTGAAGTTGTTCGTATGGAAGGCATCGTTTCATCTGGAATAAATGTTACTTTTTTATTCATTCTTGTTATTTATTTATGTCTTCTAGTTATAAATGTACCAAGAAACGTTACTTTTATACTCATAAATTATATTTTTGTCCGATTAAGTGTTATATTTTGACTTCGTTTTGTTTATAATAACTATAGATGTGGTATTAGGAAGGGCCCTAGATTTTTTATTACTTAAGATTGGGTGCTCCGGCGGTCTGGCCTTGGCCATTGGATTTTGGAAACTTTTTTCCATCCATGCTAAAGTAGCGCAGCAAGATTGCAATCCCAAAGCCTCCCCCAATCAGGCGTTAGGACGTATCCAACAAGCTGGAGTCAGGAGTTGCGATCTCCCTAGTCTAACAATGCCCGCCGTCTTGTATTGTAGCTGTCGAAGGATTTGGAGGAACAATACCTAATCCAGAGGATGCTCCAGAATCGTTTCGATTGCTCGTTCGAGAATTACGATCTTTAACTCTGGAACTGAATCATTTATTTTCTGTCCACCATATGGTACTAAAAAAAAAGTGGATCATGATACAAAAGGTAACTCATAATCGATGTAGTGGTCTTTGGTATATTATGACCTAATTTTGTTTCTGAAAAGTGTTGTTGTGATATTTTGTTTTAACGGACCAGTTTCGATATTTTTGGCACAGAACTGTTACTACAGGAAATAAAAACGTTACTTGGATTGTCTAAGATGGTATATTATGACGTATTGATGTGATATGTTTTTTAGCAGAGCTGTTTCGATTTATTTGACGTGGAACTGTTACTAAATAAAATAGAAGCGTTACTTGTTTTGTCGAAAGTGTTACTAGAAGTACATGAATTGTTACTAAATAAAATAGAAGCGTTACTTGTTTTGTCGAAAGTGTTACTAGAAGTACATGAATTGTTACTAAATAAACACTAAACATTACTTTGTTTCCATCAAGTGGTATTACATTCTGAAACCTAATTTGGTGTCACAGACAAAAAGCGAGACCAAAAGATGTCAAACCAAACCAAACCCAAAAACTGACCAAAATATAACAAACCTACCATGCACAAACAAAAAAGTGACCAAATGACATCAAATATGAACACATTGTGAATGACAAAAAGGACAAAAGGAGATTGCAAACACTAAATTGGTTCTTTACATGTTCGGCGGTTGTGCCCATATTTGTTACACCTTCCGCATTTTAGTGGACGGACATCCGGAGTCTGTGAAGGGATCCTCTTTGATCGAGGACGACCCGGGGGTCGTTGAACGTCTGGTTCAACGACGTCTTCAGGTAATGGATCTTCCATTCCAAAATCTGAAGGAATGGGATTTACGGACGCCATGTATGCGTCTCTGTATTTCGCTAAACTGTAGTAGTTGTCGCAGAAGTTATACGGAGACAGCCCTAGAGAAAGAATACACGAGCATGCGTGCTTACATGGAATACTCTCTAATTGGAAGCGTCTGCAGGAACACGTCTTGTTGTTTAGGTCGACGGCAAATCTGTTCCCAGTTTCTGATACTTCAAATTGCCATCCAGAAGAATTATTGACCTCCAATGTTCGAGATTCATCTATGTTCAACTTTAGAATCTTCTCGGGCTTCTTACACAAACGTCCGTCTTGTTTGTGTGCTTCATTTCTTTTTTCGTTCATCATGACCATAATCTTCCGCCTTATCTCATCGATCAATGCGACAATCGGCAATGACCGAGCCAGACGAACCCAACTATTCCAACTCTCCGCAATGTTGTTATCAATAATTCCCCACCTTTTTCCAGCAAATAATGAGTTAGCCCAACAATTGGGCTGCGTGTCTATTAAAAACTGCCTGCGATCAGGGAATGCTGAGTTAAATTCTTCAGTAAATGTTTGTAAGTCAGCCACATAAGGAGAATATGCCGCTTTCTTTAGCTTAGAAGTCCAATGTTTCTTGTTCCTAGCTGGGTATTTTCGCAATACCTGAAAAATCAGTACCAAGATAAGAAAAAGATCAATAACACAAGCCAGAGTGCTTTTGAAATACCTCTGTCTTGAATTATCGACCACATGCCGTAGACAGTATGCGTGGTGAGACCCCGAAAACACTGAGGGAACGCCGTTAACAAGGCCAGCATTCCGATAGAGGGGATAGTTATGTATCGAAATTTGTTATCGCATCATTCACGTATTTTGTCGCTTTGGCTACGATTAAATGTCTTATTACAACTGACCATTTTTGTCATTAGTTGTATTGGTACTGATATTATGGGTTTACATAATGGTTACTATATATATGAATTCTAGCACTTAAACGAAGAATATTGTTATTAAACTGAAATCAAATGTCTCATGTTACCTCTAAAGTGTGATTTTTAATTCGAAACTTGTTATCGATTCATTCAGGTATTTTTCGTCGCTTTGCCCAGGGTTAAATGTCTTATCGCAACTGCAAAAATTGTACTTCGTTGTGTTGGTACTGCTATTATAGATGACAAACTTGTTACTAAATACACAAATTCTAGAACTCAATACAAGACTTTCGTTATTGAACTAAACACAAATGTTTCGTTTTAGCTTAAAAGTGTTGTTTTTCTTTCGAAACTTGTTATGGCATTATTCAGGTACTTTCGTCGCTTTGGATAGGGTTAAACGTCTTATTGCAACTGGAAAATTGTCATTCGTTGTGTTAATAATGCTATTATATATGACACACATGTTACAAAACATACCAGTTTTAGAAATAAAAGGGTGTATTTTGTTATTAGATTGAAAGAAAGTGTTTCCCTTTAGCTCAGAAGTGTTATTTTTGTTTCGAAACTTGTTATCGCGTCATTCAGCTATTTTCGTCGCTTTGGCTAGGGTTAATTGTCTTATCACAACTGGAAATTTTGTCATCCGTTGTGTTGGTAATGCTATTATAGATGATACACGTGTTACTAACTATACAGCTTATAGTATTCACTATAGGATTCTTGTTATCGACATGGAAAATATTGTTTTTATTCAGCTCAATATGTTATTTTTGCTTGTTATTGCGTCATTCACCGTGTGGTACTCATCAAAAGACTCTTTGTTATTCAAATGAACGTAAATATTTTTTCTGTGGCACATTTTTTCTACGATTTGGCATATTTTACGGTTAAATACGTCTTGTCGCATCATTTAGGTATTTCAGCAGCCTCTTTATTCGTTGTATTAGTATTGGTATTATAATTCATCAAATTGTTACTAAATATATGAAATATGGTTCTCAGTGCAACATATTTGTTATCCAGATGAACAGAAGTGTTTTTTCCAGCCCAATACTGTTATAATTATCTCGACAACTGTAACGGATCATTTAGGTATCCTGTGGTAAATTTCGCATATGTCAGGGATATTTATGTCTTTTTGCAGCCTTCAGGTACTTTCCACTGAGATTTTCGAGAACTAGGTCCTTCATCCTAAACGAAACACTACCAGGGCCTGAACCTAAAGTTAAAATTGTTATTGGGGCCTGAACTTTAATTAACCCTATTTATATATTATATATATGTGTATGTACGTAAGCATGTATATATTCAAATGAATGCCGCGAAACTCATATCCAATTCCAGTGGTGAAGTTGTAGTGTTAAAAGTCAAACAACGGATTGTTCTTCCATGCACTTGTCCCATGTCATTTCACCAAGTAGAATATAATTCCAATCATTTCTATTTATGAGTGAACAAAAAAATCTTATGAGGTCACTCAAAAACATTTCTTTAATATAACTATAATGGTAATTATTTGATAGTTTAAAGTTGTTAAGCATCTAATGTTTCTAAAATAATTACTTTGGTAAGTATTTGATAATTTACTTACACATTAATTAAGGGGTGCAAATAGAAAAGAGGAAGGTGTGCCAATTAGAATTACCCTTTTGAAAAGCCTTCGACTCTACGTTGGAATTTCGTAGTTGATTAAAATACGGAATGACTTGACCGATTGCGGCAATTCGTTAAATAGAATTAAGGATTGATTATTGGGTCTTTACATATAAATACCCCTCTGTAAAAAAAACTTGTAGCTTAGTACCCTATCAGGAATTTTTTATATGTAGGTACCTAACAGAATAAATTTTTTGATGATAGGTACCGCATCCGCCGCATGTACGCCATACAACACATTCGAGTACTCTATATCAACACATTTGGGTACCCTATATAATAGAAAATGGTGCGCCGTATTAGCACATTTAGGTACGCCCTATTTAAAACATAGATACGCCGTACGAACACATTTAGGTACCCCATATCAATAAGTTATGATACGCCATACACACCCAGAAAGTGTTTAAAAAAATTATTCAATTGGATATTTATGTGTAGATGTCTGTTGATTATTTATCAATCAAATACGCAATCATGCACTATAGTCATTAGTGTACTGGATATTAAATTTCACTGCGAAATATGCATGTTGTCTTTTTATCAACACTTTGCAGTAAACGAAAACCCTAATCATCAATGATAATGCCACAACCTCTCTCCACACATTTCAATGAAGAAAAGCTAATATATAACTCCAAATTAATATTATAAGCGGTAGTTTACATTATGCGAACATAATCGAACCCTGCCCAGGAAAAAAACAAACTATTAATCATTAACATGAACAAACCAGTGATTCCCATAACACTCCTCAACAACTAATAATTTCTTCATTATACTTAGCACATGCATGTCCGTTAAACATTTAATGAGAATGATCGAAACCCTAATCGTTCTTGCGATTCTTCCACTGATCTGTATCGATCAGATGAAGAAGCACTAGCCTGATTATATTTCACATTATAATGGATATCTCCACTCCAATAAGAGTGAATGAGAGAGAGAGAGATTATGACAATAAGAGCTAAACAGAGTCCCTTTTCCTTCTTGTTCATAAACGACTAAGCCTTGAGAAAGCAAAAGAAAAAATATAAAAGGCGGAGATAAAACAAATGGGCTGCCGAGCTATAGATAGGCTTATACTAGTACGAAATATAATTTCGAAGAATTCACTTTCTCCGTCTCTCTCTAGACCTAGAGAGACACCAAGCGCAATTGGTGTACAGATGCTGTTGAAAATGAAGGGAACATAAACCCTCTTTTCTTCGGTTTTTCCCTGTATTGACTTGGCAAGATAAAATCGGGCAATATATTTAAAACCAGCGTCCATTATTATATTAAATATTAGGTGTAAAAACATGTTTTAAGTTAGGTTTCAGGACAATGTCCGAATTTTTTTGGGTTAATGACTCGATTTGTATGAAAGTTAAAGATAAGGACACAATGTTATACAGTGTATATGAACTGGTATCGGACGGTGGTTTTGTATTATTTCAGAGCACAGAAGTGGTGCTGCATAATAATGAAGTGATAATGCGACACAATAAAGTGGTACGTACTGCAGAACGATGAATTGGTACGGCAGAACCATGAAGTGTTACTGCAGATACCACGAAGTGTTACTACGTGTCCTTGAAGTGGTACTGAAAAACACTTAAATGTATCGGATCCTTAACCCTGAAAATTTTCTGACAAGATCCTCAGGGTCCTTAAATCTAATGAAACTTAACAACTGATAGGATCCTTAAATCTAAATAAACGTAACCGAAACTTAACAATTTTCTGTAAAACTCAACAATTTTCTGATCGGATCTAATGAAACTTAACTGGGGATGCCGAGCCCATGAAGCAGAGGCTTGGGCACATTACACCTTACAAACGAATGTAGGTTTGACTTGTGTGCATTGGGGCATGAAAACTAGGCTGGCTCTCTTATCTTGTCCGAAATAACTATATATAAAAAGCCCAAAATACTATGCGGGCCTACCATTGGACTAAGATGACACACACACACACAACAAACCAGACTTCATCAACTCATTATTGCGAATTCAACGGCCGAATTACACCCACGAAGGAAAACACAACGATTGATTTTGCAAAGAAGTACTTCAAAAGAAAGTAGGCCTCGAAAAGGGGAACAAATATAGAGACTCGAATCGAACAAGTTACATGTCATTTCTCAGAAGTAGTAGTCTTATCATCTCTCATCTTCTGGACCAGTCTTCGACGCCGCCGTCATCGTCGTCCGACGACGTTCCCTCCGACGTGTCATCGTCCGAGGATGTCCCGACAACCGTCTCCTTAACCTTATCCATCGTCCCCTTCACTGCACCTTTCGTCTTCTCCTTGGCATCGTGAGCGTACTCCCTCGTCTTGTCCATCATCCCCTCGGCGCTGTCCATGGCCTTATCTCTAACCTCATGGCTTTTTCCTTCATTCCCTGCGCTTTGTCCATCGAACTTTCCCTCATTTCTCGGGCCTTTTCCTCCATATGGTCCGTCTTCTCTTTGCTCACCTCTTTCATGTCCTCAGTGGTGGTTTGTCGTCCCTGACAACGGAAGCTAAACGATGAGAAGATAGAAGGAAAAACAAAAAAAAAAAGGCTTGTAATAATAACGATCGTCGAACGCTGTACCTCTTGATGGTATTTGGAGTCAGAAGCGAAGCAAGCCTTGGAGGCATTGTATGAGAAAGCTGTTGTGATTGTGGGTGATCTGCTATTGTTTGAGAGCTGTAAAAGGGCTTTCCTCGCCAAGTTAGACATTGAAGAGGCTGCCATTTTTTTTTTTTTTTGTTTTTGCTTGCGTATTGGATTTGTGATTCGATTTATTTTTCTTCTTGTTTCTTCTATAAGATGTTTCTGGATTGGGGTTATTAAATACTTGTAAAGATGTTTCTGAGGGGACACCTGTTATGGTTTGTGGTGACACGTGGTGTTTACCTGGTGACTGTTGACGTGTTCTTTGCTTGAGCTTCGGCTTAAATGGGTTAGTTATTGGGCTTACGATGGGCTCTGATTGGGCCTTTGAATGAGCTTGGGCTTTATGTTGGGGATAGGAATTGGGCTGCAGTTGTGGATTGTGTATGACCGACCAACATATTGCGGTTTAGGGTGGAAGTGACCGGAGCTGTTCGTGAGCCGCCGGCGAGCAGTTCGGTTAAAACTTGATTCGAGCTCGGTCGAAACGGATCGTTAAAACTATAGATTTTCTGACAGGTGTCTGAAATCCAAATGAAACTTATGAAGGGGCTGAAAGCCCCAATAACATATTTAACGTCGGACATGACGTATTGACGATCAATCTAACAATGCATGGGAAAAATAACTTGGCTTTCATGTATCAAATTTCGAGATGTTTTGCAATTAGCTTACGCCTACGGTAATTAGAAACTAGCAAAATTAAAAACTCCGAGACGCAGGATTTTATGATGTTCAAATTTCTTCAAGTAATAATGATCGAATCATCATCATAACATTAGCCTCAACTCAATCATAAAAGTCATCACGGGACAAGTTCTTACACACAAATTTACGAAACACATTCTTAGTTATCTGGTAATAAAAACAAGCTGTAACTACATTTTTTGCTATATAACTGTAGGCAAATATACTACCTACCTGTATCGCATTCGCAACCGAAAATTGCTAGATTCGACACGAACGCTTCGTTGTTCATAGGATCTTTGCAACATTTCAGTGTCTGTCCATTTAAAGCCTTCATTGACAACTCATCTGTTACTTTTATGGTCTTTTCCAATTGATTATACTAAGCTGAGATAATATTAGGAATCCTACGAATCCACAGATACATGACTAGCTAGTTGTATATAACATCCAAGAGAAACGTCTGCTACTCACACGATGTTTATTATCTTATTAGGAGGATTGTTTACAAAATATTTGAAGCAAAGGAGTTTTATCCGCTAGAACACGTCGTCGACCTTCTACGTTCAAGTTGTAGTACGCATCCAAATCTCGAACTCAATTGCCGGTACCAGAGAACCCATTGTTGGAACCTAATGAAGAATAACCCTAATTGCAGGAGTTCCATATTTTGAGAGCAACAAAATATTTGTTTGGATATGTCTTATATCCTCGTAAAATCCCGACGCCTTGACAAGCAATATTTTTCCTAGGACCATCTCAGTTTATATTGTTGAAAGGCAGAAAAAGTATCTCATAGACCATGACCATCATCGAGGGCAAGGCAATCCACCAAACATCATCTTAACCACGAATATTTAGTACGCGCATCATTTCACACATCAGATAATAAGAGTAGCATCATACAACAAAGCAACACTCAACCCACATAAGAAGAGAATTAATAATGGAGCTATTCTTCTAACATGAGAGGGAACAAACAAACTCTAACGTATACCACCCACGCGAATAAAACGTAACAGAAAAAAAAAAAAAAAAAAAGAAAAATCATGAGCAAGAAACAGTTGGCTTCTCGTACCTTGTGTGGGCCTTGCTGCTGGTGCTTCATTGGTAGGGTTGATCAAACCGGTAACAGTCACGTTCTCCTTACAAAAGAAAGAAAAAAAAAAAAAAATTGCAAGTAACTCGTCATTTTGTCATAAGCATTCATTGGATAGAAGATGCAGTCGTACTTGGCGTATAGAAAGCCTATGCCTCACTGTAACCCTTTCTTGACTGCTGCTGTAACATAAGGAGAGAAGAGGTTTATGCATAGATCAACGTCGTCAGAATAGGGAAGCTGTGTTAAGTGACCACTTTTCCTAAAAGGTTAACCCTTAAGGAAGTACATCACTTTTAATTTTATATAATTTATTTCCACACGCGCCTCACGTCTAGGCTGATTTATCTATTATCTAGCCTTAGACGTGTAATTCTCATATATGTGTGGTCGTGAGGATTCGTACCCAGGACATGCGGTCCCTAAGCTCTGATACCATGTTAAGTGACCACTTTTCCTGAAGGAAGTGCAACACTTTTAATTTTATATAATTTATTTCCAACAAGCTGAACTAGATAATCACCTTGAACCCCCATAGGAAGCAAGAAGGCGAGCCAACTGTTCAACCGTAGGAAAATGAGTGGTAGAGCTCAGATCCCTATTTCCCATCGTACTCAGATCGTAACCTCCACTGGGAAGAACAGACGAAGAGGATCCATAGTTATAACGCTGCTCGGTCCCTTGAAAGATCGTCGAAGTCACGTTGTAGTTGAGCCCACCTCCTCGCCCTCGAAGCACCGTCGATGGCCCAAACAGAGCCGAAGAAGGCCCTGCGTAGTTCTGCTCTCGGGCCAGCAACGTCGAGGACGAGCCAACGTACGTCTGCTCTCGTTCAAGAAACAGCGAAGAAGACGACGCATTGACGTCGTAGTTTTGCTGCTGTGTCCACTGAGACATAGGAGGAGGAAAAGGTGCATTGATCATTTGTGGGACCATCGTTTCTTGGACAGGCATGGGCACTGCAGAAGGGGTTCGAGAAAGAAAATGGGCGTCGAGAGGCAAATAAGAAGACACTTGTCCTCGATCATCAGCAATTGGAGAAGCCTGTTATAAAAGAAACACTTTGGTCACCTCATCAAAGTTTATGAAACTCACCAACCATATAGAAAAAAAAAAAAATGTGGTCGAAAGCAATTGAAAGAACTGTAAGAATCGGACCTGGTTGGAAGATTCTTCGGAACTGTTCCCCGTTATTGACGAGAATAAGGTCCAAAACACGTACCACCACTCTGGCAAGAATCCTCTGGGAGCAGTGAAGGCTACCAGAAAAAAAAAAAAAAAAAACACCGAGAAGATTGAATATAAAGCAAAAGAAGTCTAACATCATACTATGTTCTGTCTGCAATAACACATCTCTATTCGCTGCGTAGTTGAAAGGGTTTTAATCCGTTTCAATGACTGTAAGCAGCATAAGTCTCACAGAAAAAAAAAAAAAAAAAAAAAGAAACCCATATAACGAAACGAAACATCATCAAGGCATTATACCCAATTAGAGAAATGACGAGCTAATTCTAAACAAGAGGTGAAGCTAAGATTCTTTGTCGAATAGAAAGAGCCTCGAAAGAATTTGGACAAGAAAATGCACGTACGAAGAGCTTCCCTCGGCTCAAAATGTGCCTCGTTGATAAAATCTCCGCAGTCGAGGACATGTTTCTTCTCAGCAGGTAATCATAGATGTACAAATCCAACCTACAACACAGAAGCCGTCAAGAGCCCCAAAAACATAGGAACGAAAGAGAAAGAAAATTACTTAACAAAATAACGAACAGAAAATAAATGTTTTTTTTTTTTCAAAAAGAGGCGCGCATCGGCAATTTCTTGATCAGAGCGAGTTGACATAATGGCATTCAACAATTTAACACACAAAATCTTACATATTTCGAGTCTCCGAGTCCTCCGCCATGGCGAAAGCCCTTCGCTTTACCAACTACAAAAGAAAATCAAAAAATCAAAACCTAAACCAAGAAAAAGAGATCACTTGGTGAATGAAGAGAAGAAGAAAGAAGCAAACCCCATATTTAGTTTAATTTAGAGACACGGAGAGTGAGAGAGCTTACAGATAGAGAGTGAATGCAGTGAGTGTTTGTGATGGTTACGCAAACGAAGGTGGTGACAAAGCCATGCAAATGGTGAGCAAAGCGAAAGGGAAAAGATTCACACGCTTGCAAATAAAACAATCCCTATTTATAAAAGAAACTGCTCGCAATATTTACTGCTGGCGTTCGAAAGGCAGAGATTTATGGGCTAGAGACAAAGATTTCTGATGACCGGAAAAAAACACTGACAGTGGTTTCTTAAATATATTTTAAAAAGAAAATATGTAAAAGCTCGGACTTTTATTATTTGTTTCGTATCCAAGGGTATATTTACTTTTTAAGAAAATTCTGAAATGCAGTGTTTAGTGTAGATTTCTTTCTTTATTTTCATTATGTCACAAATAAATGAGATATGATATAGTCAAATATTTAGTCAAATATTTTTAGAAGATTACATATATTCCTATTTTTGACTGGATTTATTCATTGTAACTATTTCATTTTTTCCTTTTACTCTGTTCATTTCTTATCCACAATAATCTAATAATGAGGATGGATAGAGGGCAAGTTAACCTCAAACTTCATCGGAATAATGTAAACTAGTATTTCCTGCACCCTCTGTGTGTGCTAAAAACATAGTTCTATTTAATATTTTTAGTTAATTATAAAGGAAAAATGATTTATAATAAATAAAAGGGTTAATTCAATTTCAGGCCCCATTAAGAAGTTTGGGTTAGGATTCAGGCCCCATTGCAGTGGGCTATAGTATTAAGGACCCACTTTTCGGAAAACTCAGTGATCAGGCCCTAAAATGACGCAAAAAGACATATTTAACCCTGACATATGCCAAAATTACGCTGTATACCTAAATAATCCGTTTCAGCCAATTATAACAGTTCGGCGCTGAAAAAGGACAATTTCTTTCACTTGGATAACAACAGTCTTATATTGAGTACCATATGTCGTCTATTTAGTAACAAATGACGTTACAGAAGTAACACAATATTCAAAAATAATACCGATTCCTGCAACATCATTTGTTAATGTGTTACTGCAGGAAACGGTATTAGTTTTGAATGATGTGGTACCTGTGCGACTTCGTTTGTTACTAAATAGACGTAATATGGTACTCAATACGATACTGTTGTTATCCAAATGAAATGAAGTGTTTTTTTCAGCGCAAAACTGTTATAATTGTTCTCGAACCCCCACCCAACCATCCCCATGTTTTCCTAGACAGAAAATTCATCATTATAGGGAGCAATGCTCGATCAGTGGGAAAATAGGGTTCGATAGTCCGATGTAATAAATATGTCTGTTAATAACATTTTACTGTCGATAAGTAACGTCTTATGACGTTAAAATAACACTTACGATTTTTACGGTAACAAATCAGTATAATTGTGTAACAGTTATAATTATTCTTGACCCCTCCACCCGACCATCACCCCCCTGTTTTCCTAGACAGAAAATTCATCATTATAGGAGCAATGCTCCTATAATGGGTTACCAATTTTCGATCTCGAAACGTGTAATAAGATCGAAACGCTAATGATTCAATCTTTTATAGAAAAACGCTAACGGTCGTCGCGTTAGGGTTATGGTTTAGGGTTTATGGTGTAATAACGCATGATGGAAAACAAAAGAAGGTGTTAACAATCGATTGTGCTCGATCTGTGTGAAAAATGGGGTTCGATAGTTCGATGTAATAAATATGTCTGTTAATAACATTTTACTGTCGATAAGTAACGTCTTATGACGTTAAAGTAACACTTGCGGTTGTTACGGTAACAAATCAGTATAACTGTGTAACAAATCAGTATAACTGTGTAACATAAAACTGACGTCAAATACCATTCAGAAATCACTTTTATTAAGGGTAATTTCGTCAAATCACAGTTTTGGGTCTTTTTCACTTAATTTTCCAAAAAAGAGGTCCTTAAAACTAAAAAAATATCTGACAGGGTCTGATCCCTAATTTTAAAATATTCTGGGGCCTGACACAAATTTTCCCTAAATAAAAGGATGAGTGAAATGATAAAGGAGTAATGAGAATTATTTCAAAGTATAACTGAAAAGATTAATTTGTTTTGGTATATTCTGAACAAATAAAAAGTAAATTGTAATTGTTGGCACACCAAACACAGTTACTCTAATGCCACGAGCCAGATAAGACACCACATGAAGCATGGAGTCGCCAAAACCGACCGTAGCACATTTCAAAATATTTGGAAGCATGGGATATGCACATGTGCCGGACCAAAAAAGAACCAAGCTCGACGACAAAAGAAGCCCGTGATCATTGGGTACGATGAGAAGGCGAAGGCCTACCGACTACTTGATCCAGATAATAAAAAGGTGACGGTCAGTCGAGATGTTTTTATTGATGAAGAAAGTTCGTGGGACTAGAAGGATGAAGAAAGACTATGACGCATGAAGAACCGTTGAGCATTGCATCGATTCCCTCTCGTTTCATCTCAAGAAAATAATGAGGAGGACGAACCAGCCGAGGATGCGAAGCATGCAGGACATGTATGAAACAACCGAACATGTTCATATAATCTGCTTAGTAGCTGATTCGGAACAAATTAGCTTCGAAGAAGCCATTAGAGACAAGAGATTGAGAACGGTGATGGACGGGGAGATCAAGGCAATTGAGAAAAAATGAAACATGGAAGCTTGTGGAGTTGCCGTACGGACAGAAACTCATAGGCGTAAAATGAATTTATAAAAGGAAAATGAACGCTCAACGAAAAATCGAACGCTACAAGGCAAGATTGGTGGTGAAGGACTACCGACGATGAACATGAATAGACTACGATGGAGTGTTTGCTTCCGTTGCAAGAATGGAAACAATCGCTTGCTCTTTGCCCAAGCTGCACAATCTAGTTGATTGATCTATCAAATGGACGTGAAGTCCGCTTTTCTGAATGGAAAGCTTGAGGAGGAAGTCTACGTGGAGCAGCTGCTGGATATTCAAGATAAAGAGAAAATGAAAGTGAATATCGAACTCTTGTGGGAAGTCTGCGATACTTGACGTGCACGCGACCCGATATCACTTACAGTGTTGGAGTTGTTAGCCACTGCATGGAAGAACCGAGACAGACACATCTCAAAGCAATCAAGAGAATTCTTCGATATATACGAGGAACACGGTCACTCGGATATTCTATTCCAAGACGAGTAACATCAAATTGGTCGGAGATTCGGATAGTGATTGGTGTGGATATATTGATGATCGAAGAAGCACGGGCGACTACGTATTTTTTCTAGGGAGTTCGACATTACATGGCTATCGAAGAAGCAACCGATCGTGACTCTATCAACCTGTATAGCGGAATTTGTAGCAGCGTGTTTGTCACGCAGTCTGGCTAAGAAATTTATTGCTCAAGTTAAATCTGAGCCAACAAAAATTCGAGTGGATAATAAGTCGACAATCGAGTTGGCGAAAAATCCGATCCATCATGAGAGAAGCAAACATATTGATACTCGGTTTCATTTTAACAGAGAGCACGTAAAAAACGGAGAGTGAAGATGATACATGTCGCCAGTCTAGACCAAGTTGCAGATATTTTACGAAGCCGTTGCCGACGAGTACGTTTGAAAATTTCAAAAAGGTGCTTCGGATGAAAACCAAAAGGAATTGAGATTAAGGGAGGAATTTGTGGAATAGTCTCTATGGTCAAAATAAAATAAACAATAAAGACATATGAATACATGTGTCATGCGTGTATAAGAGATCAAAGAAAAATAAACACGGGCCTACTCATGCTTTAAAGAGGAGAAATAAAAATGATTTTGTATTCTTAAATTCTCTATATAATGTATGTGTATGGATCTTTGTAAAAGGAGTGAGAGCAGTAATAAAAATATTGTACGAGACGTGTTAGCGTGAAACAAAAATACTTCTCCCTCTCATGTTTCATGCGCTTAAGAGATAAAAATAAAGCCAAGTGCAAGAGAATAACAAAAAGAAATAAAGAGCTGCGTGATGATATCTCAAATTGTTTTCGGCGTGTAAGCCTCATCAAGTACTCAAAAGACAAACAACAGTCTGCTGGTTCTAAAACTCGAGCCGTTTTCGAAACTAGCACTCCCATAAAAGGAAGAAAGAGCTCGTACAAGAGGATAAAGAACTCCCACGGAGGGGAAACAAGAAAAAAAAAGAGCCAACCAAAAAATAAAAGCAAGAAATAAAGATGTTTTCGTCCACGTCCTTCAAAATGGTGAGAAAGATGGGGAGATCATTGTTTTTTAGTTAGTGTTTTTTGTTGCAGAGGGAAGGAGGAGAAAAAGTTGGAAAGGAGGGAGACCGACTCAATTCACCGTATTAGAAATAGTGAAATGCCCAAATTCCTCCTTTTACACCCCCCCTAGAATAAGGAGAGCTTAGTTCATTTATAAATGGCAAATCTCTACACAGATGCAATAACAACAACAGCACAACGTACCACATAACTGATCAAAAACACTGTAGTAATATAACTACAAGCTCTTAAAACTGTTGTGGTGTCCCATTGCTGTTCTTCTTCTGCTGCCTTTCCCTCTCCTTAAGGTACTGCTGCAACAATGGCGCCGGCGTCTGCTGACCCAACTCACCACCGTAATAATAATCAAGAAAACCCTTCTCCCAACTCCTCCCACCACGCTCCTCGAACTGATGAATATCACCGCCCGCATAGACGTACGCCGTCGGGTAAATCGACGGCCTCGGGACGAAACGACTCCCCCACATATCGTAATAAGAAGAATCGAAGCCCAAAACCTCGTTAGATCCAAACGCTCGACCGTTCATCTGCTGACCGTTTCTGTAGTAGTGGTAGAGCCACTCAGACGAACTCATCGGAGGAGGCAAAAACGGCGCGTCGATCATTCCCGAGCCTGCGCTTATCCCACCCGGAGCAGCGCCTAATATTCCGTCTCTCGGCTCATTACCGGCGAACCCGCCCCTGTAATAATCCGGAGAAATTCCAGTCGTCGGCCAGGGATGTTCCTCGGGAAGTAGGGGAGCAGAAGGGATGGGCAGAGTATGAGGAGAGGGCGATTCGTCGATCGGGCTCAGCTTCTCCTTTTTGCTGTCGCGGGCCTTCGGGCCGCTTGCCCGGGCGGGACCCAAGCGCTCAGCGAGGGCGGGCCCGGCGTGTCCTTATCGTGGCGATGGTGCTGGAAGCTGAAAGAATAAGGAGAGTCGTCATCCGTAATAATTTGATGCTGGCCTTCGGCGTAGAGTGACGTGGCGCGCCGTAAGGATTCGTCGGGGACGGCGGTGGGCTTTGTCTCCTCGACGGGCGCGGAGTTACGCCTTGTAATAACGGGCTCGAAGACGATGATTTCTTCCTCGGCGGCCGCGCCTTGCTGTTGATCCGTCATCAGATTCAGAGTCTTCTTGAAAGAGTTTGGCAGTCGCTCTTCGTTTCGAATCGCCTTCGCATAGCTTCTAGAACGTTCTAGAACTTTCGACGCGGCGAGAAACAGGCGATGAGAGCGAGCGCAGTTCGTACCGTAGGAAAACCCCGTGTCGGTTTCGAAGTTCAGATTTCGGTGAGTATGAGCCAAAGGAGAAAACCCTCTCAACTCGTGGTCTTCCCAGAGAGCAGCAGCGCTGTCGTTACGATCAGAAGCCATGAACTTATTATGATCCATTCTCTGTAAGAGGGCGGACAAAGCGGCTACGAAGTAAGACAGTGATTTCTCAATCCTTTCGTCGTCGGCGAACGCCTCTAACGCGTCGATTTTCTCGACCAACCACTCCGAGAAAACCAACACGGCTGGTAAGAGAGGGCAGGCGTTCTTTCTGTGACACCTGTCGACGAGCCTGCCCATCAATACGAAGATGGCAGAAATTGCGAGCGGTTTTATTGCAGGATTACGGTTTGGTTCTGATTTCTCTGCTTCTGAGGTTTCCGTGATGTTATGAAATAAGAAGACGAGTATCGAAACGATCTGAAGGGAGCGGTGAGGGCCTTTCTTGGACGAATCCAACCGCTGGTAAGATTCCATTGAGGCTAAGAGATTCGCGTCGTCGTTCGATTCGAGCAAAGCTTCGAGGCTGTAAAGGGTGGAAGCGAACGTGCTATGGAAGTCCTCGAAGCTGCTTAAGCATAAGAAATATACAAACGCAATCGAATTACTTATTTGAGAAGTTATTAAAAATAAAAAGGGCAAGGCGGTGATTTGAGCAACGTTCTGTTACCTCGAACTGATGAAAAAGAAACTCACACTCCTCACGAAAATGGGCCATAAGTCGAGCTCCTCGCCCGGACATTTCTCTTCATTACATGGAGGATTCGTCGAGGGGATCTTTTCGGAGGGATTAAGGAAGTCGAACTGAGATTTCTGCGACTTGGAGCTTTCGGTTGATCTGCTCTGCAAAATCCACCCGACGAACGCAAAGTTGGAAAAAAGGAGGGAAAAACGACAAATAAACTTTTCTTCTTACCTCGTCGAAGAGCAGCAATACGTTTCTCCAAGCGTCGGGGAAAGGATCCTTTACGAACAAGCTCCTTACAAGATGGTACAATGCGAGCAAAGGATCGGCGACGTGCCTTGCCAACAATGCCAACTGCACAACACACGCATACATTAAGACACAACTAACTCCATGTTCTTCTTTAGCATTACCATCTTAAGCAATGTAATGAATGAAATGAGTGAGTTTATTTTTACCTGATTATGAGGGTTGCCACTTTCGGGCCATATCTTAGCAGCTTCGAGGTAGTATTTGGCGGCTGCCGACCAATCAGATTCGTCGGGATTCTTACAAGACTCGCCGTACCTTACAAGATCGCCCAAACAGACTAAAAGCCTATGGCAAGAATGCTGACATGTGTCTGATTTTGCCTTCTCAATGACACCGCAGTGCGAATCCTTTTCGAGGAAGATGACCGGCGCAAACCCAAATTTCTTTCGGAGTTTTATGATCAAGTTCGTGTAGAAATTGGCTGATTCGGACAAGAATGAGTTGTATCTTTCGAGGGTCTTATGATCGGAAGCACCTTCCGAGGAAACGGTGTCGTTTCTTGGTCTTTGCCTGATGGTGATGATCTTTCGGAACTCATCTATGAGCTTGTAGTGAAGCTTCCATAGATGGTACTCGATTTCTTGATATTGCACCGATGATGTTTCGTCGCTGTTGAGCAGCGTATCCTCGTATTTGGTTCGAATTTTACGGTATAGCTTTAAGACTTCATCGTCTAAATTACCCTTTTTGGCGTAGATCAGTGCTAACAGTTCTTTCTCTGTATCAACAACCTGGCAAATAAAGAAAATTTCTAAGGAACCCATAGCTTCTATTACATATCTAGAGCAAAATCGAAGTCTTTTATGAAAGATTCGAGCATATATGAGTACATGCAAGAATAAGTTACCTCGAGGAATGGCTTCTGCTGTTCCATGTCTTCACATGCCAAGCTCTTCTGTTGAAGAAATACTCAGCTTTCATCTGCAAAAACCTTAAGAGCGAGTGAAAGAAAAGCTAAATTAACCTTACAAAAGGGTTACTACACCTATAGGACTTGGCGAAGAGGAGAATTTTGTCAGAACACAGAGAAACTAAACCCAGAAACCACTGCGATCGATGACCTCCTCAAGAACAGTACAGAAGCAAATTCAAGAACAAAGATCGACTTTTTAGAGAGAAAAAAAAAAGGCCCCAAACAAAAAAAAAAAAAAAAAAGAGCAAGACAATTCGAAGGCTAATGTTGTGTTTTGCGCGTCTAAAAACGAGACAAAACGAGGGGGGAGAGATTGTTTTTAGTCAACTTCAAGAAAGATTTGTTTGTAGTAGTGCCCTTTGCCTTTGTGCACTCAGATGTGGTGTGTTTGTCAAACGGTTAATTTTCATTACACACTTCAAAATATCGAGTAGTGATCTCCTATGTCACATCATATCAAAAGCCTTCCCCATTAAAATAGGGGTTAATTAAAGTTCGGGCCCCAATGTCATATTTAAGTTTGGGTTCAGGCCCCACTTGAATTTGATTTAGGCTAAAGGATCTAGTTTTCGAAAAGTTCACTGAAACTACCTAAAGGCTGCAAAAAGACATAAATATCCCTGACATATGCGAAATTTACCACAGGATACCTAAATGATCCGTTACAGCTGTCGAGATAATTATAACAGTTTTGGGCTTAAAAAAAACACTCTCATTCATTTGGATAACAAATTGTCTGTATTGAGTACAATATCGCATATATTTGTAATAACTTTATCAATTATAATACCAATACTAATAAACGAATAAATCAGACGAAAATACCTAAATGATGCATATTTAACTCGACATATGCCAAATCGACGAAAAAAATACTTGAATATAAATGTGATGATATAAGACCCGAAGATATCTCCACGATTGTGATGATATAAGGTGAAATTATCGTTAATTTGATCATAAGTGTTGATAAATTTCAGATATTAGTGACGTTAATTGTGAGAAAATAAATGTTTTCCGTATAGCAGAAAATACCACGTTTCTTTTAATAAATAACAAATCATGTTGCAAAAGTAACATATCATTCAAAAATAATACCGCTTCCTGCAACAACACATTCCTTACACTCAATCGATCGAAAGAAGAAATTCATGTTCCAAATTTGATCCAATCTCGACGTTACTAACAGCACAAAGTTGTACCAGCTTCAATTTTTAATGGGTCTTCATACTCAAAGAGAATTTTCGAAGTTCATAAAGCACAAAAGCTTCAAACACAATTCGGAAATTTCATTTAATACGGTGAAATCTCGACTTTAATGACCAGATAATGTAAATTCGACACAATTTCATCATGGGCCTTAGTTATCGACAATAATTATTGTTGTTAATCATGGAATAATGAAGAATTTTGATGAGATCTAAGCGGACGTTTGCTAATTAAAATGGTTACTGAATAACACTTCATGCTTTCTGGGTAACAATTCTTGGAACAATAATACCATATGTCTTGATGTTTATAACAAATATTTCGGCAAAACGAACATATAGTGAGAAAATAATAACGACCCGTCACCCGTAAATAACACATGTTTAGTGCCCCCAAAATAATGGTTTTAAGCTGAAAAAACATACGTTTAATAAGCTGAAAAATTCATGTTTGAAATTCGATCCAATCTCGACGTTACTAACAGCAAAAGTTGTATTGGCTTCGATTTTTCATGGGTCTTCATAATTAAAGAGAATTTTCGAGATTCATAAAGCACGAATGCTCCAAACATACGTTTAATACGGTGAAATCTCGAGTTTAATGACCGAATAATGTAAATTCGACACAATTTCATCATTGGCCTTAGTTATCGACGACAATTATTGATGTTAATCATGGAATAATGAAGAATTTTGATGAGATCTAAGTGGTAAACGTTTGCTAATTAAAATGGTCACTGAATAACACTTCATGCTCTGGGTAACAATTCGTGGAACAATAATACCATATGTCTAGATATTCATAACAAATATATCCGCAAAACGTAACATATAATGAGAAATTAATAACGACTCGTTACCCGTAAATAACACGTTTGCCAATAAAAAGTTGGTTGGTAACATTTTCTTTATTCTGAGTAACAATTCACGCAATTTGGGTAACATTTCGTTAAGAACATTCTAGGAGTTTCTAGAATGTCAGAGATATTAACAGTACAATAACACATTGCCTGCAAATAATACCACATATCTGATAAAAAATAACAATATACGCAAGATTTATAACAAATTTGTAGCTACAAGTACCACAGAATAGCTAATCAATGCCACATTACTATTTCGATTAAATTTCGTTCATAAATTCATTTCGTTCGATTATATAAGATTGACATTCATAGAAATAGATGATATGATGAAGCTAAATCACAAAATTTCTTTAAAAGACACGTTTTGCGAATGTTGATATCAATATGTGAAAGTTGAGATAAAATATCATGTATAAATATAGCTATTCCTTCACAACATACACTAGTATCTCTTTTAATGAGACATAACATTACGAATTTATCACAAACGTATTCAAAGTTTAAAATTAAACCACAAATATCATTTTATATGTCGTAAATCTGTATTTGATACATTCTCGAAGTTATTTGTTAAGGAATTTAACAGGATGGTTCGTTATCGTCACCAGTACCAGATTGCCGCATGTAATACTACATGTTTGCTATAAAATAACAATGCAAACCTAGCGAATAACGTGTTTACAGATTATGATACCACATAATAGGTTTCCAGTACCACATTACTAATTCGATTAATTTCGTTCACAAATGCACATTGATCGAGATTTACAAGATTAACAACTTGTAAATGTATGATTTGATCCATTTATCACACCAAATTCCTTTAAAAGCCACATTGTTCGATGAAGGTGGATGATAGTGAAACGAGCCAGCAATTTGTAACACATAAACAACGTTTGGTAACATAATTTAAGTAACCGGTAACAGTTAAATAGTTTTAGTAACACGGCTCGATACCATATTGCCAAATCCCCAAATCCCGCTCAAATCCACAAATCCCGCCCAAAATTTACCATGTATCGTAAATCCGTTTAAAACCCATATCTTTTGGAGCATTAACATGTTTACAGCTTGGGTTTATTGTTGCGAATGCACCAATCTCCATAAACACATAACCCTAAACCCCAGTACGATAACGGCAGCAATTTGTAACACATAAACAACGTTCAGTAACATAATTTAAGTAACCGATAACAGTTAAATAGTTTTTAGTAACACGGCCCGATACCATATTGCCAAAATCCCAAATCCAGCCCAATCCCAAAATCCCGCCCAAATCCACAAATCCCGCCCAAAATTTACCATGTATCGTAAATCCCAAATTCCGCCCAAATCCCCAAATCCCCCAAATCCACAGTAATGTTTATTGTTTATTTAGTAACAACTCATGTACTTTTAGTAACACTTTCGTTAGAACAAGTAACACTTCTATTTTATTTAGTAACAGTTCCACGTCAAATAAATCGAAATAGGTCTGCTACAAAACATACCACATCAATACATATGAAAACCAAAGTAGGCCGTAGTATAACACTTCAGATAAAAAAAAAGTAACGGTTCGATTTCATATAGTAACAGTTCCATGCCAAATTATCGAAACAGCCTGCTAATAAAATATCATATCAATACTTATGAAAAACAAAAGGAGATCAGAATATACCACTTCGGATATTCCAAGTAACTTTTGAGGTAGTAACAATTAAGAACCCCAAATTATCGTAACAGGTCTACTAAGAAAAATAAAATAATACATCGATGCTTAAAACAAAAATACATCATAATATAACCATCTTAGAAAATCCAAGTAACGTTTCTATTTCATGAAGTAACAGTTCTGTGCCAAATATTATCGAAACAGGTCCGTTAAGCAAAATACCACAACAATACTTTTGAGAAACAAATTAGGTCATAATATACCAAAAATGACCAAATCGATTATAAGTTACCTTTGTATCATGATACACTTTGTTCGTACGTTTATAACACGAAAACATAAATCAGTAACAAGAATGCATAAAATAGTAACACTTATTCCAGATGAATCTATGCCTTCCATACGACCACTTTCACACAACGTACGTTTCAAATTGATGAGGTGACGATTGTTCAAAATTGACAGAGCCTATGAAATGCCCAAACGATGGGTACCTCGAATACACAAAGATTAGCTGCAATTGCTACGAAAATATAGTTCGATTTGGCCCGTTTTTTCTCGAATTTCAAACCGTACAAAAATTCATCAAAATTCATACATCGTACTTCAGCAATATTAGATAAATCCTACGTGAACACGTTGAAATTGATTGTTTGATGGGGTAGTCGATTGTGCTCGATTCTGCGAAAACTGGGTTTCGATTAGCCGAATATATAAAAAATGCATAAAAAAAAACAGTTTACTATCGGGAAGTAACATCATTTATCAGTTTAAAGTAACGTGTTTGGTTATTACGGTAACAAGTCGTCAGATCTATGTAACATAAATATCGCGTCGAATACCACTTCAGAGAACCCTTTACGAAGGGTATTTTAGTAAAAATATAGTTTGGGCCTTTACCTTTGAATTTTTAAAAAACTGGTCCTTTAAACTAAAGATTATTCTGACAGGGCCTGATCACTAATATTAAAACTTTTCTAGGGCTTGATCCGTAATTGCCCCTTAAAATAGACTTGCGCTGTAGTTTTAGAAATTAAAATGCTAGTTATACCTATTCTTTGGTTAGGTCTTGAAGAAAATTGTAGGAAATTTACAAAGATAAGATAAGAACGTTTAGACTATTTTAATAGTCTTGCTAGTTAAACATTAGATTATATTAATAAAAGTGGTTCCCAAAGGGTCAATATAGTAGGTGTTAGGTCATTGATGTGGTCTAGCGCACGCACATCTTTAACTAGACCAATTAATTATTTAGAATTACTGATTTTCTTATACCGACTATAGATATTTTCTTCTTTTGCTTCTTTTTTCCGAAGCATGAATATTAATAATAAAGAATCAAATTGCGATGCTAGTGTCATAATATCTCCAGATGAAGGCATGGCCTTGAATCCAATTAAATTCATTGATTATCAAAGCATGTATGAACTTGGAATAGGAACAAAAGATTAATTTCGGTGAAGAAGATCAACAAAGAGTTCAAATTTTATTACAGGAAAAAACCTAATATTATTTATTGTTTCTTTTGATCCGTACTGAAATATGCTGTTATTTGATTGGTACGTGTGTGTGGTCCTCGTAGAACATTGAATGAATAAATAAAGACTTGTGACGAATACAATATCTAACGTTGGGCACCACTTCAACGTTTGAGATATTAATTATAATGTTATTTTAAATAGAACGTTACGTGTCCAACGAACACAACTACCAGATACCTGAATTGATTATATAATCAGGGTCTAAATTAATGTCTAAAGAAATTCAAGAAATTTAAAATTTTGACCACCAAAGCAAAATACAGAGCCCGATATGCATCCCAACTTCAAATGCAATCAAAAATCCAAGAAATTGCAAATTGTTTTCCTGAAAACACATGCATTTATCCTATCGAAAAACGCAGAGCACGTCCCAAGTAGACAATTGAGCTGAAAAGGAAGAAAATAAAATACCAAACCTCAATGTAATGGGCACCTTCAGACAGCCTCGTCCTTTGTCTCCCCATCAGCAGCAATATTCTTTGCACCAAGATCTTCTTCCCCGCCAACCTCCTCAGCCGCGGCTGAACTTGTTCATCCTCGGGCAAAGGCTCCTCAACATAATCATTATCAAATGCATCTTGAGGAACATCGTAAATCCTCACCTGAGGCTTCGTAGGATCCTTGACGAGCACATACTTTCCCTCCTTCAACTTCATACACAAATCCACGATACTCTTCACTATACCCCACATATTCGAAGTATTCAGATTAATCTGAGCAGCAAAGTCCTTCGGCTTGTACCCACAACAGCCAAAATCACATGGTTGAAATGGTCCCTAGGGTGAACCCTCGACACATAGCCCAGCTTCATCATATCTGCACCGCCCAATATCGCCTGAGCTGTCCACTTGGCCAACTTATTGGCGTTGTTCTTCAGCTCAGTGGCAAGAACAGCGCCTCTTTGGGTCTCTAGCTTCTGCTTCCAATCCACGCCAGAGTACTTCGGGTCGAACTCATTCAACGCGTTCAAAGTCAAGAACGATCTCTGGTTATTCAAATCGACGACGCTCTGCACTTCGCAGCGAGAACAAGATAAACATCGTCAGCCAATTTCCACCTCCTGTACCTATATGCAACTGGGGCAACCTCCTCGTTCTCGCCCGCGAATGGATTCCCTTCCTCGAATGTCACTTTAGTACCATCCCGAACTAAAACCTGCTGCGAGAAGTTCTGGTTTATGTAAGATGCCTCGACACTCAAGGAGTGCGCGGAGTTGATGTCATCTTTAGCATCGGGCAACGGCTCCTGCGAAGTTTCGTGGACAGACCCAAATCTAACTGCGATCCATCCCTTTTATCGAAGAATAACTTATTCCCAACACGCTGGACAACCACATCCCAAGAATAAACGGACCTCGGGCCACACATCAGAGTGGATAATATTGCATCGGTGGCAAAAACCGTTGCTTTATCTTCGTTAGCCAAGCTTCTAATCACAGGATCATCAGTCGTAGTAACCTTAAAGAAATTCTTATTCTTAAACCTCACCAGAGGCTTACAGTTTTTGGAGTAATCCTATCGTATGCCCTGTCATAAAACTCGAGCTCGCCACAAGTGAGTAAATCCTCGGGTTCAGGTACAGTAAACGACAGCTTACCAAATGTCGAGAAGGGAATCTGATCAAGCATGTTCCACTCGGGCTGAATATCGACAGAAGACTTGAACACCGATGATTCGCGCCGCTGAGGCATGTGCCTAAGGTTGTAGAATCGATCGCGGCGAGACCGGTCTTTATCCGCATCGCGCTTGCGCGAGTCAGCCTCCTCGTCCCGCTCTGAGGCAATTGCGACCGCGCGTGGCCCCACGCCACCTGTGACTCTGAAATCTGGGCCGATTAGGGTTCGGCTTGGAAGCCGAGGCGTCCCGAGGCGAAAGGAGGAGTCCTCTTCAGCTACCAACGCGGCGAAGGAATCGTCTCCGGTGAAATCGAAGGCCGAGTCGGATGCGTTGGGGTTCTGCGATCTCGATCCGGGTCGGGTCTGCACGTTGCGGGTCCAATCGGCGATCCGACCGAGCTTTTTCCGAGCGGGAAAAGGGGACGAAGGGGACTGGCTGGGCTGGACGGTGGATTCCATCGGGCCCCATCCGTCGGGATTGTACGGCACGTCGCCGATAGAGAAGCCTACCATAACTGCGGCGGCGAGTGGTGATTGGTTTGACGGAGTTACGACGATATGAATGATGGAAGGATGATACCGATGCTGTGAAGTGAAAGGAATGGGCTGGCACAGTACAGATTAGGGTTTTGGATGTGAAATTATTACAGTTTTTATTTTTAAACAATGCCCCGCTAAGGATAACCGTGGCACTGTAGCACCCGCCACCAATAGTGTGGCGTTTAGAGGACGATTAGAGATGATTTATCGCCATGTATGGAGTCCATCGTCAGCTATCAAGGACTGTTGGAGATGCTCTAATATATGGAAAATGGCAATAAAGAAAGTGAAAAAAACAGTGTCAGAGTTAAAATCAGATCAGAAACGACCTAAAGTTACTTGCAAAGGTGTCTACAATCACATGCCATGGCAAGGTAAGTTGCCAATACAATTAAGTTGTCCCATTTTCCTTCAGGAAATACAATTTTTTTAAAGATAGCAAGGCAATATCAAGGCCTTTTTAATGTTTTTCATAAACTATCAAAAATAACCTTATTTTCTAACCTATGTATATGAAAAAAAAAGTTAGCATGCCATATGCGGCGGTCTGAGGTCTAGAAGCGCCACTTGCGCCACAAAGGGGCGCTTTTGTACTTTTAATTTCATTTTTTGTTGTTAAGAAACATTCATATTTATTCTTTTCTTAATTTTCGAAAGCCTTATAGGTTGTAGCGCTATCTTTTCTTTTTTAATTTTCATTATTATTTATTAATTTCATTTTCTTACAATCATTTTATCTACTTTTTTTTTTCTTTTCTTATCTCCTATATTTTTATTTTGTTGTTGTCACAATTCGCATGCATAACTCAAAAAGAAGTTATATCAAATGTGATAGAACAAAATACATATCAACAAAATTATTCTTTACGCATGGACTTCCGAAAATGGTGATATTGATGTACAACAAGTTCGATCAAGAGAAAATTTGATGATCTATCACTAAGGCACTTCCTCCCAGAATTTTTGACAATTTAGTACATTCAATTGCAGTCCGAAAAACTTAAAGATCTTAAAGGACATTTTCATCAGGGGAGTAAATAAGCGTTGCACTCTTTTTCCTTCACTATGGTTTTTTCCACAGGGTTTTCCTAGTAAGGTTTTTACTGAGGCAAAAAAAGCGTGATAAAGGAATTATGTACTATTTTCCTTTAGTAGATTTTATCCCACTTGGTTTTTTTCCTAGTAAGATTTTAACGAGGCATATTCCTAAATATACATCCAATGGAGAGTATTATGAAATTATTATGAAATATATTATGTGGATGTATATTATAGATAGTTGATATAAATAAGGATGGAATAAATAGTAGATGGATGGAATAAATATTAGACGTATATTATTTATATTGGTGGTCAAATAAGAATGTATAAGATTATAATATTCTTTTATTTTATTGATATACATAGCTAATAGTTTTTTATATTCTTAATATTTGTAAGAATAAAAATTCAATGTGGGACAAATTTGAGTTGAGTTGAGACATGGCTCAAGGAGAGTTTAAGCCGAAAGTAATGAAAAAAGGAAATTATTTAATGCGGGAATCTTCCTCGAAAGTCGTCGCATGCTTGTTGATAAGCGTCGTAAGTCGTGAGCGAAAATTCATGTGAATTTCCCAAATGTCGATTAGTCATATCATGTCAAAAATCAAAAGAACGTTGAATCATGTTGAGGACAACGAGAACCTAGTTCATAATTGGGCATAGCAGTGCCCAATTACCTAACGCGACTTCATTGATTGAAAGACCCGTAGCTGTTTTCTACCTTCAAGCTCTTGAAATGGGTCTCCCTGAAGTTGCGGAATTTGCGAGAAATTTCGCTGTTATGGTGCGAGTTCAAGGGCCTGTAAGTTCCCTCCACCCTCACCCCCAAATGTTAGTTAAATCTATTGCTATATGTTTTGAGCAGCTTGTTGCTGGTTTCTTCCTCAACTCTGTCCGAGTATTATGTACGCACTTATTGTTAACTTCAATTCCAAGCTTCGGTTTTCGTGATTGATTTTTTCTTTCATTTTTCAGGACCCAAAGGGTCTGAAAATGCGAAATCACGCCTTCCATAAGTACAAGTAAGTTGCAATGGTCTTTGATTTATGTCAACACTGTGCACAATTGTCTCTTTACCTATAGTTGATGATCTTATTCTACTCGAAGTTGCGAAAAGATGATAAATTTAACTGAATTTAACTTGCAATGTGTTTTTTCTTATGCCAGTGATGGGAAAACGACCCTTTCAGCATCAGGAATGCTTTTTCCGGGCTTCAATGCAAGTCTTGGGGCCAGTGGGAATTGTTCGGAGACTGTTGTCTTGACGACTGCCTCTGTCATCGAACCATTTATTTCAAAAAGTTACCGGGCAAATATCACCAATGTTGGAACCGTCACTTTATATGCATAAAAATAACGGTTTTTACTGGTTTTGTTACTTAATTGTTGTTGATCACTAGTATGATTGTTATTTGATTCTTGAAGGACAATCCTCAACTGATACCAGGTGCTCAGATTGATGTATTTCTCGAGGTATAACTTCCATAAATAGAATACATCATGTGGTTGAAAATGGACGATAACCTTTATGTTTGTGTTTGACTAGAGTAAATCTGCAAGTGATGGAAGGACGGTGCTGTACCTTGCCTTCCTGTCCAACTACTGAAATTTGTAAGTGTTTTGTTTAGGAGCCCATACCTTTAAAGATTTTTGAGTTGTAGAATGTTCTTTTTTTTTTTAACTTTTTTTATGCTGCTTTTAACCAGTAAAAAGTTTTCTTTGTTTGTGGTTATTAAATTCATTTTTCCTTGTTAAAGTATTCAATGCGCTTTTCTCCCGCTTTCTGTCGAGAGAAGGCTCGATGTGATCGATCTAATTAATGCCTTTGAAGGTAAATATTCCTGAGTCATCCGCGGCTGTCCAGTCACTGATTGAGGCTTCTTGTGGTTCAGCGGGAAATAGCTGGGAAGTTGGTTGGTCACTAGCCTCCCATAGCAGTTCACATGCTCAGGTAACATGTTTGAATCTCACAGAAGAGTGCTGAAATTTTGGTGTAAATGCATCAAATAGTTGCCATCTCCTTGTCGATGTAAAGATCACCCATTGTCACTATGCGTTTGAGATATGAAAGGCTTGTTTCTTAAGAGTTTTAGTTTTTTGAAGTTCTTGTTGTCTAAGATTTGTTTTATGATTTTCTATGTGTAGTTTGACCGTGTTGGGCAGACATCAATGCCTGATTTTTCTTGCAATGTTTTTGACTGCTTAGATGGCGTATCATGTAACAGGAACTATCAACTGATTATTTTAGGTTGAGAAATCATCCTTCAAGAGGAATGCTCCCTCGATGAGGGAAGAGTCAACCAGCCCGAGTACCATGGCCCAATCTGCTGTTAGGATTGCAATTCTCGGGACTTCCTCAAATTTAACCGCGGTAAGGGTCCTCCCCTTTAGCTTACTTGCTCGATAATAAGCCATAGTGTGGAGCATGTTTTTTTTTTTTCGAGTTCCATTGTTGTGTTAACGAGTTTCATAAATATTCCTTTTCAGTGTCTACCCAAATTACAAACATCTCATTCCAAGAGAGGAGAGCTTCTTCTTGCCATCGGTTCTCCTTTTGGCATGTTGTCGCCTTTGCACTTCTTTAACAAGTAAGTGTTTGACGCACTAACACTCATTGTGGATTTCCTATTCACGTTTGTTTCTTCTACTACTGTTGAAGTAAAGTAATTAATTAACGACGGGCCGATGGCCTATCGTTATATTAATCTGCTAACTTTACTATCTCATGAAATTTGTGTGGCATGGATATGTTTGAAGAATTTTAATCTCATTAAATGCAGTATTTCAGTGGGTTCAATTGGGAACAGCTATCCACCAGGTTCTGACAACAAATCCTTGTTGATGGCTGATATCAGGTCTCTTCCTGGTGGGGAACTGGAATGAAAATCCCGAACTTGAATATTTTTATTTCTTCGATTTTTTCGTCACACATAGCTCCGAATTTTTAGGAATGGAGGGTAGCCCAGTTTTCAATGAGCTTGCACAATTTATCGGTCTTCTGAGTAGACCACTTCGCCAAAGGATAGTGGTACTGAAATTCAGGTATAGTGAGTGAGATCTTTGTTCCTTGTTCAAATATATCTAAGAACGGTCAATTGCATGTCTTTGTATGTAAGGTATAATGAGTGAGATCTTCCGCTGTCCTCCCAAAATTGCAAATTAGCAGATTGATGTTATCATAGATATCCATTTTTACGACTGCAATTATGTACCCCTGTAAAAAGCCAACACCATTTATATTTAAAATCGGAATCTTCCTTGTTGATACAAGCTCTTTCTGTTGACAGATGGTGATACCATGGGAAGCAGTCTCATCTGTGTGTAGAGACTTGCTGAAGAAAGATCCTCATTTCGCGTTTCAAGAGATCAATTGCAAAGTGTAGGCTCGAATACTGAAATGCACATACCACCCAAAATCCCATCGAATCATTCAAGTTCAAGCCTATTATCTCCTGTTGAGAAATCCATGGCTTCAATTTGTCTGATTACCACTGCTGATGGATCGTGGGCATCTGGCGTTTTTCTCAATAAACAAGGCCTGATTCTAACAAATGCCCATCTACTCGAGCCCTGGCGGTTTGGTAAAGCAGCGGCTAGTGCAGAAAGAAATGGGTCCATGACAAACGTCATTAATACTACACTCACGACATCAGATGGTAAGATTCAAGTTAGAATCTGCTGCAAAAAGATTTCAGAGCACATGATGCTTCATTGACCCATGGATATCCTCAATCCCAACACTTTCCAGGTGCAGCAAACGTAAACCATGGGAGCGTACGTGTGCGCTTGGATTTTATGGATCCATGGATGTGGACTGATGCAAGGATAGTGTACATCTCCAAAGGCCCTTCAGATGTTGCGTTACTACAGCTTGAAGTGGCACCTAACGAAATTTGTCCAATTGTGACGAACGTTGAGTGTCCCTCCCCGGGCTCAAAGGCCTATGTAATAGGTCATGGGCTGTTTGGACCTCGTTGTGGTAATAAGCTTGGAGGCTCTTATTTGATTTTACATCTCTATTTTTCCATTGTGCTGTTGGAGAAAATGATTAGATGATGGATGATTCCTATAATGCATTTACCTTTTAGTAATACCGTGATTTCAATATCTTCAGATTTCCTTCCATCTTCGTGCCTTGGTGTAATAGCTAAAGTGATCAAAGCCAAAAGGTCTCATCAGACAAATTCCAAGAAAATGAGCTCAGCAAAACGAAGAATTTCCTGCTATGCTCGAAACAACAGCTGCTGTATACCCTGGGAGTAGTGGTGGTGCAGTGGTTAACTCTGAAGGTCACATGATTGGTCTTGTCACGAGGTAATCCTTTTCCGTGAAAATTGAAATTTAGATCTAATTTGATTAGCTAAAATAGCCTCAATTCACACATTCTTTTTCGGTAACAAAACAACCTTTGACACAGTCATTGGATGTACCTCTTAGCTTCGTTTCTTGTTTCAATTGCATACTTATTGAGTTGGTCATTGCAGTAACTCGAGGCACGGCGGAGGAAAGGTTATACCTCATCTTAATTTCAGCATCCCATGTGCCGCACTAGAGCCAGTCTTGAAGTTCTCCAAAGGTTATCTTCTTGAAACTCATTTGAATAATTCTTTTGATCCTAAACCTTCGAAATGGCATAGTTTTTTTGTAGTCACTCAAGCGCATGTTGTTTGAGACATTCATTCATGTGGTGGTTGTTTTTATTATGATGTCTTGTAAAGTAGTTAACATCTGATGTTTTTTTTTTTTTTTTTTTGCAGATATGCAGAATTTTCAGTTCTAGAAGAACTTGACCGTCCCAACGAGCATTTATCTTCTGTGTGGGCGTTAATGCCGCCTTTATACCCGAAAAGACAAGAGCCGTCGACTTTATTACCGCAGTTTCGTGTGGACGATAAAAGCGGCGCGAAAAAGGGTTCTCAATTTGCGAAATTCATAGCTGATCGAAACGAATTGTTGAAAAATGCAAAGCAAGGTGATAGTTTCATATCCAGCAAGTTGTGATTTTTTGAATCTGTTATTCATGGACTGTTCAAAGGTAATTTATATATATGTTTTCTCTTGTTACAAGATCGTTATATGCAGTGACGTGTAATAATAGGGAAGTGAAAGTGCTGAACGTTAATTATCTTGTAATTTTTATGCGTGGTTGGTGGCTATAGTGTGTCGGATTTTGATGTTTGCTTGAATTTATCGAGTTCATTTACTCCTCGAAACAAGATGTGATAAGTTTAAAGATAATAACTTCATAAGCACGCCATATAGATATTATTGAACTCATTTATAATAGTCTTCACTTTCTTGTCTTTAATTTTGTGTTCTTCCGCAAGAGCACTCCAAGGAGGAGAAATATAGCTCAAATTTGCAGTGTTTTTCATTTTTTTTTCATCTTTTAACTTTAGATTGTATTTCTTGGTGAATGATACTCCAAGAAGGCGGAAGGGTCTGATATGGATTTTGCGACATAAATTGCTCCTTTATATTTAATTTAGGCTTAATTCAGCTTTATTGTTATATTTAATTTATAGGTAATTAGTAATTACCAATGTTGATGTGACATCACTTAATATCGGATGAGCTGTTGACGCTCATAGTCATCTCATCTCATCTCACTTAATTCCGCAGACGACGTTATTGAATTCCCACAACACTTCAACTAAGATCAGTTGTGAATGAATCTGAATCTCAGCGTGGACGATCGACCATTTTTACTAAGTGATAATTATTGAAATTAAATTGCATTTTAGGCGATTAATTCCGTAGTCCGATATGGTTTGGCGCGTTTGGGACGATTTTTCTAAATATGTGTACGGCATGAAATCATATGTCCCACAAATTATGGCCCCTCGGTGTCCCAAACGAACAGAGTCATTCAACTTTAAATCATGTCGTTCCAGATTAAGTTTTTTTAAATCTTTTAATTCTGTTCCACCAAATAAAATCATCGTTATTTCACGTGATTTATATGATAAAAATAAATAAATACATCTAAGTTATTCCTTGTGGTAGGACTGATCAAATTAATTTTCATATTTTATATTTTTGTATAATAGAATCATCGACAAAGTGGGGACCATCCGTGATGCACACCCCGAGTAAAAGGATAACTGCATATTCAACTGAATCTTCGTAATTATAAAATCATATTTACCAATTTCCCACCACAATTTTATCTGATGCATCATTTAATATAGAAGACGATGCGATGCGTCTCGCGGTAGGTTTATGGCGGTTGCGGAAGTGTTCGTCCGCCGTCGACTTTGGTGGTAGTAGAGATTATTAATCGAAGAATCGGTACTTTCTACTGAAATGGTGGAGGCTTCGGGTTACAACGAGTACGTCGCCGGTTTGCTCGCCGGTGTTGCCATGGTCGTCGTGGGCCACCCGTTCGACACAGTCAAGGTTTAATCTCTCTCTCTCTCTCTCTCTCTCTCAGATTTCTCGTATTCTTTTCTAAGTTTCTATGACGGACCTGATTGTGTGATTGAAGGTCTCTTGCGTAACATTTTTTTTTACACAATCGAACTTGTTTCTTGAGCTAATGCTAGTTCTCTTTTTGCGTTATTTGCTCCGATATGACTTCTTTTCGTAGAAGGCAGCTTCATTTAGCCTCAAACATGGAAACATGTGTCTAGATCTGGTTTTATTTTGATGATTATTGTAATGGAATCGTGTATGCTGTTCGGCTGTACCAGTTTCCGATCAGAGAGTTCTATTTGTTTAGATATTCCAATAGGGCCTTCTGTAGCTTCTAAGCTTCATCAGCATGTGAGCTAACGATTTTGAGCTAACTTCAATTTGATCTATTTCTTGGTATTGTTTGCGCTCGAGCTAGCCGTGATTTAAGAGATGGGGATGGCTGGCTACATCGTATTCTGTCTTAAGTGGCTTTTTTTTTTTGTTTTTAATTTTTTTAGGTAAAGCTTCAAAAACACAATACAGAATCCAATGGGATGAAGTACAAGAATGGTTTGCATTGCACTGCAAGAATCTTGAAGACGGAAGGAGTAAGCCACAAACCCTTCGGACCTTCTCCGATGTTCTGAGCCTGTTTAATGTGTATTATGTTCTTTTGTGGTTATTTCTTGTTTATTTACCATGCCATTATATTTTAGTTATCTAAATCCCCTTTGAAGTATTGCTGATGACGAAGTCTATATGCTCCTTATCTAACTTATTTTATTCTTGATGTTTTCTGATCGTGTGGGTTCTAAATAATACATGTCTCTGTTTCCTTTATCGCTCACGTAACTACCTCTGTCATATCAGTTTGGTGTGGTTCATCATCTTTAACAATTTCTGCCAGCACTTATTATTTCGCTTTTTTTTCAGATAAAGGGCTTTATCGTGGCGCTACATCTTCTTTTGTTGGAATGGCATTTGAAAGCTCACTTGCCTTTGGTCTATATTCCCAGACAAAGCAGTTCCTGCAGGTTTGCGAATTGTCGTAGCTGCCTTTTGGCTTTTGAACAGAGGACTTACTACGTTGTCTGCATCTTGCTAGGGGGATCTCCATCCTGAAAAACCTCAGCCCCTTGCAATAATTCCTTCAGGGGCTTTTGCTGGAACTGTTATCAGTTTCATTCTCTGTCCATCAGAACTGCTGAAGGTAATTGTCGGAAGCTTATCTCTATTCATTCTCTGATTAGGTCCGGTCGTGTGATGTGGTCGTGCTTCAGTGTAGAATGCAAGTTCAAGGTGTTGATTCTCTTCTTCTGAGCTCCAGTAGGTACAGTGGCCCCATTGATTGTGCTGTTAAAACTATAAGTCTGAAGGGGTAAGTAATCCCTTTCTCAATTAATGACCAAATAGCAGTAATAGCACGTGATTGATAGGAATTCTTTTATTTAGCTTTCTGGCATATCCGAGGGGGCAGTGCTACCCTATTGAGGGAAGCCATTGGCAACGCTGTATTTTTCTGCACTTATGAGCACGTACGCTATTACATACCTCGGCCATTCACAGAAACTCGTCCCGAGTATACCCATTTTTACGACATTGGAGTTGGCATAGTTAGTGGTGGACTTGGTGGTATTGCTGTAAGTATCAACGTACCAAAGCTTATTTACTTGTCGTGTCCTTCTCTCTCTATTTATTCAATCATTTGACTGCAACTCTCCTTCTACATACGACAGTGTTGGACTACTGTTCTACCGTTAGATGTGGCGAAAACCATCATTCAGACCTCAGCAGACAAAAACCAAACTAGAAACCCATTCTCAATCTTAAGATCGGTATGCTATGTTGAATTTATCAAAAAAGAAAATTTTGGCTATAACTTTCTGACATAGAATAGAAAGCCTGAAATCGTCTTTCAACACTTAAGATTTACAGGGGACGAGGGATCAGTGGGTGTTACGCTGGTCTTGGTCCTACGATAGTCAGAGCATTTCCCGCTAATGCTGCTGCTATTGTTACATGGGAATTGGCCTTAAAAATACTGGGAATCAGACATTGACTAAACGCCTCTGACGTTCGTTTCACTTACCTTATATGCTATGACCGCCATTTTCTGCGATCATCAGTGTTCAAGAATCTGCTGAAATTTTGTTTTTGAATCATTCATTTGGACTAGTTTTTCCATGTGCTCATTTTTTCGGAAACTCCTTCAGTCAGTTTAGGTGATGATATGTACGGAGTAGACGAACGAAATGAGATCCTATTTTGAAGCTGTAGACAGTATTTTTTTTTTCCTTTTTCCGACCCTGTTGTAGGCGCGAGTCGGACATGATGTTTGGAAATTTGCCCTTCGATTCAGGGAGAAACTTTTACATCAGATACCAATTCGCATTGAGCGCTGAAAATCATTGTAAAGTTTGAAAATGTGAAGATTGTTATACTGAGTACTGACTTGGAGAATTTGAGTATGCGAATATTGAAAGACAGAAAGACAGCTTGAAAGCTGTTCAATATATATCTGCAAAGTAGTCATTTCCAATTCGTCACGTCGAAAAGAATTCACACTCTGACAGAATACTAGATGATGGTAATGTGATACACTCTGGACAGCCTTCATCTTTATATTTATATGGGGCAATTACGGATCAGGCCCTAGTATAGTTTCAATTTAGTAATCAGACCCTGTCAGAATAATCTTTAGTTTGAAGGACCTTTTTTTTAAAAAATTCAATGATAAAGACCCAAACTATAATTTTACTAAAATACCCTTCGTAAAGGGTTCTTTGAGGGTGTATTCGACGCCATATTTATGTTACACAGATCTGACGACTTGTTACCGTAATAACTGAACACGTTACTTTAAACTGAAAACATGTTACTTCTCGATAGTAAATTGTTTTTTTGAACAGATTTATATTTATTCGGCTAATCGAAACCCAGTTTTCACATAATCGAGCACAATCGACTGGCCCATCAACCAATCGACGCGTCACGTAGGATTCATATGATATTGTTGAAGTACGATGTAAGAATTTTGATGAATTTTGATACGGTTTGAAATTCGAGAAAAACGGGCCAAATTGAACTATGTTTTCGTAGCAATTGCAGCTAATCTTTGTGTAATCGAGGTACCCATCGTTTGGGCATTTCATAGGCTCTGTCAATTTTGAACAATCGTCACCTCATCAGTTTTAAAACGTACGTTGTGTGAAGTTGTTCGTATGGAAGGCATCGTTTCATCTGGAATAAATGTTACTTTTTTATTCATTCTTGTTATTTATTTATGTCTTCTAGTTATAAATGTACCAAGAAACGTTACTTTTATACTCATAAATTATATTTTTGTCCGATTAAGTGTTATATTTTGACTTCGTTTTGTTTATAATAACTATAGATGTGGTATTAGGAAGGGCCCTAGATTTTTTATTACTTAAGATTGGGTGCTCCGGCGGTCTGGCCTTGGCCATTGGATTTTGGAAACTTTTTTCCATCCATGCTAAAGTAGCGCAGCAAGATTGCAATCCCAAAGCCTCCCCCAATCAGGCGTTAGGACGTATCCAACAAGCTGGAGTCAGGAGTTGCGATCTCCCTAGTCTAACAATGCCCGCCGTCTTGTATTGTAGCTGTCGAAGGATTTGGAGGAACAATACCTAATCCAGAGGATGCTCCAGAATCGTTTCGATTGCTCGTTCGAGAATTACGATCTTTAACTCTGGAACTGAATCATTTATTTTCTGTCCACCATATGGTACTAAAAAAAAAGTGGATCATGATACAAAAGGTAACTCATAATCGATGTAGTGGTCTTTGGTATATTATGACCTAATTTTGTTTCTGAAAAGTGTTGTTGTGATATTTTGTTTTAACGGACCAGTTTCGATATTTTTGGCACAGAACTGTTACTACAGGAAATAAAAACGTTACTTGGATTGTCTAGATGGTATATTATGACGTATTGATGTGATATGTTTTTTAGCAGAGCTGTTTCGATTTATTTGACGTGGAACTGTTACTAAATAAAATAGAAGCGTTACTTGTTTTGTCGAAAGTGTTACTAGAAGTACATGAATTGTTACTAAATAAAATAGAAGCGTTACTTGTTTTGTCGAAAGTGTTACTAGAAGTACATGAATTGTTACTAAATAAACACTAAACATTACTTTGTTTCCATCAAGTGGTATTACATTCTGAAACCTAATTTGGTGTCACAGACAAAAAGCGAGACCAAAAGATGTCAAACCAAACCAAACCCAAAAACTGACCAAAATATAACAAACCTACCATGCACAAAACAAAAAAGTGACCAAATGACATCAAATATGAACACATTGTGAATGACAAAAAGGACAAAAGGAGATTGCAAACACTAAATTGGTTCTTTACATGTTCGGCGGTTGTGCCCATATTTGTTACACCTTCCGCATTTTAGTGGACGGACATCCGGAGTCTGTGAAGGATCCTCTTTGATCGAGGACGACCGGGGGTCGTTGAACGTCTGTTCAACGACGTCTTCAGGTAATGGATCTTCCATTCCAAAATCTGAAGGAATGGGATTTACGGACGCCATGTATGCGTCTCTGTATTTCGCTAAACTGTAGTAGTTGTCGCAGAAGTTATACGGAGACAGCCCTAGAGAAAGAATACACGAGCATGCGTGCTTACATGGAATACTCTCTAATTGGAAGCGTCTGCAGGAACACGTCTTGTTGTTTAGGTCGACGGCAAATCTGTTCCCAGTTTCTGATACTTCAAATTGCCATCCAGAAGAATTATTGACCTCCAATGTTCGAGATTCATCTATGTTCAACTTTAGAATCTTCTCGGGCTTCTTACACAAACGTCCGTCTTGTTTGTGTGCTTCATTTCTTTTTTCGTTCATCATGACCATAATCTTCCGCCTTATCTCATCGATCAATGCGACAATCGGCAATGACCGAGCCAGACGAACCCAACTATTCCAACTCTCCGCAATGTTGTTATCAATAATTCCCCACCTTTTTCCAGCAAATAATGAGTTAGCCCAACAATTGGGCTGCGTGTCTATTAAAAACTGCCTGCGATCAGGGAATGCTGAGTTAAATTCTTCAGTAAATGTTTGTAAGTCAGCCACATAAGGAGAATATGCCGCTTTCTTTAGCTTAGAAGTCCAATGTTTCTTGTTCCTAGCTGGGTATTTTCGCAATACCTGAAAAATCAGTACCAAGATAAGAAAAAAGATCAATAACACAAGCCAAGAGTGCTTTTGAAATACCTCTGTCTTGAAATTATCGACCACATGCCGTAGACAGTATGCGTGGTGAGACCCCGAAAACACTGAGGGAACGCCGTTAACAAGGCCAGCATTCCGATAGAGGGGATAGTTTATGTATCGAAATTTGTTATCGCATCATTCACGTATTTTTGTCGCTTTGGCTACGATTAAATGTCTTATTACAACTGACCATTTTTGTCATTAGTTGTATTGGTACTGATATTATGGGTTTACATAATGGTTACTATATATATGAATTCTAGCACTTAAACGAAGAATATTGTTATTAAACTGAATCAAATGTCTCATGTTACCTCTAAAGTGTGATTTTAATTCGAAACTTGTTATCGATTCATTCAGGTATTTTTCGTCGCTTTGCCCAGGGTTAAATGTCTTATCGCAACTGCAAAAATTGTACTTCGTTGTGTTGGTACTGCTATTATAGATGACAAACTTGTTACTAAATACACAAATTCTAGAACTCAATACAAGACTTTCGTTATTGAACTAAACACAAATGTTTCGTTTTAGCTTAAAAGTGTTGTTTTTCTTTCGAAACTTGTTATGGCATTATTCAGGTACTTTCGTCGCTTTGGATAGGGTTAAACGTCTTATTGCAACTGGAAAATTGTCATTCGTTGTGTTAATAATGCTATTATATATGACACACATGTTACAAAACATACCAGTTTTAGAAATAAAGGGTGTATTTTGTTATTAGATTGAAAGAAAGTGTTTCCCTTTAGCTCAGAAGTGTTATTTTTGTTTCGAAACTTGTTATCGCGTCATTCAGCTATTTTCGTCGCTTTGGCTAGGGTTAATTGTCTTATCACAACTGGAAATTTTGTCATCCGTTGTGTTGGTAATGCTATTATAGATGATACACGTGTTACTAACTATACAGCTTATAGTATTCACTATAGGATTCTTGTTATCGACATGGAAAATATTGTTTTTATTCAGCTCAATATGTTATTTTTGCTTGTTATTGCGTCATTCACCGTGTGGTACTCATCAAAAGACTCTTTGTTATTCAAATGAACGTAAATATTTTTTCTGTGGCACATTTTTTCTACGATTTGGCATATTTTACGGTTAAATACGTCTTGTCGCATCATTTAGGTATTTCAGCAGCCTCTTTATTCGTTGTATTAGTATTGTATTATAATTCATCAAATTGTTACTAATATATGAAATATGGTTCTCAGTGCAACATATTTGTTATCCAGATGAACAGAAGTGTTTTTTCCAGCCCAATACTGTTATAATTATCTCGACAACTGTAACGGATCATTTAGGTATCCTGTGGTAAATTTCGCATATGTCAGGGATATTTATGTCTTTTTGCAGCCTTCAGGTACTTTCCACTGAGATTTTCGAGAACTAGGTCCTTCATCCTAAACGAAACACTACCAGGGCCTGAACCTAAAGTTAAAATTGTTATTGGGGCCTGAACTTTAATTAACCCTATTTATATATTATATATATGTGTATGTACGTAAGCATGTATATATTCAAATGAATGCCGCGAAACTCATATCCAATTCCAGTGGTGAAGTTGTAGTGTTAAAAGTCAAACAACGGATTGTTCTTCCATGCACTTGTCCCATGTCATTTCACCAAGTAGAATATAATTCCAATCATTTCTATTTATGAGTGAACAAAAAAATCTTATGAGGTCACTCAAAAACATTTCTTTAATATAACTATAATGGTAATTATTTGATAGTTTAAAGTTGTTAAGCATCTAATGTTTCTAAAATAATTACTTTGGTAAGTATTTGATAATTTACTTACACATTAATTAAGGGGTGCAAATAGAAAAGAGGAAGGTGTGCCAATTAGAATTACCCTTTTGAAAAGCCTTCGACTCTACGTTGGAATTTCGTAGTTGATTAAAATACGGAATGACTTGACCGATTGCGGCAATTCGTTAAATAGAATTAAGGATTGATTATTGGGTCTTTACATATAAATACCCCTCTGTAAAAAAAACTTGTAGCTTAGTACCCTATCAGGAATTTTTTATATGTAGGTACCTAACAGAATAAATTTTTTGATGATAGGTACCGCATCCGCCGCATGTACGCCATACAACACATTCGAGTACTCTATATCAACACATTTGGGTACCCTATATAATAGAAAATGGTGCGCCGTATTAGCACATTTAGGTACGCCCTATTTAAAACATAGATACGCCGTACGAACACATTTAGGTACCCCATATCAATAAGTTATGATACGCCATACACACCCAGAAAGTGTTTAAAAAAATTATTCAATTGGATATTTATGTGTAGATGTCTGTTGATTATTTATCAATCAAATACGCAATCATGCACTATAGTCATTAGTGTACTGGATATTAAATTTCACTGCGAAATATGCATGTTGTCTTTTTATCAACACTTTGCAGTAAACGAAAACCCTAATCATCAATGATAATGCCACAACCTCTCTCCACACATTTCAATGAAGAAAAGCTAATATATAACTCCAAATTAATATTATAAGCGGTAGTTTACATTATGCGAACATAATCGAACCCTGCCCAGGAAAAAACAAACTATTAATCATTAACATGAACAAACCAGTGATTCCCATAACACTCCTCAACAACTAATAATTTTCTTCATTATACTTAGCACATGCATGTCCGTTAAACATTTAATGAGAATGATCGAAACCCTAATCGTTCTTGCGATTCTTCCACTGATCTGTATCGATCAGATGAAGAAGCACTAGCCTGATTATATTTCACATTATAATGGATATCTCCACTCCAATAAGAGTGAATGAGAGAGAGAGAGATTATGACAATAGAGCTAAACAGAGTCCCTTTTCCTTCTTGTTCATAAACGACTAAGCCTTGAGAAAGCAAAAGAAAAAATATAAAAGGCGGAGATAAAACAATGGGCTGCCGAGCTATAGATAGGCTTATACTAGTACGAAATATAATTTCGAAGAATTCACTTTCTCCGTCTCTCTCTAGACCTAGAGAGACACCAAGCGCAATTGGTGTACAGATGCTGTTGAAAATGAAGGGAACATAAACCCTCTTTTCTTCGGTTTTTCCCTGTATTGACTTGGCAAGATAAAATCGGGCAATATATTTAAAACCAGCGTCCATTATTATATTAAATATTAGGTGTAAAAACATGTTTTAAGTTAGGTTTCAGGACAATGTCCGAATTTTTTTGGTTAATGACTCGATTTGTATGAAAGTTAAAGATAAGGACACAATGTTATACAGTGTATATGAACTGGTATCGGACGGTGGTTTTGTATTATTTCAGAGCACAGAAGTGGTGCTGCATAATAATGAAGTGATAATGCGACACAATAAAGTGGTACGTACTGCAGAACGATGAATTGGTACGGCAGAACCATGAAGTGTTACTGCAGATACCACGAAGTGTTACTACGTGTCCTTGAAGTGGTACTGAAAAACACTTAAATGTATCGGATCTTAACCCTGAAAATTTTCTGACAAGATCCTCAGGGTCCTTAAATCTAAATGAAACTTAACAACTGATAGGATCCTTAAATCTAAATAAAACGTAACCGAAACTTAACAATTTTCTGTAAAACTCAACAATTTTCTGATCGGATCTAATGAAACTTACTGGGGATGCCGAGCCCATGAAGCAGAGGCTTGGGCACATTACACCTTACAAACGAATGTAGGTTTGACTTGTGTGCATTGGGGCATGAAAACTAGGCTGGCTCTCTTATCTTGTCCGAAATAACTATATATAAAAAGCCCAAAATACTATGCGGGCCTACCATTGGACTAAGATGACACACACACACACAACAAACCAGACTTCATCAACTCATATTGCGAATTCAACGGCCGAATTACACCCACGAAGGAAAACACAACGATTGATTTTGCAAAGAAGTACTTCAAAAGAAAGTAGGCCTCGAAAAGGGGAACAAATATAGAGACTCGAATCGAACAAGTTACATGTCATTTCTCAGAAGTAGTAGTCTTATCATCTCTCATCTTCTGGACCAAGTCTTCGACGCCGCCGTCATCGTCGTCCGACGACGTTCCCTCCGACGTGTCATCGTCCGAGGATGTCCCGACAACCGTCTCCTTAACCTTATCCATCGTCCCCTTCACTGCACCTTTCGTCTTCTCCTTGGCATCGTGAGCGTACTCCCTCGTCTTGTCCATCATCCCCTCGGCGCTGTCCATGGCCTTATCTCTAACCTCATGGGCTTTTTCCTTCATTCCCTGCGCTTTGTCCATCGAACTTTCCCTCATTTCTCGGGCCTTTTCCTCCATATGGTCCGTCTTCTCTTTGCTCACCTCTTTCATGTCCTCAGTGGTGGTTTGTCGCCCTGACAACGGAAGCTAAACGATGAGAAGATAGAAGGAAAAACAAAAAAAAAAAAGGCTTGTAATAATAACGATCGTCGAACGCTGTACCTCTTGATGGTATTTGAGTCAGAAGCGAAGCAAGCCTTGGAGGCATTGTATGAGAAAGCTGTTGTGATTGTGGGTGATCTGCTATTGTTTGAGAGCTGTAAAAGGGCTTTCCTCGCCAAGTTAGACATTGAAGAGGCTGCCATTTTTTTTTTTTTTTGTTTTTTGCTTGCGTATTGGATTTGTGATTCGATTTATTTTTCTTCTTGTTTCTTCTATAAGATGTTTCTGGATTGGGGTTATTAAATACTTGTAAAGATGTTTCTGAGGGGACACCTGTTATGGTTTGTGGTGACACGTGGTGTTTACCTGGTGACTGTTGACGTGTTCTTTGCTTGAGCTTCGGCTTAAATGGGTTAGTTATTGGGCTTACGATGGGCTCTGATTGGGCCTTTGAATGAGCTTGGGCTTTATGTTGGGGATAGGAATTGGGCTGCAGTTGTGGATTGTGTATGACCCGACCCAACATATTGCGGTTTAGGGTGGAAGTGACCGGAGCTGTTCGTGAGCCGCCGGCGAGCAGTTCGGTTAAAACTTGATTCGAGCTCGGTCGAAACGGATCGTTAAAACTATAGATTTTCTGACAGGTGTCTGAAATCCAAATGAAACTTATGAAGGGGCTGAAAGCCCCAATAACATATTTAACGTCGGACATGACGTATTGACGATCAATCTAACAATGCATGGGAAAAATAACTTGGCTTTCATGTATCAAATTTCGAGATGTTTTGCAATTAGCTTACGCCTACGGTAATTAGAAACTAGCAAAATTAAAAACTCCGAGACGCAGGATTTTATGATGTTCAAATTTCTTCAAGTAATAATGATCGAATCATCATCATAACATTAGCCTCAACTCAATCATAAAAGTCATCACGGGACAAGTTCTTACACACAAATTTACGAAACACATTCTTAGTTATCTGGTAATAAAACAAGCTGTAACTACATTTTTTGCTATATAACTGTAGGCAAATATACTACCTACCTGTATCGCATTCGCAACCGAAAATTGCTAGATTCGACACGAACGCTTCGTTGTTCATAGGATCTTTGCAACATTTCAGTGTCTGTCCATTTAAAGCCTTCATTGACAACTCATCTGTTACTTTTATGGTCTTTTCCAATTGATTATACTAAGCTGAGATAATATTAGGAATCCTACGAATCCACAGATACATGACTAGCTAGTTGTATATAACATCCAAGAGAAACGTCTGCTACTCACACGATGTTTATTATCTTATTAGGAGGATTGTTTACAAAATATTTGAAGCAAAGGAGTTTTATCCGCTAGAACACGTCGTCGACCTTCTACGTTCAAGTTGTAGTACGCATCCAAATCTCGAACTCAATTGCCGGTACCAGAGAACCCATTGTTGGAACCTAATGAAGAATAACCCTAATTGCAGGAGTTCCATATTTTGAGAGCAACAAAATATTTGTTTGGATATGTCTTATATCCTCGTAAAATCCCGACGCCTTGACAAGCAATATTTTTCCTAGGACCATCTCAGTTTATATTGTTGAAAGGCAGAAAAAGTATCTCATAGACCATGACCATCATCGAGGGCAAGGCAATCCACCAAACATCATCTTACCACGAATATTTAGTACGCGCATCATTTCACACATCAGATAATAAGAGTAGCATCATACAACAAAGCAACACTCAACCCACATAAGAAGAGAATTAATAATGGAGCTATTCTTCTAACATGAGAGGGAACAAACAAACTCTAACGTATACCACCCACGCGAATAAAACGTAACAGAAAAAAAAAAAAAAAAAAGAAAAATCATGAGCAAGAAACAGTTGGCTTCTCGTACCTTGTGTGGGCCTTGCTGCTGGTGCTTCATTGGTAGGGTTGATCAAACCGGTAACAGTCACGTTCTCCTTACAAAAGAAAGAAAAAAAAAAAAAAATTGCAAGTAACTCGTCATTTTGTCATAAGCATTCATTGGATAGAAGATGCAGTCGTACTTGGCGTATAGAAAGCCTATGCCTCACTGTAACCCTTTCTTGACTGCTGCTGTAACATAAGGAGAGAAGAGGTTTATGCATAGATCAACGTCGTCAGAATAGGGAAGCTGTGTTAAGTGACCACTTTTCCTAAAAGGTTAACCCTTAAGGAAGTACATCACTTTTAATTTTATATAATTTATTTCCACACGCGCCTCACGTCTAGGCTGATTTATCTATTATCTAGCCTTAGACGTGTAATTCTCATATATGTGTGGTCGTGAGGATTCGTACCCAGGACATGCGGGTCCCTAAGCTCTGATACCATGTTAAGTGACCACTTTTCCTGAAGGAAGTGCAACACTTTTAATTTTATATAATTTATTTCCAACAAGCTGAACTAGATAATCACCTTGAACCCCCATAGGAAGCAAGAAGGCGAGCCAACTGTTCAACCGTAGGAAAATGAGTGGTAGAGCTCAGATCCCTATTTCCCATCGTACTCAGATCGTAACCTCCACTGGGAAGAACAGACGAAGAGGATCCATAGTTATAACGCTGCTCGGTCCCTTGAAAGATCGTCGAAGTCACGTTGTAGTTGAGCCCACCTCCTCGCCCTCGAAGCACCGTCGATGGCCCAAACAGAGCCGAAGAAGGCCCTGCGTAGTTCTGCTCTCGGGCCAGCAACGTCGAGGACGAGCCAACGTACGTCTGCTCTCGTTCAAGAAACAGCGAAGAAGACGACGCATTGACGTCGTAGTTTTGCTGCTGTGTCCACTGAGACATAGGAGGAGGAAAAGGTGCATTGATCATTTGTGGGACCATCGTTTCTTGGACAGGCATGGGCACTGCAGAAGGGGTTCGAGAAAGAAAATGGGCGTCGAGAGGCAAATAAGAAGACACTTGTCCTCGATCATCAGCAATTGGAGAAGCCTGTTATAAAAGAAACACTTTGGTCACCTCATCAAAGTTTATGAAACTCACCAACCATATAGAAAAAAAAAAAAATGTGGTCGAAAGCAATTGAAAGAACTGTAAGAATCGGACCTGGTTGGAAGATTCTTCGGAACTGTTCCCCGTTATTGACGAGAATAAGGTCCAAAACACGTACCACCACTCTGGCAAGAATCCTCTGGGAGCAGTGAAGGCTACCAGAAAAAAAAAAAAAAAAAACACCGAGAAGATTGAATATAAAGCAAAAGAAGTCTAACATCATACTATGTTCTGTCTGCAATAACACATCTCTATTCGCTGCGTAGTTGAAAGGGTTTTAATCCGTTTCAATGACTGTAAGCAGCATAAGTCTCACAGAAAAAAAAAAAAAAAAAAAAGAAAAACCCATATAACGAAACGAAACATCATCAAGGCATTATACCCAATTAGAGAAATGACGAGCTAATTCTAAACAAGAGGTGAAGCTAAGATTCTTTGTCGAATAGAAAGAGCCTCGAAAGAATTTGGACAAGAAAATGCACGTACGAAGAGCTTCCCTCGGCTCAAAATGTGCCTCGTTGATAAAATCTCCGCAGTCGAGGACATGTTTCTTCTCAGCAGGTAATCATAGATGTACAAATCCAACCTACAACACAGAAGCCGTCAAGAGCCCCAAAAACATAGGAACGAAAGAGAAAGAAAATTACTTAACAAAAATAACGAACAGAAAATAAATGTTTTTTTTTTTTCAAAAAGAGGCGCGCATCGGCAATTTCTTGATCAGAGCGAGTTGACATAATGGCATTCAACAATTTAACACACAAAATCTTACATATTTCGAGTCTCCGAGTCCTCCGCCATGGCGAAAGCCCTTCGCTTTACCAACTACAAAAGAAAATCAAAAAATCAAAACCTAAACCAAGAAAAAGAGATCACTTGGTGAATGAAGAGAAGAAGAAAGAAGCAAACCCCATATTTAGTTTAATTTAGAGACACGGAGAGTGAGAGAGCTTACAGATAGAGAGTGAATGCAGTGAGTGTTTGTGATGGTTACGCAAACGAAGGTGGTGACAAAGCCATGCAAAATGGTGAGCAAAGCGAAAGGGAAAAGATTCACACGCTTGCAAATAAAACAATCCCTATTTATAAAAGAAACTGCTCGCAATATTTACTGCTGGCGTTCGAAAGGCAGAGATTTATGGGCTAGAGACAAAGATTTCTGATGACCGGAAAAAAACACTGACAGTGGTTTCTTAAATATATTTTAAAAAGAAAAATATGTAAAAGCTCGGACTTTTATTATTTGTTTCGTATCCAAGGGTATATTTACTTTTTAAGAAAATTCTGAAATGCAGTGTTTAGTGTAGATTTCTTTCTTTATTTTCATTATGTCACAAATAAATGAGATATGATATAGTCAAATATTTAGTCAAATATTTTTAGAAGATTACATATATTCCTATTTTTGACTGGATTTATTCATTGTAACTATTTCATTTTTTCCTTTTACTCTGTTCATTTCTTATCCACAATAATCTAATAATGAGGATGGATAGAGGGCAAGTTAACCTCAAACTTCATCGGAATAATGTAAACTAGTATTTCCTGCACCCTCTGTGTGTGCTAAAAACATAGTTCTATTTAATATTTTTAGTTAATTATAAAGGAAAAATGATTTATAATAAATAAAAGGGTTAATTCAATTTCAGGCCCCATTAAGAAGTTTGGGTTAGGATTCAGGCCCCATTGCAGTGGGCTATAGTATTAAGGACCCACTTTTCGGAAAACTCAGTGATCAGGCCCTAAAATGACGCAAAAAGACATATTTAACCCTGACATATGCCAAAATTACGCTGTATACCTAAATAATCCGTTTCAGCCAATTATAACAGTTCGGCGCTGAAAAAGGACAATTTCTTTCACTTGGATAACAACAGTCTTATATTGAGTACCATATGTCGTCTATTTAGTAACAAATGACGTTACAGAAGTAACACAATATTCAAAAATAATACCGATTCCTGCAACATCATTTGTTAATGTGTTACTGCAGGAAACGGTATTAGTTTTGAATGATGTGGTACCTGTGCGACTTCGTTTTGTTACTAAATAGACGTAATATGGTACTCAATACGATACTGTTGTTATCCAAATGAAATGAAGTGTTTTTTTCAGCGCAAAACTGTTATAATTGTTCTCGAACCCCCACCCAACCATCCCCATGTTTTCCTAGACAGAAAATTCATCATTATAGGGAGCAATGCTCGATCAGTGGGAAAATAGGGTTCGATAGTCCGATGTAATAAATATGTCTGTTAATAACATTTTACTGTCGATAAGTAACGTCTTATGACGTTAAAATAACACTTACGATTTTTACGGTAACAAATCAGTATAATTGTGTAACAGTTATAATTATTCTTGACCCCTCCACCCGACCATCACCCCCCTGTTTTCCTAGACAGAAAATTCATCATTATAGGGAGCAATGCTCCTATAATGGGTTACCAATTTTCGATCTCGAAACGTGTAATAAGATCGAAACGCTAATGATTCAATCTTTTATAGAAAAACGCTAACGGTCGTCGCGTTAGGGTTTATGGTTTAGGGTTTATGGTGTAATAACGCATGATGGAAAACAAAAGAAGGTGTTAACAATCGATTGTGCTCGATCTGTGTGAAAAATGGGGTTCGATAGTTCGATGTAATAAATATGTCTGTTAATAACATTTTACTGTCGATAAGTAACGTCTTATGACGTTAAAGTAACACTTGCGGTTGTTACGGTAACAAATCAGTATAACTGTGTAACAAATCAGTATAACTGTGTAACATAAAACTGACGTCAAATACCATTCAGAAATCACTTTTATTAAGGGTAATTTCGTCAAATCACAGTTTTGGGTCTTTTTCACTTAATTTTCCAAAAAAGAGGTCCTTAAAACTAAAAAAATATCTGACAGGGTCTGATCCCTAATTTTAAAATATTCTGGGGCCTGACACAAAATTTTCCCTAAATAAAAGGATGAGTGAAATGATAAAGGAGTAATGAGAATTATTTCAAAGTATAACTGAAAAGATTAATTTGTTTTGGTATATTCTGAACAAATAAAAAGTAAATTGTAATTGTTGGCACACCAAACACAGTTACTCTAATGCCACGAGCCAGATAAGACACCACATGAAGCATGGAGTCGCCAAAACCGACCGTAGCACATTTCAAAATATTTGGAAGCATGGGATATGCACATGTGCCGGACCAAAAAAGAACCAAGCTCGACGACAAAAGAAGCCCGTGATCATTGGGTACGATGAGAAGGCGAAGGCCTACCGACTACTTGATCCAGATAATAAAAAGGTGACGGTCAGTCGAGATGTTTTTATTGATGAAGAAAGTTCGTGGGACTAGAAGGATGAAGAAAGACTATGACGCATGAAGAACCGTTGAGCATTGCATCGATTCCCCTCTCGTTTCATCTCAAGAAAATAATGAGGAGGACGAACCAGCCGAGGATGCGAAGCATGCAGGACATGTATGAAACAACCGAACATGTTCATATAATCTGCTTAGTAGCTGATTCGGAACAAATTAGCTTCGAAGAAGCCATTAGAGACAAGAGATTGAGAACGGTGATGGACGGGGAGATCAAGGCAATTGAGAAAAAATGAAACATGGAAGCTTGTGGAGTTGCCGTACGGACAGAAACTCATAGGCGTAAAATGAATTTATAAAAGGAAAATGAACGCTCAACGAAAAATCGAACGCTACAAGGCAAGATTGGTGGTGAAGGACTACCGACGATGAACATGAATAGACTACGATGGAGTGTTTGCTTCCGTTGCAAGAATGGAAACAATCGCTTGCTCTTTGCCCAAGCTGCACAATCTAGTTGATTGATCTATCAAATGGACGTGAAGTCCGCTTTTCTGAATGGAAAGCTTGAGGAGGAAGTCTACGTGGAGCAGCTGCTGGGATATTCAAGATAAAGAGAAAATGAAAGTGAATATCGAACTCTTGTGGGAAGTCTGCGATACTTGACGTGCACGCGACCCGATATCACTTACAGTGTTGGAGTTGTTAGCCACTGCATGGAAGAACCGAGACAGACACATCTCAAAGCAATCAAGAGAATTCTTCGATATATACGAGGAACACGGTCACTCGGATATTCTATTCCAAGACGAGTAACATCAAATTGGTCGGAGATTCGGATAGTGATTGGTGTGGATATATTGATGATCGAAGAAGCACGGGCGACTACGTATTTTTCTAGGGAGTTCGACATTACATGGCTATCGAAGAAGCAACCGATCGTGACTCTATCAACCTGTATAGCGGAATTTGTAGCAGCGTGTTTGTCACGCAGTCTGGCTAAGAAATTTATTGCTCAAGTTAAATCTGAGCCAACAAAAATTCGAGTGGATAATAAGTCGACAATCGAGTTGGCGAAAAATCCGATCCATCATGAGAGAAGCAAACATATTGATACTCGGTTTCATTTTAACAGAGAGCACGTAAAAAACGGAGAGTGAAGATGATACATGTCGCCAGTCTAGACCAAGTTGCAGATATTTTACGAAGCCGTTGCCGACGAGTACGTTTGAAAATTTCAAAAAGGTGCTTCGGATGAAAACCAAAAGGAATTGAGATTAAGGGAGGAATTTGTGGAATAGTCTCTATGGTCAAAATAAAATAAACAATAAAGACATATGAATACATGTGTCATGCGTGTATAAGAGATCAAAGAAAAATAAACACGGGCCTACTCATGCTTTAAAGAGGAGAAATAAAAATGATTTTGTATTCTTAAATTCTCTATATAATGTATGTGTATGGATCTTTGTAAAAGGAGTGAGAGCAGTAATAAAAATATTGTACGAGACGTGTTAGCGTGAAACAAAAATACTTCTCCCTCTCATGTTTCATGCGCTTAAGAGATAAAAATAAAGCCAAGTGCAAGAGAATAACAAAAAAGAAATAAAGAGCTGCGTGATGATATCTCAAATTGTTTTCGGCGTGTAAGCCTCATCAAGTACTCAAAAGACAAACAACAGTCTGCTGGTTCTAAAACTCGAGCCGTTTTCGAAACTAGCACTCCCATAAAAGGAAGAAAGAGCTCGTACAAGAGGATAAAGAACTCCCACGGAGGGGAAACAAGAAAAAAAAAGAGCCAACCAAAAAATAAAAGCAAGAAATAAAGATGTTTTCGTCCACGTCCTTCAAAATGGTGAGAAAGATGGGGAGATCATTGTTTTTTAGTTAGTGTTTTTTGTTGCAGAGGGAAGGAGGAGAAAAAGTTGGAAAGGAGGGAGACCGACTCAATTCACCGTATTAGAAATAGTGAAATGCCCAAATTCCTCCTTTTACACCCCCCCTAGAATAAGGAGAGCTTAGTTCATTTATAAATGGCAAATCTCTACACAGATGCAATAACAACAACAGCACAACGTACCACATAACTGATCAAAAACACTGTAGTAATATAACTACAAGCTCTTAAAACTGTTGTGGTGTCCCATTGCTGTTCTTCTTCTGCTGCCTTTCCCTCTCCTTAAGGTACTGCTGCAACAATGGCGCCGGCGTCTGCTGACCCAACTCACCACCGTAATAATAATCAAGAAAACCCTTCTCCCAACTCCTCCCACCACGCTCCTCGAACTGATGAATATCACCGCCCGCATAGACGTACGCCGTCGGGTAAATCGACGGCCTCGGGACGAAACGACTCCCCCACATATCGTAATAAGAAGAATCGAAGCCCAAAACCTCGTTAGATCCAAACGCTCGACCGTTCATCTGCTGACCGTTTCTGTAGTAGTGGTAGAGCCACTCAGACGAACTCATCGGAGGAGGCAAAAACGGCGCGTCGATCATTCCCGAGCCTGCGCTTATCCCACCCGGAGCAGCGCCTAATATTCCGTCTCTCGGCTCATTACCGGCGAACCCGCCCCTGTAATAATCCGGAGAAATTCCAGTCGTCGGCCAGGGATGTTCCTCGGGAAGTAGGGGAGCAGAAGGGATGGGCAGAGTATGAGGAGAGGGCGATTCGTCGATCGGGCTCAGCTTCTCCTTTTTGCTGTCGCGGGCCTTCGGGCCCGCTTGCCCGGGCGGGACCCAAGCGCTCAGCGAGGGCGGGCCCGGCGTGTCCTTATCGTGGCGATGGTGCTGGAAGCTGAAAGAATAAGGAGAGTCGTCATCCGTAATAATTTGATGCTGGCCTTCGGCGTAGAGTGACGTGGCGCGCCGTAAGGATTCGTCGGGGACGGCGGTGGGCTTTGTCTCCTCGACGGGCGCGGAGTTACGCCTTGTAATAACGGGCTCGAAGACGATGATTTCTTCCTCGGCGGCCGCGCCTTGCTGTTGATCCGTCATCAGATTCAGAGTCTTCTTGAAAGAGTTTGGCAGTCGCTCTTCGTTTCGAATCGCCTTCGCATAGCTTCTAGAACGTTCTAGAACTTTCGACGCGGCGAGAAACAGGCGATGAGAGCGAGCGCAGTTCGTACCGTAGGAAAACCCCGTGTCGGTTTCGAAGTTCAGATTTCGGTGAGTATGAGCCAAAGGAGAAAACCCTCTCAACTCGTGGTCTTCCCAGAGAGCAGCAGCGCTGTCGTTACGATCAGAAGCCATGAACTTATTATGATCCATTCTCTGTAAGAGGGCGGACAAAGCGGCTACGAAGTAAGACAGTGATTTCTCAATCCTTTCGTCGTCGGCGAACGCCTCTAACGCGTCGATTTTCTCGACCAACCACTCCGAGAAAACCAACACGGCTGGTAAGAGAGGGCAGGCGTTCTTTCTGTGACACCTGTCGACGAGCCTGCCCATCAATACGAAGATGGCAGAAATTGCGAGCGGTTTTATTGCAGGATTACGGTTTGGTTCTGATTTCTCTGCTTCTGAGGTTTCCGTGATGTTATGAAATAAGAAGACGAGTATCGAAACGATCTGAAGGGAGCGGTGAGGGCCTTTCTTGGACGAATCCAACCGCTGGTAAGATTCCATTGAGGCTAAGAGATTCGCGTCGTCGTTCGATTCGAGCAAAGCTTCGAGGCTGTAAAGGGTGGAAGCGAACGTGCTATGGAAGTCCTCGAAGCTGCTTAAGCCATAAGAAATATACAAACGCAATCGAATTACTTATTTGAGAAGTTATTAAAAATAAAAAGGGCAAGGCGGTGATTTGAGCAACGTTCTGTTACCTCGAACTGATGAAAAAGAAACTCACACTCCTCACGAAAATGGGCCATAAGTCGAGCTCCTCGCCCGGACATTTCTCTTCATTACATGGAGGATTCGTCGAGGGGATCTTTCGGAGGGATTAAGGAAGTCGAACTGAGATTTCTGCGACTTGGAGCTTTCGGTTGATCTGCTCTGCAAAATCCACCCGACGAACGCAAAGTTGGAAAAAAGGAGGGAAAAACGACAAATAAACTTTTCTTCTTACCTCGTCGAAGAGCAGCAATACGTTTCTCCAAGCGTCGGGGAAAGGATCCTTTACGAACAAGCTCCTTACAAGATGGTACAATGCGAGCAAAGGATCGGCGACGTGCCTTGCCAACAATGCCAACTGCACAACACACGCATACATTAAGACACAACTAACTCCATGTTCTTCTTTAGCATTACCATCTTAAGCAATGTAATGAATGAAATGAGTGAGTTTATTTTTACCTGATTATGAGGGTTGCCACTTTCGGGCCATATCTTAGCAGCTTCGAGGTAGTATTTGGCGGCTGCCGACCAATCAGATTCGTCGGGATTCTTACAAGACTCGCCGTACCTTACAAGATCGCCCAAACAGACTAAAAGCCTATGGCAAGAATGCTGACATGTGTCTGATTTTGCCTTCTCAATGACACCGCAGTGCGAATCCTTTTCGAGGAAGATGACCGGCGCAAACCCAAATTTCTTTCGGAGTTTTATGATCAAGTTCGTGTAGAAATTGGCTGATTCGGACAAGAATGAGTTGTATCTTTCGAGGGTCTTATGATCGGAAGCACCTTCCGAGGAAACGGTGTCGTTTCTTGGTCTTTGCCTGATGGTGATGATCTTTCGGAACTCATCTATGAGCTTGTAGTGAAGCTTCCATAGATGGTACTCGATTTCTTGATATTGCACCGATGATGTTTCGTCGCTGTTGAGCAGCGTATCCTCGTATTTGGTTCGAATTTTACGGTATAGCTTTAAGACTTCATCGTCTAAATTACCCTTTTTGGCGTAGATCAGTGCTAACAGTTCTTTCTCTGTATCAACAACCTGGCAAATAAAGAAAATTTCTAAGGAACCCATAGCTTCTATTACATATCTAGAGCAAAATCGAAGTCTTTTATGAAAGATTCGAGCATATATGAGTACATGCAAGAATAAGTTACCTCGAGGAATGGCTTCTGCTGTTCCATGTCTTCACATGCCAAGCTCTTCTGTTGAAGAAATACTCAGCTTTTCATCTGCAAAAACCTTAAGAGCGAGTGAAAGAAAAGCTAAATTAACCTTACAAAAGGGTTACTACACCTATAGGACTTGGCGAAGAGGAGAATTTTGTCAGAACACAGAGAAACTAAACCCAGAAACCACTGCGATCGATGACCTCCTCAAGAACAGTACAGAAGCAAATTCAAGAACAAAGATCGACTTTTTAGAGAGAAAAAAAAAGGCCCCAAACAAAAAAAAAAAAAAAAAAAGAGCAAGACAATTCGAAGGCTAATGTTGTGTTTGCGCGTCTAAAAACGAGACAAAACGAGGGGGGAGAGATTGTTTTTAGTCAACTTCAAGAAAGATTTGTTTGTAGTAGTGCCCTTTGCCTTTGTGCACTCAGATGTGGTGTGTTTGTCAAACGGTTAATTTTCATTACACACTTCAAAATATCGAGTAGTGATCTCCTATGTCACATCATATCAAAAGCCTTCCCCATTAAAATAGGGGTTAATTAAAGTTCGGGCCCCAATGTCATATTTAAGTTTGGGTTCAGGCCCCACTTGAATTTGATTTAGGCTAAAGGATCTAGTTTTCGAAAAGTTCACTGAAAACTACCTAAAGGCTGCAAAAAGACATAAATATCCCTGACATATGCGAAATTTACCACAGGATACCTAAATGATCCGTTACAGCTGTCGAGATAATTATAACAGTTTTGGGCTTAAAAAAAAACACTCTCATTCATTTGGATAACAAATTGTCTGTATTGAGTACAATATCGCATATATTTTGTAATAACTTTATCAATTATAATACCAATACTAATAAACGAATAAATCAGACGAAAATACCTAAATGATGCATATTTAACTCGACATATGCCAAATCGACGAAAAAAATACTTGAATATAAATGTGATGATATAAGACCCGAAGATATCTCCACGATTGTGATGATATAAGGTGAAATTATCGTTAATTTGATCATAAGTGTTGATAAATTTCAGATATTAGTGACGTTAATTGTGAGAAAATAAATGTTTTCCGTATAGCAGAAAATACCACGTTTCTTTTAATAAATAACAAATCATGTTGCAAAAGTAACATATCATTCAAAAATAATACCGCTTCCTGCAACAACACATTCCTTACACTCAATCGATCGAAAGAAGAAATTCATGTTCCAAATTTGATCCAATCTCGACGTTACTAACAGCACAAAGTTGTACCAGCTTCAATTTTTAATGGGTCTTCATACTCAAAGAGAATTTTCGAAGTTCATAAAGCACAAAAGCTTCAAACACAATTCGGAAATTTCATTTAATACGGTGAAATCTCGACTTTAATGACCAGATAATGTAAATTCGACACAATTTCATCATGGGCCTTAGTTATCGACAATAATTATTGTTGTTAATCATGGAATAATGAAGAATTTTGATGAGATCTAAGCGGACGTTTGCTAATTAAAATGGTTACTGAATAACACTTCATGCTTTCTGGGTAACAATTCTTGGAACAATAATACCATATGTCTTGATGTTTATAACAAATATTTCGGCAAAACGAACATATAGTGAGAAAATAATAACGACCCGTCACCCGTAAATAACACATGTTTAGTGCCCCCAAAATAATGGTTTTAAGCTGAAAAAACATACGTTTAATAAGCTGAAAAATTCATGTTTGAAATTCGATCCAATCTCGACGTTACTAACAGCAAAAGTTGTATTGGCTTCGATTTTTCATGGGTCTTCATAATTAAAGAGAATTTTCGAGATTCATAAAGCACGAATGCTCCAAACATACGTTTAATACGGTGAAATCTCGAGTTTAATGACCGAATAATGTAAATTCGACACAATTTCATCATTGGCCTTAGTTATCGACGACAATTATTGATGTTAATCATGGAATAATGAAGAATTTTGATGAGATCTAAGTGGTAAACGTTTGCTAATTAAAATGGTCACTGAATAACACTTCATGCTCTGGGTAACAATTCGTGGAACAATAATACCATATGTCTAGATATTCATAACAAATATATCCGCAAAACGTAACATATAATGAGAAATTAATAACGACTCGTTACCCGTAAATAACACGTTTGCCAATAAAAAGTTGGTTGGTAACATTTTCTTTATTCTGAGTAACAATTCACGCAATTTGGGTAACATTTCGTTAAGAACATTCTAGGAGTTTCTAGAATGTCAGAGATATTAACAGTACAATAACACATTGCCTGCAAATAATACCACATATCTGATAAAAAAAACAATATACGCAAGATTTATAACAAATTTGTAGCTACAAGTACCACAGAATAGCTAATCAATGCCACATTACTATTTCGATTAAATTTCGTTCATAAATTCATTTCGTTCGATTATATAAGATTGACATTCATAGAAATAGATGATATGATGAAGCTAAATCACAAAATTTCTTTAAAAGACACGTTTTGCGAATGTTGATATCAATATGTGAAAGTTGAGATAAAATATCATGTATAAATATAGCTATTCCTTCACAACATACACTAGTATCTCTTTTAATGAGACATAACATTACGAATTTTATCACAAACGTATTCAAAGTTTAAAATTAAACCACAAATATCATTTTATATGTCGTAAATCTGTATTTGATACATTCTCGAAGTTATTTGTTAAGGAATTTTAACAGGATGGTTCGTTATCGTCACCAGTACCAGATTGCCGCATGTAATACTACATGTTTGCTATAAAATAACAATGCAAACCTAGCGAATAACGTGTTTACAGATTATGATACCACATAATAGGTTTCCAGTACCACATTACTAATTCGATTAATTTCGTTCACAAATGCACATTGATCGAGATTTACAAGATTAACAACTTGTAAATGTATGATTTGATCCATTTATCACACCAAATTCCTTTAAAAGCCACATTGTTCGATGAAGGTGGATGATAGTGAAACGAGCCAGCAATTTGTAACACATAAACAACGTTTGGTAACATAATTTAAGTAACCGGTAACAGTTAAATAGTTTTTAGTAACACGGCTCGATACCATATTGCCAAAATCCCCAAATCCCGCTCAAATCCACAAATCCCGCCCAAAATTTACCATGTATCGTAAATCCGTTTAAAACCCATATCTTTTGGAGCATTAACATGTTTACAGCTTGGGTTTATTGTTGCGAATGCCACCAATCTCCATAAACACATAACCCTAAACCCCAGTACGATAACGGCAGCAATTTGTAACACATAAACAACGTTCAGTAACATAATTTAAGTAACCGATAACAGTTAAATAGTTTTTAGTAACACGGCCCGATACCATATTGCCAAAATCCCAAATCCAGCCCAAATCCCCAAATCCCGCCCAAATCCACAAATCCCGCCCAAAATTTACCATGTATCGTAAATCCCCAAATTCCGCCCAAATCCCCAAATCCCCCAAATCCACAGTAATGTTTATTGTTTATTTAGTAACAACTCATGTACTTTTAGTAACACTTTCGTTAGAACAAGTAACACTTCTATTTATTTAGTAACAGTTCCACGTCAAATAAATCGAAATAGGTCTGCTACAAAACATACCACATCAATACATATGAAAACCAAAGTAGGCCGTAGTATAACACTTCAGATAAAAAAAAAGTAACGGTTCGATTTCATATAGTAACAGTTCCATGCCAAATTATCGAAACAGCCTGCTAATAAAATATCATATCAATACTTATGAAAAACAAAGGAGATCAGAATATACCACTTCGGATATTCCAAGTAACTTTTGAGGTAGTAACAATTAAGAACCCCAAATTATCGTAACAGGTCTACTAAGAAAAATAAAATAATACATCGATGCTTAAAACAAAAATACATCATAATATACCATCTTAGAAAATCCAAGTAACGTTTCTATTTCATGAAGTAACAGTTCTGTGCCAAATATTATCGAAACAGGTCCGTTAAGCAAAATACCACAACAATACTTTTGAGAAACAAAATTAGGTCATAATATACCAAAAATGACCAAATCGATTATAAGTTACCTTTTGTATCATGATACACTTTGTTCGTACGTTTATAACACGAAAACATAAATCAGTAACAAGAATGCATAAAATAGTAACACTTATTCCAGATGAATCTATGCCTTCCATACGACCACTTTCACACAACGTACGTTTCAAAATTGATGAGGTGACGATTGTTCAAAATTGACAGAGCCTATGAAATGCCCAAACGATGGGTACCTCGAATACACAAAGATTAGCTGCAATTGCTACGAAAATATAGTTCGATTTGGCCCGTTTTTTCTCGAATTTCAAACCGTACAAAAATTCATCAAAATTCATACATCGTACTTCAGCAATATTAGATAAATCCTACGTGAACACGTTGAAATTGATTGGTTGATGGGGTAGTCGATTGTGCTCGATTCTGCGAAAACTGGGTTTCGATTAGCCGAATATATATAAAAATGCATAAAAAAAAACAGTTTACTATCGGGAAGTAACATTTTATCAGTTTAAAGTAACGTGTTTGGTTATTACGGTAACAAGTCGTCAGATCTATGTAACATAAATATCGCGTCGAATACCACTTCAGAGAACCCTTTACGAAGGGTATTTTAGTAAAAATATAGTTTGGGCCTTTACCTTTGAATTTTTTAAAAAACTGGTCCTTTAAACTAAAGATTATTCTGACAGGGCCTGATCACTAAATTAAAACTTTTCTAGGGCTTGATCCGTAATTGCCCCTTAAAATAGACTTGCGCTGTAGTTTTAGAAATTAAAATGCTAGTTATACCTTATTCTTTGGTTAGGTCTTGAAGAAAATTGTAGGAAATTTACAAAGATAAGATAAGAACGTTTAGACTATTTTAATAGTCTTGCTAGTTAAACATTAGATTATATTAATAAAAGTGGTTCCCAAAGGGTCAATATAGTAGGTGTTAGGTCATTGATGTGGTCTAGCGCACGCACATCTTTAACTAGACCAATTAATTAATTTAGAATTACTGATTTTCTTATACCGACTATAGATATTTTCTTCTTTTGCTTCTTTTTTCCGAAGCATGAAAATATTAATAATAAAGAATCAAATTGCGATGCTAGTGTCATAATATCTCCAGATGAAGGCATGGCCTTGAATCCAATTAAATTCATTGATTATCAAAGCATGTATGAACTTGGAATAGGAACAAAAGATTAATTTCGGTGGAAGAAGATCAACAAAGAGTTCAAATTTTATTACAGGAAAAAAACCTAATATTATTTATTGTTTCTTTTGATCCGTACTGAAATATGCTGTTATTTGATTGGTACGTGTGTGTGGTCCTCGTAGAACATTGAATGAATAAATAAAGACTTGTGACGAATACAATATCTAACGTTGGGCACCACTTCAACGTTTGAGATATTAATTATAATGTTATTTTAAATAGAACGTTACGTGTCCAACGAACACAACTACCAGATACCTGAATTGATTATATAATCAAGGGTCTAAATTAATGTCTAAAGAAATTCAAGAAATTTAAAATTTTGACCACCAAAGCAAAATACAGAGCCCGATATGCATCCCAACTTCAAATGCAATCAAAAATCCAAGAAATTGCAAATTGTTTTCCTGAAAACACATGCATTTATCCTATCGAAAAACGCAGAGCACGTCCCAAGTAGACAATTGAGCTGAAAAGGAAGAAAATAAAATACCAAACCTCAATGTAATGGGCACCTTCAGACAGCCTCGTCCTTTGTCTCCCCATCAGCAGCAATATTCTTTGCACCAAGATCTTCTTCCCCGCCAACCTCCTCAGCCGGCGGCTGAACTTGTTCATCCTCGGGCAAAGGCTCCTCAACATAATCATTATCAAATGCATCTTGAGGAACATCGTAAATCCTCACCTGAGGCTTCGTAGGATCCTTGACGAGCACATACTTTCCCTCCTTCAACTTCATACACAAATCCACGATACTCTTCACTATACCCCACATATTCGAAGTATTCAGATTAATCTGAGCAGCAAAGTCCTTCGGCTTGTACCCACAACAGCCAAAATCACATGGTTGAAATGGTCCCTAGGGTGAACCCTCGACACATAGCCCAGCTTCATCATATCTGCACCGCCCAATATCGCCTGAGCTGTCCACTTGGCCAACTTATTGGCGTTGTTCTTCAGCTCAGTGGCAAGAACAGCGCCTCTTTGGGTCTCTAGCTTCTGCTTCCAATCCACGCCAGAGTACTTCGGGTCGAACTCATTCAACGCGTTCAAAGTCAAGAACGATCTCTGGTTATTCAAATCGACGACGCTCTGCACTTCGCAGCGAGAAACAAGATAAACATCGTCAGCCAATTTCCACCTCCTGTACCTATATGCAACTGGGGCAACCTCCTCGTTCTCGCCCGCGAATGGATTCCCTTCCTCGAATGTCACTTTAGTACCATCCCGAACTAAAACCTGCTGCGAGAAGTTCTGGTTTATGTAAGATGCCTCGACACTCAAGGAGTGCGCGGAGTTGATGTCATCTTTAGCATCGGGCAACGGCTCCTGCGAAGTTTCGTGGACAGACACCAAATCTAACTGCGATCCATCCCTTTTATCGAAGAATAACTTATTCCCAACACGCTGGACAACCACATCCCAAGAATAAACGGACCTCGGGGCACACATCAGAGTGGATAATATTGCATCGGTGGCAAAAACCGTTGCTTTATCTTCGTTAGCCAAGCTTCTAATCACAGGATCATCAGTCGTAGTAACCTTAAAGAAATTCTTATTCTTAAACCTCACCAGAGGCTTACAGTTTTTGGGAGTAATCCTATCGTATGCCCTGTCATAAAACTCGAGCTCGCCACAAGTGAGTAAATCCTCGGGTTCAGGTACAGTAAACGACAGCTTACCAAATGTCGAGAAGGGAATCTGATCAAGCATGTTCCACTCGGGCTGAATATCGACAGAAGACTTGAACACCGATGATTCGCGCCGCTGAGGCATGTGCCTAAGGTTGTAGAATCGATCGCGGCGAGACCGGTCTTTATCCGCATCGCGCTTGCGCGAGTCAGCCTCCTCGTCCCGCCTCTGAGGCAATTGCGACCGCGCGTGGCCCCCACGCCACCTGTGACTCTGAAATCTGGGCCGATTAGGGTTCGGCTTGGAAGCCGAGGCGTCCACGAGGCGAAAGGAGGAGTCCTCTTCAGCTACCAACGCGGCGAAGGAATCGTCTCCGGTGAAATCGAAGGCCGAGTCGGATGCGTTGGGGTTCTGCGATCTCGATCCGGGTCGGGTCTGCACGTTGCGGGTCCAATCGGCGATCCGACCGAGCTTTTCCGAGCGGGAAAAGGGGACGAAGGGGGACTGGCTGGGCTGGACGGTGGATTCCATCGGGCCCCATCCGTCGGGATTGTACGGCACGTCGCCGATAGAGAAGCCTACCATAACTGCGGCGGCGAGTGGTGATTGGTTTGACGGAGTTACGACGATATGAATGATGGAAGGATGATACCGATGCTGTGAAGTGAAAGGAATGGCTGGCACAGTACAGATTAGGGTTTGGATGTGAAATTATTACAGTTTTCTTTCCTTTGGATTGGCCTGTCGCATTTGCCATGATAATGGGCCTAATAATCTGTTATGAAGCCCAATGAAAGTGAGAGTGAGGCCTACATATAATTTATTTTGGAAAACTGAGAATATATAATTTATTCTTCGGATCAAATTAATATTTATATGAACTAGTTTTCAATATTCACAAAAATTAATTTTTCTTTGAATTCAGAAATATGGGACACAATGTGGGATAGAGGATTTTTTTCCAAGCGATAGTTTCATTGATAACAACAAATATACATGACTAAATAGCCCAATGGCTTCCTCCGACAACATTGATCGGTCCAGAAGGAAGAAAGCTCTCGTTAAGAGAGAAACGAACACAATCAAACTAAGCAAAAAGAAGCCCAAAAGAAGATTTAAGATCAGATAAAAGAGCTAAAAAATAGAAATGTATATAAGTCAAATTTACGATACTCTTCACTTTCTCCTATTCATCTTCAAACCTCATATTCTACGGGAATGACACTCCACAAAGGGAGATAGAAGTCCTATAAGAGGAGACACAAACTCCCACATTAGGAAGACTAGAGCAGACAGCATAAAAAAGAACAAAAGAAAAACAGAACAAATGCGTTGCGAACACAAGAAAGGGAAGAATAAGTAACATCAAAAAACAAAAACAAACACCAACACTAACATAAAACACACATTTAACATTAGAAGAAAACAAACAAAAACAACCCTTGCAAGCCAAAAAAACAGCAAAGGGAACTTTGCAGAAAAAAAACTGCAGAAAAATACAGGAGAAAAACTACAGACATGAACGATCAAAAGAATAATTAAAAGGATATGGAGATAAATGGGGTCCCCGACCTCCGTTAATGGAGGAGGGGGGAGAAGCTTGAAATGTGTGTGTGCGGCACTGAGAGGAGGAGGAGGAGAGAGAATGGGTTTTTTTGTCCTTAGTCATATTATTGGGCCATATTTCATCCACTCGATTTATGGCATTTTCAATTGGTGCCGAAAATTATCTTCAGCTCATATAGGTAAGTAAGCCGTGCTTAAGCCTTATTTCAGTTGATGCCCAAAGTATTTTTCGATTCCAATAGGTACCAGTAGACGAAGCATAACTTGATCTCAAATAACAAGATATAGGAATTTTCGTTTTTTATCTCTTGGTTTTGGAATATCGCTCGTTGTCGCAGTCTATTTTTTCGTACTTTGAGTCTTATATATTACAGTGAATATTAAATATCTACGGTGTGTTAATTATTAAGTCCAATATTTTACCATTGTTGTATGTTTACCGATATAACTACCCCGTTAGCAGCCTCATAAACCTAAAAATATAATTTTTGGTCTTTTAAGATCACGGGTTATGTTTTGCCATGCGTTAGGATCAAGGTTCTGAAATCGAATTTTCCAACCCGACCGGAAATTTTAGTGGTTAAGGTTTAGTGGTTTAACCGATATAAAACCGGAATCAAACCGGAGTGAAACCGGTATCTTAAATATAATAATATATATTTTATATATGAATTAATCAAATATTATGAAAAATATACATGTTTTTATGAACTCTTTCCAACTATAATTATATAAATTAAGGGGTAAAATTTAATAAATGTAAATTGTTTGGGTTGTTATAAATTAATCATATGTCAAGTATTAAATCTATGAGTTGGGGTCAAATTTAAATAAAAATAAAATAGTGAACTAATTGGTTAATTATAAAATTTGAAAATTAGGGTGTTGGGTGGATTCGAACCCAAGCACATTAAGTAAAATACTCACAACTTAACCACTAGACCAAACTAATTTATTGATTTTCCTATTTTGTATAATTTATTTAAACCAAATTTTTTTATTTATTTTAAAATTTTTTAGAAAAAAGACCGAACCGGAACCGGACAGGGTCAGAACCGGCCGCAACCGGCCGGTCCGGTCTTAACAACCATGGTTAGGATACCTGCGGAAATTTGAAAAATATGTTTTGGCACAGGGGTATTTAATGAGTTAAAAAATGGGTATATTACGTTTCAGGCCCCAAAAATGTTTTAAAATAGGTTTCAGGCCCTTTCGGAAAACATATTAGTTTAAAGGACCTAATTTTCGCAAAATTTTCGAGATAAGGACCTAAAGTTACATAAGCGTTACTTCAGAGCAATGAAGTGTCACTGAGGAACAATGAAGTGTTATTTTAGAACAATGAAGTGTTACTTAGGAACAAATGAAGTGTTATTGCAGAACAAACGAAGTGTTACTGATGAACAATGAAGTGTTACTGAGGAACAATGAAGTGTTACTGCAGAACAATTAAGTGTTACTACAGAACAATGAAATGTTACGGGTCCTTAAAACTAATTATTTTTTTGTCAGGGCCTGAAACCTAAGTTCAGACCCTGACAAGGGCCTGACAGAAAATTTGCCCTTAAAAAATACTTCAGGTACTAAATAAATAAAAAAAAAAGGCTTTAATAGTGGACTACCTACGAAATTTGAAAAATAATTCGGACATCAACTAGAAAAGCGTTACACAGGGCCCACTAAGAATTCCCCCTTATTTTCTAAAATAACGAATAATAAGATAAAAATGGGTGAGTGTAAAGGAAAAAGAAAATGAAGTCCGATTTTATTAAGTTGTGCTTAATACTAACACGTTTTAACATGTCAAATCAAGGGGAACACAGCTTAAGATCCAAATTAAAAAAAAATCCCCGACCATCAGAGAGGAGATTTCCAAGCTTGCCTCCCAAATCTATGGAGGAGAAGATGTATTCTTCGCATACACGTACTACGATATTCAGCCGACCAAAATGTCCAAATTGCCCTTCAGTGGTCCTCGTCCTCCTCCTCTTCGTCCACCTCACCGTCGCCAGCGACACCTCTTACGCAGCTAACTGCAATGATTTCGTATTAGAACAACGCTTGGTCCCAAACCCTAACCCCCAAATCCTAAGCTCAGCAGATTCCATGTTCCTACGGAATGCCCACCTGGACGTCGTATCTAACGGCAAGGGCCGTTCGGCATCTCCGTATAAATCGTTAACCCTCAGCTCCCCCAAAATATATCCGACGCAGAACGACGCCGTTGTCAAAATCGACGCCTTGTTGAGCTTGACAGGTAGGGGCCACGCGCGTAACTTCACAGCAAGGCGAGGTTTGCGCCTTGTGCACATCAGGCCGCCGAGGATTCCAGTGAATGACGCGACGATGTCCGTTGCTTTCTCCATGAGTGGGTTTTGGGATTGGGTTACGGGTAAGTTGTGTATGGTGGGTTCAGGTTTTGGTAGGCTGAGGACGAATAGCGTTGTTCTGAGGCTTGATTACTTGAATTCTTCGAGTATATTTACTAGTTTGGCTAACGGTACGTTGGAAAGTTTAGATGGCGGGTCCCCCTCGATCTCTGTTCTTGGAGTGAACTTGAAGAATTACAGGTATGAGCTGATTGATAAGGAGATTGGTAGGAATGGGTTTAGAGCTCTTGATGATGTTTCAAGTGTTTCGTTGGGTTTGGAGGATTTGGGGCAGAGTATGTGCACGTATCTTAGATCAGCTGGGACTGTGGAGTTGAAGTATGAGAGTGATTGTAGGAGGGTGAATTGCAATTTTCTTGGTGGACGTGATGGTAAATTTACGCCTAGCACAATGTATTTCAATGAGATTGAATGCTCGGAGGATGGGGGAGCTAGGTTCTTGTTGGGTTTTGGGGATAATAACGGGCATAACGGATATAGGTTACCGTTTGAGCCAAATGTGACATTGGTCAGTGAAGGGAAATGGGATGTGAAGAACAAGAGGCTTAACTTGGTTGGCTGTCGTATTTTCAGTGATTGGGATGAAGGCTTTGTTGGGGAATGTTTGGTTAGAATAAGTTTGAGATTTCCAGCTCAATGGACGTTGAAGGAAAGGAGCTTTGTAGTCGGGAACTTTGGAGCAGCCGAAGTATTAACGAATCGGGTTATTTCAGTAGAGTGAGGTTGGAGAGCGTAAAGAATAAGCATATGAGACACGGGACTTTGAGGTATGAATATACCGATATTGGGAGAGCAAGGAGATACTGCATCGATAAACCAACGCCGAAAGGTGAAGTTGGCAAATTCCCAAATGCATTCTCACCTGATATGAGGTTTGACTTTGTTGTCAGTAACAAGAAAATGAAGGATCTGTGGGGATACTCATCTCCAATCTATGTTGATAACCGTGCTTATCAGTTATATACAGCTTTCGGCAGGGAATCAGATTCTTTAATAGCAGAAAATCGAAACCTTAGTAAAGCAGTCAACATCAGCTTTCTGCTGAGCATTGGTTCTCCACGTCCCTTCAAGCTCAACAGCGAATATGTGAACATTAAATCTGTTGGAATATCCGCCGAAGGCATATATGATTACACTACAGGCCGCCTTTGCTTAACTGGTTGTTTGCTCGTGGGATCGCCCGAAATAAGGAAAGGGAGAAACAATTCATTCGACTGTGAAGTTTTCGTCGATGTACAGTATCCTCCACTTAACACAAAAAAAGGCGGGGTTGTCAAGGGAAGGATCGAAAGCACTAGACCCAAGACCGACCCCCTCTACTTCGTACCCTTCGACGTAGTGTCTCGCTCGATTTATGCGGGCCAAGCCCGAGAATCCATATGGAGAATGGACCTTGAGATTGCCATGGTCCTCATTTCCAACTCACTCTTATGCATCTTTATCGTCCTCCAATTACTACACGTCAAGAAACATTCAGATGTGCTTCCATCAGTTTCAGTCATAATGCTCTGTTTCCTCACCCTAGCTCACATGATACCTCTGTTACTGAACTTCGAAGCCCTCTTCATAAATAGAAGCAGCAGCAGCGTAAACGTTTACTTTGGCAACGATGGATGGCTCGAAGTGAATGAAGTGCTTGTGAGGGTAATCACCATGATAGCTTTCTTACTAGAGTTTCGTCTCCTTCAGCTAGCGTGGTCGTCGAGGTCTGCTACCGAAAATAACAAGGAACTATGGAGCTCCGACAAGAAGGTACTTTTCTTGTGTCTACCTCTGTACCTCTGTGGAGGTTTAATAGCTCGATTCGTACACGTTTCAAGAAAATCTTACCCCAGACCACTTCCAAGAATCCACCGTGTCGGTAATAGTCAATTATCGTTTTGGAGCGATCTGAAATCCTACGTTGGGTGATTTTAGATGGGTTTCTGCTCCCTCAGATACTCTTCAACGTATTTTCAGACTGCAAAGGAAAGGCTCTTGCTCCTTCGTTCTACGTAGGTACTACTTTCGTACGGTTATTACCACATGCGTACGACTTGTATAGGTCTCACAGTTCGAGTTGGTCGTTCGATTACATTTACGCCAATCCGAGGATGGATTATTACACGACGACTTGGGACGTTTTTACGTCGGTCGGGGGAGTTGTGTTTCTATGCATCGTTTTTGTGCAGCAAAGATACGGTGGACGTTGTGTATTGCCATCGAGGCTACGTCGGAAGCCAACGTATGAGAAAGTGCCTGCTTCTAGTGAGTTATCTTATCTATAGTGAACTGAGTTTTGGTAATAACACAAAGATTGAGCTCGTTTATCTATGGTGGTGGAGATTTTTTGTATACGAGGAATGGGGCATGTGAAGAGGTACATATTTACCTTTTATTTGTTTATGCTTTTTGTGATTTTATTTCATTTTTTATGAGGAAAGCATTAAAAGAAAATGCGAAATCCAAAAAAAAATCGCGAGAATCTACATATGACTGGATAATGGCCAAGTTGTTGGTAGATTCACTTACCGTTGAAAAAGAAAACGAAATGTCTTGGTTAAGTTTCGATGGAGTTCTACTCTCGAGTTGTGTGGGTTATAATTAAGCGTGGATTCTTTGACTTTTAATGTGTGCGGTGAACATGAAAGAAAAGTCCGTCTAAAATTGCATAAATTAGAGAGTGGGGACTACGATTTGTCCCCACATTTAAATCATAAATTTGAATTCGCATGGACGATATGCATTGATGTTTATGTAAATTCGGCTAGGAGACCCAAATAAAAAGATATGCAAATTACGAGTTAGACCCCAATTCATATTTTCATTAGAGATGAGGACCCATGTAAGTTTTATTTATCTATAAGGATCCAATTTAAGTTTGATTTAGAGAAAAAATGACTCATGCGTCACCACAGACACATTAAGTGTTACCACAAACCCATTAAGTGGTACCACAGACCCGTGAAGTGTCACCACAGACCCATGAAGTGTTACCACAGACCTATAAAGTGTTATCACAGACCAATGAAGTGGTATTGGTAAACGATAAAGTGTTTCTGAAAAAATTAGATCCTTAAAATTATAAATTTTGTGACATGGGTCTGAACTCTAATTGAAGCTTAAATGGGGGCCTGAAATGTAAATGCCCCTAAAAAATTGGTTTAGCTGGAATTGGTTTTAAACGATACAACAAAAAACTAAAACCTTGAGTCCAGCTAACTAAAAATCAGTGGACAAAATTTGATAGGACAAGTTGAAGTCGCGTTAAGTGATTTAGCCCTAACTATTATTGTTTTGAAAGTGAAAGCACACTAATAGTTGGAAATTGAGAACTATTTATTTTAATTGTTTTTATTTTAATGGATGTGTAGGACAATCATTCCGTGACTTGAGGGGATCATAATTCCAAGTGCGGGCCACATGTTTTTATATTATTGCCGTACACCAACTATTGGCCACCGCCCACACTATCGACATTATTGTAAATAAAGCTTTCGTCTTGCCTCTTCTAGATGACAAAAAAAAATTGTTAATTTATAAATCGTAAGCATAGCCCCAGCTCCGATGACAAAGGGATTTATATTCCCCTATTTCTACACCCTCAAAATGTACCACGTAACAAATAAATTATAAATGTACCATATTAGTGGCATAATAATAATTAAGGGAAATTTCCCTTTCACTACCTTTGAAACTTTATACTGTTCAATATCTCTCAAAAGATTTCTTCCTCGTTTCAGTACTCATCTGCGAGCAATTGTGTTCACACAATTATACCAACTCTTTTGATTATTGTACCAATTATAATCACTAATTATACCAGCAAACAAATGTTATTATAATCTTGTAGTAATAAAACTGGACATTATATCAGCTATTCTGATCAATTATAATAATATATTTTATTGTTATAATTAGTGATAACAATTGGTATAATAATTAAAACAGTTGGTATAATATCCAATTTTGTGGTATAAATTATAATAACGTTAATTATTGGTATAATAACGAAAATAAATGGTACAATTTCTATAATTTCTGGTAGAACAACAAAATCAGTTGGTATAATATCCAATTTTGCGTTATAAAATTACAAGACCTATTTATTGATATAATAACGAAAATAAATGGAATAAAATCTACAATTTCCGGTATAATAGCAAAATCAGTTGGTATAATGCACAACTTTTGGTATAAAATACAATAGCGTTATTTATTATTTTAATAACGGGAACAAATAGTATAATTTTTACAATTTTTTTGGTATAACTTCAATTGTATTGGTATAATAACTAGTTTTGTTAGTATAATTCATGCAAAAATAATTGTTCAGCTTTTTTTAAGTGTGAGACAGGGGTATTTTTGTCTTTTCAACGTTGATACCATTTTAGGTAGTGAACATGAAGAAATTTATTAAGTCGGTACTGAACAGAAAAAAATAATTCGAATGATATTTAAGAGGAATTTCAAACCCTAAAAGGGAATTTCCCCTAGTTTTGACGGTTTAAAAAATGTGTGCACAGCTCACTTCTGTGTCCATGGTATCTATAATGCGATTAAGGTAAAACGTAGCAAGGTACCTTAGAAAATAGGTAATCGTAACCAGTAGTACTCTTTGCACACTCAAATACATATGCTATTATATAGTAGTTTTAATTTAAATTAGTTAATTGAAATTAAAAGTTAATTTTATTATTTATGTAACTTACAAAATTAAATGTATATGAATTAACTAAAAATAGTAATTATAAGATAGTGAGTGAACTTTTAATATTATTATTAATTGTTTGATGGCTAATTTATAGTCACCTTCCAAGTCAGTGCGCATTTTCTCTTTGATTAGGACTAGGGTTCTTAAATGCAACAAAAAGATCTATTATATCCACTATCCATTCTATTTTATTAAGTGTGAGGGTCCTGTTAAACTGCCAATTGTGATTCAATTTTTGGTCTGTCTATTTTTATTTCTTAAAATAACCGCATATATCATGAAACCCACCCTATACGGTTTATGGAGCATAATTTATCTATTATTATATTATATAAAGGTGACTATTAACTGTCAATTTGTCTGTCATCTTTTTTGCATTTGGTCCCTCTATTTATAATTTAATTAATTTAATAAGTTATTATTTCACTTCAAATTATTTAGTTATTATAATAATACCTCAACACATTAGTTTTTATTTTATATAATATATCTATTAATATTAGGAATTATAAATACCAATTGAAATAACATGAATATAATTATATATATAATATATATATATATATATACAAGCACATAGAGCGTGCAGAAAGACTAGTTACTACGTTCCTTCCCCACTTTCAACATGTCGATAGATTTATCTGTTGAGGTTATTTTCATTTCGGTGGCAATAATTTCAAGATATACGAAAATTTCTAATAGTTAAAGGTGCTAATAAATGGAGTCCCACTAAAAGACGCATGAGATCTCAACTTTTGAAAATTTGAATAGTTCCAATATTTTTAAAATGCAGACAAGATATCTTCTCCCCTGTACCTGTTTCCACATCTTCTCTAGAAAACCCTAAGCAACAAAATCTCCTCCTCCCCTTCCTCCATTAATGGAGGGCTCATCTTTTTTTTTTTTTTTTAAACTTCAACTCTTTTCTTTTTATTGTGTTGTTTGTGTTTTTTTATCCACTTGTGGGAGCTTTTCTCTCCCATTTTTGGGGTTAGTCTTCCGTTACGGATAGGGGTGGGATCGAGTCGAGTTTTGGGTTATCGGATCAGATACCCACTTTTTTTGGGTTTTATTTTGATACCCGACCCCGATCTGACCAAATTCGGGTATCCGATGACCGGTTACCCGCGGGTGGGTTCGGGTTTTTTTTATTTTTTATTTATTTTATTTTTTATTTTTTAAATATACACTTAAATTAGTTAAAAAAAATGGATGGAAGTGGAATTCAAACGTCTAATAAGGAACATGACACTAACAAGGTCTTTCAACCACTGAGCCAAGCAAGCTTTCTAGTTTGTACTTATATGATAGTAATATAATTAATTTAATAAATTAGGGTTTTTTTTCTTTAAATCGGGTCGGGTACCCGATAAACCCGACCGGGTAGCATATTGCTACCCGAAATCCGACCCGAAGTATTACATTGGGTATCAGGTTTAAACACGATACCCGATTAAACCCGATTTTTCACCCCCGACCCCGAATGCCACTCCTAATTATGGAAGTTTTTATACCTCTTGATGAGGTCTTCTTCCCCTATATGGGGCTTTGTTCTCTCATTGGATACTTTTGTATCTATTATTGAAGAGTTTGATGATTATTCTCGAGTTTCCGCTTATCACCATCGATGGGAGATTGTAGTCTATTGTAATTGTTATTATTAGCCACCTTCGTTGTGGACTTTTAAATTCAACTTGTAGTAGAAATTCAAACATTTAGTTAGTATGTTAGAAAAGTTTTATTGATTCGATTTTCAGCCTAGGTCGTATCTTTTACTGTGCTATTTGGTTATGTTTTGCACCTATGGTGAGCTTTTTTCCTACTGGTTTTGTCGATGTCACCAGAGGAATATCTACGGCTGCTTAGCCGATGTAATTATTTATGTTGAATGAGATAGCAAGCTGCCGTTTGAAAAGAAAAAAAGAATAGTCTCAATATTTTCATTTCACAAACTTTAAAAAATCTATAAAAAAAAAAGTAGTTAAAAGTTTTATTGAATTATATGATGGTTTTTCTTTCCGCACAATAAGTAATAGATCTCAATACGACAATATTTTTTTTTTGTTGTATGGGTCTTTACACATAAGTACCTATTTGGATAAAAACTTATAGTTTAGTACGTATGCTATATTTAGGTACCCTATATCAACGTGTTATGGTACGCAATATACACACAGGAAGGTATGAGATGACTAAAGAAACTGGTAAAAATAAATCGGGTACCTATCTGTAAAATTTTCTAACATGGGTACCTATGTGTAAAAATTTTATCCAATTTGATATTTTTCTATAGATTCACCTTTCTTTTACTCTTTTATTAAAGAGAGATTTTTAAAATTTTGGGAATCAAGAGCTTTAAGTGGATAGTTTTCAGTAAATTATAAATTAGATTCTTAGACTACGTTTATCCATGACCTTCACAACCGGTCATGGGAATAAAATATTAATTTCTCTCTCCTCCACATTCACAACCTACACCTCAACAATTTTCATACTTTATCAACAACCCAGCACAACCTATAATATTTATATTTTATAATTAGTTTTAGTAGTATTTGAATGTTTGAAAATAGATTACATTATATGATATAAAATTTAAATACTTTGGTCATTGGAGATAGAAAAATAATATGAATTATGATAGATTATAGAATGTAAGAGAGAAATAGATAATTTGAAATTGTGACTCAAAATGTAGCAATATTAGTCTCTACTTGTAGAGAAAAAAAAATCATACATTTTGGCAAAAAATTAAAATAAAATTTTAATAGATAATTAAATGTATCATAAAAATCAATAAAAACCACAAAAATAGTTTTGAAAATTGTGCACAACCGGTTGGTGAACCAGGCTGGTCCACCAACCGGGTTGTGGGAGGTTGTGGGAAATATTTACTTGTTTGATTTATTTTATTTAATTATATTGCACAGCCGGTTGTCCTGGTCATTGATAAACATAGTCTTACCTAGTACTATAAGGGCCCGTTTGGTTGGAGGGATGAGTTTAGATGATATTAGTTTAAGCTGGGTTTATATAATGAGAGGTATGAATTTTTGGAGATGTTTGGTTTATGTAATGAGAGGTATGAATTTTTGGAGATGTTTGGTTGGTGGGATTATGATGTCTGACATGTCTGGTATATGGGTTTAATGGTATTAGATTTTAATAAATTAATTACATAATTACCCTTTCTTTTACTAAAATTTCGGTAGAAAAAGAGTGGAGAGAGGGGAAGAAAGATAGATAATATATATATATATATATATATAGAGAGAGAGAGAGAGAGGAGTGATAGAAAGGAAAAAAAGAAAAGTAATAAAATTTGAAATGAAAATAATTAATAATAACGTGGAATTAAATAAAGGTAGGGGCGTAGATCCCTTTAATTAATACCTACTAAGGGGTAATAATTAAATCTCACCTTTTAAATAAATCCTTCAACCAAACATTATTTTAATAAATCCTATACTCTCTAATTCCACCTAATATCCCCAACCAAACACACTCTGAAAGTAGGATTTTACTTGGTACTAGTCGAAAGGCGCACCTATTTATTCAAGTAAAAATATATATTATTGTGAGGGAAAATTGAAACAACGTGTCAGCATTTCATTAGTCCAAGATACCCACGCCCATCTCCTCTTCCAAAGCTTCTATTAATAGCTTTACTATGAAGTGCCATATTGCGATATAGTTTTAGAACTCACCAATTCCCGTCATCTTCATCAGGATTTAACTCACCAATTCCGTCATCTTCATCAGGGTTTATCGTCAGTTATTTCAAGAATCACTCGTTCAGACAGTTTCAGATCGTTTACTGGTAAGTTTTTGGCGACTGTTTCTTGTTAATCGCAGCGTTATGATATTTCTTTAAGAACCAAAACTTATGGGTGATGAAGCACATTATGAAGATCTCGACTACATGTTCAGCTATGGAATTTCATTTGGGGTGTTTTGTGTGTGCGCTTTATATTATCTCCCCGATCAGTTTATTTCTCCCCAAAATCGGAGAGATATGCCTTGATTTGACAGAATTAGGGGTTTATGTAGCTGTCTATCACTGGGAAAAAAAAGATTTACTGTGAGAAAGTTGTTTTGTTTTCTGTGATTTTCCTGTGTTTTTTGGCAATTTAATCTGCGACAAGGTATTGACTATTCAGTTCCCAACTTGATTTTGGTTCTGCGAAGGAAATGCAATTTCGCTGTTCTATTTGCTGCCAATTCCAAGTTCAAGAACTTTTCACATTGAGTCGAATGTCGAATTCGAGCTTATTTCTTTCTTTCTTCTTCTTTTGCTAGGTCTCATTTTCACTCTTGCAAATGCCCACTGTACAAACTTGTGATATGATTCCTTGTTTTCTTACAGAACATCAAACGAAAGGCCGCCAAACATGGAATTCACACAGTACATCGTTCAAGAACGCGGCGAATGCAACACAAAGCCGTCCCTCGAAGAATCTCAGAACGACACATCTCACTGTAGTTTCGATTGCAGCATATGCTTAAGCCCTGCCCAAGAGCCCATCATAACCTTATGCGGACATCTCTATTGCTGGCCTTGCATATACAAATGGCTCGACTTTCACGATCCCTCTTCAGACAAAACACCTCATTGCCCCGTTTGCAAATCCGAACTCTCTCTAAACTCTATAATCCCTCTATACGGAAGAGGTGAGTCACCTTCCGAAGAATCCCAATCTCTAGACAAAATGATCCCTCCTCGGCCACACGCCAGCAGTTTGTTGAAGAGCCTTCTATCCAACGACGATCAAAATTCACAAATTCCCACTCACACATCATCATCAGATCCCATGGTGTTCGGTGAGATGGTCTACGCAAGGGTGTTTGGAAACTCTCAGAGCTTGTTCACATATCCCAATTCTTACCACAACGTGTCGAGCAGTTCGAGGAGATTGAGGAGGCGTGAGGCCGAAGCAGATAAGTCTCTGAACAGGGTATCGATCTTCTTCTTTTGCTGCATCTTATTGTGCCTTATTGTCTTCTGATTTTCGCCTTTTTTGTGTTTCATATTGCTTCGCTGTGAACGTTAGCAGTATTACTCACGTATGTAATCTTACGAGGCCTAAAAACCGGTGGTTGGTATGTATATATGTTGATATATCAGATCTCATAAAGTTGTTAGACTTTCTGTTTCTGAACTTCAGCGAAGTGCTGATAAAGTACACAATCTTTTCGGAGTATTCTTATTTACATGCTCATTTAGCTAAGATTGGAACACCACAAGCCACAGAAGCATGTCTCCCCTCTTCGTAGATGAGATTCCCACTCGCAAACGTCGCTATAACCTTACCATTGAGCTTCTTTCCGATGTACGCCGAAATGCTCTGCGTTGTATGCATATTATTCGCCCCATTAAACTTCGAAAAAAAAGTTACTACATGAAACGAATATAAGAGTTCGAATTGTTCTTACGGGATGTTTGATGTATATGGGATGACCGTCGTCGAGTTCGATCTCTGCTTCGGGATCCCAGACAACAATGTCTGCGTAATTTCCGACAACTATTGTCCCCTGCAAGGGAATACGAAAAAAAAAACGCCATTTTTAGTATGGTACATATCCGAACGAAGCCTCGAAAATACATTTTCTTTAATAATTTTTTGTGCCTGTTGTTAGTACCTTGAGGTCTTGCCCAGCGAGCTTTGCAGGTTTCTCGGCCCACCAAGAAGCTATTTGATTCAGAGTTACGCCGTATTTACGTCCATACGACCACGTCACGGGGAGAACAAACTGAAACCAAATAAGTATACAAATAAAAAAAAGGAAGAAAAGCAAAAAAAAAAAGTTTAATCAGATGTAATAAAGAAAAAGGCGAAACCTGCAAAGAAGATATGCCGCCCCAAGCCTTAAGGAAGTCGCCTTCTTCGAAGAGCTTGAGTTCGGGGACTGAAGGTGAGTGATCAGAGCTCAATATATCGACGTCTCCGTCCTTAAAAATAGTAACGATAAAGCGTCGATTCGTACGAAGAAAATACTTACAAAAAAATAAAAATAAAATTAAAAAACTCGAACTGTTGTATCTATTACCACTTACCAGCAAAGCGCTCCATAGTTTTTCCTTATTATCGGCGTCTCTTATCGGAGGCGCGCACTTAAACCGCGTGTCTCCATCTAATATCTCTTCGGCCGAAAAGGCCAAGTAGTGAGGGCACGTCTCGACTGTGAGGCTATCTCCGTTACTCTTAGCTTCCTTTTAATCAAAAAATGAAAAAAAAAAAAAAAAAAACAAAATTGAGTTCTTCCCATCATCTCAGATACTGAATATGTAAGAAAGAAAAAAAAAACTTACAACCTTTATAAGCTGTAGAGAAGTTCTTGCATCAGAGAGGTGCACGACATGGAGATGAGCTCCTTCGAACGACCCTCCGAGCCTCGTTTCTTTCGTAGCTGTTAACAGTTCTCTTATCGCAGCTTCTTCCCTGCAACAAAAAAAGATTTATCTACATAGGCTGAGACTAAAGAGGACAAAAAAAGAAGACGGACTAACATTGAGGCAGGTCTTGTCTGAAGATACGTCGAGTAAGAACGAGGGTCGCTATCTACGCTTTGAATTTCATCGTCTTTCTTCGGTTGTTCGACCTCGGCGTGCACAAGAAGGGGCCTTCTGTAATTTGCCAGTACACTGAGCCCTTCCTAGAAAGGCGAACAGCAAATTGGATGATCGAATACGTAGTGAATACGAAAGAGATGGGCTTGATTTGAATATATATACCTTAATATGGCTGATGTTCGTCATTGGGAAGTCGTTGATGCCCGACGGGCACATGAAAGACTGCAGACACATACAATGTCGAATATAACGACGTTTTAGTTTGCGAAGACGAACTTTTATTATTTTCCCGAGGTTGCGATGAAAATTGCTTTAACCTTGAGGCCAAGTGCGCCGGCATCCAAAAGGCGCTTCAGGGAACTTGCGTTGAACGCATTTTCTGGCACCAAACCGCCCCAGAAACCAACGTCGACGTGTATTCGTCCTCGAGCAGCTTTGATCTGAGGAAAGAAAAGAAGAAAACACATGAGGAAAATTGTAACCAGGAAAGCAATTAGAGGATGATAATTGTCAGTGTTGTTAACCTTAAGTTTGAGTGTTTCCTCAGAAACTGTAGAGGGCTGACAATTGAGGGGCATGTCGATCAATGTCGTGATTCCTCCTACGAACGCAATCGTATAAGTCAGATGAATTAAATAAAAGAAGTTGAGTAAAAACATAGCTGTAATAATAATATACCAGCAGCTGCTGCTTTTGTCCCTGAAGGAAATCCTTCCCATTCTGTTCTTCCTGGATCATCAAGATGCGCATGCCTGCCATTGCATGAAGGAAGATTTGAATCTTTAGAACAAACTGAATGCAATAAACGATGTTTTTTATGTAGATTTTCAGTTAATCTTACACATCGATCAAACCGGGCATAACAACAGCATCTCCATAGTCAAATATCTGCTTAGTCTTGGTGTTCTTGCGCCAGCCATCTCCTTGTACAACGGTAATAATCTTCCCACCTTTTACTTCAACTGCACAGCTCAAGGAACTAAGTTTTACTATAGAAAGAAAAAAATTATCACAACATTTTGTCTAACCTTTACCTGCACCAGAAATGACACCACTTGGGGTGACGATGCGATTGCTTGAAATCCAATAGTGTCTATACGGTGTAAGGCTACATCTACTTCTAAAGCCCTACATATGCAGCAAATCTATCAATATATAAATATCCATATATATACATTCTTGATAGAAAAAGACATGGTATTCTTATTCTCATTGAGCAAAAAGATTCGAGAATCCCAAAAAATGATGAAACTGAACAGGATTTGATTGAGATAGGAAGAACTCAAACATACCTGAGGATAAAGATCGAAATAGAGTAGTATGAGAGAAGCAAGAATCGGCAGCATAGCAGCAAAACTCAATTTTTTTCCAGACTCCATTTCTGTGCTGCTACCCTCTCTCTCTCTCTCTCTCTCTCTCTCTCTCTCTCTCTCTCTCTCTCTCCACACATACAAGTACACGCAAGTAGGCTTGTCGTATTACATATGCTCTCAGCTGAATATTCTGTCGTATATTATAATAGCAGTTTTTTTCTATGATTCTGTGTGCCCCGGGCACTCAGGCTAAGGATGCGTCTATATTTTATGTATCTAAGTCTTTATGTTTATCAAGATTCCACCATATAAGAAATATATTCTTGAAATAATTGCCACAAAATACTCTAACCAATAGAAAGTAGCTCCACTTTTTCTGGGACCAATAAGGTAATTGAATTTGGCAATCAGCGAGTAATATGTATATTTCTTTGTTTTTTTCTTTATTACTTTTAATTGATACTTGATAGAAAACAATAGTAGATTTGGAATCTCAGTTGTACCCCACTACACTACATACCAAAAATACGTGACAGTCAACAACTTGCAAGCCCGTGAATGTCATCAACATAAACGTCATCGAACTCTTACTTTACATAAAATAAATTATCAGTAAAAGAAAAAATAAATAAATTTATGAGCCACCATGAGAAACACATCGAAATGACCTAAACACCCTCAAAGGAGTCACAGAGTACAAACTTCAAACAGTTCATCAAAATGGCAGACAAAATGAGCCTGAAGAAAAAGGAAAGGACTAACCAAAAAAAATCTGATCTTTTTTTTTTCTATCATTCAAACCTGCATTTCAAATCCCAGACCAAAACTCATCCTTACTCCGACTTCTTCATGGTCTTCGAAGCTGACAACTTCCTCTTCATTCGACTAAAAGGCCCAACAGTCCTATCCATTACATACATGTAAATCACCTGACTCCAAGACTTGTAAGAATCCAAAGTGTCGTAATATTCAGGCGCAATCTCCTTCACCTTGTGAAGCCTGTTCCCGGGTATCCTCGGGAAATCGTGGTGCTCGTTGTGGTACCCAACGCTCCACGTCATGAGATTCAAAGGCCCGTAATAAGAATAAGTCTCTTGATCGTTCTTGAAAACGTAGTGCTCAGATATGAAATGGCCCGCCGCTGGGTGCATGCCTCCGCCCACAAAGGTCGATAGGATCAAATAGCTCAGAGACTTCCAGCCCCGTAAGTAAACCAACGCAAAGTCGAGCCCGAATTGAACGGTGAAATTGATGAATTCCCACATGCCGGGTGGCTTTGGCTTGAGGAAGAGCGGTCTTAGAGCGTAGAAGAACAGCTGCAAAAGGACCCAAATCGATTTTGTGAAGATGTTTGTGACAAGTTTGGCCTCGACCGAGCTTGGAACGTCCATGTCTATGCCGTCTACTCCTTGGTATCGGTGGTGTTCGAGGTGGTACTTTTGGAACGTGACTGACATTGGGATTCCTACGGGTAGGTTTGCGAAAATCCCGAGCCATCGATTGTATAGGGGAGTCGAAAAGGCGAGGTTGTGGGAGAGTTCGTGTATGGCTAAGAAGAGGTTGTGATTGAGGAATGAGCCGAAGAAGTAGGATGTGATTAGGATTTTGGTCCATGATGCGTTTGAGAGGTAGGTTGCCGTCCATAGCTGAATCGATACGACGGCAGCTATCTGCAAAAGAAAATGAGGTAACATATTCTGATGACATAAAATCAGATGAGATTGGTTAGACTATGAAGGCATTCATTCAGTGAAGCATATTGTCGAACACATATCAATCATTGCTGAGAAGTGAAAAAGGAAAACAGAACAGCATACCCAAATTAAACATGATACAATGTAAGAATCCCAGAAGGAAACAAGATCGAATCTTCAACAGCCCATCAAGAACAGAACCAAAACAGATCCCAATTATTACCTTGAGGTAAGCAAGTGGATCAGGGCCGAATAACTCTTTGATCTGAGGGTACTGAGAGAGAATCTGTCTCCTTCTTGAGGCGTGTGGCTCGTCTGTGTAAGACCAGAAAAATCCTTGGCCATCATTACGCCTTCCCTTTCTTCTTCTCTCTCTTTACCCCCAATGTGCCCCATTATCTCATACGCTCTTTTCTTTCTTCGTCTTCTCTTCTATTGCGTTGTGTCTCAGAAAACAAACAATGTGTTTATTTCCGAGACGTTGGTTCGTTCTTGGGAGGAAGAAAAATAACACAGATTCGTTATAGAGATTTTGTTTTATGTGCCCTGCGATTCTTTTTATTCTGTTCTTGAATGGTGGGTTGTGTTATATCAGCTAGATTTACGGTTTGTCTGAGAAAGCTTTGTCCGAGAGCGACGGAAATTTTAGGGAGAAAATTGAGGTTTGTTTTGCAGTGTGCGAATGTAGGGTATGCTTTACGATGATTGGTGATTTTAATTGAATGGTACGCTGTTCGTGTCGTGAAGGGCATGTGCAGAATACAATATTCTAAAAGCAAATAAGACGAAATATCTTTCTATTATATTGAAGGAGCGATCACATAGCATTATTTATTATGCGATGATTTTTTTCGTCTTCTAATTGCACTACTTATTCAATGTGACGAGAGACAATTGAATTTCTTTAAAGAAGAAAAGACTCGCTTGAAAGCGCTCCGAAGAACAAATTAGCTCAAAAACTCACAATAATATGGGACAAAATGCATGGATTGAAACAAAAAGACACAAACACTTTTGGTTCATATAAAAATCAAAGAAGAGTTGTAAGTTCATTACTAGAAAAGAGGGTGTTAGATCCAAAAAAAGAAACGGTTGAATAATCAAAATTATTAAACAAAAGGTTGTGGTGTGGTTACCGACATAAGAAAATAAACCAAAAAAAGAAAAACCAAAGAATAAAACACTCAAAACAATATCATGGGGATAACAACTTGTATCACACGCACTCCAAGGACGACAAAGAAACACAAAAATCCGATGCAACTATATAAAACGAGGTGACTTATACAAGTATTTCTTCAAAAGTTGGACTTCATCAAAATATATGAAACTCCAAATTGAGGTCAGTGTTGAAAAAATGAAGACAACAATGCCTCAATGAAATATTCCCTTACATTACATATTACATGCGATAAATAAAATAAGCTTGCTGTATGTAACCATACACAAAAATGGATACAATTATATGCCTGTTTCGTAGAATAATGACCCAACTCTCATACAGCTTCAATAATACGGTGGATCAATATAAAGAAAAAAAGATACATTTTTTTTTTATCATGTTGGCATTGCGCATAGCTTTCAAAATCTAAATAACTGGTTACAGTTTGACATGCAAAACTTTTTAACCAATTTATCATGTATCTAGCTAGCTGAATCTTGGAGTATTTCTATATGTTTGTGTGGAGTTTATTTCTATTATGTTGTTCCCACTTATGGCGCTTTCCTTTTGAGACTTGAGACTCATCTGCAACTACGTGTAGAGAAGAAAGAAGATCAACTCGAGCCGACTTTTAACTTCTGTCAGTTTGTTCATGTCGCTCCCAAAGTCCAAACTCGGAGACTTTTAGTTTCATAATCAATTAAACTATTGTATTAATAATACCTATCCTCAACTGCCATCTGCAAACACTAAATCACAAACACGTATAAAAAAGCTAATATATAATGTATATTATATAGCACTACTTCCCCACATCCATATTTATTCATCTTTACGAGAAAGACTGAAAAAATAAAAGAGAGTAGTAGTAACACCGTCATGAAATCTCTCGGGGCCGGCTCATCGTAATAAGAGGCCTAAAGCAATTTCTAAAATGAGACATTTTTTACGATAATAAAATCAAACATGTATATTGACAAATTTTTGTGTCAACTTAGCGCAATCATTCTACTCTATACGAACTTGGTCTTAGCGTGTGAGTCTGTTTGGGTTATTGAATTTGGCGAGAAAAAGAAAAGAAAAACTATCTTTTTCTGTTTGATTGACTAGAGAAATAGATGAGGAAAAGAAAACTTAAACCTATTTTAAAGCTAAAACTATGAAAAATTAATTTCCTCACCAAATGGTGAGGAAAGTGAAAAGTAAAAAATAAATAAGTGATGATAATTTTCTCTTTAGTTTCTTTCCTTACTTATTTCCTTGATTCAAACACAGCCTTAAAGTTTATCGAAGTCGAAAGTTAAAAACTATAAAAAAAAAAGGAATTAATTTATTTGGCTTAGGGAATTTATTTTGCCAAAACTATCTCAAACATGTTTGATAATAATTAAAAAAGTTATCCGGAAGTAACAATCAAAGGAGTTCACCAAATCCAATATGCAATTTACTAGAAAAAATGTGCCATTATATGTAATTTACACATACGGAAAAAGGGCCTTTTTAATATAATTAGTATTTTAATTAAAGTGTTTAATTTGCATGTATAATCTCCTTTAAACGTTTTGGTTCTTAAAATAACTCATGTCTATTAACATCTAAACACTCTTATTTATTCATAAATTTTCAAGTTTAGAAGTTCTTAGAAAAAAAATTTATTGATCTTGGCTTTTATTACTCTACGTTCCTTTGTATAAAATGTTTTATTGATCTTGGATTATCATTATTGCTTATTTTTTTCGTTATAATCACTGTAAGCAATGACAATAAGTGAAACTTAAACGTAGTGAATTAGTTAATCAAATTTCGGACGTTTTATCTAACTAAATTTTATTTACATTTTTAATTTGGGAACCCTCAAAATTTCGAGGCCTAAAGCCCTTTCTTCACTTGCTTTACCCAAAAGCCGGCCCTGATCTCTCATCTTATTACCCCTTCTCCTTATCCTCTTCGTACTATCCTCATCCCCAACCCTCTCCATCCCGACCCGACCCGAACAAGATCCAGCATATGGCGGCGGCGGAATACCACATGGGTTCTTTCCGCCGGGTTTCGGAGGAATACCCGGGTCGGGTTCGGGTGGGTACGGTTCAGGGTTCGGAGGTGCAAACGGAGGATACTCGAAGGGTAGAGTTGTGAGGCCTGCAGTTGTTTGCAGAGAGAAAGGGCCGTGTTATGGTAAGAAGCTGAGGTGTCCGGCCAAGTGCTTCAGTTCCTACAGCAGATCTGGGAAAGGGTACGGATACGCCGGCGGCGGCGGTGGGTGTACCGTCGATTGCAAGTACAAGTGTACCGCTTTTTGCTGATTATAATATCATCATGATCGATGAAGAATCTTAATATATATGATATATATATAATATAACTAACACGTTCACGCATGTATATAAATAATACAAAGCGAGGTATACATACTACAGGTTCTTCTATGTGTTGTGGTTATACTGTTATGTTAATGATCACGATATTGTACTGTACTGTAAGTTTGTCCACGCCAATACTACTGGCCAAGGTTAGGAACAAGCGTCTATTTGCTACGCCAAAAGCTATAGTGGTGAATGTATAATTTTAATATTTGAAATGCATAGCAGCAAACGCCACGGTTCAATTGCTCTCAATAAAGATAATTATTGCTCCCCAACAACCTTCCCCCCGCCAATAGTTGTTGTCTTTTTGCAATCTATGGGCGTCTTGAGCTGCTCTAATATCAATTCTTAGGACCAAGCGGATACTGCTGTGCAAAAAGCTATAACTGTAAGGGGCAATTCTAATATTAATGCACGACTGTGAGCACCACAGCTCGATTGCTCTCAGCAAAGACAATATTGCTCCCCAACACAAATTGCTCAGGGGGTCATGTAATGTAATAGAATACAAGAGTGACTATTTCTCACAAGTCATTATCTTCTGGTGCTCCTCCTCCAAGGGTTCTTGCATTGTCCATTCAGCTCCCTCTTCTTCTTCTTACACATCGACGATGGATGACGGTGCGAGAAATCTTCGTCAATCGAATCTTCCTCATAATCATCGTGACATCTCGTCCTTGCTTACCTATAATACTGACGCGGACGAGGACGGCGCCCAACGCTTCGAAATATTAAACAGCGCCCAATTCGGCGTATATCGAGCCTCATTATTGCGCAATCCCATGCAATAATTTTTGTACTCTCCCTTCACCAAGTTCCTAAGAGAGACTTGTGCTCAATCGTTCGCGAGTACAAAACCAAAGTGTTGCTTGATCACTTCGCAAAAAAGCTGTTGATGAGCGCATTTTATGGACTGCGGAATTATTCTCGACCTTATAAATCCCATATCCACGTGTTGCTTGATCTTCTCGCGGTAACAGAGGTACTGACTTGCAAATTTTTTATTCAATTGGGTTATTTTCTGGAGATTCATCTTTTAATTCTTAAATATTTAACTATTTAATTCTTTCTACTCATGTAAAGATTTTCTAAACAAATTAATCAATCAAAGCTTTAATAAATACAATGTCTGATTTTCCATAGTAATATTCATTTTATTAAGTTTTTATTTTATATCTAATTAAATTTCTTTTTGACTTCCTAGTTCTTCTCATTATCGTTCCTCCTCTATTATTTCTATATCATTATTAAATATTATTAAATTAATAATTTATATCATACTATTGTGAGTCGTCCTCGTTAGAGCTCCGTCAATGTTATTATTCATGTCTTTTAATATTGATATTTTTTGTTAATTGTATTAAATGTGAATTTCTATTATGGTAGTAGATTTAGTATGTTTCAACAAAAAGTATATTCCTAAGTTATTTTTACTAGTTATCCGCGCACACCCATGTGTGTGCGAAAAAAAAAAAAACCAAAATGAAATCAATAATATAGCCTTACTTTCATCGGTGTATGTTTATTGATCGGAGAAAACCTAATAAATTTCTTGAACACGTTTATGGATCTTATGCCGCTTAACTTATTACGTTGTTTTCCTGAAGCAGACATTAAAGTGAAAAGTTAGGGGAAATAAATTAAAGTGATACACAATTCGCAGACAATTAGAGCATCTCCAACCCGCATAATGAAAATACAGTTAATTCTGCATAATATTACAGCTGCTACAATGCTTTTACTCCAACCCATAAACTCTGTTTTCTACACTAATTTTGACTCCAACCCATTAACTCTATTTTCTACTCTAAAAATCAAATTCTATATTAAACTTTATATTATAATTATTAAAAAAAGTCAATGAAATATAATAACTAATATCTAAAATTAACTAACTATAAACTTAGCATATTATTTAATTATAATTTTATTAAGTTAAAACGAAAATATAAATAAATAATAGAAAATTAATATTGTTTACTTTTATTATTAGAATATCAAATATTTAAATATAATCAAAATATTTTTTATTAAATAAATTATAATATAAATAGAAAGTTCAACACAATTTTTGTGTTGAAAATTGTGTGTACTCTAGATCTAGAGTATCTCTGCAGATCAACACAATATTAGTGTTAGATGTAGAGTCCCATTGGAGTAAAGACGTACTTTATTTTTGTGTTTTACACCAAAATGAAGTACCCGTTGGAGATGCTCTTAGTGAAAGATTTTGAAATTGAATATCCCATTTTTCTTTTACCAGTCGTTGCCCTCTAGCAAAATGATGAAATCACCAGCATGCAATCTCAAAAATAACATATCATTATATAGTAGTCAACTCACACTTAAAAACCGTTTATCTGAATCTATGGCAGTTTTCCTTAAACATGGCAATACATGGAAGTTTCAGTATCAATGAGCATTCTATTACGGCTAAATAGTAGTTTTTAACCCAAAGCAGAATAGATGAAATGACCGTAGGAGAAGGACGTGGGTGAATTCCTAATAGAATAGATTTTTTTTATTTAAAAAAATAAAAAATTGACAGACCAATTTCAATCTCAATTTGGCCGGTTTTTATGGTCCTTGATGCTTTATATAATAGAACAGATAGAACGGTGCTTGCTCTCTGTATTTTGTTCACCAAGCCGATCAGATTCTGCGTTGTCGCCATTAAATGAAGTGTTTCTGTGGTGAGAGAGAAAGAGAGGGAGATTTTGTGGAGGTTTTAACTAATTAAATAAATATTTATCAACCTCCAATAAACAATTAAATAAACTAGTTTTCATGGATGCAATGCTCGATATTAGAATAAAATTATTAAATTTATGTTCAATAGTGGATAGTTATTGTGAAATTATTGTTTATTTGGAAGTTAAAGGAAACGTGACAAGCATACGAGAATAACTACATTTCAATAATTAATATACCTTTTGCCCTTCGCAATAACATGTTATAAAAAAATTGGTCAAAACTATTTATTTAATATATATTATATATATAAAGAAGTTTCATAATGGGTCATGGTGGTTTCCTTCAATGTCGGTGGTTAACTTTTATTTTTTATTATTTTTATTAAATAATTAATTATTGGATACGCAACTAGAGTCCTCCTACATGTCTATAGCTAGTCACAGTTCACTACAAAATTAATTGGGTCAAATATTATCATAGATTAATAAAGAACATGAGCAATTATATTTTATATAGAACATGTGATAGTGTGGCAGTTATATAAGTGGATTGATGCAATAGTTCATACGTTCAAGTAACCGCCGCGATTGATTAAATAAAAGTAACATCCGTGATTCAATGTGCATGCCAAAATAGAGTAGATAATGCAAATATTTACAGACCAAAATTGAGTCTTATTTGACAGTCCTCTCGCTTAATAAAAGAGTATAGATACTATATATATATATATATATATGATATATATATATTATATGTGCTCACCTTGTGTGGGCACCTTCGTGAGCACCAACCACATCAACACGCCAAATCGGCATACGATGGAATTTTTTATTGATCTATAACCTACACATGGGATTAGTGAACCCGTCGGGGTTGATTTGACATGTTGACGTGGCACAAAAAAATACCACATAACAGGTGCCCACGGATGGTGCTCACGCAAGGTGAGCACCATAACATTTCTGTATATATTATATATATATAATGATATATATAATGATATTAGTTAATTGACAACCGCAATAATGAAAAGTGTTTTGGGTTGAGAACATTTTCAATACGTAATATATTGTTTAAAATGGATTACTTTTGGTTATTGTCAACATAACATATATATATATATATATATATATAGATAGATAGATAGATAGATGCCTATGAGTTTTAATTTTTGTTATCTCGCAATCTTCCATTTGATTTTTAATAAAATTATGTTTTCGAACTACCCAATATGTAATTTGTAGTATTATTTTTTATTGCACCTTTTTTGGCTTTTATATGTATAAATCTGCAGATATGCACGCATTAAATATTGATGACAATCCACAACTTCACAGAAAAGAGTTCTAATCCCAAATTATTTTATATATATATTTGCCCATTACCGACCGTTCATGCAACTTAAAAGAAAATGACATTTTTCTTTCACAATCACTCGTCAATATGAAATTCTTAATTGATGCAAGAATTTGGGCTATTCTCCTCATGACCCTGCTACTCATCGATGGTTCTTTATTTTACATGTTTTTACTAATTAAGAGTTATATGTAAAGCATGATATTTTTTATAAATTGTTTTTTGCAGGTTTGATGGGTGTAGAAGCCTTCGATAATGATGAATATAGTAGTAATAAAACAAAATTGTGTATGTATAAGAGTAAGAAATTTTGGGGAATATGCATTTTGGGAAGCGTATGTTACAACACATGCAAGAAAGAAGGGTTCGAGGATGGCGGACAATGCCATGGCATGCGTCGTAGGTGTTATTGCTTAAGTCCATGCTAATTATTTTAATTAACAATGATCATATATATTATGTAAAATTAGTCGTTGTTATTTCACTATTTATTAGTTCTTTCTAACTAACAAGTTTTTACCATATGATAAAAGATTCTCGCCTTACTAAAGCCTATGTTGAAAATGTGTAACTTCGTTTCTAATATAAAAATTCCTTTTTCCAAGAAAGTGCAAATTTTTATGAGTTGTATTGTATTGTATATTTGATTTGATTTGCCCCGGACTGGTCCCATTTTATATCATTTTTTAGAGAATAATAAAATGATATTTATGAATACCGAAATTGATAAGATATGCATACAATTTTATGAGCAAAGAATAAAATAGGTATGTTTATTTAATTATATCACATAAATCAAATGAAATAATGATAGCCGTAAAATTTGATGGAATATGTAATTTAAAAATTATAAAATAAAACCAAAAAGGAAATCTTCTTAACATTTCACATTTGTCAAATATCCGCCCTGTGGGACAAAAAGTGCAACATAATCTCGCTCCATTTGGCATTTTATTTTGCATTTAATAAAAAAATTACTTCAAAAGAGGTCTATTTAATGGGCTTGCACATTGGGCCTACTATTGAGCTGGCAATTCTAGAGAGCCCATTGGGCCTTATTATGTGGACAGACAAGGCTAAAATGGTCCATTCAGACATTAATTAGACCAGCAATATTAAATATATGGGCAAACTAAATATTTTACAAAAGAAAAATGTGAATGGATTTTCTAAATAAATATGAGCTTCATTCTGTCAATTCTTAAGTCAACTAGAACTGACTCCAAAACAAATGATCCACAAGTGTTGAATATCAAATTTGAATTTTGACTTGAGAGTTGAACCATGATCCTTCTTGCTAGTGCTCTTCTTTTTTATCTTTTCTTTTTCCCAAATATGTTATACTATATGTATTGTGTGACTCAATGTTCAACCTACTAGAAATGGAATTCAAGTGTAAATTATTTTATATGAAACTAAAATAGTTTTATTTCGCAAGTTGAAGAATTAAAAATTATCAATTGGGCGTACATGCCACGTTCATGGAACTAGCATGACCTAATGCAATCGACTATATTTTATGGCAATAGATTGTCACTCTAGGACAAAGAACCTAATTTCTTTTTTCCAATTTGAACATCCATGTTGTATATTATATAACTAAACTATCCAAAACAAGAAATACACCAATTAGAAAACAAATAAAAGCAACAATTTATTTAATAATATATATGTAAGCCTTCCAAGAGAGTGTCGACGGGGAACCCTAAATTGACCGGTCTGATTACACGCAATTTCATATATTTAATTTCACTAAAACGGTCACTCATTCTCTTGAATTATCTATACTATCTATACTATCTATATTATTATTATATAATTGGTGAGGGTGGATAAAAACTGCCCCAATTTGATCTGTAAATTATTTGCAATTTAGTCCCTCATTTATAATTTAATTAATTAAGTAATTTTCATATCAGTCCTAATTTTTGATTTACTGTACTTATGCTTCTAAAACTAAGTTTCTTTTTCTATATTTAAAATTTATATTTCATCTTAAACAGTAGAAATTATGATTTTAAAATTTACAATAATTTCAACATAATTATATTATAAGCACACACATTGGTGTGCAAGAAAGTACTATTATATACCAGTATGTTTTGCACGGGCAATATGTGTCCAAATATATCTAATTATTTCTATTTTAAATATTTTATATTGTTAATTAACTTATTTGAAAAATAAAATTTTAAATAAGGATAAACTTATAATAAATTATAGTAAAATTATAATTAAACAATCATGGATAAATTACAATTTAACTATTTATCAAATTGAGAGAAGAATTGATAATATTTATCCATGCTATGCTCTCTATAAACAATGAGAGGTCCTCAAATTAATTTGTTCGTCATGCATAATTACTATTTTTCAATTCATTTTTTATATTATTTCCGGGCAAATTACTTTTTACATGCTTAAAAATAAAACACAATCTAAGAATAAAAATTATAGCTTCATTTTAAAAATTGCTCTTAAATTATAAAATAAATTGTCGGGCACTATAGGGTGTGCTTTAATGCAAAGTGAATGTGCCAAATGTTGCTAGACCAAGTGCATTTAGTTTGTACCGCATCTTATAGAAACAAATGGTGACGTGGCAATGAATCAGCAAATGACTTCAAGTCTTCAAGAGATAATATTTAAATTGTTGAATGCACCTAAATAGTTTAATTACGGACGTAACGACTAAATAAATACAAAGAAAATGATAATGGAGCACTTAGAAGAGTTAAAACAAACAAATCGACGAAAATTTCAGCTCGCACGTGCATTGACTACTCCAAGAGTTGTTTAACGTGCATAATTAATATTGCTTATTTTAAATAATAATGATTGGATATTGATGACAACTTATTTTTGGACACAATATGTTCTTGGACTACTAATATTTCTTTATTACACAGTGCAATGGATCCCTATAGCGGATCTTGTTTCAGTTAATTTTTCATTTATAAGATTGACCTCGTTATCAAACATGCGATGTATATTATAAGGTGAGGAATGTCATGGTGTTCGCCTTATGTGAGCCCTTATGCGGGCACTTATTGATATGGCACCGATTCATGCCATTTCAACACTCCACATCGATATATAAGGTTATGTCGTCTTAATTAACACCTTCTTGGTGCCATTAATCGAGATTTCGGATGCTGATGTGGCATATTGAAGCCTTACATAACATTTTACGTGTAAATAACATATATCGCGTCAATATGCATCAGCATCTGAAATGTCGATTAGTGGCACCTAGAAGTTATTAAGTAAGACGACATAACCTTAGATCGATATGGGGTGTTGAAATGACATGAATCGGTGCCACATCAACATGTGACCACATAAGGAGCTCATATTACGTGAGCATCATATAATTCCTCGTTATAAGGTTACGTAATAATCATATATACATATGTAATATAAAAAATATATGTGCTTTTGTGGGTGGATATGTATTTTTAATTTTAGGGTAGTCTACATAATGGTGCAGTGACAGTTTCACGTGTGATACCGATTTCCTTAATTGAATAACGGTCAAACTTATAGATATTCTATTGATATATTTATTTATTTCTTTAACTAGTCAACGACCAGCACTATTTTTTTGAATCAAAACTTCAATATATCTGATCCATATTAATTAAAACAATTCAAAAGAATCCAAAAGAGGAATTAAACTTGAGTCGGATTGAGAAGAAAAGAGAAAAAAAATCTAAATTTCAATTTATTTATGAAGTCCGAGATGAGATAAGCTCGATCTAATTTGGGATAGTACAGTTTGATTTCATCCACCGCATAAAGTAAAATTCTAACACTGATCCAAATAATATTACTTTTTATCACATTTTCTTACATTACATGATTAATATTTTCTATTTGAAAGAAACATCAACGAAGCTTTCCCAAGTTGGACCAAAATTCAATTTGGACTTCTTGGCAAGAGACGTTGACGCGTCCACCTTCACTTCATATATCATTTATTTATTTACTTATTTACCCCATCGAACTTATTGATGTGTACACTCATTCAAAAACAAATATTCGCACCCAAAAAAAATCCAAAAAAAATAAAATAATAAATATGAAGCACACACAACGCCCACCTTTTCTTGCTCTCCTGTTTTGAATTTTTCTAACATATTATAGGCCCGGTCTCATTCGGTTCCTTGTATTTGCGTCCACATATTTCTATACATATTCATATCTATATATATGCATATCCATTCCGAACATATCACATTTCTATTGTTTGCTTGACTAGCATATTCAAGATAGCGTAATACATTTATTTTAGTTCTTGTAAGAAATAATGGTGAGCATGATTGCTAGAACAGGGAGGCATTTGCAGAGATACAACGCAGATAATAGTAGGCTCGTCGTTGGGTAAATCTTAATTTTTTATTCGTTTTATTTCCCGCGTAGTTTATTGCGTAGATTATTAACTTTATATAAACTGTTGTTATCTATGCAGATGTATTCCTTATCGATATAAAGATGGCAATTATTACGGCAATGAAGACGAGGTTGAAGTTCTTGTAATTAGTTCAAGAAAAGGCCACGCAATGATGTTTCCAAAGGTGAGCGTGTATTGTAATAATAAGTAAACGTATATATAGATATATACGAAATTTAATTGTTTTGAGATTTTTAACTAATAATTTATAGGGAGGTTGGGAACTCGATGAAACCCTAGAAGAAGCAGCTTCTCGTGAGTCTTTAGAAGAGGCTGGTGTTCTTGGAAACCTCGAGGTATGTAATATAACTAACTATAATTGCTTTCTAGGGAAAGAATATCAAATTGAATTAGAAATTAACTTAGTTACTTAGGTTATAAGTCTTGGGGAAGATATTTACCCTTTAAGAGCATCTCCAATGGACACTCATTTTCCACACAAAACCCAAAATTTACTCCAACGGACACCCATATGCATACCAAAAATGCGTTTGTACCAATTTCGTTGGTAAAAAAACGCATGTGTGGTCTATGGAGCAGTGGTGACGTGAGTGTTTTAAGTCATGTGATGTGGCTCAAAGTTTTTGCCCACTAGCTCTTTATATATGTGTACAATATATTTTGTTTTAATTTTATTTATTTTTTCTCTGTTAAATTTGAAATAATATTTATAGTCAAATTTGTAAGTTATAAAATATTTGGCTATTATTGAAATTTTAAAAAATTGGCATGGAAGTGAATATTACAAAAATAGTCTTTTGAGTATAAGAATGAGTTTAACGGTTGGAAAAGAATTACTGCATTTTTAGAATGAGTTTGAGTTTGAGAATGTGTTTTTCGGTTGAAGATGGTATAAGCCAATATAGTGGGTTGAAAGGATTTTAATCCAACCAAGATTAAAATGATTATCCGATAAATATACTTAGTTACGGATTTTATACATTTCACATTCGGATTTCACTAAATTTTATGACCCATTTTTCCCCTGACCCTAAATACACGTGGTTCTACACTTTTTTTCTGTTTCCAAATAGTAGTCGTTTTACAAAATTAGTTTGAATATTTCCTGTTTTACACCTTTTAAATGAAAATAATTAGATTAAATATGATAGAACAATTAATGTAGGATACTATAGAGATCTTTATTTCTTAATAGGAGTGCAATTTCCTTAAATGACTACTAAATAAAATTAGACGGATTTTTTTTTGTAAGCCTTGTTTAAATTTAGTCATTTGATTGATGGACATGGCATTTGTCTTATTTTTTTATTTATATCTATATATTTGAATAATATGCAGTATGAGTTAGGTAGATGGAGATTTAAGAGCAAAAGCCATGAGTTATATCGTGAGGGTTGTATGTTTCCTTTGCTCGTGACTCAACAACTTGAGCTTTGGCCAGAGGTTTCTATTCGTAGAAGAAAATGGGTGAGTTATATTTTATTAATTTCGTAAACAAAATTTGGAAGATTTTATTTAATTATGGCATCTTTATTATTTTAGATAAATATAAGCGAAGCTAGAGAGTTATGCGAGCAATGGTGGATGAAAGAAGCATTAGAAAAATTCGTCAATAGGCTTAGATCATCGTCGTCGCCGAGCTCAAATGAAGAAAAGATAATTAAAGAACTTTAGATTTAGATTTTTTAGATATATTTGTTGTAATGTTCTCCATATTTTCTTTCAATTTTTTTTATCTTCTTCTGTACAGTAAAATGATTATCCGCTTTTTATTTATTTATTGGGCTGCTGCGGTTTATATATTTGGGCTTGAAAAGCTCTGTCCAAAAATTAGGAAGGTAAAAACTCAATATCTTTTTGTTTTTCTTTTTAAAGAAAATACGATACATATTATTGAGTAGGGGTGCCAAAAAACAGTCCGACCCGCCAGCCCAACACGTAACGCATCCAAAAATAGCAGGTTTGAGTTAGCATTTTTGATTGATTTAAGTAAATGGGTAAACCCGAACCCAACCCAAATATTAAGTGGTCAGGTTAGGGTTCTAGTTTTCAACCCAAAATTAACCCGTTTATCAACTCATTTAATCCGAATAATATAAATTATTAAAAATATTCTTAACATAAATAAAATAAACAGCTTTTATTTAATTATATGACTTGTATTATTTGGAATTTTAATTGTTGTTGATTATTAGAAAAAAAAAAGAACTGCTTTGTTTCTCTATTATTTTGTTTCATTTAGATTTATAATTCTGATTATTCAGTTATTTTTCTTTATTTTTTTATTTTAAACGGGTTGGCGGTTTAATGGGTTATATTTGGGTTAAATCAGGTCGGATTAGGGTTCGATATTACAACCCGTTTAAGTAAACATGTCAGGTCAGAGTTGAAGCTTTCAACCCATTTATTAAACGGTTGACTCAAATATGACCCACTCAGGCCTGTTTACCACCCTATTAGTGAGGGTTAGAAATTTGCCAATGAGGCACAATAATGTGAGTTTTTCCATAGTATAATTCCCGAATAAGTGATGAATATAGGCCCCAGTTTTCTTAGAGAATGTTACAATATTTTTTATTTGTTATTATTCGACCTCAAATAATTGAATATTTATATATATTAATGTATGTATGCTTAGAGATAGAAGATTCAAACCAATTGAGGAGGTGACTATTTAAATATAGAATATGTATCCAAACAACAATATATCTATCCGAAATACTGCCAAGTGAAAAAGAAAATGAAATGAATTAGTTCGATATTGTGTTTTCTTTTCTTTTAAACCTTTTATTCCTTTACTTCAACATAACTTTTTATTCAAGAATATTCAAAGTTGAAGAATTTTGATTTATGGAGTCTCAAATGCACCTTTGGGCATTGTGGTTGAAAAAAACGCATATATTAACATATATAAGTTTATAAATATTTCAAATATATATAGAACAATAGACAACTCTTCGCTCGAAATTTCATATTATATTGCATGCGAAGTAGATTAATATCTACGTATTAGATTATTATTATCAACCCTAATTATCATCGTGGTACATTATTTATTGACCATAGTCACAATAGTGGGAGTACCCCCGCAATTATATAAATCAGGTCAACAATACAACTAACTATAGCAACTACTACAACGATTTTAAATTGACATTAAATTTATATCGTATCGTATCAATGATGATGCGACATATATATTTTTTTGTAGATCATTATTGTTTTTTAAGATAAAACTTTTTTTTTTGGGAAATGAACAGAGAAAAGCTCATTGGGGGAACCCACCCAAAGAACAGCTGCACGCTCGCGTGTAAACACAGGCGGAAGAAGTGAGAAAAGCTGTATATACTCCATCGACGCTTGCGATTTTTGCGCAGGCCGGTCCCACTCATCTGGCGAGATAACCCGTGAGAGCCGTGCATAGTACTGTCAAAGGGCTAGGCTGGCCCGCCGCCCGCCAAAGCCCGACATTTGGCGGGTCGGGGCGGGCTGGCCCGCCATGTAGCGGGCCAAGAAAAATAAAACCCAGCTCGCCCCGTGGCGGACAGCGGGCCTGGCGGGCCAGGCCGGCCCGCTTAATTTTTTTAAAAATTTTATAATTTAATTAATTATATATATTTTATTTAATTAAGGTATTTATTAATAAATTATGGATAACGAACACATAATTATATATTTACTAATATGTATGAGTTAATTATGGTCTAATTAATAAATCATTAACTATAAATTAATATATTTTATACATAATATCCGCCCCGCCAAGCCCACAGCCTGCATGGGCTGGCCCGTTCAGGCCCGCTCCTTGATGGGCCTAAAAAATTGCAGCCCGGCCGACCCTTTTGGAGGGGCTGGGGTCCCGGCTCGCAGGCCACGGGCCAAATTGACGGCCCTAGCCGTGTATCACGTGGCAGGTGGCAGCCCCATGCCCCGTGCCCAGGCGGGAGTCACTCCTCAAGCACTAGGTTGTTGAGTCATGGATCTCGCCATGTCCTATGCGAGGAGCAACGATCTTCTTACCCTGAAGTTTTGGCTTGCTTTTCGACCATCGTATCCTCGGATGAACGTCTAAGGTAAATGCAGTAATATCTGCATGGATGTTAAGTACTTTTAAGACATGCGAAACAACATATTCAAACTATTACTAGCTTACTGCTTATATGTTGAAGAATTAGTTTTTTTTTTCGTTTCTAGAATCTAATCATTTTAGCCACATCGAGAGATTTTCTCATTTAATGACCGTTGTTGTCTTCCAAATTCATACACTCATTTATCTTTTGAATTTAAGAACAAATGGGCTAAAAAAATAAGCATGTAGACTATGAGGATGTCAACGTGATCCATTAAACATTTATTGAATCTTCAAATGGTTTTGAGTTTAAACCCACATAGTTGAGTGGTATAAGTGGTTTTAGACTCAGAGCCACTTGTCCCAAATTTTCCAAACCATTCACGAGCTGCACGAGACACACATTATTATTATGTGCTCTTCGCTCGAATGTTGCATGCGATGAAGTGGCCACACGCCGTGCATCAAATGCTAATAAATACCGACCCCAAATCGCTCTGTTCTTCACGCTCGCTCGGCATTCTACCTCTATTGTTCTTAAGGCTTTGTTTGGTATGCGGAACAACTTTTTCAATGCTCCATTTTATCGTTGGCCCTTCGAACCTTTCTATCTTCCATCACTTTTGAACCAAACGGACCCTAAGTGGAGACATCAGAGCATGCAATGAACATCGGAGAAATGGAACCGAAGCAATAGAGTGTCGAGCTTCATCTTCTCCACGTAAGCAATTTCATGTTTCAGACATATCTCCATTCGCTGTAGATCAATTTCAACGTTTTTTTTTCGTTAAAATTCTCGGCACTGAAACTTCCAAAATCATAACAGTGAGTCATTCGAAGCAGACAACGATGGAGTAATTTGGGCCATTGGTTTTCTTCCCCCGACGGCTCAGATCATAAGCGATGTGTTTACAGTTGATTTTTAACATGTTTATACGGTAAATGCATTTGGAAAGAGATTCATTCATTCAATTCAAATGTTAGAGATGTGATAATCTGAAACAAAAGAAAAGAATAACGATTCCCAGGACCCTTTTTCATCCATAAAAAACTGCAAGAAATGCTTAATCCTCCATGAAGAAAAACGCACCAAAAAGAACAGACTTTCGATACCTAATCAACAGCCCAGAGAAAAGAAAGCCATTTTTCAGCTGGCGAGCTTTGAAAGCATCGATGGAGAAAGAACAGATTTTTTTATACCTAATCAAAATCCAAGGAAAAAAAAAAAGCCAAAAAAGGCAATCACTTTTCAGCTGCCGACCTTCGAAAGCATCGATGAAGAAAGAAAGAACAGATTTTTAATCCCTAATCAACAGCCAAAAAAAAAGCCAATCCATTTTCAGCTGGCGAGAGCATTCAAAGCATCGATGAAGAAAGAAAGAACAGATTTTTAACTATAATTTAACTCCCCAGGAAAAAAAAGTAGAGCCAATCCATTTTTCAGCTGGCGAGCTTGAAAGCATCGATGAAGAGCCCATACGTAAACCCCATCTTGAAATTGTTCAAAAGGGCCAAAGGAAAAGTAATCTTAGGCCGACTGTAGTAAAACCTCGTCACGTACTCCGTTATCAACACGCACAGCACGGCGGCGATGACGTCATTGACGCCGAGGGCACCGAACGACAGCGAAATCGTCTGCGCCACGTAGAAGCCGCCGAGCAGCGATATGCCGCCGAAGAGCGCCCTCCGAGATGGGCTCTTGAAGTAGCTTCGCGACGCATCTGGGATGACACGTATGATGTCGATTAGACGGCGTGGGCCGTCGGTTTCCTGCGCCGCCTTGACTCGGAAGAATCTCGCCGGAGGGGACCTCGCCGCCGCCGTCTTGGGTTTGGGCTTTTTAGGCCGGAGGATGGCGGCGAAGGAGGTTGAAGCCGCCGCGGAGATCGACATTTTCTGGGACTTTTTTCAGCAGAAAGAATCTTTAGGTCGGAGATGAATTAGCTCAACTACTTCATCATCGGCGACTCGAATCGGCTGGGGCTCAGTCGGCCGCTAACGGCGGCGCGTGGATTGAGGGCACGCAACGACTACGAGGTTGACGGTGGAGGTTTCAACTTTCAAGGATAAGGGTTGTGTTGTGCTTATATATTTAAAATTGTTCTCTAAGCATTTGCAATTTGTCTAGTTTTTCTTTTTTTTTTTCTGCTAAAATTCATAAAAATTCAGAAATGGATCATTCGGTAAGTTCTCAACGTACAAACAATCGTTCTCAAGCAAGATATATTTTCTCTGTTAGTGTAATAAAAATGTACAAAGTTACTTCGCTTAAATTTCTAGCGACTACCGAACATTAGCGAGAAAAAATCAAATCATCTTCCACCGCAGATCTCATCTGCAGAATTGATCTGAGCCGTACGATCTGAAGTTGTTTTTCTCCCAATTCTTGCTATGATATCTTACACCTTCGCCGCCGCCTTTGCTTCCATGGCCGCCGTCATGAAGGGCAAAAGATCCGCTGTAGAACCAATCGTCAGACGACTGATAACTACCATCATCATAGTCATTATTACCGTCCCATAATTCGCAGACCGGGCCGGGGCCGGCGCCGGCGGTGGTCTGAAAACTCTGAGCCATGTCCAAGAACATGCTCTGAAGCTCCTCAATGCTGTAAATCTTTTCCTGTAAACGATTCATATTTTCGATTTTAAGAAGCAGCCCATAAACCAATATATACAGAGAGAAAAAAGATTGCTTCTTTCTTCTTCTTACCTCTTTTCTTGCATCTTCCATAAGGGACGCCATTTCTTCAAGAAAATCAGTAAAGCCCTGCAAAAGAACAACAGTGTTTGCTTCTATCAGCTGCTTTTGATTCACTTCATTACAGTAAATCTAAACCGTTAATGGCTTAGCTTACTTACCTCAACCTCATCATCGTCTTCATCAATGCAATTATAAAGCCCTGCGTCGTACATCGTCCTCTTCCTCTTATCAGAAAGCACTATTCCATCAAAAAAAGAAATTTAAATCAACCCCATATGTAACAGATACTACGAATCCAAGAAATATAACAGAAAAATGGAAACTTTCTCACCTGAATATGCTTCTTGAATCTGCTGAAACCTTTTCTTGGCTTCGCCGAGCAATGAAGGTTTCCTCGTCCATTTATCAGGGTGCCATTGCTGTAATCAAAATCATCAACTTTTAACTCCAATCCAAAGAAAGAAAAAACAGAGTGTGAACTGAACCAAGAAAACAGAGCACATAGGCAACCTCTGCTTACCATGGCTAACCTACGGTAAGCCCTCCTAATATCTTCGTCGGAAGAGTCTGGACGGACGCCGAGTACGCTGTAGTACGACGGCGGCGCGTTGTCGTCACTCTCCATCTCCATTAACAGAACTCAATAAGCTCTCTTGATATGTAGTTAGAGATCCACGACAAGGAATGATCATATATAGAGGGCAAATGCAAGGGATGATACGTGGAGACTCTGTTTCATTTGTGGGACCAAATGATTTGAGAAAAAGCAGAGGCCTTTACAGAAATATCTATACACAGTTCTTCATCAGAGTTTCCGTTTGCATTTTCCACGTCTCGAACCTTCTAGCAGAGAGGAAACTAAAAATATCTTCTGTAGGTGTAGATATTTCTGAGATTTTGTAGTATAGCTCATTTTTGTATTATATATATCGTTTGCGTAACAAACATATCAAACGTATTATATATAGCTCGTCATTCATTTAGCTCCACTCTTATCCTTTGCTATTTCTTCATCTATATTATTTATTTTTGTCTCTATATTCAGAAAAACAACATACAACAATGATAAGCGCAATCTGAAGCCTACCCTATATTTTGCACGTTATATCTTGAAAAATAAAAGGAAATAAAGTCATCATTTTTTTAATGTTGTAAAACTACAAGATATATTGGTCTTTCTCATCAACGAAATATCAATATTTACGCCTCCAATTTTTTTTTTTATTTTTTTTTCATTCACAAGACGAAGAAAACTTCTCTTTTGTTCCTAACAGATGATGATGTCTTAATTCAATTGTTTTCCATGATTCAATTGGGAGTGAGCCCTCTTATTAGCTTTTTTTTTTTTGGGAAATCATGAATTTTATTAATAAAAGGATATGTTAATGTTGACTAGCTCAGCTTTGACAATGTTGGGCTAACATTTCAGCCAACATTGTTGTCTGTCAACATTCGATTTTATCTTTCATGCCCAAAACCGTTTAACCTTTTTTGTAGCTTTATTTACTGATATGCAGGACGTGGTAAAGTGCTAAAACGAGTCCAAACCGTGTGGAAAGCGTGTGGAGTTGCTTGAACGAATTTAGGAAGTGCACTTACCGTAATTAGAAGATTTGAAGATCAAAAGAGATCAAGTCAAGCTACGACCAAGATTAGAAGATCTGAATATCAAGGAGATCCAGTCAATCAGTTTACCATAAATAGGAGATAAAGGATCGGCCAATGAGATGAGAAGATTCGAACTAAATATATACTATATTTAGGGAGATCTTCGAAGAGATATTTGAAGAGATATTCAAGGGATCTTTTTACCAATTCAAGAGGGAGCCAAGGTCTATAAATAAGAGTTATTTTCGAGCTGCAACTAACGACTTTCGAGAGAGCTTTCAAGAAGTAACTTTGAGCAACATATGGAGCGAAAACGATGAGCGAAACACATATCGAGTTTGAGCGATTTTTACTTCTTGCGAGAGTTGTCTTTTAGTCTAGCTTTTCAGAGGTCGTGAGATCTTATAGGTTTAGAATCCTTTTGATTCGTTCCGTTTGCTAGACTAGTTTTACCTATCTTTTTCGATAGTTTTGTAATCCATCTTCTAGTGGATTTTTACCCCTTGGGGCTCGCAGCAAGTTATTTGACTTGCTGCACAAAAACATCTCTTGTGTTCGTTTCATTTTATCACTAAGTTTCTATCATTTCCGCTGTGCGTTATAAGAGAGTGTGAGTGTTAACCCAACATCACGTCCAACTTCAGTTTACAACTTAGTGTTTTTACATCCATTGTGTACGGGACCACCATCAAAGTGGTATCAGAGCCTCCGCTTGACGTAACTAAGCGTTTGGATCCTTTATAATGGATGTTGCAAGCTCAAACCATCTCGGCAAAGTCCCTGTGTTAGACGGTTCCAATTATGCCTACTGGAAGGTTCGTGTGCGTCAATGCATCAAGTCCATAGATGTGCGAGCGTGGGAAGCTGTTCTCAACGGATACACTCCACCTCGATCTCCTCCAGATGCTGATGGCGAAGTAGTCGACAAGCCTATCGAACAGTGGACTATTGCTGAAAAGAATGCGGCCGAGTATAACGATAAAGCTCTTAATGCCATCTTCTCTTCGGTGGATATTTTCATGTTTAAGATCATTCAGAATTGCTCGACGGCAAAGAACGCATGGGATCTACTTCAGAGGTACTGCGAAGGCGATGCGAGCGTGAGGGAAACCAAGCTACGATACCTCCTCAATCAGTTCGAAAATCTCAGAATGAAGGAAGACGAGGATATCACCACATATTTCGGGAAGATTCTGACGATTTCGAGCGAGTGTGCTAGCCTCGGAGATCCGATTGCAAATAAGGTACTTGTTTCTAAAGCGTTACGTACTTTAACTGAAAAGTTTAATGTGAAGGTAGCGGCGATCGAGGAAGCACACAACCTGGCCATTATGGAGTTCAACACGTTGATGAACATCATGAAGAACTATGAGACCAACCTCGAAGTCCAAAAGAGAGCTTCACGTGGCAAAAGCATTGCTCTAGTCAGTCAGTCACCCAAGGTGCAAACTGAAGTTGACCATGACAATGATGAGGATATGGCTATGTTCGTGAAGAAATTCACAAAGTTCCTTCAGAAGAAGAATGTCGAGCAGAATGTTGGCCCAACATTCAGGAAGGGCCAGAATGCCAAAGCAGAACCTTCATCGGCACCTCCCTTCTTCAAACGCAAACCAGATGGAAAGAAGAAGAACATCAACTACGAATCTGTAAGATGCTATGAATGTCAAGGATGGGGCCATTTGCCAACGAGTGTGCAAATACCCTCCGCAAGCATGGAAAAGCGATGTGGATCGATCTTTCCGACGATGAAGATGAAGAACAGTGCCCTAAGGAGTCTAGGCGATCATCAGTAACCATACAGTCCTTCTCTGACAACGAAGAAGAAGATCATCAAATCGGATTTGCGGCGGTAACTGATGTTGAGCCAACATTTGACTCAACATCTGAGAAACAAATTATTTTTGATTATGATGACTCAAACTGTTTTGATGGGTTTTCAAGTTCTGATGATGCAGATTTAGAAACAGATGTTTATGCAGCTATGAAGCAATTGTCCGCACATTTGGAAATGGAGAAGGCGAAAAATGCGCAACTCAAAGCCGCCGTGAATGTGTTGTCCGAGGAAAATGAAAAGAACGAAAAAGTGATCGAAGGCCTGCTTGAAGGGATGAACAAACTGGAGGTCGTGCTGACAAGAAAGGACAAGGAGATCGACAAGCTTCAAAAGCGAGTCGACGAGGCCGAAGAGACGTTCACAAAGATGAACAAGGGTAAAGCGACCCTTGATGAGGTATTATCGTTAGGTATTTTTGATAAGCAAGGTCTAGGATTTAGTTCTCAGCCATTCGTGATGATCCTAAACCCGTGACCAATGTTCAGCCTAAGATAGTTTTTGTAAAGGGGAAGTCGCATGCCTCGAGTGATGTTAGTGAAACCATGATAGTTAAGACTAGTCCTAAGCATGATGTTAGTAAACTTAAGGATGCGTCGTTTAAATGTCATCATTGCAATCAGCCTGGTCATATTAAGCCTCATTGTTGGAAATTGAAGGGGGAGATTTCTGCAAAGAAATCGATGTCGGCTGAAATGTCATCCAACATCCCGCTCAACATTGACAAATCAGTGTTGAAATGTATGTCTGGAGAAAGTTCAGCTGGCTCACCTTCAAATTCCGGTAATCCAAATGCTGTTTCATCATCTAAGAAAGTTTGGGTAGAGAAGTTAGTGCATAAGTGCAATGTTGTGTATACCTCTTTGCGAGCTAACGTGACAGGTTCTTGGTACTTCGATAGCGGGTGTTCCCGACATATGACGGGTACCAAAGATTATCTTAGCGAGTACATGCCCTTAAAGAGTGGATCTGTGACGTTCGGAGGAGGTGCTAAAGGACGAATTCTTGGTCGAGGCAGATTGAACGTGCCCGATTTTCCTAAGCTAAGCAACGTACTCCACGTCGACGGGCTTGTAGCTAACTTGATTAGCATAAGCCAACTTTGCGACGACGACTTGGAGGTAAGATTTAATAAGGGATGTTGTGAGGTTTTTAACAGCAATGGTGTTCGAGTTATGGCAGGTAAACGATCGAGCGATAACTGCTACTTAGTCGGAGACAAATCCAGTTCGAATGACGTGTGCCAACTATCGAAGGCCGAAGACGATGTCATCCTTTGGCATTACAAACTGGGCCATGTCAACTACCGAATGCTGGAGCAACTTATCAAACACGATGCGATCAGAGGCATTCCAAAGCTTAAGGAGTTTGGTAAGGTTGTTTGTGAGTCATGTTTGAAGGGTAAGCAAGTGCATGCTAGCCATAATGTTGACCAACATGCTGCCCAACATTTTAAAACTGCTCATTGTTTTCAGCTTATTCACATGGATTTGATGGGTCCGATGGAAGTAGATAGCATTGGTGGTAGGAAATATGCTTATGTGCTCGTTGATGATTATTCTAGATATGCATGGATTTTCTTTCTTAAGGAAAAATCTGAATCGTTCGATTTATTCAAAAAGTTTTGTGCTATGATTAAGAATAATTTCAGTGCTTCGATTTTTCGTATTAGGTCTGATCATGGTAGGGAATTTGAGAATCAATTGTTTGACGAATTTTGTGATCGAAAAGGCATTATTCATGAGTATTCATCTCCTAAGACGCCCCAACAAAATGGGGTGGCCGAAAGGAAGAATAGGACATTGCAAGAAATGGCACGTGTTATGTTGCATTCTAAGAGTCTTTCTAAAAGATTTTGGGCTGAAGCGTTGCATACCGCATGTCATATATCTAATCGTGTTTTCTTTCGTCATGGTACTAAAATGACATCGTATGAATTATTAAATGGGAAAAAGCCGACTGTCAAGTATTTTCATGTTTTTGGATGCTATTGTTATATGTTGAATGATCGTGAGTACTTGACCAAGTTTGATTCAAAAAGTGACAAGTGCATATTTCTTGGATACTCGCCTAATAGTCGTGCTTATCGTGTGTATAACTTGCGCTTGAAGTCTGTTCAGGAGTCGGTAAATATTGTGTTTGATGATGCTACTGATATTAGCAAAGTGTCTCCTCAAGTTGATATTTCAGATGTTATACAAGCTGTGGACGAAACAGAGGAGAATGTGGAGGAAGATGTTGACCCGACATCTGACTCAACATCTGTGCCAGAACAGAACAGCGAGGCTGGACCCAGTGAAGTTCGTAGAGACCCGCCAGCTAAGATTCAAAAAGATCATCCCACAGACTTAATTATTGGAGATGTGAACGAAGGTAGGAAAACCAGAGATAAGCCGCGCAAGGATTATAAGTCTATGGTAAGAAACGTATGCATGAACACGGTATACGCTGAGGTACGCTTTAATTGTTTTGTTTCTGAGATAGAACCTAAGAATGTCCTTGAAGCTCTCAAGGATAATTTCTGGATAAATGCGATGCAAGAGGAACTCTTGCAGTTTGAGAAAAACCAAGTATGGACCTTAGTCCCACGGCCGAAGGACATTAATGTCATAGGCACGAAGTGGATCTTTAAGAATAAATCTGATGAATTTGGTAGAGTTGTTAGGAACAAAGCACGTCTAGTAGCTCAGGGTTATACGCAAGTTGAGGGCATAGATTTTGATGAGACTTTCGCTCCCGTGGCTAGGTTAGAATCAATTAGGTTGTTATTAGCTATTGCTTGTTGGCTTAACATCACGTTACACCAAATGGATGTTAAGGGTGCGTTTTTATATGGATATATTGATAAAGAAATCTATGTTGAACAGCCTAAGGGATTTGAGGATCCGCATTTTCCTAACCATGTTTTTAAGCTGCAGAAAGCCTTATATGGACTGAAGCAAGCACCTCGAGCTTGGTATGGTAGGTTAGCTACATTTTTACTAGATTTTGGGTTTTCTCGAGGTGAGGCAGACCGCACTCTTTTTATAAAAAGGGTCGGTTCTGATATTTTAATTGCTCAAGTTTATGTTGATGATATTGTTTTTGGCTCGAGCTCACAATCTATGCTAGATCAATTTGTACAGGCCATGAACTCCACCTTCGAGATGTCGATGATAGGCGAATTAACATATTTTCTAGGATTGCAGATTAAGCAAAGCAGCGACGGGATCTTTATGTCCCAAGAAAAGTATGCCAAAAACACTGTCAAGAAGTTCGGATTGGACACTGCAAAGGTAATGAAAACGCCCATGGGTTCCTCGCAAAAGGTAAGTAAAGACGATGTTGGGCAGAATGTTGACCCAACATTGTACCGTTCTATGATAGGCAGTTTATTGTACTTATCTGCGAGTAGACCTGATATCATGTATAGTGTTTGCGTATGTGCTAGATATCAATCTGAACCTAAGGTGTCGCATCTTAATGCTGTTAAGAGAATACTTCGTTATGTGAGTGGATCGTGTAGCCTAGGACTATGGTTCTCCAAAGATACTAATTTGAGTCTTGTAGGCTATAGCGATGCTGACTGGGCGGGTGACGAGGATGACCGCAAGAGTACAAGTGGTGGCTGTTTCTTCCTAGGTAATAACTTAGTTGCATGGTATAGTAAGAAACAAAACTGTGTGTCTTTATCTACTGCTGAGTCCGAATATGTTGCGGCGGGTAGTTGCTGCACGCAATTATTATGGTTGAATAGCATGTTATGTGACTATGGGTTAGAGTGGGATTCTGTACTTATGTTTTGTGATAACCTTAGTGCCATTAACATCTCTAGGAACCCCATCCAACATTCTCGAACAAAGCATATAGATATTAGGCATCATTTTCTGAGAGATATGGTCGAAAAAGAGTTAGTCCGCATCGAGCATATAGACACTAAGAATCAGTTAGCAGACATTTTTACGAAAGCATTGGATTCTGAAAGGTTCTCGGACCTTAAGAAATCCATAGGTTTGCACATGTTAGTTTAGATGTTGGTCCAACATGTGGATCAACGTAGCATATGTCGATTTTGATAGTTGCTGCTTTAATGTTTGGTTTAATATTCTGTTCTGTTTTCCTGTGAAATGACTTGATTCTTCTTGATTGGTCCCTAAATGAACCCGACCCCTCTTTTATAGGCTCTTGGTAATACGTCCCTAGGTACACGGCATTCGCTGTGACGATGTACTCTTTGCGACTAAAAACCAATCCTTTTTGTGATTAGCATGCTTATAAACTCTCTGCTAGATATAGGCTCTCGGTAATAAAATTCCTTAGGTACACGGCATTCGCGGTGACGATGTATACTATGCGACAAAAAGCCGATCCTTGAGGCAAGGGAGTATAAGGGCAGTGCATAAATTCGGTTGGATATTTGAGGTGAAAGGGTAGAAATAAGGGGAACTGATTTTGAGAAGAATTAAGCAGAAAAGTCTAGGATTACGGAATTAGAATGTTGAGTCAAATGTTGGGGCAACATGTGATTGTCAGTTCGATATTGCTACTTTCTGTGCCTTCGTTTTGTTCGTGTCTGTCTTTAGTACTGTTTTTGTTAGTCTTGTGTGTCTAGTTTAATTATCTCTCAGAATTGCATTAGAAACTCTCGAAGAACAGCTCTTTACACTTGTCTCTATGTGTTCATCAACGTCGCTCAATCGGTGAGTATTTCTTGATTCTACTTTGACTTTTGATTTAGGTCTTTCTTTGGTTGAATCATGATTCGAAGTGCTCCTATTAACTCGCATTACTTAGTCTTCGAACTGCTTTTATATGCTCACATGAAGAATGAGTCAATTTACTATTTTTAGCTTCATCGTGACTTAGACTCCATATTTGCTCCTATGTGCTCGCGTGTTTGGTTTGGAAATATACTATTTTTAGCTCCATGATTTAATTAGGCCGTTTGTGAACCTATTTAGCACTCAATATGTGTCCAACGATTATTTTCTCAGTCACATTTTCTCCACTATCTGCGATTTTCTGTTAGTGGTGTGTGGTATTTGTAATCGTTGAAACATGCGTATATGAAGTGATTTGATTGATCGAATCTTTTATTCACAAACCCTAGCTCCTTAACCGACCTCATTTCTCTCTGCCCCCGAATTACTCTCATCTCAATTTCTTTTGGATTTATCTTTGATTTCTTTATGGGAACTAACTTGTTTCTGAGTCTCAGAATGTTGACCCAGATGTTAGTCCCACATTTACCTCAACATCTGCAAGTTGGCTAACAGAGAAGTTCTGTGAGTTTTTTTTTCTCTTTCTTCCCAAAAAGGGGGAGAAGGTTGTGCAGATAAAAAGGGGGAGATAAGAAAATTCAGGGGGAGCAGAATAAGGAACCGAACAAACAGGGGGAGCTGACCAAGAAGGAGAAGCAGTCGAGAAAGCGTTAGAAGGAAACTCCATACTCCATTGAGAGTGAAGCTCTGATTCTTTCTCTTTTGCATGCATAATTGATTTTTTTCTCTGATTTTGCATGTCGAGAAATGTTTTTACTAGATGCATGCTGATTTGCGTCTCCGATATGTTTACATGTGTGCCTGCATACATGCCGGATATTTATATTTTGCAGATTCGCCTAAAGATCGTTTCTTTTTACATGCGTGACTTTATGGTTATTTTGTGCATGCTGATCTGGTTAATTCTGCTTGTGTGACTATGTGGTTTGCTGGCATGCATATGAACGGTTTATATTGTGCAGACGTTTAACTTAAGACCTTGTTATGGCTATGTACTATTGTCGTAGTACTTTGAATAGTTTAATCGCTATTCTGTTTGCGTCTACTCTAACCATCTTTTTTAATGTTTTTGTGGTTGAGTAGATTTTGCCTTCAGGGGAGTTTTGGAACTTTTAAATCTGCATGGGTTTTGGGAAGAAAGATAAAAAGGGGGAGATTGTTAATGTTGACTAGCTCAGCTTTGACAATGTTGGGCTAACATTTCAGCCAACATTGTTGTCTGTCAACATTCGATTTTATCTTTCATGCCCAAAACCGTTTAACCTTTTTTGTAGCTTTATTTACTGATATGCAGGACGTGGTAAAGTGCTAAAAACGAGTCCAAACCGTGTGGAAAGCGTGTGGAGTTGCTTGAACGAATTTAGGAAGTGCACTTACCATAAATAGAAGATTTGAAGATCAAAAGAGATCAAGTCAAGCTACGACCAAGATTAGAAGATCTGAATATCAAGGAGATCCAGTCAATCAGTTTACCATAAATAGGAGATAAAGGATCGGCCAATGAGATGAGAAGATTCGAACTAAATATATACTATATTTAGGGAGATCTTCGAAGAGATATTTGAAGAGATATTCAAGGGATCTTTTTACCAATTCAAGAGGGAGCCAAGGTCTATAAATAAGAGTTATTTTCGAGCTGCAACTAACGACTTTCGAGAGAGCTTTCAAGAAGTAACTTTGAGCAACATATGGAGCGAAAACGATGAGCGAAACACATATCGAGTTTGAGCGATTTTTACTTCTTGCGAGAGTTGTCTTTTAGTCTAGCTTTTCAGAGGTCGTGAGATCTTATAGGTTTAGAATCCTTTTTGATTCGTTCCGTTTGCTAGACTAGTTTTACCTATCTTTTTCGATAGTTTGTAATCCATCTTTCTAGTGGATTTTTACCCCTTGGGGCTCGCAGCAAGTTATTTGACTTGCTGCACAAAAACATCTCTTGTGTTCGTTTCATTTTTATCACTAAGTTTCTATCATTTCCGCTGTGCGTTATAAGAGAGTGTGAGTGTTAACCCAACATCACGTCCAACTTCAGTTTACAACTTAGTGTTTTTACATCCATTGTGTACGGGACCACCATCAGGATAAATTAGTACTGTACAAAGCAATATATATACATATATATAATACATATGTATATATATATGAGCCAACTAACAAGAGCAACTCTCGCCTCAACTAGGGTTTTTTCGAACAAGTCCCCTTAATTGCCAAGAATCATATGCAAGCTACTGAAACTTAAATATAACTGAGATAATTTCATTACACAAACGCCATAATCAATTTTGATTATCTCCAAATATTTTAGGGTTTCGAAAAAATGAGATACGGTTATTACTCAAGGAAATTGCAACACATACACAAATTATGATATATGTATGTAATAATATGATAAATTATACATATGTACTTTATTTACTTATGTACAGTACAAAATTTCAAGAAATGACACCAGAATTCAGCAACTCAAAAAGACTTGACGCGGGGCTATAAATGGTCTTTTAGCCAACGACAATATAAAAAGCCGAAATATAGAATAATGTGTGGGGGATTTTTTTTTTGCATGCTTTTACAGAAAAATGAAAAAAAGAAAAGAAAATAAACTTCATGATGTTTAGGAGTTATTCATCTCTTTCTATTAAACATGCCATAGTTATTGCTATAAAAAAGAAACAAACACGAGCAATGCTAATTTAACAATATGTATGTCTCAGAGCTCCTCTAAATTGTGAACAAGTCCTTGTAAAAATAACACCCAATGCCCATTCCAACTTAAGCTTTCATTAGTTGGAGTGGTAATAACCCAAAATCGTCGATACTATTAGGGTTTGTTTGGTATAAGGAATTCGGTGTGGAGAGGAGATGAAATGGAAAAAAAAATTAATTTTTACCTTTGGTTGTTGGTTAAGCTAGCTGTGTTTGGTTCGTGGAAAGTGGTGAGAAAAATAAAACTACAGGAAAATTTATTTCCATTAGTTTTTCCCTCATTTTCTTGAAGTGATGAATAATTTTCTTTTGCTTTAAAACTAAATCAAGTTTTCTTTTATTTTTCTCACCTATTTCTCTAGTCAACTAAACACACAAACGATTTTCGTTTTCCATTTCCTTTTCCTTTCTTCACTAAATTCCTTGAAGCAAACAAGAGAAATAAACGAGAAAAAAAAAGAAAGAAAAGAAAACTTAAACCATGTTTAAAGCTAAAATTATAGAAAATCATTTTTCTCACCGTTTGCCTTTGCTTAATCCAAACACAGCCTTAAGGACCCAAGTGGACGGAATCGAGGCCGCCAACTAAAAATGTCTCGAATAAATTCAAGCACTTAGGGACACACTTTTGTAAAGAATTAGTAGCAAACTAATTCTACTTACGTTGAAATAATTCAGATGCAAGGTCTCCAATTTCTGCACGTCGCATGTCTTGAGCTTGTTTTTAAGCTCCATTATAATTAAGACATATAGAGATGTACTGGAAGTATTGCAATGCAATGAATAAGTTGAGGGTTAGTGATTTCAATGCAAAGTCTTGACAAATCAGCAATTATATTACTTGCTGCAGTTTAGTATCATAGCCTGTCCGACCTTAAATTTTGCAAAGAACCCTTTATTTATTGTATAATGAATTCCAACATATATACAGATTTCAATATGAATTATACTCTATATAGTTTCTTTAATAATTTCAATTCGTGATGTAAAACCACACAGACCAACACACACATAGGCATGTGCATCGTGATTTTGAAATAAAATTACTGCATGATAGTCTATTTTCTAATATAATTAGGTGAGGAGTGAAAAATTCCAAGTTCGATCATACATACTCTATAATAAACAGGATAATTGACTTCGTAATTATTAGATTACATCATATATATACATAATCTTCCATTGATTTTTGTACCGAAGAAAGGAGGGTTTCGAAAAGATATATAGTAGGATCAGTATCTATAAACAAAGAATCAATTGATCTATGGTTATGTAAATAAATCAAATTAATTAAAAGGGCTTATGATTGAGAAGAAAAATCATGGGATGTGTTCATCAAATTAGGGTTTTCTCCCATAGACTTTTCAAGGTCGAACAGACAATGAAACAAAAAGCTTACAGCAAGATTAATTGCTCACCTGACAAGCCTAGCATGGAAATCACCAACCTTTAATAATTTTCTTGATCTTCGAGGAGATTCATAAGATCGTCATCTGTAATAATAGAGACGAAGGATAAGGATAATATGATAATAAGGGGCTGAGATACGTTTTTATAGACCAAAATCCTCCTATTTCAACGCCGTTTGGATCGTGCAAGAGAATAGTTCCATACACTTGGTAAAAGTATTAATATTCCTCACTCGAGTGAAAGAAAAATGAAAAGAATATAATTCAAAGACTTTTGACTGACGGGTGATTTTTGATAATCCTTGTGAGGAAAAGCTGTTTTTTTTCTCTCGGTCTCAACAACTCACAAACTCAACGGACACGAATGCATGTAATATGTGTTCTTATAATGCCCAAGAAAAAGAATCCCTTTTTTTTTTTTCAGTTTTGCCTTTTATTGTTCCGTCGTACATAAAACTGGTTAGGTGTGCTTTGTGGACAAGCTCCTATGTTATATTAATGGGATCTATGCTCGAAAATACACTAAACCCAATTCTATAACTAACATTTTTGTTAGAGATCTCTATCAAAATACAAGATTTAATATTAAACTTTAACTCAAATATATAGGCGAGTATTGATATAATACTTGGATAGAAAACCGTACTAAGGTTTTTTTCACACTTCGATTAATTCCCCTAGTATGTATTCTCATCCCAAGTACACAAAAAAAAAATGATAATAAAAATTTTGACCTCTATATGGAGAATATTAGAAGTTCCACACTTGATATCTATTCCTCGGAGATAATTAGGATTTTGTGTAAAGAAGAGAGAAGAAAGCCTTTGCTTGTACTTATTAGGTGAAAGAATTAAGTACTAACTAACAAACTTGAGCTTAGTTGAAAGGCACCAACAACTAATAGAAGCTATATATTAGCTAGCAATCGAGGTCCTTTAATTCAATTTTTTTTTTTGTGAGTCATACGAATAATTGAGTTTTTTTTTATAATAGCAATAAAATGTTACTCCCAATTTGTTATTATACGATTTATTTATTTTTAGAAAGGTCCCATGTATAATATAAAGGAATGAAAATACAAGATGAGTGGGAAAGCTCCTCCTCACAACCAACCAGTAACATGCTATTCGAAAACAAATCAAAACCAAGAAAAAAGCAATTAAACACACTGCCTCCGCGATAAAAGACCCTTTAAAGTGTAGTTTAAGAAATGTCGGGTAACAATCTTATCACTTTTTTATATACGTAAAATTACAATCTACCCTATATATTTTTTCTTGTAGTTAATGCATCACATGTGCTTCTTTATTCATCTTAAAGTTCAACTACCAAGAAACTCATATTTTCTACCAAACCATGTAAGCTACAAACTCCACCAAACCACCCCACATATGAATTGTATATCATGAACGGTGACGTGACTTTAGTTTCATTAATGGAATCACAGATCGGAGAAGCTATTAAATTATTGGGAAAAAAATATCTCTCTCTCTATATATATTATATATATGAAGGACGCCAGACTTTAAAAGTAGTAAGGCGACGTTCTAAGAAGACAATTTTGTTATTTGATTGACGACTACTATTATTATCTTTCACAATATCTATACTCTTATATTAATCCTCAGCCCCATTTAAAAACTGCCAATTTTAATCCAATTTGGTGTATCAATTACACCAAAAATTGAAGCCGATTCGGTGGTTACTCACATGCGTCTATTACAGAGAAGAAAAAACCGACCCACGTCATGATCTAAAAAAGTAACTGACACATGCTTAGATAATAGTAACTCAGCCGGTGAAAGTAAATGGCACATGATTCGATGAAACAATATTAATAAGTGGCCCAATTTTCTATAAAAAAAAAATATTCAACCGTTGTATTGATGTCATTTAGGAACTCATGAAAATGCATTAAAAAACAAATAACCGCCACAACTTTCGTTGTTGCACCCACATCGGGGGTGCACGTTAGCTAGTCTATTTTATTTGTGAGGGGTTAGCATGTCAAATGTCTGTCAATTGAGATTGAAAAATTAATTAATAAAATTTAAAAAATCACTAACTACTTTTAATTACTAGATTTAGTTTAGCACTATTTTAGTCAATTATTATCCTACTTTAAATTTATAATAAATCAATTTTTCTTTTTACATATTTATAACATACAAATTAAATTTAAATTATCATTTCTATGAAATATTTCATGCTAAAATAAAATTAATAAAATATAGTTATATAAATAGCACATAGACATGCCCACGTTTAATCGTAACCGGCAACGGTTAGGAGTTTTTCCAAACCGCCAACCGCCGGTTAGGCAGGTTAACCGGCGGTTATAACCGTTAATTTGAAAAATATATAAAATAAAAAATATACTATTTTAGTTACTCATATTAATATTAATTATGAATGCTATGTAACTTTACAAATATTAATACTAATTAATAGAAATTTTTGAAAATATGTATTTGTATTGTATTTAAAACTTTGTAATATATTTCATGATTCGTAAAACTTATTATATTTAAAATTTTATATCAAATAGTAAAATACGAACGAAAAATACACCGAAAAATTATACTTTGCAGCAAATTGCAAAATCAAATAAAAAAAATTAAAAAATTAAAAAATAACCGGCGATTAACCGTAATCGACGGTTAATTAACCGGCAACCGGGGACGGCTAACCGTCAACCACCCCCGACCAGTTAGGTTGGACTAACCGTGAACCGCCACTAACCGCTGGTCACTAACCGCTGGTTAACTAACCGTGAACCACGCATTTGTGCATAAGTTACTAGTAGTGTATAGTTAGCAGTATTTTTTCAAATTTAACAAGACATTTGGGAAATCTTCATCCTTGAGTTTCGCCACCTAACCCCTTAGAAGGAAAATCAAAACAAATGCTTTATACGAGTGATACAAGCAGAAGTGAATAGGGGACAAATAAAAATTTAATATAATTTATTTATGAAGCTTTCATTTGCCTTTGTTCAGGAAGATTCGGGGTGACGTTTGAATGCGTAATAAACATCGTTAATCTTCTTTGTGTGATGTGACGTTCTCTCTTATTTGTTATGGTATTATATATATGAACCATATTTCAGAATTCGTGTGTGGTCAGTAATACGAATTAGAGTTATTCTATTCCTATGATAAAATTACTGCAAGAGCCATATGAAACCATTTATTTTACAACTAGCATAAATCATTACACTCAATAAAAATTTAACATAAAAAAGCCCCAAAAATCACAAACTCAACACATTGAAGTTAGACGGGGTCCAATGGTTCACGGTTATAAATGCCGGTGACGATTACGAATTGTAACTGAAGGAGCCGATTACGGTTACGGTTGGAACAATCGGTTTACGGTTTCAATTTTATTTTTGATTTTTTTACAACAAAAAAATTAACTTAAATAAACAAAAATAATAATTTTATTTAATAATGTAAAAATTTCATTGCATCTTAGTAAAACATACTTACACTAGATCACTCAATTTTTGCTTCTGAGAGTGTTCGACGATACACTCATCATAGTCATCTTCTCCTCTCCTTCCGTGTCGTTGAAATATAGAATAAACAAAAAAGAAGCATAGAATACGACCATTTCATGATATAATACACAAATAATTAAATAACTATAGAAAAACTCAAGCCAACCTAAGGTTTAAGTCCAATTGCAAAGCAACTGAATATTTCATAATTTAGTATTCTGATCTAACTATATTATCCAATCATGAAAAAAACCTTTGTCAACAAGCCCACTTGTTGGCCCGGCCCGACCACGTTACAAATGGGCCGATTGATACTTTATTGGGCCAATATTTGGGCATTGCACAAATTAATTTTTATCCAGCCATGTGACATCAGAAAACTAGACCACTAAGGGATGGCAACGGACGGGGCGGGGATTAGCCCCGTCCCCATCCCCGCCACATAATCGGGGCAGCCTCATCCCCGCCCCGCCATTTTCTTTTCAAAAATAATATTTATGCTATAATATATAAATAAAATATATTATTTCTTTTATATTTTAATAAATAATATAAGGTGGGCATAATAAATATAGTTGTATAAAGGGGATTATACATAAAATATCCATTAATATAAAAAAATTAGCAAATCAGTACCCTGTCAGTATTCTTTATACGCAGGTACCTATCAGAATAAATTTTTTGCACATTGATACCTGTCCGCCGCAAGGTACATCATATCACACATTTAGGTACCATAGAAAAACGTATTGTGGTACGAAATACAGCTAGAAAATGGTACCACCATATAGCTTGCCGCAAGGTACCGTACGTATATAGGTACCATATATGGGTACCATATAGATGCGTAACGTGGTACACAATACACATATATAAAGGTACGTTAAGACCGGAAAAATGGTACGCACAGTCGAACGGGTACTTATCTAAAAAGTTTTCTAACATGGGTACTGACTTGCAAATTTTTTATACAATTGGTATTTTTCTATAGATTCACCTTGTATAAATTATATTATATAAGCTTGTTTTTATTTTTATTATATTAATTGTATATAACAAATATTATTTAAATAATATAATAGTAACAGGGGCGGGCGGGGACGGGGCCGGGATCATGCCCCGTCCCTGCCACGCGGGGATAAAATATCCGGGATTCCCCGCCTCGTTCGGGGCGGATGCCCGCGGGGACGGGGAACCCCCGCCTCATTGCCAAGCCTACAACCCGCACTTCAGTAATCGCATAGAAAACGTCGTTTTTTTTAGATATCAGTAACCGCTGTCAGTCTCCCTCTCCTATCGTAGCTGTGAACTGTGAAGACGAAAACGTTTGTAAATGCAATAGAAGATAAACGCCAAGAAGCGTACACAAGCGTTGGGAACGCCATACAAAGATGGAGGATAGTCGGAGAGATGCCAAGTATCGCCGGTGGTGGATTGGGGAAGATTTTAGCTGCTGCGACTGCGGCGCTGCTGCTCCGTATGTTCACAGCACCTGGCCCTGTGCTGCTTCGCGAAGCTGAACGTGGACGAAGGCGAAGACGAAGAAGATGTTTCGTCGAAAGGGGGAGTGTCGCCGGTCACGATCAAGTGGAGTTACATCAATTGTGCTCTCTCTCACTACAAAAAAAGGGCATTTACCGACCAAAGAACGCAGTCGCTATTCTCCGATTACTTTGGTACTGTACTTTAGTCGCAAGTTTGCGACTATCTTGACGACTATAATTGTAGTCGCAGATTCCGACTATCGCGACCATTATTGTAGTCGCTATACCAAATTTTTCCTTTTTTTTCAAAATTAGTTATTTAATTTCTTAAAATATATATGTAGAAAACGTATTACAAACCAAAACAGAAAAATAAATAGAAAACTTATTTCTATAAATAATGATCGCTATACTACTCTTGCATCTGGACATTCTGGGAAGGCATGTAACTATTGGCACTCGATAGGGATGACTCTACAGGTGTCTCAAAAAGAGCATTTTGATATAACGAGTATGGTGAAATTGAGATTAGCCTCTTTTGTATGCAAAATTTGCAATTTAAGTTCCTTTGACTTCAAGTCAAAATCACGATCCAAACAAAAAAACAAATATTGTATATAAAATAATATAATAAATAAAAACAGCGAAAAGAAGCGTCGACGACACAACGAGCTTGCCCGGTGTTCCCCTCTACAGCGCCGCGCGGGTACCACCCTGTAAATCTAGATTATCCAACTAGACAGAGATTAAAGAACTTTTTACCAAAATTTTGATGGAAGTATTTGGATTCGCAGTGGGGTGCGTGCGTGCGTGTTCTTGAGGGAAGTTGGGACTTCTAAAAATTTCTCTTTCTATAAATTTCTCGCACACCACACCCATCAACAACGTGTTTGGGTTTTAGTACTTATACCACATGTTCGTATATATTACTTGGGTCCTTGTAAGCCCATAACAACTAAAAAGTATTAAATAAGTCTATTACATTTATAAGCTCATTTGGCTCTACAAAGTAAAAACTAGTTCACTCAAATAAATTGCAAGACTAAGATAAAATAATTAATTGAACACAATAAATAATTCATAACAATCTCCTGCTTTGTGTTCAATTTTCAATTAAGCGCTGGTTATCTTAGACTTGTGTGGTGATCCTGAGTCCTCGAAGAACAAGTATGCATCGGCGGAAGAGCGCGCGTACGTGTTCTCACCTCCTCATTTGTCTTGTCTCGTGACCTCTTCTTTAGGAGATGTTCAAGCTCTCCGCCTATTGAACTAATTATGTGCAATTAAAATTTTGTTATGCAATATGTCATTAATTGAGTCGAGTTTGGTTATTCCCTATCGGGTAGAGAGACACGGCCAACTTTCTTATTGAATTGAAGTGAAATACATGGAACACTTGAATTTTAAGAAACCGACTTCAAGAAAATTGAAATTTTGTTATGAAAACAAATAACATTCATGTGTGCTACCATACTCACTCAAACATTTAAGTACTTGCTCTTTAACTTAAATGTGTATTGGATCTTATATTCGTTATTTCGAATAACAAGTTCGAATGATGATTCTTGATATGTTTCAACAGAATAGAGCAGTAAGCGTGGAATGTAGATCAGTTTGCTCGTGAAAAAGTTTAAAATATTAAAAAATCATTAACTGAGTGGGGTTTTAAAAAAAAATGAAGCGGGTTAACCAGTGAATCCCTGTGAATATTATACTGAATTAAACTAAAGTAATATGTTTTCGTAGAATTTCAAGAGTAATAATCTATTTAATATAGGAAAAACAATATAACTCTCGAACATCTTTGGAGGTTTCTCATCTCACTTAATCAAAGCACACATAAATTAAACTGAAACTATCAACATCAAGACCTAACCAAGAAAAACAGCTTAATTAAAGGTTGAATTTTAAATAAAGTATTTAACTTTTACTAATTAATAGCAGTAAGTGTTGAAGGAAATAAAGAAAAATAAATGCTTTTGTATGTTAATATAGATACGTCAATTTGAAGCAGCATAGACCAAGAATAGCTCCCCAGATAGAAAGGGATACTTCTAGAGAGAGAAAGAGAGATCCAAAAATGGCATCATCGTTCGACGATTACAGCATCGACGGCGACGCGTCGGCCGGTGAGTTTCCCGAAGGCAGCTACACGTCCTTCAACGACTCTACTTATACACCGCCGTACACTCCTGAGTTCGTCGGAGGAGGAGGAGAAGCTGATGACGTGTCATCTGACCAAGTCAACGCGGCCGATCCGTTCGGATTCGAATCGAATCAGGAGGTTCCGATCTCGAACGGGAACGGCAAGTCTCCGTTCGGAGAAGACTCCGAAGGAATATTCACTTCCGACGGTCCGATTCTACCGCCGCCGACCGAGATGCAGGAGGAAGGATTCGCGCTGCGCGAGTGGCGCAGGTAAAGTGCTTAACCAGTTAGTTGGGTGTTACTCGTGATGTAGCTTGTTGGTTGTGCGTTGATCTTACGCATGTCCATTTGGGTATGTATCTAGTTCGATCCGATCCGAGATGGTTTGTTGATTATTCGAGCTTTTAAGTTGATCAATGAGCTTTGAATACTTCAGCTGATTTGCGGTTGTCATGTGTGAGTGGATGTACATAGTGACCTTAACTTCACTTTGAGTATTAGCTGGGGTTCAATGGATGTTTGATCTGGAATTTCTTGATTTGAGATCGTATCGTTGTCTCGTGGTGTGGTTATGTTTAGCGAGTATATTAGTTTATAAATCTGTGGTCAAATCTGATGTAATCCGACTTAGATGTGTGTATCTAATCTGATATGAGATCTGTTATAGCTGTCTATAGTTTTGATTGGTGATTAAGTTCTACCCATTGCTGGTTAGTTGAAATAAAATCGTTGAATTCAGTTCAATTTTTCCGTAAAAGATTAGCTGATTTAATTGGACTTCAAGAGTCCCATCATTGTTCACTATGAATCTTTAGGCGCGTATTTACTTTCTTCGTCAGATTGGATCTTTACAACTAACTGTATGCTTTAGATCAGCGGCAGTGAATCTCTGATATAAAAGCTTTTATGTTCTATACTAAATACATATTTTAGTTAAGATAATCTCTAAGGTGAGTTGAAGCAGGTTATGATTTTATTAGATCCCCTATTATAGGTGTTGTCAAGAATCGCCTGAGAGTTGATTTTACTGTTTGACATGAATTCTTAGTAGTTTTCCTTTCTTTGCATTTCGGAATGGCATTTCTTCTCCTCGATCATATTGGCTTTCCAATGCAGGCAAAATGCAATTCGTTTGGAAGAGAAAGAGAAGAAGGAAAAGGAAATGCGAAACAAAATCATCGAAGAAGCAGAGGAGTTCAAAAAAGCTTTCTACGAGAAAAGAACTCGCTCCATAGAGACTAACAAGTCCAACAACAGGGAGAAAGAGAAGGTTTGGTCTCTCATAATCTTTTCACCTCCTCTGAACCGCGGTTTCTATTCGACTGCACCAACATATTTTAGAATCTGAGATTTCATTTTTTCTCCATCGCCGAAAGCTTTTCCTGGCCAACCAAGAGAAATTCCACAAAGAAGCTGACAAGCAATACTGGAAAGCCATCGCTGAGATAATCCCTAACGAAGTGCCCAACATCGAAAAGAGAGGTAAGAAGAAGGATCAAGAAAAGAAGCCCTCAATCACAGTGGTTCAAGGCCCGAAGCCCGGGAAACCAACTGACCTCTCGAGGATGCGCGGGCTATTGGTGAAGCTGAAGCACAAGCCGCCACCTCACATGCTAACCCCTCCACCAAAAACCGCCGATAAGGATGGAAAAGACGCAAAAGATGCGAATTCTAAGGATGCAACGAAGGGGCCCGCAAAAGATTCTGCTGCTAATGGTGATGCGCAGAAGAAGGAAGAAGCAGCAGAAACGGCTGTTGCAGCCAAAGAAGGGGAAGAGGGTAAGTGAAAATTTTATACTTAAGTTTTTGGTTTCGTGTTTCTTTGGTTCTCTTCTTTTTGAGAATATCTTGAGTCTCTCTGTTCGCTTTTGCTGCATTTTGTTTTCGTGTTTTGGTTGTGATTGCTTATAAAAGATGTTTAAGAATTGTCGTGTGGGATTTTTTCGTTGAGCTTAGAATGATAATGGATTTGTTGTATTGTATCTATATGTTGGTTTTTTCTATCGACTGCCATTGCATTGCATGTAGTTTTTTTAGCCCCTTATTTAATTAGGGGGCGTTTGGTTTAAGTAATTTAGTGACATAGAAAAATGAAATAAAAAGTTCATTTTTTTGTTTAGACTTTAGAGAAATAGAATCTTTTAAAAATCGTTTTAGTATTTTTTTCTCACTAAGTTTCATGATCAAACACAACCTTGGAGTCTATTATAAAAATCGTTTTAGCAATTTTTTTGTCACTACGTTTATGATCAAACACAAACTTGGAGTCTATTAAAGATGTTATTTGATAACTATTGCGATAGAAGTCGTGACCCATGGTTACAATTATACTATTGATAAAACTAATAATTGAATATTAATATAATTCTTACGGTAAGTAGGGATGTTTAAATGTCGGTGAACCGACCGAACCGAAACCGAAATTCGGTTCGTAATCGAATACCAAACGAAAAAATTCGGTTTGCTTTCGGCTTTCATTTTTCATAACCGGAAAAAATTCAACTTGTTCGGTTCGGTTTATTACTTCCATAAATTGAACCGAAAAACTGAATCTTTTTTATTTTTTATATAATGCATAATGATATATTATTATCTATATGTATAATAGTATATCCAAATATATTTAGTAAATTTATAGAAATTTCGTATATATTTATGGTTATATTATAATAATGTCACTAATAATAATTTTTTTATTTTTTTGGTTTTCAATATCGGGGGTCAGATGGTTACGTCCAACAACATATTTAGTTTCGGTTCGGTGGAATTACCTTGACATCCGAATGACACTCCTCAATCACTAGTATCACGTCAATAATAATTTGAAATTTTCGGTTAACCGAACACGGTAAAATCGAAACTGAATCGAATATTTCGGTTCGGTATCAGTAAAATTCGAACCCAAAATTTCGGTTCGTTTCGGTTTGGTTATTACCGAGGAACACTCCTACTAAGGACCGACTACTGAGTAAAGAAAAGTATTTCAAGATTCATGGTCTACATAATAGGGACAATAAATAATACTAGTAATCGGAGCACATTCAATGCGTATGCAATATATTTTAAAAATATATATTTTGACGCAATCAAAGGAAATTGGACAAACCCGAAACTTTTAAGATATTCAGTAGATAGATGATACCAATGATAGCCAAAACTTCATTCAAATACAAAATCATAAAGAATATATTTCATGTCTGAGCGATGCTATAAAAGTAAAGCTTAGCCATTAAATGATCACAAATATAGAGAACATCAACAATACACTCATTAGAGAAACTAAATCTAACATAAATACCATATATCTATTGCCAATAAAATTAAACCATAAAAAGTACCATGAAGAACATCCTATAGATAAACTTTCAAATTTTAATCTATCAATTTAGATCAATTAAAAAAAATAATATTAAACTTAAAAGAAAACCACCCACTTTTTGTGCATGCAAAAATACTAGTATAATTTATTAATTTTCCTTGCTATGCTAATTATAAGGAGAAAACAAGGTAGCCAATCCTTGATCCAATTTCACAAGTAGCTTGCCATAGCTCATTAGTGTTTTTTCCTCACACATATAAGCTCCATTCCCTCTAGCCAAAACCTCGCCGTCCACATCGACAATCCCGCCCTTGGACAATGACCCTTTTGCCCTCGAGCCAGGATCCAAAACGAACGCCTTTACCTATTCGACATATATATATCATCGTACGCATGTAAGAGAACGGGCGTTTTAAAACACATCAATAAAAACAATCGAACCTTTAAGTACGATACGTAGGGCGACTTAACATGAGCTCCACTGTTCAGCTCGGTCATTAGTTGGAGCAAGGCTAGCCTGGGACAGTCCTTTATCACAATCAGATCCAAGCACCCGTCCGAAAACTGCTTATATCGAACAATTTTCGACAAAAAAAAAGCGTAAATTATATTCTTTCGGAGAATACTTCAAAAGAAAAAAAGATAATGCTTTGACACCTCAGCGTCGGGTGCCGCCAGAGTATCTTCGCCTCCCCAGGGGACGTTGTGGAGCCAAATGGAGACAAATGGGCCGTCGATTTTTCTCCAATTTAGGGCTTTCGGGTCGAATTTAGGACCTTGGTAATAACAACCATGTTCGACTTCTTGAGCTTTGTGTTCGGCGAGTATTTCTTCGTCTGCATCTATTGGGTCGCCGTGAGCTTCATATCCATGAGCGGGCACGAATTGGATGCTTCCTTCGTATTTTCTAAGGTTGAATATACGCTGGACCGCCTGAGTTTATGGGATCGAAATATTATATTCTCGGACGAATATAAAACGTTAGAATAATATTAATGGTCCTGTAATTAGGGATAGTGGCATCATAGGAACAGAGCATTTAAGGGGTGGCATCATACGGATAATAACTTTCACAATTAAGCAATTTAAATACATTATATGGCAGAACCCTAGATTTTATAATTAAGTCATCTAGGGACCTTGTTTTGAAATCGAAACTTACATAGAAATCTATTCGGGCGCTTCCCATCCACCGATACTTCTCAGATTCGATATCAATATCAGCCACGAGACCTGCGGCAATTTCATGAATGTAAGAACGCTCCGACGAAAAAAGAAAGAAAAGCTGATGTAAGAACGAGCAATACCCCATGCCATCATCAAGATGCTGAAGAACTTGGTTTGCCCTTGCGATATAGTAGCTACGTCCAGCGAGCGCTTATGCCCTGTCGTCGACGAATGCCAGGATTTCATTTTTCTTTCTTACAGAGAAGTGTATAACGACGAAAACTTCGTACGAGATTGCTACGTTTATTACCTCGAATAATCGAAAGGGTAGCGTACGACGGCGTACAAGGTTCGCCGCACGAGTCTAGAAGAGACTTCGCCATGCCATTTCCAGTTCCTAACATTCGTAAAAAAACCCGACTACAATGAAGGCCTCGTTTTAGGACGTAGAAAAAGAGTAAAGTAAACACAGTTATAAAAAAACGTATGTAAGATTTCAGTCGACCGACCTGCAGGGACTGCCCCGAGAGGCATCTTGATTGCGCTTTCCCAATCCTCGCGCGAAAGCAAACCGTTTAACACCTACTATAGAAAAATCTTCATGTCTGAAATTGTCTGATTCTTTCATGAGGATCGCAAAATTAGTTACCTCGACCAAAATTCCATCTCCACTAACGCAGACGATTCCGTCGTACTTTCCAAGATCAAGAGAACGAACGACGTCCCTTGCGTGAAGCTGGTGTTTCGTCTCTGCGTATCAAGAAAAAATCTAAAAATTCTTACAAAAAACATCGATGTCGCAAGTATTTCCCGAGTTTTTTTTTTTTTTTTTTTTTCAAATTATCACCTTGGATGGTGTAATCGACATTGGCATCGTCGAGGTACGGCTTCACTTGGTGGGCGAAGATCTTCGTAGCCGATTTTCTCCCGCCAAATGGATTCACGAATATGAATAGCCTCTTCGGCCTACCTAAATCAATTCAGGCAAATCGAAGATAGAATAAACTACATAAATTCGCTTTAATTGTTCTAACAAGTTAATTGTTCTTGTGTACCAGCACTCAACTCTTTCTTCGGACAAGATTTACCAGAAAACAGAGCATCGCACCATAGTTCAGACAAGAAGAACGTGAAAATTCGGCAAAGCACAAATTCAAGAAAAACTGATTTGCGTATTGAGAAGCTTTTAATACCGAGGGAATCGATGTACTCTTGCAATTTGTGGGCCCAAGAACGAACGTGTTCCTCGTCGGAGAGCTCTAACGTAACGTTCTTCCTCAGCAGCTTATTGGGTGCGCCGGCGAAGCAGCTGATCGCGGCCTGCGACGACGATTCCGCGACGGCTCTTATGTTGATCTTCAATCCCTCGACGGAGAAACCCAAAACTTCCTTCTCCATGTCCAGCCGCCGGTTAGCCCATCGGATTTGTCCGCCGGCGGATAGCGTCACGGCGGATGCGACGCCGTTGACCCTTACCTGGTCGGAGAGTATGGGTTCTCCGGCGTCCATTCGATTGATCAAATATGAAGAAAAAGCAACGATTAAAGTGCTTCTTTAATCTTTGATCAATCTTGACGTTGGGCGATTGTTTGTTCTGTTTTAGGCAACGTTGCGTATGTTTGTAAGAATATATACGGTGCCTTAGAGGAGAAGCAACGTTGACTAAGTATATTGTGGTTGGTGTACGTATTTCATTTATTATACGCATATTGCCTTTTGGGTCTTTCTTTGTCTTGGATCAGTTTGTTGTCCGAGGACATGAAGACAACACAGTTTGCTTAGTACAACAAATATTCACGGAGGTTCCAATGTGCGCTGGACAAGATGACGTGGCAACGAAAGATAGATAATAGGGAGCTAATTGATTTACTTATTTATTTGTTATGAGGATGTGGTTTTAACTCGACGGCTAGCGAATATGCATGTTCAAAAATGAAGGGTGGTTATGATGCGTTTCGTTCGAAAAAAGTATCGTGGAAAAGAAAGTAGGAGAAAAAACTGGTTTTAATAAGCTTCTTCGTTTGTGTTTTCTCGCTTTTGAGTTTGACAAAGGATTCCTCCAGTGATTTTACTTAGAGACGTCAAACGGGCCCGCGGACGGGTTCTAATTTTTTAGGCCCGCCTGAGGACGGGCCTGAGCGGGCATGCCCGCGCGGCCCGCGGCAAGCCCGCCGGAAAATTAAATATTATATTTTTATTTTAAAATATAAGATTTACATGATGATTTTTATATTTTTTAGCTATAATTGGTAATTAAAAACAATAAAATTAAAATTAAAAAAGTTTATAAAAATTAGATATTTTTTGCAACTTACATTCTTTATTTTTGTTTATTTTTTACTATTTTTATATTATTTTTCCTATTTTTTATTATTTTCTCTTACTTTTTCTTATTTTTTTTCTTATTTTTTATTTTTTTGAAATTGGCGGGCTAAGCCCGCCAGGCTCGCTACCCGCCCGCAGGTGGGGCAGGCCTTAAATTTCCAGACCCGCCAGGAGGTGGGCTTACCCGCGCCCGCCCCGCCGGCCCGTTTTGACAGTACTAATTTTACTTATTGATAAATCGTTGGTATAGTTAGCGTTTCTATTAGTCAGCCGACTTAGTTTTTAAGTTTGACAAAGGATTGGACTAGCCCATATATTTCTTGTGCGAAACACTCGTATTTTCGTCATTATCATACTCTGCTCAACAACATGCTAGGAAATTCAGCCTCATGTTCATTCAAAATATCCGTATAAAACACGAAAAGTACTTCTCATCGTACTCATTTATGATATCATTGACGAGTCTTCAAATATTATAAGCAGAAGAGCAAGAGAAAACTCTTAAAGTTGGTCTTATTTTTTGCTCCTTTTCTATCATGTGTTGTGTGTATTGTACCCAAATGCTACTTTCTTTACAAGATAGAACCTTATCTTTCTCATGTATTGGGCTGTTGTCTCCCCACTATTTTAACATTTATTCTTCTTCACATGATCTGCCAAAGTTGGCCATGATGATTCAAACTAAATTAGCCATTATTGTGTTATTCGTTCTCGGCGATCTTGAGTTGTATATAAGAACACAATATATATATTATATATATCATCAACGCCCTATGTCCACTTGTGTTCTTTGTGTGGTTTTTGAGTAGTTGTAGCGTAATGGGTTGGAAATTAGAACAGTAAAAGCAGCTTTGAGGGAATGGACAGAAAAATACACATTTATATAAAAATTTAAGTTAGTACGCTGTCAGATTTTATATATATGTAGGTACCTATTAGAATAAATTTTTTGCACATGCATACATGTTCCGCCGCAAGTACGTCATAGAACACGTTTAGGTACCATAGAGAAACGTATTGTGGTACATATTTCAGTGAGAAAATGGTACACCATATAACACATTAAAGTACCATATAAAACGTATATAAGTACCATATGTGGGTATCATATAAACGCGTGACGTGGAACGTAATACACATATAAAAGGTACGTCAAAACTGGGAAAATGCTACACACAATCGAACGAGTACTTATATAAAAAAATTTCTGATAGGGGTACTGATTTGCAAATTTTTTATATAACTGGGTATTTTCTGTAGATTCACCTAGATTTGACAAAAGCAGCTTTAATAATATTGCAGTGTATATTAAGTGACCACTTTTCCTAAAAGGTTAACCCTAAAGGGCGTATATCATTTTTAATATTATATAGTTTATTTCCAACACGCTCCCTTCACGTCTAGGTTGTTTCTCTATTATCTAGCCTTAGTGTAATTTTTATAAGTGGGTGGTCGTGAGGATTCGTACCCAGGACCTGCGGGTCCCTAAACTCTTATACCATATTAAGCCTCTTGGAGATTGACTCCTGTTGGTAAGTTCCACTTTTCCTAAAAGGTTAACCCTAAAAGAATAGTATCATTTTTTAATATTATATAATTTATTTCAACTGTGTATATATTGTAATATATTCATTGATATATATGCCTCTAATTTTTGTCATACCATGGTCCAGGAAAATACTACTCTTTTGTAAAAGAAGCAAGCTGAGTTTCTAATATAAACTTTCTAGATGATAGAGTTTTTTTATGCCTATTTATTACTATGAATCAACCTTGCTTTGGCTTATTAATCGTATAATAACAAGCATGCAACGTACTGAAGAACATAAAATATCAATTATCATTTACGACACATTATTGAAGGACGAAAATGATTGACAACTAATTAGATATGTATGATGATAACGGTAATCATTCGTTACACGCCATTTTTCTAAATTTCCATTGTCGACAAAGTAGTCCTTTTCCTGTAGGACATTTTTGCTCCTCTTACAAGAGAAATTGTGCGTGCACGTGTCTTTGTTCGCGCGTTTTTTTCCTTTTCAATCTTTTTATTTGTAAGGAAAGCCTCCCTCCTCTGTTGGTGGTGCACGTGTTATGTCACTCCTTGTTTGCAGACTCCATAATGCAATGTTCCCTCTAAAATTCGATATGATTGCTTATCGAGTATCATAAAATTTTTGTGTAGTTCCACAATATTAAAATACAAGCTGGCTAAATAGCCTAATAAGTGACCACTTTTCCTAGAAGGTCAACCATTAAGGCAGCGCATTACCTTTTAATTTTATATAATTTATTCCAACACGCCCATCACGTCTAAGCTGATTTCTTTATTATCTAGCCTTAGACGTGTAACTCTTATAAATGGATGGTCGTGAGGAATCGTATTCAGGACATGCGGGTCCATAAGCTCTGATACCACGTTAAGTGACCACTTTCCTATAAGGTCAACCCTTAAAGCATTGCATCACTTTTTCATTTTATATAATTTATTTCCAACATACCCAACATAGTTCCTTTGGTATCAAGTCGAGAAGGCAACAAACATTCCACAGAAGAAGAAAGACACCCGGAAAGAAAGATTATGATCCAAAATAAAGTTGGACCAAAACTATTCTCCCGACACAAACAACCAAACGAACCACCAAATTGTAAGAATTTAAAGGCTAGACTATGGTAAACGTAACAAATCACGCAAACTCATTTAAAGCTCCACGTCCACGGCTAATCCCCATATGCGGTAATGACAATGTTCTTCAAACTTCTATCTCTAAATTCTAGATCTCTGGTACAAAAACACCATACTACGAGGGATGAAACACCCCACAATGAGGGACGAAGGCCTCCTAAAAGGACACGACAAACTCCACAGTGGGAGATAAAGGTCAACTCGAGATCAACCCTCGCTGAACACAAGAAAGTAAAAAGCCGAAGAAACGCTGTCCACTGGATCTCTTAGCTTGACAGTTCGTCAGAGATCACGGAGGCAGACGACAACGACAGCGGCAGACAGCGGTAGGGAATCCCGGTGAAAGAGGTGGCGGTGTTGTACTGGAGAGGAAGAGAAGCATCTACTAAGAAATAAAAAAACAACTATAATAATCTATCTGAAGTCTTAGAAAGATAAACTAAAACATAATGGAGTGGCGTTCCCCGTCCACACACCCGGAGGACGGGAAAGGACGTCGGCCGACGAGGGAGAGGTGAATTTGGGGGGGTGAATGTTATGGTGATGTGGCTGCTAGTTTTGAGAGATCTGGATTTGGGGAGAAGGGCTGCTAGGGTTTCGATAATTTAGTAAACTTTTCTTACATATATTCATATATACACTAATATATAGCGTTGGAATTTCGACCGCACCGAAATTAACAATACAAATTTAACGTGAAAAATCATCTGTTAACGAAAAGGAAAAAATCACTCGGGCACAAAGTCGTAGAAAATCAACTATGTGAATAGTTCAATCACACAATTATTTTCCTCTTGCCTACCCTCAAACCCGAAACGAGAACCAGAAAGCAAACATATCAGCTAACCTAAACTCTCAATCAAGGGAATTTTCTAGAGTTAGCCATTAATACATGTAACTTTCTAGTGGTGTTTTTGCCATTCTAAGTCGAGCCGTGATTCACTTGAACATGTCGTACCCTACATATCCATTGACGACAACAATGATCTGTAACTTCTTAAAGCTTAGTGAAGCTTTGCAGGATTTTATTTTTAGTTAGTTTCTCTGTACCCACTCACAAAAAAGAATTATTAGCCTCTTGGCTTGGTATTTATAAGTACATAGAAATTCAACGTGATACAAATATTACAATCCAAACACTCCACTTCATATGATAGACCCTCTCTTCGAAGACCACACCATGACTACTGATGCGCTTTCCCCTCTTTTTTCAACTTTGGTCAAAATTTACACTTTAGCCCTTCTCTACTTCCCTTCTCTTTCCTCACTACTCATTCGCTCATCGCCGGTCGTAATCTCCGCCGCCGTCCTCTGCCTAAACATTCTCAGGCTTATTACACCACCACGAAATCCCACGACATCCTCGGACGGCGATTATCACGAAACCGACGAAGAATCTATTGAAGACGTTAGCAGCGATAGTATTGTTATTTCTCCCGTGGTATCTTCTGAATCTGTTCACGGGGATTCATTTTTCTCCGACGAATCCTTCGTTGAGTGGGATGTGAGAGCGCCACTGGAGGTCATTTATGAAGAGTACGACGAGGAAGACGATGACGATGGCGGCGATTTGACGTCGGCGGAGGAGAGGAGGAGAGAGGCTGATTATTGGGATATTATCAAGAGATACGCATCTCTGTCTTCGTTTTACCCTGAGACGGACAACGATGGGTCGTCGGAAGGGGAATTTCCGGCCGCCGGAATGTTGGAATCGCAGGAGGAGGAGGTGTGTTTCCGGTGGGAGGTTGAGGACGGCGTCGACGGTGATGATGGCAGAGGTGACGGTTTGATAGAGATTGCGTTGGATGATGGCAAGAAAATCGTCGGTGGTTTCGACGTTGATGATGACAACTTGATCGAGATCGAACTTTTCCCGATGAGGTGACTTTATCGGCGATTTTTGTAATATATATCTATACTCTTATACTAGTGGTGGTGAGTTAAAAACTTCTTTTGGTATATCTATTAACCAATTAAAAATTTTCTGAAATTAAAAATTGACATAAAATAAAAAATAAATATTACATCACGTTCTTTAGCCTAATGAAACTGCATATTCTATTTTTTTTTTATATAAAATGCTTATTTTTTAACTAAATATTAAAATCATAATTAACAAAACCTCTTAGCAATTTTTATTTCATGCACACAGGTTGGGTGTGGAACATCTACTGGTATATATATGATTGTTTTGCTAAATCCAAACTTTCTAATATATATACATATGTTATGCCATTTCTAACCATCCCTCCATAGATACAGTTAATAAAGTGCAATTCCTTCGTATTTGCAATTGAAACAGTAGCTCCAACCATTTCCTCTATATTTTCCGCTCTCAATATATTACTATATATATATTCTATTAATATAGTAGTTAAATTATCAAAATAATATATAGCTTACTTCATATTAAACAAAAAAGAATGAGTGAATAGAGGCTATTTTTTAAATTTTAATTATTTATGGGTAAGACCGTAATTACGATTCATCTTCCCCAAATTTTTGTGTTAATCGTTTTTTCATATTCTCTTGCTTGAGCCGAGTGTCAACGACACAAAAATCACATACTCCAGCTTATTTATTGATCAAAGAAAACGAAAAATACAAAGAAGAAAAGAATATTACAAAATCTGAAATCTTAAAAAACGGAGAAGTAAAACAAAAAACAGAAAATAGCGGGATACTGTAGCAAAATAGTGTTGTGTTTACAGTTCAATTGGAGAGCTTTTCAACTCCAAGCATGTAGTTTAACGCCATATTTGGCGTAAGTTGGAGATGCCCTTAGTCTGAGTTTTCATGTTTTGCTTCCGCTGAACATAAAGGCCAGAAATTTGTAGAAGTTAATATTATCCTTGTTGATGTATGGAAATTCATGTATTTTTTTAACATGTATATCGTATTTTTAACAAGCATTAATTGATCAAATTATTCACATTAATTCATTCGATATTTATTCCGTAATGTGATTTAGTATATTTACATATTAATTTCAATGCTGTAAAATTCGATAAGCGCTAGTCGGGCGTCCGATGAGGTCCTAACACTTAAGCGGTCTAGGCGTGGCCTAGCCGATTTATAAACGGAAATTAGACGGTAGACTCGTTTTTTATTATTTTTATTTTATATGCTAATACACCAAAGTAAATGTATATAAAATTTATTCATCTGAAGAAATAATATTATTAATAATATTTTTTGTGTTAAAAAAAATTCCCAACAAAAAATTTGAACTCGGCCACCTAGCCCGATTAATCGGCTCGACCAATTCTCCGACGCCTAGACGAATATCGTCGCGGAGGGCTCCGCCTAGCGCTTGGGCGGCCGCCTAGACCGATTCTTTACAATAGAGATTAATCTACATTCCTATAGGCAACTTAAATTAATATTTTCAAATAAACATCATTAATATTATCTTGCATTAAATTCATATAATATGGATATTTGCTATTCTTCTATACAATAGAAACGAAACTTTCATTTATAGTACCACAATTTTTTCCCTTTAGTAAACACGGTAAAAGCAAATTGAATAAATTTCTGTTTTTCATATGGATTTTCCGATAATAATAACATATACATACAAATATCAAAACCCAAAAAAAGTAAAGAAAATCATCAATATAAAGTCAACCTAAAAACTTAGAAAGATATATGTAGTAAATATATCAATATTCATCGAGTTTTATTTTTTATTTATATATAATAAAGAGATGAGATAATATACGTAAGTATTAAATGAATTCAAAAGAGAATAATAAAGGATTAAAGAGATGAGATAATATACATAAGTATTAAATGAAGTCAAAAGAGAATAATAGAGGATGATAATAAGTAGGGGGGGGGGGGGTAAAAGTAATTTAGTGGGGCGTTAATAGTATTTCCAAATGCTTAATCTTATACGTGTATATCCTAGTCAACTACATGGACTAAAATGAAATGAATCATGTATTTGTTTCTTTACCTTGTATAGACGTTAAATCCTATTTCCTAGACACCACTTATGATGGTCACATCAACTAATCAACCAGCAATAACGTAATGTTTTGACTTTAGTTCACATCGACATAGTCGTTGACGCATTGTTAAACTCATAGTTAATTAGTATTTATTGTCATCATCATTTCATTACCAATTTTGATAAGGATATTTCTCTAGTCGTACGTTTTACGTAAATGTCTTATCAAGTTGAGCGTAACGGAAACACGTGAATAACCTTATCAAGTTATTGGGCTCGGAGCCCATTTATTTAACGGGCCAATTCATTCTATAAAAGCCCATTAAACTAAAGTGCCCACGTGCCTCAATCCGAGGCTTTCGTATTTGATTTCATTCTAAAGTAATTTGGTATTGGATGTAATAATGAATCTCTTTTAATTTATACATCGATTGAAATTAGTTTATTAGCCAATGTACGTAGGGGTGGGAATCAACCCTTGTTTAAATATCATATTTGTTAATTTCATCGTTTACTACAAATCTCTTATGGTGATCAGAATTTCCGTGGAAAATTGGAGTTCTCTAAATATATTCAACAACTCACAAGTTTTTTTTTTGCTAAAAATAATATATTAACGAGCATTTTCAAAGCCGACAATTACGATAAAGAAACACTAATATTGCGATAAAATTATGACACGCGGAAAGGATTCGCCACATGAATTTTGCCGCACCTAAGTCTAGGATGACAAAATTTAAAAGAAAATTAGCAAGAGTACTTACAAAGATACTCACTACAATACTGATTTTGTTTTTGTTTTTGTTTTCTTTCTTTTTGAAGAAGAAAGAAATAAAAAATATATATGATACAAAATGTGACAAGTATCAAAAACGAGGAAAATAGAGGCGTTACACTGCCAGGCTGGCAACACTACAGCATGCATATCTTTGTCCGCATAAAGTAACGTTCTTTCTTCTCTTCATATAAAAATTACCACACCATTATTTATGCATTAATCTCCGATTAAAATAAGTTTTTTCTCTATACATGTAAAGTAAAAAAAATTAAAAAAAAAAAAACCCTGAACAGCAGAGATTCTATTTATTCATTCTTCTCCGCCCGGCGTCGTAGATTTTCCGGTGACGCCGCTGACCGCCGCCGAATTCTTCAGAATTGCATTCGTATCTGTTCTCCTCACCCTTTTCTTGCACCATATCCTCACCCATTATATGATGTGTTGAGTGTAATAAGATTGCTTGAGTATCAGAATTGTACCTCTCGCCGGGGGAATCAGAGAGATGTCTCGCCAAACGACTTCATCCGCGTTTCACAAATCAAAAACCCTCGACAACAAATACGTAAATGTGTTTTTATGTTTGTTTGTTTCTTAAAAAAAAAAGTCTTCTGCGTTCTCTTGGTTGTGTTTTTCGTTGCTTTGTTTTGTTTTTTTTTTGAGGTTCTGACGGAGTTTGCGTTCTAATTTGTTGAACTTTAGATGCTTGGAGACGAAATAGGGAAAGGAGCTTATGGGCGTGTTTACAAAGGCTTGGATTTACAGAATGGAGACTTTGTTGCGATTAAACAAGTCTCGCTTGAGAACATTCTCCAGGATGGTCTAAATAACATCATGGTGCGTATTCTTTTTTGACGTTCTTTTTCTTTGCTTTAATTTCGATCAATTGGTATCATCTTCTGTAAATTTGGGCTCACTTCTTGCGATCTTTTTCGGTGATTTTTGGCGGGTGCAAATACGACAGCAAGAAATTGACTTATTGAAGGTAAGTGCAGCTGATTTCATTTGTTATCATGTTGTCTTTACTTTCGCCCGGTGCGAGGCGTGTATTCAAATTATGCCCTTGCTTATGTGTCGGTTGCTCTGTCTTATTGGAGAGTCGTCTGAATTTTCTTCTCTTTTTTCGCGGGATTTTTATGGCGGTGAATTCGTTTATCACTTTTTAACCAGCTCTTTGATGTTTCTTTCTTTAACTTGATAATGTGGTTACAACAAGTCGATAATTCCCAAATGGGATTATCTATTGGCTATGAAGTTAGTGCATGGATTGAGGGATTCACCATATGCTTTCCGTTTTATAGCGCACGTCCACTTTATGGTCTCATTTGATCTCATTTCAATGATTAGTATCATCGTATCTGACTCACGTGCCCCTTTTCCTTTTGAAGAATCTGAATCATAAGAACATAGTCAAATATCTCGGATCATTAAAGACAAAATCCCATCTTCACATAATATTGGAGTAAGCTATTTATTCAAATCCTCCACGTTCTCCTTGCAACCTCTATATGAGCATAAGGGCCTAGTGCACCATCTAACACTTCGTCGTTTTGAAGGTATGTGGAGAATGGCTCACTTGCTAATATCATCAAGCCTAATAAATTTGGGCCATTTCCTGAATCGCTGGTGGCGTTCTACATATCCCAGGTATCGTAACTATTATCATGCTAGAAAATTATAGCCTACATATATTTTATTAAATATTAATGGCTCATCCTCTTTTTTGCTGTAGGTGTTGGAAGGTCTGGTTTATCTGCATGAACAAGGTGTAATACACCGTGATATCAAGGGAGCTAATATTTTGACAACAAAAGAGGTAATTTTTTGATGAGTTGATATGGTTGATTTTTCTTTTAGTTTTGACTTACCTATGTGCATTTTTTCTACTGCATTTTGATGCTCTGCCGTGTAATTTATGATGAATTCTTCCTTCAGTGCTAAACTAAGGTCCTTTTGGTGAATTAAAAGCTGCATGTTTTTATTAACGATAGTTCCCCATCTGAAAATTTTCTTTCAGGGTCTTGTGAAACTGGCAGATTTTGGAGTTGCAACAAAACTTAATGAAGCAGATGTTAATACACATTCAGTTGCTGGTACTCCTTATTGGATGGCCCCTGAGGTATCTCTCCCATTTTCCAATTTATGCACGCGTAGTTTTTCATTGGCTTTGAAAGTTATTGTTGATTTCCATTAATGCGTGTTCTAAGCTTCTAGTTTATTAAAGGAGTCTATGCATTTTGCTTTTCAAGATGAAACTTATCTGTAATGAGTTGCCTAGTTGATATTTTGAGCTTCTTTAGGACTAATGCGACATCGTTATCCTAATCTCAGGTGATTGAACTGGCAGGAGTTTGTGCTGCTTCTGACATTTGGGGTGTGGGTTGTACAGTGATTGAGCTGCTGACATGTGTTCCGCCATACTATGATCTGCAGCCTATGCCTGCACTGTATAGGATTGTACGGGTACGGATAATTAATACCCCACCCCCCTCCTTTCACTTTCCACATCATCTTCGCATGCATTCGCCATATAATATAAAGTTAGGGTTATCCTTGCAATTTTGTGTTTGACGTTCATTTCTTGTTTTCCAGGATGAGCATCCTCCGCTTCCCGATAGAATATCTCCCTCTCTTGATGATTTTCTGCGTCAATGCTTTAAGAAGGTCAGTTTTCCTTCTATTTTCTTTTTTCTTACTAGTTTGGTTTGTCTTTTTCTCATGGTTCATTAGTGATTCATTCTGTTGCAATTCTCACTTTGGTATGAATGTTATTTCTTTGATGCTTTTGGTGTTAATTTTCTGGAGGAGGCTTAGGTCAATGATCATGGTTTAGATGTAAGGAGAGATTAAATATGTTCAGCTAGTGGTATGTTATCCTTTTCCGTGTAAAATGGAGAACCCATAATCTTATTTCTCTTTGAAAGTTATCCAACTTTAATCTGTAGTAGTTTTCTTGTTGGAATGTGCTGCATTGCCATCCTTTACTTCTAGCTGTTGTCCAACTGCCCTATGTATTTCTTTTCTCGTTTTCCTGCTAAATTTGCAGTATTCGAGGTATATATAATCATAATAAGACATTCTATGACACAAACTTTGGCTTAATCTCTGTTACTTTAGTTAGTACATTTTGCCAGATGAGGCGTGTTTGTGTCTTTTTGATGTTCAGCGCCTCAATTTCAGGATTCTAGACGCAGACCAGACGCGAAAACACTACTTTCACACCCATGGATACAAAACTCTAGACGTGCTCTGCAGACATCTTTACGCCATAGTGGAACACTTAGGCATGCCTGACGAAATTGTTTTGTCATTACGCCTTCACTCATTAATGTAGGCACATTATCGACATATTAGGATCTTATCCTTTGTATTTTTTAAGTTGTAGAAACATTGAGGATGCTGAGCCAGGCGATGGAAAAGTAATTAATGGCGAGCAAAGGGATTGCGTCAAAGATTCTGACCTTGAGAAAGTAATGTTATTATTGCGTGCAATAGTATTACATGACTTCCTTTTGACCATATCGTGATGTCCTTTTATCTGGTAATGTTATTATTGCGTGAGAAGTAATCAATGGTGTGAATGTTGTCGTGTATTTAGGAAGGTAACACAGAACTGTCGCCATCTGAGGCTTCATTGATGGACGACTCGTCTAAAAATGGTATCTCTGGTGAAATGTTTTCTGGTGAGAGGGCTAACAATAGTGAGAAAGATACCGTTTCTGATGAAGTTCTCGCATTTGATACCAATTCAAGAAAATCGGAAATAAAACTTGACTCCGATTCGGTGGAAAATATCACACCCAACGTCGATCAGCAGATCAAGGCTCTGGAAAATGATGGAATTGAACCTGTCAAGACCGTGGAGAGAGATTTGGCTGCAAAGGATGGTAAAATTGCAAACTCAAGGTCTTCTGAGCTTGAGATATCCAAGTCCACCTCAAATTCTGCCCCACAAAAGGTACCTTTGCTTTCACTTCAACTATTAGACATATTTTACCGAGTTTCTCATTCAAAAGCCCGACAACTTCAATGTTGAATAGCTCATTTTCATCTATATTTAGGTCTACCTCTTCAATACCTGTATATCTATTGGTTATCCTTATTTTGTAAATTGTTTTCTTCGTGTGCTTTTATGTGAAGGCTACGAATGCATCGAGTGGTACAGGAAATGAACTGAATAGATTCAGTGATCCTCCCGGCGATGCTACTTTGGATGATTTGTTCCACCCTATTGAAAAGGAGGATGCCATTGCTGAGGAATCTCCTGAAAATCATGATAATGCTGTCCCCAAAGGTGGGAAAAACGATCTGGCTATGAAGTTAAGGGCGGCTATTGCTCAAAAGCAGATGGAAAACGAATCAGCACCACAGTCAAATGGCGGTGACCTCTATAGTTTAATGATGGGTGTCTTAAAGGAAGATGCAACTGGCAATGATCCTCTTGTAAGTTGTAGATGATGAAACTTTACTGTGTTGATTTCCTTATGTCTGAGTGGCATCTCTCACGTGCTTTGCTTCTCAGGGTTTGGAAGATAACTTGCCTGCGGAAAATCTATTTCCTCTCCAGGTAAGTTGTTCTTGAATGCTTTCCGTATTGGAGAAACATAACTTTCAATCAATGACTTTAGCACAATACGGAACTTTTCATCTCATTCAGTTTTTTTTTACCTGAAAAAGGCAATGCAGGGTGGTTTTAATTGAAGAGGGTCTATATATTAGTTGATGATCTTTAGCATGTGGATTGAGTTCTTCTGTTTATTATGAGAAGACTGATGATGGTCACTAGTCTATTGTATTTTTAATCATTGAATCTCATATATGCTATTGTTAATCTTTTGTATCTAATTATCTTCCCATGTACAATTTCTGGCTTACATTCTTATCTATTTTTATTGGTGAGGTTAGATCTAATTTCCATGTTTGGAATTTTGAGGTCAACCATTTGTCCATTTTCTTTTTCGATTCTTGTGATTGTATCCTTGGATCATTCAAAGTGTGTTTATGTTTTGGTTGTAGGCCGTTGAATTTAGCAAGTGGGTCTCATCACTTAGGGCAGATGAACATGAAGATGTTATTATATCATCTTGTCAGAAATTGACTACTTTGTTCCAGCAACGACCTGAGCAAAAAGTTGTCTTTGTTACACAGCATGGTTTTCTTCCCTTAATGGAACTGCTTGAGTTTCAACAAACCAATGTATGTAACGGCCTGAAACCTTAGTGAATGTGATTTATCCCTTACTTTTATTCTATTACGCTATCTTAGTACTTGGGATTCTCCTCATCCTTCAATTTCAGGTTCAAGTTAGTTGTGCGGTTCTTCAGCTTCTGAATGAAATAGTAAGGGACAACACTGGTTTCCAGGAAAATGCTTGTCTTCTTGGTCTCGTAAGTAATTCCATCAAAATTAGCTGATCATTGAACATCTATAAAGTTTTAATTAGTTGAAATTTTAACATAATTTTCAGCTATCAAATGTATGATTAGTGTTTGTGCAACTTAACTGCAATATAGCTATACATCTTTGACCAATTGTTGTCATCGTATGTGTTCATCATAGATTCCAGTCGTGATGAGCTTTGCTGTGCCTGACCAGCCTTGGGAAGTTCGTATGGAATCAGCATACTTTTTTCGCCAACTATGCCTATCAAGGTTGTATAATTGTTATTCTGAATTTATTGATGACCTACGTTCGTTAGCCTTAGTTGAAAGAAAATTAACTTTATTTCGTTCAGCTCCTCGACACTGCAGATGTTCATATCTTGCCGTGGAATACCAATCCTAGTTGGATTTCTGATGGCAGACTATGCGAAGTATAGGTAAAAATATGTTCTAAATTCTGCAATTTTAAGTTCTTACTGTTTTCAAATTATGCTTTGAGTTGTATACGACCATATTTTCTTATGGTTGTATCCTCAAGGATTATTTCACTTTAATTCAGCATAGGACCGAAGGATCTTGGCCTATGAATTTATTTCACTCATTAACAATCTTGAATTCTTTCGAAAATTATAGTTGTCCTAACCCGAATAACTATATTCTGACATCTTGGATTCAATGTAGGGAAATGGTCCACATTGCTATCGATTGCATAAGCCAGGTAGTCAAGCTTCAGAAGGCCACCACTAGGAATGATTTCTGTCGTATTGCAGCCAAGAATGGGATATTACACAGACTCACAAACACTTTGCATAGTCTGAACGAGGCAAATCGCCTTGCTTCTTTTGCTGCCGCTGGTTTCCCTGCTGATGGTTTAATTCCTCGGCAAAGATCTGGGACATTAGACTCAAACGATCGGTCGACTCAACAAAGTTTTGCGAATTTGGAGAGCTTCGGCGGTTCAAGAATGCTGGGAATTTCATCCTCTTTCTCTAGAGGTGTTGCTTATGTGGCTAACAGAATGTCTACTGATACGTCTCCAAAATCGCCAGAATTGGCGCCTAATCAGCAAGAGAATGTAAGGCCGCTTCTGAGTTTGCTGGAAAAAGAACCTCCTTCACGGCGTCTTTCGGGCCAGCTTGAATACGTGAGGCATTTTACGGGGATAGATAGGCAGGAAAGTGGTCTACCACTTTTGCCTTCGTCTGGGGACAAGAAAAGTAACGGGCTTGACTTTTTGATGGCTGAGTTTGCAGGTGAATCATCGCATTACGTGCTATGTGCGTGTAATTTAATTAATTTTTTTATGACCGACTTCAATCAATTCATACAATCGTCAGAGGTTTCGGGGAGGGGAAGGGAAAATTATCAGCAAGAATCGTTGCTCACAAGTTCGTCTAGAACTCCTAAGAAGATTTTGGGACCTCAGACATCTAATGTAGGCAGCGCTTCGTCTGCAAAGAAAGGATCAGGCGTCTTGTCTGGTTCGGGCGTTTTGAATGCTCGACACGCCAGCGCCACGTCATCTGGCGTTCTTGCACACATGGGCTTTCCTTGGAACGCTGACGTCACTCAAGAATACCTGGAAAAAGTCGCAGACCTCATGCTCGAGTTTTCTTCTGCCGATGCAGCTGTGAAATCATACATGTGTGGCCAGAGTTTGCTGAGTCGCCTTTTTCAGATGTTCAATAAGATCGAACCCAAAATTCTGCTGAAGGTACGCCCGAGCAAGTCTCTGATGCTTTCCGTAAGTTTCTTTAACATGATCTAACTTCGCCGTGATTTTTCATTTCTTGCAGCTGTTAAAATGCATCAATCACTTATCGACCGACCCACATTGCCTTGAACATCTTCAGCGTGCGTGCGCTATTAAGTACTTAATCCCAAATCTCGACCTCAAAGAAGGCCTTTTAGTCTCACAAATTCACCATGAGGTGAGGCTGAAAGAAACGATAAGTCTATTGCCCCATTTTTTCGTTCTGAATATATATAAATCGTATTTTGTGATGCTTTCTTTTTCATTCATTGCAGGTCCTTAGTGCGCTTTTCAACCTGTGTAAGATCAACAAGAGAAGGCAAGAGCAATCAGCGGAGAATGGGATCATTCCCCATTTAATGAACTTCATCATGACTGATTCTCCCCTAAAGCAGTATGCTCTGCCTCTCCTCTTCGACATGGCCCACGCATCAAGAAACTCGAGGGATCAACTGCGGGCCCACGGAGGATTGGACGTTTACCTTAGCCTTCTAGAAGATGAAGCCTGGTCTGTGACTGCCTTAGATTCGCTCGCCGTTTGCTTGGCCCACGACAGCGAAAACAAGAAAGTCGAACAGGCTTTGCTGAAGAAGGACGCCGTGCATAGACTTGTCAAGTTCTTCGAGTGCTGCCCAGACCAGCTTTTCCTCCACATTCTCGAGCCATTCTTGAAAATTATAACGTGCGTATTTCGAGTCATTATTACGACGCCTTTAGAATAATTCCTCAGGCATTCCACTTACTTGGCAATCTTGTCGCGCAGAAAATCTTCTCGGATTAATACGACGCTAGCTGTGAATGGCTTAACTCCACTGCTCATTAGCAGGCTCGATCATCAAGATGCCATTGCACGCTTGAATCTGCTTAAACTGATTAAGGTACGCAGCTTTACTCTTTGTGCATGCTTCACAGTGACATTGTCTTGTTATTAAGATTGTAATATTGATATCTGAGCCTTACTGTGGGGTTTAAAAGGCTGTCTACGAGCATCACCCTCGCCCGAAGCAGCTGATAGTGGAGAACGATTTGCCGAGGAAGCTTCAAGATTTGATAGAGGAGAGGAGAGATGGGCAGAGCTTTGGAGGGCAAGTGTTGGTTAAACAGATGGCAACTTCTCTTCTCAAAGCACTTCATATCAACACCGTTCTGTGAATTCGCTTCTTGCATTGGCTTTATTTAAGATAGGATGTTTATTTGGGCAGCCCAACAACCTTGTTAGAAGCCCAATGTGCCTTTATTGACGGTTTAAGAGTCTAGTTTATTCACATAGTAGTCTCATTAATGGGCCTTTTAGTAGATAGATCTGTTGATATTGAAACACATGCACACACTTGACAACACCTTCTAGCAAGCAACTAAGGGGGAATTATGAGGTGGGCCGACTCGTGAGCTCGGTGAGCAAGCTCAAGTAAAAGTTGATTGGAGCTCGTGAAAAATCGAGCTCGAGCTCATTACGAAGAAACTACTCTCTGTTTCGCTTAAAAAATAAGGGGCCCTTTCATGTATTATAAGCTCATAACATTAGAACTCGTAAAACTACGGTTGCTACTTGCTCACACGAAACTCGATAATAGCGGTGCCTAACTCAAGAAAGTGTGAAAAACGAGGCTTCAAAGTTTAAGGGGGAGGTCACATGATCGAGAACACAAATTCTTTGAAGAATCATGTCACATATGGACATTTCATGTTTGGTTTCTCTTGTTAGTGTATTAGCACGTTAGCTTTCGCTGTTTGTGTGGTCACACATGTCAGGATTCCTCGTGTGACCCCCAAAAAAAGTTGAAATGCATTTGAATAGATGAATACAGATCCTATGGTACTAACTCCCAGGGTTTTAGTTGATCTAACGGCCAATGTTTGATGCACTAAAAAGTAGAAATGTTAGGACACCTCTCTCAGGTTTACTTCGTCCACGGGCCAGGGTTACCTGGTCGCAAAGTAAAAGTTGAAATGCACTTGAATAGAACAATACAAATCTTTAGACGCTAATTCTCGGGGTTTACTTGCTCCAGTAGTCAAATTCTTCGCATTAAAAAAAAAAGGATTTTGAAATGCAGTGGAACAGATAGAATAGAACCATAGTCATCCAAATACAATACTTTTTCAATCACCGTAGTCCAACACTCCTACTAAGTTCAGTTTGAATCGAATTTGAACCTCAACATCGGTTGTAGGACGACTATGGCTTACATGGAGACTAATATTCCCTATTCAATAGAACCACTTCAAAATCTCATAATCAACGATAGTCACATGATTTAAATATATGATCAAGAGGATATGAAAACCCAGTGGGTACTGATATAAATACTTGAAGATCATAATGTGCGACTTTTAGATTAATTCCACTCCACATAAAAGATTCATCGGACCATGTTTTGTTTGGATTTGATATGCCCTTTGTGAGCAAAATCATTACAGCCCATTGAGCTATGCCTAAATACTCTTTGGATAATTTGTCTAAACTCATTACACAACATCTAATAATCTTTAATAATAAAATTTCATGACACGTATCATTAACATAGTCGTGACAAAATACTTAAAAAATTTAACAAGATTAAATCATTTTCGCACTGCACTTAAAGAAAAAAATGTCTTCCACTTCAAGCTGCTGAATTATCCACATCGGACTTCGTCGTCTTGTTCATCTTCCTTCGCCTCAGATCTCGAATTTAAAGATCTCCCGTCTCCGATGAATGACAGATAATCACTAACCGAAGATGGCCAAGGCATCATCGATAATCATATACATCACATTATCAATCTTACTCCTCATACTCCTAAATTCCAACATCCCCAATAACTCCGGCCATCGCCGCCTCCAGCACCGCCGCCTACGCATCAAGCTCCGACCACCAAACTCCTCCGCCGCTTCCGACGATCGCCACCGCCACCGCTCCTCCGCCTTCGACCCAGTAGTGGCCGACATCGAAAGGAAGCAATTCGACCACCAATACTACAACGGTTCGGTGCAAGAATGGGAAGAGTACATGAAGGAAGACGAGGATTACTTGAACGACGAAGAGAGGTTTAACGTCACCGATAGATTGGTCGTTTTGTTTCCCAAGATCGACGTTAGCCCCGCCGATGGGTTCGTGAGCGAGGAAGAGCTGATTGAGTGGAATTTGAAGCAGAGTTTGAGGGATGTGATGCATAGGACTGAAAAGGAAATGGAGGTTCACGATAAGGATAGAGATGGCTATGTTTCGCTGGATGAGTATGAGCCACCTAGTTGGGTTAAAAATGCTGGTGAGTGGTATTTGCTTAAGCTTGAATCGGTTTGATTAGGTATGTAATAAGGGTATTTGCCAGCACAATTTCATAATGTTATGCTGCTGTAGTAATTGGGGTCCAAAATGCTGGTGATTGGTGTTTGTTTAAGCTTGAATGAGTTATGAAAGCAGTTTGATTAGATATGTAATAAAGAGTACTTGTTAGGACACTTTATAAAGTTATTCTGCTGCTGTTATTTGGGTTACTCTGTTTTCAAATCTTGGCCATTGAAGGTTATTTTTGGATAGAAAAAGGGTTTTAGAAACATCCAAGAACTGATTTTTTTTTTCCCTTGGTGAATCTTTTTACCGCAGATAATACGACGTTCGGATATGATATGGGCTGGTGGAAAGAGGAGCATTTCCATGCCTCTGATGCAGATGGAGATGGGAGATTGAATATCACCGAGTTTAACGAGTGTGTATTTTGTTGGATTAGACGGGTATATATATATTTATGTATTATCCTTTTGAATCCTTAATTATTGCAGTTTCCTTCATCCCGCCGATACGAGCAATCCCAAATTACTGATGTGGCTGTGCAAAGAAGAAATAAGGTCCTTTTTTCAGTCAGTACTTTGGTCTGACTTTCTTTGATGTTTCTTACATGATGACACTTTGGTGATGTTTCATTACCATTCAGGGAAAGAGATGGCGACAAAGATGGTAAGATTAGCTTCAGAGAGTTTTTCAACGGTCTTTACGATATCGTTAGGAATTATGACGAAGAGGATCATAATTCTACGAACGACGAATCCCGCGATTCGCTCGAGGCCCCAGCTATGAAGTTGTTCGCCCATCTCGATAGAGATGGCGACGGGTAATGATAAACTAATTAATAATCTCCGTTATCTTTCTCACGGTCAATCTTGACGACGAACGCATTTCTTATTACACTTCTTCTTATGATGTGTTTTTGTTTAGAACTCTGTCTGAAATCGAATTGCTGCCAGTAATCGGAAAGATTCATCCAACTGAGCGATATTACGCTAAACAACAGGCCGACTACATCATGCAACAGGTTACTGCTTCGATTATTAATTTTTTAGAATGAATATATTTTATATATAGATGACCAATTTGTGTTTGCAGGCAGATAAAGACAAAGATGGAAGGCTAACCTTGACGGAGATGATCGATAGTCCATACGTTTTCTACAGCGCTGTGTTCGAGGACGGCGAAGAAGACGACGATTATGCATTCCATGACGAATTTCGTTAGTTCCGTGTTGTAAAGGTGAGACCATCTTGTAATGGAATCGCACTCAAACGGATGAACATTAAATCAACTATATGAGTTCTGAGGGGATGATCGAAAAAACAGGTTACGGTGAAAAAGTGAGACTACCTTCGCAATTTTTTGTAGATGCCGAGAATGTGGTAGTGCGTTGGGTTCGAGCAATTGAGATGTGGGACATGGTCAGAATTTACATCCCCTGCTCTTTTTTTTCTCTTGTAGAGCTTTTGTTCTTGTCTGTATTTTTTGCAGGAATATCTTGAGACTGTTTCTTGAACTGGATCAGAACTTGCATTGTATGGTAGAGAAGATCATTTTATATTATATATATATATTGAGAGTTGAGACACGATGATTTGAGACTGAAATTCTTTCTCATCTTATTAGTATCTCTTCAATTTCACAAATCACCGTCTCCAACCGAAAAACTTTTTCTCAAACTCAAAATACAGTAATTATTCTCCAATTGAAAAACTCATTTTCAAACTCAAAATTCATACAACTTTTTAATATTGACCACATATTTTACAAATTTTCACAACACGCTTTCCCACAAAATTTTCAAAACACTGTTTTAAAATGATATTATATTTAAATATAATTAACTATTTTCGTAATATTTTATTTTTAAAATTAATTATAACATAAAATTAAGTTAAGCTTTTAGATTTATTAATAAATTTGTTTTTAAATTAAAACTAGTGTGCGTAGGGCTACAATAACTTTCATCTACCTCCTATTTCTTTCCAGGTCCCATGTTCACTTCAATATTGATATATAAAATAAAGAAAAAGGGGGCACAACTCTTCGTCACTGTCTCGACTTCGGGAAAAGGATTGTTAGTCTGGACAAATCTACGCAACACCACGGAGTAGCCAAACTTTTCTCTCTCACCGCCGGACAAAATCGCTGACAAGTAAGAAATATGAAAATATTTGGAGCAAATGTTTAATTTCAGTAAGATTTGCGATTATGACGCAAATTTGTGTTTTTGGAAGCGAGAGAAAAGTCATAAACGCATTTTCTGTTCTATTTTGCAGTTCGATTGGAGAAAACAATTGGGTTTGTGATGGGATTTGAGTATCTATTGGAGATGGTCTTAACAAGTAACATTTATATATGTCGAAGAATTTCCATTCGATCAACTATGAGTTTGTGTTGTCAAAAATCGATGATATATTCGTCCATGGGGTGAGGTGAGGTGAGAAAAAACAATTCATAAAAAATAAATTTAGAGAGTGAAAGGGGCAAGAAGATCATAGTAGTTCGTAGAAAATTCTAAACATTAAAAGAGAAATAACCAAACAAAAAAAATTAGAAAAAATCGAAAGAAAATAAAGTTTTTACAGTTTGAAAAAAAATTGAAGAATTTCCTACAAATCAGCCTAAAATTCCTTAGAACGGCAATGGTTCAAATATCGAATCTTTCACCTTTTCTTTTTTTTTTTTTACATTCACCCACGTCCTTTAAACCGTGCTTCTTGTTCGATTTTTTGTCTTGTTTTTTCGGGTTTGTTTGTGTCTATTATGGTATTTTGATTCCCGATAATATTTGCCCGAAAAATGACGATAATTAATAAACGAGAAAAATAAATTTGGATATTGAACACAAGAATTTACATGGTTCAGTCAGAATGACCTATGTCCACGGGTCGGAGGGTAGAACTTCTTTATTATGTGGAGTGGTGACAAACACGTACACCGGAGTGTAATACAAAAGCAGCTACAACAATATTAAGAGTAGGTTTTTAATCGGAGGAGAATATCGGTATTGTGGTGGTTTTTTCTTCTTCACCAAATGATGCCCTTTTGGCGTTTGCTTCCCAAGCTCGAACAAGAGAAAAATAAGGCAGCTGTATTTCTTTATTTGGCTGCTCACGTGAGAATTGCATTCATTTGACTATTGAGTTGCGTGCTTGGATGGTGGGTTCATACATACAAAGGTCATTCTCTATGTGAGAGCTTTCTTCCATTCGAAGAGTGCATTTGGGCTCTTTAGTAGCCCTGTAAATTTACTATTCTCTCCGTCCCGCTAATTTTATCACACTTTTCCATTTTGACGTCCCAATAATTTTATCACATTTTCTTATTTAGCAAAAAGCTATCACAAACAATCAATATAATAATATTAAATATTCTTAAAAGACATGTTAAAATATACACTTTTTTTACATTTTTATTGTACTATATTATTATAATAATGTCACCTTAATTTGCGTACCCAACAAGTTATGTGATAAAGTTGTTGGGACGGAGGGTATCCAACAAGTTATGTGATAAAGTTGTTGGGACTGAGGGATTAGGTTTTAGCGAAACTTTCGTTTGAAAAAAAAATACTTTCATAAAGCTGATTTGGAGATGTTATTTTCTCGATGGGCTGGGCTTATTGGACTAAAATGTAGGAACTTTTTTTTACTAAACGTAGGATTAGGAAGTTCTTTTTATTTTTTTATTTTTTGGTTTCAAAAGGATTAGGAAGTTAACATTGGTAAAATTTTACAAACCGCGCATTCAAAATTGGAAAGATCACGGAATTGTCCATAGTCGTTTCTGCTCTTCACAGAACTGTGGTAGCAATCAAATGTACCAACCGACCGTCGGCGACCACGGAGGTGGCGGATCGTACAGTAACGGCCACCACCACGGAGGTGGTGGAAGGAACGGAAGCGGCCTCCGGGGGAGAAGAAGCAGCCGCGGACGCGACCACCACGTGGACTCCAATACTAGGGTTTTGGAGCAGGAGAGGGTGAAGAATGCTAGCCCCTGTACGGACTTCGACGCAGCGTATTTCGAGTCTTACGCGCACCTAGGCATTCACGAGGAGATGATCAAGGTACGACGATTAATAATTCGTGGCTTCAATCGGCCGGAGTTTAGTGAACGGCATGAGCTCGTGTTATGGATCGTATGCTCTGCCTTCTGTTTTAGTTGTACATTTTTCAGTTCCTTGATGAAGTTATTTTTGTGCAGGATGGCGTGAGAACTACAGCGTACAGAAATGCAATTTTTCAGCACCAAGATCGTATTGCTGGAAAAGTAAGTGTTCTCACGTTATTTGCTATTTTTGTCGTATGGGACCGTGTATGTGTTCCTATATTTTGTTTTGTCGCTGTTGCACAGATGATTTCGTAGGTTGTTGATTAAATCTATTGGTTATTCCGTTGATTGCTGTTCATGTTCGCGATGGCGTGTATGATTGGAGTTTTTGGAGAAATTAAATTGGAGTATTTGATGGTAATAGTCTTTTAACACTGTAATTTGAGTATGGTTTTGCTTAAAGTCGATCGATGTCGAAAGAGTCTTAGTCGAATCGAATTTTGAGTTTGAACTAGATATTTAGAGATGATCTTGAGCACTCTCATATGATTTACCTTGGTCAGCCCTTGTACAAATTACGTTGTTGTATTGCTCTTACTTTTGAAATGTAAAACAAGAAGTTTATTTTCAGAGTTTTTTGTGAAATCTATTTTTATTGCAAAACGTTTACCCAGGTCGTAGTAGATGTTGGGTGCGGCTCTGGCATCCTCTCTATCTTTTGTGCTCAGGCTGGGGCCAGACGGGTAAGATGCTCCTACAGTTGGTTTAGCCTATCAATTTTTCTGTTGGGAATTGTTGCTGAATGATCAAGATGTTATTTTTTACTTGATTATAGCATATCGTTTTAGGTCTTCTTTCACTGACTTTTGATTGAGATAACCTCAGGTTTTATGACATAATATGGCGGGAATGTTCAGTTTGGGTGATTGTATTATGTATATTTTGGGTGGTTGATAACCATAGTTGTTATGACATCTTCCTTTCTGTTAGCAGGTATATGCAGTGGATGCTAGTGATATTGCAGTTCAGGTATTTCCATATTTTTTATCTATAAATGTGATAAACTGATTCTGCAATTTATTGTAAATTTCTTGAAGTACAAAGTATGTCTTAAAATACAGTCAAATATCTGTTAATCCAGTATGGAAAATTTTAGAATAACTCTAAACAGAATGTATACCAGATTGATTGTGCCGTTGCTATCTTCTGTATTTTGATAATTTTACCTCGTGAGTCTCATAGATGTATTCTTCTGTGTTCTGCTAGGCAAATGAAGTAGTCAAGGCAAATAACTTAACCGACAGAATCATTGTGCTGCATGGACGAATTGAGGTGGGGCCTTTATCATACAATATTGTATCTCCTTTGAAGTAATTCCTCCTCTTAACTTAATATATAACTAGAACCTGATATATGTGATTGCCATTTGCAAGAAGTTTTTGGGGTCAGTTGATTGATGGGTAGTTGTTGGAGCTGGATTTGTTAAGTTTTGCTCTCCCTGTAAAAACTAAGTTTTGATAACGATACGTTGTTTGGAGGACACTCTTTGAACTTATCGTAACTGGTTTAGTAAAAGAATTCAAGTAGCTTGCAGATTACACACAAAGACATGCGTCTTTTTGTATTTGTACAGATCCGATAACGTAAATCAGATACAAAGCATGCCTTTGACTTGCTTTATTGCCTTCATAGATGAATGCCTTACTTATGCGGCGTAACTACTATACTGTCTACCACTTCTTTCTGTCATTTCAGGATGTTGAAATCGAAGACGACGTGGATGTTATAGTTTCTGAATGGATGGGTTACATGCTTCTTTACGAGGTGATCATTGGTATTTATTTACACTTTACACACATCTTACATATCTGTGGTGTGCATGGCACCTCCAGTTGCTGTGACTCTGTGGTTCTATCTCACTTGGAATCCTTTCATGCCTTACTCTTAGAGCATGCTAGGAAGTGTCATTACTGCCAGGGACCGCTGGTTGAAACCTGATGGCCTTATTCTTCCCACGCATGCAACGGTAGCTCTTCTCTCCCTCACACTTAGGCACAGAATCTTGATGAATTTTAGCTCAGAGTAGCTATATCTCATGGTACTGGTCATTGACTTTATCATTGTGCACTAGGTGACTTTTTTTCTCATCTTTGTTCATTTACAGTTGTTCATGGCACCTGTTTCTCACCAGGACCGTTACAGTGCAAGCATTGATTTCTGGCGCAATGTCTATGGAATTGATAGTAAGTATATCATCTAGGCTTTAAGTTCTGTGATGTTGCAAACCTTCCTCAGTTATGGTAAAATAATTGAAACAACTATGCATATATAATAAGAGGAATCTGGCGGTTGCAGCACTAAGATATAGTAGTGAGCATAGGCTGCTAACTGTTGTCTGTTATCTTTGACTTGACTTACCTGTAGTTTATTTGGTTCAATATAAATCGCTGCAATAGCATTGAAGATGTTATGAATATCCCTTTGAATAATTGCTATCAGGAAGTTTGCTTCCAAATTACATTCAGTCATCATGGAAATGAGGACACTGTCTACTTAGACAGCTTTCAAATGGTGGCTTTGAATTGGGTCTCCCCTCTTGACACATTTTATCAATGATTTGAAGTGTAGTGGTATCGTTTTACAGAATGCTATCAATGTTACAAGATAAACTCTGTGCAGATACCTCTCCCTTGAATTTGACTTCTGGCTATTTTTTCAGTTCTTCTACATTTGTTATGGTTTATGTTGGACTATGGGTTTATGCAGTGTCTGCCATGATACCACTAGCAAAGCAGTGTGCGTTTGAAGAGCCTTCTGTCGAGATGATCAGCGGTGAAAATGTTTTAGCATGGCCTCATGTGGTGAGTACCCTATGTCCATGGTCTTTATGAATACTGCTACAGAACCAATTAGTGACCGTAATCCATTCTAAAGAAATAAAAATTGCTATGCTTGATTGGAAATCTGTTCGAAAATGTACTGGCAAGTAGCCGTAAAATTTTACTCTGGCGACAGGTGAAGCATATCGACTGTCACACAGTCACACTTCAAGAGCTAGAGGCTGTTTCCACCAGATTCAAGTTTGAATCAATGATGCGAGGTAAATTCTCCTAAGCTCTTGCTATATTACTTCTGTGCACTGAACAATTGGGTATCGTCTTATTACCTTCAGCACGTTCTTGTTCTGCCACATATGTTGTGATTCCTTGTATGCTGCTGTTTTTTGTTTCGTTTTGTTTGCTGATTAAATTACGCATTACGTCACAGTGAACCATTTACTTTACATTGATTTTTGCAGCACCATTTCATGGATTTGCGTTCTGGTTTGATGTGGAGTTTGGCTCGCCAACTACTACCTACAAAAACTCACAACCCACTCATGAATCAACTTCGAATAATATTGTCTCAGACGCCACTCAGACGAGGAAACGAGCCAATTCCAGTGAATCTCTGGTCCTATCCACAGCACCCGAGGATCCTCCAACACATTGGCAACAGGTACTTGCTGCCCAGCAATTTTATTTTTTATCTTTTATTTTTGTGCAACACAAGCACTTAGTTGAGAGTTGAGTCGTAGTTTTAGCATTAGCATCGCATACGTCCTTGGGAAAACCTCCGTTGCTGAAATATCTTTCGTTGCTTCTGATTAACAAATTTAAACTTTTAATCTACAAATTGCAGACACTTGTATACTTTTACGAACCGATTGATGTGGGGCAAGGTCAGATAATTGAAGGTTTGGTAACATTAACCCAAAGCAAAGAAAATCGCCGGTTCATGAACATCAGTCTAGAGTATTCGTAAGTCGCCTTTTATATCTATAATTGCACATAATAATACGTGTTTATCGTTTTTTACAAGCATATACTTATTGTGCAGATGCGGAGGCCGTTCTTTCGTCAAGCAATCAGTAATGCGGTGAATCTTTCACCTTTTCATTTTATTTTTTACCTTACGTGACAGACTCGCTCACTCACAGTATATTTCTTACCGGCAAACAATTAATTTAATGCCCCAATGTGAGAGGTGGATTTGCGTTTGTTCTTGTCATGATTGGTAAAGAACTACTATTTGGCATTCAAGTAATGAGTTTAGTCGAGATAATTGAAAACTGAGAATCTGTAGCTGATTATTGAGGAGATCCTAGTGAAGGAGTAGGAGGAGGAATACACACGAGAAAACAGAAGGAATCAAATTTAGTATTATATACTGAGCAGAGGCTCTTCCCTCGGCAAACTCAGCACGGTATCGGACCATCTCCCCGGCGAAAGATCGCTGCCGTTCGACGACCCACCACGAGCTTCCGTCCTGGCCTCTCTGACCATCCTCAGAACATCCTCCATCGACGGTCTATCCTCAGGCACGACGGAGAGGCACTGCACGGCAACGTTCGCCAAAACGTTTAGTTTCTCCTCCGACGACCCATCGTTCTGTTCGTTAGGGTCGGTTTCCTCTTCTCTGACTGACCTGACCCAACTGGGTATGTCCGACCCGTATTCCCTAACTATATCCCGGAAGGGCGTTTTTCCCGTGAGTAGTTCGAGCAGTAAGACTCCGTAGCCGTAGACGTCGTCGGCCTTTTGGGTGATTGGTTTTCTTAAGTCACGGTAGTCGGGAGGGCGGTAGATGTGGGTCGCGGCGTCGGGTTCTTCGTGGGTATTTGGGTTTTTAAACGGGTTTAATCCGTAGTCTGTCAAGCAAGATTCGAAGTCTGGGCCTAGTAGGACGTTGGAGGATTTTAAGTTCCCGTGTGTTAGGCTCGGGCTTTGGTGTATGTAGGCGAGCCCCATGGCTACGTCTTCCGCGATTTTGAGGCACGACGTCCAGTGAAGAGGCTTCGACGCTCCCGAACCTTGAGTTCCTGTAAAAAGAAGAAGCGTTAAACCGGATTTACGTGCGTTTTTGGCAGCCACGTTTTCGGCCTGTAAAATTCGTCCAAACTTGGCGGTTAAATTAACTAGAGGACCAAAACTGTACAAATTGGAAAACATTGGAGAATAAAAGTTGCATCTCGAAACATGCAGAGCCGAAACGCTCATGTTCCAAATATTGAGGATAAAAGAATGACACTCCAAATATTGAGGATAAAAGAATGACACTTGCTTTTTCCTTGGCATACGGTGTCAGGATGAAACTATTGCATTCAAAATTTTGCAGCCAGAAAAGTTATCAGAAGAAAAAAATCGAAACAAGCTTACCATGAACGAGGGAGGATAGGCTGCCGTTAGGGAAATAATCGTACACGAGTAACCGTTCTTCCTTTGCCTGAAAATAAGCTCTGAGTGGCGCTAAATTAGGATGCCTCAACCTCCCGAGAATCTCGACGTGCCTCCCAAACTCTTCGAACGAAGGATACGTCGAATCCTTCAACCTCTTGACGGTTACGGTGTAGCCAGATTCCATCAGCGCTTTGTACGTACTTCCAACACTTCCCCGTCCCAAAGCCTCGGCCGAGGCTTTCAACAGATCCTCCAAACTATAGCCCGTCACTCGATCGTTTTCGGGCCCCACAAACACCAATTTCCCAAGTCCTTCGTCTTCTTTATTATCCCACGAAAACCCGCCTTCGTTCTTACCACTACCGCTAGGGGCCGTCCCGACCCCACCTTGTTCGATATTTTCATCGCTTTTCTTGCCGGGAATTTTGAGACAAACGAAGTATAGAAGTAATAAAAGGCATAACAGAGCAAATCCTCCAAGAATAGGTAGAATGATCTTAAGAAGCTTCTTCGTTCTGTTTTTATGGTTTAAACTCTTGTTCGGCAGGACTATTGGATAAGCTGGGCTAGCAGACGGACTCGGGCTAATACTACACGTGATTCGAATCTGTTCTCCGCATAAGTAAACGTTCCCCACGAACGAAGGTTCGTCGAATCTCTTCATCGCAGTGGTCGACGGGATTTCTCCGGAGAGGAAGTTATTCGACACGTTGAAGAATCTCAAGCTGCTCTGATTGAAAGGCGGGATTTCGCCGGTCAAACTATTATCTTGCAAGAAAACGACGTACAGCCTTCTCAAATCAGCTAGGGATTGTGGGATCTGCCCGGACAATCTGTTTCCAGACAGTACGATGACTTTCAGGCGATGGATCGAGGAAAGGCCAACTGGGATTTCGCCGGAGAATTCGTTGTTGTTTAGGAAGAGGGACTTGAGATTCTTGAGGCTGGAGATTTCTGGGATTCGCCCTGAGATTGAGTTCTGTTTGAAGCTAAGAACCCTAATTTGATCCAATCGATTTAGGGCCGAGCCGTCCAACGTGCCACTGAGGTTGAATCCCTCGATTACAAGCTTGGAGACTCTGCCATTGATGCATTCTTTTACACCTTTCCATCCGCAGACATCATCATCCTTACTACTGTCTACTCCCCATTGAAGAACATTTAGAGGGTCTAGCGAGGATTTCAGAGCCAAAAGTGTATCTACATCCGATGATCTTACCAATGGCAGTGTAATAAACGTGGACGACAGCAACTGTAATAATAAGAGGATCAGCTGAGGAGATGAACTGTACCTTGATCTTGAAAACAGTGCTGTAGTAGCCATTGATGAGCTCAGTCTATTAAAAGAATTCCTTGCAAAACGCAGCCAAATGTTGAGGTGGTCGGTCCTCCCTCTTAATCTCCGTCTCTGTGTCTCAAATGTCGTCGGCAAATAGCTTATGTATGTATGTATGTATGTATGTAATGTGCCTTTTGCTTAAAGACAGCTACAACTCAAGAATACAGTCCAGCACCGTGCTGTGTGAGATTCATGGGACCAAATAATAACCTAAAAGTAGAAAAAGCAGCGAAGTAACGTCACCATCTACACTTGATTTGGACTTGAAGAAAAGAGACACATTTATTGAAACCCATCTAACAAAACAACCTCACTGAGCATTTTCATTTTCCTCCTCTCTGAGAGCTCTGTGCTACCATCATTCAATACTCTCTCTCTCTCTCTCTCTCTCTCTCTCTCTCTCTCTCTATATATATATATATATATATATTTTAAATATGAAGAATGAGTAGGTAAATGGGTGGTTATTCCACTTTGAATTTCCTGACCAAAGGACACATGGAAGAGAAATCATCACGTGCAGTTAGATCAGAGTTTGTAAAAAAATCCTTTTTTTTTTTCGATATTCTTAAGATTTCCAGCTCCTGATTGGATTTTTATGACAACCATGTTCGTAGCTGTCTCTGTATTATGATTGGGTTTAGGTAAGAAGAAGCCATGCACGACAATCTTGGACATATAAAGAATCCACGAAATGAAAAACCAAATGAATAATGCGTTGTTCTCACCTACCATACCAACAAACATATTCGATCTCACGCTTGCTTTGCAATTATGTGATCTCTTTCTCAACCATTCTATTGAACTTTATATAGAGAATTAAATTGAATTAACGGCTGCATAAGCGATACGTGTGTCAATTATGAGTTTCTTTCAATTATTCTGCACGTTAAAGTGGAATGCAAATTGGTATGAGAGAAGCATTACAAAAATAAATCTATGGCCGTAGGGTCATAAACTTATGACTATGAGTAAAAGATTCGTGACGAAGTGAACAAATGCCGAATCATTATTGGAAGCGTACGACACTAACTCACTTAAGCAATAATTGGACATCAATTGTAGTGTTCCTTTTAAGGCAACTCATTATCCTTTCATGTGACATGATATTAACGTTACATTCTCCTAATCACAATCGTCATTATCATGATGTAATTATTACATTTTTGGTAAGTTGAGTGGCTTGAAATCTTGGAAGTAATTAATGGCAAGGCCCACTGCACTGCTCCATATGTTTTTATATTGGATGATCGTTGGTAGTAAAGAATTAGGTGCGGGTTTTCCCATAATGATAAATGATATTGATATCGATGGAAAACATTGATAAGTAATTTATGTTATATAATATTTACTTAATAAAGCTTTATTATTATTATATAGTATGAAATAGAGATATGATATAAACGTACGTAGAATTTTTATTAAGTTTCTTCTTACCCTATTACACAAAGAAGCAATTGTATTTATAGAAGGAAATAGCATACGCATTCAATGCATTAAATTACATCCACTCAACTACTAACTGTATTCATAATACTCCCCCTTGGATGTCTATTTAATGATAGGTCCTTCGAAGTTTGATGGTATAGCTGCCTCATTAAAAACCTTACTGGGAAAACCACATGGGAAAAAACCACAGTGAAGGGAAAAAGAGTGCAACACGTATTTCTCCCCTGATGATAGCATTACTTCAGATCTCGAAGTCTTCGAACTCCAATTGAATGTACCAATTTTCTAAATATTATAGGAGGAAGCGCTTTCGTAAATAAATCTGCTAAATTCTCGCTAGAGCGCACTTGTTGTACATCAATATCACCATTTTTCTCTAAGTCGTGCGTAAAGAAAAATTTTGGTGAAATATGTTTTGTTCTATCTCCTTTGATATATCCGTCCTTTAATTGGGCGATGCATGCCGCATTATCTTCATATAATGTTGTCGGAGGTAGTTTCTCCGATAATAAACCGCAAGTTTGTTGTATATGCTGAATCACCGATCGCAACCAAACACATTCTCGGCTAGCTTCATGAATAGCTAGAATTTCGGCATGATTAGATGATGTAGCCGTTAAACTTTGCTTAACTGATCGCCATGAAATGGCAGTTCCACCGTGTGTAAATAAATAACCGGTTTGCGATCGAGCATTATGTGGATCGGACAGATATCCGGCATCTGCATAACCAATTAAGTCTTCTTTCATCTCATTAGAATAGAATAATCCCATATCAGTTGATCCCCGAAGGTATCGAAATATCCGCTTAACTCCATTCCAATGTCTATGAGTCGGCGAAGAACTGTATCTTGCCAATAAATTTACAGCAAATGCTATATCTGGTCGAGTATGACCCGTAAGATACATTAGTGCTCCAATAGCACTGAGATATGGTACTTCAGGACCAAGTACTTCTTCATTATATTCACATGGTCTAAATGGGTCTTTATTCACGTCTAAAGATCGGACAATCATTGGAGTATCTAACGGATGAGCTTCATCCATATAAAATCTTTTCAGTACTCTTTTTGTATAAGTTTCTTGATGTACAAATATTCCATTCTTTAAATATTCTATTTGCAGTCCGAGACAAAATTTAGTTTTACCGAGATCCTTCATTTCGAATTCTCTTTTCAAACAAACAATAGTTTTGATAACTCTTCAGGAGTTCCGATTATATTTATATCATATACTGCAATGATAACAAAATCATTTTTAAATCTTCTCGTAAATATGCAGGGGCAAATTTGATCATTTTTATACCCCTCTTTCAATAAGTATTCAGTTAGTCGATTATACCACATACGTCCGGATTGCTTTAATCCATAAAGCGATTTATTTAGTTTAATTGAGTACTCATCTCGCGGCCCTGAATTTTCAGGTAGTCTAAAACCCTCTGGAAGCTTCATATAAATATCACTGTCAAACGAGCCATATAAATAAGCAGTGACAACATCCATTAGATGCATATCGAGTCCTTCACGTACTGCCAGACTAATTATGTAACGAAAAGTCGTTGCGTCCACCACGGGAGAATACGTCTCCTCATAATCAATACCAGGTCTCTGCGAGAAACCTTGTGCGACAAGCCGTGCTTTATATCTCATAATTTCACCGTTTTCATTTTTCTTTCTGATGAAACCCATTTATATCCAACCGGCTTTACATTTTCTGGGATGCGGACTACAGGTCCGAAAACTTTTCGCTTCTCAAGTGATTTTAATTCTGCCTCGATTGCATCTTTCCATTTTGGCCAATCATTTCTTTGTCTGCATTCGTTCACAGTCCCTGGTTCATGATCCTCATTCTCATTAATCTCATTCATTTCATGTAGCGCTACGTTAAATGAGAACTTATCGTCAACGTTGACTTCATCTCGGTTCCATCTAATTCCATTTTGGGCGTAATTGATTGATCTCTTCATTATCATTATTTTCAATTTGTTCAGGTACCTGACTTTCATTCTTATCATCATTTATGCCCATCGACTCTTCTCTAGTTGATAAATCCTCGATTGGACCATTATTATTATCTGCTCCTTTTCTTTTCCGAGGATTTTTATTTTTGGAACCCGAGGGCCTACCACGCTTCAGCTGTGGTTTAGGCTCAATACTATTATTTGTTTGTTCTACAGGAACATCAATTCTAACAGGAGCATTAACAGCTGGAATATGTGACTTTGTCACTCTTTTTGGGTCAGCAAAACTGTCTGGCAATTGATTCGCTAAGCTTTGTAGATGAATTATTTTCTGAACTTCCAGTTCACATTCTTTAGTTCGAGGATCGTATGATTTAGTGATAATTCATTCCAACTAATATCTGTTTCCAGCTGTCTCTTTCTCCCCCTAATGTCGGAAAATTTGTTTCATCGAAGTGACAGTCGGCAAATCTGGCCGTAAATCGATCCCCAGTCAAGGGTTCTAAATATTTTATAATTGATGGAGATTCAAATCCGACATATATTCCCAACCTCCTTTGAGGTCCCATCTTTGTGCGTTGTGGTGGCGCAATTGGAGCATATACCGCACATCCAAAAATTCTTAGATGGGAAATATCTGGTTCCTGACCATAAACCATTTGCAACGGGGAGATATCGTGATAACTTGTTGGCCTGATGCGAATTAGTGCCGCTGCATGTAATATAGCATGTCCCCAACAAGATGATGGAAGTTTCGACTTCATTAATAATGGCCTTGCAATTAATTGCAGGCGTTTAATCAACGATTCTGCAAGACCGTTTTGCGTATGAACATGTGGCACAGGGTGCTCGATATCGATACCAATAGACATACAATAATCATTAAATGCCTTGGAAGTAAATTCACCAGCATTATCAAGACGTATTTTCTTTATCGGATAATCTGGGAAGTGTGCTCTTAATCTAATCAACTGAGCAAGTAATCTCGCAAATGCCACGTTTCTCGTAGATAACAAACATACATGGGACATTTACTTGATGCATCAATTAATACCATGAAATATTTAAATGGTCCACATGGTGGATGTATTGGCCCACAAATATCACCATGTATACGCTCCAAAAATGCAATAGATTCAGTCTTTACTTTTATTTGTGATGGTCGAATAATTAACTTCCCTTTAGAGCAAGCAATACATGCTAATTCATTCGATTGAAGAATCTTCTGGTTCCTCAATAAATGTCCGCGTGAATTTTCAATTATTTTTCGCATCATAATTGTACCGGGATGGCCCAACCGGTCATGCCAAATATTAAATGTACTATCATTGGTAAACTTTTGGATAGCATATGATTCAATTGTTCGAAGAATGTGTAGTATAGCCCAGAATCAAAAGACGGTAATATTTCCCGAATTATCCTTTTATTCAGAATCACTTTTATAATGTGCAAATATTCAATATCTCCCTTTTGTGCAGTCTCAACATGATATCCGTTATTTCGAATCGCTTTAAAACTTAATAAATTCCTTTGAGACTTAGGGGAATATAAGGCATTTTCAATAATCAGCCTTGTTCCTTTGGGCAACAATATATTAGCTCTTCCGGAGCCTTCAATTATATTTGTGCTCCCCGATATAGTTATGACACTGGCTTTTTTCATATCAATATGCTCGAAATATTTCTTATTTTTCAGAATTGTATTAGTGGTTGCACAGTCTGCAAGACATAATTCTCCATTGCACATGCCCGTGTCCATCATATAAAATCCTTTATGAACAAACACATAATTATTAATACATATTATGAAAACAAACGATCCATAGCAAACACAGGAATAACATTCAAATGATAATAATTATAGCAAACATAACATTCAAATGATACACACCAAAGCACACAATAATTATACATATAATTTATAAAACTATGGCAGGTCAAACTTCTTCATTTGCGAGGTTCAGGAAATCGTCGACATCGAAATTAACACCTTCATCATTAACACCAGAAGCTGAAGGAATTTCTCCCTGAACGAAGTTCGTTTCAATTTTCTTTCCTTTGCCCTTTGATTCTTGATACAGCTCAACAAGGTGTTTAGGCGTACGGCAACTGCGGGACCAATGGCCCAAACCACCACAGCGGTAACATGTTCGTCGTTCACTTTTGTTCAGTCTGCTTCTTCTCATTTTTACTGTCTTTCTTCTTCTGGAGATTGTGATGACCACCACGATAATTATGATAACCACCACGGAAATATTGATAACCATGATAACTTCGGCCACGACCACGACCTTGACCACGGCCACGTCCACGGCCGCGATATCCACCACGACCACGTCCACGATCATTACCTCGACTATTATCATTATTAGCATTGACTGCATTCGCTTCAGGGATTGCAGCAGCACCAGTCGGTCGGGACTCATGATTTTTCATCAGCAACTCATTGTTTGCTCAGCCAACAGTAAACAAGAAATGAGATCTGAGTACTTTTCAAATTTTCTCTCTCGATATTGCTGTTGTAGAATAACATTTGACGGATGAAACGTGGTGAACGTTTTCTCCAACATAATTGCATCAGTAATAGTTTCTCCACATAATTTCAGTGTAGAAGTAATTCGATAAACAGCAGAATTGTATTCGCTTACCGATTTAAAATCTTGCAAACGTAAATTCACCCATTCATACCTTGCATTGGGAGAATTACAGTTTTAAGGTGGTTATATCGATCTTCCAAATTTTTCCACAAGTCTTTCGGGTCTTTCACCGTTAAGTATTCAATTTTCAGACTTTCATGAATGTGGTGGCGAAGAAAAATCATTGCCTTCGCCTTGTCCTGCTCGGATGTCGTATTGGTCGGTTGATGGTATCACCCAGACCTTTCGCTTTCAAATGAATCTCGGCATCTAGTGCCCAAGATAAATAATTTCGGCCAGTGATATCAAGTGCAACAAACTCAAGGCTCGCCAAATTCTTCATATTACTATAAAATACAAAAGCAAAATTTTAACAATGATAATATAACAAAATATTACACGCATATCTAATCTTCTTTAGTATCGTTGTCAGTATCTTCTTCAGTATCTTCCTTTGAAAAAATTCTTATGAAAAACATTGCCAACGTCAAAAGAAGTGCCCACGTAATAATAATACTCATAAGCAAATGTTCGATGATCAGATCGGACAACATCCTTCAAAATACAATATATTAGTAATATTAATAAAACATTAATAATAATATTTTGGAAAATTTCGTAAAATATTATCCAAATAGTGATACGATCACCGTAAATAAAACGACATTATTCTATAAAAATTAAAGTCATATAAATTAATATATAAATTTAACGAAATAAAAATAAGAAAATATGTTAATATATTTTCGTAAGTCATTAAAAATATCTTCACTTGCCATGACGGGGATTCGAAATCTGGACCTCTCACCACTTTAGTGATGATATCCGCGAAACCACTCGCGCTATGACACTTTGTTATACGATTAATATATATATATATTTATATAATATATATATATAATACAACACAACACACACATTTATGTAGATATATGTATATATAACTTATGTATGTAGTTATATGTATATGAACCCAAACATTGTGCATATTATAATAATATATATATGTAACATATATATAATAAACAATTCTATATGTATAAAATAAATAATTTATACCTCCGGATTGTGTTCTTGGTAGTCTCAGATAGGTAGAGTCGTGCTGATAACGTGTTATATAATATTTACTTAATAAAGCTTTATTATTATTATATAGTATGAAAAGAGATATGATATTAAACGTACGTAGAATTTTATTAAGTTTCTTCTTACCCTATTACACAAAGAAGCAATTGTATTTATAGAAGGAAATAGCATACGCATTCAATGCATTAAATTTTACATCCACTAAACTACTAACTGTATTCATAATAATTTATTATTTTTAATAGCATATTAATGATCACATAAGCTAAAAATCATACAAGTAGTACTCTGAAACGGGCCAACGGGCATTGGCATGGGCAGGTGCCATTTCAGGCCGCCAGAGGGCGGGTCTACGCGGGTAAACCTGCCTGGGTCGCGGACTTTGGCAGGTCGGTCAATCATGAAATATTTTTTCTTAAAAAATATATATATGAATTATATAGGTTTTTATATTTTGAAAATTTTTAAATTAATCAAGTTCGATAAGATATATAATTTTTCTTAAAGAATTTCAATTTGATTGGAAAATTAAATATTGTTTAAATGTTTTTTTTTAGAGTAAGTAGGGGTGTTTAAATGTCGGTGACCGACCGAACCGAAACCGAAATTCGGTTCGTAATCGAATACCAAACGAAAAAATTCGGTTTGCTTTCGGCTTTCATTTTTCATAACCGGAAAAAATTCAACTTGTTCGGTTCGGTTTATTACTTCCATAAATTGAACCGAAAAACTGAATCTTTTTTATTTTTTATATAATGGCATAAGATATATTATTATCTGATATGTATTAATAGTATATCCAAATATTTTAGTAAATTTATAGAAATTTTCGTAATATATTTATGGTTATATTTATAATAATGTCACTAATAATAATTTTTTTTTAATTTTTTTACGATCCGAGGTATCCCCACAAAAACCCGGCTTGGGCTAACCGCCACACCAGAGGTGGGCTAACCACGGGTCAGATGTTACGTCCCAAACCCACCAAAAACGATATTTATGGGCCTAGCCCATGGGGCTTCTCAAAGGAATGTGAGAGGTGGAATTCGATCCCTTGACATCCTAGGAATGACCTTTGAGGCCTCCCCCTCAATCACTAGGCCTAGGGGTCATTGGCGTCAATAATAATAATTGAAATTTGGTTTTCTTTTTCGGTTAACCGAACACGGTAAAATCGAAACTGAATCGAATATTTCGGTTCGGTATCAGTTTTAAAATTCTCGAACCCAAAATTTCGGTTCGTTTCGGTTTGGTTATTACCGAGTGAACACTCCTACCCGTAAGGACCGACTACTGAGTAAAGAAAAGTATTTCAAGATTCATGGTCTACATAATAGGGACAATAAATAATACTACTAATCGGAGCACATTCAATGCGTATGCAATATATTTTAAAAATATATATTTTGACGCAATCAAAGGAAATTGGACAAACCCGAATTTTAAGATATTCACTAGATAGATGATATCAATGATAGCCAAAACTTCATTCAAATACAAAATCATAAAAGACAGAGAAGATAAAGAATATATTTCATGTCTGAGCGATGGCTATAAAAAGTAAAGCTTAGCCATTAAATGATAACAAATATACAGAACATCAACAATACACTCATTAGAGAAACTAAATCTAACATAAATACCATATATCTATTGCCAATAAAATTAAACCATAAAAAGTACCATGAAGAACATCCTATAGATAAACTGTCAAATTTAATCTACAATTTAGATCAATAAAAAAAAAATATTAAAATTAAAAGAAAACCACCCACTTTTTGTGCATGCAAAAATACTAGTATAATTTATTAATTTTCCTTGCTATGCTAATTATAAGGAGAAAACAAGGTAGCCAATCCTTGATCCAATTTCACAAGTAGCTTGCCATAGCTCATTAGTGTTTTTCCTCACACATATAAGCTCCATTCCCTCTAGCCAAAACCTCGCCGTCCACATCGACAATCCCGCCCTTGGACAATGACCCTTTTGCCCTCGAGCCAGGATCCAAAACGAACGCCTTTACCTATTCGACATATATATATCATCGTACGCATGTAAGAGAACGGGCGTTTTAAAACACATCAATAAAAACAATCGAACCTTTAAGTACGATACGTAGGGCGACTTAACATGAGCTCCACTGTTCAGCTCGGTCATTAGTTGGAGCAAGGCTAGCCTGGGACAGTCCTTTATCACAATCAGATCCAAGCACCCGTCCGAAAACTGCTTATATCGAACAATTTTCGACAAAAAAAAAGCGTAAATTATATTCTTTCGGAGAATACTTCAAAAGAAAAAAAGATAATGCTTTGACACCTCAGCGTCGGGTGCCGCCAGAGTATCTTCGCCTCCCAGGGGACGTTGTGGAGCCAAATGGAGACAAATGGGCCGTCGATTTTTTTCTCCAATTTAGGGCTTTCGGGTCGAATTTAGGACCTTGGTAATAACAACCATGTTCGACTTCTTGAGCTTTGTGTTCGGCGAGTATTTCTTCGTCTGCATCTATTGGGTAGCCGTGAGCTTCATATCCATGAGCGGGCACGAACTGGATGCTTCCTTCGTATTTTCTAAGGTTGAATATACGCTGGACCGCCTGAGTTTATGGGATCGAAATATTATATTCTCGGACGAATATAAAACGTTAGAATAATATTAATGGTCCTGTAATTAGGGATAGTGGCATCATAGGAACAGAGCATTTAAGGGGTGGCATCATACGGATAATAACTTTCACACTTAAGCAATTTAAATACATTATATGGCAGAACCCTAGATTTTATAATTAAGTCATCTAGGGACCTTGTTTTGAAATCGAAACTTACATAGAAATCTATTCGGGCGCTTCCCATCCACCGATACTTCTCAGATTCGATATCAATATCAGCCACGAGACCTGCGGCATTTCATGAATGTAAGAACGCTCCGACGAAAAAAGAAAGAAAAGCTGATGTAAGAACGAGCAATACCCCATGCCATCATCAAGATGCTGAAGAACTTGGTTTGCCTTGCGATATAGTAGCTACGTCCAGCGAGCGCTTATGCCCTGTCGTCGACGAATGCCAGGATTTCATTTTTCTTTCTTACAGAGAAGTGTATAACGACGAAAACTTCGTACGAGATTGCTACGTTATTACCTCGAATAATCGAAAGGGTAGCGTACGACGGCGTACAAGGTTCGCCGCACGAGTCTAGAAGAGACTTCGCCATGCCATTTCCAGTTCCTAACATTCGTAAAAAAACCCGACTACAATGAAGGCCTCGTTTTAGGACGTAGAAAAAGAGTAAAGTAAACACAGTTATAAAAAAACATGTATGTAAGATTTCAGTCGACCGACCTGCAGGGACTGCCCCGAGAGGCATCTTGATTGCGCGTTTCCCAATCCTCGCGCGAAAGCAAACCGTTTAACACCTACTATAGAAAAATCTTCATGTCTGAAATTGTCTGATTCTTTCATGAGGATCGCAAAATTAGTTACCTCGACCAAAATTCCATCTCCACTAACGCAGACGATTCCGTCGTACTTTCCAAGATCAAGAGAACGAACGACGTCCCTTGCGTGAAGCTGGTGTTTCGTCTCTGCGTATCAAGAAAAAATCTAAAAATTCTTACGAAAAACATCGATGTCGTAAGTATTTCCCGAGTTTTTTTTTTTTTTTTTTTTCAAATTATCACCTTGGATGGTGTAATCGACATTGGCATCGTCGAGGTACGGCTTCACTTGGTGGGCGAAGATCTTCGTAGCCGATTTTCTCCCGCCAAATGGATTCACGAATATGAACAGCCTCTTCGGCCTACCTAAATCAATTCAGGCAAATCGAAGATAGAATAAACTACATAAATTCGCTTTAATTGTTCTAACAAGTTAATTGTTCTTGTGTACCAGCACTCAACTCTTTCTTCGGACAAGATTTACCAGAAAACAGAGCATCGCACCATAGTTCAGACAAGAAGAACGTGAAAATTCGGCAAAGCACAATTCAAGAAAAACTGATTTGCGTATTGAGAAGCTTTTAATACCGAGGGAATCGATGTACTCTTGCAATTTGTGGGCCCAAGAACGAACGTGTTCCTCGTCGGAGAGCTCTAACGTAACGTTCTTCCTCAGCAGCTTATTGGGTGCGCCGGCGAAGCAGCTGATCGCGGCCTGCGACGACGATTCCGCGACGGCTCTTATGTTGATCTTCAATCCCTCGACGGAGAAACCCAAAACTTCCTTCTCCATGTCCAGCCGCCGGTTAGCCCATCGGATTTGTCCGCCGGCGGATAGCGTCACGGCGGATGCGACGCCGTTGACCCTTACCTGGTCGGAGAGTATGGGTTCTCCGGCGTCCATTCGATTGATCAAAATATGAAGAAAAAGCAACGATTAAAGTGCTTCTTTAATCTTTGATCAATCTTGACGTTGGGCGATTGTTTGTTCTGTTTTAGGCAACGTTGCGTATGTTTGTAAGAATATATACGGTGCCTTAGAGGAGAAGCAACGTTGACTAAGTATATTGTGGTTGGTGTACGTATTTCATTTATTATACGCATATTGCCTTTTGGGTCTTTCTTTGTCTTGGATCAGTTTGTTGTCCGAGGACATGAAGAAAACACAGTTTGCTTAGTACAACAAATATTCACGGAGGTTCCAATGTGCGCTGGACAAGATGACGTGGCAACGAAAGATAGATAATAGGAGCTAATTGATTTACTTATTTATTTGTTATGAGGATGTGGTTTAACTCGACGGCTAGCGAATATGCATGTTCAAAAATGAAGGGTGGTTATGATGCGTTTCGTTCGAAAAAAGTATCGTGGAAAAGAAAGTAGGAGAAAAAACTGGTTTTAATAAGCTTCTTCGTTTGTGTTTTCTCGCTTTTGAGTTTGACAAAGGATTCCTCCAGTGATTTTACTTAGAGACGTCAAACGGGCCCGCGGACGGGTTCTAATTTTTTAGGCCCGCCTGAGGACGGGCCTGAGCGGGCATGCCCGCGCGGCCGCGGCTTTGGCGGGCCGGAAAATTAAATATTATATTTTTATTTTAAAATATAAGATTTACATGATGATTTTTATATTTTTTAGCTATAATTGGTAATTAAAAACACATAAAATTAAAATTAAAAAAGTTTATAAAAATTAGATTTTTTTGCAACTTACATTCTTTATTTTTGTTTATTTTTTACTATTTTTATATTATTTTTCCTATTTTTTATTATTTTCTCTTACTTTTTCTTATTTTTTTTCTTATTTTTATTTTTTTGAAATTGGCGGGCTAGCCCGCCAGGCTCGCTACCCGCCCGCAGGTGGGGCAGGCCTTAAATTTCCAGACCCGCCAGGAGGTGGGCTTACCCGCGCCGCCCCGCCGGCCCGTTTTGACAGTACTAATTTTACTTATTGATAAATCGTTGGTATAGTTAGCGTTTCTATTAGTCAGCCGACTTAGTTTTTAAGTTTGACAAAGGATTGGACTAGCCCATATATTTCTTGTGCGAAACACTCGTATTTTCGTCATTATCATACTCTGCTCAACAACATGCTAGGAAATTCAGCCTCATGTTCATTCAAAATATCCGTATAAAACACGAAAAGTACTTCTCATCGTACTCATTTATGATATCATTGACGAGTCTTCAAATATTATAAGCAGAAGAGCAAGAGAAAACTCTTAAAGTTGGTCTTATTTTTTGCTCCTTTTCTATCATGTGTTGTGTGTATTGTACCCAAATGCTACTTTCTTTACAAGATAGAACCTTATCTTTCTCATGTATTGGGCTGTTGTCTCCCCACTACTTTAACATTTATTCTTCTTCACATGATCTGCCAAAGTTGGCCATGATGATTCAAACTAAATTAGCCATTATTGTGTTATTCGTTCTCGGCGATCTTGAGTTGTATATAAGAACACAATATATATATTATATATATCATCAACGCCCTATGTCCACTTGTGTTCTTTGTGTGGTTTTTGAGTAGTTGTAGCGTAATGGGTTGGAAATTAGAACAGTAAAAGCAGCTTTGAGGGAATGGACAGAAAAATACACATTTATATAAAAATTTAAGTTAGTACGCTGTCAGATTTTATATATATGTAGGTACCTATTAGAATAAATTTTTTGCACATGCATACATGTTCCGCCGCAAGTACGTTATAGAACACGTTTAGGTACCATAGAGAAACGTATTGTGGTACATATTTCAGTGAGAAAATGGTACACCATATAACACATTAAAGTACCATATAAAACGTATATAAGTACCATATGTGGGTATCATATAAACGCGTGACGTGGAACGTAATACACATATAAAAGGTACGTCAAAACTGGGAAAATGCTACACACAATCGAACGAGTACTTATATAAAAAAATTTCTGATAGGGGTACTGATTTGCAAATTTTTTATATAACTGGGTATTTTCTGTAGATTCACCTAGATTTGACAAAAACAGCTTTAATAATATTGCAGTGTATATTAAGTGACCACTTTTCCTAAAAGGTTAACCCTAAAGGGCGTATATCATTTTTAATATTATATAGTTTATTTCCAACACGCTCCCTTCACGTCTAGGTTGTTTCTCTATTATCTAGCCTTAGTGTAATTTTTATAAGTGGGTGGTCGTGAGGATTCGTACCCAGGACCTGCGGGTCCCTAAACTCTTATACCATATTAAGTGCCTCTTGGAGATTGACTCCTGTTGGTAAGTTCCACTTTTCCTAAAAGGTTAACCCTAAAAGAATAGTATCATTTTTTAATATTATATAATTTATTTCAACTGTGTATATATTGTAATATATTCATTGATATATATGCCTCTAATTTTTGTCATACCATAGTCCAGGAAAATACTACTCTTTTGTAAAAGAAGCAAGCTGAGTTTCTAATATAAACTTTCTAGATGATAGAGTTTTTTTATGCCTATTTATTACTATGAATCAACCTTGCTTTGGCTTATTAATCGTATAATAACAAGCATGCAACGTACTGAAGAACATAAAATATCAATTATCATTTACGACACATTATTGAAGGACGAAAATGATTGACAACTAATTAGATATGTATGATGATAACGGTAATCATTCGTTACACGCCATTTTTCTAAATTTCCATTGTCGACAAAGTAGTCCTTTTCCTGTAGGACATTTTTGCTCCTCTTACAAGAGAAATTGTGCGTGCACGTGTCTTTGTTCGCGCGTTTTTTTCCTTTTCAATCTTTTTATTTGTAAGGAAAGCCTCCCTCCTCTGTTGGTGGTGCACGTGTTATGTCACTCCTTGTTTGCAGACTCCATAATGCAATGTTCCCTCTAAAATTCGATATGATTGCTTATCGAGTATCATAAAATTTTTGTGTAGTTCCACAATATTAAAATACAAGCTGGCTAAATAGCCTAATAAGTGACCACTTTTCCTAGAAGGTCAACCATTAAGGCAGCGCATTACCTTTTAATTTTATATAATTTATTCCAACACGCCCATCACGTCTAAGCTGATTTCTTTATTATCTAGCCTTAGACGTGTAACTCTTATAAATGGATGGTCGTGAGGAATCGTATTCAGGACATGCGGGTCCATAAGCTCTGATACCACGCTAAGTGATCACTTTCCTATAAGGTCAACCCTTAAAGCATTGCATCACTTTTTCATTTTATATAATTTATTTCCAACATACCCAACATAGTTCCTTTGGTATCAAGTCGAGAAGGCAACAAACATTCCACAGAAGAAGAAAGACACCCGGAAAGAAAGATTTTATGATCCAAAATAAAGTTGGACCAAAACTATTCTCCCGACACAAACAACCAAACGAACCACCAAATTGTAAGAATTTAAAGGCTAGACTATGGTAAACGTAACAAATCACGCAAACTCATTTAAAGCTCCACGTCCACGGCTAATCCCCATATGCGGTAATGACAATGTTCTTCAAACTTCTATCTCTAAATTCTAGATCTCTGGTACAAAAACACCATACTACGAGGGATGAAACACCCCACAATGAGGGACGATGGCCTCCTAAAAGGACACGACAAACTCCACAGTGGGAGATAAAGGTCAACTCGAGATCAACCCTCGCTGAACACAAGAAAGTAAAAAGCCGAAGAAACGCTGTCCACAGGATCTCTTAGCTTGATAGTTCGTCAGAGACCACGGAGGCAGACGACAACGACAGCGCCAGACAGCGGTAGGAATCCCGGTGAAAGAGGTGGCGGTGTTGTACTGGAGAGGAAGAGAAGCATGTACTAAGAAATAAAAAAACAACTATAATAATCTATCTGAAGTCTTAGAAAGATAAACTAAAACATAATGGAGTGGCGTTCCCCGTCCACACACCCGGAGGACGGGAAAGGACGTCGGCCGACGAGGGAGAGGTGAATTTGGGGGGGTGAATGTTATGGTGATGTGGCTGCTAGTTTTGAGAGATCTGGATTTGGGGAGAAGGGCTGCTAGGGTTTCGATAATTTAGTAAACTTTTCTTACATATATTCATATATACACTAATATATAGCGTTGGAATTTCGACCGCACCGAAATTAACAATACAAATTTAACGTGAAAAATCATCTGTTAACGAAAAGGAAAAAATCACTCGGGCACAAAGTCGTAGAAAATCAACTATGTGAATAGTTCAATCACACAATTATTTTCCTCTTGCCTACCCTCAAACCCGAAACGAGAACCAGAAAGCAAACATATCAGCTAACCTAAACTCTCAATCAAAGGGAATTTTCTAGAGTTAGCCATTAATACATGTAACTTTCTAGTGGTGTTTTTGCCATTCTAAGTCGAGCCGTGATTCACTTGAACATGTCGTACCCTACATATCCATTGACGACAACAATGATCTGTAACTTCTTAAAGCTTAGTGAAGCTTTGCAGGATTTTATTTTAGTTAGTTTCTCTGTACCCACTCACAAAAAAGAATTATTAGCCTCTTGGCTTGGTATTTATAAGTACATAGAAATTCAACGTGATACAAATATTACAATCCAAACAATCCACTTCATATGATAGACCCTCTCTTCGAAGACCACACCATGACTACTGATGCGCTTTCCCCTCTTTTTTCAACTTTGGTCAAAATTTACACTTTAGCACTTCTCTACTTCCCTTCTCTTTCCTCACTACTCATTCGCTCATCGCCGGTCGTAATCTCCGCCGCCGTCCTCTGCCTAAACATTCTCAGGCTTATTACACCACCACGAAATCCCACGACATCCTCGGACGGCGATTATCACGAAACCGACGAAGAATCTATTGAAGACGTTAGCAGCGATAGTATTGTTATTTCTCCCGTGGTATCTTCTGAATCTGTTCACGGGGATTCATTTTTCTCCGACGAATCCTTCGTTGAGTGGGATGTGAGAGCGCCACTGGAGGTCATTTATGAAGAGTACGACGAGGAAGACGATGACGATGGCGGCGATTTGACGTCGGCGGAGGAGAGGAGGAGAGAGGCTGATTATTGGGATATTATCAAGAGATACGCATCTCTGTCTTCGTTTTACCCTGAGACGGACAACGATGGGTCGTCGGAAGGGGAATTTCCGGCCGCCGGAATGTTGGAATCGCAGGAGGAGGAGTGTGTTTCCGGTGGGAGGTTGAGGACGGCGTCGACGGTGATGATGGCAGAGGTGACGGTTTGATAGAGATTGCGTTGGATGATGGCAAGAAAATCGTCGGTGGTTTCGACGTTGATGATGACAACTTGATCGAGATCGAACTTTTCCCGATGAGGTGACTTTATCGGCGATTTTGTAATATATATCTATACTCTTATACTAGTGGTGGTGAGTTAAAAACTTCTTTGGTATATCTATTAACCAATTAAAAATTTTCTGAAATTAAAAATTGACATAAAATAAAAAATAAATATTACATCACGTTCTTTAGCCTAATGAAACTGCATATTCTATTTTTTTTTATATAAAATGCTTATTTTTTAACTAAATATTAAAATCATAATTAACAAAACCTCTTAGCAATTTTTATTTTCATGCACACAGGTTGGGTGTGGAACATCTACTGGTATATATATGATTGTTTTGCTAAATCCAAACTTTCTAATATATATACATATGTTATGCCATTTCTAACCATCCCTCCATAGATACAGTTAATAAAGTGCAATTCCTTCGTATTTGCAATTGAAACAGTAACTCCAACCATTTCCTCTATATTTTTCGCTCTCAATATATTACTATATATATATTCTATTAATATAGTAGTTAAATTATCAAAATAATATATAGCTTACTTCATATTAAACAAAAAAGAATGAGTGAATAGAGGCTATTTTTTAAATTTTAATTATTTATGGGTAAGACCGTAATTACGATTCATCTTCCCCAAATTTTTGTGTCATCGTTTTTTCATATTCTCTTGCTTGAGCCGAGTGTCAACGACACAAAAATCACATACTCCAGCTTATTTATTGATCAAAGAAAACGAAAAATACAAAGAAGAAAAGAATATTACAAAATCTGAAATCTTAAAAAACGGAGAAGTAAAACAAAAAACAGAAAATAGCGGGATACTGTAGCAAAATAGTGTTGTGTTTACAGTTCAATTGGAGAGCTTTTCAACTCCAAGCATGTAGTTTAACGCCATATTTGGCGTAAGTTGGAGATGCCCTTAGTCTGAGTTTTCATGTTTTGCTTCCGCTGAACATAAAGGCCAGAAATTTGTAGAAGTTAATATTATCCTTGTTGATGTATGGAAATTCATGTATTTTTTTAACATGTATATCGTTTTTTTAACAAGCATTAATTGATCAAATTATTCACATTAATTCATTCGATATTTATTCCGTAATGTGATTTAGTATATTTACATATTAATTTCAATGCTGTAAAATTCGATAAGCGCTAGTCGGGCGTCCGATGAGGTCCTAACGCTTAAGCGGTCTACGCGTGGCCTAGCCGATTTATAAACGGAAATTAGACGGTAGACTCGTTTTTTATTATTTTTATTTTATATGCTAATACACCAAAGTAAATGTATATAAAATTTATTCATCTGAAGAAATAATATTATTAATAATATTTTTTGTGTTTAAAAATAATTCCAACAAAAAATTTGAACTCGGCCGCCTAGCCCGATTAATCGGCTCGACCAATTCTCCGACGCCTAGACGAATATCGTCGCGGAGGGCTCCGCCTAGCGCTTGGGCGGCCGCCTAGACCGATCTTTTACAATAGAGATTAATCTACATTCCTATAGGCAACTTAAATTAATATTTTCAAATAAACATCATTAATATAATCTTGCATTAAATTCATATAATATGGATATTTGCTATTCTTCTATACAATAGAAACGAAACTTTCATTTATAGTACCACAATTTTTTCCCTTTAGTAAACACGGTAAAAGCAAATTGAATAAATTTCTGTTTTTCATATGGATTTTCCGATAATAATAACATATACATACAAATATCAAAACCCCAAAAAAAGTAAAGAAAATCATCAATATAAAGTCAACCTAAAAACTTAGAAAGATATATGTAGTAAATATATCAATATTCATCGAGTTTTATTTTTTATTTATATATAATAAAGAGATGAGATAATATACGTAAGTATTAAATGAAGTCAAAAGAGAATAATAAAGGATTAAAGAGATGAGATAATATACATAAGTATTAAATGAAGTCAAAAGAGAATAATAGAGGATAATAATAAGTAAGGGGAGGGGGGGTAAAAGTAATTTAGTGGGGCGTTAATAGTATTTCCAAATGCTTAATCTTAAACGTGTATATCCTAGTCAACTACATGGACTAAAATGAAATGAATCATGTATTTGTTTCTTTACCTTGTATAGACGTTAAATCCTATTTCCTAGACACCACTTATGATGGTCACATCAACTAATCAACCAGCAATAACGTAATGTTTTGACTTTAGTTCACATCGACATAGTCGTTGACGCATTGTTAAACTCATAGTTAATTAGTAGTTATTGTCATCATCATTTCATTACCAATTTTGATACACAACTCTAGGATATTTCTCTAGTCGTACGTTTTACGTAAATGTCTTATCAAGTTGAGCGTAACGGAAACACGTGAATAAACCTTATCAAGTTATTGGGCTCGGAGCCCATTTATTTAACGGGCCAATTCATTCTATAAAAGCCCATTAAAACTAAAGTGCCCACGTGCCTCAATCCGAGGCTTTCGTATTTGATTTCATTCTAAAGTAATTTGGTATTGGATGTAATAATGAATAATATCTTTTAATTTATACATCGATTGAAATTAGTTTATTAGCCAATGTACGTAGGGGTGGGAATCAACCCTTGTTTAAATATCATATTTGTTAATTTCATCGTTTACTACAAATCTCTTATGGTGATCAGAATTTCCGTGGAAAATTGGAGTTCTCTAAATATATTCAACAACTCACAAGTTTTTTTTTTGCTAAAAATAATATATTAACGAGCATTTTCAAAGCCGACAATTACGATAAAGAAACATTAATATTGCGATAAAATTATGACACGTGGAAAGGATTCGCCACATGAATTTTGCTGCACCTAAGTCTAGGATGACAAAATTTAAAAGAAAATTAGCAAGAGTACTTACAAAGATACTCACTACAATACTGATTTTGTTTTTGTTTTTGTTTTCTTTCTTTTTGAAGAAGAAAGAAATAAAAAAATATATATGATAAAATGTGACAAGTATCAAAAACGAGGAAAATAGAGGCGTTACACTGCCAGGCTGGCAACACTACAGCATGCATATCTTTGTCCGCATAAAGTAACGTTCTTTCTTCTCTTCATATAAAAATTACCACACCATTATTTATGCATTAATCTCCGATTAAAATAAGTTTTTTCTCTATACATGTAAAGTAAAAAAAATTAAAAAAAAAAACCCTGAACAGCAGAGATTCTATTTTATTCATTCTCTCCGCCCGGCGTCGTAGATTTCCGGTGACGCCGCTGACCGCCGCCGAATTCTTCAGAATTGCATTCGTATCTGTTCTCCTCACCCTTTTCTTGCACCATATCCTCACCCATTATATGATGTGTTGAGTGTAATAAGATTGCTTGAGTATCAGAATTGTACCTCTCGCCGGGGGAATCAGAGAGATGTCTCGCCAAACGACTTCATCCGCGTTTCACAAATCAAAAACCCTCGACAACAAATACGTAAATGTGTTTTTATGTTTGTTTGTTTCTTAAAAAAAAAAGTCTTCTGCGTTCTCTTGGTTGTGTTTTTCGTTGCTTTGTTTTGTTTTTTTTTTGAGGTTCTGACGGAGTTTGCGTTCTAATTTGTTGAACTTTAGATGCTTGGAGACGAAATAGGGAAAGGAGCTTATGGGCGTGTTTACAAAGGCTTGGATTTACAGAATGGAGACTTTGTTGCGATTAAACAAGTCTCGCTTGAGAACATTCTCCAGGATGGTCTAAATAACATCATGGTGCGTATTCTTTTTTGACGTTCTTTTTCTTTGCTTTAATTTCGATCAATTGGTATCATCTTCTGTAAATTTGGGCTCACTTCTTGCGATCTTTTTCGGTGATTTTTGGCGGGTGCAAATACGACAGCAAGAAATTGACTTATTGAAGGTAAGTGCAGCTGATTTCATTTGTTATCATGTGTCTTTACTTTCGCCCGGTGCGAGGCGTGTATTCAAATTATGCCCTTGCTTATGTGTCGGTTGCTCTGTCTTATGGAGAGTCGTCTGAATTTTCTTCTCTTTTTTCGCGGGATTTTTATGGCGGTGAATTCGTTTATCACTTTTTAACCAGCTCTTTGATGTTTCTTTCTTTAACTTGATAATGTGGTTACAACAAGTCGATAATTCCCAAATGGGATTATCTATTGGCTATGAAGTTAGTGCATGGATTGAGGGATTCACCATATGCTTTCCGTTTTATAGCGCACGTCCACTTTATGGTCTCATTTGATCTCATTTCAATGATTAGTATCATCGTATCTGACTCACGTGCCCCTTTTCCTTTTGAAGAATCTGAATCATAAGAACATAGTCAAATATCTCGGATCATTAAAGACAAAATCCCATCTTCACATAATATTGGAGTAAGCTATTTATTCAAATCCTCCACGTTCTCCTTGCAACCTCTATATGAGCATAAGGGCCTAGTGCACCATCTAACACTTCGTCGTTTTGAAGGTATGTGGAGAATGGCTCACTTGCTAATATCATCAAGCCTAATAAATTTGGGCCATTTCCTGAATCGCTGGTGGCGTTCTACATATCCCAGGTATCGTAACTATTATCATGCTAGAAAATTATAGCCTACATATATTTTATTAAATATTAATGGCTCATCCTCTTTTTTGCTGTAGGTGTTGGAAGGTCTGGTTTATCTGCATGAACAAGGTGTAATACACCGTGATATCAAGGGAGCTAATATTTTGACAACAAAAGAGGTAATTTTTTGATGAGTTGATATGGTTGATTTTTCTTTTAGTTTTGACTTACCTATGTGCATTTTTTCTACTGCATTTTGATGCTCTGCCGTGTAATTTATGATGAATTCTTCCTTCAGTGCTAAACTAAGGTCCTTTTGGTGAATTAAAAGCTGCATGTTTTTATTAACGATAGTTCCCCATCTGAAAATTTTCTTTCAGGGTCTTGTGAAACTGGCAGATTTTGGAGTTGCAACAAAACTTAATGAAGCAGATGTTAATACACATTCAGTTGCTGGTACTCCTTATTGGATGGCCCCTGAGGTATCTCTCCCATTTTCCAATTTATGCACGCGTAGTTTTTCATTGGCTTTGAAAGTTATTGTTGATTTCCATTAATGCGTGTTCTAAGCTTCTAGTTTATTAAAGGAGTCTATGCATTTTGCTTTTCAAGATGAAACTTATCTGTAATGAGTTGCCTAGTTGATATTTTGAGCTTCTTTAGGACTAATGCGACATCGTTATCCTAATCTCAGGTGATTGAACTGGCAGGAGTTTGTGCTGCTTCTGACATTTGGGGTGTGGGTTGTACAGTGATTGAGCTGCTGACATGTGTTCCGCGATACTATGATCTGCAGCCTATGCCTGCACTGTATAGGATTGTACGGGTACGGATAATTAATACCCCACCCCCCTCCTTTCACTTTCCACATCATCTTCGCATGCATTCGCCATATAATATAAAGTTAGGGTTATCCTTGCAATTTTGTGTTTGACGTTCATTTCTTGTTTTCCAGGATGAGCATCCTCCGCTTCCCGATAGAATATCTCCCTCTCTTGATGATTTTCTGCGTCAATGCTTTAAGAAGGTCAGTTTTCCTTCTATTTTCTTTTTTCTTACTAGTTTGGTTTGTCTTTTTCTCATGGTTCATTAGTGATTCATTCTGTTGCAATTCTCACTTTGGTATGAATGTTATTTCTTTGATGCTTTTGGTGTTAATTTTCTGGAGGAGGCTTAGGTCAATGATCATGGTTTAGATGTAAGGAGAGATTAAATATGTTCAGCTAGTGGTATGTTATCCTTTTCCGTGTAAAATGGAGAACCCATAATCTTATTTCTCTTTGAAAGTTATCCAACTTTAATCTGTAGTAGTTTTCTTGTTGGAATGTGCTGCATTGCCATCCTTTACTTCTAGCTGTTGTCCAACTGCCCTATGTATTTCTTTTCTCGTTTTCCTGCTAAATTTGCAGTATTCGAGGTATATATAATCATAATAAGACATTCTATGACACAAACTTTGGCTTAATCTCTGTTACTTTAGTTAGTACATTTTGCCAGATGAGGCGTGTTTGTGTCTTTTTGATGTTCAGCGCCTCAATTTCAGGATTCTAGACGCAGACCAGACGCGAAAACACTACTTTCACACCCATGGATACAAAACTCTAGACGTGCTCTGCAGACATCTTTACGCCATAGTGGAACACTTAGGCATGCCTGACGAAATTGTTTTGTCATTACGCCTTCACTCATTAATGTAGGCACATTATCGACATATTAGGATCTTATCCTTTGTATTTTTTAAGTTGTAGAAACATTGAGGATGCTGAGCCAGGCGATGGAAAAGTAATTAATGGCGAGCAAAGGGATTGCGTCAAAGATTCTGACCTTGAGAAAGTAATGTTATTATTGCGTGCAATAGTATTACATGACTTCCTTTTGACCATATCGTGATGTCCTTTTATCTGGTAATGTTATTATTGCGTGAGAAGTAATCAATGGTGTGAATGTTGTCGTGTATTTAGGAAGGTAACACAGAACTGTCGCCATCTGAGGCTTCATTGATGGACGACTCGTCTAAAAATGGTATCTCGGGTGAAATGTTTTCTGGTGAGAGGGCTAACAATAGTGAGAAAGATACCGTTTCTGATGAAGTTCTCGCATTTGATACCAATTCAAGAAAATCGGAAATAAAACTTGACTCCGATTCGGTGGAAAATATCACACCCAACGTCGATCAGCAGATCAAGGCTCTGGAAAATGATGGAATTGAACCTGTCAAGACCGTGGAGAGAGATTTGGCTGCAAAGGATGGTAAAATTGCAAACTCAAGGTCTTCTGAGCTTGAGATATCCAAGTCCACCTCAAATTCTGCCCCACAAAAGGTACCTTTGCTTTCACTTCAACTATTAGACATATTTTACCGAGTTTCTCATTCAAAAGCCCGACAACTTCAATGTTGAATAGCTCATTTTCATCTATATTTAGGTCTACCTCTTCAATACCTGTATATCTATTGGTTATCCTTATTTTGTAAATTGTTTTCTTCGTGTGCTTTTATGTGAAGGCTACAAATGCATCGAGTGGTACAGGAAATGAACTGAATAGATTCAGTGATCCTCCCGGCGATGCTACTTTGGATGATTTGTTCCACCCTATTGAAAAGGAGGATGCCATTGCTGAGGAATCTCCTGAAAATCATGATAATGCTGTCCCCAAAGGTGGGAAAAACGATCTGGCTATGAAGTTAAGGGCGGCTATTGCTCAAAAGCAGATGGAAAACGAATCAGCACCACAGTCAAATGGCGGTGACCTCTATAGTTTAATGATGGGTGTCTTAAAGGAAGATGCAACTGGCAATGATCCTCTTGTAAGTTGTAGATGATGAAACTTTACTGTGTTGATTTCCTTATGTCTGAGTGGCATCTCTCACGTGCTTTGCTTCTCAGGGTTTGGAAGATAACTTGCCTGCGGAAAATCTATTTCCTCTCCAGGTAAGTTGTTCTTGAATGCTTTCCGTATTGGAGAAACATAACTTTCAATCAATGACTTTAGCACAATACGGAACTTTTCATCTCATTCAGTTTTCTATTACCTGAAAAAGGCAATGCAGGGTGGTTTTAATTGAAGAGGGTCTATATATTAGTTGATGATCTTTAGCATGTGGATTGAGTTCTTCTGTTTATTATGAGAAGACTGATGATGGTCACTAGTCTATTGTATTTTTAATCATTGCAATCTCACCATGCCGTATATGCTATTGTTAATCTTTTGTATCTAATTATCTTCCCATGTACAATTGTGGCTTACATTCTTATCTATTTTTATTGGTGAGGTTAGATCTAATTTCCGTGTTTGGAATTTTGAGGTCAACCATTTGTCCATTTTCTTTTTCGATTCTTGTGATTGTATCCTTGGATCATTCAAAGTGTGTTTATGTTTTGGTTGTAGGCCGTTGAATTTAGCAAGTGGGTCTCATCACTTAAGGCAGATGAACATGAAGATGTGATTATATCATCTTGTCAGAAATTGACTACTTTGTTCCAGCAACGACCTGAGCAAAAAGTTGTCTTTGTTACACAGCATGGTTTTCTTCCCTTAATGGAACTGCTTGAGTTTCAACAAACCAATGTATGTAACGGCCTGAAACCTTAGTGAATGTGATTTATCCCTTACTTTTATTCTATTACGCTATCTTAGTACTTGGGATTCTCCTCATCCTTCAATTTCAGGTTCAAGTTAGTTGTGCGGTTCTTCAGCTTCTGAATGAAATAGTAAGGGACAACACTGGTTTCCAGGAAAATGCTTGTCTTCTTGGTCTCGTAAGTAATTCCATCAAAATTAGCTGATCATTGAACATCTATAAAGTTTTAATTAGTTGAAATTTTAACATAATTCTCAGCTATCACATGTATGATTAGTGTTTGTGCAACTTAACTGCAATATAGTTATACATCTTTGACCAATTGTTGTCATCGTATGTGTTCATCATAGATTCCAGTCGTGATGAGCTTTGCTGTGCCTGACCAGCCTTGGGAAGTTCGTATGGAATCAGCATACTTTTTTCGCCAACTATGCCTATCAAGGTTGTATAATTGTTATTCTGAATTTATTGATGATCTACGTTCGTTAGCCTTAGTTGAAAGAAAATTAACTTTATTTCGTTCAGCTCCTCGACACTGCAGATGTTCATATCTTGCCGTGGAATACCAATCCTAGTTGGATTTCTGATGGCAGACTATGCGAAGTATAGGTAACAATATGTTCTAAATTCTGCAATTTTAAGTTCTTACTGTTTTCAAATTATGCTTTGAGTTGTATACGACCATATTTTCTTATGGTTGTATCCTCAAGGATTATTTCACTTTAATTCAGCATAGGACCGAAGGATCTTGGCCTATGAATTTATTTCACTCATTAACAATCTTGAATTCTTTCGAAAATTATAGTTGTCCTAACCCGAATAACTATATTCTGACATCTTGGATTCAATGTAGGGAAATGGTCCACATTGCTATCGATTGCATAAGCCAGGTAGTCAAGCTTCAGAAGGCCACCACTAGGAATGATTTCTGTCGTATTGCAGCCAAGAATGGGATATTACACAGACTCACAAACACTTTGCATAGTCTGAACGAGGCAAATCGCCTTGCTTCTTTTGCTGCCGCTGGTTTCCCTGCTGATGGTTTAATTCCTCGGCAAAGATCTGGGACATTAGACTCAAACGATCGGTCGACTCAACAAAGTTTTGCGAATTTGGAGAGCTTCGGCGGTTCAAGAAAGCTGGGAATTTCATCCTCTTTCTCTAGAGGTGTTGCTTATGTGGCTAACAGAATGTCTACTGATACGTCTCCAAAATCGCCAGAATTGGCGCCTAATCAGCAAGAGAATGTAAGGCCTCTTCTGAGTTTGCTGGAAAAAGAACCTCCTTCACGGCGTCTTTCGGGCCAGCTTGAATACGTGAGGCATTTTACGGGGATAGATAGGCAGGAAAGTGGTCTACCACTTTTGCCTTCGTCTGGGGACAAGAAAAGTAACGGGCTTGACTTTTTGATGGCTGAGTTTGCAGGTGAATCATCGCATTACGTGCTATGTGCGTGTAATTTAATTAATTTTTTAATGACCGACTTCAATCAATTCATACAATCGTCAGAGGTTTCGGGGAGGGGAAGGGAAAATTATCAGCAAGAGTCGTTGCTCACAAGTTCGTCTAGAACTCCTAAGAAGATTTTGGGACCTCAAACATCTAACGTAGGCAGCGCTTCTGCAAAGAAAGGATCAGGCGTCTTGTCTGGTTCGGGCGTTTTGAATGCTCGACACGCCAGCGCCACGTCATCTGGCGTTCTTGCACACATGGGCTTTCCTTGGAACGCTGACGTCACTCAAGAATACCTGGAAAAAGTCGCAGACCTCATGCTCGAGTTTTCTTCTGCCGATGCAGCTGTGAAATCATACATGTGTGGCCAGAGTTTGCTGAGTCGCCTTTTTCAGATGTTCAATAAGATCGAACCCAAAATTCTGCTGAAGGTACGCCCGAGCAAGTCTCTGATGCTTTCCGTAAGTTTCTTTAACATGATCTAACCTCGCCGTGATTTTTCATTTCTTGCAGCTGTTAAAATGCATCAATCACTTATCGACCGACCCACATTGCCTTGAACATCTTCAGCGTGCGTGCGCTATTAAGTACTTAATCCCAAATCTCGACCTCAAAGAAGGCCTTTTAGTCTCACAAATTCACCATGAGGTGAGGCTGAAAGAAACGATAAGTCTATTGCCCCATTTTTTCGTTCTGAATATATATAAATCGTATTTTGTGATGCTTTCGTTTTCATTCATTGCAGGTCCTTAGTGCGCTTTTCAACCTGTGTAAGATCAACAAGAGAAGGCAAGAGCAATCAGCGGAGAATGGGATCATTCCCCATTTAATGAACTTCATCATGACTGATTCTCCCCTAAAGCAGTATGCTCTGCCTCTCCTCTTCGACATGGCCCACGCATCAAGAAACTCGAGGGATCAACTGCGGGCCCACGGAGGATTGGACGTTTACCTTAGCCTTCTAGAAGATGAAGCCTGGTCTGTGACTGCCTTAGATTCGCTCGCCGTTTGCTTGGCCCACGACAGCGAAAACAAGAAAGTCGAACAGGCTTTGCTGAAGAAGGACGCCGTGCATAGACTTGTCAAGTTCTTCGAGTGCTGCCCAGACCAGCTTTTCCTCCACATTCTCGAGCCATTCTTGAAAATTATAACGTGCGTATTTCGAGTCATTATTACGACGCCTTTAGAATAATTCCTCAGGCATTCCACTTACTTGGCAATCTTGTCGCGCAGAAAATCTTCTCGGATTAATACGACGCTAGCTGTGAATGGCTTAACTCCACTGCTCATTAGCAGGCTCGATCATCAAGATGCCATTGCACGCTTGAATCTGCTTAAACTGATTAAGGTACGCAGCTTTACTCTTTGTGCATGCTTCACAGCGACATTGTCTTGTTATTAAGATTGTAATATTGATATCTGAGCCTTACTGTGGGGTTTAAAAAGGCTGTCTACGAGCATCACCCTCGCCCGAAGCAGCTGATAGTGGAGAACGATTTGCCGAGGAAGCTTCAAGATTTGATAGAGGAGAGGAGAGATGGGCAGAGCTTTGGAGGGCAAGTGTTGGTTAAACAGATGGCAACTTCTCTTCTCAAAGCACTTCATATCAACACCGTTCTGTGAATTCGCTTCTTGCATTGGTTTTATTTAAGATAGGATGTTTATTTGGGCAGCCCAACAACCTTGTTAGAAGCCCAATGTGCCTTTATTGACGGTTTAAGAGTCTAGTTTATTCACATAGTAGTCTCATTAATGGGCCTTTTAGTAGATAGATCTGTTGATATTGAAACACATGCACACACTTGACAACACCTTCTAGCAAGCAACTAAGGGGGAATTATGAGGTGGGCCGACTCGTGAGCTCGGTGAGCAAGCTCAAGTTAAAGTTGATTGGAGCTCGTGAAAAATCGAGCTCGAGCTCATTACGAAGAAACTACTCTCTGTTTCGCTTAAAAAATAAGGGGCCCTTTCATGTATTATAAGCTCATAACATTAGAACTCGTAAAACTACGGTTGCTACTTGCTCACACGAAACTCGATAATAGTGGGGCCTAAGTCAAGAAAGTGTGAAAAACGAGGCTTCAAAGTTTAAGGGGGAGGTCACATGATCGAGAACACAAATTCTTTGAAGAATCATGTCACATATGGACATTTCATGTTTTGTTTCTCTTGTTAGTGTATTAGCACGTTAGCTTTCGCTGTTTGTGTGGTCACACATGTCAGGATTCCTCGTGTGACCCCCAAAAAAAGTTGAAATGCATTTGAATAGATGAATACAGATCCTAGGGTACTAACTCCCAGGGTTTTAGTTGATCTAACGGCCAATGTTTGATGCACTAAAAAGTAGAAATGTTAGGACACCTCTCTCAGGTTTACTTCGTCCACAGGCCAGGGTTACCTGGTCGCAAAGTAAAAGTTGAAATGCACTTGAATAGAACAATACAAATCTTTAGACGCTAATTCTCGGGGTTTACTTGCTCCAGTAGTCAAATTCTTTGCGTTAAAAAAAAAAAAGGATTTTGAAATGCAGTGGAACAGATAGAACCATATTCATCCAAATACAATACTTTTTCAATCACCGTAGTCCAACACTCCTACTAAGTTCAGTTTGAATCGAATTTGAACCTCAACATCGGTTGTAGGACGACTATGGCTTACATGGAGACTAATATTCCCTATGCAATAGAACCACTTCAAAATCTCATAATCAACGATAGTCACATGATTTAAATATATGATCAAGAGGATATGAAAACCCAGTGGGTACTGATATAAATACTTGAAGATCATAATGTGCGACTTTTAGATTAATTCCACTCCACATAAAAGATTCATCGGACCATGTTTTGTTTGGATTTGATATGCCCTTTGTGAGCAAAATCATTACAGCCCATTGAGCTATGCCTAAATACTCTTTGGATAATTTGTCTAAACTCATTACACAACATCTAATAGTAATCTTTAATAATAAAATTTCATGACACGTATCATTAACATAGTCGTGACAAAATACTTAAAAAATTTAACAAGTAAATCATTTTTGCACTGCACTTAAAAGAAAAAAAATGTCTTCCACTTCAAGCTGCTGAATTATCCACATCGGACTTCGTCGTCTTGTTCATCTTCCTTCGCCTCAGATCTCGAATTTAAAGATCTCCCGTCTCCGATGAATGACAGATAATCACTAACCGAAGGATGGCCAAGGCATCATCGATAATCATATACATCACATTATCAATCTTACTCCTCATACTCCTAAATTCCAACATCCCCAATAACTCCGGCCATCGCCGCCTCCAGCACCGCCGCCTACGCATCAAGCTCCGACCACCAAACTCCTCCTCCGCTTCCGACGATCGCCACCTCCACCGCTCCTCCGCCTTCGACCCAGTAGTGGCCGACATCGAAAGGAAACAATTCGACCACCAATACTACAACGGTTCGGTGCAAGAATGGGAAGAGTACATGAAGGAAGACGAGGATTACTTGAACGACGAAGAGAGGTTTAACGTCACCGCTAGATTGGTCGTTTTGTTTCCCAAGATCGACGTTAGCCCCGCCGATGGGTTCGTGAGCGAGGAAGAGCTGATTGAGTGGAATTTGAAGCAGAGTTTGAGGGATGTGATGCATAGGACTGAAAAGGAAATGGAGGTTCACGATAAGGATAGAGATGGCTATGTTTCGCTGGATGAGTATGAGCCACCTAGTTGGGTTAAAAATGCTGGTGAGTGGTATTTGCTTAAGCTTGAATCGGTTTGATTAGGTATGTAATAAGGGTATTTGCCAGCACAATTTCATAATGTTATGCTGCTGTAGTAATTGGGGTCCAAAATGCTGGTGATTGGTGTTTGTTTAAGCTTGAATGAGTTATGAAAGCAGTTTGATTAGATATGTAATAAAGAGTACTTGTTAGGACACTTTATAAAGTTATTCTGCTGCTGTTATTTGGGTTACTCTGTTTTCAAATCTTGGCCATTGAAGGTTATTTTTGGATAGAAAAAGGGTTTTAGAAACATCCAAGAACTGATTTTTTTTTTCCCTTGGTGAATCTTTTTACCGCAGATAATACGACGTTCGGATATGATATGGGCTGGTGGAAAGAGGAGCATTTCCATGCCTCTGATGCAGATGGAGATGGGAGATTGAATATCACCGAGTTTAACGAGTGTGTATTTTGTTGGATTAGACGGGTATATATATATTTATGTATTATCCTTTTGAATCCTTAATTATTGCAGTTTCCTTCATCCCGCCGATACGAGCAATCCCAAATTACTGATGTGGCTGTGCAAAGAAGAAATAAGGTCCTTTTTTCAGTCAGTACTTTGGTCTGACTTTCTTTGATGTTTCTTACATGATGACACTTTGGTGATGTTTCATTACCATTCAGGGAAAGAGATGGCGACAAAGATGGTAAGATTAGCTTCAGAGAGTTTCTCAACGGTCTTTACGATATCGTTAGGAATTATGACGAAGAGGATCATAATTCTACGAACGACGAATCCCGCGATTCGCTCGAGGCCCCAGCTATGAAGTTGTTCGCCCATCTCGATAGAGATGGCGACGGGTAATGATAAACTAATTAATAATCTCCGTTATCTTTCTCACGGTCAATCTTGACGACGAACGCATTTCTTATTACACTTCTTCTTATGATGTGTTTTTGTTTAGAACTCTGTCTGAAATCGAATTGCTGCCAGTAATCGGAAAGATTCATCCAACTGAGCGATATTACGCTAAACAACAGGCCGACTACATCATGCAACAGGTTACTGCTTCGATTATTAATTTTTTAGAATGAATATATTTTATATATAGATGACCAATTTGTGTTTGCAGGCAGATAAAGACAAAGATGGAAGGCTAACCTTGACGGAGATGATCGATAGTCCATACGTTTTCTACAGCGCTGTGTTCGAGGACGGCGAAGAAGACGACGATTATGCATTCCATGACGAATTTCGTTAGTTCCGTGTTGTAAAGGTGAGACCATCTTGTAATGGAATTGCACTCAAACGGATGAACATTAAATCAACTATATGAGTTCTGAGGGGATGATCGAAAAAACAGGTTACGGTGAAAAAGTGAGACTACCTTCGCAATTTTTTGTAGATGCCGAGAATGTGGCAGTGCGTTGGGTTCGAGCAATTGAGATGTGGGACATGGTCAGAATTTTCATCGCCTGCTTTTTTTTTTTTCTCTTGTAGAGCTTTTGTTCTTGTCTGTATTTTTTGCAGGAATATCTTGAGACTGTTTCTTGAACTGGTTCAGAACTTGCATTGTATTGTAGAGAAGATTTGAGAGTTGAGACACGATGATTTGAGACTGAAATTCTTTCTCATCTTATTAGTATCTCTTCAATTTCACAACTCACCGTCTCCAACCGAAAAACTCATTTTCAAACTCAAAATGCAGTAATTCTTCTCCAACCGAAAAACTCATTTTTCAAACTGAAAATTCATACAACTTTCTAATATTGACCACATATTTTACAAATTTTCACAACACATTTTCCCACAAAATTTTCAACACACTGTTTTAAAATGATATTATATTTAAATATAATTAACTATTTTCGTAATATTTTATTTTTAAAATTAATTATAACATAAAATTAAGTTAAGCTTTTAGATTTATTAATAAATTTGTTTTTAAATTAAAAATAGTGTCGTAGGGCTACAATAACTTTCATCTACCTCCTATTTCTTTCCAGGTCCCATGTTCACTTCAATATTGATATATAAAATAAAGAAAAGGGGGCACAACTCTTCGTCACTGTCTCGACTTCGGGAAAAGGATTGTTAGTCTGGACAAATCTACGCAACACCACGGAGTAGCCAAACTTTTCTCTCTCACCGCCGGACAAAATCGCTGACAAGTAAGAAATATGAAAATATTTGGAGCAAATGTTTAATTTCAGTAAGATTTGCGATTATGACGCAAATTTGTGTTTTTGGAAGCGAGAGAAAAGTCATAAACGCATTTTCTGTTCTATTTTGCAGTCCGATTGGAGAAAACAATTGGGTTTGGGATGGGATTTGAGTATCTATTGGAGATGGTCTTAACAAGTAACATTTATATATGTCGAAGAATTTCCATTCGATCGATCATTCCCCATTTAATGAACTATGAGTTTGTGTTGTCAAAAATCGATGATATATTCGTCCATGGGGTGAGGTGAGGTGAGAAAAAACAATTCATAAAAAATAAATTTAGAGAGTGAAAGGGGCAAGAAGATCATAGTAGTTCGTAGAAAATTCTAAACATTAAAAGAGAAATAACCAAACAAAAAAAATTAGAAAAAATCGAAAGAAAATAAAGTTTTTACAGTTTGAAAAAAAATTGAAGAATTTCCTACAAATCAGCCTAAAATTCCTTAGAACGGCAATGGTTCAAATATCGAATCTTTCACCTTTTCTTTTTTTTTTTTTACATTCACCCACGTCCTTTAAACCGTGCTTCTTGTTCGATTTTTTGTCTTGTTTTTTCGGGTTTGTTTGTGTCTATTATGGTATTTTGATTCCCGATAATATTTGCCCGAAAAATGACGATAATTAATAAACGAGAAAAAACAAATTTGGATATTGAACACAAGAATTTACATGGTTCGGTCAGAATGACCTATGTCCACGGGTCGGAGGGTAGAACTTCTTTATTATGTGGAGTGGTGATAAACACGTACACCGGAGTGTAATACAAAAGCAGCTACAACAATATTAAGAGTAGATTTTTAATCGGAGGAGAATATCGGTATTGTGGTGGTTTTTTCTTCTTCACCAAATGATGCCCTTTTATAGGCGTTTGCTTCCCAAGCTCGAACAAGAGAAAAATAAGGCATCTGTATTTCTTTATTTGGCTGCTCACGTGAGAATTGCATTCATTTGACTATTGAGTTGCGTGCTTGGATGGTGGGTTCATACATACAAAGGTCATTCTCTATGTCAGAGCTTTCTTCCATTCGAAGAGTGCATTTGGGCTCTTTAGTAGCCCTGTAAATTTACTACTCCCTCCGTCACGCTAATTTTATCACATTTTTCCATTTTTGACGTCTCAATAATTTTTATCACATTTTCTTATTTAGCAAAAAGCTATCACAAACAATCAATATAATAATATTAAATATTCTTAAAAGACATGTTAAAATATACATTTTTTTTAAATTTTTATTGTACTATATTATTATAATAATGTAAAATTAATTTGTGTTCCCAAACAACTTATGGGATAAAGTTGCGGAACAGGAGGGAGTAGGTTTTAGTGAAACTTTCGTTTGAAAAAAAAAATGTACTTTCATAAAGCTGATTTGGAGATGTTATTTTCTCGATGGGCTGGGCTTATTGGACTAAACTGTAGGAACTATTTTTTTTTTTACTAAACGGAGGATTAGGAAGTTCTTTTTCTTTTTTCTTTTTTTGGTTTCAAAAGGATTAGGAAGTTAACATTGTAAAATTTTACAAACCGCGCATTCAAAATTGGAAAGATCACGGAATTGCCCATAGTCGCTTCCGCTCTACACAGAACTGTGGTAGCAATCAAATGTACCAACCGACCGTCGGCGACCACGGAGGTGGCGGATCGTACAGTAACGGCCACCACCACGGAGGTGGTGGAAGTAACGGAAGCGGCCTCCGGGGGAGAAGAAGCAGCCGGGGACGCGACCACCACGTGGACTCCAATACTAGGGTTTTGGAGCAGGAGAGGGTGAAGAATGCTAGCCCCTGTACGGACTTCGACGCAGCGTATTTCGAGTCTTACGCACACCTAGGCATTCACGAGGAGATGATCAAGGTACGACGATTAATAATTCGTGGCTTCAATCGGCCGGAGTTTAGTGAACGGCATGAGCTCGTGTTATGGATCGTATGCTCTGCCTTCCGTTTTAGTTGTACATTTTTCAGTTCCTTGATGAAGTTATTTTTGTGCAGGATGGCGTGAGAACTACAGCGTACAGAAACGCAATTTTTCAGCACCAAGATCGTATTGCTGGAAAAGTAAGTGTTCTCACGTTATTTGCTATTTTTGTCCTATGGGACCGTGTATGTGTTCCTATATTTTGTTTTGTCGCTGTTGCACAGATGATTTCGTAGGTTGTTGATTAAATCTATTGGTTATTCCGTTGATTGCTGTTCATGTTCGTAATGGCGTGTATGATTGGAGTTTTTGGAGAAATTAAATTGGAGTATTTGATGGTAATTAGTCTTTTAACAATGTAATTTGAGTATGGTTTTGCTTAAAGTCAATCGATGTCGAAAGAGTCTTAGTCGAATCGAATTTTGAGGTCGAACTAGATATTTCGAGATGATCTTGAGCACTCTCATATGATTTACCTTGGTCAGCCCTTGTACAAGTTACGTTGTTGTATGGCTCTTACTTTTGAAATGTAAAACAAGAAGTTTATTTTCAGAGTTTTTTGTGAAATCTATTTTTATTGCAAAACGTTTACCCAGGTCGTAGTAGATGTTGGGTGCGGCTCTGGCATCCTCTCTATCTTTTGTGCTCAGGCTGGGGCCAGACGGGTAAGATGCTCCTACAGTTGGTTTAGCCTATCAATTTTTCTGTTGGGAATTGTTGCTGAATGATCAAGATGTTATTTTTTACTCGATTATAGCATATCGTTTTAGGTCTTCTTTCACTGACTTTTGATTGAGATAACCTCAGTTTTTATGACATAATATGTGCGGGAATGTTCAGTTTGGGTGATTGTATTATGTATAATTTGGGTGATTGAGATAACCATAGTTGTTATGACATCTTCCTTTCTGTTATCAGGTATATGCAGTGGATGCTAGTGATATTGCAGTTCAGGTATTTCCATTTTTTTATCTATAAATGTAATAAACTGATCATTATCGGCTGATTCTGCAATTTATTGTAAATTTCTTGAAGTACAAAGTGTCTTAAAATACAGTCAAATATCTGTTAATCCAGTATGGAAAATTTTAGAATAACTCTAAACTGAATGTACCAGATTGATTGTGCCGTTGCTATCTTCTGTATTTTGATAAATTTTACCTCGTGAGTCTCATAGATGTATTCTTCTGTGTTCTGCTAGGCAAATGAAGTAGTCAAGGCAAATAACTTAACTGACAGAATCATTGTGCTGCACGGACGAATTGAGGTGGGGCACTTTATCATACAATATTGTATCTCCTTTGAAGTAATTTCTCCTCTTAACTTAATATATAACTAGCAACTGATATATGTGATTGCCATTTGCAAGAAGTTTTTGGGATGAAACTCAGTTGATTGATGGGTAGTTGTTGGAGCTGGATTTGTTAAGTTTTGCTTTCCCTGTAAAAACTAAGTTTTGATAAACCATACGTTTTTTGGAGGACACTCTTTGAACTTATCGAAACTGGTTTAGTAAAAGAATTCAAGTAGCTTGCAGATTACACACAAAGACATGCGTCTTTTTGTATTTGTACAGATCCGATAACGTAAATCAGATACAAAGCATGCCTTTGACTTGCTTTATTGCCTTCATAGATGAGTGCCTTACTTATGCGGCGTAACTACTATACTGTCTAACACTTCTTTCTGTCATTTCAGGATGTTGAAATTGAAGACGACGTGGATGTTATAGTTTCTGAATGGATGGGTTACATGCTTCTTTACGAGGTGATCATTGGTATTTATTTACACTTTACACACATCTTACATATCTGTGGTGTGCATGGCACCTCCAGTTGCTGTGACTCTGTGGTTCTATCTCACTTGGAATCCTTTCATGCCTTACTCTTAGAGCATGCTAGGAAGTGTCATTACTGCCAGGGACCGCTGGTTGAAACCTGATGGCCTTATTCTTCCCACGCATGCAACGGTAGCTCTTCTCTCCCTCACACTTAGGCACAGAAGCTTGATGAATTTTAGTTCAGAGTAGCTATATCTCATGGTACTGGTCATTGACTTTATCATTGTGCACTAGGTGACTTTTTTTCTCATCTTTGTTCATTTACAGTTGTTCATGGCACCTGTTTCTCACCCAGACCGTTACAATGCAAGCATTGATTTCTGGCGCAATGTCTATGGAATTGATAGTAAGTATATCATCTAGGCTTTAAGTTTTGTGATGTTGCAAACCTTCCTCAGTTATGGTAAAATAATTGAAACAACAATGCGCATATAATAAGAGGAATATGGCGGTTGAAGCACTAAGATATAGTAGTGAGCATAGGCTACTAACTGTTGTCTGTTATCTTTGACTTGACTTACGTTTAGTTTATTTGGTTCAATATAAATCGCTGCAATAGCATTGAAGATTGTTATGAATATCCCATTGAATAATTGCTATCAGGAAGTTTGCTTCCAAATTACATTCAGTCATCATGGAAATGAGGACACTGTCTACTTAGACAGCTTTCAAATGGTGGCTTTGAATGGGTCTCCCCTCTTGACACATTTTATCAATGATTTGAAGTGTAGTGGTATCGTTTTACAGAATGCTATCAATGTTACAAGATAAACTCTGTGCAGATACCTCTCCCTTGAATTTGACTTCTGGCTATTTTTTCAGTTCTACATTTGTTATGGTTTATTTTGGACTATGCTGTGGGTTTATGCAGTGTCAGCCATGATACCACTAGCAAAGCAGTGTGCTTTTGAAGAGCCTTCTGTCGAGATGATCAGCGGTGAAAATGTTTTAGCGTGGCCTCATGTGGTGAGTTCCCTATGTCCATGGTCTTTATGAATACTGCTACAAAACCAATTAGTGACCGTAATCCATTCTAAAGGAAATAAAAATTGCTATGCTTGATTGGAAATCTGTTCGAAGATGTACTGGCAAGTAGCCATAAAATTTTATACTCTGGCGACAGGTGAAGCATATCGACTGTCACACAGTCACACTTCACGAGCTAGAGGTTGTTTCCACCAGATTCAAGTTTGAATCAATGATGCGAGGTAAATTCTCCTAAGCTCTTGCTATATTACTTCTGTGCACTGAACAATTGGGTATCGTCTTACTACCTTCAGCACGTTCTTGTTCTGCCGCATATGTTGTGATTCCTTGTATGCTGCTGTTTTTTGTTTCGTTTTGTTTGCTGATGAAATTACGCACGTCACAGTGAACCATTTACTTTTTCATTGATTTTTTCAGCACCATTTCATGGATTTGCGTTCTGGTTTGATGTGGAGTTTGGCACGCCAACTACTACCTACAAAAACTCACAACCCACTCATGAATCAACTTCAAATAATATTGTCTCAGACGCCACTCAGACGAGGAAACGAGCCAATCCCAGTGAATCTCTGGTCCTATCTACAGCACCCGAGGATCCTCCAACACATTGGCAACAGGTACTTGCTGCTCAGCAATTTTATTTTTTTTATCTTATTTTTGTGCAACACAAGCACTTAGTTGAGAGTTGCGTCGTAGTTTTAGCATTAGCATCGCATACGTCCTTGGGGAAACCTCCGTTGCTGAAATATCTTTCGTTGCTTCTGATTAACAAAGTTTAAACTTTTAATCTACAAATTGCAGACACTTGTATACTTTTACGAACCGATTGATGTGGGGCAAGGTCAGATAATTGAAGGTTTGGTAACATTAACCCAAAGCAAAGAAAATCGCCGGTTCATGAACATCAGTCTAGAGTATTCGTAAGTCGCCTTTTATATCTATAATTGCACATAATAATACGTGTTTATCGTTTTTTACAAGCATATAGTTAATGTGCAGATGCGGAGGCCGTTCTTTCGTCAAGCAATCAGTAATGCGGTGAATCTTTCACCTTTTCATTTTATTTTTTACCTTGCGTGACAGACTCGCTCACTAGCAGTATATTGCTTACCGGCAAACAATTAATTTAATGCCCCAATGTGAGAGGTGGATTTGCGTTTGTTCTTGTCATGATTGGTAAAGAACTACTATTTGGCATTCAAGTAATGAGTTTAGTCGAGGTAATTGAAAACTGAGAATCTGTAGCTGATTATTGAGGAGATCCTAGTGAAGGAGTAGGAGGAGGAATACACACGAGAAAACAGAAGGAATCAAATTTAGTATTATATACTGAGCAGAGGCTCTTCCCTCGGCAAACTCAGCACGGTATCGGACCATCTCCCCGGCGAAAGATCGCTGCCGTTCGACGACCCACCACGAGCTTCCGTCCTGGCCTCTCTGACCATCCTCAGAACATCCTCCATCGACGGTCTATCCTCAGGCACGACGGAGAGGCACTGCACGGCAACGTTCGCCAAAACGTTTAGTTTCTCCTCCGACGACCCATCGTTCGGTTCGTTAGGGTCGGTTTCCTCTTCTCTGACCGACCTGACCCAACTGGGTATGTCCGACCCGTATTCCCTAACTATATCCTGGAAGGGCGTTTTTCCCGTGAGTAGTTCGAGCAGTAAGACTCCGTAGCCGTAGACGTCGTCGGCCTTTTGGGTGATTGGTTTTCTTAAGTCACGGTAGTCGGGAGGGCGGTAGATGTGGGTCGCGGCGTCGGGTTCTTCGTGGGTATTTGGGTTTTTAAACGGGTTTAATCCGTAGTCTGTCAAGCAAGATTCGAAGTCTGGGCCTAGTAGGACGTTGGAGGATTTTAAGTTCCCGTGTGTTAGGCTCGGGCTTTGGTGTATGTAGGCGAGCCCCATGGCTACGTCTTCCGCGATTTTGAGGCACGACGTCCAGTGAAGAGGCTTCGACGCTCCCGAACCTTGAGTTCCTGTAAAAAGAAGCGTTAAACCGGATTTACGTGCGCTTTTGGCAGCCACGTTCTTCGGTCTGTAAATTTCGTCCAAACTTGGCGGTTAAATTAACTAGAGGACCAAAACTGTACAAATTGGAAAACATTGGAGACTAAAAGTTGTATCTCGAAACATGCAGAGCAGAAACGCTCATGTTCCAAATATTGAGGATAAAAGAATGACACTCCAAATATTGAGGATAAAAGAATGACACTTGCTTTTTCCTTGGCATACGGTGTCAGGATGAAACCATTGCATTCAAAATTTTGCAGCCAGAAAAGTTATCAGAAGAAAAAAATCGAGACAAGCTTACCATGAACGAGGGAGGATAGGCTGCCGTTAGGGAAATAATCGTACACGAGTAACCGTTCTTCCTTTGCCTGAAAATAAGCTCTGAGTGGCGCTAAATTAGGATGCCTCAACCTCCCGAGAATCTCGACGTGCCTCCCAAACTCTTCGAACGAAGGATACGTCGAATCCTTCAACCTCTTGACGGTTACGGTGTAGCCAGATTCCATCAGCGCTTTGTACGTACTTCCAACACTTCCCCGTCCCAAAGCCTCGGCCGAAGCTTTCAACAGATCCTCCAAACTATAGCCCGTCATTCGGTCGTTTTCGGGCCACACAAACACCAATTTCCCAAGGCCTTCGTCTTCTTTATTATCCCACGAAAACCCGCCTTCGTTCTTACCACTACCGCTAGGGGCTGTCCCGACCCCACCTTGTTCGATATTTTCATCGCTTTTCTTGCCGGGAATTTTTAGACAAACGAAGTATAGAAGTAATAAAAGGCATAGCAGAGCAAATCCTCCAAGAATAGGAAGAATGATCTTAAGAAGCTTCTTCGTTCTGTTTTTATGGTTTAAACTCTTGTTCGGCGGGACTATTGGATAAGCTGGGCTAGCAGATGGACTCGGGCTAACACTACACGTTATTCGAATCTGTTCTCCACATAAGTAAACGTTCCCCACGAACGAAGGTTCGTCGAATCTCTTCATCGCAGTGGTCGACGGGATTTCGCCGGAGAGGAAGTTATTCGACACGTTGAAGAATCTCAAGCTGCTCTGATTGAAAGGCGGGATTTCGCCGGTCAAACTATTATCTTGCAAGAAAACGACGTACAGCCTTCTCAAATCAGCTAGGGATTGTGGGATCTGCCCGGACAATCTGTTTCCAGACAGTACGATGACTTTCAGGCGATGGATCGAGGAAAGGCCAACTGGGATTTCGCCGGAGAATTCGTTGTTGTTTAGGAAGAGGGACTTGAGATTCTTGAGGCTGGAGATTTCTGGGATTCGCCCTGAGATTGAGTTCTGTTTGAAGCTAAGAACCCTAATTTGATCCAATCGATTTAGGGCCGAGCCGTCCAACGTGCCACTGAGGTTGAATCCCTCGATTACAAGCTTGGAGACTCTGCCATTGATGCATTCTTTAACACCTTTCCATCCGCAGACATCATCATCCTTACTACTGTCTACTCCCCATTGAAGAACATTTAGAGGGTCTAGCGAGGATTTCAGAGCCAAAAGTGTATCTACATCCGATGATCTTACCAATGGCAGTGTAATAAACGTCGACGACAGCAACTGTAATAATAAGAGGATCAGCTGAGGAGATGAACTGTACCTTGATCTTGAAAACAGTGCTGTAGTAGCCATTGATGAGCTCAGTCTATTAAAAGAATTCCTTGCAAAACGCAGCCAAATGTTGAGGTGGTCGGTGTCCTCCCTCTTAATCTCCGTCTCTGTGTCTCAAAATGTCGTCGGCAAATAGCTTATGTATGTATGTATGTATGTATGTATGTATGTATGTGCCTTTTGCTTAAAGACAGCTACAACTCAAGAATACAGTCCAGCACCGTGCTGTGTGAGATTCATGGGACCAAATAATAACCTAAAAGTAGAAAAAGCAGCGAAGTAACGTCACCATCTACACTTGATTTGGACTTGAAGAAAAGAGACACATTTATTGAAACCCATCTAACAAAACCACCTCACTGAGCATTTTCATTTTCCTCCTCTCTGAGAGCTCTGTGCTACCATCATTCAATACTCTCTCTCTCTCTCTCTCTATATATATATATATATATTTAAATATGAAGAATGAGTAGGTAAATGGGTGGTTATTCCACTTTGAATTTCCTGACCAAAGGACACATGGAAGAGAAATCATCACGTGCAGTTAGATCAGAGTTTGTAAAAAAAATCCTTTTTTTTTTCGATATTCTTAAGATTTCCAGCTCCTGATTGGATTTTTATCACAACCATGTTCGTAGCTGTCTCTGTATTATGATTGGGTTTAGGTAAGAAGAAGCCATGCACGACAATCTTGGACATATAAAGAATCCACGAAATGAAAAACCAAATGAATAATGCGTTGTTCTCACCTACCATACCAACAAACATATTCGATCTCACGCTTGCTTTGCAATTATGTGATCTCTTTCTCAACCATTCTATTGAACTTTATATAGAGAATTAAATTGAATTAACGGCTGCATAAGCGATACGTGTGTCAATTATGAGTTTCTTTCAATTATTCTGCACGTTAAAGTGGAATGCAAATTGGTATGAGAGAAGCATTACAAAAATAAATCTCTGGCCGTAGGGTCATAAACTTATGAGTAAAAGATTCGTGACGAAGTGAACAAATGCCGAATCATTATTGGAAGCGTACGACACTAACTCACTTAAGCAATAATTGGACATCAATTGTAGTGTTCCTTTTAAGGCAACTCATTATCCTTTCATGTGACATGATATTAACGTTACATTCTCCTAATCACAATCGTCATTATCATGATGTAATTATTACATTTTTGGTAAGTTGAGTGGCTTGAAATCTTGGAAGTAATTAATGGCAAGGCCCACTGCACTGCTCCATATGTTTTTATATTGGATGATCGTTGGTAGTAAAGAATTAGGTGCGGGTTTTCCCATAATGATAAATGATATTGATATCGATGGAAAACATTGATAAGTAATTTATTATTTTTTAATAGCATATTAATGATCACATAAGCTAAAAATCATACAAGTAGTACTCTGAAACGGGCCAACGGGCATTGGCATGGGCAGGATGCCATTTCTCAGGCCCGCCAGAGGGCGGGTCTACGCGGGTAAACCTGCCTGGGTCGCGGACTTTGGCAGGTCGGCCAATTTCATGAAATATATTTTTCTTAAAAAATATATATATGAATTATATAGGTTTTTTTATATTTTTGAAAATTTTAAATTAATCAAGTTCAATAAGATATATAATTTTTTCTTAAAGAATTTCAATGTGATTGGAAACTTAAATATTTTATTTAAATGTTTTTTTCTTTTTGTTTTTATATTTTTCCTTTTTATGTTTATTTTTATTTTGGTCAGGACGGGCCCGCCAGGCCCGCTACCGCCATTGGGGCGGAGCTATGGGCCAGCCCGACATCCGGCCCGTTTTGACTGTTCTACATACAAGCCACACATGTGATGTGATTGTGCTTGGATTTTGAAAGAGCCCCGACGAATAATTTATACTAGCATTATGAGCACAATCACCAAGTGTGCAATTACTCAAATAGATATGTGATTTTATATTTGAAGAGATGAAAATTTGTTTTATGCTATTTTTATGTATATATGTTAGAAAGTGATTCGTAACGAGATAATAAGAATAGTTACAAACTTAAAGGACAAAACTATAGTTAACAACATAATTGACATAGGAATTGATTTGGGCAGTACTATGTGGTCTTGTGCCTTAAAAGTTGTCGCACCCTCATGTGTGTGACTACACAAACCTATATGAACATATATGTTAAGTTAGTTTTAATAGGTAGAATTTGTTGGGGTTGAGCGGTAATTTTCGGGAACAGCGGAAGGTTGATTTTGGACTCGCGACAATTTTATTGGACAATATAAAACCGAAATGACGCCAAAAGAGAACACGAGATTTTTACGTGGTTCGGCCAATACCGCCTACCTCCACGGAGAGACAATAGTTTTACTATATTTGAGAATATTACACCGTACAAAATAACGCTCGTGTTTAAACCCAAACCCGAGACCCTTACCCACCCGGATAATGTTTTTGTACCCACTCTCAAATTACCACAGTAAAACTATACTCGCTCTCACCCTTATCCACCCGGACAAAATTTTCTTTTTTTTTTGTTTTTCTTTCCTCTCATCTCTCTCACTTCACCCTCTCTCTCTCTATCTCTCGTTTTTGGGGTGCTCAACAATGAACCAACGTGCCTCTTTTATAGGCACACCAAACCTCAAATACGTCACTGCATAGATCATCATATGGGTAGGTGTATTAGATTTCCTCCGTGACTTTTCAACCACAAAACAAAATGAGCTGGACCTAACAATTCTCCCCCTCCAGCGACATTCAGCATCCGCTTCCTTTAGAGAGCATTCCAGCGAACCCGAGAATGAGAGTAACCCGTTCATAAATACCACGAACATCCATTGGCCTTCCTTTGTAGCACCTACACATAATCCGAATCAAGAATTTCGGTCCTACCCCACTTGATTCATTCAACGGCCAATCTTATGTGCAGCTATGTTGAACCAACTCGACCCGTCGATTCTCGAAGAGGGACTTCGATGTAACCCCTTCTCCAGCAGGATTTTCCTTCTCACCATCGTCTGCTTTTATACCACGCTAGCGATTTTCGTGAACCCATCGAAGTCTGAGTATTATATATCCTACTCACATCCAGACGATACAAACCTTTGCACTCTTCTCCCTCCGGTAGGACCATTTCCGCCAATGTGTGATTTCCCAGACTCCCCCTGCTATGAAACCCCATAGCCCTGGAATCTGACCGGCTCGAGAATATTAAATTCTACGCAACTTTGGGACAACGCCACACCACCCAAAAATGCGTACCGCTCCATCAACCATTTTGATCTTCCTCGTTCCAATACACCGAACAACACAACGATATCCATCGGCCTATGGAGATCGAAAAACTGTTAGCGTTTCCCTGAACGTATCAAAATATGCTCTTGGAGCAAACCCGAATTTAATATCCTTCTTCCTGAGAACGAGCGCCATCATTAGAGACTGTGAGAACGTCTCTAAGATAAACTGTGTGCTACCTCCGTTGTGGAATTTTCCTAGCCGCTTGTCCTTCTTCGTCCAAGTTGGACAATTTCTCCTGATGTGTCCCGGCTCACCACACATACAACATCACATGCCCTTCCCGCCACCTGGATTTGGACCTGCTGCTGTCTCCAAATCCCCGGCGTATCACCTTCCTCTATGATTCACTCTGAAAAATAGTCAATGCCCGACTATCACCATAATTTGATCGCCTTCTCTTTTCTTGCTCCAAAAGAGTTGACTCCACCATCCACCGTTTGCACCGTCTCGTACCAGATGGTTGTGACCAAATTATCAACCGAATTAGGAAGCGAGGTAAGAAGGAAAAGGGCCTTACTTCTTCCTCTCTGACACATCTTGACCCCAAAATTTCCGTCATTTACTCCGACTTTTCCTCGTCTCCCATCAAAGCTTATCGCCCAGCCTTGACAAACGAGTACAACCTTCACTCTTCTCTGCCGCAGAGTGAAACCTCCCGCACCAGCACATTGTCGTACTTTGCTGCCATCCGTCGTTATTATCCTTGCAGAGATTTAATAGCCCGGCCCAAAGAGTACTGATCAGATATTTCCCAAGAAAGGCTAACGACCTGCCTCACAGCACTATTGCCATAACTCGCCAAAACTCCACCGCCGCACAAGCTCCGCCCACACCGAGCATCCCATCAACGATAACCATCTTGTACCATTATTTCTAGCACAAGGCATCACCTCGTTGAACCTCGCTCTGACACTGGCTCCCCCCGAACGACATTCCCTTCTGATATCTTTTCTGATGTGGAAGATCAGACACAGCTGCAACCACAGAGCATACTTAGAATATCAGTAGGGTAAGGCTCTGATACCACTTGTTGGGTTGAGCGGTAATTTTCGGGAACAGCGGAAGGTTGATTTTGGACTCGCGACAATTTTATTGGACAATATAAACCGAAATGACGCCAAAAGAGAACACGGGATTTTTACGTGGTTCGGCCAATACCGCCTACCTCCACGGAGAGACAATAGTTTTACTATATTTGAGAATATTACACCGTACAAAATAACGCTCGTGTTTAAACTCAAACCCGAGACCCCTTACCCACCCGGATAATGTTTTTGTACCCACTCTCAAATTACCACGGTAAAACTATACCCGCTCTCACCCTTATCCACCCGGACAAAATTTTCTTTTTTTTCTTTTTCTTTCCTCTCATCTCTCTCACTTCACCCTCTCTCTCTCTATCTCTCGATTTTTGGGGTGCTCAACAATGAAACCAACGTGCCTCTTTTATAGGCACACCAAACCTCAAATACGTCACTGCATAGATCATCATATGGGTAGGTGTATTAGATTTCCTCCGTGACTTTTCAACCACAAAACAAAATGAGCTGGACCTAACAGAATTATAATTCTTGTTTAATTTTATATTGTTCTAAAATTTGCTTTCAGAGGATATAACTGAAATTAAGTTTAAAAATAAAGCTAAAATCGTAATTATGATAATTGGAATACCCATCAATTTGTGGATAATCACTTTAAGGTGCTCTTCCTTAATATAATAGAGCGGTTTAATAGATAACGTGCGATTACAGTTTTAAATATAGTATCTAAGCTTTGTAAGAAATAAAAATTTAAGCGACCAAATTTCTTAAACTTAGAAATAAGTACGTGAAATATGATGTACCAAAATATCATTACAAAAGTAGTACTCACTTTTGACCAGCAGAGGCAGAGTGTCTCCAACAAAACAGAAGATATTGATATTCTTGATTCGCACTCGATACCACGAGGGAAAATGATTATCCGTTTTTGTTCGAGGTAGAGATTGTTTTAAGATGATTATTGAAAGGTTAATATATTTTAGATCTTTATTTATCTCGGGTTAAATTTGTGTGCTTAAACATAACGGGGTTATGTACTATCTAATATTCTCATTTGTTCTTGAAAAAACTTATGGATTATCATTTTCGAGGAAAAGAAAATCGATTTAGTTTGAGGTCGAATCCAACGAGACCAGAATATCAGAGTTGTCAAACGTGCCGGCATGGCGAACCGTAGCCCACCAAAGCGCGCCTTAAAAACTACTTCTTACTTATTAGTATAATTTAAAATTTTAACTGATAGGTCATTAATTGTTTTGTTATTAATAAATATGCATTTATTATCATATAATAATGAATTAATCATTATGCTGTAATATGTTATTTAAGTATATAATTATATTAGCCGACATGCCGGTTGGCGGGCTAACCCACCCGGTCTGGCCCGTTCAGGCCCGTCAGGGCGGGCCTAAAACTTAGCAGCCCGCCAACCCAACCCCTTTGTGGTCAAAGTCAAACTACTCATCAATTTCAAAGTAGAAAAGTGTACCCAAATCACAATTATCATTAGGGCGCAGATGGATTTGGGGGAAAGGTTCTCCTCTTCGGGTTCGGGAACGGGCACATCTGCGACTACTGGTGCTTCAGCGTCAACACCAATCGATTCGTCGAACATTGGTTTTAAGGTTTAGCCTTGATTATTGTATTTTTTTTTTCGAACAGCGTTTCGTCTGTTCTTGTCCGTATGAGCTGATATTGATAGTATCATTTTTGAAATTGGGGTTTTCCTCAGTTGTTGCAGAAGCACGGTTGGAAAGAAGGTACGGGGCTCGGTGTCTGGGAACAGGTTTCCTTTTTTTCATCCTTTTTTTGTTCTAATTGTTTTCTTAATAATCTGCATGTTAGTATTACATGTTAGCAGCATGATTTATGATTCTTTACTTGCAATAAAAGTCCTTAATTGCTTTAATCTTCCAAAATTCTGGATTTTGTTATCGGGTAACTGCATTATCACCCTAATTTGTGTTTGATGTTAGTCTTCTGCTACACTGTACCATTTTTGCCCAAATTTATAGAATTTGTTGGCGCTTTCTGATTTTGTCTACTGCATTGTGGTCATTAATATTGTGCTCTTTGATTTGCCTCTGCAATTAATCTTTGCTTTTTATCGGTATGTCCTAGAGACAAATTATGATGTTCTTTAACCAATGTTCCACTCAGGGTAGATTGGAACCTGTGGAGACGGTAGTGAAGAAAAACAAGCGAGGAATTGGAGCTGATAAGCCAAAGAAGTTAATCAGTAAGCAGCCTAAGGATCGTCATGGGGAGGAGTCTGAGGTGTCTTTCCTCATCTCACTTTACTATTAACATTTCTCTATTACTCATGACGTTGAATTGAATTCTTGGCAATCGATGCATATCTTAAGTTGTAAACACTTAAAGAAGAAATAGTGTGCATGCCAATGCAATGACCTGCTCGAAGAAGAAAATTGTGTGTGTTTGATTAATATATCAGTGCAAAAGCTTACATTTTCTACCAGAAGAATACAACGATTAAGAATACAACGATTAATCAATAATAATCATTCTTTGGTTTCAGTTGCCCAGAAAGAAAGCCACAGGGATCTCGAAGAAGATGAAAAAAATGCAAGAATTTGAAGAGAAATTGTTAGAGAAGGAATTCGATCGGGCATTTTTCAGGGAATTCTGGCCAGACAATGTTTGAAGCTTGTATTTTGTTTTTCCTTGGTCAAGTGCCTTTCACAAGTAGTAGTTATTTAGCTTGTTTTTTTGTGTGTATATAATAAAGAGGTGCATATACACAAAGAACTATTTGTATTGGAGAAAGAAAAAAAGAAGAAACAAACAACTAAATTGTCAATTCAGCAATAAAGAAAAACGCTATTAGCAATTATTCGTTATTCAACAAAATAACCAACGGCTAGCTAGCTTATTACACCTCCTCCGTTATCGTTCCTTCTTCTTCTTGTTCTTCTTCTTCTTCTCTGTTGTCTTTATTACTACGCTCATTATTCTCAGCAACATGTGTCCTTGTTGTAAGAACGTTCAAAACCAAAGAAAACTCAGCATTATGGCTTCTCCTATAACCCCAAAACTGAACACAATCTCCTTCCATCAAACCCTTCTCCCTAACAACGTTCATCCACTGGCGATTGACGACTGCAGCCTTGTGATAATCCCTTTTCCTTATATTCATCTGATATTCTCTCCCACAGCCGCCGCCGACGACGACGGCCATCTTCGCCTCCATGCCTTTAGAATTTTCGGCAGTTACTTCAAACCTTTCTTCCTCGGTCAACGCTTTCAACAAGGCAACCGTGTTCGTAAAGCTTACTCGGCTCTGATGCTTGTCCACGTCACTCTTCGTAAGGCTCTTCGTACCCAAAAGCTGCAAATCTCTTCCGCCGCTGCGTTCGATGGCCTCCGTGATCGACGGAGGAAGACTCGCCGACGTAGTAGCAACTGTATGATCTTCTTTCTTTTGACGCTTATTCTTTGTCGGCGATTTCTTATAATCCTCTTTCCTCGTTTCAGAATCTGCTTTGATGTGCATGCAATGGGTCACTGATATGTCATGTCCGAACAGTCTAAAGCTGCAACGATGGCAGCCCTTTTCTGCTTTTGCAGAATCGTCGTCGTCAGAAATCTCACTTCCTCTCTTGCGATTTTTAACGATACCCATTGCTTTGTTTTGTTTCGTGTTTCTGTCGAATGATCAAATCTAAAAGAACGTTGCTTTTGTCATACAATGAGATGAGAGGGTATTTATAGTGCTTATATAGGGTTTTGTTACTGCGATATTTAAGGGAAACTTTCCTTAATTATATATGGGTAGAACTGTCGAATGGGTTTTGTTAGGGCAATATTTAGCGGGATGGATTCCTTAAATATATGATTCTTTCCTTTTCTAAACGTATTTCGGTTCAAACGAAATTATAGAGAAATTTAAAACAGACAACTTTAAAATGATTACTTATATGTTGTAAAATAAATAGTCGATAAATAAATTAACAACACTTGTTACTTGAGCAAATACTTTTTGCGTCAATTCATTATTTGAGCTAATTATTAGTTGGTGAATCTGAATGGTTTTCTTTGAAATTTTTTATTTGTAGATTGTGAAATAAAATAAAAATTGACGGATCAAATCACAATTCAATACATAGTTTTTTATGGAGGCTAGGGCGTCTATAAAAGAGTATAAATGTATGTATTACTGTATCATAAAGGTTCGTCCTATGGATTCACATCGGATTCGGATTATGAGTTTCAACTTTCACTACATTTTTGTATGTATGACATTAATGTAATTTACTTGCGAAATGAAGATTAATTACCACAGATTCTTTCTGATGTGAATGCAAGAATTGAAAGATTGTCTGTTGATTGAAAAATCAATACAGTAATCGTTCTATTTTCTATTATCAATCAATATTTTTCATATAAGACAAAGAAAACCAATAGCACTTTGATGTCCTAATGGAAGAAAAATAATGAAGGGAAAAAAATGTCTCAATCATAAATATGTTTCTGGGCTGATATATAAACTGCTGATTCAATTCTTAGGTGCATTAGTTTTAGATCTCTGTTTCACCATGGTTTGCACAAACAATTCCCCAGCTCTATACGAAGATCGAACCTGAAGAAATACAAAACGAATAACAAGTCCGAAATGTTCTCCAACTCGAAAATACCCGAGAATGTTCAATATCAACAGAACGAAAAAAGCTTACCAAAGGTCCACTAGCAACGTAGCGAAAGCCAATCGACTCGCCATATTCTTTCCAGAAATCAAATTTCTCAGGAGTTACGTATTCTTTGACGGTAAGATGCAGTGGAGTAGGCTGAAAATGTAAATAGTAAACGGCAAAAATAAATCGTGCATGCATGGAAATAAGAAATGGTTTGTCTAAGTAATCTAGTTCTTAAACTTGTGCTCCGTTTAGAAGGCAATTGTGCTGAGCTCACCTGTAAATACTGTCCCAGTGTGAGGATATCAACATCGATTTCCCTCAAATCTGCCATTGTTTCCTTAATCTCATCATCAGTTTCTCCAAGTCCCAACATAATTGATGATTTCGTGATCATCCCTTCCTTGTCAAGCTTTGCATGTTTCAGGACGGACAAGCTTTGATCATACCTGAAACATAACAAAGAACTGAAAGCATGTTTAGTTACAACTTCGGTCCAACTTAAATGCAGAAAATGAAGCCTTTGCTTGGCAACAACTGAAACAGAGATATGAAAGGGCGTATGAATCTTGAAAACTTGCCCTGCTCTAGGATCTCTGACAATACGTTGCAGCCTTTTCACGGTCTCGATGTTATGAGCAAAGACATCTAAGCCCGAGTGGACCAGAGTTGAAACTGCTGCTAAATCACCCCGGAAATCAGATGTTAGGCACTCAACCATGATCTCAGGCTTCAAATTCTGCAAGAATTTGCCATCAAGAAGTATATATTGCATGATGATGCTAACACATGCAAAAGCCTGTTCTTTATTAGATAAGCTCATAGTCAAGATGAAATACGAATTCCATTATATGCCTTATATATTCTCAAACCTTGAGCGTTTTCACTGTCTCAGCAAAATGGCCGCTGCCACCGTCTGGTATGTCGTCACGGTCAACACTGGTCAGCACAATATAATCCACTCTGAAAAAAAGAAGTGTATGAAAACTCAGCTCAAATCAACACCTACCACAACCATGTGGAAGCTCTCGATTTTTCCTCTGAATATAAAAAAAAAATGGACCGTAAGAGAAGTCTTTGCTTGACTCGACCAAATGCAAACACAACTTCTCCACGTTTGAAAGTTTTCAGAATACGATTGATAAGAGCTCTATCTATGTTCCCTTTGATTGGCATATAAAGATTCACCAAAAGCATTGACATAGAACTGCTCGTCGTGCGCGAATGTAAAGTTCTCAGCTTTCTCTTCCCAACTCAATACTTCAAATAATATGCAAAAATTGTTCATTCTCAAGCAAAATTCAACCATACTCTAGTCAAAACAACCTAATCTATGCAACAACTTCCCAGCTGCAAATCGTTCGCTCATTAACCATGAAATCATTCCGTGCAGATATCAACGAGCAATCGCATCCAAATTATACCAGAAAACAGAGAAATTACACAGATCGATCGACAGAAAACAGCCACACCCAAACAAGTACGATTCTGATTTTACCCCCAGCTAGCAATAGCTTTTGCGGTATTCTCGGGCTCCATGGGATCGGGCGGCCCAGGGTTCCGACTCGTCTTGACCGCACAAAACCTGCATCCGCGCGTACACGTGTCACCCAGCAGCATAATCGTGGCCGTCGCAATTCCGTCGTCTCCTCCGTTCCAGCATTCTCCGATGTTAGGACACTGAGCCTCCTCGCAGACCGTGTTGAGCTTCAGGCGAGACAGCGATTCCTTCTTCTCCTCGTACTTGGGCCCTTGCGCCGCCTTCTGCCGGAGCCAGCTCGGCTTCCTGGCGTTTGGGTCGCGGCCCGTGTGTGGGCCCAATTGAGGCGCTGGGCGGCTGTGTTTCGGGGTCGCCGTCGTGTCCACGTGGCAGCGGACGGTGGTTGCGAGAGGTTTGTGGAGGATAATCCGATGGAGAATCATTGTTTCCCTTCTCTCCCTTTTTCTTTCCAAGGTTCAATTTTGGTTTTCTGATTGTTGTTGAAAGTGTGTTGGCTGGATAGTTGAGTTGATGAATCACATCTTCTCTATTGGGATCTCCGTCGAGTTTGTTCAGCTGCTCAACTCGTTGTCGTGTGTTATAGTTGATTTTTTTACACCTACACTGTAGATAAAACAGTTTTGATTAGATTATTCGTTTTTATTTCCTGAAATTCAATGATTTTTTTTCTCTTCTTAATGGTGTTGGGCATATTTATTCGGACATTTTTAATGAAGTAGATCATTTTTTGTATTTTATTTTAACAAAATACGTCTACTTCGAAAATATTAAGAAAATCAAGCAAATTACGACCCATGATAGTAGCGCTGCAGCCGCTATTTTGTTACAAATCCAAAATTTTATTGGAATAACCATATCGTACGCGCCTATAATACGCTCTTCAATGCGGAAACGCACAAATGACAATCGTTATAAAATGGACCGTCAGCGTAGCTCCATGGCTAGGCGTTCACATTATCAACTAATATAGTTACTGTTGGGGATTTCGATTCACTCAAATTTTCTTAAGACAGATGAAAAGAAGTCTAACGCAAATGAACACATATTTTACTGTGGTTCGGATTAAAAAACGTCCACATGAGATAACTTTTCTCTTTATTGATAGTTTGATTGTAAAGCTAATCTCTGCTCTTTCTACGCTCAAGATTACATAGAATGCGAAGCTTTTCTTCAACCGATCAAATTTCCCGAGAGAAAAATACTATGAACTTGAGTCCTCGTCTCTCTCGCTCTGATGAGAGTGGAGTGAAGAACATATTTTATGTCTTGCAGAAAAGTCTTCAACATGAAACCACAATCACCTCTCAACGGTAACCGTTCAATATCCAATTAATTGGAATTGCCATTGCTGATAGCAACTTATAAGTTTGCAGTTCTGTTTAACTTCTGTAATCTACACAAAGATGCCTTGTCGACTTTATTAACCTGCTGCACAAAGTTTCTGCACTGATCGAAACTCTTTCAAGTATTCAGCTTTGATGTTCACAGTTACAAAGGAGAAAACTCAAAATCGTCAAACCAAAGGACTGATTATATAGAACATTACGTAGATCAGCAGCACTCAAAGATGAACGATTTCATAGTCGAAACATTTCCATTACGATACTCGTAAACCATGCACGCAACAAACCATAGTACATAGATATATCATCATCGGAAAACACACACTACAGTATACAACAAGAATTCGGCTTATTGGCTTCAAGACGACGATACGCCTCCTCGTTGCGTCCGTGAACAGAAGTTTCGGATTTCAAACCGTTATTAATTCTCGATGTGATGTTAGGCGCCAACGTACCGCCGACGAGCTCTTCATCTCTCGATCTAACGTTCTCTATACGATTAGACGACTCGACAAGTCGCTCCTTTCCTTCCGTCGTTCCATCTTCCAATATACTGCGCCAAGATCGAAAAAGAAAAAAAATTAACCGTTAAAATAGACGCAAACTCCCCCCACCAAGAACGACGAAAATCCTAATTTAGTAATAAAGAAAAAAAAAAGGCGAACCATGTCTCCACGAGGCTCAGGCGACCATCATTTCCAATTCCAAGCGATGCAAAAAGAGTCGATGTTTCTCCGACGTTATGATCCTCAGCCAAAACCCCGCTTTGGATCGAAGCCGTATCAGATATTTTGGCGCTCTCGGAGATAGAAGGAGGCTGAGTAGCCTTTAAAGCTCGATCTTTAACCGTTCGTTTGTTCAAACAGTCATCGTCAGCGTCGAAGAAACACCTGCGATCCTTGGCGTCAAGTATAAGCGTTTTCCAAATGGAATCTGTTTTACTCAGCGTCCTCTCGTTACCTACTATCCATAAGCATCGACTGCAATGAAAGCGAAAAAAAAAAACGTCGAATAGTTTTGCAGGAAAATCAGGTTTCAATCAGTTTTGCAGTGCTTTCGACGTAGTAAATAAAAATCTTATATTTGCGAGAAAATCATGCATGTAAGACACGCACCGAGCTCTTGTCAAAGCAACATTGGCTCTCTGAGGACTAGACAAGAAACCGATCGAGCATCGATTGTTAGATCTAACGGTGGATATGATAATCACGTCCTCTTCGCTGCCCTGAAAACCGTCGATCGACTTCACCTTAACCGAAAAGCCTTCCTTGTTTTCGTATTTACGCTTGAGCTTCACTTTGATTGTGGCGACTTGAGCGGCGTAGGGAGATATCACGCCAACGCTGAGTTTTTCTTTCGAGGCTTTCCAAGCTGTCGAAAAAGCGCAAAATTTTAAATAACTGAAAATTAGGGTTTTTTTACTATAAACCCTAGCTTACCGTTGAAGAGTCTCTCGACCAGCTTCATCACTACGGCAACCTCCTCCATGTTCTTCAAGCTGTGTTCTGAGCCACCCATTTGTTCTTTTCCACCTCGAACGTCGATAAATGAATAAGAACCAAAAATTCTCCCATCCACGTATTGTTTTTCGTAGCTTTCGCAACGAACATTATCTCCATCGAATATTCTATTGCCATAAAATTCTGAGTTTGGAAATTGGCTTATCGACGGATGCATTCTGTACTGAACGTCGAGCATATGCTTTGGATGCCCCAGCAAGCTCAAGCGCTCGAACAAGCTTCTCCCAAAGCCAGCATTTTCAGAGATCTGCATATAAGAAAAAATTGCAAAAGGAAGTACGAAAATTAACGAGCTTGTGAGGTAATATAACAAATCGTCGTACCTTGCTTTTTACAGTAGCAGGCAACTGTCGTTCGTCGCCGACGAGAACGACTCGCCTCACTTGCTGTATTTGAAGGCCTATAATCGACTCGCTCTCCTTCAACTGAGAAGCCTCGTCAATCACCAAAACATCGAAACTCCCCCCACAAATTTTGTGTAGCTTGTAAGCTGCTGACATGGTGCAGAATACTAAAGAAGCCTTCTGAAAACAAAACACGGCGATCTTTTCTTCATTATTAGTAGGCGGGAAACTAAGCATAGGCAGAGACAACTGAAGAGATCTTAGGACCAACAGGCACTGGCCTCGGATGTACTTCAGGGAAGTCGTATCAGATGAATCGGAAGTAGTGAACATATCGATCAATTCTTTGGGAGCTTTCTTTCTGTATTTCATCAGTAGATTTTCGATCGAAGAAAGCAAAGACAGCAACCTTAAAACGCTTCTCACGTTATCCTTCTGAAGGAAAGATTCGGGCAAATGGGTAACGATGGCCGACGCAGAACGTCTCAGAGGCTTGACAACTTCCAGAAATTTACGTCGAGCAAAATCACGAAAAGTTTCGGGCCCCATTTTCCTTCCATCGTTTTTCTTTTTTCCGGCCCTCCATGCATTATTGTCCTTCGCCATATTCTCCACATAGATTTGATACTGCGAAGCAGAATTCTCGAGAAAATCGATCATGGACGAAATGCACTGCTTCGCTCGGGATAAGCAGCCAGCAAGGTTTTGGACACGATTGTCTAAGAATATATCCTCGATGCTCGAACTAACTTTGAGGCGATCCGTATGACCAAAGATGAGCATGTCCCCTAAGGGGGGACAAAGAGGGCCATTTTCCGACTGGGATTCAGAGGCTGCTTTTCTTGCGACGCTAACCACTCGTGCAGCCAGCTGAGTTATCGCAACGTTAGTCGGCGCACATATGAGCGTCCTAACATTCATCCTCAAAAGACCGTAAAGCAAAACGCTTAAAGTCTTTGTCTTCCCAGTCCCGGGTGGGCCCCAGATGAGATCGACCGAAGAAGTGTGGCGGCACTTAACTTTGGAAAGAACTTTTCTTACCGAATCGGACTGCGATGCATTCAGCTCGGACAATAAATAAGACGCATCAAATATGTCGCTGGAGATTGAAGGACAAGTCGCACAATCTTCTCGGGCCTGTTTCGAAAATACGGACAAAAGTCGTTATTAAAACCTATGACTGCAGAGTGCTCGCAAAAAAAAAAGAAAAATCTTAAAAGCGCGCTCACCGCCGAGCCATTGTTGCGAAGGACCTTCCCGACGACGCTTAAATTCCTGCGCTTGTGCAGCGCATTCCATATCCTTTGATTCGTAATCGTGCTCGTCAAATGAACCAAATAGAGCGTTCGAGCGTTCCAATCTTCGATGTCGATCTTTTTCGCCGTCCTCACTTGCAAGGTCGATGGATCCTCGACGACAGCAAACGCATATCTGCAGCTAACGTTTGTTTCCGAGGGATTTGAAGGAATGGAGTGTAAAATCATTACAAAGTCGCCGGGCAAAGTCTTGTAAGGCTCCTGACCACTTGTTTTGTTTCTCCATGTGTCTACGCAGATTTTGTAGAATGGATATCGACAGTGCTCTATTTCTTTTAGAGATGTTACTTTTGCAAATGGCGCATTACGGATTGTTTCGATGGAAGATGCGAGTTCTGATCGTGTTTCTTCGAGCAAGGGGTAGACGTAAGAACTGACGTAGTTGTTGGCGCTGTCGAAGGTAAGAGGAATCTCTTTAACCTGTAAATGATTCGCAAGTTAAATGAGTAAAAAACTATGAATCGAAACCATAAATTCTATTTGGCATAAGCTAAATCTAAAGGGTTGGACAGACACATCGAAATGCGTGGAAGTAGACCTTTCGTCTTAAGATTTTGAAGAAATCAAAGGAAATTAATTTGTCGACGAATTCTGCCGACGATATATAATATGATCTATGGAAGTTCTGTAGAAACTTCTGCGAAATTATCATCGTAAAAGTTGATCGATGGGATTCGCCTGTTGTTACTATTCTATACATACCTTGTGTTTATAGAGATCATCGTCGAGAACCTCTTGAACTGACCATGAGAGCATCAAAGTGATGAAGTCAACTTTACGACTTTGGTCTTCTCTAACAATTCCGTTCATCATCACAGCACAGCACTGAAAATCATAGCGTAGGGGGACTAAAACGTCGAAAATCAAGAAAAATAGTTTACAATAAAAAAAAAAGAGTTTATTCACATACCTTGATAGGATTTGGTAATCTGATGTAGGAAGAAGGAAGAAGTCCTTGGTGATGAAGGAAAGGTAAAAAGCAACCTCTATGGTTGGGAATCTAAAGTAATACTAGACAGCAGTGCATGATTTTAAAGGTTAAAAGCATCCGACAACAAAACAAATAAATGAAAATCAAATCGAAGTGAACGATCACATCACATGGGCTGCTTTTGATGCACCAATGGATGGAAAAAGATGGAAGAAGAGAGTGCAAGCCTTTGGAAATATGTTAGCTGTTCCTTGAAGTCGTCCACTTATGGTCTTCCATCACAATGTTTCACTAAAACATAAGAAGTACGGTGTACGGACAATAATTAAGTCTGAAGACAATTATTAGCCTGCCCGTTTGATGAATTAAGGTTAAATGCCACCCTTTGAAGTTAAATTTCCTATTTGTTACCTCTTGAATCATTTATTTTGTTAACTACTCATATGCCGTCAAAGTTGTATGTTTAATTTCCACAAATACTGAAAGAATGAAAAATAATTTTTCTTCACACTAAAACTGGACATTACACCAGCTGTTGTCGTTAAACATAATTGAAAATTATACCAGTTGTTAGCATTATTATACCAACAAAATTGAACAAACCATCCGTTGGTATCAGTTGATATAATATTCAATTCTATTGGTTTATGTCTAGTTTTGTTTGTATATAATTATAATAACACTATTGTTGGTATAATAACAATAGTTGGTATAAAATTATAATAATGTTATCGGTTTGTATAATAGTGTTAACTGTTCGTATAATAACGGTTACAATTGGTATAATGTCTTTTCTTGGTATAATAGTATTACAATTGGTGTAATACTGTAATGCCCAGTGTTTTCGTATAATAGTGTTGGCAATTGATTTAATACTCTTGTTTTTTACTAGGATAATAACGGAAACAAATTGTATCTACAATTTTTGGTATAACATTTATATTTATTGATATAATAACTTGTTTTGTTGGTATATAATTCATTAAATAATACCAGTCAGGTTTTTTCAACATGTGAAGTCTTTTCCACATTGAAAATGTACTGAAAAACAAAGAAATCGGTATTGAACACAAATAAATCATTCGAGGTAGTTAAAGAGGAGTTTTAAACTTTAAAATGGGGCTATAGGAAATTTACCCATTAATTAACGAGGAGAGAGTTGTGGCAAGAAAAAAGTTATTTGATTGGGATAAATAATAACGATGATTGGCATCTGACTCTATGCTTTAGACATGTCGACAAAAGAGTTTACCATTAAATCTTATTTACTTTCCGACGTTTACTAGTAGTGTCCATGGTTAAAAATATGCTTAATATATAATTACAAAAATACCGGAATTTTAACACGAAAGAACTCTCGAGTCTTAACACTCCTTTAAGATATGAACAAAGGTTTGAGAAGGTCTCTACTCTACACCATTAATCATTCTATCAATTAACGCGGATACCTAACCATTCCAACAATAGCAGGTAGTGTAAATTTCTTGACTTAATCTCAAGTATTACTGCCAAGTTGTAGTTGTTTAAACTTAGGTTGTCCGTGCTAAGGTTGTATTATTTTATGATATTTTGTTATTTCATTATAATTTACGATGAATACGAGATGATTATGGGGGTCAACTCTTTCGATTATGGTTTGCGCCTTTCATGCGGTCCAAAAGAATAGCATTGTTGTGACTTGCCCATTTCTATCATCACAAGCCAGCCATATTAAATTGACTGTACTTTAACTACTGTTAAAAATATTTGTTCAATTATCGCATGTGCATTTTCTCTGTTTAATTATCGCGAGGGCATTGCTATTATATCTGCACAAGACCAACATTCTAGCTTCAGATTATTCTTCACTGTACTGAAATATTAATTTTTCTATCAAAAATTGTTGTTCGTTCAGCAGTATGGAATATTAACTTCAGTCTTCACAAGTAAACATTAGTTGCTTTACACGTACTCATTCTTCAACAAATGTGCTCCCTGGCTAGCCGTTAGTTAACAGTCTATCAACGAATAAAAAGTTAACAAAAGAGAACTCAAACACGTTATAGACCGAATGTTATATCTGCCTCACTTTCTCAAATTTGAAAGCCACTCGGCTTATGAATTATGACTCAAACCAACCGACCGATTATATATAGAGATGATCAGCAGCCAAAGATATATAATTTCATAGCCGAAACATTTTCATTACAATACTAGTAAACAAAACCATGCAATGCAAAAAACCGTAGTACCTAGATTATATAATCATCGCAAAACACACTACATTATATAGCAAGAACCACGGAGCTTCGTTAGGGTTAGGGGGGCCATTGACCCCCACGACCAAAATATCCATAATCATTTAGTATATAGTTAGAATCAGAAACTAGTGCTTGGTTTAGTGGAAAAGGTGAAGCAAATAAACTCATTCAAGTCGTGTTCCTTGGGTTCGAATACCCATTTGCTTTTTTTTATTTTATTTTCTGAAGTCTTTTAGTTTCACTTTGACACCCCAATTTCGGCATATTTAAATTTGCCCCCCCAGATCTGGAAGTCTGGTTCCGTCGCTGGCAAGAACCAAGGATACCAGAAATCGGCTTATTGGCTTCAAGACGACGATATGCTTCATCATGTCCGTGAACGGACGAAGTTTCTGATTTCAAACTACTAACTTTTGATGTGATGTTAGGCGCGATAGAGTCCATCAATAGCTTTCGATGGCCCGCCGTACGGCTGAACCGCTCTTCATCCCTCGATCTAACCTTCTCTATACGATTCGACGTCTCGACAAGTTGCTCATTTCCTTCAGCTGCTTCATCTTCCGTTTCACTGCAACAGAAAAAGAAAAAACAAAAGAAAAATGTCAAAAAGGCGCAGACATGCCCCGCAAGAACGACGAAAACCCTAGTAGCAATAAATAAATAAAAAAAACCATGTCTCCGAGAGGCTCAAGCGGCCATCATTTCCAATTCCAAGAAGCGCAAAAAGAGTCGATATTTCTTCGACGTTATCATCCGCCAAATTGCCGCTTTGGATCGAAGTCGTATCAGATATTTTGGCGCTCTCCTCTGCCTCGTCTTCAATCTTGGAGATAGCAGAAGGTTTTGGAGTTTGCTCCTTAATCGTTCGTTTGTTCAAACAGTCATCGTCAGCGTCGAAGAAACACCCGCCACTCTTGGCGTCGAATATAAGCGTCTTCCAAACGGAATCAGTTCTGCTCAGCGTCCTCTCATTCCCTACTATCCATAGGCAGTGACTGCAAAGAAAAAAAAAACATTTGCGGTGCTTTCAATGTAAGAGGATCGTGAATGTAAGACGTATATACCGAGCTCTCGTCAAAGCAACATTGGTTCTCTGGGGACTAGACAAGAAACCGATCGTGCCACGATTGTTAGATCTAACGGTGGATATGATGATAACGTCCTCTTCGCTGCCCTGGAAACCGTCGATCGACTTCACCTTGACAGAAAAGCCTTCCTTGTTTTCGTATTTTCGACTGAGCTTCAGTTTGATTGAGGCGACTTGAGCGGCGTAGGGAGATATCACGCCTACGCTGATTTTTTCTTCTGAGGCTTTCCAAGCTGTCGAAAATGTGCAGAAATTTGAATTGTTGAAAAATAGGGGTTTTTAGGACTCACTAAACCCTAGCTAGCTTACCATCGAAGAGTTGCTCGACCAGCTTCAGCACTACGGCAACCTCTTCCATATTCTTCAAGCTGTGTTCTGAGCCACCCATTTCTTCTCTTCCACCTCGAACGTCGATGAACGAATAAGAACCAAAAATTCTCCCATCCACGTATTTTTTTTCGTAGCTTTCGCAACGAACATTGGTTCTGATAGGATCGGACGGTATAAATGAACAAAATATTACTCAGCGAACGCTTATCGGCAGCTCATGAATTATCAACGCAACGAAATAACGGAAATAACACAGCGATATAACGTGGAAAACCCCCTTCAAATCGACGGGGTAAAAACCACGGGACCAAACGATCCAACATCCACTATCACCATGAGAAAGTACAGCCAATTACACCACAACCCAACCACAAACGAGCTATGACACCAAATCAAAGCTCCAAAACACCACAACTCAAAACAAGATCAAAAACACCAAATTCGTCACTGAAAATCGCAGCAGACTTCAGAAATTCATAACTCACAAACCAGACCTCGAAATGAAAATCCCTTCGGGGAGAATGAAGATCAATGAGTCTTCTACCTTCTCCTGAAATTTCAGGCCAATCGGACAACGTTTGCCCCTCCAAATGTGAGAAATCCGAATCTGTCGCTGGATAGAAAAATTGCAGAAATTCTTCTTTTTCTTGGGTGTAGATCGATGGGTGTTATGTGTGGTTGGTGAGACCTCTTTGCTGCCACTAATCATTTGGTGTTACGTGGGCTACGAATCGGGCTTTTGTCCACATAGTTGGGAGCCCAAACCCAACAAATCTCCCCCCTCACGACTATGTGGAGAAAATCGCCAAACCGGCGATCGTACAACAAACTTCAAACTTCGATCTCACCAATGACTTAGTCATCATATCAGCACCATTATCATCGGTGTGAATCTTCTCAACTTCAAGCTGCTTGGAATCCAAAATCTCACGAATCCAATGATACCGCATATCAATATGCTTCGACTTCCCATGAAACGTCGGATTCTTACTGAGATGAATCGCACTCTGGCTGTCACAGAATAAGACATACCTTTGCTGATCAAAACCAAGCTCGCTCATGAAGTTCTTCATCCAAAGAAGCTCTTTGCAAGTTTCCGTAACAGCTATAAATTCTGCCTCTGTCGTAGACAAGGCAATACACTTTTGAAGTCTGGACTGCCAAGAAACAGCTCCCCCTGCAAAAGTAATCAAATAGCACGAAGTAGATTTCCTCGTATCTACATCTCCGCCCAGATCTGAATCTGTATAGCCAACAAGAATAGGCTCGTCAGAACCGAAACACAATCTCATGTTGGACGTACCTCGGAGATATCTCAAAATCCATTTCACAGCGTTCCAATGCTCTTTTCCTGGATTAGACATGAATCTACTAACAACTCCAACTGCATGAGCTAAATCGGGTCGAGTACACACCATAGCGTACATAAGACTACCAACGGCAGATGAATAGGGAACTCGGTCCATAACTTCTTTTTCTTTCTCATCTGTAGGGCACTGGGTCATGCTCAATCTAATAAAAGTAGCAAGTGGAGTACTCACCGTTTAGCTCTCTCCATGCTAAAGCGTTGTAGTACCTTTTCGATGTACTTTTCTTGAGATAACCACAACTTCTTCTCTTTTCGGTCACGTGTGATATTCATCCCAAGAATGCATTGAGCCGGCCCCAAATCCTTCATCGAGAAATGCTTGCTCAAGTCCTTCTTTAACTTGTAAATTCGAGATGGCGAAGAACCTACAATAAGCATATCATCAACATAAAGTAACAAAATGATGATATCGTCATCGGGGAATCTCTGCATAAAAACACAATGGTCAGTATCATTCTTCTTATACCCTTCTTGAATCATCACCGATTCAAATTTCTTATACCATTGCCTCGGAGCTTGTTTCAAACCATACAAGCTCTTTTTTAATTTGCAGACATAATTCTCCTTTCCTTTCTGAACGAAACCCTCGGGTTGCTCCATATAAATTTCTTCATTAAGATCACCATGAAGAAAAGCAGTCTTGACATCCATCTGTTCAATCTCAAAATCAAGACTAGCTGCCAAGCCCAAAACGACACGGATAGATGTCATTTTCACAACTGGCGAAAAAATCTCACTAAAGTCGATCCCCTGCTTCTGACTGAAACCTTTCACAACCAACCTGGATTTAAATCTGGGAGAAAGTGAGTGCTCTTCATGCTTCACCTTGTAAATCCACCTGTTCTTCAAGGCCCTTTTACCTTTAGGAAGCTCCACCAATTCATACGTGTCATTTACTCGTAAAGACTCCATCTCGTCTTTCATAGAAGCAATCCACTTGTCTCTATCTGGACTATGAATGGCTTCATCATAACTCTCTGGCTCTCCTTCACTAGTAAGAAGCACAAACTCGTCGGATGAGTAACGAGTAGAAGGTCGTCTATCTCTCGTTGATCTTCTAACAGAAGGTTCTGGCAAGTCAACATGTGTCTCCTCCTGCTGAGCAACATCATCAGCAACATGATCATCGGGTTGATTCTCAGCTTCACCTGGATTTGGTGTAAATAAGTGATCCAAGTCAATCAAGTGGTCATTCTGAATAGCTGGCTTCTCTGACTTCTCGATATCCTCAATCGTCTGATCCTCCATAAAGATAACATCACGGCTTCTGATAAGCTTCTTATCAACGGGATCATAACATCTGTAGCCAAACTCTTCATCGCCATAGCCAAGAAAAATGCACTGTCTTGTTTTGGCATCCAACTTTGATCTCTCATCTCTTGGGACATGCACAAAACACTTGCACCCGAAAACTCTCAAGTGGTCATATGAGACATCCTTACCATACCAGACCTTGTTAGGAACATCGCCCTGCAAGGCAACTGAAGGAGTCAAATTAATAATACGAGTAACTGTATATAAAGCTTCACCCCAGAAATGTTGAGGTAACTTTGCTTCTGACAATAAGCATCTGACTCTCTCCATCAATGTCCTGTTCATTCGTTCAGCCAAACCATTCAACTGAGGAGTCTTAGGAGGTGTTTTCTGATGCCGAATACCATATCGTCGACAATAAGCATCAAATGGTCCGCGATATTCACCTCCATTGTCCGTTCTGATGCACTTCAACTTCTTCCCTGTCTCGCGCTCAACAGAAACATGAAACTCAATAAAAGCGTCAAGTACCTGATCCTTTGACTTCAAAGTGCGAACCCATAACTTTCGTGAATGATCATCAATAAATGTGACAAAATAAGAAGCACCTCCAAATGACTTCACCTTCAAAGGACCGCAAACATCTGAGTGAACTAACTCAAGCAAAGCGTCCTTCTTGTGAGGTGGATGATGATGAAAAGAAACCCGTTTCTGCTTTCCAGCTAAGCAATGCACACAACTGTCTAACTTAGCGCCTGTCAAGCCGGGAAGTAAATTCTTCTTGGCCAAACAATCGAGCCCTTTCTCGCTAATATGACTCAATCTCCGATGCCAAAGACTCGAAGAATTCCCGCTATCAACTGCGTTCACAACACTAGCAGAAACATTAGTATTAAGCCAATATAAATTTGAAAATTTCTTACCACGAGCCACTATCAAAGAGCCTCGAGTGATCTTCCAAAGTCCATCACCAAAGTGACAAGAATAACCCTCATCATCAAGCTTCCCAGTAGAAATGAGATGCAATCGAACATCAGGAGCATGTCTGACCTCCTTCAATATCAACTTCGAACCCAATCCTGTTTCCAAACAAATAGTGCCAACGCCTATCACCTTCGCTAAACCATCATTGCCCATCTTCAAGACTCCAAAATCGCCCGGAGTATATGATGCAAAAAATTCCCGATTAGCCGTAACATGATAAGTTGCACCGCTGTCCAAGACCCAACTAGTCTCGCCTTTCACAAGATTGATTCCCTCATCGTCATAGACAATAACAAGGTTATCTGGAGTAGTAGTGGTATTCACGCGATCATCACCGTCGTCAACATTCTTCTTTGACTGCTCCTTCTTCAACTTATAGCAATATCTCTTGAGATGCCCTTTCTTCCCGCAGTGATGACACTCAAGATCCTTATATTTCGATCTTGACTTACTTCTTCCTCTGCTCTTGCCTCGGTTGTTCGAACTCTGGCCCGCATGTCTACTTCTCCCCCTATCTTCAGTAAACAACACATCGGAAAGTGACGAAGTACCTTGTGTTTTCCTTCTCACCTCCTCATTCAAGACGCCGCTCTTGACATAATCCAATGTTACCAATCCATTGGGGGCCGAATTAGTCAATGAAACTCGAAAACTTTCCCAAGAATCAGGGAGAGTATTTAATAGCCATAAACCGAGAACCTCAGATTCAAACTTAATGCCCATGCCAAATAACTGATCAAAGCATCCTTGAAACTCATTAATGTGGTCAGAAATAGACTTGCTTTCATGATACTGCAAATGCATCGCTTGCTTCAAAAGAAACAGTTTATTGTTACCTGTTTTGGAAGCATATAACGTCTCAAGCTTTTCCCACAACGTCTTGGCATGTGTCTCATTCACAATATGGTTCAATACATTGTCTTCAACCCATTGTCGAATAAAGCCACAGACTTGAAGATGCTCAAATTCCCATTCTTCATCAGTTTTTGAATCAGGCTTTGCTGTAGCGAAAACTGGAAGATGCAATTTCTTCACAAATAAAAGATCCTTCATCTTGCCTTTCCACTTGTGATAATTCGTGCCGTTCAAACAAACCATTCTATTCAAATTCGCCTCCATCCTGCACGAATCAAAGAATACCGACAAAACCAACTGCAAGCTCTGATACCACTCTGATAGGATCGGACGGTATAAATGAACAAAATATTACTCAGCGAACGCTTATCGGCAGCTCATGAATTATCAACGCAACGAAATAACGGAAATAACACAGCGATATAACGTGGAAAACCCCCTTCAAATCGACGGGGTAAAAACCACGGGACCAAACGATCCAACATCCACTATCACCATGAGAAAGTACAGCCAATTACACCACAACCCAACCACAAACGAGCTATGACACCAAATCAAAGCTCCAAAACACCACAACTCAAAACAAGATCAAAAACACCAAATTCGTCACTGAAAATCGCAGCAGACTTCAGAAATTCATAACTCACAAACCAGACCTCGAAATGAAAATCCCTTCGGGGAGAATGAAGATCAATGAGTCTTCTACCTTCTCCTGAAATTTCAGGCCAATCGGACAACGTTTGCCCCTCCAAATGTGAGAAATCCGAATCTGTCGCTGGATAGAAAAATTGCAGAAATTCTTCTTTTTCTTGGGTGTAGATCGATGGGTGTTATGTGTGGTTGGTGAGACCTCTTTGCTGCCACTAATCATTTGGTGTTACGTGGGCTACGAATCGGGCTTTTGTCCACATAGTTGGGAGCCCAAACCCAACAGGTTCCATCGAATATTTTATTGTCGTAAAATTCTGAGTTTGGAAATTGGCTTATCGATGGATGCATTCTGTATTGAACATCGAGCATATGCTTCGAATGCCCCAGCAAGCTCAAGCGCTCGAACAAGCTTCTCCCAAAGCCAGCATTTTCAGATATCTGCGTATACAAGATTGCAAAAGAAGTACGAAAATTAACGAGTACATGAGGTACGTAATAAAACGTATCGTCGTACCTTGCTTTTCACAGTAGCAGGCAACTGACGTTCGTCGCCGACTAGAACAACTCGCCTCACTTGCTGTATTTGAAGGCCTATAATTGACTCACACTCCTTCAACTGAGAAGCCTCGTCAATCACCAGCACATCGAAAATCCCCCCACAGATTTTGTGCAGCTTATACGCCGATGATATGGTGCAGAATACTAAAGAAGCCTTTTGAAAACAAAACTCAGCGATCTTTTCTTCATTATTAGTAGGCGGGAAACTAAGCTTAGGCAGAGACAACTGAAGCGATCTTAGGACCAACACGCACTGGCCTCGGATGTACTTCAGGGAAGTCTTATCAGACAAATCAGAATTAGTGAACATACCGATCAATTCTTCGGACGGCATCGTGCTGTATTTCATCAGTAGATTTTCGATCGAAGAAAGCAAAGAAAGCACCTTTAAAATGCTTCTCATGTTATCCTCCTGAACGAAAGATTTAGGCAAGTGGGTAACGATGGCCGATGCAGAACGCCTCAGAGGCTCGACAACTTCCAGAAATCGAAATCGAGCGAACTCCCGAAAAGATCCGGGCGCAATCTTCTTTCCGTCGTTTTTCTTATTTCTGGCCCTCCATGCATTGTCCTTCGCCACGTTCTCTATGTAGGTTTGATACTGCGAAGCAGAATTTTCGAGAAAATCGATCATGGAAACGATGCACTGCTGCGCCCGCGATAAGCAGCCAGCTATGCTTCGAACACGGTTGTCTAAGAATATTTCTTCGATGCTCGAACCAACTTTGAGCCGATCCTTATGACCGAAGATGAGCATGTCCCCTAAGGGGGGACAAAGAGGGCCATTTTCCAACTGGGATTCAAAGGCTGCTTTGCTTGCGACGCTCACCACTCGAGCGGCAAGCTGAGTTATCGCTACGTTAGTAGGCGCACAGATAAGCGTCCTAACATTCATCCTCGAAAGATTGTAAAGCAAAACGCTTAAAGTCTTTGTCTTCCCAGTCCCGGGTGGGCCCCAGATGAGATCGACCGAAGAAGTGTGGCGGCACTTAACTTTGGAAAGAACTTTCCTTACCGAATCAGACTGCGATGCATTCAGCTCGGACAATAAATAAGGCGCATCGAATATGTCGCTGGAGATTGAATGGCAAGTGGCACAATCGTCTCGGGCCTGTTTCGAAAATACGGACAAAAGTCGTTATTAAAACCTATGACTGCAGAATGCTCGCAAAAAAAAAGGAGAATCTTAAAAGCGCGCTCACCGCCGAGCCATTCTTGCGAAGGACCTTCTCAACGACGGTTAAATTCCTGCGCATGTGCAGCGCATTCCATATCCTTTCATTCGTAATCGTGCTCGTCAAATGAACCAAGTAGAGCGTTCGAGCGTTCCAATCTTCGATGTCGATCTTTCTCGCCGTCCTCACTTGCAAGGTCGATGGATTCTCGACAACAGCAAACGCATATCTGCACCTAACGTTTGTTTCCGAGGGATTTGAAGGAATGGAGTGTAAGATCATTACAAAGTCGCCGGGCAAAGTCTTGTAAGGCTCTTGACCACTTGTTTTGTCTCTCCATGTGTCTACGCAGATTTTGTAGCATGGATATCGACGGTGCTCTATTTCTTTTAGAGATGTTACTTTTGCAAATGGCGCTTTACGAAGCGCTTCGATGGACGATGCGAGTTCTGACCGTGCTTCTTCAAGCAAAGGGTAGACGTAAGAGCCGAGGTAGCTTTCGACGCTATTGAATGTAAGAGGAATATCTTGAACCTAAAAACACATAGTTAAACCACTTGTAAGTAGAATGGGATTCGGTACCGATGTACTCCAGTTAATAATACACGCCGAGGGAAATCCGAGGAAAATGTCGTCGAATATTATTTTTACGACGGTTAAACTCCCGCAGAATAAAAATTAACTTATTTTTGTAGGGTATGTCAGATTATTTCTCAATGCACAAGCGCCAAGGAAGGAACAAAACCTACCTTTTGTTTGTAGAGATTATCATCGTGAACCTCTTGAACAGTCCACGAGAGCATTAACGTAGTCAAGTCATCTTTACGACTTAGGTCTTTTCTAACAATGCCGTTCATAGCTACTGCTGCAAAAAAATCATAACGTATTTAGAGAAACGATGCCGCATTCAAGAAGATTTAGTCTATAGATGCAAAAGCTATTTACATACCTTGATAAACCTCGGCTGTGTCGCAGGGAGGAAGGAAGAAGTTCGTTTGGCGATGGAGGAAAGGTAAAAAGCAAACCTCGTACGACTGGGAATCTAATGTAATACTACAGAAGGGTGAAACCCTACTTTTAAAAGGGTTAAAAGTATTTGAGAGAATAAATAAACAAAAATCAAATGGAAGATAAACGATCACCCGGGCTTGCTTTGATGCACCAATCGATGGAAAAGATATGGACGAATAGTGCGACATACATAGCCTTGGAAAAATAAGCTTGTTCCTTCGACTTATGGTCTTCCGCCGTCAGAGTGTTCAACTAAAAAAATAAAAAAAAAAAGGAAAATTAATGATAATAATTAAAATCTTGAAGAAATTATTAGCCCGCCCTTCCATGAACCTACACGGGGAGAGTTGGAAAACAAAACGGTGATTTGATTTTGGAGAAATATCAATGATTTGCATGTGGTTTGTACCTTTGGTTGGGGAAAGTCCATTAAATCTTATTTACATTCCAACTTTTATTACACTCCACTGTTAAAATATGACTAATGTAATGGGAGGTTGTCAGCTTAGAGGTTCAGTGAGAAGGTTGTCTTTTATGAGATATATTCTTTTCGGATTTCATAATGATATATGTTTATATGCATGAGGTTCCACAACAATCGGTACGAGTTTCATTTCAACTGTTTGATCATGGAGTGGGCCTTTCATGCGGTCCATAAGAATAGCATTGTAGCTTGGGCATTTCTATCATCATCACCAGCCAGTTATATATATTATATAACATATGAACTGTATAATAATCGTTTTAATTATTTCTGTGCATTTTTTTTCTGTTTAGTTATATCACTGGGCATTTCTATTTGCATAAGAACAACATTGTAGCTTCTGATTTATTCTTCACTATTTTGAAGTATTTGTCTTCGTGGTTTTAATTAGGAGAACTGAGATACGTGCTACACCGCACATCAAACTTGACAAAAGACGACACGTTTGATAACATATTTTGAAGATGCCAACACAAAGTATGAATAGATGTTGAGCAGTAACCATTTTATATTCCACTGCAAGTTATTGCTTTGCTCTCTCCAACATGGTTGAACACTCCATCAATTACATGTTCGTGTACGACAATAACAGTTTGCATGTTATATCGTATTTCCATTAGTTGACAATTACGAATACAAGCTAGTTTAAATCGGTGTTAAAAATTGAAAAGAAAAAAGACCAAATTTGAGATATTTGTGTATGGTGCTCACGGTGAGCAGCTCTTAATGACATTGATCGGTCACATCAACAATGAGGTACTTATATAAGATGAGCACCGTGTGTGTGTGTGTGTGTGTGTGTATATAAATCGTATGGTGCTCACCTTATGTGGGCACCTTTGATGTGCCATTGATCGGTCCCACATCATATTGAATGAGCATAATAGGTGATATAGCATTGATTAATATATATACAAGAGTTAGCTTGAAGTCGTACCATCCCAAAACATACAATAACATCCAAATCGAATTCAGGTTGAACTTAGTCGGGATGTGCACACTACAATGTTTGTGTGACGATATTGCCTGAAAAAAAAGAAGCATGCCATAGATTTGTTGCAATACAACAAATGCATTCATTTTGTACATGAACATTTTATCCCCACACAATATATAATGGTACATTGGGTCAATTGTCCTGCAGGCGCGACAGTTTCATTACTCACCGAGCATTTTGCGACGCTTTAGCTCATGAAAGCGCGAGAAACGTCCGTCATCCGCACGACTCATTGACAGGGATTGGAAGCCATTTATTAGGTCCTAATGCTCATCCTCAAGCTCATAATCATCTAAACAATCATTACGACACTCATCAAGCATTTTCGAGCCACAATTTGCTCCAATTGGGCCATCCCAGTCCTCAACTCGAGACACTAGTGGGACAGAGCTTTTGGCCTCAGATGACGACGTCTCAGCCTCAGAGCCATTTGCCACCTTCGGCGTCGGGTCTTTTCCTTCAAGTAAACCAAGAATCTCCGCATGGAATGTTAATGGAAAGTAAGCCTTCGTTTCAGGGGTTGATGCATACTCCCAGCCAGCTTAATAATGGAAGTAACGCTTCATCTTCCACAAGTAACTGGTTCAATTTAGGGTTCTATAATGGCGGCGATGGTGCAGATGATCAATCCGACCTCTTCTCACCAGGTGTGTGTATATATATATATATATATTGAACGATTACTTCATCTGAAAGTTTAAACTTATGTGTACCATTTTGTTAATCTTTTATATATTATATTTCCAACGCTTCGTTTACACCTAGGCTGATTTCTTTATTATCCAGCCGTAGACATGTAATTTTCTTATATGGGTAGTCGTAGGGATTAGTAACCAAGACCATGTTGATCACTGAGCTCTGATACCATATTGAAATGTCAGTTTACCGAAAATATACTATATTTCCAACACGTCCATTCACGTTTAGGCTGATTTCTTTGTTATCCAGCCGTAGAAGTGTAATTTTCTTAACTGGGTGGTCGTGTAAATTTCTACAAAGGCCTCTTTTAGTACTGGGCTATGATGTCATGTTGAATAGATATTTCACCTAAAAGCTTAAGCTTATAGTGAGTGTATCATTTTTAACAATATAGTTAACTTATATTTGATGAATTCATTATGGCTGCTTGTATCATGATTACTTGTAGAGTACTCAAATCAAAACCCTCATTCGAAAATGAAGTTCAAACTTACATTTTCAATTAGGATAGTTCTTTTAATTCTCAAAAATTTATCTATGCAGGTAATCTCATGAGCATACCAGTCCCATCTCTCTATAGCACATCGGTTTCACACGCTGGGCTACAAACCTCCGCCCATATGTCCGCCACAGCCCTTCTACAAAAAGCCGTCGAACTTGGCTCCAGCACCACTTCTAGTCCTTCGATCCTCAAAACATCTTCATCATCAATGCCAATAATCTTTAGCAATAATAATGATCGTAATGGTAATAACAACAGCAGCAATGATAAAGAGAGAAGCAATTTTCTTGAAATGATGATGAACCCTAATCTCGGAAGAAGAAGCACTTCGTCAGTTTTCGAAGATCATCATCGCCAAGAAAGGGAGATGCACGAGCATGAGTATAGTGGGCTCTTTCTTGGTAGTAACGATAAGAACATGACGAGAGATTTTCTTGGAGTTGGGGAGATAGTGAGGCCACAGCAACAGCATGGGAATATGGACAAAATGGCTTCGACAGAACAACATTCGCATGGGAATTTTCAGTGATCGATGAGCATTCGATCAAAACTCAGGTATGAAGATTCGTTTTATACTTTTATGTGAATTAATTAATGATCGGTAGCTTCATAGTTTATTTTAGCTATGGTTGTGTTCGTGGCTGTTAGAGAGAAATGAGGGCTTATTTAGAAGCATGAAGTTTATTTATATTGCAGAAGCAGCTTTCTTTATTGGGATCTAAAGAGAGGCCTTGAAGGTGGCTGCTGTCAAAGAGGGACGACGAAGAAACTTGTTACTTTTTAAAGTTTTGTAGTGTGGAATTATAATTTTCCCCTTTTACTTCCTTTTTGTTTTCTAAATTGTTTCATGAACTTCGTACAAAAACGTTCATTCTAAAAACAAAAAGAATGAAATTGACTGGTTAATTTGTTCATATATTGCGCTTATAGTGGTTCCACGCATAACTCTCCGTAAGGACGTCATGCGTGCGATTAGTCTCGCTAGAAGGCATGAATTTTGTTAGGAAAAAGGTTAGCTTTGAAAACTCATGCATACAGAGACTTAAGTTTTTAATTTGTGTAAGCGTTTTGTCTGAAGGGATTAGGACAATCAGTTGATTATATCTTCGACTCTTTTTGTCTATGTAGACTTAGGACGGAATGCGTTAGTCATGAGAATTAGTCTTGTTCGGAACATGTCGTCGTTCGTAGATGAGAGAATAAGGATTCAAATTTTATTTAGTTCAGACTGGATTTAGTTGGAGTATGATCGCCGCATGGACAAAAAAAAAATGTTCATGTGCTGAAAATGCCATAAAATGAAAATTAGATGAAATGTATTTTATTCTGTTTGATTGTATTTTGGTCGTTATGTTTTGTTTGTAATTGGTCATGTGCTTGTGGATTGGGGCCAAGTTCATTAAAGGAGCTAAATGCTCTCAACTCATCCAGAGAGATTAATCTACAGAAGCCGAACAACATAAGAAAATGAGATGTAAAAAAGACCAGTCTAATGAAATAAAAATTATCTTTCCCTACACATGAACATTTAGTTGTCTTTTAGAATATTGTAAACTATATTGTTCACTTACTAAAATTAGTTATTACGGTATGATGCTTTGATTAATAAAATAACATAGTTCTCTAATATGTATGATGCCTAAAGTTACCTATTTAGGGATTTTGGTGTTTTTGAATATGCTTGTTGCTACAAGTTTTGATCTAAATTCGCACGCGCATGTATTATGTGTTACATTAACTAATAATCGATAATGACATTTTGTCATTATCTATATATATATATGTGTGTGTGTGTGCATTTAGCTGCTCGTTATATAACATTTACAATTACTATTTGTACTTTAGGGTGTCTTAAGAACGCATCCATGTTCTTCACGTTGGAGCTTAGCTTAAAAAAGTACTATGTTAGAATCTCTCGGGTCACTCGATGAGTCTCGATTCACCATTTTTGGCTTATTCGTCAACCTTTTTCTGTGATTTAATTCTTGCATGGGCAGTTGTCTATGCCATTCATGATTAATTATAACAGTTCATGAATACGTCGAAGTCTTAATTCGAAAAAGTTCGACATAGATACTACATCATTTAATTCAGGGTTGATATATTTGTGTAACGCGATGTAAATGTGACCCCATGTCCTAGAGGTCTTGGATATTCTAGTAACACTATTTATCAGGTACATACCGAGGTAAGATTTAATTTAATGTCGTCGCTCCTGAAGGTCTTTATTGACTAGTTTTATAATAAAAATATGGCAAAATTATAAAATTAGGTCACGAAGTATACATGTTTTCGTGTTTAGGTCACTATGTTTGATAATTGCAAAAATAGGTCACTAACTTTTCATGTGAAAACAATTTTGGGTCATGTTTCAATTTTAGGTCACTAAGAATATATTTTTTCAATTTTGGGTCACTAAGTTTAGATTTTTTCAATTTTGGGTCACTATGTTTATAACATTAGTACCAAATGAGTGACCCAAATTGAAAAAAAGTGTAAACTTAGTGACCCAAAATCGAAAAAATATATTCTTAGTGACCTAAAATTGAAAAATGACCCAAATTGTTTTCACATGAAAAGTTAGTGACCTACTTTTGCAATTTTCAAACATAGTGACCCAAAAACGAAAACATGTATACTTAGTGACCTAATTTTATAATTTCCCCTAAAAATATTGACTGGAGGATATCCTTAGTTACGAAATTCTATCACATGCACCCAACATATCCTCCAATTTACATAATCATATATATGCTTGTATGTATATGGTTTGTTGTATTTCCTTCTTTATCTACGCATCATTAATCTTCTAAAGGGATGTGCTATGATACTCACCTGCAAGTGAGCATTATACGCAAATTTCTCAAATTTGGTGTCTTTTTTTTTAATTTATAACGCCGCCATCAACTCTGTCGACCCTCTCAAATACATTTTCACCTAAATCGTGCTCTTCCATGTTGATTTTTAAGAAAATTTATCATCTTAATATGTCGTCCACACATTAGTAATAGATGGCGAATTTTCTTAAAAGTCTAAGTGTTTGGAGATCGTGATTTAGGTGAGAATATACCTGAGAGGACGGCGGAGTTGATGGCGGTGCACAGTAAGCTAAATTATTGAGAGGGAGGGAGAGAGAGAGAGAGAGAGAGAGAGAGAGAGAGAGAGAGAGAGAGAGAGAGAGAGAGAGAGAGAGAGAGAGAGAGGCAATGGTGCCATGAGGTTGCATTGGGATCACAGAATTATTATCATGAAAAGGGATTGCTCAGCAATTAGTACTACAAGGCTGAAAGCACCACTCCGATGCACAAGAGAACAAACCCTGTAATTCTTGAAACCTTTTCACTTACATGCCTTGCAATAATCCCACGTAAACTGGTAAAATTACAATTTTTTTGACGGACGTTCCAAGAAAAGTAGGATACGTGAAAGTTTGAAACCCCAGAAAACTTCAAAAAAAAAATAAATAAATAAATAAAAAGATGAAAGAAGAAGGGTAACGCCTTGTGTCATTTTAGTCATTCGGAGATAAAATCACGTGAAGTCGTTGTTTTGACAGGCTAAGCTCCAAAGAACAAAACGAAAATTGGAGAAAGGGAAAAGAAAAAAGAAAAGATAAAGAAGAAAAACAATATAAATTCCAACGGCGAATCGAATTGATTAACTGCGTTTGGTGTTTTGTGTGCTTGCTGCGTATGAGAGAGAAAGTCAGACATCAGTCTGAGTATGTAAGAAAAGTTCAGAAGTTTTCTACGAGCCCGTGATGAGATAGATTTTTTTTTTTTTCTAATCTCCTCAGACAAAGAATCTAAAAAGGGTCCTAAAAATCAAAGCTTTCATGCCTACCTTCTACACAAATATAGCTGATCGATCATGCAATATTTAGCAACTCAATTGCAGAATATGACTGATATAATAAATAAATTTTAATAAACTTGCTTCGAATATATACTAAACAGAAATTACCTGGAGAAAAGAGTGCCACAATCGCATCTATACTCTCGAGTACCACAAGTCTTGGAATGAGCTTTCCAATCGGATTGAACTGCGTATTTCTTGGAACATTTCTCGCACTTAAACTTCTTCTCTCCATGTTTCCTCGAGTAATGCTTCTTTATACCAGTAAGGTCACCTAGGGCTCGGGTCGGGTCATGGTGAACGCAAGTGGGTTCGGGGCAAAGATAGACCTTTCTCTTGACCTCTTTCGTCGTTTTCTGCTTTAACTTCCATGGAAGGTTGTGTCCTCTTCTGTGAAGCTGAAGGTTTTGTTCTCTTTGAAAACCTTTATTGCAGACTTCGCACGTGAATCTGTTCTTAGCCATTAGGGTCTTGGGAGATAGTGCTATGACTTCTGAGTCTGGATCTGCCATAGTCAAGCCAAAAACTAACTGTTAATATAAATGAGGAAATAATAATTAGCTAAATGAAGAAATAATCAAGAACAGTCTTTTACTTCATCATCGTCTATATACTGACAAAAGAGCAAGGAAAAACCACAGTTTTAACACTGCACATGATGAAGATTCCTTTAATTTAACCTATAGAGGGCTAGGGATCAAAAGAGGGCTCTCTGAGTGACTTATATGCAAAAAATTGAAGGAAAAAGTAAACTTTTTATGGTACTTGCTTGGATTTCCAGGTTGGTTCCTTTTTCTCTTTAGGGAAGAAGATGATTGAGCTTGAGGTTGAGCTTGAGATGATTTCTGATGCTGCTGAGAAATCTGATTAATCTCACTTTCATCTCTCATTGCAAGTAAAGCTGATGAAGAAGAAGAAGCTGCCATGTTCATAAAATAAGCTGCAAAGCTGATCTGAAAACCCTCTTATAAAGATTAATCTGAAAATCCAAGAATTAGAAAACCCCACAAGAAAATTCAGCTCTTCTCATCAAAACTCCACCCTGGAGATCGAGAATTAGTCGGGCAAGAACACGAAATCTGATGAATCAAACCCTTATTACACATCAAGCAATCGGTACCAAGGTGTGTTTTTGTGAGTGATGGATAGCTGAAACTGAAGCAACATGGAGAGAGAATATAGGGAAAGGGGAGCATTTCAAGCCATAGTCAGCTGATTTTATCTTTGATGTGATTGCCTTTCTACTGTTACTAATAATACCCCCACTGTATTTTTCTTGCTTTCAGCGAAAATGAAATTCTCGAAAAAGATGCTGACTTGGGTCTTTCAATGTTCGGTTGTTGCATTGTAATACATATCAATAAAACACACGTCTCTCTCCTTTCTTTTTTGTGTGTGTATTTTCCCCCATTTTGTAATTTTTTTTTCCTCCATTTTTTGACTTTTGAGTTTTAAGATAATTATAAATACTTTCGACTTCAAATCGGACAAAATGTGTATGTCGCAGAAAATAGTATATCTTTTCTTTATTATATATTGTTTCACAAAGTTAGTTCGAACACGTTTTATCGTTTAAGTTACCTGATCTTCAAAAAATATTTTGTTATTTCATTTTGCTTCATTCTATAATCAAAAAAATAAAGTTTTTTAACATACTACATAAACAGGAGATTCAATTTTATCCCAAAATTGCATATAGAACCCAAAGGCGGCCTAAACTTACACCGTGTTTTACTAATACACATACATGCATGACAAATATTGCAGGTCCCAGTATGTGTCAATGTGTGTGTGTTCTTCCCCTAATTTAACTTCCTTTTCCCTACATTTATGTCAAATACTCTCCCCTCTTTCTCTCTCTCTCTCTCTCTCTCTCTCTCTCTCTCTCTCTCTCTCTCTATATATATATATATATATATAATATTATAAATATATATCTACGTTTTTGGCATCTTTTTTTCATTTACTTGAAGACAAGCATACCTTCCATCACACTTTCCATGGGAGCGAGGGAATTAAATAAATATAAAGTGTACATCTCATTTAAGTCGACTTTTGTCAGCACTCAATATTCTTCTTGAATTCCTTGCACCAGCAGAATTTTTTTTGTTTTTTTTTTTTTAACTAACGCGTTAAGCGTTATCTTCTCAAGATCGTCCTCCATTTGAAATCTTTGACTAATTAATACGTATTACCGTGAATTATATGTATACATATACACACAGAGACATGCATCTGAAAAATATGCGGGGCCTTTCGCGTAAGTAACAACATGTGTTTGAAAATGAGCATTTGCTAGAGATGACGTTTAGAAAATTAGTTATTCTGCATATATGTATAGATTAGATGTGAGTACCTTTTCAACAAGCTTAATAATATTTAGAGGAGACTATTGTAATGAAGTGAGAGAGGCTGAGGAATTGATAGTGACATACGTAGTCACATCGAAGACGAAGGTCTCATTCGCATCGGTCGGATGAGAATTAGGTATCAACATATGACCCACAAATAGAACTAATCAATTATTAAGATTTAAATATATTAACTATGTCCTTCATGAAAGCAACATGATGAAAATAAATATTAAAAAGACCGGACATGAAGAGGTTGAATCTTGATTATTTAGTTTAGACGAGGATTTAAGACCACTCGTATCGTAGTATATGATAGAAATAATCTTTACATTTTTAAAGAATTAACTGTCTTCCAAAGGCAGTAGATTTTGCTTGCTTACCTCAAGATCGTTATCTTTAATTGTTAAAGTCTTTAAAGTATTATAATTGCTTTTACTAGTATAAATTATAATGCTTTGACGTTAAAATATCTAAGACAACAATGAAAATCTCATAACAGATACTAGGGGCTTTGATGCTTATTTTTTAAACAACGTATGAGTTAGATGCAATTTTGACTCCTTTTTATTTTTAAACTTTGATTTACTTTTAGTTATAAATATTTTATCAAGAATTCATTGACATGTTTTATTGCAATTTTTAGTTATTAAAGTTTAGAATAATTTACTAAAAATAGAAAAATAGAAGAAGTGAAAAACAAAAATAAAAAATAAAAATAAAAGTGAGAAATTTAACCTATTGAAATGTTTACACGGGTTTAATTTGATAACACCTATTATAGTTGGGTTTATTCTGAAATGTTTTAACGTTGGGTTTATTTTTAAAAGAACACCAATAGGATTGATTATTTATATCAAATTTTCCTATGCTTTATTAATTTATGTTTTTTAGTTACTTGTCAAATTACAAAATTAAGTTTAAGTTCATTTTATTTATAACTATATAAAATATTGATTAATAGAAATGTATATCAATGTTAAAATAGTAATTATGATGATTTTCATAGCAACCTATTTGAGAACAGTTAATCTAAGGTACTCACCCTTAATAACATGAAAAGATTAGTATCTATCTATTTTATAATTGGGGAGCGCTTCATAGTAACTACCCTTACCTGATTTTGTGTGTCAATAATGATTATCTTTTTCCCCTTATTTTTGAACTTATTCCATTTATATCATACAAAATCAAATTTCACATATATTTAAAAGTAATGTAAGCAAACTTAATATTATAATTTCATCTATGATATGGCCAGTGTGTGAAGTACTGGTATATAATATTGTTGAGGAACAATAATTGGCCCTGCTGAAAGCCATCAAACTCTGGCGCTGACTGTTGTGCAGTTTAGATAATGGAGTTGCATCCTCACCATCAGTTACAGCTTTTGATGCAGCGATAGGCACTTGATAAAGAAATATAGCACCATTTACTAGCTAGTATCACATAGTAATAGATAATATATTGAGTCATTATTATTAGAGACAATTTCTCCAATTTTTTAAATGTGATAATTTTGTTTGATTACATCATGTCTTAATAATTTAAAGAATATATTTTTGACAAAAAAAATCTTATATCAATTCTTCATTCAAGGGAAAAAAAACAACTATTTGCTTTTATGTAAAAAAAAGTGACATTAATGAAAAAGGACACCCAAATCCTTTAGTGCTTCTTTGGTTGGGTGGTTTAAGAATTTTGAAGATGGGTTTAAGAAATGTTAGTGAGTTTGGTCGTAAGCTTATCCGAAACATGAGTTTATATAAAACCACTAAACCCATTGCGGGTTTAAAGAAGCACACCTCCTCACATGTGTTTATTTAAACACACTAACCAAACACGCATTTTAATTATACCCATTAATTTGTTTTATATTAATTTTTATTAATTAAACCCTCATAAATATAAACCATAAACCAAACGAGCACTTCGAATCACGTATAAACTCAAGTTATCTTTTCCCTCGCTTTATTTTCTGGCTGCGACTCTAACTGCAAAAATTTGCCGTTTCATAGTGGTAATCCCAGTGTACCTGTCGTTTATCGTCGATTTCAACCCTTTGGGCCGCAAAAACAAAAAACTTGTTGAACAGTAACGGTACACATTAGTTAGAAGGATTAGTCCAATTGGAAGTTTGTGGTCGTCTTGTGAAATTTCATTATTTGGCGTACGCCCACGGGCCCACACATGAAAATATTTGGCCCATATAAGTTGTTGAGGTTTCTATCCCGAAACCAATCGGTGATAGGTGGAGTAGGCATCAAGTCAATCTCTTAATAATGATCGATGTGGGCAACATGTGGCTTATCAGGGTTATTGTGTTGGGGGAATGAACCCCTTTAATCGATTTAGTTAGGTTAGTTAGACTATGAGGACTATGATGTTAAGTTTCGATTTAGATAGAACATAGTAAGAGTGTATGAGGACCGCTGGCGTTATTGTGCAGGGAGACTGAATACCTTTCATCGACGAAAGAAAATAGCCAGTGATATTACTTTATTTAAAATATGAATTCCATGTTAATAATTGAGGATTACTGTGCATCGTATCATCGTACGGATATGCGAGTAACGATTAAGGGTTGCAAAAGGAGTTAGGCCGATGTCCCATTGCTCCGTTATTATGTTATTATCAATAGACAACCTCAATTTTCAACAAAGACAGCTCCTAGCTAATTATTATATATGTAGATATCTATATATATCATTATATATATATATATATGTATGTATTGAATTTTCAACCTAATTGAATGACAAGGAATAGTAAACATCATTGAAGTTCCTGAAAATTATTATATACATTGGATCTGAAGGAGACAAACAAAGCCGATCAACTTGTAAGCTTCTGCCATGTAACCTTCCTTCACAGACAAATCCAATAATATTTCAAAAATTGTACAATTTTCATCTTCTGATATTGGTAGAACTCTAATTCGGCACACAATTATATTTAATCCTCGAAAGCCAATAATATTATGGAAAGCTCTAGCCTGGGCTGGGCCAAACCTGTTAAGCTATTAATATTTCAGAATCGACCAACTCCCATTGCGCTTTGGCGGGTTTCTTTTCCCATACATATATTTAATGTTACTTGTTGTTCAAATGGAAGTGTTTTAATATAAATGGACTGCCTAATTCAGAGGTAGACGACATACACTCATCAAGAACTATTTATTACATAGAGAAATAGATAGCTCCAAGTTTAGTTCTTGCGATGATAGTACTGATGAAACTGCTTCGCTGATCTCACTGCTCGAAGGCGCATGATAGTAGTTTTTAGTACGATGAATTTGACGCATTGAAGACAAAGATAACCATAGTTCACATCCATCCTTGTTAATGGCAGATTGCTCATTGCCCGAAGCCTGAAATGAGTTCACCTGGGAAGTAAAATGCAACAACAAAAGAGAAGAAATTCAGTGTTAGGGTAAGCTTGGAGTAGTTGCATAAAGAATGTAACATAGAAAGAAACGATAAGATAAATACCTTTAAGTCTGAAACTGTTGCTACTGCAGCAGCTTCTTCTGCATTCTCAGTAGGGTTTTCACTTTTTTCTTGAATATTATAATTACTGCTAGTATAGTTCCTCCTCTCCCTCTTCTTTATTGTTCTACCAATGCTCACATTACCAGCCAAAGTCTTCTTCTTACCTTCACTGTACGGATTGGTGAGTACAAGCCTTGTTTGGCTGCAATATTCTATATTGTTTGACAACAAACACCAGCCTACTTTTACTTTTTCATGAGCTTCGTGCTCTAAATTAATATATATATATATATATATATATTAAAAACTGACCCTCTCTCGAAATACGAGAAGTCTATATGGCTTTTTGCATTTATGAGAAATAAAATTTAGCGAAGAATGAAAAGGCTGCTGCTACAAGTCACCTTTTTGTGGGAGGAATGTTGAGGAGAGAACGATGATCTTCACTTTGTTCATGCGCAGCACTAGAGCTAGTGATACAGATAGTCTCTGAATGAAAGGATATTGAATATATAGAATTATTTGATGAATAATAATATGCATTTAGAAGTAAGAGCATGCAGATAAAAGATGGAAGAAAACTATACTAAGATAGACATTCAAACGTAAGAACCAAGGGCATAGTACCTTTTCTGCTGGCATCTTTATTATTCGTGCTTCTATACATCTGAGGCAAGATTTTCAAAATATGGTTTACATAAAACTGAGACAACAAAATTAAGTTAAATAAAAAATAAACTTCAACCTGCAGATGGCTTTTCACATGAGAAATGGTGAGCCAGCTTACATCCATTAACTGGTGAACTAGTTTAGGTGTTGCTTCTATGCATACAAATCCAATCAAAATATTTAACAACACATATCATATGTGAACAAAAACAATTGTCAAATTACGTACTAAATATAAAATAAAATAAAAAAATTGTTACTTTTTGGGCCTCCAAGACTCTCAATGGCATGAACAAAGCAGCTGTGAAGCTCAGAAGTCCATCTCAAACGAGGAACCTTCGATCTTACGTATTGTCTCACCCCATTAACTCTTACATGGCTAACCATAGTTATAGTTTTCCTTTTTTTTTTTTTTCTCTTTTACATGAACCCTAGATTAAGAAACATGTATAATAGGTTGCCCTTAAAGAAACTGGGAAAACAAATAGGAAACCCCTCGAATCAAACTCCAAGGTTTTGCCCTATAAGTTGTGTCTAACTAAAGAATGATCGAAAAGGTTCGCTGAAGAGGTTCAAAATAAAAGAACTTGAAGGTATGAAGATATGTAAACTCATGAGTTTCCTCACAAATCCTTGTGACGAAAATGATAAAGATTAAATGATTACGAAAATACAAATATCACCAATTGATGCGCTGCAAGTCAACAGTACCCTGTTGCTGCTTTGCTTTGGCTGTCTCTACAATATTCTTAGATTATTAACTTCGATCATCATTACAAGATATATACACAGACCTAGCTCTCTATACCATTGTTGGCCTCGGGGCTTGGGCAATGTTGTGACTTTTTCTTTTATCCCACAAAAATGTTTTTTTTTTTTGGTCTTTACACATAAATATTCATTTGGAAAAAAACTTGTAATTTAGTATCCTGTCAGATTTTTTTATGTAAGTACTTAGTAGAATAAATTTTTTGAGATAGGTATCCGATCCGCCGCAGGTACGCCATACAACACATTTAACGTATTGTGGGACGTCATACGTTGAGAAAATGGTACGCCGTATTAGCACATTTAGGTACGCCGTCTTTAACACATAAAGTACGCCGTACAAACACATTTAGGTACCCTATATCAACGTGTTATTGTACGCCATACACACACATGAAGGTACAGCATGACTGAAGAAACTGATAAACATTAAATCGGGTACCTATCTGTAAAAATTTCTGATGTAAAATTTTAGTCGAATAGATATTTATGTATAGATGCCACTTTTTCTCATTTTTAATGTTTTTTAAGTTTTTTTAAACAAAAGTTTCAAAAAATAACATTGTCTTCTAACCTAAATAAAAATAAATTAGTGTGCCGCTTGGGGTGGCGCATTTTGTACTTTTTTATCTTCAAGAGTGTTAGCGAAAATCAAGCAATTATTGATTGAGATAATCAAGCAATAATTGATTGAGTTATTTACGTAATTGATTGAGTTATTTATGACATTTATTATCTTCTTAATTTACGTTGGTCTTGTACTCTATATATTATTCGATGTAATTGCATTTAGTGATTAAGCGAAATTATCTTAGCTTAACATGGTATCAGCCTAAACACGGCTTGAAACCCTTTCGCCACCTCCGTTCTTACAGCAGCGGTCCTTCTTCGCCGCCTTTCTTTCATGGCTGAGGCAGAAACTTCTCCTCCCTTCCAAGCCGCTTTCACTGCTGTACATAGAGGACGCGTCCACATGGGTCGCAGGTCCAACACAGGACGAGGTCGCCACAATAACAATAGGGGTGGTCGAGGGCGTCGTAACTATACGCCTCGGTGTTACTTGTGTAGAGAGATCGATCATGACGTCTTCGACTGTCCGAAGCGTTTTGATCGTTCTTACGACCGCTCTTGCAGACCATCGTCCACAGCTAATCTTGCGGAAGCCCTGTCAACAAGCTGTTCAATCTCACAACCAAATGCCTCCGATTGGTATTTAGATACAGTGGCCTTGGCCCATATGACTTCGGACGCGATCCAGCTTGATAATGCTTCCCCTTATTCTGGTAATGACCGCGTAACTGTTGGAAATGGTGAGTCTCTTTCTATCTCTCATACTGGCTCGTGACCATCTCACGCAATCTTCAATTACATAATGTTCTTGTTGTGCCTGGACTTACTAAAAATCTATTGTCTGTGAGCCAACTCACCAGAAATTTTCCTGTTCAAGTCACGTTTACTGATTCACAGTTCCGCATTCAGAATCGGGATACTGGTCATCTCCTCGCAACAGGCACCCGTGATCGTGGATTTTATGTATTGGACTCCGCACCTAGATATTTTTCTGCAATTATTCAGAATAAAAAGTTACATGGTTCTTATGAATTATGGCATTCTCGCCTTGGTCATGTGGCAAACTCTATGATTACTTTATTGAATAAACTTGGTTTGGTTTCTGTTACTTCATTGTTGCATTCGCCTCAACTTTGCAACTCATGTCAGTTGGCCAAAAGTACCAGAATGCCATTCACTAATAATGACAGGCGAGCTTCTCAGGTCTTGGATCTGATACACTGTGATTTGTGAGGTCCTGTGTCTGTTACCTCTACATTAGGTTTTGGTTTCTATGAGGTATTTGTGGATGATCACTCCAGGTTCTCTTGGTTTTACCCATTACGTACTAAGTCTGAATTTGTGGATTCTACAGTTTCAGTTATTTGTCGAAAACCAGTTTTCTTGCAACATCAAAAAGTTTCAGAGTGATGGGGGAACTGAGTTTACCAATCATCGACTCCAATCTCACCTTGCGAAATGTGGCATTCATCATCTCGTCTCGTGCCCTTATACACCTGCTCAGAATGGTAGGGCAGAGCGCAAGCACATGCATATAACGGAGATGGTTCTTACACTTCTCTTCCATTCGTATGCTCCAATGCATTTTTGGGTGGAGGCCTTTAGTACAGCCGTTTAAATTATTAATCGGCTTCCTACTATCATTCTTGATAAGAAATCACCGTTTTGAGATTTTGTATGGGCGTACCCCCTTCTTACGACTCTTTCCACGTTTTTGGTTGTCGAGTTTATCCTTGTCTTCGGGATTATGCTAAGACAAAGTTTGATTCACGCAGCTTACCATGCATCTTTATTGGTTACAGTACACGTCACAAAGGGTTTCGATGCTTAGACCCTACATCCATGGATGTTTACACCACTCGACATGCTAAGTTTGACGAATCAAGCTTTCCGTTTATTCATTCTGGCTCTTCGAAGTCTGTCTCACAACTGGAGATATCGAAATTTCTTGATGGCTTGCCCTCTATCTCTCCTGATGCACCATCTGATCTAGATCTTTCATCACCGCAGCCATGTCCGCCATCATCTTAACCATGTCGGTTGTGTCCATCTATGGAACAACCACCTCTACAAGTACAACATGCTCCTCTCGATCCGACGCCATCACTACGAGCAAGTCTTCTACCTTCGTCACCCATTCAGGATCTGGTCGCCACGACACGTACCCATCCAATGCGTACGCGGGCTCAATCAGGTATATTTAAGCCTCGTTACCCCGCAGATATCACTCTTTTGGAGTCTCATAATCTTCTTTCTGCCTTAACCACTGTTTCTGAGCTTCGAGGTATCAATTCTGCTCTTAAGATTCCTCAATGGGTAAATACTATGAACGAAGAAATGGAGGCCCTTCGTGCTAATGGCACATGGGATCTAGTTCCTAGACCTTCTGATACGAATATTGTTGGGTCAAAATGGGTATATCGTACAAAATTTCTGGCAGACGGATCAGTGGATAGGTACAACGCACGTCTCGTTGCTCAGGGATTCAGCCAACTTCCTGGGTCCGACTTTACTCATACCTTTAGTCCTGTTGTGAAGGCATCTACTGTTCGCATTATTTTGTCTCTTGCTGTCATGCAATCTTGGCCGCTGCATCAACTCGACGTTAAAAATGCCTTACTCAACGGCTATCTCTCTAAACCCATCTTCATGGAGCAACCGCCTGGGTTCACGGATACTCCATATCCCAATCATGTCTGTCGTCTTAGAAAGGCCCTTTATGGCCTCTGCCAGGCCCCACTTGCTTGGTATCAACAGTTTCGCAATTTTTTGTTGCAACTGAGTTTTCTATGCAGTGCTTCCAACACATCGTTGTTTGTGTTTCGATGCAAATCTGTATTGGTCTATCTACTGGTATATGTCGACGACATAATTGTCACTGGCAATGATAAAGGCACTCTCACTACGTTTTTGTCTCGGATAAGCGCTGAATTTTCGATTAAAGACCTCGGGCGTTTGGGATATTTTCTTGGCCTTGAGGTTTCATATCCTTCTTCAGGACTCTTTCTAAGTCAATCAAAGTATGTCCGTGATATTCTTATTCGTGCTAGTCTCATTGATGCTAAACCCGTCTCCACTCCTCTAGCTCCTGGTGCTACTTTCACGGCTACTGGCATCGAATTTTCAGATCCTACGTTGTATCGGTCGTTAGTCGGTGCTCTTCAGTATTTGACTATCACTCGTCCGGATATTGCTTATTCAGTCAACACTGTCAGCCAATTCCAACAACGACCTACTACATAACATTTTCAGGCTGTCAAACGTATTTTGAGGTATGTTAAGGGCACACTTGGTTTTGGTATATCATTTTCGCCCGGTCCACTTGATATCCTTGGATATTCTGATGCGGATTGGGCCCGTTGCATAGACACTAGACGCTCAACTTATGGATATTCAATTTTTATTGGTCCTAACCTCGTTTCGTGGAGCGCAAAGAAACAACCTACAGTGTCTCGTTCTAGCTGTGAATCTGAGTATCGGGCCCTTGCCAATACTTCTGTAGAACTTATGTGGGTTTGTAATCTTTTAAAGGATCTTCACGCTCTACCCAAGATGCCTCCAGTTCTCCTCACTGATAAAAGTGCATTATTTCTCACTCAGAATCCTGTCTCACACAAGCGCGCAAAGCACATTGACATCGACTGTCATTTCGTACGTGAACTAGTTGAAAATGGTCGCCTACTCACACGCTTTGTTCCTTCTTCGCTACAGATTGCAGACATATTCACGAAGAGCCTTCCTCACCGCTGTTTGAGATGTTCCGATCCAAGCTTCGCGTTTCCCTCGATCCCTCGCTCCGCTTGTGGGGGGTGTTAGCGAAAATCAAGCAATTATGGATTGAGATAATCAAGCAATAATTGATTGAGTTATTTACGTAATTGATTGAGTTATTTATGACATTTATTATCTTCTTAATTTACGTTGGTCTTGTACTATATATACGATGAGCTGATATGCCTTTGAATCACAATTCAAATTTGTTGACGCAATCTTGTATCATGCTCCAACGAATTGAGATTAGTATCTCAATTTCTGTATTTCTTTAATCTTTCAGAGAAATTTGGTGTGGACGATCATTGTCATTTGATATTGGCGTTGGTGTTGACGACACGATCTATGGTATCTAGGCAAATATATAGACTTCATCAAAGTTTTAATATTTTTTATATACGCTATAATTGGATAAAGAATATATATTATAAAGAACTATAGTATAAAGAAAGATAATTGAATCCAGTATTCCTGTTGAGTATTTTAACATCTAGTTCATAAAACTATACTATAAGGGTAACCACAATGGTGGTTTATATGGGTGTCATATGTGCTTATTTGGCACTTTATATGACACACCACCATTGTGGATGTGTCATGAGCATGACATTGTGTCATATTTATGACACTGTGTTATAGGAATATTATATTATTATGGAGGAGAGAGAATGGGGGAGGAAAAAAAAGAAATTATTTGTTTATAGTTGTGGGTCCGTGTTATAGTAGTGTGATTATTGTGGGAAAAATAAAATAAAAGTGTTATAGAATAAAATATAGGAAAATATAGTGAAAAGCTGATGTGGCAGTATTATGGGTGTGTTATTGATGTGGACACCCTAAAGAACTATTTTATCTCCCATGTTCATAAATGGATTAATCTCCTCGGGTAAATAAATAGTGAATCTTTATGTGAATGACTATTTAAACTGCCGTTCAACGCTTCTGCGCAAAAACAAGAACAAGAGATCATTCATCCCTATTCGATCGCTAAATTAATTATTAAAGAAATAAAAATATTCTATTAGTACTTTTTATGTACAAAAGTAGCATTTATTGGGTTGTCAGAGAAGAAGGAATGATGAAAATTCCTGAACAATTCAATAATTACGATGGTAAAATGTGATGGGCGTTTTTTTTTTTTTTTTTTTTAAGCTCGAATTATACATTAAATTGGAAAGGAAAAGGTAAAAGGACAGAATCGTAGAAGAATTACTTGGAATCTGACATGCTGTCTTACATGTACAGTCATTTTAGAATTTTCAGGCACACACTCCATCTTTGCACGGTGTAGCTTTGGTCAACCCTTTACAAGATTACTAAGCCGTATTTTATTTTATTTTTTACAAAAAAATATCAAAAGAAATAAGATTTAAAAAATAGGCGAATGTGGCGTATCTGAAAGCGTAACCAGCTTGTGGCACTCGAAATCGAAACCCTAACTTCGGCCAAAAATTTTGATGGAAATATAAAATGAGTTTGGTGAATGACGAATTTATGAAGAGAAAAATGAGTGGAATCTCTCACCTTAAAGTAATTTCAGCCTCCTTTTAATGAACGTTGTTTGTACTGATTTAAAATTATTAAACAATATTATTATACCTCTATCACGATTTCGAGACAACGAATCTATTTTAAGAAAATTGTGTTGGACATTCGCACCGATAGTACCGTGAGAGCGCTCCCTCGAGCGCACTCGTGTTCTTCGCCGGCGAGCATTAATTAGCTCCCGGGCTCCCATATAAGAGTTATTTATTTATTTACCATCATGAAATACAATAAGCTATAATGGAATTTGATCCCATATATGTAGTTGTCGTTTTGTTTTCCGTTGAGTTTTCATTTTAATAATGATGCTATATTATGCATCATCATTGAAGAATCTCGTCTTTGCATGATGGTGATGTGTCAACCATCACTTCAGTCCGTCACTATATATAAAATATATGCATGTGAATTAGTTAATCATACTCCAAAAGACAATTCCCACAAGACAAAATTGAGACAACATCATCACTAATATTTTTCACATGCAGCTATAATATAATATCTGTATCATATTGATTTCGTTGTAAAAATATTTAATAGAAATATAATTTAAATTTAATTACATATATTTGTAAGCATATAAATTAAAGTTGTTTTATTATACTATTAGAGGTAGAATAGTAATTAACTAAACTAGAGAGGTAAAATTGAGAATATAAACATAATGAAAAAAGAGACGGTGGGTGATTTTCTTTCAATTTAGTAATTATTTTTTTCTAATAAACTTTAATTGACAGACCAAATTGATAGTTCCTACCAAGACTAAGATAGTATGTATAGGTAACCCACTCCATATATAATCAATCATGTAAACCCGCTTTTATTATAAATAAGAAGTAAATAATGTATATAAATAGAAAACCAGCCCACCCTACTAATAAAATAAGGGGTTTCTATACTTAAATACCGATTTATATATAAAAAAAATTCAGCTCAATACCTTGTCAGATTTATTTTATTATGAGGTATCTAGTGGAATGGGATAAAATTTTTACTCGTAGGTACCCAATTAATTGAAAAGACACATTTATCCCTAACTTCAATACTTTTACATTATTTTATGGTCACCATCGTTGTCTTCTTCACCACATTAGTTTCTCTCTGTCAAAAACAAAACCAACCATGAAATCGCCATTATAGCTTCTTTTTAGGCTTTTTCTTCTCAACAAATCATGTCGTCGGAACACACCAATAATCTTTCCCCCACTAAGGCCTCTTCTAATCTTGTTCCAGAAGAGAATGGTTGGGAAGAAAATTTTCTCGCTACTATCAAGGCGAAACACATGTTTTTTCTTCCATTTCGAACCTTAAAACCCATCGACATCCATTATTTAACATTCAAGAGTTTTTTTTCTAGTTTTTATGATTAATATTTATATGCGTGATCTGTTTTCTTTACAAAACCCCAATTTTTCGTATATGAATATTACGCAGTACCGATTTTTAATTTATCGTGTACCATTGAGCGTAGTGTTGTAGTACTTAAATGTTTAATATGAATTACCTTTATAATAAGATAGTTTTTTTTTTCCAAAACGATCTATAAATGACAAAAGGAGTTTACATGGCTAAATAGCCTAGAGTACCTTCTGTATACAGGTTTCACAGATAGGTGCAACTCATACGGAGTTAGAAAACCACATGGCAGACAAAACAATCACAAGCATCAAAAAAGAAAAAGAAAGCCCCTGCATTGGTAAATTGTACCCTACAGCTGCTACAGACAAAAGAAAAATCCTGCAATCATTAGCCGCATTCCAAGAACTCAGCCCACTCGAAACCCGCAAGCTCAATGATGGTTTGATCTTCTCGCCACTCTCCCTTAAAAATCCAAAGATTACGTGTCTTCCATAGCATCCAAAGAATGTAAGCCGAGAGTTGGACTCGAAACTGAAAGACCTCCTTCTTAGGCCCCGAACACATCACTCCCCACCAATCCTTAAAATTCCCGATCTCTTTCAAACAATTCCAAGAAACTGGTGCCAGCTTCCAAGCATTGCACGCCCTCGAACAGCTGAAGAAAATATGCTCCATAGTTTCATCTTCCTCTCCACACATTGAGCATATTGTATCGAGTTGGACTCCCCTCTTCTTCAGATTAATCTTGGTTGGCAGGACATCGTGTACACATCTCCATAGGAAGTGCTTAACCTTATTTTTAACTTTCAACTTCCAGATATTAAGCCACAACCTCTTCATGTTTTCCCCTCTATCACTCCCTTCACAACCTTCATGTTTAAGCTCGTCAATAGATGATAAAAATTTATAGGCTGATTGGACTGAAAATTTACCATGTTTGTCGTTGGTCCAAAAGATCTTCAGTCCAATCCTATTTGGTGTTGAGAGAGCATCTGAAAATTTGAGAGTTGACCCGTCTTCTGTTTTGTACACAGCCCCAGCCACTAGCACATGCCTTGCCTTCATCCAACACTTCCAAAGCCACGAAGAGGACCCGGTTATCGACACCTCAAACAAACTTGATCTAGGGAAGTACTTAGCTTTAAGCAATTTGGCCATTGGCAGATTTGGGCAGGTCACTATCCGCCAGAGTTGCTTGGCCAGCAATGCATCGTTAAACCTTTGTATCTCTTGAAATCCTAAGCCGCCCGCTCCCTTCTCCTTCGTCATTTTGTCCCAAGCCTTCCAATGAAGTTTGTGGCTTCCATTCTCTCTTGTTCCCCACCAGAAGTTAGCTGCGATCTTGTAGATCTCCTTACAGAGGTGAGAAGGAAGCCTAAAGCAAGACATTACATACACCGGCAGCGCGTTGATTACAGCTTTGATGAGAACTTCCTTCCCCGCGTTGCTCAGAAAATGTGACTTCCAATTATTCACCTTCGACTTCACCGCATCCACAACGAAATGAAAAGTTTCCCTTTTAGATTTCCCAATAAAAAGAGGTAGACCTAGGTATCTGGCCTTTTTTTCCTCTTAAATTCCGCTAAAAATGCTCAAGATCCCTTCTTTCGCTCCCTGGGAGGTGTTCTTGCTAAAGAGAATGGATGATTTTGAAAGGTTCATCTCCTGGCCCGAGATAAGGTTGAAAACTTCTAAAATCTCTTTGATCACCAGAGCCTGATCGATGCTCGCCTCGCAAAACAGCAAAGAGTCGTCTGCAAAAAAGAGGTGAGAAACCACTGGCGCTTCCTTACAAATTCGAATCCCTCTATATCTACCCTGTTGGGATGCTTGAAGAATGAGATTCGAGAGGGCTTCCGAAACAATCAAAAAAAGGAAAGGAGATAATGGATCCCCTTGCCGAATGCCTCTCGAAGGGATGACATAGCCACTACTAGTGCCATTAATGTTAAAGGAGAAGGACGATGTACTAATGCATACCCTAATCCACTCGGTAAATTTGGGATCAAAGCCCATTTTAAGCATGACTTGGGTGAGGAAAGTCCACTCAACCCTATCAAAAGCCTTAGCTAAATCAAGTTTGATAGCCATGAGCCCTTTTTTTCCTCTCCTCTGAGAATTGATATGATGAATGCACTCATGGGCAATGGTGACATTGTCCAAGATATGCCTTCCCTGAATAAAGGCAGCTTGGCTAGGGTGGATAATATTAGCCAGACACGATTTGAGTCTCTCAGATAGTAGCTTGGAAATGATTTTATAAGTGACATTGCATAAACTAATCGGTCTAAATTCAGATATAACTGTGGGCTGTCTAATCTTGGGGATTAATGTGATGAGAGTTTGGTTCAACCTTTAAGGAGTCTATCATGGGAAAGGAAATAGTTGACAGAATGGCAAATATCAATGTAAATAATGGACCAAAATTTTTGAAAGAAAAGGGGTGTCATACCATCTGGACCCGGTGCTTTGTTCGGGTGCATAGAGAACACAGCCTTCCTGATTTCCTCCATTGAAGCTGGAGCCGTGAGCTGCTGATTTAGAGAGTGAGAGATGGACATTGGAATCCCTTGGAGTGCCTCATCCAGACAAGGGGGAAAGAGGAGCTGAATAGTTCCTGATAATAAGATAGTTGAAAGTTGTTTTATTGGCATTCCACAATAAGAAAGCTAATATGTCCACGAATTAGCATACATAAGTGTCGAAAATCAGTCTTTTGTAGTAAGTCAAGTTAATTTGACGAAATTTTTGTATATGCATGTTATGTAGTACCAGTTTTGATTTTATTGTGTACTTTAACACGCGGTGTTATAGCGTATTTAATTTTTTAGAATGTAGTACCTTTATAGAAGATGGTTAGTGGCATTCGAAACTAGTAAAGATAAATAGGCGCCAAATGTTTTCATATGTAAGTGTGAGAGATCTGTTTTTGGTAGTAAGTGGGGTTAATTTGACGAAGGTTCCGGTTTTCATACATGCATGTTATGTAGTTCCAATTTTAATTTTATTGTGTATCATTGGACTTGTTATCGTACCCTTGTAAGAGGCAATCATAATATCCTTTTTAACAAGATTAGCGTACCATTGTCACATGAAAAATATTCGGTGTCCGCGAAGATTTGAGTGTATTTGAATTAGATGGGTAGAGTAATGTTATCGTGCTCACCTTGCGTGGGCACCTTCGTGAGCACTAACCACATCAACACGCCAAATCGGCATCCGATGAGGTTTTTTATTGATCTATAACCTACACATGGGATTATTAGTGAACCCGTCGGGAGTTAATTTGACATGTTGACGTGACACAAAAAAATGGCACACAACAGGTGCCCACGGATGGTGCTCAGTCAAGGTGAGCACCATAACATTTCTGTAGATGGGTATGTTATTTGTGTATGAGTATACCAGGATTTCGTTGATAGAGTACTTTTATGTTTGATATACATGTTTTAATTATTTGGGTATTGATGTAAGATAGTGATTGGTATGTAAGTTTAAGAGGTATATAAGAAAGTTAAATATAAGTAAATGACCGCATTGACCTTATATAACAAAAAAGTATTTGTCCTAAAAAAAGGAAAAAAAGAAAAAAAAAAGTGCAAAGCCCTATTCTTCGCGTCTCTTTGCACGCTCTCCATCGCCGAAGGAGGTCACAAGCCCTGCATCCAAACGTTCGCCGCCGAGCAATTTGACCAAAATGACCCCACAGAGAAAGCCGCTAAATCCTCCTTCAAGCTCCGGCCTCGCGTTCGGTGCCACCTCCGCCGTGCAGGAATACGTGGTCTGGACTGTGGGCTTCGAGATTCCGACTATCGCGGTGGCTGCGTCTCTAGGTGTTCTCGACGGTGGTGGAGTTCGTCCTTTGGCTCCGGGAGATGGAGGAAATTGAAGGAATTGCACAACAAATTAGGGCACGAGAGTTCGATCTCGCCGAAGCTCAACAATGGGCGGCCCTCAAAGTGTGCGGCGCCCCCTCAGTTCGATCTGTGGGAGAGTGGCTGATAAAATTGTTTGGAAATTCGATTTTTGTCGGTTGGAAATAATTGGAGAAAGGATGAGGGCAAAATTGACATGACGAAAACGTGTACCGGTATAACCACCTGTGAGATGGTATGTTTAAGCAAGGCTGATAAATGTTTTACGTGTAACAGGCGTGTATTGATATACCCCACTTGTATATTGTTACAAAGATAACAAACAATTGCAAATTTAATGATACCCACGTGATACCTATGTGCATGGGTATCAAACGAGCCGTTAATGTGTAAATCTTGTATTAAGATTCTACTTACAAAACGACTTATATTAATATAACGAGAATAATACAAATATGAAACAGGATTTTACATAGGGCCGGGCGGTTCGGACCGAAAAACCGCGAACCGGTCGAAATTCCGGTCCGGTCTAAAATTTATAATAACATTATTGGTATTAATTTCACGGACTTCTGGGAATAGAAAAAAGTAATTCTCTATCGCGATGGTTAGCGCTTAATCGCATTATTGGCCGGTTACATGGTTCAATTTTCCGCCAGATCATTTTATTTATTATTAAAAAATTACTTAAAAGGTGCTCTATGGGCTATTCAGCTCAGCCCAAACTCATTTTTCTTTTTGCTTTTTAGTAGAGCAGGCCCAATTTCTTTATTTATGAATATTTGCTTTCATTTAAAGAAAATTAAGAAAAAAAACTTTCACCACCAAGCAGCCACATTCAAGATAGGTCCCGACAAAATCTGTTGATTGACTTATATTTTTATCACTGAAATATTTTCTTGTATTTTCTAAAGTCACCGGTTTGACTTTTAAACCACTAAATCTTAAAAAACTTTTTTTTTTCGGTCTAGTTCGAAACCCTAAATCCTTTTGATACTTTCACGAACTCCGATGAAGAATACCTCAACTTGCATATCGAAGATAAGTTGTAATCATTGTTGTAAACAATTGGCCTAAGCGACGGCCGCGTACGCTCTAATCGGACGGTCATTGTGGCGAAAATTGCCTAAATAGCCAACCAATTGATCATTGAAACTAATTAACAGGCAACTAATCCGACAAACTTGACGATTAATAAGTTTTTTTTTTTGGAAATACAAAAAGCTGAATTTTTCTACAAATGTTACATTGTTGCGATTGGAATTTTTTTATTTAGAATTTTTGGATTAATATGATACACCTTTAATATGGTCAAATTAGCAGTATAGGAAGTGGCCCCGGGTCGTCTAGGCGTTAGCACCCCCGGCCTCTCGATTATCACCTAGTAAATTTTCAACCTTGCTTCTAATAGTGAAATTTTAGTGGTATTACTTAAGTGGCATTGTAAACCACCACACCAAAGTATTGAAATACATTTTCATATTTTATCTCTTTAAATATTTCTCTTTATAATTTAAAGCTTATAATAATAACTAGTATATTTTCAGTGTATGTGCAAATATATTTTGAATATTTTATATTATTAATTATGTTTAAAAAATAAAATTTAAAGTAAGAATAAATCGTAATAAACAAAAATATTAAGGTAAAAATCGTAAAAAAAAATTGACAGACCAATTATCAGGACCACATATGCTCTTTATATAAGCGTATAGATGATTATTCATAAACTATAATAATCTCATAATATCTATACTCTTTTATTAAGTGTGAGGAGTGCGTATAAACTGTCAATTTGGTCTGTCAATTTAAAACAAAATAAGTAATAAAATAGAAAATCACCAACTAACTCTATTTTTAGTATAGTTACTTATTACTATTTTAGTTAAAACTATTATATTTTAATCTTATAATTTCTAAATATATGTAACCAAATTTAAATAATAATTATCAATTAAATATATTAAATATAGATAAATAACATTATATATTTATATATTATATCACACACATTAGAGTGTGCAAGGAGTACTAGTAATATTTAATTATGGACAAATTTACTATTCACTGTACATGCGCACCTCTTAGGTACATCAAACATAAGAATTTCCATTGCTATTAAATTAATTAAATATAATAATAATCTTAAATTACTGTAAAAACAGAAGGAGATCTCAGTCAAGCTTCATATCATGGATGCACACAATTAGAGCCATCAAAACGGGCCAAACCCGTTGGGTTTCCCCGCGCTGCCATGAAAAATAGGAGGGGTGGGTTGGCCAATTACTGGCCCGTTTAGAAGCGGGCCGAAATAGGGCAACCCGTTTTGGCCGTGGGTTGAGGTGGCAGGGCAGGTCGAGGCTGGTTGGTCCGTCATTAATATATGTGATATTTATTTATTATATATAATATATATGTTTTGTAAGCTATTTAAAAATATTAATAAATACTCCCTCCGTCCCAAATAATTTTATACATTTTGCTAAATCGGGCGTCCCACATCTTTTGTACATTTCCTTATTTTTGTCCTATATTATTAAAATATTTAGTTTCTTAATTCTCGTGCCAACTCCCAGTGTCCAAAAAGGTTTGGGACAGAGGGAGTAATATTTATTACTAATTGATTTATCATTGAACTTATACAACCTACTATAAATGATTTATGTTGAATATTCTGACATTATTCATTAATAAAAACGTTATCCGAAAGAAATAAAATAGAAAAACGTTATTCGGACATACAACCTACTATAAACGTTATTCGAAAGAAACAAATGTCAATCAGGCCCGCGGCCCGCGGGCCAGCCCCCACGCCCGTATAAGGGGCGGGTTGGGCCCTCAACGGGTCAGCCCGTGCGGGTCGCGGATTTTGGCGGGGCGGGGTCCGTCAACCCGTGGGCTGGCCCGCTTGTGTTAGTAAGAAAAAATAAAAACCTAGAGCCCGAAAGCCCAACCCCAAAGGCCAAACCTATGTCCATGTGTGTGCCCCATTCTCAGACCATCTTCTCCATCACAGCATCACAATCATTTTATTCATAATCAAAACATGCTCTAAGCTTCTCAACCTCAGATTCACGGCACCGGTCACCATCGACACCCTCCACAGTCGGACGCCGCTCGACCCACTCCACAGCCACGGCCCCCTCCCGCATGTGTTGCTCGATCTCCTCCACATCCGGACCACTGCTCCGCCTCCCCAAGTGGTTGGGTATTTCTCTTTTTTAGGTTTTTCAACTGTGGGCGTTCTTGACTATTGCGATTTGAATATGCCTGAGATTGAGTCTTCCGTAAGTGTTAATGAAGGGGGCAATTCGGCTACAAATGTGGTTGATGAATGATGATTATTGTTATTTTCTCTTCGATTATTGCTTCTTGGTAGATTTAAATGGTTATTTACTATTTTTTAAAGTTGGGCGGGCCAGCCCGCCTAGGCCCCACCAGTGGGGCGGTGCGGGCCTTGATTTTTAGGCCCGCCAGCCCGCCCCGTCAAATGGCGGGCTTTGGCAGGTTTCGGGCCAGCCCGCTCGCCAACTCGTATTGACATCTCTAGTTAGCGGGTTGCCTGCTAGCCCGCCAACCCGCTATGAGGCGGGACGGGCTACTGGTTTAGTAGCCGTTTAGAAGTGGGCCGAAATGGGCCAGCCCGCTTGGGCCGTGGGTTGAGGCGGGCGGGGCGGGCCAGCCCTTTTGACAGCTCTGCACACTTCTTAATCTTTGATTTTGGGCTAATTGAATTTTGCTATTAGTTTAATTTAATAGTGTAAGGTATGTTGATGTGGCAATGCCACGTGAGTGGTAACGGGGAAGATTTCTCCTTAATCATAATTAATATTTATACAACAATCATCACACTAAATAATAATTACTATGTTGAGGTTGGGGTTGGGGACTCAATGCGAACCAACATACCTTCCACCGTCTAATTTATTAATAATATCACGGTAAGTGATGGATATGCCACTAATTGCCTATCAATGATAAGATCCTCCAATGCTTAGAGTCGGTTGCAAATCTTAAAAATGATTCTATTGGAAATCTGTAAATCATTAGAAAAATAACTGGTTTTTTAAAACATGGATGGACGAAATTGAAATTTCGAACTGCGCAGCGATATTAAGGCAGAAAGAAGGTTACACACAACGGTCATTATATGCGAGTAGTGTTTTCCCTTTTCCTTTTTTTCTATATAATTAGTTAGTCAACTACACTTTAAGTTATCATTATCAAGCACTTAATTGCCTAGTTAACCAAACACGTTTACTTATCAGATTTGAACTAATTTAGATCTTCCCCGAGTCAGCACTCATTACAATTCTACATTACCGAATTAAGTTCATTAAGTCCTAAAAAATCGAGGTTTCAAAATATTTGGGTCAGATTAATTTTTTTACATAACTGTATTACCAAATTAAGTTCACGCAGGCCTAAAACCATTGTTTTAGTTGCTTTACCCAAAAGTCGGGCCTCAATTTAGCTATTACTTAACATATATCATGCAAGTCTTTCATGTAAAATTTGTAAACATGTTCATTATTCATGTTTATGTTTCCTATAGTATATGTATATATAGAAAAATTATGTATTTATGCGCACTCGATGCGTATGCACTAATAAATATAAATACGCATAACATTATATCTTAATAAGTAGGCCTAAGATTTCACATAGTTGGACAATTAAATATATTTAGCATCAAATCCAACCAATTAATTATCTCAAAAGTCGAGCACGACTATGTCAACTTTAGGGACCACCCACCACATGTAAAATATAAAAAAATATAGGCATATCGCATATATGTATGACTTATTCCAAAGATATTTCAGTAATTTCACATCTCCTCCTTATTCCGCGTCCACGACTTGAAAAATGTGAAATCGCAATGAAAAATTGAAAATAGATTTAAGCCGTTGTGTTAATAGACAGCAAGCAAATACAGCGCAGAGAGAGAAAAGAAAAGAGGGGGCGCTGTGAAGGGAAGTCAAAGCTCAAATGGTTCGACGCTGCTGCTAAAGCCCCATTAGATTCCCTTGAAATTCTCACAAAGCAGCTTTTGATTTCGAGCTCTCTCTGTGTAGTAAGCCTTCGTCTCTTTCATCTGCTTATTCAGTTTATTATTATTACCTTTTAATACGCTGTCCGAGATCGTCGATCGGCGACGATGAGTACGCGGAGAGAGATTCCGACGGAGAGGAATAGGGACAGCCCAGATGATAAAACGGTCTTTAAAGAGAAGGGTGTTGATTTTCTAGGCGAAAATTCTTCAGATGATAAGATTAGAATAGTTGGTGGTGGTGGTTTTGACCAAAGAACTGCTCTACCCCTAAAGAGGGACTGTAATTTGGGTTCTTCCCAGGAGCTTACGCTTAGCTACCTCTGTGAGAATTCCAAGCTTGGAGAGAATTTTCAAGGGCAAAATCTTCTCTGTTCTTTGGACAAGGTGGGCAATAAGCATAAGGGGAAAGAAATAGCTGAGGATCACAGCCGTGAGGATGGTAATATGTGGGTGGAGAGAGATTTCCTTCAGCTGAGCGAAGAGAGGGGCAATTCGACGAAAAGGGAAGCTGAGAACGTCGAAAATGATGGAGATAATAGGGAAAAGAAGCCAAAGGTTGAGTCTTTGAACCTTTCCTTAGCTCTCCCTGAGGTATCTCTTTCCTTGGCCGGTTCTAACCGTGTCCAAAATGGGGATTTCCCATCTCAGCTTAGGCCGAGTAGGAGCGTTCAGTCGCTGGGCCCTTCTTACCATAACAACGCTGCAGCTTCGTTCTCCACCGACTTCACAGCAGCTTCGCTTTCTTACACTTGCTCTCATTCTCACCCTTTCTCTCACAACCCTAGCTGTTCTGTCACACGAAACTCGACCGAGAACTACGAGTATTCGATGGGAAGTCATCAGATTTGGAACGCGGGGGAGGGAACGAATGGATCTGTTCACAGTCGATTTAGGCCGCTTGGCGATGGGAGCGTAACATTGTCCAATCACGGCGGTGGAGGCTTCGGTACGATGATGAATAGCAGTGCTTTGGGTAAGGATTTAGGAGGTAGTAATAACAACAGCCTTTACAAGCCCGACAACGTTTCGTTCTTACCGTCTGAGCTGCCCGCAAGACCGAGGAAGGATTCCCACTCGCCAGATTTCGACTTGGCGAAAGCCCATAAGTTTTCGAGGATTTTAAGGGAGATCGTGTCCGAATCCATCCCAGTAATGGCGCAGATAATTCAAGAAATCGCAGACGAAACCGTCGAATCTGTGAAAGAGTACTTAAGGGACATCATTTCTAACCCTAACAGAAAGGACGAGCTACAGACCCTACAGAGAAGGCTCGAGAGAAGATCAGATTTAACCAGCGAAACCCTCTCAAAGTGCCAAAGAAGTCAGCTCGAAATACTGGCCTCCATTAAAATGGGACTTGCGAGCTTCCTAAGCAGCAAACAAAGGCTTCAATCTTCAGAGCTCATCGAAATCTTCATGTTAGAAAGGTGTCGAAACATAAACTGCAAGAGATCATTGCCAGTCGAGGACTGCGACTGTAAGATTTGCTCTAGAAAGAAGGGTTTCTGCAGCGAGTGTATGTGCCCTATTTGTTACAACTTCGACTCGGCGACCCAAACTTGTAGCTGGGTTGGGTGCGACGTGTGTTCCCATTGGTGCCATGCCGAGTGCGGGCTTAAGAAGGGCCTCATAAGGCCCGGCCCGACCCTCAAGGGCCCGCCCGGGACCAGCGAGATGCAGTTCAACTGCCTGGGATGCGATCACGCCTCTGAGATGTTTGGATTCGTCAAGGACGTATTCATGTCTTGCGCTAAGGAGTGGGGTTCAGACGTGCTTTTGAAAGAGCTCGAATGCGTAACGAAAATGTTTGCAAGGAGCGAAGATCGAAGAGGAAAGGAGCTGCATTTGAAGGCTGATGATATGATCGCCAAGCTTGAGAAGAAGGCCGTCACTCCTTCTGAGGCGTGCAATTCCGTCTTTCACTTCTTCACCTGTGAGTTTCCTTCCATACTAAAAATGTTTCAGCCCCATATAATTTCCATTACTTTTCTTGACGATGCTATCGAATTTGGCTATTTTGCTGGCCTATCCCTTTTCTTGTGCAGCTAGTACACTTTATTTTTCTTATCATCGAAACGTTTTCATGGCTTCCTCATTACAGCTGCAGATAGTTTCTCGGATCCATCTTCTTCGATCAAGCCTTCGAAGGATTTGATGGGCCAGCCAAGCTTTGCTAAAAATCCCGTTACTCCTCTAGGACCATTTTACGACAGTAAAGATTCGAAATCATTCGATCTACATCCTCAAGCTTTGCCACTGAGCAATAACGTGGTAGCTGACGAATGGTCTGTGAAGCCCGTTAAAAGAGGAAATGGTTATGACAGCCTAAGTAACCTCATACGTATGAAAGAAGCAGAGGCAAAGATGTTTCTGAACAAAGCTGATGAAGCTAGGAGAGATATAGAGAGCTTCAAACAGATGATAAGGATGAACAGTGACAAATTGGAGGGAGAATATGCCGAGAAGCTTGCGAAGCTTTGCTTGAAGGAGACGGAAGAGAGGCGTAGACAGAAGCTCGAGGAGCTTAAGGTTGCTGAGAGTTCGCAGTACGATTATTACCAAATGAAGCTGAGGATGCAGACCGAGATTTCGGGGCTGTTGAAGAGGATGGAAGCTACTAAGCAACAGTTAGTTTGATTGTTTGGTTTTTTTTTTTTAAATATTTTGTTCTTGTCCAATTTCTGTGTTTTATCATGTTAGAATCTTTATGATTCTCTGTATGTTTTTCTTTTTCTGAACAATTGTATGTTGTGAGGTTTTGCCTTGTTCTACTAATGTGTCATTTGCTACCTATGTTCTTTATCTTTGTGAGCTAATGTTCAACTAACTCATAGTGCCCAAATTAAATTGGAATGTTCGAAACAAAAAGGAAATATATTAGCAATCTATTCTTACAATAAAATGGGGTAAAGCACTTCAATTGTACAGTGACCAACAAAGATATTCTAAGCTTCCTCTGAATAGCATGGGATGTGAAAAGCTTTAATGGGATTCTCCTCCAAACTTTTAACGGAGACGAAATTGCGGAACTGTCTTTTAACAGGTGGCAACATCGACAAGGGATGTTCATCCGTACACACAAGTTTGTTGCACTTGCTGCATTGCACACATGTAATAATAATGATCTTCATACGTCTAAAACGAAACACTTTCGATTCAGAAGTTAAAGACATATATAACCAGAGAATATAAACCTGCAAACTCTTTTGAACAAGGTTCGGTAACTGCAGATCCAATGCTAAAACAGGGCATGCGTGAAAGTTAATCACAGTACTTTGATTATCATTAATCATAAAGAAACTATCAAGAGAATAGAGAAGATTACCAGCAGCTTAAACAAACTTGTAGCAGGACTGTCACAAATGAAGTACTGCAGAGCCATAGAAGCATGTTCCTAGGGCATCCAATGTTGTTAACAGACCAGCAAAATTGCTCTTTTCTCTTTTTTTCTTTTAAAAAAATATGTTCGTTCTTAGGTAAAATAAACATCCTTACCGAGACATGTCTAAACACAGGCTGACGAGAAAAGCCTCTAGCGTGCATATGGCTCCCGCCCTTCATTGGATATAGAGAGTAACAGTGAATAAGCTCAAGGTTAAAAAGATCGATGTTTGATGGAGAGAGCAACTTCAAAGTAGAGTACAGATAAAAGCAGCGCAAATTGTTAACTGAAAGCTTATACACGATAACGACCACCACATTAAGCCAAAAGCGTATTAAATCAATAATCAACATAATCACCTCATCGGGAGAAAAGAACGCTACGGCGTCGGGGTCCATAGATCCCGCTGTGTGAAGCGATACTACTGCTCTACAAAAACCAGGGAGAAACAACTCAATAACCGAAGCTGCACGAGTGGTGCTCGTAGTTGCTGAATCTTGTCTCCATTTACTTGTGCTTCTGTAGCTATCATGATTGTTCAATGCACCGACTTTTTCATTGGCAACTGAGGCTAGCAATGATGCCCTCTTAAACCAATCCATTCTCTGGTACGTAAAGGTTTGTAGTTCAGGGACTTCTTTCTCTAAAGATGTTAATATCTCAGCCAATGATTTCTGGCTTGTAACATCTTCTTGAGAAACTTCCACGTGTCTTAGTTGTTTCTTTGAGGCTGGCTCTACCACTAAATCATCAGTAAGGTGGGGGAAGAATCGCCTCTTTTGCTCCGTAAATGCTTGAAGCGCCAATCTGCAATCCGTAGAAACCATAGTTGCTCCATGCCAAAAACAACACATCATAACCGTTGGCCTTAAATTCATACTAAGATCGACGAATTTTCACCTTGTTCTGTCCACTGCAGATGCACCAGCCTGCCCAGCTAGTTGACGCTTCCACGCATAAGCAACAACTGCCCCATCTGGGCAAACCAATGGCATATGAAGTCCCCAAGAATCACTCCGTGCGCGGAGAGACTCAGTTAAAACACCAGATTCTTCAAGCTTCTTTCCTAACAAAAATAGATTTTTCAGATTGAATTAACCTCAGCTTACCTTTCTCAATATATCACACTTCAATGGCCAAAAAAGCACGATTCAAGAACTGAGATATAGTTAGCATAACCAGGCAAATGTTAGCAGCATGTTAGAACTTAGTGACAAAATTTCGCCATCTGTTTCCACACAACTCTTAGCTACAATTCGCACTAATAGTTCGACTATTAACTAATTATGGCATACCATAGTTTTTTGTTTTTCTTTTCCCTCGTATCTCTTTGACAAAGTGAGCATCTCCCAAATACAGAATCAGAGGATAACAAATTTACAGCTATCGACGAAATAACACAAACCAAGAGAACGAAGATCCTGCAAATGCTGCCGCATTAAGGAATCCTCTTTGACAAGTAAATTCAGACACTTCGAGGTAGTCTGCTGACTCGAGTCTTCCTCCAATATAAAGAGTGCTTCGAGAAGGCGATCGGCGCCAAGCCGAACGTCGGCCATCAGCCGACCTGCGTGGCCGAGCTGCTCCAGCGCCTGAGCCACGCGCTTCGGCGGCGCGTCCTGACTAGCTGACATATCCTGCGGTACCGTGTTCGATTGCTGCATTTTTTTTCTAGGGTTTCAGCTGATCGTTCGCGCTGATTTGAGAATACTTCGGTTTTCTTTCATGTTTCTCGATTTGGGGACTTTCTAGATAATACAGAAAGTACGAGGACCTTTCCAATATTACATTACATGTCAGAGATCATGATCATGGGACTTCGTTCTTTTTTGTACAGATTCAAAAGTTGCGAAACCAATTGGGTTCAAAATGGGCCTACACTTATAATAAACATTGGGCCATAACATAGGCGGTCGATGTTTCCCACAACGTTAACGTTGTTGCCAGCGATACTTACAATTTAGTTATATTATATCTATATTTATTGCAGGGAGAATTCTCAAAATGGTTCTCAATTAGGGCTAAAAACGAGCCGAGCTGCTCGCTCGGATCGAACTCAGTCAACGTCGAGCTCGAGCCGAGTTCGAGCTTTTTGTATGTGGGCTCGATAGCATATTGGTGCAACATTTTTTGGCCTTTAGATATAGTTCCCGTTCACATATAGTAACCACAACTCATAGTTAACTGTCCCCAACTGTAACCAATACGTACTTGTATCTATTGTCCGAATTTTTAAACTTCGCATTCTTCTTACAATTATCAAATGAGAAAATATACATACCATTGGTGAATGGTGATCACGATATTGTTGTTGTATGATTACATCACCTAAAATTTTGAGTTTACCTGTGTATATCACGTTTTTTTTTTCTTCCCACATGCCTCCTAGTTTATTTGCTTATTAGAAATACATTTTTTATTTTAGGGATAGTCGAGATTCGTGGCAATGACCTCCTAGCTATCATGATACAGAATTGGTTCTTCTATTCTACCTAAAAAAATCATTATATATATATATATGTGTGTGTGTGTGTGTGTGTGTGTGTTAGTAGATAGGGCTGTCATTATTCCTCCACCACCGCCTCAACAAAAAAATTGTATTTAAATTTGCATAATAAACATATAAGTGGAGGTATCTATGATTGTTCAAATTTTCAGGACCAGCACCATCAATATATTACAAACTAGGCATGATGGCGGATGAGGCCAAGCTAAGTGCCACACACATCATTATCCTTTTCGGACTATTTTTAACTACGGGATTTTAATATCCACCATATTAAATAATTAGAAGATGAAGCCTTTAAATACCATAATGCATAAAAAAAAATTTCAGATTAGAACCTTATCAGCATTTTTATATGTAGGTACCAATTTAGATTAAAATTTTTTACACATACGCAGCCGCTTGACGGAAGGTAAAAAATTTAGGTACCATAGAGAAACGTATTGTATGTACATAATATACTGGAAAAGGATACGTCATTCTTACAGAAGTATCATACTCCTTATTTGATTAATACAAGTTGATTAGGGATATTACATGCATATTAAGAAATAAAATCAAATCTCCATTATACCGTTAATTATTTATATTATCTTATATAATTTAACGATTTCTATTAAGGTAAGGGGTAAAACTAAAAATAATCAGTATTTTTATCTTGAAAAACGACTTGTATTTAATAACAAAAAAAAATCTAAAAGAATCTGTATTAAGGAACATAGGAAGTATATAATATTTCGAAAGTAGATACACATGAATATGCGATATGTTACGTAATATACATAGATAAAAGATACGTAAACAATGCTAAAATAGTAATCTCAACCAAACGGGTAACTATGTATAAAAAAAAAAATTATTATAATGGGTACTTATATATACAACTTATCTAACAGGAGATTGAATTGTAAATTTTTTATATTTTGGGTATATAATATAGAAAATAATTGATCGTAAATCTACACCTTTGATTCATATCAACATATTGATATTTTTATTTGATCACTTCTTACAAAGAAATATAAAGCTGAATAAGCAACTAATAAATTAAACCAGAAATGTACAAATTTTAAATGATAATTGCGGTATGTCTCTCGATCCATGAAACATTAAGATATTTAACATTTAGTAAATGTATCAATACCTAAATAACTAGGTTCTCCTAGTCCTAATTCACGCCCAAGCATTTATTAGCGATTGCCTAGCCCTGGTAATTTTATTTCATTATATATCTTATACTTGTTAAACAAAGTTATAATCTGCTAGCCCATTTATTTGGGGAAGGTGCTTGGATTTGATGGGAAAGGTTATCCCCGCCTCCTTAGATCATGCATTTATCTATTGTATTCGAATTGCATTACATAATTAAAATAAGATTTTACATAAAAAAAAAATGTTGTTATTATTATTATTACTATTATTATATTTTAATGTAAAAGTTTGGTGGTGTGGTTTCTAGGATAGACCTAAAATTCGGCGCGCCATCACATGATTTGTCACCTTATGTTGTGGAAGACGCAATGTTTTGACAATGTAACGATTCTGTGGAGTGGAGCCTAATGCATATACTATATAGAAAAATATTATTAATACAGATATATATATAATATATATATTATATATATTATATATATATACAAAGGCAGGCCTATTAAGTTAAAATAAATCAGCAATTAACGAGTTTAGTTCACTCGACAAAATTCTGTGACAGCATACCATACGGTTTATGATTTAATCATTAATATATGCTTATTAAGCTGCATGTTTCGAGAAAAGAAATATAAGAAGTATTTTTCTATGGAATTTAGCTTAAATCTTTTGCGGCCAGATCTCTATTGAAGGACTCAGTATAAATACATATGTACGACTAAGTTTCTTTTTTTTTTTTTTTTTTTGGAATGGTCCCATATATTAATACGAATAGAAAGTACAAGCGCAAAAGCTGAGGTGCTAATGCAGTGGAGTGGCATCATGCTGCCACTAACAAAGAAAATCTAGAGATTAAAACAAGAAAAGTCACCGAGCAATACACCGAGTCTACGTAAAGCAATCATCTGAAAAGCAAAACGAGGATGGAGGGAGGTGAGCCGCGGACTAATTAGCCGAATAACATCCTCAGGGAGGTGATTCCATGTCTATATAATAACTATGTTTGATCATTTCTAACTGATCCACCTTGAGAAAGGCTAACTAATTAGTTAAAACCAGTATTTTAATATCTAAAAGATGTAATTTAACGGAAGAATTATTGGGTTTTAAGCCCAATGGGCCTTGGGCCCAAGTGTGGGTAATTAGTCAACTAAGAGAAGAGCTGAAACGATTTTATTAAATCGAGAAGACGTCAGTCGCCGAAACAAGAAATCGTTAAACATTACGAATCTACATTTCGAGACGAATCTAACGAATATTAATTTGCTCAAAACCGATATCAGGTGAATGAGAAATTAATTAGTAAAGCCAGCCCAAATAAAATAAAAAATAATAATAAGATGATGTGGCAGGGCTGATGACGTGTCACTGACATGGGGACTGACGTGGCGCTGATTTGGCACTGACTGGGCGCACTGAGGTGGCTGATGAAAGGGTATTGTTGGAGTAGTCCAACAGTTGTGACTATTCGCATATAAACCCCTAGCCAATAGTTGTGTATATTTACAATTCGGCCCAGTCAAAGGAAGTCAACAAAAGTTGCAATTATTCATGAATTGACCCCTGCAGCTTTTCAGAAGCTATAAATAGGTCTCCTGGTAGATTGGAAATTCATTCAATTCACTCACAGCACTTCAGAAAAAGTTGACAGCACATCCCTAAGTAATAAAAATGCAAGAAATGCTCGAGTCTTCAGTAGATTCGCCCGACAATTTCGTTACTGACACGCTCAAATACTAGCAAGTGTACTAGGTCGTGCAAGTAGTATAAAACGGACGAAGTCCGAGTATCGATCCACGAAGACAGCTCGATTAATTCTAAGAAAATATTCCTAATTCTAATTTAGACTAACGAGATTTTTATAGTTTTGATTATTTGATAAAAGAAATAAAAGACGCAAATAATAAAATAATCACAAATAAAATAGATGAGGATAAAGCAGTTAACGACGACGTGATTAAGACACATGCTCGGCACAAATTACTCCTACGTCTTCATGCAATATCATCTATCTAATCAACATGAATCAAGTCAAGGTGGAATTTCCTAACATACGTGCTACTCGTTTGTCCCGCAATAGCAACCCTACGTAAATAGAGAACCAATCAACTATATGTCTATATGACTGTAGTTCCTACACGTGCATTAATTCTTCATGAAATTCCCCGAGTTTAGGCGCTTTCGGCGCCTAAGATCTCAGAAACCACACATACGAAACCGAATTCCATCTCTGGTCGGTTTTACGTAGTGGTGCTCGCTATTTTGATCTAACCTTTCTAATCACCTTTTCGGTCTCATGTACTAGGTCAATAATCGTGTGTGCGGTGGCCGATCACACACACGTCATTAAACTCAAACAGCGAACACATAACTCAAATCATACGATTAAATAAAATAATAATAGCATTCATACGTAGTCATAATTCGGCCTCACACGGCCTCAATCACAAAAGGAATTAACCTAGCATATTAATATACGAAAACGACAATAAATCCAAATGAAACATTGTCGAAAACGAAATAATAAAAAGGTAAGAAATCGCCCTCGTTACGGTGTTCGCGTCGTCTATTTATTCTCAGCCGCCCAAGCTTCCGCCGTAGAGAAGCTTTTCTTTAATTCGTGGTATTCGCTGCCCAAGCTCTTAATTTCAGCCGTCAATAGCTTCTCCCCTCTTCGTCGTCTGTGCCTGTAGCTATGTATGGAGGGAGCAACCGACTTTATTTAATTATGATTCGATATTCTCGTGATCTTCTCCAACGTTGAATTTGCTCTTTCCATGTGAATATTATATTTGATCTTTCGTACTATCTCCCTCTCTCTCATTGGACAAAATAGTCCTTCATTGACTTGGTTTTCCACGTGGTCTTCTCCTCTAAAATAAGAAATCTTGTCAAATTGCAGATTTGCCCCAAGTATGTAGAAACTTGCAAGAAATCCCTAAGATTCAAATCGTTCCAAAACTGATCTTATTTTCCCTTTATCGATCTCGTCTTGCTCGGATATCTGTCCAAAAATAAATCTAAACATAAATATAGGATATCGAGGAAATTTTAGGTAAATAACGATCGAAAACACGCTTTTACGGGTATAAAAATAATATAATTTCCTAACTTATCAGTTACGGTGTGCGACGTTTCGAAATTCCTGAAGTCGTTATATCTTCGGAACGTATTGCGACAAACCGAGACACTGAAATACGAGGCAATAACGTCTTACGAAAAGCGTACGACGTACGTGCCTCGACTTCGCCTAGAAAGCCAAAACTCCGTCCGAGTTTTACGAGCGCTACTGACCAGACGTCCAACACCGGAACCAACAATAATGTGTTGGATGGAAGTAGGGCTGTTAAAAATCAAACTGACCGCCAACCGGACACGAACCATACCAAAAAATAGCAAATTTGAGTTAGTATTTTCGACCTGTTTAAGTAAATGGGTAAATCCGAACCCAACACATATATTAAGCGGTTCAGATTAGAGTTCGAATTTCAACCCGAAATGAACTCGTTTATCAACTCATTTAACCCGAATAATATAATTTATTAAAATATTCTTAATATAAATAAAATAAAAGGAAAGTGTGTTGATGACTATGAAATAACAAGATATTTAATTATGTTTTTGAGACTTGGAACTTTAATTATTTCTTAATTATGTTGATGTTTTAGAAAATAATTACGTTGTTTCTCTATTGTTTTTTGAGTTAAAGCATGTCGAATTTAGGTTCGATATTCAACATGTTAAAGTAAACATGTCAAATCATGTTTAAGTAAACCCGTTTATTAAACAGGTCTGAACACGAATGTAAACCCAACCTGATCTGCTTATCATCCTTAGATGGAAGTATGTTGATTTGGGATTTAGAAAGTAATAATAGACATCATTTTTATTTCTAAATTAGTTTGCATGGAAAAAAATGTCCAAACAATAACTTATGGCTCTATTAAAAATATTAACACTAGACAAATTTTTATATGGTCTTCGAAAACTCGATATATACGGGTATCATACATAGTTGAGTGCGAAATAATATTTTATTCTTTATTTTAAATCAAATCTCATTATAAAAGCTTCGAATCAACCTCGAATCGGAATAACAACGATTGATTGATCATTTTAAAACCCTACTTAGAAGCCATGATCGATCCACGATTACTAATGAGTTTTAATTCGATTCAAACTGAACTTAATTAAAGCGCCGAGAACATGATGTTGCGTGCAGATATCCATATGAAAAGATATCCATGCCCTAAATTAAATACATAATTAATGACTGGTACATTTTATTTGCTAATTTCTTAACCGGTTATGTTCAAATAGGGTAATTCTATACACACCCCACTGGATTCTATTTAGACCCCCTATTAACTATCACTCAATTCAATGCAGCTTTAAAAACTATGTTTTTCACCAATATAAATTAAATAAACGTTTTGAGGAATTTTTCCATTTTGAACGTCCTTTAGTAATGCATTAATCAAGTTTATAGGTCTCTAGACACGTTTGAATGTCTATTAACTAATATACACACTATAATTTTATTGTTTTTATATGCATGTTCTTGTATAAATTGAAGGAAAACTTACGTTTAACAAATCTCCACTTTCCATAATATTTACTTTTATATTTTAATTTAAAAAATGTGAGACGAATATTATGTAATTTATTAATTTTATATTGGACTAATAAACTCCTTACTCTTTTTTTCAATATTTATTTCTTTACCTTTCACTAAACAAACTAATTAGTTCAATATAAACTTATAAAGAAACCATATTGACAAAATAAAAGATAGAAAAAATATATATCTTACCTAATGTTATAAAACATATATAAAAGATAAGATTGCAATTACCTTTAACTAAACAAACTAAATTATTTCAATATAAACTTCAACCATATTAACAAAATAAAAGATAGAAAAAATATTTATCTTACCTAATGTAAGAAAAACGTATACAAAAGATTCCAATACTAGTATTATTCCGGTATTTGGTAAGTTAGCAATTAATTTATAGTAATCTTTTTCTTCATATTAAAGTTATACTTATTAATTTTATTATTTATTTTCCATGCATGGAATGACTTGTACAGAATATTTATATGATTATCTTTTAAATAAGTTATAATGCTAATATTTGATATTTTTTTCAAGGTTTATTTTTTGTTATAATTAATTTTTGATAAAATCAAATATTGACATGGTTCTATTAAATGTAAATTATATATAAAAAAATTAATGGTACTCGCACTCATTAGTGATTATTTGATTTCAAAGTTGTAAAATAATTAATAAATAGCATTGCAAGTTCCAAGGTTTTTTCCACCCCTAAGGGGGTGCAAATAGTAGCACCCGTTCAAATAATGCTCATTTAATTTCGAAGAGAAAAGGCTTGATAAAAGCGAATGGGACAATCATTTAAAAGGTTATGTGTAGTTCTCTAAGTGTCGCAAAAGCCAAGAAAGATAAAAAAAAGCATCCCAAAACATAAATATACATTCATTGGAAAACAATAAAATTAAATACCCTATGTTAACGCCGTTGACCTCGCCGTTAATTCGCGTTAAATCCGCTAAGTTTTCCTGACAGGGCCCATTATCAACGGCTAGTCCATCTGACGTGGCAACACGACTTTGCCATGTCATCAAACGGCATATGTAGAAATTCGCAGTTAACGGTTAGAATTTCTTGTAGATTGAAAGCAACAAGTCGAGCACAAATCTTTCGAAATCTTGTATGAAATATAATTATTAGGTTATATAACAAATAGGACAATTATGTGAAGATGCATGACTAATAAGTCGCAGTAAGAGGCAATAATCAACGAAAGTTTAAGGAATTTATTTGTCACATTAGTGGATATATATTTTAATGTGAAGAATTGAGCAAAAAAGTAGAATGTTCTTTTCGGTGCTAAAGTGCCCATGATTGTATCCTATATTCTAAATCTACGCAGAATGATTGCACAGAACTTTAAATAAATATCATGAAAGCCTTTCTTGGTAACTTTAAATCTAGGACTAAATATTATGATTATTATTTTTAAAATAGACTGTAGAAATATTAATTTTTATTATTGGATACAATGATCAACCTCACAAACACTTGACTCCATTATTATCTCCATTTTTATCATAAAGAAGCAAAAAGATAAATCTCTCCCTACCTCCTTCTAAAGAAGGTTGGAGGAGCTTTCCCATTTTCCTTTTCCACGGTAATTATTAATTTATTTATTTATTATTAGAGTTATCTGATCATGCAGGAGTTGTTCTCCCATATATGACGTGTGATATTTTTAAAGAAGATAACATTATGAAATCGAAAACGGGAGAAAACGATAACTATACCTTTGAGCCTATTTTAATGGACTGTTAGGTTGATTTGTATCAATTTGTTTAGTTTTTTTGTGTTCTAACATTAAATATTATTTTCATCTGTCGTTTTTCCCATTATGGTTTTTTAGTTGAAGTTCATTCTCTTACCTCAAGATGGTCAATGTTACAAGTGAGAGCCTATGAGCTCTTTAGCCACTCATATATTTGTTGTGCTTTAATATGACAAAATTATGAAATAAATTATGAGTTAGCTTGTTAAATAAAGGGCGTAAACGAGTATCAATTAGACTGGACTTCGAAGTTTCCAAGCTCGAATTTGAGCATCTATACTCAAAATTTAATATATATAATGTTAAACTTAGTAGAAAAATTTACCAGATAGTTAAAATAATAGTGTACATAATGAAAACTTAGTGTTCATTGAATATGTCTAACTGCCTTCTTCAATGAGATGACGACTTTGAACGCCTTTTCTAAGCTAGATGTATCCGTTATTTACTCTAATTTATTAATAATTGAGAATATTTAATAGTGTTATTTAAGACATTCTTTAGACGAACCCTTGTTATGGGTGGTACATCCGTTTCTATCTCGATTGTCACCACTACCAGTAAATATATATATGGATCTGATACATGATTTAATGCATGAATCGATATCGATTTAATACATATGATTAACAAAAGGTTATACTTATTAGTTAAATTTATAAATGATTTCTTAATATGGGTGATGATACTTTACTTACGACGTGTTAATTCGGGACATATAGACTAGATAATATTATACAAAAAAAAATGTTAGATATCAAGAACATAGATAAATTAATTTAAAAAATCACGACTTAGAAAATAAATTGGAAACAATAAAACAATTCATAAGTTTCCCAATTTACATTGACAATGAACACAAATTAATTAATAAAAAATATCATGACTTGGAAAATAAATTGTAAAGAATAGAACAATTCAAAATTAGTTTCCTAATTAACATTGACAATGAACAAACCTAATAATTTACCATCATAGTGTAGTAATAAATAATAGTTATCGTAATTGAATACTTGCCGTATTTATGGGGACCTTTAGTCTTCCTTCACAAATCACAACTCTCTCTCTCTCTCTCTCTCTCTCTCCCCACTGCAGATACTGAGACACATAACCTCTCTGTCATACACAAAAACACCAAAGTTGGCTTATATATTACGTCTCTTCTTCACATTACAACTAAAGAAACACCGTAGCACTTAATCTGAAAAGAAAGAAAGAAACCATGGATGCCTCAACGAATACAATCACATTTGTAATGCTTTCTGCTTTCATCGTGATATCTGCTAATGGGTTTTCGGGAAACTTCCCAATTTTATCCTTCGACGAAGGCTACTCCCATCTATTCGGTGATGGTAATATGATGGTACTCAAAGACCGAAAATCAGTTCATCTTTCATTGGATGAGAGAACAGGTTTATTCTTTACCATAAAACTGCCGTCTTTATTGTGCTATTTGGGGTTCTAATTGTGTAATTTTTCATTGATGGAATTTCTCCGACGTTTTAGGTTCTGGCTTTGTTTCGCAAGACGTTTACCTTCATGGGTATTTCAGTGCTGCTATTAAGCTACCTTCAGATTACACGGCTGGCGTTGTTGTAGCCTTTTATGTAAGTTTCTTTATGTGCCAATATGATTCTTATTACATACATTAGTTATTCCTAAATCAACCACATATATTTTTTTCTTTTTTGTAAAAATTGCATCTTCAATTTATTGACTTTGTTGGGTTCTGAGCAGATGTCGAATGCTGACATGTACGAGAGGAACCACGACGAAATAGACTTTGAGTTCTTGGGAAACATAAGAGGAAAAGATTGGAGACTACAAACAAACGTGTATGGTAATGGAAGCACAAGCGTTGGCAGGGAAGAAAGGTACGGCCTTTGGTTCGACCCATCTGAGGATTTCCACAATTACAGCGTTCTTTGGACAGAGGACCTCATAGTGTAAGTAAATTCCAACTCTAAGACAACGAAACTATTCTTAGTTGAAGTCCTTTTAATGTGTTATAATACATGTGAATATCCATTAATTCGAACTAAAGAAATCATTTTTCTGCAGGGAAACAGTATGAAATGTTTTAGCTATCATATGTTCTTTTACAATTAGGTTGGGAATTGGGAGTGTTGTATCACAACGATTTGATCTTTCATGATCATGAGAACGTTGTTGCATAAAATCCCACATTAGTTGAGAATCCATGGAGGTTTCTCCTCTTTATTACCAATTGATGTCATGGAAACCTCGAATTATGTTTTTCTTTACCCTATGCTCTTTTCTCACATCTAACAAGAAGTATGGGTTGGTGGGTACACATGCAAAGATGCAACCTTTAAGCCAAAGATGCAATCTTTCTTCAAGAACCATGCATTGAATAAATAGCCTCAAATTTATGCTTTTGTTCGTTTCTAAAGCTTTTTTTTTTTTTTGCCCCCCCTTAATTTGCAGCTTTTACGTCGACGAAGTCCCAATAAGAGAGATCAAAAGGACGCAAGCAATGCGTGGGGACTTCCCGTCGAAGCCAATGTCTTTGTACGCAACGATATGGGATGGCTCGGGTTGGGCCACCAACGGAGGTAGGTACAAGGTAAATTACAAATATGCCCCTTACGTCGCAAAGTTTTCCAATTTCGTCCTCCACGGGAATTCCGTCGTTCCCACAGTCGAACGATCCACTAAGGGCGAAGAACCCTCGAATTTCCCCGCTGGGATGACGACGAAATTAAGGGCAAAGATGGAAAAGTTCAGAAGAAACTACATGCAGTATTCGTACTGCTACGACCGTTTTCGGTACAAGACTCCACCTTCTGAATGCACGAATGACCCCAAAGAGGCCGAAAATCTTCGGAGATTCGACCCGTTGACTTTCGGAGGGTCGAAACGTGAGAGGAGACGTCATCGTGCGCCATCGTCTTCTTCCATGTGATTTGATTCGAGTGGTACGTGTTTGATTTGTCGCGGGGGCATTTACGTCTTTTCGTCGTGACTGAGGAGGTTGGTTCTTTTTGGATGTGGTTTTGGTTGGTAGGTTATGTGGATAGATATGTATAAGTTCGGTGTTGTTTGGGTTATGTTTGTTGACGTTATGAGTATAACGATAATAATTTTTATGATCGTTGTTGTTTATTGTTATATGTTGGCTTCTATATATTTGATTTTGATATGAGATATGATTCGTGTACTATGAGGAGTTTCTGACATTTGAGACGTTTTGGGTTCGGTTTGGTTTGGTAAAAATACATTATGATTCATCACGTGGACGTGACATTGGAATTAATATAGGTGGGGTTGCCATGTTGTTCATGAGAGTAATTTTTGCACTTCATTTGATTTTTTATGTTGTAATATCGATGGTAGTATTCCTTTTTTAGAAGCATATATTACTTTGACGTTTGACTCCAATTAATATAAATTGAATGGTATTCTTTTTCGAGAACAAAATGTTTGCTGGACTAGTAAAGTTTTCGGGCTAAACAAATCAGTTGTAGTTGATTTCCTATAGCATGGTGGACCCAAGGCAAAATATATATGGGCATTTGTGTATATATATTCATGCAAAATTCCATATGAAAAATGATTACCTTTCTTCTTTACTCTTTTTTACGGAGATGATTGCATTCCATATGAATTGGACAAACGTATTTATAATGACTCAGTAAACCAAATGATGAAGAATACCAAGAAATAAATAAAAGATACATATGCGACTATATTACAATCTCTTCGAAATATAGCTTCATACATTGCCATTTTTCTTCAAGCACTTTGACATCTAATTCGAACCTCTCTAAACATCGTATTCAAAATCATTTGAGAGCCGGTATAGTTTTTGTTTTTACATATATTTTAATCAAAACCAAAAAGAAAAAATAAGTAGTCAATTTTGATTAATATTATCCAGCCAAACGATCAAATCCATATGACACGTTTTCTCTACGTTCCTTGGACGAACGTTCCCACTCATCGGAAATGACACAATTGCCCCTATGGAATATTCCTTGGTTCTTATTTCATATCCTTTCGCCCAAGAGATCGATCAATCATAGGTTTTGAAAAAATAAAAAGGCAAAAGCCAAAAAAAATAAATAAATAAATAAACAAAAACCACCCACCATTCAAGATCAAAGACCACGTTTTGCTTACATTTACGTGTGTACATTCGTTACATATTACGCACACACACCCCCCCACAGAGAGTGACGGAAACAAACAAGCAAACAAAAACTTCAACGCTGAGATCTCATCTCTGTTCACTAGTACACTCCCAACTCGTTGATCAAGAACCCACGAATTATCGACTAAATCTTAGCGATCTTAAGCTCTAAAACGAAAATTGCATTACTGCTTAAAAAAGTTTGCATTTTTGCTGCGCCACGTTGGTTCTGGGTCGTTATCTGAAACGGCCAATGCAACCAGCTGTTGCTCTGATTGTACCCGACAAAATCCAATGGTACAACCCACCACAGCATACGTCCGGCGAGAGGGAAGGGTTTTTACCGTGGCTGAGAGGCGAGTTCGCGGCGGCAAATGCAATCATCGATGCTATGTGCCGTCACTTGCTCGCCGTGGGTGAGGCCGGAGAGTACGACGATGCAATAGGCTGCGTTCAGAGGAGAAGAGGTAGCTGGGAAGGAGTATTGCATATGCAGCCGTACTGTTCGATTGCTGAGGTTGTCCAATCTCTGAAACGCGCGGGTTTGAGGAGGCAGCAGCAGCTGCGCAAGGTCGGAGGGCAAAAAGGTCATTTTGCTACAGAGGAGAAGGCGAACGTTGAGGAGGAGGATGAGAAGAACGGTGAGAAGTTCAATTAGAATGGTCTTTTCTTCTGTTTATTTTCTTGGTGTGTGTGTGAGAAATTGGATTATGATGAGCTTGTTTACGTGAATTGGCTGTAAGAAAAGCGCTCTGTTGTTTTGTTATGGAATTTCATATTGCTCCTATATTTTCTTGAGTTAATGGTGATTTTGCAGAGCATTGTATTGGAAAAAATTACTTGCTTTGGCTCATTGATGTTCTCTTGTCTATGACATTAAGCAGATTTTAGCGAAGATTTTCAAGTAGATAGCTCATCGACGAGGTCCGAAAACTCAACAGAAGACGGGGAAGACATTGCAGCCCAAGGCAAGAAGAATCTCCAAGTCATCCCGAAAACTTCCGTAGCTCATGAGATCTTCGATGGAAAATCCGTAACGTCTTATCGAGTTTTCTTTTGCTTCAACGCTAAACGCAATTTGATTTCAAATCGTTTTCTTCCTTCCTTAGGTGAACGTAGCTGAGGGCATGAAGCTCTACGAAAACCTATTCGACGATTCGGAAATCTCGAAGCTCCTCTCTTTAGTGAACGATTTGCAAACTGCTGGCCGAAAGGGGATGTTGAAAGGCAAGTTAAAACGCAATTTTACTTCCTTAGCATTTGGCAACCTCAAATTTCATGTCAACATTATTGCAAGTCGGACGTTCACGGCCTCGACGAGGCCCATTAAAGGGCGTGGGAGAGAGACGTTACAATTTGGAATCCCTATTGCAGACACATTCCCCGAGGACGAAGGACCATCAGGCACGGGTTCTCAATAGTTCTCGGATCTCATATTCCTTCGTGTTTCTCGTAGCTTCACGAACATTTTTTTCACTACAGATCATAAGATCGAGCCCATGCCCGCATTGCTGCAAAACACCGTCGAGTTTCTACGCTCCAAACAAGTCCTCGGCTTTAAGCCCGAGACATGCTTTATCGACGTCTTCGACGAGGTGGCGTTTTTTATTACCTCTTTTTCTTTTTTTTTTCAACATGGTCTGCTTAATTACGTTGTTATTACAGGGCAAGCACTCGCAGCCCCAGGCGTGGCCGAGATCGTACGCAAGGCCGATAATTACGCTTTTCTTGACCGATTGCGATATGAAGTTTGGAAGAGTGATCTCATCCGCCGCCGATTGGCGCGGGGATTACGACGGAGCTCTTAAGCTTTCCCTTCTTCCTGGGTAATCCTTCTTTCGCATAAACGCCGGATCGAGTCGAACATATTATTCTAATAACATCACTATCTTATTTATTTATTTTTCCTTCCTTCCTATAGATCCGTGCTCGCAGTGCAAGGAAACTCTGCCGATTTCTCGAGGTGGGCGGTACCTTGTTCGAAGAATCGGCGTGTGCTCGTCGCGTTTGCGAAATCACAGCCCAGGAAAATGATTACCTTTCTTCTTTACTCTTTTTTACGGAGATGATTGCATTCCATATGAATTGGACAAACGTATTTATAATGACTCGGTAAACCAAATGATGAAGAATACCAAGAAATAAATAAAAGATACATATGCGACTATCCAATTACAATCTCTTCGAAATATAGCTTCATACATTGCCATTTTTCTTCAAGCACTTTGACATCTAATTCGAACCTCTCTAAACATCGTATTCAAAATCATTTGAGAGCCGATATAGTTTTTGTTTTTACATATATTTTAATCAAAACCAAAAAGAAAAAATAAGTAGTCAATTTTGATTACTATTATCCAGCCAAACGATCAAATCCATATGACACGTTTTCTCTACGTTCCTTGGACGAACGTTCCCACTCAGCGGAAATGACACAATTGCCCCTATGGAATATTCCTTGGTTCTTATTTCATATCCTTTCGCCCAAGAGATCGATCAATCATAGGTTTTGAAAAAATAAAAAAGACAAAAGCCAAAAAAAAAAAAAACACCCACCATTCAAGATCAAAGACCACGTTTTGCTTACATTTACGTGTGTACATTCGTTACATATTACGCACACACACCCCCCACAGAGAGTGACGGAAACAAACAAGCAAACAAAAACTTCAACGCTGAGATGTCATCTCTGTTCACTACTACACTCCCAACTCGTTGATCAAGAACCCCACGAATTATCGATTAAATCTTAGCGATCTTTACTCACTTCCAAGCGGTATCCCAGAAGCTCTAAAACGAAAATTGCGATTACTGCTTAAAAAAGTTTGCATTTTTGCTGCGCCACGTTGGTTCTGGGTCGTTATCTGAAACGGCCAATGCAACCAGCTGTTGCTCTGATTGTACCCGACAAAATCCAATGGTACAACCCACCACAGCATACGTCCGGCGAGAGGGAAGGGTTTTTACCGTGGCTGAGAGGCGAGTTCGCGGCGGCAAATGCAATCATCGATGCTCTGTGCCGTCACTTGCTCGCCGTGGGTGAGGCCGGAGAGTACGACGATGCAATAGGCTGCGTTCAGAGGAGAAGAGGTAGCTGGGAAGGAGTATTGCATATGCAGCCGTACTGTTCGATTGCTGAGGTTGTCCAATCTCTGAAACGCGCGGGTTTGAGGAGGCAGCAGCAGCTCCACAAGGTCGGAGGGCAAAAAGGTCATTTTGCTACAGAGGAGAAGGCGAACGTTGAGGAGGAGGACGAGAAGAACGGTGAGAAGTTCAATTAGAATGGTCTTTTCTTCTGTGTGTGTGTGTGTGTGAAGGAATGAACTTGTTTGGTAAGAAATTGGATTCTGATGACCTTGTTTACGTGAGTTGGCTGTAAGAAAAGCGCTCCGTGTTTTGTTAGGTTGCGTTTGGATTGGTGTATTTGAATTGAAATCCGTGATTTGAAATTATGAATTCTGAAATCCAAATTTTCAATACAAATCCACCGTTTGGCAAACGTTAGGATTTCGGAATCCGAATTTCAAAATGTGCTCGAGCTCTCGAGCCGGCTTGAGCCATTGGTCATCGAGCTCGAGCTTGCTCACCGAGTTCGCGAGCCGACTTGACTCATCGGTCGTCGAGTTCGCAAGCCGGCTCGACTCATCGGTCGTCGAGCTCGAGCGGTCTCGTCGAGCTCGCGAGTTGACTTGACTCATGTCGTCGAGCTCGTCGGCCGACTCGACTCGTCGTTCGTCGGCCGACTCGACTCGTCGTTCGTCGAGCTCGCTAGTCGGCTCGACTCATCGTTTGTCAATAATAATAATAATAATAATAATAATAATTTAAGAAAATAATCACGGCAAGATTTGGTATTTCGAAAACGGACCGTTTCCGATCGAATTTCAAATCCATCAAAAGACAAGCGCTCGGATTCTCCTTGGATTTGGATGAAATCGAAATCCAAATCCGAGCGGTTGCCAAACGGGTGATTTGAATGAAATTCGGATTTCAAATCGAAATCCACCGATCCAAACGTAGCATTATGGAATTTCATATTGCTCTTATATTTTCTTGAGTTAATGGTGATTTTGCAGAGCATTAGTATTGGAAAAAATTACTTGCTTTGGCTCATTGATGTTCTCTTGTCGATGACATTAAGCAGATTTTAGCGAAGACTCTCAAGTAGATAGCTCATCGACGAGGTCCGAAAACTCAACAGAAGACGGGGAAGACATTGCAGCCCAAAGCAAGAAGAATCTCCAAGTCATCCCAAAAACTTCCGTAGCTCATGAGATCTTCGATGGAAAATCCGTAACGTCTTATCGAGTTTTCTTTTGCTTCAGCGCTAAACGCGATTTGATTACAAATCGTTTTCTTCCTTCCTTAGGTGAACGTAGCTGAAGGCATGAAGCTCTACGAAAACCTATTCGATGATTCGGAAATCTCGAAGCTCCTCTCTTTAGTGAACGATTTGCAAACTGCTGGCCGAAAGGGGATGTTGAAAGGCAAGTTAAAACGCAATTTTACTTCCTTAGCATTTGGCAACCTCAAATTTCATGTCAACATTATTAGGTCGGACGTTCACGGCCTCGACGAGGCCCATGAAAGGGCGTGGGAGAGAGACGTTACAATTTGGAATCCCTATTGCAGACACATTCCCCGAGGACGAAGGACCATCAGGCACGGGTTCTCAATAGTTCTCGGATCTCATATTCCTTCGTGTTTATCGTAGCTTCACAAACATTTTTTTCACTACAGATCATAAGATCGAGCCCATGCCCGCATTGCTGCAAAACACCGTCGAGTTTCTACGCTCCAAACAAGTCCTCGGCTTTAAGCCCGAGACATGCTTTATCGACGTCTTCGACGAGGTGGCGTTTTTTATTACCTCTTTTTCTTTTTTTTTTCAACATGGTCTGCTTAATTACATTGTTATTACAGGGCGAGCACTCGCAGCCCCAGGCGTGGCCGAGATCGTATGCAAGGCCGATAATTACCTTTTCTTGACCGATTGCGATATGATATTTGGAAGAGTGATCTCATCCGCCGCCGATCGGCGCGGGGATTACGACGGAGCTCTTAAGCTTTCCCTTCTTCCTGGGTAATCCTTCTTTCGCATAAACGACGGATCGAGTCGAACATATTATTCTAATAACATCACTATCTTATTTATTTATTTTTCCTTCCTTCCTATAGATCCGTGCTCGCAGTGCAAGGAAACTCTGCCGATTTCTCGAGGCGGGCGGTACCTTGTTCGAAGAATCGGCGTGTGCTCGTCGCGTTTGCGAAATCACAGCCCAGGAAAACAACGGGCCCCGTGGAGCCTTGTGGCCCGCCGGCCGATTGCATCCGCCCGCTGTGCTTCGCCGCTATGCGGGTCCCACGGCCGAATGGTATCTTCGTCCCGATGGCGGCGGTGCCGGGAATTGCGTATCCATTTTCTTTGTCGCATCGGAATGTGGCGGCTCACGGCACCGGAGTTTTTATTCCGTCGGGGAAGGGCTCGGACCTAACGGAGAGCGTCGAATGATGTCATGTATTCTGTTCTGACCCGTTATTGCGTTTTGCTAAGAGGATTTCGGATTTGTTTGTGAAGCTATATGGTCAGTTCAGTTACATCTAAATCAGCCGAGTACGAGATGATAGAGGAATTTAAGCACAATCCCAAATTCATGTAAGTTTGTGTGGTTGCTCTCTAAAACCAATGACGATATATGAATTTAACCCACAAATTTATTAGAAACTCCCCATTTTTCTAATTATTCAATGTGGGACCTTGACACCCAAAAGTTAGTGGCAAGAGGAAGCAAACATTATCAGCGTGGGACAATTTTAGAAGAATTAAAATTTGAAAAATGGTGGTATCCCGATCACAAATCCCGTCTCAAAGCTCCAAGAAGTGACTATGGAATTTCTCACTTAATTGGGCTTTGCGAGACAACAAGCGAATAACGGCCAAACAAGATGGATAATTTATGGATAGCAAAATAGGCGTGGTGAATCATCCCCGTTGGGAACCGTACTTATTTGTGCGGGGAATCCCCAGCCAAAACGGGGATGGAAAGTTGACGGTGATTCCCCGTCACTGAAAGTGCGGGGGCGGGACGAGGATGAGAATCATGTTTCTCATCCATCCTCGACATCGAACCTGGCCACTTTTGAGTCAAGTGGTGATTCATCGTTCCCCGGTTAGGTTTAAATATAAACTAGTTTGAATCAAAGATTTTCAAAAGATCATCCTTCAGATTCAAGATTATTTAGAAAAAATATCTGCTCTCAATATATTCTTCACAATACACTCATATTTGAATCACATATTATATTAAATATTTTATACTTAATAACATAGTTTATATTTGTTACAAAATATTTTTTATTTGTTGGATATACATTAATATTGAGAATATTCCCCCCGGGAGCCCGATCCCGGAACGGTAATTTTCCATCCCGAACCAAATCATCATAAGTGGTGAAGTAGTGAGGATGTTATTAAGGACGAGAGTTTGGTATGGGGACGGGATGTCCACACCAGCCACAAACCCGTCCATTGCCACCCCGGGATATTCGTCAACGTAAATAACAAATTAACAAGTGAATGCATGTAATGTGGCTTTATTACGATTGAGAGAAGTATATTATGGTTGTCAATAGGGGCGGACCTAGCCTTGTATGACTGGGGTCTAGAAGAATTCATTTCAGCCCACTTTAATCAAACTCATGTGTCAAAATAAAATAAGAAAACTCCCATATGATTACCTAGGTCATTAAAATATGATGAGATTTCCGCAACTCCAAGAACAACTAGATTGGCGGCAATTTTCAAAAAAATTTAATACATATATTATAATTGATCTAACAACGGCCAGGGGTCAATGGACCCCCCGAGCCTAGGGGTGGACAACCCGAATCCGATCGGGTTCGGGTAGAACGGTCCGATAATTTGTGTTATTTGACCGGTATCAGGTTATCCGATACTCGATATTAATCAGGTCGGGTATCAGGTAGTAATTTACTACCCGATCGGGTTATTCGAGTACCCGACAACTATTTTTAAAAATATATTAGTTTTTATACGTAAACATCAAAAAAATTAATTACATATCTAAATATCAATATCTACATGAGTGGTGTTAAAGTTTTAAATATTTTTTCCATTAATTTCTTATTTTAATTGCATAATTAACAAATTATATTTTATTATCAATGTATAAATCATTATAAAAATTTAAAATATATTCTAAATAAACATATAAAAATAGATTATATTTATTGAAAATAAAGCATCCAAATATTATATGTGATATTGCATATATAATATGGATATCTTGATATTTCGTTATTATATTTTTAGTCATATTTTTTCAATTCAAAATCGAGTACCCGACCGGGTACCCGACGTCGGGTACCCGAGCCCGATGTATACCCGACAAGCGGGTACCCGCCGTAGATCGGGTCCGGTTTGGGTAGTGAAAAGCTTAACCCGAACCCGAGCTACCCGATACCCGACTATCCGACCCGATGCCCACCCCATCCGAGCCCCTATGTGGGTCTGCACGTGGTTGCGGATAGTAATATATTTACAATTTTGTCTATGTCATATGGGGAACTCTCGCACCTTCCCTACCTTATAGCGAGAGAAAGTTGGGGTTCGATTGGAGTAGAATAATCGCACTTTGACAGCCCTGTTCGGAGAAGATACCTTACAATGTGAAATAACTAAAAATTGAGGACCTAATCTAATGAGAGAAAATTGGGCCTAATTTGGGCCTCTTTATAAATTAGAGAAACTTGGACCCAAATTGCACTTATTAGTTTCGGATTATATTCTAAGATTGTATATCCATACTCTTTTATTAAGCTTCAGTGCGTAGGATAAACTGTCGTCGATCTCCTAAATTAAAATAAAAAATAATATTAAATAGTTAGGAAACCGCCCATTACAGGTATTTTTAAATCCTATTTTGCCATTATTTTAAATTAATCTTATGTTATATAATCATATAATGTAGGTGTTGTGTTTCCATGTGGTGTCACTGGTCCATTAACTTAAAAAAAAAAATAAATAATACAAATCCCAAAAGATATCAGTACCACGATTTCACAATAATTATCCACTATCAAACATATATTTTTATTAACATATAATAATTAGAGATAGTAATAATGTGCATTGCACTGGTAAAAGACTAATGTAATTAATATGTCTTATTTATCATTGTTTATATCGCTGTATATAATATCGTGGCATTCAAATTGATTTCAAGGTTCGGAAAAAAGAAAGAATTGATTTCGAGGTAAATCTTAGGCTCAGCTCCATAGGAGTGATCACCATTTACCGAAGAAATCCAACGTGCATCGATCCACTCGCCGTCCCACGGTCACCACCACGGCGGCGCTGCCTGAGAACCTCTCATCGATGGCATCGCTTCGATCTGATGTGAGGAAACTGTCATTCGACGTCCTCTCACAATACAACGACGAATCAATCCATTCATTACCGCGGTCCAAATCGGACTCGCCCGCCCTCCCCAACGAAGCCGCCTCACCCAAGAGGAAGAAGAAAAGGAAGAACAGCAAAAAGCTCAAACCCCCGCCCGACGAAACCCTAGTCGCCGTTGACGATCAGAAGGTAGTCAACGGCGATGTGAGTTACAGCTGCACTGTCACTACCGTCGCGGAGTTGAGGCAGAGAAATCTCTTGGCGAATGGTGGGAATTCTGTGGAGGTAGTGTCCGCGGAGAGTGGGATTGGCAAAAAGGAGGAGGATTCGCGGGATGAAGGTGCGGTTAATCACACTAACGATAGGGGAACTGTTTCTAGTGGTGTGGAGAATGGTAGGAGGTTGGAGAAAGATGGCACGATTGATTGGAACAAAGTGATTGCTGAGGAGGAGATTAACTGTGAGTGCAATTTTAATCTGAATGGTTTGAATTGAAACAATTTTAAATTTAAAAATTTGACTGTGGGTTCTTCCGAATGAGATAATTTGGTCACCTGAATTGAATTGTTGTCGGGCAGGTGGTTTGAGGTGTGTCCCTAAACTTGCTGCTATGCCACTCGTTTTCGCCACTGGGATTGGATTTACACATAATGGATTGCTTTTAAATTGTTTTCGTTTGTGCATATTGATGGAAGTGTATAGTTGCAGTCTTCATAAAGTGGCATTTGTGAATTAATTTGCATGCGAGTTGCGATGCTGTCTTCTTGTCCTTTTTTGGTTGGCTTTTGATTGTTTTAGCTTTCACGTACTTTTTTCTATGCTAGTCATATAGTTTTAATGTCGTTCTTATGTAACCGAGCCTACTGAAAATTAAGTTTGCTTGCCTTTCCTATTTGCAGTGTGCATTATTTTTATGTTATGGGGTTTGTGGTATTTGATCAGATATGCTACCTGTGGATAAGTCGCCCATTAATTACTTCATGGATGAAATGTATGCTGGAAATTCCTTAAGGAGTACTACCACCACTGGCAATGAGAAGGAACGAGAACGAGTTTATGACACTATATTCCGTTTGCCATGGCGGTGTGAACTTGTAAGTGGTGGCCATTAGGATTTTGACCCATCGTGGTTCAACTCTACAGCTTGTTTTTTCCGTTTATCTGATGTGGAATTCTTTCAATATTAAGAATAGTGTGTTGCTGGACATCCCAACTGTCCTAGTTAGAATTTTGTATAAGTGACATTTTACTATTTTTTGTTATGGCGGTTTAGGACAGCATCTCCGTGCTTTTGTGATATGGTCCTTTTTGTACAGCTCATCAATATAGGTGTTTTTGTTTGCTTTGACTCCTTCCTGTCAATTTTGACCATCATGCCAACAAGAATTGTATTGACCCTATGGAGGCTTGTGAGGACGAGGTCAGTTTCCTTTTATCCGGGAAGAAAAATTTCTTGATTGAATGTAAGAAGTATCTCATACTTTGTTTTACAGAGTTAAACCATTTTAATGGCCAGGCAGTTCAAGATGCCTTCATCAGCAGACTTGTCTGATTTTGGCTGCTTTGTTGTCTTGATTAGTGGAGTCACAATGTTGCAGCAAGCAGGTTTTGCTGAACACTTTTTTTTGCTGTTACTAATCCGTTTGTAATGGTAGACATATAGCATCTTTATTTGTATTTATGATAGTTGATCTTCCCAAATAATCATTAAAATTAAGTGTTACAGTTCTGAGTCTTATTATGCTTATTTCTTTATGGACCAGATATCAGCTTAATTTATCACATGATCCGTGGTCAATCTGTTATCAAACTCTATGTGGTGTACAATGTTCTGGAGGTAAAGAATTTCTGACAATCTCAATTGTTTCACTAGTTCGAAGACTTGCGAGTTTCCTGTGATTATATCTTTGAGAACTGTTGTTTAACATCTTTAGTTCCTAGCCTTCATTTCTTTGGCATTCAACTTCATTTTGGTGGCAGATATTTGATAAACTATTCCAAAGTTTTGGTGGTGATGTCATGCAAGCTCTGTTCAACACAGCAGACGGGCTTGCTGGTTCGACGCCTGAAAACGTGCAATTTTGGTTATGGAGATTTATTTCAGATGAATTCTTAGCTATTGCTTCATCTAATATCCTTTTCGCCCTATACATTTTGACTTGCCAATATTTGAAACCCTTTCATATGTTTTACCGAAACTGTTTCTCCTTAACAGCATGCACTTATTCATTCATTTATATTACTAGCTCAGGCAATTGCCTTGTCGACGTGCATAGTTGCCCATAATAATGCTCTGTTTGCCATGCTTGTGTCAAACAATTTTGCTGAGATAAAAAGCAACGTCTTCAAGCGTTATAGCAAGGACAATGTTCGCAGTTTGGTATATTTTGGTGAGTCAATGCTGTTATTAGCTTTTCTTATAAATATTTCGCAGCTGACTGCTAATGCGATAATTTTGTCGTTGGTTCCTAACGCCAGATTCTATCGAGAGGTTTCATATGTCAGCATTTATCTTGTTTGTTTTGGCTCAAAATATACTAGAAGCTGAGGGTCCCTGGCTCGAAAACTTTGTTTCAGTAAGTAGTGATTAGACATTTCATTTCATATTTGATCTGTTAGCGAATTGAATGAAACATTTTCTGATCAATTAGAGTTGCAATTCTAACTATTTTTTTTTTCCTTTTGTGTGATCCATCTGTTCGTTCTTGCAGAACGTGCTGGTTGTTTTCATTTGCGAAATATTGATTGATGTAATAAAGCACTCATTCATTGCCAAATTCAATGATATAAAACCTGTAGCCTTCTCTGAATTTCTCGAAGATCTTTCCAAGCAGGTAATGTTGTTATATCTTACATAAACAGATATACGTGTAAAATCAGAATGCAGTGTCACTCCAATGATTCTGCAATTGTCTTTTTTATTATTGTGAAACTTGTGTAATGTTCCTTTTATCTTCTTTGGTCTGAATGCAGACATTAAATATTCAAACGGAGAATGGAAAGAAAGGACTCACTTTCATACCTCTAGCACCAGCTTGTGTGGTAATTAAATCTCCTCATGACTCCTATTGTGCAACGTAAAGCATTTTGTTTATGCTTGAGTTCATTCTCAATCACTTGGTAGTTCTCAAAGAGGAGGGCAAAGAGTAAAACTCACAACACTCTCTCTACAGAGATAAAGATATACATTATAGGACTTGAATTGAAGCAGTTGACTTTAGTTATTGAATAGTTCATACATAAATTGTTCTATCCACCTAGTGATTTAAAATTGCTGATGGTAAAGCTTTTTGGGTTCAGGTTATTCGAGTTCTTCGGCCGGTTTACGCAGCCCATCTCCCTCAAAGTCCTCTGCCGTGGAGGCTTTTCTGGGTATTAGTGCTGTCTGGGATGACCTTCGTAATGCTAGCGAGTCTTAAACTGATGGTAGGCTTGGGCCTCACAAAACATGCAAAATGGTACCTGAAAAGATGCGAAAGAAGGAAGAAACTTCATTCTGATTAATAGTGTTCTCTTTGCCTATGAAAAGATGGGATCATTCCAATTTTGTGTAATATATATATGGAATGGGAAGACGACGACGATGATGATGATATGAGCACTTGTTTTCTTATGGTTGTACAGTTGATCTTACAAAATACTACTGTCCTCCCTTCTTTTACGAACAAAGCCTCAAAGCGGGCACTATATTTCTCTTAATCTATTTTCACTTTTCCATACATTAATATCATTGATGGTGTGTGTATTGTGGACCTTTTGTGCTCTTAATCACACGGCCTTGAGACAGTACAAAAGATATGTCTTATTATCGACAAAGAAATAATGTAACACGCAAATCACATTTGACTTGATCCTTCTAAAGGTATTATTATTGTTAATAAGAACTTGGGGGTTGGTAAATTTACAATTTTGATAGAGAATTAATGAGATTCAATGAGATTCAATGCATTGTCTCGAACCAGCTTCAGTCGCATCAATGAGAAATATATATATATATATATATATATATAGATATAGAGAGAGAAAGAGATTTGCTATAGTGTCCACTACAGTGAGCACCATAAGCAATCTCTCAGTTTTTTATTTTTTTCGATTCTCAACGCCGTAAACACTTCTATAGATCATCTTATATCCATTGCAAACATAAATCGCCATCTTCGACATATGACCCATTAAATATTTTGTAATTTAAATAGGTTCGAAGCTATTTCGTTGTAGATTGAAAATATGAAAGATTTGGCTGTAGTTGCGAAGTCGACCTATATGACGATACTAGTTGGAATTTCCGGACATTTCTATTCCTTCTTTTTGCGTGGTCGTCAATGAAAAATTGTGTTGAATTGAAATGAAGCCACAAACTTTTTCGAGCATGGTAATATAATAATATTGTATTGTAATATGGTGGACGACCACACACACCACTTTATTACCTAAAAAAATGGAGAGATTAGACAGCAGATCTTGATTTCTGACAGCCCAACCAATACAATGTGACACGTGAATAGGGGAAAAGAAAAAAAAAAAAAGACGATCATACATGCAATATTTCAATATTTCAAATATAACTAATTTATTGTACTTTTTCTCATCATTGTTGACATTTGTCGTCTACAAACAATAGACACACAGTAATAATGATTAAGTACGATAATGTGTTGGAGTTTGTTAATGTTTAACAATGAAAACATCGATGTGAATGTAGAATCTTCATTATTGATGAGATTGAAACGAATTAGAAAACATAATAGGCGACAACCTGCATAATAAATGAAGTAATGATGCACGTATAATATATATGTCATAATTATGAAAGCGATTAATTTTCCACCAACTAAAAAAAAGTAAATATGTACGCTTTGTCACGACCCTTTTTAACTTAGAATTTTTCGCGTCTAAGTCGAAGTTCGAGACCGGCAATAACTTGGCTCGGCCCAATGCCTTGCTACTCAGCCTTTCACTCTTTTATGTTTGCGTGCTGAAATAAGCGTCAAGAGATCGTTTCGCTCGCCCCAAACCCAACATACTCGGCCTGTTTGATAAAGTTTGGCCTCGGACTTAAAGCTCTCGTGTTTGCCTCACTCGATCTCACACCAACAAGAAACGAATAAGACAGATGACACAAGATTTACGGGAAAACCCACTCCAAACTCAGAGTGGGGGAAAAACCCGGTACGAGCTTAAAAGACTCGCACAAAATAAGCTGCTCGTTTACAAAACTCGCCTAGCTTATAGGAACACTCACAACACTTCGAATGTATTACAAGTTTTCACATAATTCTTCACTACTTGGCAAAATGCATTCTAAGGCCTTTTATAGACTTGGCCAAGTCATCCTCCCATGTGCCTTGATGGAATCTCGCCCATGTGAGGTGTTGGCTTGGACCCATAGCCATGTGCTTGAGATGGCTTGGACACAAGGAATCTCGCCCATGCTTGATGGGACAAAGGTACTTTCTATTTTATTAAGGGACATAAACTTACAGTAACTACTCCGAAATTGATTAGTGTGTGGCAGACACAAATTACCATTCTACACCTAATTTTAAATATATCATCATTACATCTTAAATCATTTTTTAATTCTTAAAAATAATATAAAATTAAATTCAACATTATAAGTTCGCCTAGTAAAATTTAAAATATAAGTTAATATTATAAATTTATACAGTCAAGTACACACGTCGCATGTGCCAAAATACTAGTAAGTAATTATACTCCAACTTTATGCTCTACAAACAACCCAAACGCTGCTTGTTGAGAAGTACTAATCATATCACAATCACATGTATATATGCTACTATAATTATTTATCATGGACCTTTTCTCTCTTCATTACTAACTGTGAAGCTTTTCATTTTCCCAAAAATATAAAAAGTAAACAATAAATAAACAAATAATATCTCTCTCTCCATCTCTCTCAAGAAAAGGGTAATAAGTACTCCCTTGTTCTAAAAAGAAAATCGTTCTATATATCATTTTTTGTTCTCATAAGGAAGTCCGTTTTGGTATTTTCAAAATTTATATATGTATACATTTCCAAAATTGCCCCTCATATTCAATAACAACACAAGGTTCAATGCAAAATATATACACAAGTGGAATAATTACTTAGCAGATCATTAATGAGGGGTATAAAAGACATTTTAACCTGTCTTAATATGAGTGAAAAATTCTTAAACTGACTTTATTTTTAGAAGAGAGTGAGTATATAATAGAATGTGTAATTAGCACATTGGTGCCCTTTTAGGAACAAAACACTTCCTCTTATGCAGCAATTTGTTTGGACTCAAAACCCTTGTTTGGATCACTTCTGAGGAATCACTTAACGATGAAGAAATGGACTCATCTTTTGTCGTCGTTATCGTAACAGTATTGCTAGAATGAATTTCGATCATCTTCTCATCGCTCTTTAATAGGCTTGTTTTCGCTCTAACCTGCAAGAACAATGTAATAACAAAACAATTATTCAAATGGAGATAACTGATCATCATATTAATATATTTGTATATATGTGAGAGTGTGGGGAATGATGGAATTACGTACTTTGCAGGCTATGGAACAAAAGCAGCTAAGTAAATCCTTCTGCAAATTTTTTCCACAGTTACATTTTGCCTTTGATGAAAAAGAGTTCTTCGCTTCCTCTTTCACTATTATCTGAGGTCTTCGAGGATTCAAATGCACAGCCTTTTCACCATTGATTTTATATGCCTATTTATATAGGACGTTATTTATTACGTCTTCCCTCAAATACATATTACATAGATGGGAAATACAAAATATGACTTCTGGGAGACCAAAAAAAAATCAGAAAAATAAATAAATTGCTGCTTACTTGAATATTGGAGCAGTCGAAGAACTTGTGTATGGATTGCAGACGAACAACGTCTCGGTATACGTATTTGCAAATCTGAAGTATTCTAGGATGGCGACACGTGGCAAGATCCGACGGTAGCAGGCAGTGCTTACATAAACACGATTTACAGTCTATGCAAAACATGTTCTTTTCGTTCTTCCTTAAATTTGTGTGTGCCGAACACGAACCAAAGAATTTGCATTCTACTAAAGAGCTCAACCAATTGTTATTATCTGAAGCCACTCTTTTTTTGATCTTCTTCATCGCCAAGAATGAATAAAATGAATATCTTATTGATGATTCTTGTATGAGGAATTGGTGTTATATTGATGAAGCTCAAGAAGGGTTTTTGTTCAGTGAGATAAATGGTATAATCTACTTTAAATATAAAAGGCTGTGCTGCGAGGTGAATAAAAGGAGGAAAGTAGTGTGTAAAAATGATCTATTTAAGATGCATAAAGTTGAATGAGGCCAAGATTAAAATTTCTTGAGAGAGAGTGAGTGAGTGAGAGAGAGAGAGAGAGAGAGAGAGAGAGAGAGAAGTAATTAATTTAGCGGTATGGAACGGAAAAAGTTTAAATAGGAAATACAATATTTTAAATTTTACTATGTGGTATCATTTTGATGAATTTTTAGGTGTATTAATTATTACGAATATTAGGATGTGTATTGAATGTCTCCCGCTAATGGTGGTCGTTGCCTTCAGAATTATAGAGGCGGCTGGCTAGTCTATTTTTTTGTCACTTTATGAAACGTTTATATTGCAATTTTCATATTTATATTACAATAATTTATTAAGTATTTTAATTTTTAGGTGGTCGTGGTTTAACAGGATCATCGAATTAAAATTATCGGATGATATTATGAGATTTTTATGCTACTAACGTTCATATTCATGTTTTCTCTTCTCTATGAATTGTTTAGCAGCGTAATAAAAGCAGCTCAAATCCCATCTCGGATTTTCTCACTTCATTATTTAAATATTTATTCTACCTAATTAAGTCAAAGAACAAATCACGAAATAGAAAATTCTATTAATAATTGTCCTTAATCAAAGCAGATTTTTATGCTTCGTTGTTCTGTGGCCAGAATTCTCCGTCCTTTTAGTTGTGGACTAACAATTTCCCTTTAATTCCGTCAGAAAAAAAAATTTTATTTTAAATTCATGTCTAACGACCGACCATGAATAATGATCATTCTCTTTGAATTCGACTCCTCTTTCATCGTATGATGTGCTATGCTCTCTGTAGCTAGGGTTGGCAGTGGGACCGGGATTCTCCGTGCCCGTGGGGATCCGAATCCTCGAGATTTTATCCACGTCGGGCGGGGACGGGGAATGATTTTTCCCTGCGGGATCCCCGCCCTGTTCTCCTCCCCGAACCCTATTTATATATTATAATATACATAATATAAAATTATAATTTAGATAATTTTAAAATAATATCAAACATAGATTAAATATATCAAACTATAATTTATATAATATTTATAACAAAAATATATTCAAATTTATTTATATATTTAAAACATTATTATTATTTTGAAAACTAAATCCCGATGGGGATGCGGACGGGGACAGTTTCATCCCCGAATGCATCGCGGGGACGGGGACGGGGATTAGATCCACGCACCCGCCTCGCCCCGTTGCCATCACTATGTGTTGCAGACCATGAATAAATAACTACATTAAATCTTGAAACTTATTGTGAAATAATAAATAAATGTGTCCAACGGCGGTTACGGTTAGCCGTTCCCGGCTGTCGATTAATTTAACCGCCAGTTTTTTTAAGTTATTTTTATTTTTTGCAATTTATTGCAAAGAAATAAATTTCGGTGTATTTTTCGTTCGTCTTTTACTATTTTGATACAATGTTTTAGATATATAAATTTTATGGATCAAGAAATAAATTACAAACTTTTAATACAATACAAAATACATAGTCTCAAAAATTTTTATATTATTAATACGAGAATCAACATATAAAAAGTTAAAAAGCCACATCAGTCCCCTGTCAGAAATATTTTTAAGCTAGGTATCTATTACAGTAAAAATTTTATAGATAGGTACCTAACCCCCTAAGATTACCAATTTACCCATATTAAATGATTTACAATTTCATTTCACATTATTTTTCTATGCAATTTCGAGCTCCATCACGCATGACGAAATTTTGAGCTCCGTCTCTGCAATTGACGACCGCCTTTCGCTCGTGCTGGCATCGGACGATGAGCGACGAGCCTATTCCACGTTGGATTCTCGGTTTAGGATCTCGATTTTGTCAGATAAACTTTTATTTTGCTTTGGATTTGGTTAATCGATTGCACTCGTGTGATCAAGCTTGATCCAAAGTTCGGGAGCTGAATGCGATCTAAGAGCTCGACGTAAGGGTGAGCTGTCAGTATTTGACAGTTATTGAGGCCAATCCATCGGAATTTCTGATGTTTTATATAACTGTTATTACGTACTATTTGTTATGTTTATTACGTACCATTTGTTATGTTTATTACATACCAACGTACTTGTCTATATGGTGCCAAGATGTCCGCGTACGCAGTACTGTAAACTATACAGACGTACCATTTATACAGTTTGCCATATTACCTAAAAATATGTCGTCTACAAGTTCGGTTGGTGGAGGGACGTTATTTGCATCGTGAAAGTATAAAAGGGAGTCATTCTAACTATTTACGACGACGCTTATCGATATATATGTATCCTCAAAAGAAGGTGGTCGGATATCAATTCTCGGCATAACTTAATAAAGTAGCAAGTTCCGTTCGAAAATTTGTACTTAACATTGAAAAAAAATTGAAAAATTCAATTACAATCATAGTTCAAAAACAAACAAATCAATATAATTTATACATATATTATTTAATATAATTTATAAATTTTTTTATTTTTTGGCGGGCCTAAAACTTTCAGCCCGCCTCGCCACTTTGGCAGGACGGGGCGGGCGGACCTGTGGGCCAGTTGCCTTTGACAGTTCTCCAGGTTGCAATGTGTTAAAACTTTATTCTACTACGTACTCTATATAAAATTTATCTAACAGGAGTTTGAACTGGTATTAATTTTTACTTTTGGGTATTTAAGCGTAGATTTATCGTGTTTTATTTGTATTTACAAATGACATTTATCGAAAGGATACGAGGAAGTATGTCTTCAGCCGAATTATGTCTTGAGACCGTGCAACAACTAACACGATTACTAAGGTAAAATATTTATCTCATTTTGGAAATAAATCATTGTCATTAAGTTACATTAATACAATTGAAGGCTTGGGGGAAAATGTGCAGATATTTAAGTCTAATAATTAAAAACGTTTTATGTTCCTGAGTCTCTTGGAATTTATTAAACGTTAAGGTTAGGACTATAGACGAACAATACAAGAACGGCCAAGACATTTCCACCACAATGCATGGAACTGTAACACTCATGGCGTTCGCAACCGTTTCAGCGAACCAATGCACTTACTTCATAGGGAAAAAAAAACATCAAACAAAACCTAACAGGTAAAACAAAAAAAACTCAAACTCAATCTCAATCTCATAACATCCAAAAAGGCATCGATTTGAACAATGCTTTCCGCGAATACATCCCTCATTCATGAGAAGAAACACCACAACAAGTATGTAATAAGATCAGCTTCTTACAACCTTAGCCATTCCAAAAGCAGCAGCAGATGCAATGGCTCCTATAACAGCAGTTTGAAGAGCGCTTCGAAACGGTTTGTTGCCCGTAAAGTATCCCTTTGCATAGCCGAAGATTAGCAGAGCTATCAGAGTCAACACAACAGAAGCTATCACAGCTTTTCCCACGCTCGGTATGAACATGTAAGGAAGAAGAGGCACCATTCCACCTACGATGTAAGCAATCGCTATTGTAAACGCACTTTGAAGGGCTCGTTTGGGATCTTGCTTCTCCAAACCTAACTCAAACCTTCCACCCAAAGCATGTAATAGTCATCAAAACCTATGTTATTGCAGATCTTTTTCGAGGTTCTTGGAATATAACAATGTGATGGAAAGTGTTTTCTTCAGATGCACTGTAACACATGAAATGTAATAGAAAGAAATCACATTGAATGAGGATTTATTTGGAGTCAGAAGGCATACTTCATCATGAAATCAAGCCAAGCTTTGGGATTTCTCCTCAGAGCATTGACCACCGGCGCATATTCATGGGGCTCGATTCCATAGGCGGCCAATATCTCCGCCACCTCAGCCGCCTCTACACGGTGGTGGTGGAGAGATCAATCATAGTATATATCCTTAGCACAGAAACGTATCCCAAAAAATTTACAGTAAATGAAAGGAAATAATCGAAAGAAAAACCAGTGTCTGGCACGGCTATGATCTCATCTTGTTCTCTCTTGAGCTCAGTCATGTAATGATCGGCCTCACTTTTTGCAGCCAAGAAGCTGATATTTCAAGCATCGTCACCGTAAATAAACCGATATGAGAAGAATCTTACCCAAACAACAGTTCAAACCCAGGTATTACAATAAAAATCAAATTCAAAAGAATTGAGAAATAATACCCTCCGAGGCCCATTGATATGGCGCCGGCAACAACCTCGGCAAACCCAGCCGTTAAGATGACGTTGGACGACGCTTTTGCGCCGGAGAGTCCGGCGGCTAAAGCGAACGGAACGGTGAGGCCATCGGAAACGCCGATGATGATGTCGCGAACGATCTCGCCGGCAGTGAAGTGTTTCTCCGTGTGCTGACGCAATAAGGAATTGTTGATATCAGCTTCCCTCGACATTATCGAAATACACACAGAGAGAGAGAGAGAGAGAGGGAGAGAGAGAGAGAGAGAGGAGAGAGAGAGCTCTAAAAAGATTTGATTTTTTTAGCTTTGCTATTGAGAAATTAAACGATATGTATTGTGGGGGTGGTCGTTTTAGCGACGACGTGGGTTGGGTGCGTTACTTTACGGGATTTGCTTTGGGGTTTTTACTATTTGGAATTTATAGAGATTCCAATTCTTAATTTTTGTTTTTTACATCGTTTTCCCCCTTTTTTTTTTAAAAAATTTATTTAAGAAAAAACTATTCCTAATATAACTATTGTTAGCATTTATTAACAAATCTTTGAAAAGTTTGTGGGCCTAAGACCATCTCCGATTAACATTATTGAAAAAAAGTTGTTAAAGTTGGTATATTATTAAATATAGTCCTTTGAATTTGGCAAAGATTTATCAGTAGAGAAGAATTACTGCATTTTAAGTTTGAGAATGAGTCTGAGTTTAATGCATTTTTTTGTTGGAGATGTTCTAATATTACAAGCAAACGGTGGTCGAACAGGATTTATACCTGAAATCCAATAGTTAGCCCAAAGGACACAATTTAAAAGTATTTGCTCGATTATCAAGTGTTCATTCATTTATTTATCAACTAAACATATTTCAACATAATTTTAAAACCTTTCGATAGTTTCGTCTGAGATGAATGAAATACATTTAAACGAAACAATCCTACAATTAGATCTATCAGAATGGGCCGACGAGGCGGGCCGACCGATAGCTCGGAAAGCCCATCATTTGTTGGGCCTGAAAAATAGATGCTCGCCGTCTACAGATCAGGAGCGAGCCTGGCGGGCCAATAAAAAAACTAATTGTTTGAGTTCGATATTACATCAATCCAATTTCTTTAATAATTTATTTGAGTTATTAAACTTGCTTAAGCCTTAGCTCAAAACTATATGTTTTTTTTAATGTGACAGGCCTAGCGGGCTAAGAAATTGCAGCCCGCCCTAACATTGCACTAACCAAAACCCTTTAATTAAGGCAAGATTTCCCAAATATTGCCCTAACAAAACCCATTCGACAGTTCTACCCATAATTAAGGAAAGTTTCCCTTAAATATCGCAGTAACAAAACCCTATATAAGCACTATAAATACCCTCTCATCTCATTGTATGACAAAAGCAACGTTCTTTTAGATTTGATCATTCGATAGAAACACGAAACAAAACAAAGCAATGGGTATCGTTAACAACCGCAAGAGAGGAAGTGAGATTTCTGACGACGACGATTCTGCAAAAGCAGAAAAGGGCTGCCATCGTTGCAGCTTTAGACTGTTCGGACATGACATATCAGTGACCCATTGCATGCACATCAAAGCAGATTCTGAAACGAGGAAAGAGGATTATAAGAAATCGCCGACAAAGAATAAGCGTCAAAAGAAAGAAGATCATACAGTTGCTACTACGTCGGCGAGTCTTCCTCCGTCGATCACGGAGGCCATCGAACGCAGCGGCGGTAGAGATTTGCAGCTTTTGGGTACGAAGATGTTGATTTATAATATAGTGTTTTAGAACTGAACGAATATTGGCTTAGGAGTGCTCACAGTTTTTTTTTTTAACAGCTCTCACTAAAATGAGACTTTCTCATGCATTCACGTAAGAGAGGAAGGATTTCTTTAAATGATTATATTTCTCTTAGCTCACCACACTCACGCCAAACTATTTTTTATGCTCTCCTCTTACTACACCTTCACATGTAGCATTATATAATAGATACCAACAAAGAAACAAACAAAACAGACAATAATGCATGTGGAAAAACTAGTCCATGCGCAACCCAAGTCAGATCATGCGCAGCTCCATTTTTCTTCTTCGAGTATTGCGCCAATTGTCTTCTTCTTTATTTTCTTTCTTCCTAAAAATCGTATCATTGAAATTAATTGTATTCTTTGATCTTCCTCGGATTTTCTTGTTCTTCAAAGATATCTTGCGGCTCCTTTTTCCTATTTTCTGATTTTTTTATTTTTATTTTTTTATTTTTCTTTGAGATTATTCAACAAATTCCCCCCTTAAGCTCAAAGCCTTCCGATCTTTCATTCCGAGCATTCGCTTCATATTTTCAAACGTATCTGTTGGTAGTGGCTTCGTGAAAATATCCGCAACTTGATCCGAACTCGCTACGTGCACCATCTTCACTTCTCCATTTTTTACGTGCTCCCTAATAAAATGGAACCGAGCATCAATGTGCTTGCTTCTCTCGTGATGGACCGGATTTTTCGCCAACTCAATCGCTGATTTATTATCTACTCGAATTTCGGTTGGCTCGACTTGTTGAAGATTCAACTCGAGCAACAAATTTCTCAGCCAGATAGCGTGACAGACGCACCACGATGCTGCCACATATTCTGCTTCGCATGTTGATAGAGTCACGATCGGTTGTTTTTTCGATAACCAAGTGAATGCCGTATTCCCAAGATAAAATACGTAGCCGCCAGTGCTCCTTCGATCATCGATATCTCCGCACCAATCGCTGTCAGAATATCCGACTAATTTGCTGTCGCTCGCCCTTGGATAAAATAGTCCGAGTGATTGCGTTCCTCGGATGTATCGTAAAATCCTCTTTATCGCCTTTAGATGCGACTGCCTCGGATCTTCCATATAACGGCTAACGACTCCAACGCTGTAAGCGATATCGGGTCTCGTGCAGGTCAAGTATCGCAGACTGCCCACGAGACTTCGATAATCGGTCGCATTCACCCCTTGTCCTCCCTCAAACTTGGACAATTTTGTTCCAAGTTCCATCGGTGTTGCTACCGGGTTGCTTTCCTCCATTTTATTTTTTTTCAATATAGCCTTCGCATAGGCTTCTTGCGACACAAAGATTCCCGTGCTTCTTTGATCGACTTCGAGACCGAGGAAGTATTTCATCAGTCCCAAATCCGTCATCTCGAACTCCTTCGTCATCGCCTTTTTGAAGTCGTTGATTGCTTTCTCGCTACTCCCCATGAAAATGAGATCATCGACATAGAGGGCGACGATGATCATTTCACCTCCTTCTCTTCTGACGTATAACGCATGCTCGAACGGACATTGCTCGAACTTATTCTTTTTGAAATATCCGTCGATTCGGGTGTTCCATGCTCGCGGCGCTTGCTTTAACCCGTAAAGCGCCTTTTTTAATTTCAGTACTTTGCCTTCGTCTCCTAATTTTGAATATCCCGGGGGCTGCTCCACGTAGACTTCTTCCTCGAGTTCGCCGTTTAGAAAAGCGGACTTTACGTCCATTTGATAGATTGGCCAACTAAGTTGTGCAGCTTGGGCAAGGAGCAGACGAATTGTCTCCATTCTTGCAACGGGAGCAAAAACTTCGTCGTAATCTATTCCCGCTTGTTGTCGATAGCCCTTCGCCACCAATCTCGCCTTGTAACGCTCAATTTTCCTTGAGCATTTATCTTCTTTTTATAAACCCATTTGACTCCGATGGGTTTATGCCCGTTTGGCAACTCCACAAGTTCCCATGTGTCGTTCTTTTGGATCGCCTTTATTTCCTCGTCCATCGCCGTTTTCCATCTCTTGTCTCTTATGGCTTCCTCGAAACTAATCTGTTCCGAGTCGGCCAATAAGCAGACTAGGTGAACCTGTTCGGTTGATCTGTACAGGTCTTGCATGCTTCGCATCCTCGGCTGTCTTGGTTCATCCTCCTCGTCATTTTCTTGAGACGAAATCGGAACAGGTATTGGTGCGACGATCAGTGGTTCTTCAGGCGTTGTGTTTTCTTCAACGTTCCAGCCCCACGAACTTTCTTCATCAACCCGAACATCGCGACTTACTATCACCTTTTTATTTTCAGGGTCATAGAGCCGGTACGCCTTCGTTTTCTCGTCATACCCAATAAACACGAGCTTTTTGCTTTTATCGTCGAGCTTGGTTCTTCTTTGATCGGGCACATGTGCATACGCCACGCTTCCAAATATTTTGAAGTGCGCCACCGTCGGTTTTCGGCCGGTCCATGCTTCCTGTGGTGTTTGATTCCCGAGGTTGTGATGTGGACACCGATTCTGTATATATACCGCACATTTTACCGCCTCGGCCCAGAACTCCTTTGGCATTCCCTTGCTTTTCAGCATTGACCGAACCATGTCAAGTATGGTTCGGTTTTTCCTTTCAGCTACGCCGTTCTGCTGTGGTGAATAGGGTGCGGTGAGGAACCTCCTGACGCCTTGCTCCTCACAAAAAGTTACAAAAGCGCCTGAAGTATATTCTCCACCTCTGTCTGAGCGGAGCGCCTTGATGTTTGAGCCCGTCGCCTTCTCAGCCATCGTTTTGAATTTTTTAAATGTCTCGAACGCTTCTGATTTTTCCTTTAAAAAATATACCCACGTCTTTCTTGAGTAATCATCGATGAAAGTGATAAAGTATCTCCTTCCACCAAATGATTCTGGTGTGATTGGCCCGCATATGTCTGTATGTATGAGCTCGAGTGGTTTGCGCGCTCGATATTCTGCCTGCTTCTGGAACGACGTCCTCGAATGTTTCCCGATTACGCAGCTTTCGCAAAGTTTCTTCTCACCCTCGATCACCGGCATTCCGTGCACCATGCCTCGTTTGGAGAGCTCCTTTAGGCCTCCGTAGTGTAAATGTCCGAAGCGCATATGCCACAAGTGGTATTTGTCCTCTACGTCAACTTGCAAGCATCGCTCTTGAATCGCCTTCAGGTTGAGTTTGAACATTCTGTTCCTTTCCATCTCGACCCGAGCGATCATTCTTCCGTCTTTGTTTCTTAGTTGCAATGAGCGGTCCTTCATGAACACCGAACATCCTTTTTCAAGCAATTGCCCCATACTTAAGATGTTCGTCTTTAAGTCGGGTACGAAGTAGACGTCCTCGACCGATCCTTGTCTGCCGTCGTTTTGAGAGAAGCATATTTTCCCTCGGCCTTTGACTTCTATCTTCGATGCGTCTCCAAAGGACACGTGGCCGTCATCGATCTTCTTCAGATCAGTGAAAAGATGTTTATGCCCGCTCATATGATTGCTGGCACCAGTGTCAAGATACCACACCATATCGTTGCCTGGACTCGTATCCTCGAGCGCCATCAAGAGAACGCCTTCGTCTTTTGGCTCTTCTTGTGTGATTAGATTCGCATTTTCGTCCACCTTTTTTTCGGACCAACAGTCTTTTGCGAAATGTCCGAACTTCCCGCAGTTGTAGCATTCAACGCTCGGTCGATTCGAGCGACCACCTCGCCATTGAGCTCGACCTCGTCCTCTCCAATTTTGATTGCTCGTTTGCCGTTGTTCCGGATTGTATCCTCGTCCTCGGCCTGAATTTTGACCGAAACCTCGTCCTCGTTGACCTCGTCCTCGACCTCGGCCGTGATGCGTATATAGCGCCTTGTCATCTTTCAACGATAACTTCGTCTGTAGAGCCTCGTCCAGCGATTCCTGCTTCTTCTTTTTCTTCCGTTGCTCGTGAGCTTCGAGCGAACCGGAGAGTTCGTCGACCGTCATTTCTTCGAGATTTTTGGATTCTTCAATAGCGCATACCACGTTCTCGTACTCGTCCGTCAGAGAGCGAAGAATTTTCTCGACGACGCGGGCTTCCGTTAGGGCCTCACCGTTACTCTTCAACTGATTCGAGATGGTTTGTATTCTCGTTATGTAATCAGATACGCCTTCGCCGTTCTTCATTCTCGTCATTTCGAATTCGCCACGAAGAGTTTGCAACCGTACTTGTTTCACTCGGTCGGTGCCTTTGTACGCTGTTTCCAGTTTTTCCCATGCTTCCTTCGAATTTTTGGCGCTTGCTATCTTTTCGAGGCCGGGATCGTCTAACGCTTGGTGGATGAGGTTGAGCGCGATCTTGTCTAGTCTGCTAGATTCTTCCGACGCCTTAATTTGAGCCGCATCGTCCGTTTTTTTCGGTTCGGTGTACCCTTTCTCTACGATGTTCCAGACTCCTTGTGACCCGAGCAGTACCTTCATTCGAATAACCCAACTATCATAGTTGAGTTTTGTGAGGCGTGGGACGGGCATGCTAGCGTATGACATGGCTCTGATACCAATTTGTTGATTTATAATATAGTGTTTTAGAACTGAACGAATATTGGCTTAGGAGTGCTCACAGTTTTTTTTTTTAACAGCTCTCACTAAAATGAGACTTTCTCATGCATTCACGTAAGAGAGGAAGGATTTCTTTAAATGATTATATTTCTCTTAGCTCACCACACTCACGCCAAACTATTTTTTATGCTCTCCTCTTACTACACCTTCACATGTAGCATTATATAATAGATACCAACAAAGAAACAAACAAAACAGACAATAATGCATGTGGAAAAACTAGTCCATGCGCAACCCAAGTCAGATCATGCGCAGCTCCATTTTTCTTCTTCGAGTATTGCGCCAATTGTCTTCTTCTTTATTTTCTTTCTTCCTAAAAATCGTATCATTGAAATTAATTGTATTCTTTGATCTTCCTCGGATTTTCTTGTTCTTCAAAGATATCTTGCGGCTCCTTTTTCCTATTTTCTGATTTTTTTATTTTTATTTTTTTATTTTTCTTTGAGATTATTCAACAGAAGAGCCTTACGAAGAGTGACGTGGACAAGCATCAGAGCCGAGTAAGCTTTACGAACACGGTTGCCTTGTTGAAAGCGTTGACCGAGGAAGAAAGGTTTGAAGTAACTGCCGAAAATTCTAAAGGCATGGAGGCGAAGATGGCCGTCGTCGTCGGCGGCGGATGTGGGAGAGAATATCAGATGAATATAAGGAAAAGGGATTATCACAAGGCTGCCGTCGTCAATCGCCAGTGGATGAACGTTGTTAGGGAGAAGGGTTTGATGGAAGGAGATTCTGTTCAGTTTTGGGGTTATAGGAGAAGCGTTAATGCTGAGTTTTCTTTGGTTTTAAACGTTCTTACAACAAGGACACATGTTGCTGAGAATAACGAGCGTAGTAATAAAGACAACAGAGAAGAAGAAGAAGAACAAGAAGAAGAAGGAACGATAACGGAGGAGGTGTAATAAGCTAGCTAGCTAGCCGTTGGTTCTTTTGTTGAATTAGGAATAATTGCGATAGCGTTTTTCTTTATTGCTGAATTGACAATAGTTTAATATTTCTTCCTCTTTTTCTAATCCAATGCGATAGTTCTTTTCTTTGTGTATGCACCTCTTTACTATATATACACAAAACAAACTACAAAAAAACTTAATAGAAACAACTAATAACAATGAAAAAAAGAATGCAATAATATAAGACTGAAATAGACCCAAGAAGTGTATTGTCTTCCTTTGATCGGTGGATGAAGAAATCTGCTGTCTTCTCCTTGGTTACCGAGTTCTTACTTTCAATATCGATAATCTATTTACCAAAATATATATATATATATATATATATGAGCACTGCTATCGTGCCCACCTACGGTGGGCAACTAGCGTGAGCAACGCCACGTATACAGCGACGGAGCGCCACATCCTCTAAATTATAAAATACAATTTAATCTAAATTCTTTATTATACCTTAATTAGAACGAAATCGAAAAGGAAAAAGATAATGAAAATCAGAAAAGGAATTCTCTCTCCTCTATGCAAACACGATCGATACCTATTCTCGCACTGAACCCAACTGCTCGTGCATATTGGTTGTAGAACAAAAAAGCGTCATCTATTCCATTAAACGACATCCCAATTTTTGGCTTCTTTTCATCCGCAATTTGGGGAGTATGAAGGTGGTCATCAACTTCTTCCATGCTGCAATACAATTTATATTTTATAAATCAAACCGTACCCTCTATAATTTATAATTATTGCATTACAGAAGAAAATAGCGTACCTGCTCGCCGTTTGGAATAAGCAGAAATAGGCTTGTTGTCCCAAATCACGGATCACGATGCCGAAAGAAACACCGCTGTAACAAAATATACAAGGGTCTGATCAATGAATAAAACTCCTATATTTCCAAACCCATTCATATCGATCATGAAGCAAAACGGATGAGAAAAGCATGATAAACCAATTTTTATTATTCCATAAGATTTATGGTTGAATATAATGATTACCTTGGCAGCCCAATCGATAGATCAAAGACGATCTGAAGGGTATAAACCCTTTTTTCTCATGAGGGAATATATCGATCGTGTTTGCATATAGGAGAGAGAATTCCTTTTCTGAGTTTCATTATCTTTTTCCTTTTCGATTTCGTTCTAATTAAGGTATAATAAAGAATTTAGATTAAATTGTATTTTATAATTTAGAGGATGTGGCGCTCCGTCGCTGTATACGTGGCGTTGCTCACGCTAGTTGCCCACCGTAGGTGGGCACGATAGCAGTGCTCATATATATATATATATATATATATATATCAGTGTTTTCAAAAGCGTTCCAACGCGCGCTTTGTAGCGCGCGTTAGCGTATAATTTTCTAAAAACGCGACGTTGCGCGATTTATTTAGCGTAATTTTTTATTATTTTATTTATTTATTTATTTTATCATTTTGTCGCCGAAGTTGACCGACTTTTGGTCTGTCCCATGGTAACTTGCTTGTCAATTCACAAATAGTGATAAACTAGTATTATATATGGAACAATAATTGGAGAGAGAAACTATCCGTTACCTTATTTTTCTTTCTTTCTTTAATGGATTTTCAGTTATTTTTTTATCTTTTAGTTTTTATTGATTAACTTTTTATTATATCTATCTATTTCTTTGGTTATTTATAATAAATAGAGAAATCAATGAAGTAAATTAAATATATTATTAGAGATATAAGCTATATATAACAAATTTCCGTTATATTAATTTTTTTGATATTGAAATTTACTTGATCGAAATACCCACGCAATGCGCTACGCTATTTACGCTATGCGCTTTCGGAGGCAAAACGCGTCGCATCGCGCTTCACGCTTTTTAAAACATTGATATATATATATATATATATATATATCGATAACCTATTCTGTAACGGCGAGGGCAGTTAGTTCTGTTGAGTGGAAGATCATACGTTGTGATGGACCAAAAGCAATCGTACGTTTGTGTGGTATGCTGCAGATTCTTTCCCTTGACAATAAATATTACAAGGTATCGATTCGATATGACTAGAAAACAACATGGTACACGAAAAACATAAACTTTACCGCAGCAAATCATATCGTTTGGGGGAAGAACTTTACGGCTTCCATCAAATCTCCATTCGTCTCCTTAAACTTACTGTTACCACCATTGCTAGTCATCAGCAATTCGTGTCGTTCACCTTCTTCGGCGAACTTCACCCCTTTGCCAACTCCATACAAAGGATTCCCAGACAATCCCTGCGAACCTCGTACGTACTGCACGTCAGAATCCTTTTGTGGGACAGCGTCGCAAAACGTCGAGGAAAAGCTCAAGTCTTGTAGGTCATTCCCATGATTTCTAAAGCTAAGGTTTTGGCCTCCTCGGAAATCTGAAGGAACAACCAAGCAAGAGGGTTGCACATTTACCGCACGAATTGGTTCGACGATCCCAGGTTGTTGTCGTGCGAAGCTTATCAATGTATGATCGTGATCATCAGCTACGCTTCCAAGGTTGACTTCACCAACCATTTCTGACCAGCAGGGTATAAACGGCTGAGAGGAGATCGTTCTTGAAATGTCTGAAGAGCATTTGATCAGAGGTTGACTGGGAAGAGATGGACGTAATAAGTTCAGCTGATCTAAGCTCCCCCTCGTTCGGGACAGAAAGTCGCTGTGTAGTACTGATAATGTCTGCTGAGGAAGTTGCATGTCCAAGCTTCGATTTACGGGCATACAATACGAACCGCTCAACCTTTTCAGGTATAGTCTGAATTTCTGCAGTTACTAATTATTACAGCATGGATCAAAAGTATCAGCTCGGCAAGAATTCAGAGAAAGGAACCGAATCTTCGAACCTGTAAGTGACTAGCTACGTTCTCCCTCGTCAGCCCGGGAACGTTCATCAGTTCGAGGATTCTCTTGGGCACAGCCTCTGAATAACACAGAGAACATAGCAATATGATCATTACAAATTTACAGAAACAGCTTTTCATAATCAGATAAGAAATAAAACGACGAAAGAGAGGAGATTCTTAGGCAGGCATACTATCGATCCCCAAGTGATTTACGGCGCAGACGAATTGCTGATGGAGCTCCACTGACCAGACGACACGGGGCTTCTTACCAGTCGTTGAGTCGTCGTTTTCCATGTCTGAATCATCTCCTTGATCATTATTAGGCTCCCTCCTCTTTCTCTGTGCTTTGAGCGCCTCGTCAGGGCCTTCGTTGGCAGGAGAGGAACAATCCGCATTATCAGCAAATCGTTTCTTGCGATCGATAGCACTTGATTGCTCATGCTCTTTGATTCCATTCCATCTTTTTCTAACGACGTGCTGCCATATGTTCTTCAGCTCTTCGTCCCTTATGGGCTTGATAAGGTAGTCGCAGGCTCCGTGTTCGATTCCCCTCATTACAAGGTTCGTTCTCCCATCCGCTGACATCACTTCACATGAGAGACAAACATACGACGTTTAGCTAAAGCTTATGAGATATACCATAACAAATTTTCAAAGCGTTCATCACTCATACTTATGACAGGTAAGTCCATCTCTAGCCCGACGAGCTCGAGCAGCCTGAATCCGTCCATGTCGGGCATGTGAACGTCGCTCAGCACTAAATCGAAGCAACCTTTCCTCTCCCTCAACATGCTTATTGCAACCTTAGCTTGCGAACAGCTTGTCACTGTAATAAATCGCACAGAACAAGGACTCGAAATAGAGTAGAATAAAAGCCTTTGGGGAAAATGAATCAGCCTCAATTTTACAGTTTGATCCTTCCTCACATTCGCGGTCGATGGAACTCAACGATCTAAATAAAAAAAGGGATTAAAGCAACAAATTGAGGCACAAATGCTTCTAACAAACCTATGTACAAGCACTTTCGGAGCATCTGCTCCAAAACACGGAGGCATACGACGTCATCGTCCACCACCAGCACCCTCAATCCCACCGGAAACACCGCCGTTCTTCCGCCGCCGCCGCTCGTACACGCCATCTCAACACAAGAACTCCTCTCTGAGGAGAATAACTTACAGTGTTGATGAGAGGAACGGAAATTTAAGCTGAGAGCAGAGGGAGAGTGAACGACCAAGATCAAACAGAGAAGACACTACTCATTACTCAATAATCATGGATGGAATGGATGGCCAAATTACAATATTTTTATATAAAATTTTGTTAAGACAAAAAAATTGATTTAAATAAGGTAAGGTAAACGATAGAGAACGCAAGAAGACAGTGTAGGAAAACTGTAATAAAGTTGTCTGTTTTATTCGAGACTATTTCTTATTTCATACAATCTTCTTGTGTACTTGTTTTGTAAGTATTATGTCAATAAGCGAAGAAATGGCAAATCTTAGTCCTTTGAATTTTCCACGCTACGGCACATTAGTCCGCAAAAGCAAATTCTGTATACACATAATCACTTTTTAAAGTTGAGAATGAATAATTGAAGGATTAATAATAAGCCGACCCATTATGTAATTCGTCGTTTTAAGCTGCTTATTGTCGATACTTGAAGAGGAGAATATTCCACTGCTATTATTGTGCTCGAAGAGAAGTTTCTCTCATTGTTGTTTTTTTTATTTTTGCTGCATGAAATAATGTTCTCAGTGTTGGGGACATGTCTCATTAGGTTTCTTCTCAATGAATGACATGTTACCTACTAATTTCGTATGTAATATAATATTATTATTCCACGGAAGAAGTTTTGACACGTTAGTTGTTTTGTGTTATGTCACGTTTTTCAAATAATATGGTCAAATATGTTAGGCACAACTAATCAATTAACAAAATAAAGGATGTATATTCACTTTGGTTCCTTTTCTTTCTTTTCCCTCAAATAACTCTTCAACGATTTTCCTTCCTCTAACAAATGTCCTTTCTTCTCAAGGGGAAACGCTACCAATTACCATGTACAGTAAAATCTGCATAAATAAATACTCTATAAATTAATAATCTTTCTAAAATAATAAAATCTTTCGGTCCCCACTTGGCCCTTTGTAAAAAATCATCAAATTTGATAAGATAATTAAATAATAATCCTTCAAAACGTTCATTTATTAATATGGGGTCGCAATAAAACTCTAAATTAATAATTCATTAATATGACAATTGTAAATATTATGATAATTTGATAAAAAAAAAAAAATATGAATCAATTGTTACTAACGCTTTCTTAAAATGTAAATCTAATTGGATAAATCCCTAACTTTTAAGTTGCATCTAAGAGTTCCGATGTTCATGAATATTATTGTTAATCGTATACAATTGATTTGTATTATACATGAATATATTTAATTAGCTACAAACAAATTGGTTGATGGATGAAAAGAAAACATATATTACTACTAAATTAGCTGGATTTAAAAAGTTTCTCTTTTAATTAATAAAATATTAATTTATTGATATATTAATATCTCTATTAATAAATTTAGCTCTCTCAATGTTATTAATTTAGAGAGGTTTTACTTGAATCTATGAAAGACTCTCCTACATTAACTAAGAAGCACGCATAACACAATGTGCAAGAAAAAAAACTATGTCAAATTAATTAAATAATAATACGGGAAGTTTACACTTAAATATTCAAAAGTAAAAAATATCAGATAGGTCACTTGTATTTTATATGTAGGTACGTAGTGTGATCAAGTTTTTATAAATAGATACCCGCTTAGTTGATGGTACGTTATATAAGAAATGTAGGTACCGTAGAAAAGCGTATTGTGGTACATAATATAATACATAAAAAAGGTACGTCATGCTTAAATCGATATTACATTAAATATTTAGGAAGTAGGTACCACACAAACACGTAATATGATACGTAATGCACATATAAAAAGATGCGTAAACGATATTAAAATGGTACTCAAAATCTATCTGGTACAAATGTGTAAAAAAATTATTCTATTAGCTTATATAAAATTTATCTGACATGAGACTGAACTGATATTTTTTATACTTTTGAGTATTCAATTATAGACACACCAAATAATAATAATAATAATAATAATAATAATAATAATAATAATAATAATTGTTGCACAAAAGGAGGATAAATTGAGAAACATGGTGTATGATCTGCCTTCAAGGACCTTAAATTGAGAAATAATAAAGAGTACAGGTTGAAGAATTTCAAATGGAGGTAGAAAAAATAAAAATGATATTGTGACACTATCAATATGTTGTGTCGTTAAATCAATGGCTTCGTAATTTATCAATCAAATCAAGCTTACTTAGGGGGTGTTTGTTTTGGGGTGATCCTCCAAAACATCACCGTGATCCTCTCGTTGCTTCATCATCACCATGTTTGTTTAGCCTAGGTGATGAGTCATCACCGTAATGACAGATCACCTAGATGATGAAAATAGGGTAATATTCTACCTTTTGGATCACCAAGAAAAAGCTAAGTGATCTTACATCACCGTGATGGGGTGATCTTTCAAATTTTTATTTGGACAACAATACCCCTTAATTTGGTATTTATACCTAATATATCCTTATTCATATTTTAATATAAAATTAGAGTATTCAAATCTTAGTGATAAATAATTATACTGAATAACTAATTATTAATTCTTAATATCAAACTCTATATTAAAATAGTAATTATTATGTAAAAATCATCTCGATATATATGTATATATACGTATATATAATCCACATAATTTATATAAATTCATAGGGTCAAATATGACATTTATGCAATATCACGCCACACATCACCGTGATTAGACAAACATAATATTCTAATACCACATTGATATGCAAAATGAAATATCACCCCAAAACAAACACGGTAATGATATATCACATTGATCCACATCACGGTGATATTCACATTACGGTGATATGAGTATCACGGTGATGTTGGATCATTGGAAACAAACACCCCCTTAGTCAATGTGAGGAGTAGTGTTACAAACAAATCGAATAGCGTGATATTCTGTTTGTATTCGGTTAATCTGTCGAATATTTTTATTCGTAATCGATTAGTATTCGAATCTTTATTCCGATTCGAATGTGATATTAAAAAATATTCGAAATATTTGAATATTCGGATTCGAATGTAATTTTTTTTTACAAATTCTGTAACCGAAAGCACATATTTAAAAATTGCCAAGCATATAATTTATTTCATTATTAATATATTTTACAAAACACATTCAATCCAAAACGATCTATAGACGAGACATAGACATCAAAGAAGAGACATTTACAGTAATTACACATATCCTATTCAACACAAGAACGGAACCCTTCAAATAATACACGCGTCCTTCAAAATAGTTACACGTCATATGCAATACAAACCACATAAAACCTTCAATATAGCAAGGAACCACAACCAAAACATCAAGATTTCAATTTAACAATGATTTTTTTCAGATCCTAATTTTAAACTAATACATACGAGCATTTTCTAGAGAAATACCTCACTTTGCAGAAAAGAATTGTGACGTGGTCGGACCACGGTGGCTGGCGATTGCAAACCTACTAGTGGCGTCGGTGGGTGCCGGGTTATATAGTGGCTGTTGGCTAAGGCGAGAGCTGAGATGGAGTTGGATGCGGTCTTTGAGTGCTATCTTTGAATTGTGAGTGACGTGTGGGTGAGGGGTTTTTGATGGGCTTGATGATTTCTATGTTTGGGCTATAATATTTATCTTGGGTTATATTATTCTAAACATTCTTAATGACCTATTAAATTACAATTATAATATCGGTATCTCACGAATAAAATTCATATTTCGATTCGTATTCGAATATTCAATTCGAATATTAAAATTTTGAATGGAATCGCGAATGGAACAAAAAAAAGTTTGATTCGTTTGCAAACATAGTGAAGACTGAAGATTAGTAAATCATCACCTGAGCTGCATAAATCCTTGGGCAAGGGAATAATACTTGAATTGAAGGAGCCGGCCGATTATGAAGTTGAATCATTTATTTAGATTATTTGTTTTTAGTAAAAATTACTATTTCTTATTATTTCTTGCTTACATTTATGTAATATAATATTACGTTTCTGTAACGTTGTAAAAAATGTGGATAATGTTGAAAGTGAATATTATGAGAATATACGTTGAAATGATTTTACTGGTGAATTACTCTGCTAAAACGTTGTCTACTTCCTCGGACGATGATGTAAAGCATCACATGGATATTACAAGTCTAGCTCTGACTAGATAATCTTTGGGACAATAGAATTCATTCCGCGATATCTTTTTGATAAAAATCTTAGTATTACAATTGTTTTCCATTAATAAATTTTGTTCGTTATCTCATTTGATGAAAATGTTACTACTGTTTTCCAAAAATAATCTTTATTGCACCCCAACACAATAAATTCATTTATACCCCCAACTATATCATATGTCTAGTGAATTGAATTTAGACATCTTCAACCACATCATAAAAATACATTGCTACAATGTTTTTACTTCAACCCAAAAATTCTATTTTCTACACTAATTTTTACCCCAATCAATTAAATCTTTTTTTGTACTCCAAAAATCAAATGCTATTATTACTATCATAATTGACTTATTAACTTCACATTATAATTATTAAAAAGCAACATTATAACTATATTATTTTAAAAACTAAAAGATATACAATTAGCATATTTGTTGATTATACATTTTATTTAATTGAAAGTAAAATATCAATAAACAAAGCGAAGTAATAATCCCTTTGCTCCTTGATACATGTCGTTAAGGATATTACACGCATACTAAGAAATAAAGTAAAATCTCCATTATGCCCTTAATTAATTATGTTATCTAATTTAATTTAACAATTTCTATTAAAGATAACGGGTAAAGCTGGAAACATCTATATTAGTTATCTTGAAACTTTAAAACGACATGTATTTAAAATAAAAATAAATTTTAAAACGACATGTACTATGAAACATAGGGAGTATTAATTTTACTTTTCTATTATAAGAATATCATATAATTTAATATAATTAAAATCTATGAAAATGGAATCACAACTCTTTCTCTATTCGTCAATAGAGCTGCCAAACGGACCGGCCTGCCCCGACCCCCGACCCCCTCAACCCGCCATTAAACGGGGCGGGGCGGGCCAACCCGCCAACATAACGGGCTACTAAACTAGTACCCCGCCCCGTCCCGTAGTGGGTTGGCGGGTTGGCGGGCCAGCCTGTTAATTTTTTTATTTTTTATTTTTCAAAATTTTTTGTGTATTTTTTTTTTCAAATAATACTTTTATTAATAATATATGTTGGAATAATTAACGAAAATTCTTAATCATTTATGAATTATACACTTTCATAATTAAATCAGTGAAATTAATTACTAATAAATATTATTTATTAATATTGCATAAAAAATGTATATAATATATACATAGTAATTTAAATAAAAAAAGAAAATATTGGCGGGCCAGCCCGCCCGACCCGCTTCAACCCGCAACCCAAACGGGCTGGCCCGTTTCGGTCCGCTTTTAAACGGGCCAGGAATTGGTTGGCCCAACCCACCTATTTTTCGTGGCGGGGCGGGCCAACTCGACGGGCCCGACCCGTTTTGAGAGCTCTATTCGTCAATAAATATAGACTTTTTCATATAAAAAACGTACTATCTTTTTGTGTTTTATAAAAAAGTCAAGTAACTTTGCGTTGGAGATGCTCGTACGCGGTTGCAATAGCCAATACATCCCCCAATATTTGCTCATACTCATCATCTCCTCTCAATAAAATTCTGAAATCTCATCGATTTCTCTGAAAACCGCGCGAATTGTCTGAACGACTGGTGTTCTGAGATTTGTGGGTTAGCTTCTTCAGTTCTTGTGTTCGATTTCGCCACCGACAACAATGGATGAAGTGAAGGATAAAATGAAGGGCTTGATGAAGAAAGTCAACCACTCATTCTCATCATCTTCTTCAGGAAAATTCAAGGGCCAAGGCCGCGTATTGGGTTCATCATCGTCGTCCTCTTCTTCGCCCGCATCTTCGCCGTTGACATCAAGGCCTTTGCCTCAAAATACAAAGCCTTCGGCACAAAATTCGAAGCCTTCGCCGGCGACGGTAAGCAATGCAATTCCTGAAGAAAAGTCAACGAGTAAAAGTACCGAGATAAAGGCCAATCCTAGCCGAAATGGGAAACTGGAAGCTTCGTTTGACCCATATAACCCGCTGATTACGTCTGGCGAAAGGAACCCTAACGGCTACTCCTTAAAGGGGTTCGAATGTCCTGTATGTAGTAAGTTTTATAGCTCAGAAGAAGAGGTCTCTGTCCACGTTGAGTCTTGTCTGAATAATGCTGATTCGGGCGATCTTAATCGTGATATCGAATCTAATGATGGAAGAAATCAATTGGAGGATTGTGTAAGTTTGTATCTATCTGGAAAACCAAGCGATAGCTCGATCGATGTGGTTATAAAGCTTTTGAGGAATGTAATTCGAGAACCCGAGAGTGCGAAATTTAGAAAGGTGAGAATCGGAAATCCGAAGATAAAGGAGGCCATAGGAGACATCTCTGGTGGCATAGAGTTGCTAGAGAGCGTAGGCTTTGAGTTAAGAGAGGAAAACGGGGAAATGTGGCTTGTTATGGATAATGCTTCTGTGGAGAAGATTGGCTTGGTTAAGAAAGTCGTATCGTTATTGGACCAGAGGAATGTTGGAGATTTGCCTCGCGATGTTTTGGTTCAGGTGAAGGAAAACGAAGAGCTATCAGACGTCAGTCCAGCAAAGGCAGAGGAGTGTGTTGAGACGAAAAATATCGATAGACAGGTCGGTGTGGTTCATTATCACTAGCAGAGCGTAATACCACAGTTATCGATTTTTAATTTTTCGTATGGTTCTGTATTCATGAAATTATTTGGAGTCGTATCTCATTAGTTGCACAAGTTGTTGAATTGTTACTCATTCTTCAAAGCTGAGAACCATGGGACTGTTTCATGCAATGGGATGAGTAATGTGAATTGAAGGGCAACTTTTTGTTTCAGAATTCAGTTGATTTGTAGTTAGATACTGGAATAGTGATTTTCTTGATCTTTTGAACGTAATTTTAGATAACATCAATGCGCATGGATCGTGATTATCCGTCATCTATGCATAAAGATTCTTCCTTGCTTGCTTTCAGGTTCGCGTTTTCTTTTCTGTTCCTGAAAGCGTAGCTGCAAAAATCGAGCTGCCCGACTCTTTCTACAACCTTTCGGCCGAAGAAGTGAAAAGGGAAGCCGAGGCAAGGAGAAAGAAATTAGAAGAATCAAAGCTTCTAATTCCTAAATCTTACAAAGAAAAACAGGCAAAAGCAGCAAGAAAGCAGTATCAGAGAACTGTCATCAGAATACAGTTTCCCGACGGAGTTGTGCTTCAAGCTATCTTTCGTCCGAGCGAGTCGACTGGTTCTCTGTACGAGGTTCGTTTATTCTCTCAAACATATCCACTACTATTATTACAAGGACATTCGACAGTTTCTATACGTTTCTATGAACCCGAATTGACCTTGAAAGATTGCTCAAGATTTCATCTTTTAGATTTCCCAACAGATTAATTTTGTCGGAATTGATTATCCTTCTCTTCAATTAGTATATGATCATGGACTTATCATGAAAACCTCAGTCATTGCAATTTTTTTTCCCTTCTCCATCCATTAGTTTGTCAGCTCATCGTTGAAACAGCAAGGATTGGAATTCGAGTTATTACACCCAATTCCAATTAGACGCAGAGTGATCCCACATTCTCCGAATAAAGGAGAGAGAGCCAAGACGCTCGAAGACGAGGATTTAGTCCCAGCAGCTCTTATCAAGTTCAGACCTATCGAAACAGATGACATCGTCTTCACGGGTATTTGCAATGAACTTCTTGAGATCAGCGAGCCCCTCGTTTCTGATAAAGCAGTTCCTATATTTTAACTTCGACTTGTTTCTTTCCTTGGAAAGTTTCTTGTGATTTCGAGTGCCCATTGGATTGAAATACGTTTGTAATTTTTTTTTCTTTCTCTTGGAGTGTCGCACGTTATAAAATCGGTTATGTCTGTTATACAAGTTCCATATGGAAATGCATTTTTAGATTATGATTATCCATGACCTCCATAACCGGTCATGATAATAAAATATTATTTTCTCTCTTTTCTATATTCACAACCTACAACCCAACCTAAATGATTTTCAACTTTATCAACAACCCAACACAACCCATAATATTTATATTTTATAATTATTTTAAGTCATATTTGAATGTTTAGATTACATTATATAATAGAAAATTTATATACTTTGGTCATTGGAGAAAAAATAATATGAATTATGATAGATTATAGAATGTAAAGAGAAATAGATAATTTGAAATTGTGATTCAAAATGTATCAATATTGGTCTCTATTTTGGTAAAAAAATAAACATTAAATTTTAAAAGATAATTTAATGTATCATGAAAATTCATAAAAACATACATAACAGTTATTGAAAACTGTGCACAACCGGTTGTGATCCAGGTTGGGACACCAACCGGTTGTGGGTTGGGTCACAACCGGTTGTGGGTATTATTATTTTTTTTGATGTATTTTATTCATTATATGCCATGATCGGTTGTCCAAAACGTGGATAAAGGTGGTCTTAGTAGATACCCTAACAATAAAACATGTAGGTATTTGTAAAAAACTTTATTCAATTATAGAAGCTATATATAAATTTTTCTGACAAGGTACTGAACACAATGGTTTTTCAATCTTATGGTATTTAGGTGTAGAACATGGTTTTCATGACCGGACAGGACCGACCGGTTCCGACCGGAAACCGGTGGACCAATCGGAATTCCGGTTCGGTTCTTATCCGGTCTTAAGTTTTAATTAAATAATTAAAAAACGACAAAATATATAAAATATAACCTAATGGATACTAAAAATGTAGTTGGCCTAGTCGTAAAGGGCTTTGGATTGAAATTTTTTTATTAGACTGGGTTCGATTTTATACCAACCCCTTTACATTTTTAATTTATAATTAAATTATGAGCCCTATATTACATTTTTATTAATTTAATTTTTGACATCCTATTATACAATTAATTTTAACTACCAACACGATTTACTTTTATTCAATTATAATCCCTATGTTTATAAAATTATAATTTGTTAATTAAAACATGTATAGTTTCGATTTTATTTGATTCCGTTATAAAACCTCGGTGTAGATACAATTTATTTATTTTTAAATATATCTATAAATAATGTCGTAAGTAATAGTATTAACGATGACAAGACGGAGACGCTCATCTCAGCTGTCCCTCACTACATACGCAGTACACAACCCAACCCCATTCTCGAACTTTCACACTATTAAACACACACGAGTCTGGGTTAGTATTTTCAGGGTTCATTTTTGTTGTGGGTTTTCTCCGAGGTTTTACTTCACCTCAAAAGGGTTTTTGACCCTTCTGCTTGGCCTTTCTTCCCTCGTTAAATTGAACCTCGGAGAGGCTGAGATTTATATAAAATCTGTGTCTTTTTTCCTTCTCGGAAAGAAAAGAGAACAATAATTATACATGGGCTTGTGGTTTCTTGCTGCTTTTTTGCTTGTATCTGCTTCTTCTGCCGATGAAGGTCCGTCTTCTTCTTCTTCTTCTTTTAGCTTGCTGATAGATAATGTTCTGTTGGTATGCTCTTGCATGTAAGAATTCCTGAACTTGAACCACGTGTCTTGAGTGGTATAGGCTGCTTCAGACGCTAAAATTTGATTTCCTTCGTGTTAACAGCCACCGAAATGAATCTGTATGTAGTTACATTCTTCTTTTAGGGTAGTTAGTTCGAGGAGATTATGTGCTTACTAGTTTCGAAACCCCTTAGAAATCAAGACTTTTCTGGAGATATCTATGTAATCTCCGTTGATCTATTTTATTGCTGAGCAGCTCATTTTGATTCCCAATTAAAAAGTACATCAGTTTCAAAAAGAGACTTTGGTTGGACTTGGAGAACAATGGCACCCATTCCGAGGGTATTTCTGTCAATCACATTGGCTGGAATCTGACATGTCAGCAAAAGCATGTGGCCAGCCATTAACGTTTAAAGCACCTTATGTGTTTGTTTTTATGTGTCAATGAATTGGTGAGCCATATATGGCTCTTGTTTGATTTCTTGCAAGGTGCTTGAGCTTCCACTATTGCCTTGGGAATAATTGCAAATTAATTGAACGAAAGTGCTAATTTTTTCAACTGCTGTTCTTCTCTCAGCCTAACTTTTGTCCACGAAACAAGTGCTTCACTTGCAATCCTTTCATGTAATTCCAAGTTCTGCTTAGGCGAGTTTAACTTCTGCTGTTCTCGAACTAAATTATAGACGTAATACTATTAGGAATTGATGGCTTCGGCCTGAAATCAATTGATAATAGGTAAAGTCTGCGATTGAGTACATATATTAATGATTACGAAAGATTGGTTTGTTCGGTTTGGGGCATCATTTATAAATAACCAGTCTTTCTGCACACTCAAATGCCTGTAACCTATGATATTTTAAATGCATTATTTTAATTGTAAATCAATAATTACTGAAAATGAAAGGGTAAATTTTAGAAAATAAAAATGCAATCGAGTGGGTTGTTTTTTTATTAAATGTATAATTATTACTTTTGATTATCTTTAATAGGCAGACCAAACATGACCGTTTATACCAGACCCTGACACTTAACAAAAGAGTATAGATGTTTGTACAACGTGCTGCCGACACTAACCTGTCGCATGACTCTAAAAAAATGCGGAATGCTTCTCTCATCGTTTTCGATGCGCACAGCGTTCGTCGGCGTGAACATAGGCACGGACCTCTCCGAAATGCCCGACCCGACGCAGGTGGTGGCGCTCCTCAAGGCCCAGCAGATCAAACACGTGCGCCTCTTCGACGCCGACCGAGCGATGCTCCTCGCGCTCGCCAACACGGGCATCAGCGTCGTCGTCTCCGTCCCCAACGACCAGCTATTGGGCATCGGCCAGTCGAACTCCACCGCCGCCAACTGGGTGTCCCGCAACGTCCTCGCGCACGTCCCCGCAACCAACATCACCGCCGTCGCCGTGGGCTCGGAGGTGCTCACAACCCTCCCCAACGCCGCCTCCGTCCTCGTCGCTGCCATGCAGTACGTCCACTCCGCACTCGTGGCCTCAGGACTTGGGTCCAAGATCAAGGTCTCGACTCCCCACTCTTCCTCCGTCATCCTCGACGCCTTCCCGCCCTCCCAGGTAACGTTGCAATTGAATCGAATTCTTTTTTTTTTTTCTGTTCGATTTGAGGATTCGATATGATATAAGTATTCGATTCAACTATTTATCGAATATCCGATTCAAATTATTCAATATATATTTAAATATAATATATTATAATTCGATATATATTTTCAAGCATAAACGACAAAATTGGTGTTTAAACTATACTCAAATTTCACTGTTGATGTTAAAACTTTTAAATGTGCCGCTTTTGTTTATGAACTTTGAAAAACCTGTAATTTTTGGTTCCTTTGACCTAAAGAACCAGTAGAAGAACAAAAGATGAACGGTTTTGCTAAGTTTAATAACCAAAACGGCGCACATAAAAGCTTGGTTGCCAACAATTGGAATTTTATTTTATATCTACATGATATTGTGTGACATGAAATTGAGCTTTGTCACCACATGATTTTAAATAGCACATTTATGATTCAATGCATATCTTAAATTATTTTTGTTAAAATTGAAAAACTCTAAAAATTTAGAAGAAAAAATTAATGATTCGAATTTTTTCGAATACGAGTTCGAATTGTTAACAGAATACGAATGGTATTTGACTCGATTCGGTCCGATCTGTTCCCAGGCGTTCTTCAACCGCTCGTGGGACCACGTGACCGTCCCCATGCTGCAGTTCCTCCAGTCGACGGGCTCCTACCTGATGCTCAACGTCTACCCTTACTACGTCTACTCGGGCTCGAACGGGGCCGTCCCCTTGGACTACGCCCAGTGTTTGAAAAGCGATCGCCTAGGCTTGCCTAGGCGACCGCCTACTCTAGGCGAACTGAAAATCGCCTGAGCATAGCTCAGGCGAGGGGTAGTCAATGAGGCGAGCCTAGGCGGTCGCTTAGTCTAGGCGAACTTGCTCAGGCGTTGAGGCGAAACGTTTTTAATTTTTTTTTTTTTACTTTTTTAAATAAAACCTTTATTTAATATATACTAAACCCAAAATAAAAAGCAAAAAGCCCAACCCTAATCCCTAATCGAAGGAAACGTTTCCAATTTCCACCCTCATAGCACCCAACCAAAACTTCTTCATATCTGTGCGCCACTGCCCGCCACTGCCCGCCGCCGACCGCCGCCGACCGCCGCCTACAGCCGCCGCCCGCCGCCGGTGCTGCCTCCTATAGGAGTGGGTATACTCAATTTTATGTTATGACACCTCTATTTCTTCAATTTGTAAATGATTCTATTGATACTTAGTTTTTTATTTCTGATTTTGGGGTTGGGGTTCTACATCTAGAAAATGAGTTCAACTTCAAGTGATCCGGCATGGAAGTATTGTAGATTGGACGATCCCAAAATTAAGAACAATGTCACTTGTAATTTTTGTGGCAAAGTAACCAAGGGCGGAATTTATCGGGCTAAGCAACATTTAGCCGGAAATTCAACGAGTGTTAGGAAGTGCGATAAGGTTCCATCACATGTCCGGGATGAAATAAAAGCTTTCATGGATAGTAAGTCGAAGTCAAAGGAAAGCGAGGCATCATGGGGCCAATGCCCCGAATATGATGTGGTTTCGGGATATGGCTTAGGTGACGATGAAGAAGATGAAGAGGTGAGAGAAGTTGGTTCGATGTTTGAAAAGAAGGTTGGTGCAAGTGGGAGTGGCGCGAGTGGGAGTAGTACGACTAATGCAAAGAAGCAAAAAGGAGCGAATATAAGAGGTCCGATGGATCGATTTACAAACAAAAGTGCTCGGAACCCAAGTCAAAATGCATCATCAAAGCAATCTACCATCAACGAGCACTACAAAAAAGAAATGAAAGGAAAAGCCGATGCTGCGGTTGCAAAATGGTTCTACGAAGCAGGTATCCCATTTAATGCTGCTTCTTACGAAAGTTTTGGAGCGATGTTTAATGCTGTTCTTGAATATGGGCGTGGATATAAGCCTCCAAGTGCATATGCGTTGCGGGTTCCTTTATTAATTAAGGAAGTGAAAGAAACAAAGAACGTTCTAAAATCCAATGAAGAAGAGTGGGCTAGTACGGGTTGTTCGATCATGTCTGATGGTTGGAAAGATAGACGAGAGAGGGCTTTAATCAATTTCTTGGTGAATTCTCCTAGTGGAACGGTTTTTATCAAATCTATTGATGCTTCAGATCATGTAAAGTCTGGTGACATGATCTGTAGGCTCTTGGATGATATGGTAGAAGAAGTTGGAGAGCAAAATGTTATCCAAGTGATTACTGACAACGCTTCAAATAATGTCTTGGCGGGTACGTATTCTTAACTATATCAATTTACTCTTTCTTCGTACGATCTATATAAGGTACAAACTAGTATTTTCTCCTTACACTTCACAGGAAAAATCTTGATGCTAAAGAGACCACACTTGTATTGGACCCCTTGTGCGGCACATTGCATCGACTTGATCCTTGAAGACATTGGAAAGATACCTACAGTTAACAATGCACTGAAGAAGGCTATTCAACTAAGTGGGTGTATTTATAATCGTGGCGGTCTCTTAAGCTTGATGAGACGATACACGGGGGGGATGGAATTAGTTAGGCCTGGAGTGACGCGATTTGCGACTGCATTCCTCACATTACAACGTATCCATGAGCAGTTGGACAACCTTCGAAAGTTGTTTCTTAGTGAAGAATTCAAGACTAGCAAATGGTTCAAAGAACAAGCTCCAAAGAAAGCATGCACAACTGCTTTATCTCATGCTTTTGCACGGAATATGAAGTTCTCTCTTAAGGTGTTTGGTCCACTCGTGAAAGTGTTGAGAATTGTTGATGGAGAGAATAAACCGGCGATGGGTTACATTTATGAGGCCATGGATAGAGCGAAGGAAGCGATTGAAAAATCTTTCAATGGTCAAGAGGAGAAATATAAGAGAGTGTTTGAAATAATTGATGAACGATGGGAAAGTCAGCTTCATCATCCACTTCACGCAGCTGGTTTCTACTTAAACCCCGAGTTTTACTACAAAGACTCCGTGAGGATTGAAGAAAATAACGAGATCAAAGAAGGATTGATGGCTTGCATTTCCAAATTGGTTCGGTGTAAAGATGAGCAAATGAAGATAGTAGATGAACTTGAGGTTTATCGAAGAAAAGGGGGTCTTCTTGGAAGTGAACTTGCTCAAAGATATCTTAAAGAAAGGGCTCCAGGTAACATTGATTGATTTAGGCTTCATTTTCATATTCATAAGTTTCTCTTTTTTTTTTTTTTAAGTTTATGTTCTCTTTTTATTGTGAAAAGCGCAATGGTGGAAGTCTTATGGCTCGGCTTGTCCAAACTTGAGAAGATTTGCTATAAAGATAACAAGTCTCACTTGTAGTGCTTCCGGATGTGAAAGAAGTTGGAGCGTGTTTGAGCATGTAAGTTGGAGTGTTTTTTGTTAGCTTCAATTGAAATTTTATACTAATTCATATATTTGCAATGTAGCTTCATTCTAAGAGAAGGAATAGGCTCACTCAACAACGGCTTAATAATTTGGCTTTTGTGAAGTATAATCGTGCATTGTTACGTCGACATAATATGCGCGATGTTGTTGATCCTATCTCTTTGCAAGACATAGATGATAGTAACGAATGGTTACTTGGATGTATGGGTGGTGATGATCACGATGAGGGTGATGATTTAGTGTTTCGGGGAGAGAGTTTAACTTGGAGGGTTGTAAGCGAAGCATCGGGAGCAGATGAGCCTCTTCACAATACGAGAATGTCGGGTTCGAAACGGAAAGTCTTTGAAAACGATGTGCAAGAGGAAGATGATGATGTTGAATTAGCCGAAGAGGAAGGAGGAGCTGAGAGGGAAGATGGTGGTAACGTCAACGAGGATTATGTATCACTTGACGAGTCTGAATGAACCTTAAACGGTTCTTACTTGTCAAAGATATCGTTGATTCCTCCTTTATCGATTTGTATTGAGTTATTGCTTTCTCTTGATATTTTGAACATTGTTCTTATTTTAATTCCTATGTAAGGATGGTTTAATATTATTTCATATTCAAACTAACAAATATAATTATATTTTATATTATTTAAAAATCGTTCGCCTAGGCGCTTCGCTTTTCGCCTAGGCTCGCTTACTCTAGTCAATCCGAAAATCGCCTCGGCTCGCTTTTCGCATTTACAAACTTTGACTACGCCCTCTTCAGGCCCCTACTCCCCAACAAGGAGGCGGTCGACCGCAACACCTTACTCCACTACACCAACGTCTTCGACGCCGTGGTGGACGCCGCCTACTTCGCCATGGCGTACCTCAACTTCACCAACGTGCCCGTCGTCGTGACCGAGTCGGGCTGGCCGTCCCGGGGCGACCCGAACGAGCCCGACGCCAATCCCGAGAGCGCGAGCACGTACAACAGCAACCTCATCAGGCACGTCTACAACGGCACGGGGACGCCCAAGCATCCCGGGGCTGCGCTCAGCACGTACGTGTACGAGCTCTACAACGAGGACCTCAGGCCCGGACCCGCCTCGGAGCGGAACTGGGGGCTGTTCGGGCCCGATGGAAGGCCCGTTTACGCGCTCCAGCTGACGGGGTCGGGGACGGTGTTGGCGAACGACACGACGAGCACGACGTTCTGCGTGGCGAAGGACGGGGCGGACAGGAAGATGCTCCAGGCGGCGCTGGACTGGGCGTGCGGGCCTGGGAAGGTCGACTGCTCGCCTCTGGTTCAGGGGCAGAGCTGCTACGAGCCCGACACGGTGGCGGCGCACGCTTCGTATGCGTTCGATGCTTACTACCATCGCATGGCTATGGGGGACGGGACTTGTAATTTCAACGGCGTGGCTGCTGTGACCACAACGGATCCTAGTATGAGAAAACTTCATCTTTTTTTTTTTTTTTTTGTACTTTGTGGAGTTTCTCATTGGAGTTTTTCTCTTGCAGGCCACGGTTCTTGCATTTTTCCTGGGAGGTACGGATAGGTCTTTTATTCAAGTGCTTAGTAATGTTGAAGTTATGTTGATTGATTTGATCGTTTGGATTATATATATAGGGGTGGGACGAATAACACGTATGGGAATGGAACGTCCTCTCTGGCTCCGTCGACGAATTCGACGGCGGCGGGCGGCGGGTCCCGCCTTTTGTTGGGCGACGGATGGGTGCATGAGTACGTGATCGTGTTAGTAGTAGGGGTATCGAGCGCTTTGGCGTTTCTGTAGGATTTTTTAACTCGGCTGACGAAAACGTTAAGCGTTCGATTTTCCCGTGTTTTTTTTTTCGAGAAGTGCGATCCGCTCGGATTTTGCTTGCTTATGTTACGACTACTCTCGGGCTGGATGTGAGGTTAGGGTAACAGCAACTAGCATGTCATTCTTTTGTTGTACGGCAAAGCAAATGTAAGTTTTGATTTTGGGATTCTCAAATTTGCGTTTCTCCTCCAAGGCAGCTGCTACTTTTTCCCCCGCTGTTTTCTTCTTGTTCTTTGCATAGAACTCGGGCAAAACAGAGTCAATCATCGATATACAGAGTAAGAAAAACAGAGGATTAAAGCAGCAACCCCAAATAAGCAATTCCCAAAGTACACAGGAAAAACAGATTCTGTAAGAACCAGAGCAAAGCAGTTATTCATCTTTTCAACGGCTGAACTGCTGTCTTAAAGAGAAGGACGTAGACTTTGTCGATGGAGAAATACAAGAACCCGCCCGTCGAATGCGTGACGTATGACCCGAAACTCGTTCCAACGATGCAATGCCAAGCTGGTCCATATGTTGAGTCAAATTCCTGATGTCAAAAATCAAGAAACTTATTTTTTTTTGCTCCTTTAACTTTTTTGGTGCAGTAAGAACAAATCTTGATGTTATGCTAAACTGAATCTAACGACAGACGAAGTTTCGAGGTAACTTCCAAGACTCTCTTTGAAGACCAAACAAAGCCTAAAAGACTTCAAGTGGAATAATAGTCTTTGGTCCAAGCAAATGTTCATTGGTCACAAGGACTGGGAAACTTGTCTCAAATAGCAAAGCAACCTCTTGTCATCATTACCAAAACAGTATTACGGAAGAATTAACGTTTAAAATGGAAGCTGTATCAATTTTAAGGAAGAACATATGAAAGTTCCAGCTTACACAGACAAAGATTCTCGAAGAAAATTGAGCTCTAGACAGAATATTAACTCCACAAAACACACACAGAGATATTATGCATATAACAATGTACCTTCTTTAGAGAGAGAGCTAGGAGTTTGCTGTCAACCTTCGTAGAAGACTTCATGGAATTGACGACATTTCTTGCAGATTTAAAAGCGTGATTTTGCAAGTGCAAAGGCATATCTGAGGCCCTCACGCGTATGTCGTTTTGCTGCTTTTGCTCGGCGGCGTTTTTCTTCTTCTTCTTCTTCGTCTTCTGCTGCTGTATGAGACTGTTCAAGAATTTGCTCCTCCTCTCCAATTCTTGCTCTGCTCCCTCCATTTTCAGGCCGATGTTCACATTCATCTAACCTTTTTAATCATATGATAGTATTATTATTAAAATGTGAACGTGTTACTATGTACTGCTACTCCTTGGTCAAAGAGTCAAAGTCAATATGTTGGCTTCACTATGTGCGTGACACTCGAGTGTTGCGTTTTGATTATCTTTTTTTTTTTTTGTTGATTGTATTATGGATTATACTAATATAATTTATACTTATATTAAGAATATCATGATATTATTATATGATAATATAGTTTCAAAGGAAGTTAGAGAGATAAGTAATGAAATTTAATCAATAATTTGGTATGTCTTTCAATACAACTCTATTATACTACTAAAAATTTCAGTATACATTTAGTCTCATAAAATATCGTTTTGATCAATTACCTAACTTGTATAATCAACATGTAAGTTGGAACTTTCTTATGTTTTCTAACGTTGTTCAACAAAATGTTTTCTCTCCCTTTAATATGCTCGAAGGATCCTTTTAATTTTCGTTCAATTTCCAACAAGTCTGCGAAGGACTGCATCTCGATAATAAATATTATGTTGCACTTGTTGGCGTGGCAGCGGACCCGGTCGAGTAATACCGCGGCTAATATTTGAGCAATTAAAGATAAAAGTGGACACCGAGATTTAACGTGGAAAACCCCCAAACAAATCGGGGTAAAAACCACGGGCAAGAAGGAGAATTCACTATAGGAGAAATATAGGAGTTACAACCTCTCGTACTACAAAGGAGAAAACCCTCAATATCTCTCTTTATAGTCGGAGAAAATACCCGACAAACTCTCTATTATTTTCCCTCTATTTTTCCTCTCTTCACCGATCCCTTTGGATTTCTTATGTGGGATGATCTTTGCACTGAATCTCCGTAGCCTTATTTATAGGCAGTGCATGCATGTGTGAACTAAGCCATATGAACCTATGAAAATAAGAACGCACGGCATTGAACAAGTTGCCCATGTGAAGAATGCTTCTGTTGACTATTCAAACCGACTATTCAACCCTTGTGGTTGAATATATGTCGACAATCTCCCACTTGAAGATTTGATTGAGGATCAATCAGATCTTCACACCATTCTTTCTCCCTTGCCATTCATGTTGCTTACGTCTCCGCTAGGCCACTCGAGAAACGACACCAAACGAACTTATCAGAGTCAACGTACTCTCTAACAGTAAAGTCTGTTCCCCCGTAACATAATGCAACATATGAGGTTCCTCTATATAATAGGATCCTCTTCACCGTGCTCCAATGCTCTTTGCCTGGATTCGCCATGTACCGACTTACTACTCCCACTGCATGTGCAATGTCTGGTCGTGTACAAATCATCGCGAACATAAGACTTCCCACCGCTGATGCATACGGTACTCGAGACATCTCCATCCTCCCTTCTTTACTGCTAGGACTCCTGGGGGATAACTTGAAATTAACATGAAGTGGGGTAGAAATTGGCTTACCTTCTTGCATATTGTAGCGTCGCAAGACCTTCCTCAGATAGTTCTTCTGGGAGAGCCAAATCTTCTTGTTATTTCTGTCTCGGTAAATTTGCATCCCTAGAATCTTGTTTGCTGGTCCCAAGTCCTTCATTCAAATTCCCTAGCCAATTGTGCCTTGAGTTCTTCAACACGATCTTTGTTGGGGCCTGCTACCAACATGTCGTCAACATACAACAGTAATACGATAAAATTGCTTTCACCAAACCTCTTGAAATATGCACAAAGGTCTGCATTCAATCTGTTGTATCCAAGGCTCATTATGAAGGAATCAAATCTCTTATACCAACACCTCGGTCCTGTTTGAGACCGTATAGAGATTTGTTCAACCTGCAAACCAAGTTCCGTTTTTCTTTGTCTTCAAAACCTTCCGGCTGGAGCATATAAATCTCTTCTTCAAGATCTCCATGAAGAAAAGCTGTCTTCACATCTAGTTGCTCTAGATGTAGGTCGAATGTAGCACACATCGCCAGGAGTACCCGAACAGTCGTCAGTCGAACCACTGGTGAGAATATTTCATTGAAGTCGATGCCTTCTTTCTGAGCGTAGCCTTTAACCACCAGTCGTGCACGAAAGCGCTCTAGTGCTGCTTCAGAAGAATCTTGTTCGACAGACTTTCCTTTCACCTGAATGATCATAGTTTCTGAACTTCCCTTTGTAGTGCTATCATTTCCTCCGATTATTTTATCTTCTAAAAAGATAACCTCCCTGCTGATGATAACCTTGTGGGCAGTGGGATCCCACAGGCGATACCCCTTCACACCATCAGCATACCCCAAGAGCAAACACTTCCTGGACTTCTGATCCAGCTTCGTAGTTTCTTGGGCGTTGTACATCACGTACACAAGACTTCCAAATACATGGAGTTTGGAATAATCCGCTGGCTTTCCGGTCCACATCTCCATCGACGTCTTCTAATCAATTGTCGTTGACGACGATCGATTGATCACGTAGCAGGCGGTGTTGACTGCTTCTGTCCAGTATGATTTATCCGGACCTGCAGCTCCCAATATGGCTCTTGTCCTCTCCAACAGAGTCCTATTCATCCGCTCCGCCACTCCATTCTATTGTGGAGTATACGCCGTGGTACAGTGCCTTTTGATGCCTTCTCTTTTACAAAAGCTATCAAAATTCCGGCCAGTATATTTCTCCATTATTAGTCCTCAATTTTTTTTTCCCGTCTGTCAGCGTGGCTGGTATTCCATATAGCCTCCAGACAGCCGTCCTTCCTCAAGATCGCCTTTATCTTTAATTTCCACAGTGAGAAGTTTCTCCCGTTGAACTTTTTGATATCAAATTTGGCCGCCATAATTTCTGCTCAGTCGTGAGCATACCTCCGACGGGGTTGCGGCAGATAATTATTGAACTCGTCCGGACTTTTTCGTCACCGTAACAAGGGCAGTATAATATTTATTATTTTCTGATGTGGAGGGTCCACGTTAGTGGCAACCACAGAGCATACGATAAATAAATATATAAAACCCAAGCTAGGCTCTGATACCAATTGTTGGCGTGGCAGCGGACCCGGTCGAGTAATACCGCGGCTAATATTTGAGCAATTAAAGATAAAAGTGGACACCGAGATTTAACGTGGAAAACCCCCAAACAAATCGGGATAAAAACCACGGGCAAGAAGGAGAATTCACTATAGGAGAAATATAGGAGTTACAACCTCTCGTACTACAAAGGAGAAAACCCTCAATATCTCTCTTTATAGTCGGAGAAAATACCCGACAAACTCTCTATTATTTTCCCTCTATTTTTCCTCTCTTCACCGATCCCTTTGGATTTCTTATGTGGGATGATCTTTGCACTGAATCTCCGTAGCCTTATTTATAGGCAGTGCATGCATGTGTGAACTAAGCCATATGAACCTAGAAAATAAGAACGCACGGCATTGAACAAGTTGCCCATGTGAAGAATGCTTCTGTTGACTATTCAAACCGACCATTCAACCCTTGTGGTTGAATATTATGTCGACAGCACTTAGATATGATTTCAGCCTTCAGGATCAAGTAATTCTTGATCATTTTCACGATGTTTAAATGGATCTTTATTCACATCTAAACTAAAGATCGACCAATGGTTGAAGTATTAAATGGATGATCTTTTCCATGTAAAATATATATGAACTCGGACTTTATTCCATTTGCACTCCAAAACAATATTTTGTTTTACCTAATTTCTTTCATTTAGAACCCACGTCAACCCTGACAACTTCTGATTATTTAGGAGTTTCTATTACGTTGCTATCATAAACATACAACACTATAATGATCACAAATTCACTTTACATAGACAGACGTTTGTATCTCTCTTACAATAAGTATTGTAGATTTTATACGTGTGCTTAGATTAGTTTAATTCATAGAGTACCCGTCTCGGAATATGTATTTCATGCAATTGAAATTCATCAACAAGTCACTATTTAGTAAGTCATATAAATAAGTACATTCATTAACGAATATTGAGTCCTTCAAGTTGAGACTGTTATATAGTGAAAGAAAATCATTTTTTTTGGGAAAATAGAGAAAATTAGTTCTCCACCACATGAAAATGCACGTCTTCGTAATCAATATCCAATATTTGAAAAACCATGTGCTACAGGTCTTACTTTGTATCTCACATTTTCTATGTTTTTATTTCTCTTGACAAAATCAAGGCAACAAAATGTGGTCGAACTAATAATCTCCAAGTGGATTGTGGAGATAGAACTCGTTAATTGTACGTGGATATATGTTATCTCGGGCCATTTAGACGCATCTCTTGGGGAAATAGACAATATATTGACTAACATCGCTATAAATTTGAACGTCGTAACTGGAAAAAAGAAAACCAATAACATTCACAATTTAGGTGCAACATTAGCCATCACACGAGAGAAATGTAATAAAATGTTCATCATTCCAATGCAAAGTTCAGACAATTCTTTCGAGATAAATGTTGGGAAGAGTAAATGATGTACGAATACTTTCTGATACGATTTTTTATATGAGTGTGAGTGGCTTAAAAATTAAATCAAAACTGCAATAGTGTACATTTTGGTAGTGGAGCGCTAATATCCGTATCAATGATCTTAAAAAGTGACAATAAGCAAAGACGACATATTGCTCTCGACAAAAATGAAATATAAATGAATAAAATAGAAAATATTAAATTGATACAAAGGGCTGTACATAAAAATTAAAATTTTACAAATGAAATATAGCAAAGGACTTCCCAGTATTCACTCCTCTTTGGGAGACAAAATCATCGACATTCACGGACAAATGTTAAAAGTAAAGATTCTTGTTGCAAGATTATATCTATAACTTGCGGTAGGCCCAATCTTGATTTTGGGCATCTTTGATAGCGGATACAAAGGGGAAAGTTAACTTTTTCATATATATTAGAGTGTGTTATCCCACAATTTCTTGAGGGGTCCCATTGAATTTATCCCATGACTATTGTTGTCGGATAAATTTGAGACGTACATCTAACCCTGGGGATGAGTTCCACCCCTAGAGTGCGTGGCGCAAATAAGCCTCTGTCAGGGCTGTATGGCGCAAGCCCACCCTGATATTTAGGGGCTAGCTCATAGTCAAGTAGAGTGGCAATACCCCATGACAAAATATGCTATATATATATTATATATATATATATATATACTCCCTCTCTTCCTTAATCATGTCGTTTTAGAATTTATATTTGTTTTTAATACATGTCGTTTTACAGTTTTCAAGATAAACAATAATGATTATTTCCAGTTTTACCCCTCTTTAATTTTGTTTTAAATTAGATAACATAATTAATTAATGGTATAATGGAGATTTAACTTTATTTCTTAATGCCTGTAATATCCTTAAACGACATGTATTAAGGACAAATGAGTATTAAACAGTGGTACCTGTAAAGTTTAAGGTCGGCGTCTTTTTACTAGTCATTCCACAATAAACTATTATGAAATGATTATGACTTTCAGCAAACTAATATGTTAATAATACATAAAAATTGTAACATTACAAATGATATATGTCTCGTCGAAGTCCATACAAACAACGATAATAAAAACTATATAAGTGAAATCTAACTCCTGCATTCGATGTCCATAACAAATGTCACCAAGAAATTAACTGATATGACACTTATTGGAAGATGTCATGATTATGCCACTTTACCTATTCTTTTTGTTAAATATGAATAGTACGTTAACAAAAGTATGTATATGTATTTTAATCAAGCATGCTCATTCTTTATTAATTGTCACTAGATAGCAAGTTCGCCATTTCTTGTGTAGGCGAGGAACAACTCTCCTCGTTGTACGCAAGAAGCTTAGCTAGATAATGAGCTAAGACATTTTATCTCCTAGCACATGTCTAAAGCGAACATAAATGAAGGCTTGAGATAATGAGCACACATCATATAAAATACTTCCTATAGTTGAGTCGGTTACTTTCCATTGGATCTTGACAATGATATTCTTACAATCGCTTTCCACCTCCACATGAGACTATCCTTTGGCTCGTGTGTGTATAAGGCATCACGAATAGCAACCGCTTCAATAGCCTCACGTGGATCTCAACCAAACAACTTTTACGTATACCGAGCGACAAGCCCCTGCGCCATCTCTCGCCACAACACCCACTGAGGACATGCCCTCCAGCTTGTGCACAGCGCTGTCCGTATTAACCTTCAGGAATCCTTCTTCCAGCTTGGCCCATGATTAGTCGTGATGCGAAGGAATCCCTCGGTCGACATTATCGTTTGACAGCGGGGACGAAAACGTTGCCATCACCTTAGCTAAGGCTTGGTCATCCTGCATACGAACTTCTTTCGCAACCCATTTGTTCTCATTCTCCATATCATCCAACACAGACCAAGAAAAACATCAAAGTCCCCTTTGTGAAGCTTCACTTGCATCTCCCGAATCCAAGAATCTGCATTCGCCGCTCTCTCCTTTATTTCTGTTGGGAAATTTACGTACCTCGTATGACTGCCAAACTGTCAGACCACATGATTGCAAGACTGTAAAATTGCTCGACTGCTACTTTGTATAACTGTGAGGTTGTACGGCTGCAAGTCTGCAGGACTGGTTCTCCACAACAGCAAGACTGCAAGGCTTGTAGGGCTGTACTGGCAACAGTAACTTATAACTATTCCAGGAACTTATGACTTCTAATCTATACAAATTTTTTCGAGGCTTGTGTTCAACACAATTTTCTTAAAACAGATTCGCTCTCTCTACGTAAGTGCAAGATATTTGCTTGAGCGTCTATTTCCCAGGATACGACGAAAACCTGATTATAGGCTGCACTGAAACCTTAACCACACGGCGAACTTTGAACATAAAAATGTTGATGAACGACTGTTTGAGTGTTCGTGAATGGTTTCCCTCGTATATGTTTCGTGTGTTCTCTGAGATTTTAACAAGCTCTATATACAGAGTCTCGAAATCTCTTTGCATTCCTACAATAGACCTTTGATTTCCTCATGTGAATTAATGTGGGATATTCTAAAGGTCATGTGACTTTTGAGGTCTACCATCCTTTGACATTCCAAAGTGCAGGAACTATCCACAATTATTTGGTATTAAATATATATTGGGCCCAAACGTTGTGGGTCGATCAAGCCCGTGCGTGTGTATCGGTGGGTCACAAGCTGTCAGGGCTCGACATTATTGCGTTAGATCATTTGGGCTCGTGCATATTGGGCTTGGCCCAATAATAATTTATAAATGTTTATTTAGCCCAAATGGGATTTGGCTCATTTAATGTGTTTCTATAGTTTCTTTATATGCTGCAGTAGCGATGTATTGAGGATTAAACAAAAAAGTTTATCACTCCAATCTTCTTCAACCTCTCTCTCATAATCTCCTCTCCTCTCCCTCAATCTCTAAATTCTTCTTCTTCCTCAAATCTATATGTTCTTCTTCGAACTTCTCTACTTCCTTATTTCTCTATTTTGATCTCTTTCCCTTCAATCGTCCTTAATCTTTACCTTTCTCAAATATAAAAGTGCACTCACCAAGTGTTCAACTTAATTATGAGTAAGAAACCGGGTGAAATACGGCCGGAATCTTGCAAGAAATGTCAGGAATCGACATTATTGCATTAGATCATTTGGGTCATGCATATTGGGCTTGGCCCAATCTATAAATGTTTTAGCCCAAATGGGATTTGGCCAATTTCATGTGTTTCTATAGTTTCTTTATATGCTGCAGTAGCGACGTATTGAGGATTAAGCAAAAAAAATTATCACTCTAATCTTCTTCAACCTCTCCCTCACGATCTCCTCTCCTCTCTCTCAATCTCTAAGTTATTCTTTTTCCTCAAATCTGTCTGTTTTTCTTCTTCTTCGAACTTCTCTACTTCTCTTATTCCTCTATTTTGATCTCTTTCCCTTCAGTCGTCCTTAAGTTTTACCTTTCTCGAATATAAAAGTGCGACTTAATTACGAGTAAGAAACCGGGCGAAATACGGCCGGGATCTTACAAGTGGTATCAGAGCACTCGATTCTCGGCGGTGATTTCAGCGATGGTGAATAAAACTTTGTGCGAGGCGCCTCACATCTTCCATGGAACGGATGCGATAGCTTGGATAGAGAAACGCAATCAATACTTCGCGTTGACGACCCTCAGTTATGTTGAGCGAACGAAGGTCGCCTACCTCTACGTCGAAGGCAAGGCTCTGGAATGGTACCTTGAGTATTGCGAAGGTACGGATACGCCAAGCGAAAAGTGCGCTCACTACTTAGTTACGAGTAAGAAACCGGGCGAAAGACGACCGGGATCTTACAAGTGGTATCAGAGCACTCGATTCTCGGCTGTGATTTGCCCATTTTCATATTCCAATCCAAATTTCCATTCATAGCATAATATTCCAAAAAGCATGATCGACAAAATGTTATTTGCGTCGGCTGGAAGGAAAATATAGCGCATCAAATGTGCATCCCAAGAAGTGTATTATTTTGTGTGTACGATGTGCGCTTGTATTGTAATAGTATATAAAAGATTCCACGTGTAAAACAATTAAGTGTCCAATATGACTAGTACTCGGCTTATGAATTACAAATCAATGAATACTTTACACGTTTACCATGGGCCTAAAAAGTTAACAGTTAGTTTGATAATGGGTTTGGGCCCTTAATGGACGGTAACATTAAAGGCCCAATATGAGTTTTTGCTGGGTTAAGAGAAAACACATCCGAGCCCACACATTTACATAGTTTGAATCTTATCATTTAATTCAAATGCTGCATTTGCCTCTCAATCATAAGATTTGGAAAGAAAAAATCTTTTCAATTTAATATAGCACAATAAGACTTTCGAGTTCCAACAATTCTGTTATCTAGGTGTATCAGCACATGATATCGAGATGAGCCAAATCATTGGCTTATGCTTCATCATATTTGAATTTATGGCCGATAATTTATATATAGTTGTATTGGCACCTTTTATTTTTACTTCGCATGCTTTATTTGGCTCATATACTACAGTGTTGATGGCATAGCTCATGAAAAGAATAATATAACTAACGCAGAATGTTTCTTATGTTTCAACACAAAATAATAATAAAAAATAATAGTAATAATAAATAATAATATGACATGGAATGGAAAGGAATCATATAATTGGGATTATAAAGAATATATTAAAATGGTGTTAAAGAGGAAACAATAATTGCACACAAGCAAGAGGTTCGAAAACAAGAAGGCTTGGCTGGCTTTACCCACAAAAAAACTAAATAGTGAGGCCAGAATCAGTTTGTCGTTCATACAACATTATCTTCATCAAATGTAGCAAGATGATTTGTGATTGAATGTGAGAGATATAGACTGCAACTTTTTTAAGTCCGTACAAATTCTTATTTATTTATTTATTTATTGCTTCGAGTAACTACTATAGTTGGTAGAGGTCGTCTCTTTCTCTTTTATTCCATTCCACATCTTTTCCTTAATATTCTTGTTATAGCTGTCCATGTATTTAATGTATTTAATGTTGATTTAAATTAGATACTTTTCTCCTGCAAAAATGTTGAGAAGAAAAATACAACCTTGTAAAACATTACATCGTCTCAATCACATAATATATGGTAAAACTATAAATTTGTAGATTACTAACTCTGATCCTTTCCCCAACAAAATAAATCGGAAAACTATCTTGCTCCAGTCCGAGAATTATCTTCCGATAGTGACTCATATTTATTCCGATATTTTGCAATTGCTAGATTTCGACAGAATGGAAATTGGTCTACATAGTGATTTAAACATTTAAAAATTTACCCACAATATACTTCCTCCGTCCCGGGTATTTCTTCCCAAATATTAGTGGGCACGGAGATTAAGAAATCACATTATTTTAATATTATAGTACACCTTTTGAAGTATGGAGAGAAAAAAGTTATTAGTAAACACGCAAATCAAGAACACTTTTATAATATTAATGGTGTAATTAGTTTAATTAGTGGGATAATTTTTTACCAAAAAGGGAAATGGGAAGAATTATGTGGGACGCCCGAAATAGAAAGATGGGAAAATATAAGTGGGACGGAGGTAGTATTATTAAAAGAAACAATCTATTCTTTCTTTGAAACATTACCTATATAGAGATTCTAGTTTACACTTACAAAATTCAATATCGCTCCAACTCATGTGTTAGTTAAATAGACATTCCACTTTTCACCCAAAACAAAATAGAAACAAAACAAAAAAGAACTGAAAATTGGTCTGACAAGGGTAATTTCGTCCAATCAGAACTGTGAGACACCACTACTTAAACAGCCCCGTGACACATCAATCAAACTCAAAAATTCCAGAAACACATCAATTACATAATTTGCATGCCCACAACAACACAATGACGATCTTACGTTTTCCCCTTCACCTCCTCGCCGCCGTCCTCCTCCTCCACCTCGCCGCCACCTCCACGGCGGACACCACCACAAGCCCCTCCCCATCTCCGGCCAACGGCGGCGTCGGCGACGATCAGGAATTCATCCAAACGAACTGCCAGACAACGCTGTACCCAGCCCGGTGCTATCAGACGCTCTCCCGCTACTCCGCCGCCGTCCGGCGAGACCCCGCCAGGCTGGCCATGGCGTCGCTCGCCGTCACGCTCTCACACGCTTCCTCGGAGGCCGTCCACGTCACCGGCCTCACCTGCGACGACCCGCGCGCGACGTCGGCGTTGAAGGACTGCAGGTCGGTTTTGAGGGACGCCGTGGGGCAGATAAGGGATTCCCTGAAGCAGCTGAAGGACTTGTTCGCCGGCGCGTCGTCCGGCGAGGAGGCGCGTTTCATGGCCAGCAACGTGCAGACGTGGATGAGCGCGGCGCTGACCAACGAGGACACGTGCGTCGACGGGTTCGACGGCGTGGGTGATGACGTGGCGGTGAAGGTGGATGTGTGTAATAGGACGGTCGTGGTGAAGGAGGTTACGAGCAATGCGCTGTCGTTTGTTAATAGTTACATTGATAAGGTTATTATTCCTTGAAAAAAAAATTATTTGTCTTGTTTTCTTGTCTTGGAAATACATTGATTAATACAATGCAATTAGTTGTTCAACTTTTTTTTTTTTTTTTTTTATTTATTTAAGTTAATAAGATGATAACTTAATTTAAAAAAAAAAGTTAAAGAAAGAATTAAAGTGTAACTATTATGTAGGCGGTTATGAAAATTGATATCTTTTTAAAAAGGAATCAAAATGATAAAAAAAAGTGGACACAATTAGGAACAATCTATATCTATTCTTGTTTTATATTATATTAAGGGTGAGGGGTGGCTATTAACTGATATTTTAATCGGTAAAATATCTACAATTTAACATCTCTAATAATTTATTAATTAAATAATATCTACCCTCAATTTTAGTTATTATACTTATACTCCTACTCATTATTTTCTTTTATATATATAAATTATATTTCACCTACTAAGAAAATTATAAATTTTTAAAATAAATTAGAATAATTATATTTTAAGCACATGCATAGAGTGTGGAGATAGTACTAGTTCCTATTATATACTCCCTCTGGTTTTAATAGAAGTCACTTTCGAAATTATTTTTGTTTCTAAAATGTAGTCATTTTACCTTTTCCAATAAAAAACTATTAAATATTTCCAAATTTACCCTTCTTTTAAATAAAGCAGCCAAAAAATTATTAAATAGGATCAAACAATTAAGAAGGGTGTAACGGGTTCAATCATTTCTTAATAAGTGTGCTTTTCTTGAACGACCTGCTTTTCGGAAGAGAGGGAGTATAAGATAAGATAAATTTTATTCATTCGAATATCCTATTTTAGTCCTATCTGGTTTTTCAGTTCTCCGTCGTTTGTTGTTACCGAAGTTGATTTTGAGGTGTAAGTTGATGTATATTATAAGGTTTTTGTGGAGTGGTATGGTACTCAATCATTGATTATATAGTTAATTCGTAATTAGAATTCTCTTTATTATTAAACATGGATTTGGTGGCCTAGCCTGTCTTAGGGTTATCATTATTGTTTAAGTGCCTAATTAAAAAAGGCAATCCATTTAAATTCACTGACTTTTGACCGCACAAATAATTTTTTAAATGAACTTACCTTTTTAACATTAGATTAGATTAGATTATTTTTATTGGCACGCGGATCCTAACAATATTCTTTAGGTAGACAAGAAAAGAAAGCTAAGATGAAGTTACCATTCTAATGTTTTTGCGGAATGATTGTGTCACGAGCACTAGTCAGAGAGCTTTTCTGGTCAAAACTTGTCATCAAATATTATTTCGGAAAAAAAGGGATTTTTCATTTCAGGCCCCCTAAAAAATTTCATTTAGGATTCAGGCACTGTCAGGAAAAAATTTAGTTTTAGGGACCCGATTCTGCAGCATGTTGAAATATTGTAACAAAATGTTGAAATATTGTAACACAAAATGATCTTCTGGTACCAGTTAATGATCATTTAATACCAGTTCATTTCTGCAGTCCCACTTCATTGTTCTGAAATAACAATACTGAAAATTTGTAACACAAAACGATCATCCTATATCAGTTCATATAACTTTTGTACAACTTTTTTAAGTTAGATCCTTATATCTAAATTTTACAGAATTGAGCCCTTTAACCTAAAGTTTTTTTTTATAGGACCTGAATCTTAAATTAAACTTCTGACGGGCCTGAATTCAAATATACTCAAAAAAATATTAACAGTAGCAAAAGAAAATAACCATTGATTTTAGATCATAAAAAGTAAAACCTTAATTAATTTACAGAAGGACCCGCATGTATAATTCAAATAGAAGTAAATAATGACAAACTATGTGCATGAGCTGTTTTTTCATGTGCGAATGAATGATACAAGCAAAATAGTTCAAATTTGTATGTATTATATACGTGTGTTTGTCAAGTTTTCTTCCACATTATAACAACATTAACAAAACTGTTAGGATCGATTAACGTGTTTAGAGGGGTGAATAAACACTTTGACTCTTTTCTCTTTGTGATTTGGTAGTTGGGTTAGCTGGTAACCTAGTCGAGCAACCGATTGTTAGGTGCAGAATGAGAGTGTAACCGATTGGTGAATCGAGTAGTTTCTGTGTGTGTGATTGATAAACATCGACTTTTTTTTATAGAAGTTCGGAGCAAATTCTCATACGTTTTCTCTTCTTCTTTGCAGGGAACGATGCACTAGAAATTCGGTTAACACGTTACACTTATGTAACCTAACAGCTAAGATCTACTTCGCTATTCTAGTTACTCATTTAGGTAGTCGTGTGAAAACAATCAACTTACTTCAACAACTTACAGTCCGTTGTTTACAAATCTCTCAGTTTCACTTAGAAGAATATTTCTCTCTTTGTAGTGAAGTGCACTTTCGATTCACGTTCGTCACTTGGATATTTGAGTTCCTTGAGATGTCTAAGTTCGAAAGTTGTCTTCTCATCTTGAGTCTCGGCTATTTATATTTCAACTTGATAAGTTGGGGGGTCAAATTGTATCTAAAAATTTATTTGGGGTAAAAGAAAATTAATTTGAGGGACAAAAAAATAATAAAAGAAAAATATATTGGGAGGAATCGATCACAACTAAATCTCCATAATATCCTTATGGCTAGTGTGATTGCCAGACTATATAACCAATATAGCAATAAACATCTAGGTAGATTGGATCCTCTGTTCCATATTGGTGTACCAATCTGGTGTTCCACCAACCGAATTGGGACAAGTGTACAATTGGTCAACTGAGTTTAACGCTTGTCGTAAATTGGTTGGTGGAACACAAAGATGGAACACCGTTGTGGCACAGGCAATCCGAAACGACATATAGGTAGCTTTTTTATTTATTTCGGCTGGGGGTCAACTGACCACCCAAGCCTGCGCGCATCAATCGTATTAAATGAACTTTATCCAAAATAGGTCTGTTTTCTATTTCTAACATCGGTTGGCTGAGACGCGCTATCACCAAAATAACTAAGCCAACTGGTATGCAATTCTTTGTGTAACCTTGAAACTAATGTTCTGCATGTCTTTAACGTTGTTGTACCCTAATACTGATTTGAAATATATTCGAATTTCAGTCTTAGATTTAGATCGGTTTGGCCTTTTAGACATCTGTTTGTCCTTAACTGAAGTCTTTATACCGATCATGTTCTTCAGATGCCTACCGGTTCTAGTTTTATCGATTGGTCTCATCAGTTGGTACTGTCGGTAGCTATCTTTAGTTGTTAAACCTAGGACTGCTAAAACCAACCCGAGCCGTCAACCCGACACGAACCGCACCCGAAAATAGCTGGTTTGGGTTAGCATTTTCGATATGTTTAAGTAAATAGGTAAACCGAACCCAAGTCGAATATTAAGTGGGTCAGGTTAGGGTTCGAATTTTCAACACGAAATCAACCCCACATCAACACCTTATCAACCCATTTAACAAGAATAATATAAATTATTATAAATATCCTTAATAAATAAACTGCTTTTATTTAACAATATGTCTTGTATTATTTGGAATATTGTTGTTGCTTTTTAGAAAAAAAACAACTGATTTGTTTCTATTTTATTTAATTTAGATTTATAATTCTACTTATTTAGTTATTTTTTTGTTTATATTAAAATTTTAAACGGATTGACGGTATAATAGATTATATTTGGGTTTAAAGTAGGTTGGGTTATTGTTCGATATTTCAACCCGTTTAATTAAACTGGTTAGGGTTGAAGTTTTCAACCCGAAACCCGAATATGACCCAGCCCGACTTGTTTACCCAGTTAGACCATTGGTTGAAGTCGGCTGCTACCTTTGGTTGGACTTTATAGATGACTCTTTTATTAATTTAAGTTTTAGTCTTATTATTCACCGAAACTTTTTAAGTTCAGTATTTTATTTAGTTGTTGGTTCCTTAACAAAACATCTAGTAGGAAAGCATTATCAATGTTATTTAGATTTTCATTATTATATTCAGGAATTATATTTTATGATAGCTGATGAACTTCAATTTTAAGCGAACTTATGAATTTGGCACTATGTATATCCGTTGTCGATTTTAGGTCAATATACTTTCTAATTACAAAAATATCTCAATAACTTCATATGAGGAACAAGTTTTGGAAATCGGATTCTTTTTCTAGAAAAAAAATAAGTAAAAAAATCATATACATGACTTGGAATACGATGTTGAAGAATTTGTGACTAATCTTGTCCGACAAATGATCAGACACCCAAATTTAAGATATGAATGTAGTGAAAATTTTCACAATCATCAAATGTAGTGATTCAAATCTAAAATCGATATTATTTCCTTCTGCATCTATTTTTGTACTCCAAGTTAATGTTATATGAACTCAACAATCGATATTATTTCTTTTTGCATCTATTTTTGTATCCAAGTTAATGTTATATGAACTCAACAAATACGGTAACATGTGCTGTAGAAAACACAATTTTGAACCTTTTCAGATTTTAATCTGTTGTTCTTTTACAACACGACAATGGTTCCAAAAGTCGTTGGCCGCCAACCCAATAACTAATTTTCTGCCTTCATAAATTATTATATAACACACACATCACAGCCCCACCATCAATCGTGCTTGATTGACCTTTTATTTAATTCTAAATTTTCTTTTTTGTTTTATTAAAATTTTATAATCAAGGGGAATTGCCCAATTTCATGGTTTCAATTCAATGATAACGTTCTAAGAGCTTGACTTTACGAAATATCTTATAGATCTATTATAAACAAAAAGTTGTATTATGTTGCATTCTTATGCAAAGTCGAAAGTCAATTTCTATAGCATATATTATATTAGAAGTCAAAGGTCCTTATGAATTAGCTTAGTCGAAATATAGAAATGCAGCATTGCGTCAAAATTAAACTCGAACTCATTTGACTGAGATTTTTTAAAATCGAATTCATATCGATTGTATTTGAATGAAAATTAGACCCATGAACTTAACCACGGACTCACGTGAATTTGGGAAATACATTCCAAGAGTGCCTAAAAGACAGGGAATGATCAAGTTCACGGGTTTTGCTTCTATGTAATAAAATTCCAAGATTAGGCACTATTACAAATATCTACTACAATGATAATCATTCGTGCTTGAACAAAATGGACATATTTGATGACCTAAGGCACAATACCTAACGAAGTGTCGATGATGTACTAAAAAAAAAATTTCCTTTTTTTTTTTCCCCTTACCTAAAAAAAATGCACCCAATAGAAAAGAAAAGTCTTATTCCATCTTACACGGATCGATTTTAGATGAAACGAGTCAAATATTACGTTAACAAGGCCCTATTACGAGCCCAATATCATACAAAGAAAGAGGAAGGAAGATAATATGTCACGGTAATGTATGTATTTTAATACAATCATGTCGGTTTTTTACAAGTACTTCGACTTATAGATAGATCGATATTCATACACGATACTCTGATACACGAGACTGCTTCATCTAACATAAACTATCTTACAATAACAGAATCTTTAAATTAATATATAGTATCAGCGCCATAATCGTACATTGATTTATGTTCTTGTGTCCAACATGACAGGGAAAATGTCTGTCTCGTGATGATATCTTATTGTTATGAGGCAAATTTTTTCACTCATTATTTTAATACCATCCAATTCATTTTTCATCCATATAACATTTCCTGCTAAAATAATAAAATAAATCAAGTAGTAATAATATGACAACCTGCCTAGACTCTCTGAGTGAGTTCGGTCATGAGTTCGTTTACTCGATGAACATAATTTGAAGTATGAAAAATGTAAATTTTGTTAGAACAAAAGTATTAGTAGAAACCCAAATATCCAATTTACATTACCAATATGATTTCTTTTTTGTTATGTAGGAAGATGAGTTTTCATAATTTTTTAATAATGACAATCGAAACACGTTTTCATACACGTCATGATTGACATAGAATAGCATATCTATTTATAGACGATATATACATATATATAGATATAGATATAGATATAACGCGGGAACTTGCTATTCCTAATTGGATGATGTCGTTGTAAGATTATTCATGTATATTACTAACTACAGCTGCATTGCATGTAATTAATATTAGAAGATTGCTTCACGTAATCATTCTTTAGCATTGTTCGGTGGAGTGATATTCTATTCTTAATTCTCAGAGACTCGTTCTAACATACACCATTTTGTCAACTGGATTCCCATACATATCACGGAGTCAAATCTGATTTCATAACACTAAACATTTTATTTTTTTTAAAAAAAATATTCGATCTAATCGATGAGTTTATGTGTATATATGGACATATAATAAAAAACAATCCAATGCATTATTATTATTATTATTAATATTATTATTATTATTATTATTATTATTATTATTATATTGCAACGTGAGGTGAACACTGTCCATTCAACGCAACCACTTCGACAGCAAAAGTCAAACTAGCCTTCGTCAACGCTTATTACATAATGTAGCATATCTTTTTTTTTTTATTACTAATATTTAACTGGCATTTGCATATCCTTGAAACTGTCTTCATTGCTACAAGGTTTTCCGGCTTTAGTTTGTTACTTTTCATCCCTGATTTGATATATATTCGAAAAGCCAAAAAAAAAACACCAAGAAAGAAATGGAAGGGAAGATTTCCCTTCTAATTACATAATGTATTCAATTATACCAATTTTTTCAGATGTATAATTGTTCAATTTTAACGTCGAATTCTTTGAATGAATGTCAAATAATCATTTTAGTTATAAGTTTACAGTTTGCATTATATTTTAGTTTACATGTTTTATTTCTAATTGGGATTTAAACGAGAGTGGGTAATGGTGTCTTTTTATATATAATATCTAAACATCAGCCCAACAAAATAAAAATCCATGGATTAAATTTCATAACCAAACCTTAAATTACCAAATCAAGCCTTATGTAACCTTTCATAATCAAAGCACACAAACAAAAGAAATATCGTTTATTATATGCCATTATCAGCATTATAAAAGTAGGAAATCCGGTGACATAATTAACACTTTGTTGATACTAGTTTATTGCACAATCGTAAGTGTGTGCTGTATAACTTATAGTTATCAGTTGTTGAATAATAATACTATAAATAGAATGATAAATATGTCAATAGGGCAGTTTTCTTTTAATTAAGTATTACTATTTTTAATGCATTTTAATTGACGGACCAAACTTACGGTTCATCCTAACCCGTGACCCTTAATAGAAGAGTATAGATGTTATAATTGTTCAAAGAAAAGTCACAAAATATGAAAACAAAAAAGAAACATTAGAGATGTTAGTATCGAAAATTTTTATATTTTATGACTACTTCAAGTAGAAGTAGACTTGATTAACGACTCTAATTTGCAGCTACGAAGCTAACATTAGGGACAAGTTCGAATGGCATATTTTTTGTAACTTCTACAATAGTTTTCTGTTATGTTTTATGTTAAGATTTCATAATTAATCTATCTTATTTCTTGCCTACCTTGATATATTCCACTGCTCCTGCTGCCCGCAGCCGCCGCGACCCGCCGCCCCGCGACACTGTTGCCCGCCTTTGCCGCGGCGTCATCCTCCGCCACGACGACTGCCGCCGCCGCGACGAGCTCCGGCAACCACCCCCCCCCCCCCCCCTAGCGCAACGAGATCCGACAAGTCCCTTGTCCGGCGACACCCTCGTGAAGATCTACGCGCGATTACCTCCGGTGACGATCCGAAATACGCCCCTTGTGTTATTTCATCATTATCATGTTTGCTAACTACGTATTTAATTGAGTTAGATTCGTATGCCTCGGCATATGCTATTTTTTATTGTTGATTTGTTTGGTTTTATGATCCATATTGTTACAATAGTAATCATGTTTGGTTTATTGTTATTTTGTTTTTTCTTTATAGAATGGATTTGGATTCTTCTTGCGGGCCTGTTGACAATTCGGTGTTGACAATGCGGTCAAATCACCGTAGTCGGGATTTGTTGTTACACGAGGATGCGATGGACAATACTATTAAGATTAGGTCCTTAGAGAATATTATCTAGGGTGCGAAGAAGCATCGAATGTCCTACACGGTCGCTTATTAGGGAAGTTGAACGATATGAGTCTATACAGCGTCTACAGCTTCCGAATCACTAACATCAACGTCTTCTTCGGGTTCAGACACGAAATCTGGCATGGGTTCTGACACGGATTCTGGCATATTGAATGGAAGACCAAGCGTCGGCATCTCCAAAGAAACATTGCTGAACACTGTCGTAACTGAGACAATGTCGGGAAAATCCGGGTGTATAACTAGAAGAACCAACTTCAAACGCAAGAAACTCGCCCCGCTCCTCAGTCCGATGAGGATCTTCATTCAAATAAAAATTTGAATTTTCAATTATTCAACAAAAACCTCAAAACTATTGTTCTCCGAATCGGGATGTATGAAAATTGTAATAGTTTTCGTTGGAGATCTGGAGTAGCTGATGAAAGAGGCAGGAATGTTGAAAGTATTCATTTTTCGCATGGACAATCAACGAACAACTACTGCTATAAGCACCCGTAATTTCGAACAACAACGATGCAAACGCGGAAAAATTGGTGTTGCGACGAATTCGCCTATCCGCAATAGGACGAATACTATATTTGACGATAGAAACGATTTATTGAATTATTTCACCGTCGAAATATACTATGATTTGTATGCGCATGCAGGTTGGTCGGGCACTAATATAACTCGTATGCTTATGTTACGAGTTACTAGAAATATATCTCGTATATGAATTATACGAGTTACTTGAACTGCTATGTCACGTGTGCGGGCCACCGTTGACTAGGCAAAATTTTTACGATATTTGCAATTTTGTTAATAGTTTTGATCTCATAATTATTTATTAATGGTTTATATGCTTTTGATTATTTGATTAAAAAAACCTATTTTATTATTGTTAATAGTCCCATGCAAGATCACACTCGAGAATAATGAAAAGAATTACTTTCTTTCATAAATTTACTAGATACTTCAGTTCAAGAGTTATTTAAATATCCACTAGCTAATGGGAAAATATAACGGACTTCTCCGTACCATATGAATAATTTGACAATTACATTTTCGTATTTTGACTTTGTCGTGTCATTAGCTGTCGTAGTAGACGACCTTTGTATGAAATGCCTACGGCCGTTGAAAATACCCCTTGGATAATAAACAATTTATAAGATTACCTACTTTACTTTGTCAAACATCGAAACAAAGTTTAATATTCTCATTGTTTTTTCTGAAAAAACCACGACTTTCAACTATTAATCGTCAGAGTAGTTAAAGCAAATTATCGACACCCAATATTATATTATAAAGTACCGAAATACCAATTCCCCACGAAATCGTCCCAAGTCAAAAGCCAAGTATAGATGCCATATGCTGAATAATTCAGAACTCCACATCAATTACAAAAAAAAAAAAAAAAAAAAAAATAGAAAAGAAGGGTTAATCAATTATTCTTCTCTCGTCTTTTTCTTCTCTCGAAATTTGATATATTTCATACATCTCGAAAGCAACCGCGTTATCACCACAGCTAAATGTAGACCCTTTTGCACCTATAAATACACCCCCATGAAACCCTTCTTCTCCATCAACCACAAGCTTTCACTTTCTCCATCCCATACCTTCACAAAATTTTCTACTTAACATAAAAAAAAGAAAAAGAAAAATGGTTAGCTACAAATCACTCCTCCTCGCCGTCCTAACCATTTCGTTCATCTTCAACTTCCCATACGCCTCGAGAGCGCAACAACTTTCGCCCAAGTTCTACGACCAAACGTGCCCCAACGCACAAACCCTAATTCGAAACGTCATAAGGCGTGCCATTTCCGCCGAACGCCGCATGGCCGCTTCTTTAATACGTCTCCACTTCCACGATTGCTTTGTACAAGGTTGCGATGGCTCGATACTGCTCGACCAGACGCCCAACATACAGAGCGAAAAGCTCGCTTTTCCCAATGCAAACTCGATACGAGGATTCGACGTGATAGAGGCCGCCAAGCGCGAAGTCGAAAGGGCTTGTCCCGGGATTGTTTCTTGCGCGGACGTACTAACCCTAGCCGCCCGAGATTCTTCCGCCGCGGTAGTTTTATGTGACTTTTTTTTTTTTTATTTTAACTTTTTTAAAGTAGCATGCATGCATGCATGGGAGAATATTTAGTTAGTCACTTAGATTTTGTCTTTGAAATGAATGTAATAGGTTGGTGGTCCATCGTGGAGCGTAAGGCTCGGACGGAGAGACTCGACCACGGCTAACCAGGCCGAGGCAAACACGGACCTTCCGAGCCCGTTTGTGGACGTCAACACGCTCATTTCCGCGTTCGCTAAGAAAGGGCTTAATACGAGGGATATGGTCGCCCTGTCAGGTACAGAGTTATCATGTAACCCCCTAAAACGCGCAAGATTCATAATTACAAGTGTTTAAAGCAATCCCATAGATTAATGAACATGCTCGTGCTCCTATGGGACGAAAACCTCAATTAAAATGACGACTCATATATCCGTCGAAATTTCTGCATTCTGAGGTAGTCTTTCATCCCACAATACCATGGTCGTGAAATAAATAAGCCCTGTTATTCAATTTCATTCAAGAATATAGAACCTTCGAATAATATGTTTTGATCGAAGACGAACATGTAATTTTTTTGTTTTTTATTTTTTGTAATTTACGTCTAACGGTGTTTGACCTTGAGCATGCAGGAGCACACACGATAGGTCAAGCGCAATGCTTCTTGTTTCGTTCTCGCATATATAGCAACCAAACTGATATCGACCCGGGATTTGCGAGCACGAGGAGGCGTCAGTGTCCTCGCACGGGCGGCGACAGTACGCTATCTCCGCTCGATTTGGTGACTCCAAACTCTTTCGACAACAATTATTACAAGAATTTGAGGCAGAGAAAGGGTCTCCTTCAATCGGATCAAGTGCTCTTCAATTCGCCCGCCACCGTTAGCATCGTCAACGAATTCAGCAACAGCCCGCGCGCTTTTGCTGCTGATTTCGCAAGCGCTATGGTGAAGATGAGCGAGATTCAACCGCTTTTGGGATCAAATGGAATCGTTCGAAGAACTTGTCGGGCTAGTAACTGAAACTTGTTGCCCGTCCACCTTGAATATTGTTCTTGATTTTTTCTTTATTAATTCTTGCATGTCTCTTTGTTTGGTTAATTGCAAAGTTCGTTTTGGGTTTGTTTCTGCTAGCTTTCACAGTAATGTTGTGTTCGGTTGTTTGAAAATGAAGAAAGGAGTGTTGTCCTTTTTCTAATAATAAATTTATATTTTTCATTAATTGTCCATTTTCTGACATGCACAATATACATATTGGAACACATTCGTCGACTCAAATGGAAAACTGAAGGATTTCGTTGTGGTGCCGATGTTCATTACAAGGGAAGCCTTTTTTAGTTCATTTCACTAATCCTCCGAGAAGCACAAAGCCCTTAAAAAGAACAAAAAAAAAGAATGTTACCCTTCTTACATATATGTCAGAACAACTGTTCGATAGATTAGCATTACGTAAAATAACCGTACGTAATGAACTTATATGTTCCTTTTTTTTAGTGCAATGCAAGCTTTTGGTAATTAAAAACAACAAAAATATAAAGATTCATGCAAAAGTTTATATGAGAATTAATTAGTCATTGAACCGTACGTAATTTGCTAAAATACACGGAGAGTAGCATAAAAAATACAATAATGCATAGAGCTTGACTATTTCAACGAACTCTATAATGTTAGTGTGCTGTGGAAATCCTTGGTTATCATAGATCGATATTGATGACCTCTCTCTCAGTTGCCAAATGCTTAATTGTTGTGCTTACATTACATGGTTGGCTCTTTCTGATCATGAAAAATATCACAGTCGGGACTAATATCTAACTTTCTCTAGTTGTGATTGCTGGTTTTATATGATCTTCTGTCGAATTCGATAATATTAGATATCAATAATAGCATAAAAACAGCAATATATAGGATGCGATTGATTGTTTTCAGGAAAGAATCTCCTCAAATAACTTTAAAAGATAAGCAAATACCTACAAAACCGGCTAGTTACTAGGTTATGTCGGTCACATAAGTTGGTGTTGTACAAAGATGATTTCGATGGAGTGTGCTAAGAGTCCGTTTGGATTCGCGCACTTGAACAAAATGGATGATTTTAAATTATGAATTTCAAAATCATAAAAATTCAAATTCATCGTTTGCCAATAGAGCTGAAAATTTGGGCTCAAGCCCATGGGCAAGCCCGATCCGGCCCGAAAAACCCGGGACTTGGCCCAATTTTGTGAACCCAAAAAAAGATCGGGCTATTTGGCCAGGCCGTCAGGCCCTCTAGCTGACTGGCCGCGGGCGAAAAAGCCCGATGGGCCATGGGCCAAATTGGGCCCGCCGTTTATTAGTTTTTTCTTTTATTTTTCTATAAATTATACCAAATTCAATTCTATAAGCAAAAAATAATATTTTGAATATTAATGAGATATAATTTTTTTTTAAGAACTATAATTTTAATATAGTGTATAATAATAGTATTAAATATAACCTATAATAAATAAATAAAAAATTTTGAAATTAATAAACCACTAAAAAATTAAAATTTTGGCCCATTAACCGACGGGCTGGCCCGAGCCATCACATTATTATTAATATTTACGAGGGCTCAAGTTTGGATTTCGAAAACACACCATTTGCCATGGAATTCCAAATCCGACAAATTGCCAACGTTTAGATTTAACCTCGGATTTGGACGAAATCGAAATCCGACGATTGTCAAACGGAAGATTTGGGGGAAATCCGAATTTCAAATCGAAATCCAAAATCCAAACGGGCCATAAGATTTATGCGGCCTAACTCGTTCCCGTCCAAGTTAGTCAATCCTTCACAATCACTCGAATTTTTCTCACGGAACTCTCACGTTTACATGCTTAATTAATGTTTTAATTTGATATTGTCTTGTGGGCTTCATATTTTTTGGTCTTATGCTAGGAACCCAACATAAATGGTATCAAGAGCTTGTGATGTATGAGATTTCAAGTGGGTGTCTTCTATTGAAGGTGAAAAATAATTTGACGCTAGAAGGATACCATGGCTACACAATGAGGTGTTTTGACACAACAATGTGGGCAACCTATATTTGATGATGAGAGCTACGATTATGGGGTATTACGATAAAGACTCTTTTAATTTTAAAAGATTTATGGGAGATAGTGGATGATGGATATGTTATAAATGAGAAAATGGAAGAGAAGAAAGATGACAAAGAGAATGTTGTAAAGACTACGGTTTCGGATCTCGACGAGAATGCACTTTATTTGATTCAAGAAAGCATGAGAAATCTTGTAAGAGGAGTTTCAAGGCACCGATAAGGTTAGAACGGTAAAGCTCTCAACCTTGAAAAGAGAGTTTCAAAATTTGCAAATGAAGGAGAAAGAAACTCTACAAGAGTATTTCTATGAAGGTGATTTAGGTTGTAAATCAAATAAAAAATTTGGGTGAAACTTCGAGCGAAAACTCGGCGTGTGAGAAGTTCTTGATTAGTCTTTCTTCCAAGTACGAAAACATCGTGGTCGTTATTGAAGAAACTAAAGACCTCTCTACTATTAGTGTGCATGACCTTGGGGGACATGGGGAAATGTTGAATAGGCATGACAGCCAAGTTCTTGATAGTGCCTTTCAATCTAAGGTTAATGTGAATAGTATATTAACCAACGGGTGGCCAATGGGAATAGCTTCCGTGGTGGTAAAGGCCGAGGCCAATTTGGGGGTAGATTTGGTAGTGGAGGTGGTAGAGGTACCTACCAAATCGAAGCTAACCTATGCAATTTTGCAAGAAACCGGGCCATATAGAAAAGATTGTTGGTATAAGGAAAACGTTCAATGGTACAATTGCAAGAAGTATGGCCATAAAGAGAAGTTTTGTAGAATGAGGAGCAGGCAAACTACTCCGAAGAAAATAATCCCGATAGAAGAAATGATTGTAGCACATTTTATGCATGTCAAGCGGCCATTGAGAAGAAGGAAGATGTGTATTATGTTCACAGTGAGTGTAGCAACCACATGACCGGGGATGAGTCGATCTTTTGCAAGCTTGATAGCAACGCTATTACTCAAATTACGATCGGCAACGGTGTGGTGGTGAAATCAAAGGAAAATAGCATGATTGCGATTGCATAAAAAAAGGTAGGTTGCTAATTCATGCTTATTGCTAGCGCATGATTTTTAAAATTTGCGAAGTGTTGGGCAATTGGTTGAGCATGGACATGCAGTTCACTTCGACGGTGCGACTTATAAAATATTTGATAAAGTTGGGAATAGAGAGAGTTGATGCCTGTAGTACACATGGAGAGGAATAGAAACTTTCCTCTCACTCTCAAGCCCGAAAGAAATGTTGCCTTGAAGGTTTGTGTAGATGACGAGTCATGGTTATGGCATAAGAGGTATGGTGTATGGTACCAACTATATAAGACAAAGGTGGCATTTGTGAGTCATGTGCTATTGGAAAGATACATCGAGAATCATTTCCAAAGGCGAAGACGTGGAGAGCAAAGACACCATTAGATCTTGTTCACACCGATATCTGTGGTCCCACAAACTTACACGGTGGAAATTGTTACTTCATCGCCTTCATTGATGATTATTCATGAATGTGTTGGGTGGGGTTTATTTTTTGAGGCAAACATCGAAAGCACTTTATATCTTCAAAAAGTTTCAAAGAATGATAAATAGACAAAGCGGCCGGTTGATAAACAAGTTAAGAAGTGTTAGAGGTGGTGAATACAACTCCAACGAGTTTAAGAAGTTTTGTGAAGATAACGGTTTAGAGAGACAATTGAGGATTAATTTTACACCTGAGCAAAATGGCGGAGCCGAGAGGAAGAATATGACCATTGTTCAAATGGCAAGAATCATGATGAAGAAAAGGGACTACCATTGACTTTTTTAGCGAAAGCTATATATACGGCGAGGTACCTATTAATCGGGGTCTCACAAAGGCGGTTTCAGAACAAGACCTCGTTCGAAGCTTGGTCCGGTGACAAAAGGCCATCGGCAAAGAGGTGAGAACAAGACTACACTTGAAGGTGTTGGGATCCATTTGCTATGTACATGTTCTGAAAGAGTTGAGGCATAAGCTTTAAAATAAGGTTGAGAAATGCATATTTGTTGCCTATCAAAGAAAACGACCATTAAGATTGGAAAGGAAAATGAGTTGAATTGAATGTGTGTGATTTCCTATTCCACATGATGCACAAGAAGAGCCAAGTGGCGGTGGACATGATTTTTAAGAGGAAGAGCCACCTCCATCATCTCGAATAATAAATATCGGATTGGCGTTATCATTTCCAAGCTCAACGCCGATAAAATTGAGACCAACGATAAACAAAAAAAAAAAAAGACAGCGGAGCTTTACTGATGGAAAACGAATTTATTATCTTTTAATTTTCAAGACTATTATTTTGATTTTGTCGTAGGAAACTATTTTCATGAAATGCTGCAGTTTGTAAATAGTTGCCCATCGTCATATTCTACATTAAATCAAATATACCCGATACCATCCAAGAGACTGTTTACGGGCCCACAAAGGAAAATCGTAAATATGGACGTTAAATCGACATGGTAGATATTATTGGCGAACAAGTATGGGGTGAAGAGTAAATCAAGCTCTGAATAAAAATAAAATTAGGAACCAGTATAAGCTCGTGCGAGAGAAGAAACTCCCATTATAGAGAGAATACCATCATCACTGTAAGAATAAAAAAACGCCTACGATTGTTAGTTTGATCATCTAAATCATTTATAATATCGTTGCTTCTTTCGAAAATTCGCGCAATGACTTGGACAAAGGTACAACATCGAATATTTGTCGTAACAACGACGGTAAGCATTAGGTAACAGCCGAGGCTTTTCAAAAACTAATTAAATGTTTTGCAGTTGTTTATTTTAAACCCATTTCTCTAGCTACAGAAGGAAGCCATCTCTCCCCTCTAATCTTCTTGAGTTCAGCAATTCTTTCTGCTCCCTTTTTTGCTGCTTCTCTTGAAGCTAATTCTTTAACTTCGAGCCTTTTTATCGATTCTTCACAAGCAGCCTTCGCGAAAGCCAGCAAGTCGAGTCCATCGACGGCAACTGAACTAATTTGCTTCTTAAACTGCAAAAGGGCAACCAAATTGAATATATGAAGGGAAAAATAGAAGTGATTTATTATCATGATTGACCTTTTTCGATTTTTCATCTAGCTCCTCTCTACGACCAAGTTTTGGCCTTTTCTTGGGTCCATGGATCTCCTCTGGCGAACAAATTATTGATGATTAACAACGACAGCTGCTGCTATGCTACCAGATTATATGAGGAGAAGAGATCTAACCTCGGTGATCAAACACTATTCCACGTGGAACATTTTCGAAGAGTCGAACTCCTTCATCAACGTTAGCAGAGGCTTTCTCAGGGGAGAGGGTCCATGTGAACGATTCAAACCTCTTCTCCAGCATTTCATCGAGCAACTTCTGTGCCTGTAAATAACAAGAGATAAACACAAGCAGAAAGACATAGGCTCAAGAGATGCCACACATAGCAGCCATTCGGATAGAACCAAACTAAAATTAGGATAACATGTTTCACGATTCGGGTCATATAATGCCCGAATCAACAACAAATCATCTACCAGCAGAAAACAATAAGGCTTACTATAATATAAAGCACCAAGAAAATTATGATATTCAAAACACGAAGGCGAGATCTCCAGCGAATCGACTGGGCATATAATGCCTGAATTCTAATTCTAGGAATACCTTAATCCGATAATGTTTAGGGATTCGAGGTTTGTGCCTTGCCTCTTCATTGTCAACTTCAGTTCTTGCTGAGCTGTTGTTAAAAGTTATGGTAGTTGAGGCAATCGAATCTATGGCCGCCTGCCACGTGGCATCGCCGTCATCTTCCCCGCTGCTTATATCTCTCTCCATTGCTGAAGAGAATCTGTTTGTGAGCTATTTACCACTAGTCACAAGTTACAATTCACAGTTAGGTTCTATATTATATATTTATACTAAGCATTATCTAATTAGTTTGTCAGATTTGGGGGTCGTCGAAACTTGGCCTTTGACATGATCAATGTTAAAAATATAGTATCCAAGTGTATAATGACAGTTATAGTCTTACTAAATGGATCCCACTTTTAGAAATAAATATCTGTTATCGAGGTCACAAAAGAGTGGAAGGGCGTTTTGTAGTCCAGTGGTTGTGTAGTCAGACATTCACTTAGTAGGCCATGGGCTCAAATCCGCAACACATACATTTTTTTTATTTTTTTGCAACATGGGCGTAACCCCTGTCGTGTGTGTGGGGGACCCTGCCTTGTGTGCGGTGGACCCTGCGGTGTGTGCGGCCCTGCCGTGTGTGTGGGGGACCCTGCCTTGTGTGAGATGGACCCTGCGGTGTGTGCGGGCAGTAGCGCATTGGTCCCCGCACACAGCAGGGAACCCTGCAGTCGCACAGTGTGCAGGGGTCCCGGCACACACAGCGCAGGGGTCCCCGCACATACAGCAGGGGACCTCGCACCCAGCGCAGGGGTCCCCGCCCACAGCGCAGGGGTCCCGCCCATGCTGCGCACTAGTTGGGCGGGGTCCCCTGCTATATAGCATGGGTCCACTGAGTAGGGGACCCTTGCTATGTTCAGAAAGATACCATGTCAAATGACGCAAATATCCTTAAAAAAAAAAGAAGAAAAAATCGACAGGGCTATTTTTTTAGCGTTGACTGTGTCAGGCCATTTGTTTAAATATTCCCAGATTTGGTAAGTTGTTTTAGTTACACTTTTCTTTTATGTGTAATATTAATTAGTTAAAATTTTATTTATTAAATAATTTAAAGAATATTAATACTAAAATTTAAAATAATATTATATACATATAGTTGGTTGCAACGGACTTAGCTTCTGAAAATAGTAATAAAGACAACGGAGTACATAGTAAGAATAATTTTTATAAGAGGTTAATTATGTTTCCGACACTATTAGAATAGTTTCATGAATTTTTTTTTATCCCAAACGAGTTTTAGTATGAGAAAAAAAGACTAGTTATATTTTCGCTAGATATATAAGGACTATTCGAGCTGAAAAGATTTGTTTGCTCATTTGAGAAAATTACGCCAAATCGTCACCGTCAATCACCCGTAAAAGACGTAAATACTACGTAAAGTTGTAATCGTCTCCCATTGATATCTCCGTTAATAACCAAATAAGGTGGCATCGACATCAATTTGACATGAGTCTTAATAACGAATGAGTTTGTAATAGAGTACCGTGATAAGCCCTATTCAACAATCTCACTGAAAAAAGGGTGAAATCTCGATTGGGAATGTGTTTCCAAGATTGGATTATTTAGGGTTACGACCCACGTAATATTCATATATGTATTATTGTGATCGAATTGTGTATTTTGAAAAAGAGATTATCGAATTTTTGTGTTTTATTCGATTTGAAGGCATTCTGTTGTTTATCATAAATTTTTTAGGACCTTTGATAATAAACATAAATAAATAAATAAAATATCAAACTCTTAGACTTACCGGTTATGCTGAGCTTAGAAATGCACCTATAGACTATTTTTCTCCTATTGTTAAATTAGTCTTCGAATCTAAATCTCTTGTAAGGTGAACGGAGTGTCAGTTCCGACTTGTTTTGTCCGACGAGTCCAAAGGCACTGTCCAACCATTCACTTAGGAACTGTAAGCTCTTGACATTAATACAGGATGAATCTAGAACACTCTATATTTGGACTTCGACTCGTAGTCGAATTGTTCACATATTAGGCGTCAAGCCCGGCCCGCGTCAATGGCGTGGCAGTCGCGGCGTTTTTCAATAAATGTAAGGTTCGATATTGTTAATGTTGAGCATTCAGCATTGACAATGTTGGGGTAACATTCTAGCCAACATTTGTTGGCCGAGAATGTTCCCTTTCTCAGTTTTATCTTTCATGCCCAAAACTAATTTTACTAATGACGTGGCATTTTTACAGTATTGTGTAGGACTTATTCTAGGACTGGAACGGATCAAACCGCGTGGAAGAAGCGTATATGAGTTAGAGCAAAAATCGGAAAACAGCATACTAAAAATAGGCGACTTGGAGCTCAAGTGAAGATCGAGCAATCCGAGCTGATCAAGTCAAGTTCCAACGGTCACTAATTGTCCAAATACGCTTAGTGGACGTTAGTGGACGTTGTGGGGAGTTACCAAGTTCTTTGGACAAGTCTTTTACGAGTGAAGACCTATATAAGTCGAAGACTTAATCATTTCGAAGAACGACGAACACGAGCGAAAAACAGAGCGTCTTTGAGCGAATTTATTTTCTTGAAAGAGTTTTCTTTTCAGTCTAGTTGTTGCTGAATTCTTTAGTGATTCGTAGGTTTTGGCTAGACTAGCTTTTGACTATCTTTTTCGGTAGTTTTTGTAATCCATCTTTCTAGTGGATCTTTACCCTTTGGGTCTCGCAGCAAGTTATTTGACTTGCTGCACAAAACATCGTGTGTGTTCGTTTCGTTTTTATTACTAAGTTTCTATCATTTCCGCTGTGCTTAAAAAGTGAGTTCGAGTGTTAACCCAACATCACGTCCAACATCAGTTTATCACTTAGCGATTTTTATCCATTGTGTAAGGGACTACCTTCAGAGTGGTATCAGAGCCAACGCTTGACGTCACTAAGCGCTTAAAATCCTCTACAATGGATATTACCAGTTCCAACAACATCGGCAAAGTCCCTGTTCTTGACGGCACCAACTATGCGTATTGGAAGGTCCGAGTTCGTCAGTGTATCAAGTCAATCGACGTGCGATCATGGGAAGCAGTACTTCACGGGTATACCCCACCAAGGACAGAACCTGATGCAGATGGCGAGGTTGTCGACAAACCGGTCGAACTATGGACGGCAGCCGAGCGAAGCCTAGCTGAATTCAATGACAAGGCTCTCAACGCCATTTTCTCCACGGTGGATATCTTCATGTTTAAGATAATCCAGAACTGTACAACGTCCAAGAATGCGTGGGATCTGCTCGAGAGGTACTGTGAAGGTGATACAACGGTGCGAGAAACCAAACTACGCCTCCTCTTAAGCCAATTCGAGAATATCAGAATGAAGGAAGACGAGGATATTACGACGTACTTTGGGAAGCTTCTGACCATCTCCAGCGAGTGTGCCAGCCTAGGAGATCCTCTGTCAAACAAGGTATTAAATTCAAAAGCAATTCGTACACTAACAGAAAAATTTAATATGAAGGTGTCAGCGATCGAGGAGTCTCACAATCTAGCTACCATGGACTTCAACGTGTTGATGAACATCTTGAAAAATTATGAAACCAATCTTGAAGTCCAAAAGAGGGCCTCTCGTGGAAAGAGCCTCGCACTAGTCACCCAGCCATCTGATGAACTGATCGAGGTCGACCCCAGAAACGCAGAAGACATGGCCATGGTGGTAAAGAAATTCGCCAAGTTTTTCAAGAAGAAGAATGTTGTGCAAAATGTAGGCCCAACATTTAGAAAAGGCCAGAATGCCAAGGCAGAACCATCTTCAGCCCCTCCGTTCCCTAAACGGAAACCTTTTGGGAGGCTAGATGGAAAGCCAAAGAAGAATATCAACTATGAGGCAGTTCGGTGTTTTGAATGCCAAGGTTGGGGCCATTTTGCCAACGAATGTGCCAATACCATTCGCAAGCGTGGTGGTAAAGTCATGTGGATCGATCTGTCAGACGAGGAAGATGAAGATGAAGAAGAAGAGTCTAAGCAATCATCCGTGATCATCCAGTCATTTTCTGACGACGAAGAAGATGAAGATAATCAAATCGGCCTTACTGCGGTAACGGATGTTGAGCCAACATCTGACTCAACATCTGTAAAACATATCATTTTTGATTATGATGATTCAAACTGTCTTGATGGTCTTTTGAGTTGTGATGATACAGAAACTGAGACAGAGTGTGGTGAAGAAGCCGTTAAGGAGTTGACATCACAATATGAAGTAGAAAAGACGATCAACTCACAACTTCGTGCCGCGGTGAAATTACTGTCCGAGGAAAATGAGAAAAACGAGAAGGTCATTGAAGGTCTAATGGATGGAATGAACAAGTTGGAAGCCGCTTTGACACGAAAGGACAGGGAAATAGACTCACTTCAGAAGCGACTCAATGAGGCCGACAAAACTTTTGCTAAATGGAATAGGAGCAAAACCAGCCATGAAGAGGTACTATCTATTGGTATTACAGATAAACAAGGTCTAGGTTATAACCATAAATCTGCTCATGATAGTACAAAACCCTTGACCTATGAGAAGCCTAAGATCGTTTTTGTTAAAGCTCAATCCGTAAATGACGAAGTTACGAATCCTAAGGAGAATCCCGAGCATGTGACCCCAAAAACTCATGAAAAATCCTTTGTATGTGAATACTGTAAGAAATCAGGTCATTTAAAATCACACTGCTGGAAATTGAAGAGAGAGATTTCTGCTAAGAAATCGATGTCAGCTGAGATGTTACCCAACATGTCGGTCAACATTGAGAAATCAGTGTTGAAGGATGTGGTTGGAGAGAAATCAGCCGGCGCTTCTTTAAATTCTAGTAAACAGAATGTGGTTAAATCTTCTAAGAAAGCTTGGATTAGGAAATCAGGGGATAAAAGTCTTGTTGTGTACACCTCTTTGCGAGCTAACGTTACAGGTTCATGGTACTTCGATAGCGGGTGTTCCCGACATATGACGGGTACCAAACAGTATCTCAGTGATTACACGCCTTTAAGGAGTGGATCTGTGACTTTCGGTGGTGGTTCCAAAGGTCGAATTCTCGGCCGAGGCAGACTCAATGTCCCTGACTTTCCCAAGCTCAGCAACGTACTTCACGTAGAAGGTCTTGTCGCCAATCTGATCAGCATAAGTCAGCTGTGCGATGATGACCTTGAGGTAAGGTTTAATAAGGAGTGTTGTGAAGTATTTAACCGAAATTCTGTTTTAGTGATGGCAGGAAAGAGATCTAGCGACAATTGTTACCTAGTTGGTGACAAAACTAGTGAGAAAGACGTGTGCCAGCTTTCAAAGGCCGAGGATGATGTTGTTCTTTGGCATTACAAATTGGGCCACGTTAATTACAGAACATTGGAGCAACTTATCAAACATGACGCAATCAGAGGCATTCCTAAGCTTAAGGAGGTTGGTAAGGTTGTATGTGAGTCGTGTTTGAAGGGTAAGCAAACACATGTTAGTCACAATGTTGACCAACAAGCTGCCCAACATTTTAAAACTGCTCACTGTTTTCAGTTGATTCACATGGATTTGATGGGTCCTATGGAAGTTGATAGCATAGGGGGTAGAAAGTATGCATATGTGCTCGTGGATGATTTTTCTAGATATGCATGGATTTTCTTTCTTAGGGAAAAATCAGAATCGGTCGATTTTTTCAAAAAGTTCTGTGCTATGATCCGAAACAATTTCAGTGCTACTATTTTTCGCATTAGGTCTGATCATGGTAGAGAGTTTGAGAATCAACTTTTTGATGAATTCTGTGATAAGAAAGGAATTGTGCATGAGTATTCGTCTCCTAAGACACCCCAACAAAATGGGGTTGCCGAAAGGAAGAATAGGACTTTGCAAGAAATGGCTAGGGTTATGCTACTATCTAAGAATGTGTCTAAACGTTTTTGGGCTGAAGCTTTGCATACAGCATGTCACATTTCGAATCGTGTATTTTTTAGGCATGGTACAAAGAAAACCCCGTATGAATTGTTGAATGGTAAGAAGCCTACGGTTAAGTATTTTCATGTCTTTGGGTGCTTTTGTTACATGCTTAATGACCGTGAATATTTGACTAAGTTTGATTCGAAAAGTGACAAATGCATATTTCTAGGATACTCGTCTAACAGTCGTGCCTATCGTGTTTATAACTTGCGGTTGAAATCTGTTCAAGAATCAGTGAACGTCGTGTTTGATGATGCTACTGATCTTAGCAACTTGCCTCCTCAAGTTGACATTGCAGATGTTATACAAGCAAGAAACGAATCAGAGGAGTCTGCGGATGACAATGTTGAGCCAACATTGGACTCAACATCTGTACCAGAACAGAACGATGAAGCTGGTCCTAGCGAATTGCGACGTGATCCGCCAGCTAAGATTCAGAAAGACCATCCCACTGATCTAATAATTGGAGACATGAATGAAGGTAGGAAGACCAGAGACAAACCACGAAAGGATTACAAGTCTATGGTAAGAAATGCGTGTATGAATTCGCTATACGCCGAGGTACGCTTTAACTGCTTTGTTTCTGAGATAGAACCCAAGAATGTCCTTGAAGCCCTCAAGGATAATTGTTGGATAAATGCGATGCAAGAGGAACTCTTGCAGTTCGAGAAAAATCAAGTTTGGACATTAGTGCCACGGCCAAAAGACATTAATGTCATAGGCACTAAGTGGATATTTAAGAATAAATCTGATGAACTTGGTAGGGTTGTTAGAAATAAGGCACGTTTAGTAGCTCAGGGTTACACGCAAGTTGAAGGAATAGACTTTGATGAGACGTTTGCTCCCGTTGCTAGGCTAGAATCTATTAGACTTCTGTTAGCTATTGCATGTTGGCTTAACATTACATTACACCAAATGGATGTTAAGGGTGCTTTCTTGAATGGGTATATTGATAAGGAAATCTATGTCGAACAGCCTAAAGGGTTCGAAGATCCCCATTATCCTAACCATGTCTTTAAGCTGCAGAAAGCATTGTACGGGTTGAAGCAAGCGCCTCGAGCGTGGTATGCAAGGTTAGCAACATTTTTGCTTGAGTTCGGTTTCACTCGTGGTGAGGCGGATCGTACTCTTTTTGTTAAAAGGGTCGGATCCGATATTTTGATTGCTCAAGTATATGTTGATGACATTGTTTTTGGTTCTAGCTCACAAGTTTTATTAGATCAGTTTGTGCAGGCAATGAACACTACCTTCGAGATGTCGATGATAGGCGAATTAACATATTTTCTAGGTTTGCAGATTAAGCAAAGTAGCGACGGGATCTTTATGTCCCAAGAGAAGTATGCCAAAACACTGTCAAGAAGTTCGGATTGGACACGGCAAAGGTAATGAAAACGCCCATGGGTTCCTCGCAGAAGGTAAGTAAAGACAGTGTTGGGCAGAATGTTGACCCAACATTGTACCGTTCTATGATAGGCAGTTTATTGTACTTATCTGCGAGTAGACCTGATATCATGTATAGTGTTTGCGTATGTGCTAGATATCAATCTGAACCTAAGGTGTCGCATCTTAATGCTGTTAAGAGAATACTTCGTTATGTGAGTGGATCGTGTAGTCTTGGATTATGGTTTTCCAAAGATACTAATTTGAGTCTTGTAGGCTATAGCGATGCTGACTGGGCGGGTGACGAAGATGACCGCAAGAGTACAAGTGGTGGCTGTTTCTTCCTAGGTAATAACTTGGTTGCATGGTATAGTAAGAAACAAAACTGTGTGTCTTTATCTACTGCTGAGTCCGAATATGTTGCGGCGGGTAGTTGTTGCACGCAATTATTGTGGTTGAATAGCATGTTATGTGACTATGGGTTAGAGTGCGAATCTGTACTTATGTATTGTGATAACCTTAGTGCCATTAACATCTCTAGGAATCCCATCCAACATTCTCGAACAAAGGATATAGATATTAGGCATCATTTTCTGAGAGATATGGTCGAAAAAGAGTTAGTCCGCATCGAGCATATAGACACTAAGAATCAGTTAGCAGACATTTTTACGAAAGCATTGGATTCCGAAAGGTTCTCGGACCTTAAGAAATCCATAGGTTTGCACATGTTAGTTTAGATGTTGGTCCAACATTTGGATCAACATAGCATATGTCGATTTTGATAGTTGCTGCCTTAATATTTGGTTTAATATTCTATTCTGTTTTCCTGTGAAATGACTTGATTCTTCTTGATTGGTCCCTGAATAAACCCGATCCCTCTTTTATAGGCTCTTGGTAATACGTCCCTAGGTACACGGCATTCGCTGTGACGATGTACTCTTTGCGACTAAAAACCAATCCTTTTTATTATGTTAAGCATGCTTATAAACTCTCTGCTAGATATAGGCTCTCGGTAATAGAATTCCTTAGGTACACGGCATTCGCGGTGACGATGTATACTATGCGACAAAAAGCCGATCCTTGAGGCAAGGGAGTATAAGAGCAGTGCATAATTTCGGTTGGATATATGAGGTGAAAGGGTAGAAATAAAGGGAACTGATTTTGAGAAGGATTAAGCAGATAAGTCTAGGATTACGGAATTAGAATGTTGAGTCAAATGTTGGGGCAACATGTGATTGTCAGTTCGATATTGCTACTTTCTGTGCTGTCGTTTTTTTTTATTCGTGTCTGTCTTTAGTACTGTTTTTGTTAGTCCTGTGTGTCTAGTTCGGTTATCTCTCAGAAATGCATTAGAAATTCTCGAAGATCAGCTCTTTACACTTGGCTCTATGTGTTCGTCAACGTCGCTCAATTGGTTAGTATTTCTTGATTCTACCTTGACTTTTGAATTAAGTCTTTTTGGAATGAATCATGATTCGTATTGATCCATGGAACTCGTGACTTGGTGCTCAAACTGTTTTTATATGCTCGCATTTTGAAATAGTCTTTTTACTATTTTTAGCTTCTTCATGACTTAGGCTCGAATTGACTTTTATATGCTCACATGTTTTTATAATCTGTTTCTATGATATTGAATTTAGGAAGATAATTTGTGAATTTCTTTTTAATTTATCAGTATTTCATATGTGTTCAACGGTTATATTAGCAGTTTAATTTACTCCACTTTCTGCTATTTTGCTGTGTAGTGGGTTGAGTCTGTAACTGCTAAAAACTTCCTTTATCTGATGATTTGACAGATTAAATTTTTAGTCACAAACCCTAGTATTCACTCCAACTTCGTCTTCTTCGCCACTTCACTCTGCTTCTCTGTGCTAATTCGAGAATTTCGCTTGATTTTTCTTTCAAATCGATCGATTTTTGTGCTGTTAAAATGACGAACTCACCTAGAAATGCAGAAAGCCGAGATGCCAGCCCAACATTAAGCGACACAGTCCACAATCCAGTGCCACTTCAAGTTATTCCTCCGCCGTTTTTCAATTTCGCAGATGTTCCTTTTGGATCGTCAGCGTCTCCTCCTCGCCCGGTCCAGACGAACCTTGTCGGCGGCGCAATCAACGTTCAGGCTCCCGTCTCAACCACCGCTGTTCCGTCACGAAAACCCGCAAAGAAATCTGCCAAGAAGAAGCCGACAATGCCCAAGTCTCAACCTCCAAAAACTGCTCCTAAAACGCGGCAGAGTAACCGCTTAAAGCAAGCTCGACTTTCTAAAGGGCCAAAATCGACGGCAGATAAGCCGATCACCCTGTCGAGCTCGTCATCAGAATGGGAAACAGACACTTCTGCATCTGAGGAAGAAGCCCCCAAAATAGCTACTGAGTGTCCAGTTCAGGGGGAGCCGAGTGCCCCTGTTCCTTCTCCAAGCCCCTTTGCTCAGGCCCCACCTGCATCTCCAGCAAATGAACACTCTCATGCCTCGCCAACACCACCAGAAAAGGCGTCCACTGAAGAGATCATCGACTGCACAACCTATGATCGTTTGGACGCTGAGGTGGTGAATCCAGGGGGAGGTACACCTTCTAATCTTTCAGGTTCATCTTCCTCTGAGAGCGATGACGAGTTTGGTGCCACGGAGACTTTAGCTGCTTGGAGGGCCAAACTACAAAAGAAAGCGGGGAAGAGGCCAATGGGTGCTGAGACCAGATCATCTAAGAAGGCTCGAACATCGAAGTCCTCTCCAGAAGCAAGCAGCAGCCACACACAGTCACAAACTTCCAGTGCCAGTGACGATGTTGAGGAAGATGTTGACCTAACATCGGGATCAGACTGGGAGTCCCCTTTGCCAAGAGGGAAGTTCTATGGTGCCATCAATGAAGAACTGTGGCCATCTTTCAATCAGAGGGTATTGCGGGTCGAAAGGACAGCAGAAGAAGCAAGTTTCCGCCGATATGGTGTTATACAATTCCTGGAATCAAGGAGGTTCGACAGGACGGTGACAAGGTTTGGGACCTACTGTGAATCAGTGGTCCGCGAGGTATTCGCTAACCTTTCTCCTAGACTAAATGATCCTAGTTCTAGGAAATATGGACGAATCTTTTTGAGGGGAAAGTTGTATGAGTTTTCTTCTGGGGCAATCAATGAATATTTTGGTACGCCGAATGTTAATATGGAGGAGGGCTTTGACAATAATGAGGTGGTCTCTTGCTTGACTGGGGGTAGAATTAGAGAATGGGATGGAAATTTTTCTTGCTCTTTTTTGACCTCTCTCTACTCCGTGCTGTTTAAAATCGGCATCTGTAATTGGTGGCCGACTGCTAATGAGACAAGAGTGGCAGAAAGTATGGCTCACATACTCTATGCACTTGGGAAAAATCTACCGCTGAATCTGGGAGAATTGGTGCTGGATCAGATGGCAAAGGAGGCCGAGAAACAATCTTCCGGGATTCTTCCATTTCCGTCCCTTATTTATGGGATGTTACTACGCGGAGGATTTAGGCCGTCTCGCAAAGATGAAGTAGTGACAGTCAAGGTACCATACTCTGTCTCCTATTTGCATCTTACAGGTCCAAACAAAGTGATTGATCTGCCGTGGCGAGCCCCCGACAAGAATGCTGAGCAACATGTTGCCTCAACATCAACTGCCCAGACTGGATTAGATCGCCAGATTCAATGTCTGGAAGACACCATTGCCTTTTTGACGACCCAGCTTGTTACTTTAAAGGAGTTGCGTTCTTCCCAAAAGGGGGAGAGGCAGAAGTACCTGCGACAGCAGAAGCAGGAGATAAAGCTGAGCCAAGCAGGAAAGATGGGACAGAAAATTCAGGGGGAGAACAAAGTCATGAGGCGGATCAAGGAACAGAAGATCAAGGGGGAGAGCAAGCTAAGGAGTGAAGAAGCGTGTTGCGCTTGGGTGTACCTGCGACAGCAGAAGCAGGAGATAAAGCTGAGCCAAGCAGGAAAGATGGGACAGAAAATTCAGGGGGAGAACAAAGTCATGAGGCGGATCAAGGAACAGAAGATCAAGGGGGAGAGCAAGCTAAGGAGTGAAGAAGCGTGTTGCGCTTGGGTGCTTTTTGTTAGCATGCATGCTTTGCATTCTGATTTGTGTGCGCATGATTTGTTTGATATGGACCATGTCGTTTTTTGTTTTTTGCAGATGTTTCAGGAACCCTTACGGCTTGTACTAATTTTAGTACTTTGAATAGTATTAGTAGTACTATTCCGTTGTCGTCTACCTCTAACCATTTTTCTGTTTTGTGGTTGAGTTGATGTTGCCTTTAGGGGGAGCTTTGCCAAGGATGACTTCTGCATTGGTTTTGGGAAGAAAGATAAAAAGGGGGAGATTGTTAATGTTGAGCATTCAGCATTGACAATGTTGGGGTAACATTCTAGCCAACATTTGTTGGCCGAGAATGTTCCCTTTCTCAGTTTTATCTTTCATGCCCAAAACTAATTTTACTAATGACGTGGCATTTTTACAGTATTGTGTAGGACTTATTCTAGGACTGGAACGGATCAAACCGCGTGGAAGAAGCGTATATGAGTTAGAGCAAAAATCGGAAAACAGCATACTAAAAATAGGCGACTTGGAGCTCAAGTGAAGATCGAGCAATCCGAGCTGATCAAGTCAAGTTCCAACGGTCACTAACTGTCCAAATACGCTTAGTGGACGTTAGTGGACGTTGTGGGAGTTACCAAGTTCTTTGGACAAGTCTTTTACGAGTGAAGACCTATATAAGTCGAAGACTTAATCATTTCGAAGAACGACGAACACGAGCGAAAAACAGAGCGTCTTTGAGCGAATTTATTTTCTTGAAAGAGTTTTCTTTTCAGTCTAGTTGTTGCTGAATTCTTTAGTGATTCGTAGGTTTTGGCTAGACTAGCTTTTGACTATCTTTTTCGGTAGTTTTTGTAATCCATCTTTCTAGTGGATCTTTACCCTTTGGGTCTCGCAGCAAGTTATTTGACTTGCTGCACAAAACATCGTGTGTGTTCGTTTCGTTTTTATTACTAAGTTTCTATCATTTCCGCTGTGCTTAAAAAGTGAGTTCGAGTGTTAACCCAACATCACGTCCAACATCAGTTTATCACTTAGCGATTTTTATCCATTGTGTAAGGGACTACCTTCAGATATCAACTCATAGTGAAATGCCGAGCGTTCCCCAAAATCTGAACATGCCCTCGTGCTCCTCGTTGATGTTCATTCGCCTAACAAGATTGTAACGATTTAACTTCAAGATTAGACGAGTAATCGATAGTCTTCAACACCTTTTAGGACTACAGCGTAAACAAGCGCATCGATCCTACGAGTTGCCGAAAAAACTATTTCAAAACCATTTTATGAAGTTGTAGTTATGTTTGAAGAGAATGTGGACCACCAACAAAGGATATTTAGATGGAACTTCAAAAAATCCATAACATAACAATTCGCACAAATATTGGATTGAGATGATTCAATCGGCTACGAACAACTGAGAAATTCAGCCGTCAACGTAAACCAATTTCAAAAACACCAAAGTAGGATAAACGGCTCTCAAAACGGAGAAATACAGCAGTTGCGCCGGCTGGTTTTTTAAAAAGATTAACAGTTTCACAGATTCGTAGTAAATCGTAGAAATATCGGATTGGACTGATTCCAACGGGTTTGGAAATCTTTAGATGTCCAATAGTAACAAGTATCGGTAGAGGACAATAGATAGGGTCAATTCGATGTATACAAAAGCTGCGCAAACAGGATATTTATGAAGAATGGAAATATCGATTACCTTAGGACAGGTTAACTAAGACCAGAAGTACCATTTGTGTGTATTACGCTGATACATTGATTCAATTAATTATAATGCTCGAAAAGAGACAATGCACGGCGGAAGGGGCCGTAGCTTCTGCTGCCCATATCTTATTATAAATAATTAAATGTTTGATGAGGGAAAATGAGAAGGGTATAATTTCGTATATTTGCATTTAAAAATCTTTAAGATATCCCCACTTCAATTAGATCTTCTGCAAAAAATAACAGAAAAATTAGTGTGATCATAACGAAGAAATTTAAAGTAATGTGAATATGTAAGCATGCTGTTTGGACGTAATATTCAAACTGGTCGGCCAAAAAAAAAAAGAAAAGTTTCCAATTTGACTTAATAAAATCTTTAAAATTGGAGTCAGGAAACTACGAGAGCCATTACATATCTATTCTTGCCTTTAAAGTGAATAATAACATCGTTATCAAGATTGTTCAAATTAAATCTGAACGCGGAAGGACTCCAAAAATTATTATATAATAAACAAAATTATTCATGACTGCATCTTCCATCTCTTATGAATTTATCTATCAAGGAAAGAAAAGAATTATTATTTCTGTTTAGAACAGCAGAACTATATTTAATTTATTGTGAATAAAGGTTGCAACAGCTATGCCTATGAGCTGTTTGGTCCATTTAAATGTTGTAGTAATTGCTCTGTCAATAATGTATTAAGGGATAAGCATCATAGTATGCAATTTGATTTTTTATTGGCGAAATTTCAAACCCAAGACAAAGAAAATGATATCTTTTTAGTAAATCATAATTACTTGTGAATTTCAATTGCAAATACTTATATATATATATATATATATATATATGTGTGTGTGTGTGTGTGTGTGTGTTCTATATATAATACCTACACAAATGAAAAAAATATTATGTTAAGTAGTCAAGAATTAGACAGATATGTTAGTTTACGAATAAAAATATAAAGAACATATCGAAAGTAAAACTCCGTAATAATGTTTATTAAATTCAGATCTATAATACATTTTTCACTATCTTTCTCGTCTTATAAAAAACCTTATTCAAAGAAAATATTTCCACATTCAAAGAATACATGTCAAAGGAGATAGCAAAGATAAAGATAAACACAAAAATCAGAAGAAAAAAAAAAAAGAAAGAAAGAATGATTTACTCCGTCCTTTACTAAATGGTGGATTAGATATTAATGAGAAGAAAATAATTTTTGGTTGTTTAGAATTTTTCGTTTTTAAATAGTAGGTGAAATTTAATTTCAGGGGCGAATGAATGCACTTGCCAATTAAATGAAATTAGGCTTTACCTACACACACACTGTTTGATCGAGTAATAAACCATAAAAGAAACTTTGAAGTTATTAAAATAAAATAAAAAAATTGAGACAGATATGATGACGAGTAGGGGTGAAAGATGAGCCGAGCCGGCTCGTGAGCTCGACGAGCCGGCTCGATAAAAGCTCGGCTCAAGCTCGACAAAAATGAGCTCGAGCTCATTTATGTTGAGCTCGAGCTCGAGCTCATTTAAGTCGAGCTCGAGCTTGAGCCCAAACATAGTGGCTCGCGAGCTCGTGAACAGGCTCGCGAGCTTTTTCTTTTTTTTTTTTTTTATTTTTTATATTTTAATATTTTAATAACAATTTATATATTATTCTTTATTTTTTTAAAAAATTCGATTTTTTTAAAATTTTATATTAATTTATATTATTTTTACAAATTATTTATTAATAATCTCGATTTTTTAAAAAAAAAATTATATTTTTTTGTATTTTTATATTAATTTATATTATTTTAATTAATTTAATAATTTTTTTTTTATTAATGAGCTCGAGCTCGAGCTCGAGCTCGATGAGCTTTGTGAGCTCGAGCTCGAGTTCGAGCTCATCTGGCAGTAAACGAGCCGAGCTCGAGCCGTGAGCTGAAAAGCTCGACGAGCTCGAGCTCGAGCTCGAGCTCAGCTGTAAGGGCTCGAGCTCGAGCTCGAGCCCAGAAAATGAGCCGAGCTCGGCTCGAGCTCGGCTCGTTTACACCCCTAATGACGAGCATCTTGGCATTCTTTGGTGGGACCCAGGTTCTTTAGGTTATGGTCCACCCAACTCATTTCCCTCGCTTAGTGGGGTCCCACCATTTTGCTTGTACAAAGACTTTCCCTTGAAACATGAAAACATTGCATTTTTTATCTTCTTAATCAACAAAAATTAAAAAAAAAAAGGACAATAATAGTAAATAAAGAAGAAAAAGAAAAGCAAAAGGTGTTTTGGATCCAAAGTTGACAACACCACCCACGGGCAAAGAAGCTCTCATTCCCACTTCAATTATTAGTTTAGTTTAATTCGAGCATTTTTAACTTACGATTTACACATAATTTGCATAATTAACGTTATTATTATTAAGTATAATAATAATAATTAATATCTATGTGACTCAATGGGATTAATGATTATAAATAGAATGACAACATTATCTTCTCCTAAATCTCGCATTTTTGACTAATGTTGGATAAATTGTCTAAAGAACCCAAGAAAATCTCCATGTAATATATAATATATACGCAAAAAAAAAAACAAAAAGGAGAGAAAATAAAAAGAGTCAGAATAATAAATAAAAAAAAAAAAAACATCGTAATATGGTTTATAAAAGTTTAATCCTCACCACCTAATTACATTACACAGTCGTCTTCGTCTCTCATTGTTCAAACCGCCCATCGATCTTTTCTCATCATCCATCGCTACTTTCCCTTCTAATCTCACATAAGCCCATTTTTATCATCTTCATCTTGCCCTTTAATTCTCTTCAATCTGAGTTTATCGTCAACCATCGTCATCTGTACATAGAAAACCATAAAAGAAAGAAATGGCTGCCAACAAATTCGCAACCATGTTGTACAGAAACACGAATAGGATCACAGTAGTCCTCGTCTACGCAGTTCTAGAGTGGACTTTGATTCTCCTCCTCCTTTTAAACTCTGTGTTTTCTCACCTGATAATCAAGTTCGCCGAGTTCTTCGGCTTAGAACCACCGTGTCCGTGGTGTGCTAGGCTCGAACATGTCTTCGATAGTTCGAATGAGAAGAAGGAGAAAGGTCTCAGATACCTCTTATGTGAAGCTCATTCTAAGGAGGTTTCGAAATTGGGGTTTTGTTCGAACCATCGTAAGCTTGTCGAGTCTAGGGATATGTGCGACGATTGCTTGTCCTCAGATTTTGAGGAAATTGAGGGTGTTGGTAAAGAGGTAGGTGAGTTGTGCTTGAAGAAGAAGTGTTCTTGTTGTGGTGTGGTGAGGTTGTTAGGTAGTTGTAATAGAGAAGATCTCTGCAATGGAAGTTTACCTTGGGATGATGTTTTGGAATGTGATAAGAAAGAAGATTCGATGATTGTTGATCAGAAAACATGGGAATTTTCTGGCAATTTCTGTGATAAATCAGTGCAAGTTTCTGTGGATGGACAAAGCTCGCCTCAGCATCTGGAATTTTTCTTGGATTACACTGGTCATAAGCTCGTCCCTATCGAAATCGTCGATTTTATTGCAGAAGATAGTAAGATCGAAGACAAGGGTCAAGAACTCGGAGCAGATTCTGATGTTGGAGCAGAAGATAAGACCGAAGGCTGTGAAGAGGATTCGATGTTAGAGAATGGATTTCTCGACATAGATATTAACGTCGTGCCTGAAGATTCGATAATGGACTCGATGGAGATCGAAGAAGATGAAGGCTCCCTCGTTTTTCACCATAACTCGGTGAACATGACCATGACAGAGGAGTTTCAGCGATTAGCAGATTCTTCGGCAAGTGATGAAGTTCAAAACGAAGATCGCGAACATGAAGCAGATGTCTCTATCGGGACAGAGATTCCTGATATAGATATATCAGATGAAGTTCACAATGAAAATCAAGAACCTCTTCAACAGTCACATGAATTCTCCCCAGATCCTTCTACAAGTTCTTACATTGCTCAGAAACCAGACAATCATGGTACACCGTACATAATAATCCCACATTCTTGTTTTTTAATACTCAATGTTTTCTTTCTGATGGATTTTCTTGATTAGGCACGACACACGACAAAGAACAGGGCGAAGAAATCGAATCTACAACCGTTCAAGAAACAGACCAAAACGAATCGCTAGAGCTAAACAAGGCAATCGTAGAAGAAGAAAAAGAAGAAGACGATAAAGCTCCCCATAGTCCCGAGCTCGAATCCCTAGACGGAGGAAGCATAACGAGCGACTTGGAAAACTGGGACGGAGGAGTTATTACAGTCGAGCACTTAAAATCAGCTCTGAGATCAGAGAGAAAAGCCCTGCAAGAACTCTACGCCGAATTGGAAGAAGAGAGGAGTGCTTCCGCCATTGCTGCTAACCAAACCATGGCTATGATCAACCGTCTTCAAGAGGAGAAAGCTGCCATGCAAATGGAGGCTTTGCAGTATCAGAGAATGATGGAAGAACAGTCAGAGTACGACCAAGAGGCGCTTCAGCTGTTGAACGAGCTAATGGTGAAGAGAGAGAAGGAGAAGCAAGATCTTCAGAGGGATTTAGAGGTTTGTAAGAAGAGGATTTCTGACTACGAAGCAAAGGAGAAGCTGAGAGGTGTAAGGAACTGCAAGGAAGGGAGTTTTAGGAGTGGGTTCTCTTCGGGTTCTTGCAGTAATCCCGAGGATAGCGATGGATTGTCTGTCGATTTAGATACGAAGGGAGAAGAGGGTTTTCTGGGAAACGAAGGGTTCGACGTCGATCATGGAACTCCTATCGATGCTGTGCTGGACTTGGAAGAGTCTCTAGCGGATTTTGAGGATGAGAGGCTTTCGATTCTTGAACAGCTCAAGGCGTTGGAAGAGAAGCTGTTTGCCCTTGACGATGGTGGGACCGAACAGCGCTTTGAGGATGTTAGAACGGAGCAAGAAAACGATGTCAGAACCAACGGGCACTTTGAAGAGAATGGAGAGCATGGTCGTCCTCGAAAGATTGCGAATCCTAATGGGAAAAAATCGCTTCTTCCTCTGTTTGATGAGGTTGATCACGGCGAGAATGGAGACACCGTAACTGAGAATGGTAATGGTTTTCACGATTATAACAATGGAGTTCACGATGGGTTTGAATCGAAGCCTGCGATCGAAGAAGAAGTGGATCATCTTTACGATAGATTGCAAGCGCTTGAAGCTGACCGCGAGTTTCTCAAGCACTGTATTGGTTCCCTGAAGAAAGGGGACAAAGGGATGGAGCTTCTGAAAGAGATCTTGCAGCACCTTCGAAGCCTACGTAACGTCGAGCTTCGCACGAGGAGTTCGAACGACGACGCTGTAGTATGAACGAATCAATGGCTTGGTAAGCATTGCTAGCGTATCATCGTTCGATAATCAAGATTTCGTAATTACGTTTAAGTTATAATGTTTCCCTGTAATGATGATTTGTGTTAAATGCAGATTCCATCATTACAGGTTGATGGAAGAAGAAGAAGATGAAAGAATTGTGTCCAATGAAAGATTATAAGACCAGACAAGAAGATGAGTTCTGCATAAAGCTCAAGTTGGTGTCTTTCTTTGCCATCTTTGTCCCAAATTTGTGTCCATATTACATCCTTTTGAGGGAAGAAAGGGTGTCGATGGATGTCTTTTGTTTGTAATGTAGTGAGCAGCACTAGTGGACAACCTTTTGTCTTTTATATATTTTCTTTTGTGAGTATTTATTATTAGGAATTTATTTAGGAGTACAATTAGATAAAAATATGTAAATTATTTTTCATGGGTTTGAGGAAAAGAGGGGGTAAGTAACTCCCATTTTCCATTTCTTTTCCTTGCATGAACTTTATTTATTTTCGAGAGGGTAAAGTCGGTTTAGTTGTACAATTATGCATGCACTTTCTGTATGTAAACAATGCAAAAGCGAGCGTTTTGTACAACGCAATTGAGTTGGCGAGGATAATAATACTTTACTTATTTATATCTTGATAAAAAAAATATATCAGGAGTAAGAGAAAGCAAGAGATTGCTTTCAAACTTTGTTTCTTTAAGCTTAAACTACGCTTTTAGGTAAAGCGTTAGAAATGTTCAATGGTTGAACTGCAAATTACGATATGAACATTTTGACAGGTAATCACGCCGCTCCATGACATGATTACCAAGATTAGGGTCTGCTTATATTCCTCTAATCATTACATCCCACCAACAATTAAATAAAGTGGAACAACTATTTTATGTATTTATTAAAGAAAAGCTAAGATAAATAGGTAATATTAGGGCTGGGGAAAAATACCTAAATAACGAAATATCGTCCTTATCGTATCGAATGGTATCGAAAATATCGAAAATTTTGGTATACCGAAGTTTTTGGTAAGGTATGATACCGTACCGAAAATTTTCGATACGGTAATGGTATGAAAGTTTTTAAAATTAGGTATACCGATTATACCGAATACCGAAATACTGAAATTTTAATATATTATATACACACCTACATATATTATATTATTTCATAAAATATAAAATGAAAAATTAAGGATCTTCATAAACTTATTTAGTCCATAAATTATTAACTTATACACAATTTTCTAAGATTAGGCCATTATATTTTACTTATGCAACTCAAGTAACGTTTAATTTTTGCCTTTTTAATGTGTGTTTTTTTCAGGATTTTGAAAGCGTGAAGATGCAATGCAATTACTTTTGTTAATCTTCACTAATTTTTTAAATAAGCCGCTTCATTCTAATTAATCTGTATATAAAGTTGTATTTTGTGAGAAGTAAAGTTTTTTGCCTTACTAAGGATACTGGCTAAAATATGTAAATTATTTAAGGTTAAAAAATCTTTTTATTTTGAAAATTTTGGTATTAATAATCTACCTTATTGGGGCCTAAGGAGTTTGAATTGATTAAAATTTCCAAAGCAACGAATTAACGATTACGAGATATGCATGGTAAAATCATCCGTGTGAATGGAATAGAAGGTATGATACCGATACCATACCGAAATTTCGGTATGATACCGTATTGAAATTTAAGGTATACCGAAATTTTGGTATGATATTGGTATGATTTTTTTGGATACTGAAATTTCGGTACGGTATACGGTATCACAGTTTTGGTATGGTATACCGTACCGAACCACCCCTAGGTAATATACTATACGACGTGAGCGTCCATACGATTTGAGTCACAAATTGACTGACAAAAGAGCATGCGGTGAAAAAATGTACGGCATTTGAATTTTTTCTTTTTAATAAGGGATTGGATAAATCTGTCAAAACTCTGTTAACATGTCTCAAAAATTAACCAGCAGCCCCTAGCGACAGATTGAGAGCTCCAAGCTTTGTGTTTTCGAAAATTCCACCTACAAAACATTAGTCTGAATCTAAAACCATGGTAAACGCAACTACTACTTGCTTGGTCATCAATAAATGACATTTTTAATATAAAATCTGTTCAGTTATATCTTGGCCCAAAATTAAAATCTTGAAGCTCCAAAGCCCAAATTCGAAATAAAAAAATTCTCAGCCCAGCCCGCATCATTGTTCTAGCATGTTCTTGACACTTTACCCTCTTTTTTCTTCATTAAGCTCGATTATGTATATCTACAAATTTCCTTTTTACTTACGTAAGTGATGAATGTAAATAAGATGTCTCTACACGTAAATACCCAATAAAAAATTATCAGTTCAGTCCTGTGTCAGACAAAATTTTGTTGAGAGTCTCAATTTATCAGCGTTTGCGTGTCTTTATATATATTTTACATAGTATGTACCATATCACGTGTTTGTGTGATATCTAATTTCTAAATATTTTATGTGATATCTCTCTAAGAATGGTGTACCTTTTTCCAACGATTATGTACCACGATACGTTTTTCTATGGTACCTAAATTTTATACAATGTACCTTCAGCCAAGCGGATACTTATGTGTGAGAATTTTATCATATTACGTACCTACATATAAAAAATTCTAACAAGACTTTTATGATATTTTTTATGCTTTTGGGTATTTAAGTGCAAACTTCCCAAATAAGGTGTATCTATCGCAAATAATAAACAATCTATTATAAGCATCTAAAGCCCACTGTATGTAATTATTGAGGAGAAATATTTGGAATTCTATTGATTTAGCCCAATGACATGAGCATCTCCAATAACACTGGTAAACCAAAAAAAAATATACTACTATCTTAAAATCTCTCCAACCAAATTCAAAACTAATTACGAAATGGATTTTGCACTATCTCTCCATAATTTATTTACATGTAATATAATATTAAAATGTTATTTTGTAAGTTATAAATTTGTTCGCAAGTTTGCAAACTTGTAAAGGTTGGTATAGAAATGAATATTTCGAATATAGTTGTTTGAGTTTGAGAATAAGTTACGGTTGGAGAAGAATTGTTGCATTTTGAATTCGAGAACTTGCTTTGGGTTGAAAATGGTCTAATAATACAACTCGAGGCATAACTGAACTCGGAATTAAAATTGAGGCGAGCAAATGACTTCACAATCTTGATATATTTATCACGTATTATTTAGGTCATATAGTTTTAATTCCAAGAATCTACTCATAGAAACAAATAGAGAAGAAAATACCCAAATCTTGTTATCTGTGTGTGTTCTACAAAATACTAGACATATAGCATGGTGCGGAAAGTTTCCGTTACGAAGAATCTTCACAACCATGATTCCCAAAGTCCAAGACTCTTTTTTTTTAAGAAAAAAAAGAACCAAGACTTAAAAGAACAAAAAAAACCCTCATCTATTTTTTTTAGGCAAACGGATTCTATTCACCTTGACAATAATGCTCATCCTTAGTTTATTAATATCCATAACATACATACATATCTAACACAATTTCGCACGTTGCTAAAAAATGTCATTCACAAACTAACATGTACAATCACATCCATGTAATTAGGCAATCTCCGACCATTCCTCTATTTATAGAGTTACTATAGTGCAATTCCTCCATATTTATAGTATGAATAGTACATGCAAACTCCAACAATCATCTCTGTATTTTCCTCTATAGAACAATATTAGTATTTATTTCCTTTTACATTAATTTATATATATAATAAAACATAATAATTCGATAATTATTTAATTATTAAAATTGCGAACTCGGGTTATATTTTATCGTCACAAAAATTAAAACAATTATGTTTTTTAGAAGGTGATTAACTTAAGCTTTGAAAAGCAATGAAAATGTAATTTAAAATATAATGATATTAGAAAAAATAGAATTTGCAGAAAAAAATATGACATTCAATAAATAAGAACAATAAGTTATTTTTCCAATTATCCTCAATTTTTGTGAAATTTTTACAAGTATTAATTGTTCTTTACAAATAAAATATATTAGAAAACCCTAAAATGAGTACAATAATAAAATGAAATTGGTATTTAGAAAATCTAATATTATATATATACAGAAAAAATAAGTAAAATATACATAAAACAAAAACAGGAAAAAAAAATTAACTTAGTTTCTCTTTCCTCATTATCATCATTTTTCTCACTTTGTTTTCGCAATTTTCCTTCTCCTTAGTTGAACAGAAAATCAAAATGAAAAAACATCAAAAAAAGTGGGTAGCGTTGAACAGAGTGCCCCGCTGCAAATCGGGGGACACTGTAGACGCTGCTTTTGGCATTGAGTTTGGCGGTGGGTTGGAGCTCCATCACAGTCCAATACCATCAATGACGTTGGTTGGAGATGCCCTTACGTGAAGCTTCTCCGGCCATGTCAGTAAGGATGACAACTCAAACACAATGTAGGATCCATAGGCAATACTATTTTAGATTATTTTCTAAGATAATTATTATTTGGAATTTAGATAAACGATCATGTGAAAAAAATATTGAAACTACAAAATATGAATTATAAATCACGAACAAATTAAAAATATTAATTATATGCAAGTCGAGAATTAAATTGGCTAGTAAGGATGACAAATTAATTGAATGGCTATAAATATTATGAAAGCCCAATTAGGAATAGCCCGTTATCCCATTTTTATTCCTAAAATGAAGAAAGCCCAATATTCACCAGCAAGCAGAAAACCCTAAAACGCCGTGTCTATGATCAAGCAAGATGGTCACTCTAACGCTATGGCTATATGAAAAAAGAACACTTTTTATTATTTTTTTAATGCATTATTATACATAGATATAGATCGATGCTTGTTTGTTTGAATAATATCTATGGCTAGCAAAGAATTTTGTGCCCTACACTCACATTCTCCGCCGGTCAATAATGTAAGCAAGCATGTGAATGATCGTTTCCCATAACATTATAATACCCTAATTAAAATAATTAGTCCTGCACCATGCGCTATAGATCTCATATATATTCTCTGGCTACGCTATTAAAAAACGAAATAAAATAAGAATGACGCAAGATTCACGCAATTTATTATAATTGTACACGGTAAAGGTGTTATATGGTGCGTCACTTCAAGTATTTCATTTCCTCGAAAATTGAAATGCGAATTTTTCAATGGGCAAATTTCATTTCAGGCCCCTGTCAGTATTTTGTTTTAGTTTTCAGGTCCTATCAGAAAAAAAAAGTTTTAAGGACCCGATTTCTGCAATTATCACTTCATTACTCTGAAGTACCACTTTGTTATTCTGAAAACCGATCATCCGATACCACTTCATATACACTTTATAACACTTGTGTGGTCTAAGTCCTTATCTTTAAATTTTATAAACATTGGGTCCTTTACACATTAGTTTTTCCTGACAGGGTCTGAAACCTATTTTAAAACTTTAAAGGGGCCGAAAACGAAGCTAACCCTTATTTAATAGATCAGTTTAGGGAGCTTTCCAGGCCCCAACATATTTTTTATTTGAATTCAGGCCCTATTCATATAAAACATATTTTTAAGGACCTACTCTTCATAAAAGTCAAAGTAAAAGGACATAAAATTTGACGAAATGCCCTTGTAGGTGTTATAAAGAGGTATTTATTTCAAGAGATTCGGTATCAGAAAGGCATAAAGTGGTATAATTATCATAAGAAGCGTTAACCAAAACTGGTACGAGATATAACTTATTCTCGTTTTGTACTTGCGGTAGTAGAAAGGAGTAAAATGTTATAATTACCATAAGATATTACTTGGGTCCTTCCCCATATTGAAAAGGGTAAAAAAAGTCTTTCAGTGTGAATAGATCCTTATCCCTGACATAATCATTATTTGGGTCATTCTCCCTGTTTAAAATATATTTAGGGCCTGACTTCTACCGAAACTTCTTAGTAGGGCTTAACACTAATAAGCCCATTAATTTACTGTCTTTTGTTAGTAATTATTTATTCTTTGACTTAACTACGGTATTTACTTTGCATTTCAGTTTCCACTATTTTTCTGATTATGTTTCTTTGAATTATGACATTGACATGACATGTATGGTACGATGCCAACGATGTTCCTTTTTCATTTATTAACTAGAAAGTTGTAAATTCAATATCTAGATTATTTCTCTCATTTTTAAATAGTTTTAACTTCTAACATTAAGAACCTTGCATTATTAAAAGCATTGGAATATCAATAGGGTTATTTTTAGGTCCTAGATTATCCAACTAAACAAGATTAAAGGGTTTTACCACGAATTTGATGGGAAGAATTGAAGCAAGCGGTGGGGTGTGTGCGTTAGTTCTTGAGAGAGGTTGGGGGCTCTTCTCTAAAAATTTTTCTGACTATATTTTCTCAGGTACAAGACCATCTAACAAGAGTTAGGATTTTAGTAATTATACCACATGTTGGTATATAGTATGTGGCCCTTGTAAGTCCATTACAGTAAAAAGACTTGTATTAAATAAGCTGATTACAGATAAAAGCTCATCAGACTCTATTATAGAATTTAGTACACTTAAATAAAATAGAAGACTAAGATAAACTAATTAATTGAACACATAAAATAATTCCTAACATTATTATCTCTTGTCGTTAAATAACAATTCACCTAAAAGTTTAAGATTATATGGAGTGAATTTTTAAAATTTTATATTATTTTTCCAACATGTCCATTACTTTTAGGCTGATTTCTTTACACGTAGCCTTAAAGGTATAATTTTTTTTATATCTTAAGGATTCATTCCCAAGGACTATTTCGTCCATGAGCTTTGATATTGCACCACTTCACGAAAAGTGTAAGAGGGTGTTGCTATTGGCACCCCCTTTGTGGGTGAAAAAAATATTGGAATTTGTGAACTTTTCACAATAATATAATCTCTTCAAGAATAATTTTAAGCATTAATGTAATATAGCTTTGTTTCAGATATGCACTAACGCAACTTATTTATCCAATTGTCATGAACTACTCTTAATTAAATTATATTTTTAAGTTAAATGTACATCAATATTTTAAAACTTTTAAAAGCTTTCGTGTAATATAAATATTTCATACTATCCTACACAAATAGATTTAAATAAAAACAAAATAAAAGCAAGATTAATACCAAATTTTCAAACATGGACTTGTCATTGGAATATAATTTTTTTTTAGTTTTAGGACTTATTTACTACAATTTAATTAAAATGACTCATTGTGGCCAATAACGACTTAAAATGTTTTCGTATTTCTGTTTACATTTATTAATGTGTAGAGATTACTTCAACATTTCTGTTTTTATAGAAATATTAGTAAAAAAAGGTATATGTAGGTGAAAGTTTTATTAATTTTCGAAGTCTGAAATATATTCGCATTTTTGTAAAAATACAAAATAATATAGCTCGTCTACGAAGTACGAATATGATATAGACCGAAATATTTCCTTCATTTATTTTACCTTTTTAAATCCCATCGTTCAAGTAATTAATACAGGAAAGTGATAGAATTTGCTTAGTCCAAGAATAAAAAACGTGCAAATAATATAATTAATTAAGATATTTGATAGGGGGTGTAAATAGAATTTAAGGGGGTGTATATAGAATTTCCCGTTTAAGATTGTAGGTTGATATTTCCGGCAATGCTCATCTGGAATCTATCATAAGATACTAAGCATCAAAATCGTCAATACTTTTCACCTATATTTTTTTCGAAGTGATAAGAAATTAACCATTTACATAAAATATGAAGCTAATCGATTGGAACAAGCGGTTGGGTCGTGTATCTCCAGAGGGAAGTAGTTGGTTCAGTTTCTTTATGTCATCTTGAGTAAAGATTGTTGGATAAGCTCAAATGGGTTCAAGGAAGAAATAAAATAAATCAACACATGCATGCTAGACAAGCCATCAAGATTGAACAAGTTAGGCACAAAGATTGAATTAGCCACAAAGGTTGAAAAAGAAAGAAGCAAACTTGGACAAGCAGCCGAAAAATATTGATACACATGTTTTGCACTAGATTATGTAGTAAGAAAAGTCATAGTTAGCCTCCTTTTTATGTGTGGAATATATCTATAAATATATGTACGTGATGAATGAGAAAATAAGAGAAATAGAAACAAAAGAATGAGTTGGCCAAAACAATATTCTCTTCATAGCTCTCCTTAGTACGTGCTTAGCTAAAAAGAGAGCAAGCAAAATATATTCAAGTTGTTTTATACTCACAATCACCTCGAGTCGTCTAATCGCCTCAACCGTATAAATAAAACAACAAAATGGTATCAGAGCCGATGGTGTCAAAAGAGCCGAAGGTGTTAACGGAATCGACAGAGCCGATGGTGCCGATGGTGTCGAAGCTGATATTATTTACCCACATGTTAATCCCGCAACTCACCGAAAATAACTACGCAAGGTGGAGCGTCGAAATGAAAGCTTTGCTGAAATCACAAGGCTTATGGGAAATAATCGAAGAAGGATTTTCACCAGATACGACGAAGTATACAAAGTCGCAACGGAAGACGTTGGGAGCCGCCGTGAGAGAAAATGGTCTCGCGCGCCTTCTCATCTTAGAGGCGTTAGATCTTACCGGTTTCGGAGCCATAGGCGCAACGAGAGAAGCCAAGAAACCTGGGATCTGTTGAAGAAAGCATATAAAGTCGCTGATAGCAGCAACGAAGTTCAGCCACAAAAACAGGGCGAACTTGAGACGACGAAGGAGGACGAGAAGAACGTAGGCGAACCCGTACGAGAAGAGGTAGCTCGTGTCGTAGAGAGCGAGCGTGATAAAAATCACGCTGAGCCGATGGTGGAAAAGAAAGAAGTCGAACTACCACAAAAACCCGAGATGAAAAAAGAAGAAGGCGAATCATCAAAGATGAAAGCCGATGACGATGAAGAGGAGAAAAAATATTCAAAGGCCAAGGAGCCCTCAAAGCTCGAGAAAGAGGAAGCGGTCGAAGAAACGCCGCCACGACAACCACCCGAGAAAATCGAGGAGATCGACGTGAGGACATCGGAAAATGCCGATGAGATGAAAAACACGATTGACGACGCCATGCATACGACGTCGGACGAAAGTAAAGATAAACTCCAAGAGGCGAACGTAAAAGCTATTAATACACACGGCGGTGAGGCTGTTGAAGAAGCCATGCGAGGAGAGACGCATGAGCGTGACGAGATGGTCGCGCATGAAGTCACGACGGAGGCCATGCGACCTGTTGTCGATGAAGTCACGACACAGAAGACTGGAGAACCTACGGAGGCCAGTCTTAACAAGAAACAACGCATTGACGAAGAAAAACTACGCGAGAAAGACAAAGAAGTGAAGGAGTGGATCAAGGCGAGAGACAGCCTTGAAGCCTATATGAACGACCTGAAAAATCGAAGCAACAACAAGTACAAGCTCGCCGAAAAATTAGAGCCGGACGAGAAGGACGTGTTCGAGACGTCGACCAAGGAGGTCCCTAAGCGGATTGGCGATAACCAAAATATGAATGAAAAAGAGATCGACCAAATTCGCAGAGAAGTTCCGAAGGAGGGCACGAATAAGATCGATGAGCACGCGAACAAAGAGGCGACTGACGTAATCGTGAAGAAGACTTTCGAGAAGCTGACGAAGCCCAAGCCATCGGAGGCGAAACATCCGATCGCCATATCGATGAACCTTGAGTACGACAAAACCCGCAGAAAAATCGAGGAGGAGGAGCTTGTTAAGAAGCATGATGAAGCCGACACTGCCATTTTTAAAGACGATGTGACGAGCTTGAAGGACTACGTCACAGGGGTCAAAGAAAAATACGATGATATTTATTACGTTGCTGAAGAACCGAATCAAAGGGCAAAGACGATCCAAGAAGAAAAATTAGAGGTAAACTTTTTGTGCTGTTTGGTGACAGGCGAGTACGACGAAATGGCAAAAATGGCGAAAATCACGAAGGAAATTATTGACGGAAAATGGAGAGCCGCGACGTACGACAGACGAAAGTGCGTCAAATTTAAAGAGCGATGAAAGACCCAAACTTTGAGCTTAAGGGGGGAATTTGTTGGATAAGCTCAAATGGGTTCAAGGAAGAAATAAAATAAATCAACACATGCATGCTAGACAAGCCATCAAGATTGAACAAGTTAGGCACAAAGATTGAATTAGCCACAAAGGTTGAAAAAGAAAGAAGCAAACTTGGACAAGCAGCCGAAAAATATTGATACACATGTTTTGCACTAGATTATGTAGTAAGAAAAGTCATAGTTAGCCTCCTTTTTATGTGTGGAATATATCTATAAATATATGTACGTGATGAATGAGAAAATAAGAGAAATAGAAACAAAAGAATGAGTTGGCCAAAACAATATTCTCTTCATAGCTCTCCTTAGTACGTGCTTAGCTAAAAAGAGAGCAAGCAAAATATATTCAAGTTGTTTTATACTCACAATCACCTCGAGTCGTCTAATCGCCTCAACCGTATAAATAAAACAACAAAGATGTCATGATTTTGAATAGTAATTAAAAAAGATGAAGAACTCTGAGTCGTCTCATAGCCAATCAAGTTCCCAAGCTACGCAAAATTTTTAATGGAAATGTGCTCGAACAAAAGGAAACACCAAGCGGAAGGAAAAAGTTCAAATTCAAATTGTCTATCTATACTCTTTTATTAAGCCCCGGCGCCTTGGTTAAACCGTTCAATTTGGTTTGTAAATTAAGTCAAATTAGGGGAAAAAATATTAAATAAAATAAAAAGAAACCATCCACTAACATTACTTACTATTTTTAGTTACTAATTTGCTATTTTAGTTAATTATTAATGGTTTTACTATTTTTAGTTAATTACTATTTTACCTTTAATTTAATAAAATATGATATCATAGCACACGCATCTGAGTGTGCAAGAATACAAGTTTCTTTTAGTTCAACTTCCTAAAAATTCTTATAATTGCAACATTTCAGAAATGCTTCCTTGCACGAAAATAGAACACACTTTCGTCTTTTAAATCTATAGTTTTTTTTTCCTTGCTTTTTCGTCTTTTAACTTGAAATTGTTGTCTATAAGATATAATAAAATTTAAAGGGAAAACACTAAACAGAAATAAGGAGGTTCCTTCTGAGTCAGTCTTTCTTTCTCTTTCATATGTTGATTGGGCGAAGACATCGCTTCAAATTAGGACCACAACTTTTTGAATTGCCTTTTTAAATTCTTGAATATATTAGGAAATTATTTCTACTCTTTTGTTTTAATTATTTCTTTTTTATGTAGTGTTGTCCAGTCGAATTTGATGGATGGGCACGCTGAAATAAAAAGCATCTTTTTCTTTGTTTCTGATAACGGATTTTGTTATTATCCACAATTATAACTATAGATCATATTGGAGTTTGGATGTCTCTTGTTGCAATGCAATGGTTTGGCACGATTTTTAAGAAATTGAATATTTTAATAAATATAGTACAATTAAAAGGTAAATAAGTGTATATTTTAACACGTCTTTTAAGAATATTTAATATTATTTTATTGATTGTTTGTGATGATTTCCTTCTAAATTAGAAAATGTACAAAAGATAGACGCTCAGATTGAGTAAAAATCAAAAGACAGTGAGGTGGATGTAGTAAATAATTGTGGTATTAATGGTGATTCCTTAAACCATAAGAAACGCATATAAAATCTCATCTCTATCGCTGAGAATGCTGTCCGTACTCCGTTCTTACTCGTCCAAACTATTTGCGAAAATGTAAAGCTCAATTATTAAAATGGAGATGGAATTCAAGGCATCCGTGACATTCCTTCAAATGTTATTATTTACGATAACGTTTGAGATAGGCATATTTAAATACGATGCATTAACTTAAATACATTTCAATGATTGGCATCGAATTAGTCCGTTGCTAAACTGGAATATTTGCAGTCTATGCACTTGTTTACTTCAGCCGGCTGGTAAAAATATTTTAAAGTAGATAATAAAGAACCACTAATGAACTAAACCAAAAGGAAAATAACAAACAAATTCCAAATTAAACAAAATGAAAAATACGGTATTGAAATATAATAGAAATTGAAGCGTTTTTTTTTTTTTATAGAGAGTAGCATGGTCCATGCATATTTTCTTCAAATTAACCATATGGCCCCAATTAATCGGTAATATAAAATCATGAAAAGTACAATACATTTATCGAACCGACGAAGAAATAAAAACATTTAATGGAAAGAAATAAGTTGATGAAAACAAGGCAAAGTTGTACCAATATCAACAATTAAATGCAATGTACTTAAGGTCAATTAAAACAAAGAAACTAAGTTATTTCGGTCAAATCATATTTTCTGGTGGTCCTTTGTCTTTATGAACCGTTTTTGGATTCCCTTTTTACTTCATTTGAAGAGGCAATAAACAGAATAACATCAAAGTATTATATTATTTTATTACCTAATTGTTTTCAATCCGTAGTAAAATAAGATGGCATAGTATCATCAATTAATAAACAAATAATTTTAGTTGTGAGAAAGTTTTGAGGTTTTCTTTAACAAAGTGAGAAATCCCACTTAGAGTGAATTACAAAAGTTCTTAAGGTCTTTTACTTAAGATGTTTATATATGATATATTTTTCAAGTTGGATTTACTGAATAAATGATGTTTTTATAGACACACGATAAGTTTTACAGGCTCTCTCGAATCTCTGTTCGAAGACGGGTTTCAGTTTCGAAACGAAAATTCGAGACCGGTCTGAAATCGGTTCGGAACTGTAGTTCCACAACTTATGCCGTTCGGTTCTTCATTTTTTGCTTCGGAAAGAAGGAGAACCGGCTCACCAATAACGGAGTCGGATTATCTATTTCTATTATATTAATGCTGAGGAATGGCTATTAACTGTCATTATGGTATGATATTTATAATTTAATTCATCTATTTTTAATTTCATTAATTAAATAAATATCAAGTTATTATACCTATGTTCCTACTCATAATTTTTCTTTTATGTATGCAAAAATTATATTTCACTACTAAACAAATTAAAATATATTTTAAGGACACAAATAGAGTGTGCTGAAAGTACTATATATATATATATATATATATATATATATATATGGAGAACCGATGTCGAATCGTTACAAGCATAATCTTTAGGTGAAATGTCATTTACACGATATTAAAGCTCAGAGACGTGTTGCAAACAAAATAATACAATTAACATTTAATAGTTATAGTAAAAGTTTAATCTTTTAGGTGGAGGAATTGTGTTACAATGTCGGTAAAAATCCCAATTAGTTGGTAAGAAAACAATGTAGCCATTTCCTTAATATATCCCAATTAACAATATTATACTGATGTTCTGCAAAATTATCACGATAGGTTGGATCATTTTTGAAGTTGGTGAACGCGAAAATTATTGGATGGTAGAACCAAATAAAGGGGAGGAAATATTTGGAAAAAGAAATAAACAGTAAATATTTACAGTAAATATGTTGGTCAATGTGCACAGACATGTAAGTTCAGCGTACGATCCACCACCACACCATGTAGGAAGGATAGGAGGGAGAAACTCTGAGCATAGGGAATTGAGAAGATAAGCTCGAGCAGTAACGCCGTTAACGTCCTTTCTCCGTACGGCGCCGTTGTTTCAGACGTGTGCCGTTCAACGCCGTTACATTTTGGGTCGATGTAGACGCGAAGGGTCATTTGGTCAATTTGTCCCCCTGTGTGGGACAGATCTGTCTGGTAATCATTCATTTCCGACGATTCTCTCCACGCGCCGGCAAGTGTAATTTGGGCAACACGCGTCCCTCTCTCTCTCTTCATACGATCCTTTTCCCCCATCTCTCGCATTCTGTGTGTTGGAAATAAATCTGAACTAATGAGTGTACTTTTCCAACTAACAAAATCTTTGAATTTTAATTTTCTCCTTGTTGGCATTGGCATAACCCAACTTTGAGAATTTCTTGACTGGATAAATTACATTGGAATAGTAACAAAATAAATGTGATTGTGCCCTATTTTGCACGCACGAGGAATCTGTTTAGAAGGAAAGCCTCAATCTTAGTGCGTTTTAAGTGAAACTCTCGAAAAGCTAGTCCGATTAAATTACGAAATTGCTTTGCGTCCAAGAATTATTTGGTCTGTTTATACGATAATAATAATAATATATACTAACGCTGCAGCTAGTTGACTTGGTAAGTAGGGGAAGAATTTTTTTTTTTTTGCTAATGGGTTTCAACCTAGAGCTTCAACTTCATGGCAAGTAGAGTCACATTTTCTCTTACATTTTCTGAAAAAAATTGCAATAGTAATTACAGCTCTACCATCACCAAACAATAAAGAGATAGTTTCAAGACTTTTAACAGCTCTAGAGTTTAGAACCACAAAATAAACTCCAATTTCAGCTCTTAAGATTATAATTAATTGATATTAGGGGCAAAGTAAAAAGTACAATTATTAGAGGCCCCATTGCTATTTTTAGCAGAGCCATAAATAAGCAGTAACTTGTAAAAAGATGTCTCAGAAGAAATTCACCTTCCTTCATCTTATCTCTCTCACCTCTGCTATGCCATTCATACAGTCACAGTTTGCTGTAAATTATCAAGCAATCGAAAACCGTGCACTTCAAAAACCTTTCACGAGTCTCTTCTTTTTCCTACGATTTTAGTATTTTCTTTTATTTATTCATTATTATTATTCCAACTCAACATATACTCACACACAAAAACATACACTCACCTCTCACAAAAATCATCATTCCTCTTTGCTCTTGTATCAGTCTCTCGCTAATATCTATCTATACATATAAATATATATAAACAATAATCTTTCTCATAATAAGAAAACGTTGAAGATGAAGAGAGACCACCCATATAACTACACCGCGCAGGAAAGCGACAGCAGCGGCGGCGGCTGCAGCACCATGTGGAGCGCCGTCGCCGGAGCTCCATCTTGCGTCGGCTCCGGCGACGCCGACCTGGACGAGCTGTTCGCCGCGGTGGGGTACAAGCTCCGTTCTTCCGACATGGCCGACGTGGCCCTGAAAATCGAGCAGCTCGATCAGGCCATGGAGCAGCAGCAAGCCGCCGCCGCCGCCTCCTCGACCGCCGCCGCCGAGGCCAACGTCCACTACAACCCCTCCGATCTCTCGTCGTGGCTGGAATCGATGATTACCGTCCTAAACCCGCCGGAGGAGCTGCTGCAAACCGATCCGTTCAGGGATTTCGGGTCGGATCTGATTTCCATTCCCGGGAAAGCCGCCGTACCCAGCCCCAGCCCGCCGCCTCAGAAGAAGCTCAAAACCGCCGCGGACGACCCAGTCTCCGCCATGCGCGTTGACCCGCCCCGACCCGTCGTCATCGTCGACTCTCAAGAGAACGGCGTAAGGCTCGTCCACACGCTCATGGCCTGCGCCGACGCCGTACAGAGAGAAGACCTCGCCCTCGCCGAAGCCCTGGTGAAGAACATCGGCTTCTTGGCCGTATCTCAGCCCGGCGCCATGAGAAAAGTCGCCACCTACTTCGCCGAAGCTCTAGCGAGGCGAATCTACAACCTCCGCCCAGCCGTCGCCGATCCCCAAGACTTCGCCTTCTCCGATATGCTAGAGATGCACTTCTACGAATCCTGCCCATATCTCAAATTCGCCCATTTCACGGCGAACCAAGCCATCCTCGAAGCCATCAGCGGCAAGAACAAGGTCCACGTCATCGATTTTGGGATCAAACAAGGTATGCAGTGGCCGGCGCTGATGCAGGCCCTAGCCCTACGGCCCAACGGGCCGCCGACCTTCCGCCTAACGGGGATCGGGCCGCCGTCGCACGACGGCAAGGACCACCTCCAAGAAGTCGGCTGGAAACTAGCCCAGCTAGCCGAGACGGTGAACATAGAGTTCGAATACAGAGGATTCGTCGCCAGCTCATTGGCCGATTTGCACGAATCCATGTTCGATGTCAGGGAAGGAGAAACAGTCTGCGTAAACTCCATTTTCGAGCTACATCAGATGCTCGCGAGGCCCAACAACAACGGCGTCGAAAAGGTGCTGCGAGCGGTGAGAGCCCTCGGGCCGGAGATCTTCACCGTCGTCGAGCAAGAAGCCAACCACAACGGACCGGTATTCGCCGACCGGTTCACGGAGGCGCTGCACTACTACTCCACGGTGTTCGATTCCTTGGAGAGCTCCGCCGGCGGCGCGGAGGTGGGCGTCGCCACCGACCAGGACAGGGTTATGAGCGAGGTCTACTTGGGGAGGCAGATCTGCAACGTGGTGGCCTGCGAGGGCTCCGACAGGGTCGAGCGCCACGAGACGCTGGACCAGTGGCGGATCCGGTTCGGGTCGGCCGGGTTCCGGCCGGTTCATCTGGGTTCGAGCGCGTACAAGCAGGCGAGCATGCTGTTGGCTTTGTACGCCGGCGGGGATGGGTACAGGGTGGAGGAGAACGGCGGGTGTTTGATGTTGGGCTGGCATACTCGGCCGTTGATTGCCACGTCGGCTTGGAAGGTGGAATGAATTCTGTCGGGTCGGGTCGGGTGAATCGGGTTAATTTGGGGCGGGCGGGCGATGAGCTGTGGGTTCAACCAACGTACGATGCCAACAGTGGATTATGAGAAAGGATATGGCCCACCACTCTATGTGCAGCAGTGTTTATGTGTGTGATCTTCAAAACTTGAATTTTTCTTTTCTTTTGTGCTTCATTCCCTATGATTTCAACCGGTGAAAAATTGGATCCTTATTTTACTGTGAGCTTCTTCTTTTGTGAGATTTTACCGTGGTTGGTTTATCTATGGAAGCTTGTAATTTTCCTGCGGTGGATCTTGAAATTTGGAGGACATGTATTGATAAAATAATATTTTATTTATCTATTGTTCTTTTCTTTCCCGGACTAAAAAATGAAGTACTTTCCACCACCACCATATCTCTTGAGATTCTTGAATATGTACTATGTGGGGCGATTGGGAATGGGATAACGAAAGGACAAATCTGATTCTTGATTGATTGAGCAAGTGAAGCTAGCTAGTAGTAAATGCTACGCTACAGCCCCAATCGATCAACATTACTTGAATTGTTTGTTGATTTATGCAAACAATTTATAAGGTGGGTTGAACATTGCAAATTACTGTCATGGGCTATTGCAAATTTGCCAATTTTGCAATAATTGAAGGAGAGAGCATGAGTATTATTAAGGGCATAATCAACGCTACCATCACATTCTTTAATGCAAACTGAACAAAAATATGTATGTATTAGATCGTGAAGTGAGCTGGTGATTAACAATTGTTCGAATAAATAAATGGTAGTTTAGTTGAGGAATTACGTTAAAGCCAAGTTGCTTTCTGAGTCTCGATCGCTAGTTTAATAATTTTGATATGTGATTATAATTTAATGGTTGATGACAGATTAATGAACACAAAGTATTCCTAAGGCGACCCCATCTTACTTATGCAACCTGACAATTAACAGCAGAAACAAATTTCTATTTGCATGGGATGCCATTTTCGTTGGTCAAGAGCATCTTTGGCCCGCCATTTTCTAATCACATTAAACATTTGTGCAATTAATGTCGGAATGACATATGAAAATTATTTCATTCATTTAACTATATAAAGAATAGAATATCTCAAAGCATATCTAATATTTATTCAAAGAGCTTGTCAATATCACCATTCAATTAACTATATAGAGATATTATTATACAATACACTCAACGCCACGTCTGCTCAATTTCTTTCCCAAGTGTTGCCAATATTACTTCTATATTTAAGATCAACTAGAGCGCATATATGACTATTAAAGCCCTATTAACGCATATCTTGGTTTAACATATGTATAATATTCCATGAAATAAATATGTAGAGGCTGGTGGTCTAGTTCAATGATTCCATGGCTTTCCATGTGTGAAACACCTAAAATATTGCAGTTTCAAAGGGTTTTTTTCTGTTTTTATGAAATAAATGTAGAAGCATAAAGGTTAATTGTTACTTTAATGTCATGGTTTGTTCCTCATCATGCGATTTCTTTCTTTCTGTTTTTCCTTTCTCAAATATTCTTCTTATTCAAGTAGGGTATTTTTCTTATTAAATTTGTTAAGCCCACTAGTAAATGCTTCCAATAATTGGTCAATCAATTCGGCATTGCTCCATCAAATCAAATTGATAATAATTATAATATATATCAATAAACAAATTTGGGTGTTTCTTCATCGTTTGTTTTTCCCGTTGGCTCCATTGTGAAGAAGAGCGGAATATGTTGTTAAAAATGCTGTTTGTAGAAAAATATTAGCATATATAATTTTTTTTTACTAATTAAATTCACAAGCAATATTACCAAATACGGCACCTATTATTTGATGTGGTAACAACTTTATAAAGGGTAAAAACATACAATTTAAATTGGTCATATGTCAGAAATAATTTAATATCTCGAGTCATAAGTGCCTTTTCTTGTCATAGGTCTTGTCAATTGTATGAAATAAAAACCATTGTCTACCCACATGAGAAGAAGATCGGAAATTAATATCGCTCCACTTCATATTTCTTCAATTGTCACTTTCATGTCCAGCGCAAAAGGCCTCCATATTATATGCATAGTTAATGTACATCTTTGACCACACTTTCATTTCACAATTACAAAGTTTTTTTAAACTAAAACTATTATCTCTCATTGATATTATAGTTAATTGTTTTTCTAATAAACTTTTCTCTTTTCTTTTTTTTGTTTTCTTCTGGGCCAAATAGTGTGCCGTTATGAAACAAAGTACATTGGCCCGTTATAATATTAGATGGCTTACCTAGTCGAGGGCTTGTTAGTCTTTTGCTTACATCTTTAGTCTGTGTTAATTATAAAGGGCCTCATTTCTATTATGCAGCCCAAAATGTTAGTTTAGCCCAATCAGCAAACTTGAAACAAAATTTGGCCCAATAGTTCAAGTAATTGCAATTAAGGATACTAGTAACCAAGTCGCTCGTGCAACAATCCAACTACAAATTAAAAGGGTATATTATGTTTCTGCCCCCTTTTAAGTTTTTAAATCGGATTCAGCCCTGACAGTATAAAATTTAATTTTAAGGATCCGATTTCTACAGTACCACTTCATTGTTCTGCAGTACCACTTCATTGTTCTGCACTACCACTTCATTTGTTCTGCAGTACCACTTCATAACAATGAAGTGGTACTGCAGAAATCGTGTCCTTAAAACTAAATTTTATACTGACGGGACCTGAATTCTAAAGGCCTGACATGAGCCTGAATGAAAATTACCCCTTAAATAAATAAATAAATAACATTGAATAAACATATATTTGAAAGACATGACTAATTCTTGGAATAAGAGAACACCACTAACGCAGAGTTTTATTCTTACACTTGCAACCGCTTCCTCTCTCTCCCCTTTCTCACTTACCAAATCCTCTCAACCAAAAAACCCTAGCCGCCTCATCTCCTTCCTCCTTCTCCATCATCCATTTATTTCCCTTTTTTCCTTTGTATTTGTTTTATATATTTTCCAAAAACAATTGCTTGTCGTCTAGCCGCCTCTGCTGCCTCGCCGCAGCCGATCGCCTCTGCCGCCTCGCCTCGCTGCAGCCGGCTGTCACCCACCACTCACTCCGCCACATCTTGCCACCGATCACTCATGAGTCTCCCGTATGGAGCTTGTTTCTCCTGGCCTCGAGTCGTTGGACAAAGAAAGTTTAGAGTAACGTATATTTGGATTAATAGTCTTTTTGTGGTATGTTCTATAGTTCTTTGGTCCATATTCGTGGTTTATTTTGTTTTTTGTCAGCTTTTGTCACTTTGAGGTGTTTTGCTCCTGTTTGAGCCTTTGTTCTCTATCGGATATTGATGTCACCGAAGATACCCATTGGGCTATTTAGCCTACGTATTTTTGTTGATTAATACAAATGATCGTTTTTTAAAAAATCTATTTATTTATATTCTATTTAATAAAACATAGTTTAGTTATATTTAAAAGTTTTGATATTTTTATAATAATAAAAGTAAAAATATTACTAATTATCTTTTAATCACTATAGTATAAAATTAGTAAGTCAATCATGATATTAATAAATAGGAATTTGATTTCTAAAGTGAAAAAGAGTTAATGGATTGAAGTAAAAATTAGTGTAGAAAGTAGAATTTATGGGTTTGAGTAAAAACATTGTATTAACCGTATTATTGTATAATAACTGTATTTTTATGCCGTAGGTTAGAAGTTTCCAGCCACAGTTTCTCATCAGAAGTTTCAATTTATTCATCAATTTTGAATTGTGTATGACTCTTGCACAATTAATCGTCGTACCCTCTTCAATCAAAAGGAGGGCCGTAACTATCATTTCCTCGCAATCGGCCCTTGATTTCTTCATAAAATCTGTCACCAATTCCAAAAAATAAAAAATAAAACTTTGATCCTCTTGAACTTCGACTTTAAGAAAATAGAGAAATGTTCGTTTACAAGCAAAAGAAGAGCAGGGCAATGAAGGGCAGCAATAGGTGCTTGATTTATGAGACTGTTTTGGGCAGCCATGGGCCCATTCACTGCTTTGAAATGATATTCGCGAGAGGGGAAATCGGCAGTTATTTTGATCCGGTAATCGGTTTTCAAAGCCCAAAAAAACAGATATGCGGTTTTAGAAACCGGATCGGATACGGATAGTTGTTTGTCTAAAAATTGGATATCCGGTATACGGTTTTATATTTTAAAAAATAACGAAAATATAAAAAATAGCTCAAAAAGAAAAATGAAGGGACCAAAAAGGAAAAAATTCCTCAAAATAGAATATTTATATATATAATTTTATTATTGTAAAAAAATTTGTTAGAGAATTGAAATAGAAAAAAACATGAACATCGAGAAGCAAGTTACAAATTAATATGAATTTGTGGTACTGTGTGTTGAGAAAATGGCTACCTCTTGATGAGGATTCAATGTATTTTTAGTTTATGCAAGTGTTAAGGATAGAATTGAGCATAGACGAGCTCAATCGAAGCTTGAAATCGCAACACATACACACTTGTATAGAGACAGATTTACGTAATTCGGCCCAAAGTTTGGCCTACATCCACGGATCAACCGAGCTCCGTTTCTTATTGATCACAACACGAAAGTTGTACACTGCCGTGCCCTCACTTTTCGTGTTTACACTTCACTCAAATTCTCACTCTATAAGAACTTATGGATGCTCAAAGATGGTAAGTCGAACTACAAAGTCTGATATTTATAACCTTCAGTTCATGCTTTAAGTGTGTTGCTCGTTTTATTCAGTCCGTTGATTTAATCCGATCTGACGCTCCACAGCATGCCATGTGTCCCTTGCTTTCCTCGTGATGTTGCAAGAAAACCATGCGATTTTATAAGTGAAGTAGCAACTTCACTCAGAGCCGTCCGATCATTGATCAAGCGGTCCAGATCTGTTATCCGCATCATCCCATCACTCTTAATCTCAGCCGTCGATCGATTCCGCATGCCATCCTGATCGCGTGCGTGTATGTTTAAATAAATATTTGTGCGAGTACGTCAAGTAATAATTAAAACGAATATATTATAACTAGAATCACGCGCGATAGGCAGTGTACCTATCGTTTGTAATATAGCTATAGTGAATATCCGAGTATCGAACACGAGGAATAAATTGATTACTAGTATTGACCTATCGATTCGATATTTAACCTAAATAAAATAACAGGATTTGTTTATACTATGAACTAATTTAACAAAGCAACTTAAAGTATTGGAAGACTAAGGAACACAACTAGAAGTAATAAAAGTGACTTGAGGTGACAAATATTTGTTCGGGATTCGAATCCCGCTAGGTGCTGTCGGCTAAAGCTACGGAATATCGCTCCGACGTGAAAATCGACTAAATCGCAGTAATTTCCTACCCACTCACGGATTTGCTGTCGCCCTAAACGTTCGTGGGAATCTAAGTTCAGCGATTACTAGATTGCGAGGATCGAGTATTTGCTGTCGCCCTATACTCGAATCCTAACGTCTATAAACGGCCTGATCGTTATTTAGCTGTCGCCCTAAACGATACACCACGCATTCATATCAACACATAGACATATTGATACGAAGAAACAATATCATAGAACGATAAATTGTCGAATACACGTGTTCACGATTATCCTACGCCTTAACTACGACATAACCCAACGTTCATCTATTCCCAACACACAAGAGGATTAGCTACTCATATTAAACGTCACAACAACGAGATTTAAAGGTAACGAGGATAGAGAACTCATAAAAACTTCCCTAAGAAGTGAATATGGCGTTTTCGAGGTGGAGCTCTCGTTCCTCGATCGTATGATCGTAGCTTCGTCGTCGGATCGTCCCTTGAGCTTCTCCGAATCACGGGACTGCTTCTAGTGTTCTTCCTTCTCCTCTTTGCTCTAAATTTTTCGTCCCTATCAAGTTGTATTTGAGTTCTAAGGAGGGTTCCCCTTTTATCCTTCGAAAATGGGCCAAAACCTTGAAATTTGGCACGTTCACGGCTTCATAACGGGCCTTCACGGCCGTGACGGCGGCTAAAAACCCTATTTCTTGACTTTCTGGCATGAGTCACGGCCTCTTGCATGAGGTGTCACGGCCGTGAAGGCGGCTTAAACCCTCAAACTTGACTTTCTGGCAAGAGTCACGGTTTGTTGCATCTGAAGTCACGGCCGTGACTTAAAGGAATTTTCTTCATCAAGCTCTCTGCCACCGTTCACGGCTTCTTGCTGAGGAGTCATGGCCGTGACAAGGTAGAGTGAAGTCTCTGCCTAGATTCACGGCTTCGTACAACGATGTTCACGGCCGTGACACTGTAAGCTTATGTCTCTCATGCTCACTGCCCAGGTTCACGGCCTCGTGCATAGCAGTTCACGGCTGTGACTCTTGATAATCGACCCACTGCCCGATTTCACGGCTTCGTGCAGTAGGATTCACGGCCGTGACACTAGGTGACCTTTGCTCCTTAAGCTCTCTGCCATGATTCACGGCTCTGTTAAGACTGTTCACGGCCGTGACGTATATCTGGCAGCTTCAAACTTCGCCATTTTCGTGTCGTTTTCGCCTCGTTTTCGTTCCTTTTCGCTCGATAATCATTCGAAGGTCCTACAATATTTAAATGGGTGTAAATAGAGCCAATAAATGCATAGAATGATCAAAACTTTCCTATTATAACCCAAATAAACATAACAATAAACGTATTAAAATACGTTTATCAAACCTCCCCACACTTAAGCTTTTGCTTGTCCTCAAGCAAAATAAAAGCAAGAAAAGGTTATCAAGATAACGGCACGACCATTCACAATTCACCAACGCAGATGGAAAACACAAATAGGAATTAAGCAAGCAATTATAGACACTGCAACAATAATCAGCACTAATCGACACGAATTTCATTAGCACTACTAATCGAGATCCACACCTCACAGGGATTCACTCAAATCACTCAGTGTATAGGCTAATAAATCTGTGAATCGCTCAATTCATGCAATAATCTAGTCTCTACCATATGCTTGCTAGTCAATCGCACGTCTACAACTTAAAGCAGTTAGCATGAATCAGAAGGTCTTTTCGGGTTAAATGGGTTCAGATAGTAATGAGGTGGTAGTGGGATCACATATGAGTAGCAGTCGTGTCGGTCTTCATGTCATTGTCTAAAGCGCGCCAGGATCAACCCTTTTGATTACGCCGTCTTCATATTCTTTTATTTCTGCTGCGTTCCACTAAGCCTTTCTTCTTCCAAGTCTCGAAATGATGGAATGATGTGGAATTCACGAGACCGGAAGATTATCAAAGGAAAGGTTCTTTTTTTTTTTTTTCACAATAGCTTATCCTCGTTCCACTTCGCTTTTTTTTTTTTCCTTTTTTTCACATTGAGGCGTTCTCCACTGCTTTCGGCGTTGTCTCGGAGTTGTCGGGTCATCCGACTCGCTTTTCGACTTTGACATTCAACCTTCACTTCCTGCTTAACTCGGGTTCAGATGATCTCTGGAGGCTAATTTAGGTTAGTGGCTTATGATATACGAAGTGTAAGAAATAAATAGGCTTAGGCTCAAAGTGGCTAACTACGGTGATCAGTCGTGGTTGGAAACTTTGGCCCTGGACTTATTTCCTAATGCCTTCGTCATATTCATACAAAACATACTATAAGCAATTTCAATGCGTATCAAACAAGCAAGTTCTAGAGAGACGTAAATTATGCACTACTCACACAACCAAGAAAAATGAGCAAAAGCTCGTCAGCTCAAACTCTCACAACGGAACATGGGTTATGTGTGTGAATCTCTCAAAGCAACACTATATCTATTCATGCTGAAAAGATTAAATCACTGATGCATGTCTTTCATCGCTCACTAGACTCCCTAATATGCAATCCACATTGAGATGAACGCAAACAATCATGCCATATTTTCATAGATTTAATAGCCACGGCACCTAAAAAAAATTTCACGTAACTTTTCAACAAAATTCCCAACACAATTCCCCCTCCCCACACTTAAGATTCACGTTGTCCTCAACGTGTAAAATAAATAACAGGAAGGTAAAAGAAGTTGAAAAGAACGTGACTCCCCTGAAAAATTGGCGTGGCCCTGCCTCCATCATTTGATATAGTTTGAACATGGTTGCTTCACTGATTGTGAATAGTTTGGGTTGTAGTGGCGTAAATTGTGACACGTTTCCTGAAAACACTGAAAAGAAAATTAAACGTACGATGGAAATAAGAAGAAAACAGCAAAACGAGTCATAATCATCAAAAGTGTCTGGATGACTAGACCAAACAGACAGTGTTTTACAAAAGAAAAATCCCAACTGCAGTTGGAACTAAGGTGGTGGTGGTGAGGGCTGCCGAGGGCGAAGGAACGCCAGTGATTCCTGTGATCGTCTGACCGCATCTTCCATGGCTTTAAGAGCCAGCTCATATCGCTCTTGCTCCTCGCGATAGCGTCTGTGGGCTTCCTCGTTTCGACGCTCGTACTCGTCCTGACGGCGTCGTGTCTCCTCGTCACGCTGTATGGCCTCCTGATTGTAGCGGAGCATGTCCTCGCGCAGTGTGTGAAGGTCTGCGGCTGACGCGTAAGGAGCGACCCCTGATGATTCCCCCTCGTGGTAGCCGGAGGAATGGGAAGTGCCGGCAGTGTCTGGGTGAACGGGGAATGGCCCCGCACCCTCAATTTCCAGTGGCTCAGGGAATGCTTCACCGAGGTCCGTCTGCCCACGGTAAACTGCGTGCCAAACAAAGACCTTGTTCGAACGGGACCAATTCGGCGCTTTGATCAGCATCTTCATCTTGAGCATCATGTCCTCGTTCACCAGGTTTCGCCCACCCACAATCGTCATCTCTGGTGGATTCGCTGGCCACAAGTTCATCCCCTTGATAACCTTCGTAATAAACGGCCCCACTGCGATCTTCCCGTGACTACGAACATCAGCCTGGGCACTGAAGGCGTGTGCCATGCCCAATCCTAAGTGCACCAGTTGACCATGCTGCATCCTGACCAAGTAGTACAGATCGCGAAGTCCAATCGCGCCGTGCGAGTCGCCCCTTGGTGTGAGCGAGGTCGAAAGCAACCGGTGGATGTAACGTAAACCAGGGCTCCTGAGCGAAGACGCTTTCGAGGTCTTCACACTAAAGGCAGGTTCGCCGGGTCGCACGAGTTCCTCCCAATAGGTCTGGCGCTGCGGCGGATAGCTAAGGTACTCCTTGTAATATGCATCTGGGTATTGGCCCTATTCTCCAAAGTCTGGTACATTCAATCCAAGCGCCGTGCAAATATCGTCTTCATCGACGGTATGCTCTGTATTAAACGCCCTGAATGTGATTTTGTCACGCCCGTTCTCGTTGAAATTGTAGGTGGATAAGAACTCCAAGGTTAGCTCCTTATAGGCCGGCTCGTCAATGTGGAAGAAGTCGAGCCATCCGCTGAGGGACGCGTAGCCGGCCACTTGCTGGTCGATGTGATATTTTTCCAGCGTGTCGTGGTCAATCTGATCAGTCAGAATGAATTCCGTGCTCTTTAGCCTGTTGTAACGGGCCTGGTGCGTCTCGTCGTCAAACTGCCCCATAGATTCTAGTAGCGACGGCGTGTTTTGGCCTCGACGTGAACGACTCGTTGATCATGAAAGATGTAAAAAAGTTATTATAGATAGTCGATTGTTTTCTTTTAATTTTATTAATATTTTTTAAAATAAAACCTAACTGACGACTTTTATAATGACATCACGCTTAATAAAGTAGTATAAATAGTATAGATAATACAATTTTGATGGTATCTGGGAATCATGACATCATTTCACATGCCTGGGCTATTTTTAGATCACCAAATATAGATTATTAATGTGTATATATAATATTTTGCAATTTCTAATAATGGGTAAGACTTCATATATTCACAAAACGTACAGAGCAATATAATAATATTGAATTAATTGGTGAACACTAATCGATAATTCCGTCATTAACCCGTTAATATCTACGATCCAATTCTATTCTATAAAAAGCCGCACGCCAACTCATTTTCTCGTCACACCTAACACACTGCTTTGTCTTTACGCTTCGCCTCCTTCTCTTGTTATCTTCGCCGTCTCATTTCAGCGACAACAAAGCCATGTCTTGCTACAAGGGGAAATACGCAGGTAATTGTATCTTTTCTCGTATCCTTTCATGTGAAAGGTGTTCGGTGTAACGTTGAACTGTGTAAACTTTGTTTGTGTCATTGCAATTGGGCGTGATTCTGTGGGAGCCTCTGTTTTTCGCTGTAGATCTACAGAATTTTTCACATTTTTAGTGGTTTAATATGTAAGATCTGGATTTCTTTATGCTGATTGGAAAAGTTAGTGTTTTGCCGTTTGTTCATTTTTATATCTACGTCGCTGCCCAGACAAGATCTGAGAGCAGATCTCCTTTGCTCCGTTAGTTATCGCATGACATATGTAGATCTCGTCTTGTAAGCTGGACTTATTGGAAATCTCGTATAGTGATTGATTGATAACCTTCAATATTATCGTACTCGTTAATCGCTGTTTTAATGCCCGAGATCTTCTTGTTTGATGTTGTTTAAGCTTTTCCAAGATGTCCTTACGAGCTTAACCATTCATGGGTGAACTGATTCTGAATCTCTGATATGGCCATGCTCTCTATTGTAAGAAAAAGAAATCAAAATCTTGTTTGTGTTTAATTTTGGCAGATGAACTCATTGCCAATGCTGCTTACATTGGTACGCCTGGCAAGGGTATCCTAGCTGCTGATGAATCCACTGGAACGATAGGGAAGCGTTTGTCGAGCATCAACGTCGAGAACGTCGAAAACAATCGGAGAGCCCTTCGTGAGCTTCTCTTCACCACGCCCGGCGCTCTTCAGTACCTCAGCGGAGTTATCCTCTTCGAGGAGACTCTCTATCAGAAAACTGCTGCAGGTATCGAATATTTTTACTAAAGCATGTTTGTACGTACATGTATTCATTTGTTTGCTTGCTCTTGGATAACTTTGCATTAAATCTTTTTTTGAGTATCAGGGAAACCGTTCGTCGACGTCCTCAAGGAAGGCGGTATTCTCCCCGGCATCAAAGTCGACAAGGGAACGGTCGAGCTCGCCGGGACCAACGGGGAGACCACAACCCAGGGGCTCGACGGGCTTGCCCAGCGGTGCCAGCAGTACTACGCCGCCGGGGCCCGCTTCGCCAAGTGGAGGGCCGTTCTGAAGATCGGTCCCAACGAGCCGTCCCAGCTGGCCATCAACGAGAACGCCAACGGCTTGGCCCGATACGCAATCATATGCCAGGAGAACGGCCTCGTCCCAATCGTCGAGCCCGAGATCCTCGTCGATGGGCCCCACGACATAAACAAATGTGCCGACGTGACCGAGCGAGTCCTTGCCGCGTGCTACAAGGCACTGAACGACCACCACGTCCTCCTCGAGGGCACACTCCTCAAGCCCAACATGGTCACCCCTGGCTCCGAGTCTGCCAAGGTGGCGCCAGAGGTGGTGGCCGAGTACACTGTTCGGGCCCTACAGAGGACGATGCCCGCGGCTGTGCCGGCCGTGGTCTTCTTATCGGGCGGTCAGAGCGAGGAAGAGGCAACTAAGAACCTCAATGCGATGAATAAGCTCAAGGCGAAGAAGCCGTGGACTCTTACCTTTTCGTTCGGTCGTGCTCTTCAGCAGAGTACGCTCAAGGCTTGGTCTGGTAAGGAGGAGAACATTCCTAATGCTCAAAAGGCTTTTCTTGCGAGGTGCAAGGCTAACTCTGAGGCTACGCTGGGGACTTATGAGGGAGGTGCGTCGCTGGCCGAGGGCGCTTCCGAGAGCCTTCATGTCAGTGACTACAAGTACTGAGTAGTTGATGAGCTGAGAGATTTTTCAGGGTAAGAGAGATTTTTCAGAGTGCTTCTGTCAGGTTTTATTATGTTTTTGTCTTAAAAAAGCAGACTGAATGCTTTTAATAATAAGCCAAGTGTGGTGTTAATTGAACGAACCTATCTATTATGATCATCTATGCCTGCTGTAGTCGGGTGCTTTCCGTTGACAATCTATCGGCTGTTGTCTGATTTGAATGGAGCTGATTATGAATATGAGTGAGGTTCGCTAGTACTTTATGGCATCGTAGTGTAGTTTTAAATTTAAGTTACTGCAATTACCTTATTGAGGTAGCAACACTTTTAAATGCCTGGGTATGCAATGATAGACCTATTCATTAGTTTATGTTACTTTGCCTGTTGATACTCTTGAAACTTGTTTGTTGCATGTTGTTACACCACGTAACGCTCGAATGACCTCTTGATTTTTGGCGTAGAAGAATGCTTTTCGTTTCGAACGGTGGCTATAAATAACTAACCTTAGAGGGATATGACGAACAAATGTTTTACGTGGTTGGGATTATATCTGAATGAAGTCTGTACTCAGGGATTAAAGAATCAGTTCCTCTATCGATATGAAACCGACTAGAGTATACGAGCTCCGTAGATTCGTCGCTCGAAAGTTTCATTCAAAGAACTCAATATACAAAATCCTAATCTAAATAGGGTGAGACCATCTCCAATGGAAAAACTCATTCCCAAATAGAAAATGTTGTACTTCTTAATGCATTAATTAAAAACACGGAAGGTAAAAACTACACGAGGAAGAAATAAATCCAGAAGATGCACATAAAAATACTATTCGTGCAATTAAAGAATATATAGTTTTTTCAAGCCTCAAATTGGTGTACTCCTCACATGAGTGGCCATAACACATTCCGAAGTGCAATGTCATCGCCTTTATTTCTAAAATTTTTGTAGCAAGGTACATATTCTTGCAATCGAAATTGTTCATCTATTACCAATGCAACATCCGGTAATGGCCTTTCCATCTCAATTCATCCGGTAATGTACTTATTATACCATGTAGTATGACTTTTTTCTTTTCAATAACACACTGGCCTAGCTATAATTCAATAACTTGATTCAAGAACTCCTAACCTTTTCAATATATTATATAAGCTTCTTGTTTCATAGCGCTGTTTAGGGATCGCATTCTTATTACCGATAACGCGACATATTGTTTCTTGTAGACAGACAAAGAGTGTTTATAATGAACATTTTATCCGTGTCATCCGAAGAAGAAGAAAAAGATGACGAATTCCAGTCTTTAAAGAGATTAACAATTAGGGTCCGAAAAGGATAAATTATGAGATACTCTTATGTGGTGTGCTAAACTCAGCATCATACCCCTACCATGATAACTATATTTGGTCTTTCGCTACCTACCGTATTGAGTTCCCTTCCCACTGACTCGAGGAGCGGTCGTGCATTCTTACACAGAGATGGAAATAAGAAATCGACATCGGAAAAGGAAACATATAGTTATTTGATAAGACAAAACAATTATGCATAGATTGTATGATAGCTAATTATTTCAAGGAAAAGTTCTTTTAAACAATCCAGGATTCATATTTGTACAATGTCAGCTTTAACATACATCGCCAAGTAATATAAATATTGTATTATATTGTAGTTTACACAATTTGATTTTAACGGACCAGCATCATTTCTCGAGAGAGCGTTGTCCAAACAAGTTAGTCAATAATCGGATCACTTTCGAATATAATGCTTCGGAATCTTAAACCTTGCAGGGCATCCCGAAGGTTATTGTTCGATTAGGGAAGTGATTCTAGTGCGTCTCTTAGTTATCAAGAAACTAAGAAGAGATTGATTGTTAGACGTTCGTCGACAACTATAATCGATTATACTTACCAATACACGTTATTTGGGAATCAATGATCAATTATATAAATCAAGGTGGACAACAAGTACTTCAACTATTATTTATATTCGTTAGTATTTATTCTTTTCCTTCGTCTACATTAGTTTAACTTCGTTTCTCTTTGAACCGTGAAAAACACCCCCTTATTATAATATGTTTTTTAATCGAATTATGATATAGAAGTAAATGAACCATCTTCCTCGTGGAGACAATCCTTACTTTCGCTATACTCGTATTAGTAAGGTTATAAATTTTATTTTTGGTCGTTTACGACTCGACCACAGAGCTTGAAGCGTTGAAGAAGAACTACGCTGACGTCAGTCAATTCTTACAGCATTTGGGTTTTCGTAGAGCGTCACATGGTTCGGACGCGGTCGACTTGGATACCGATGATATGCAGACATGTGATGCTGCGGTGTCCTTGAACAAAAATGTTTGTTGCCATGATGACTTTCCAAACGGTGGTAGTTCCAACCGCGGCATGGTGTAGTTCTAATACTCTATGTCGGTTAATTTTATGTTGAGACGACTATTTTTACGTATTCGACATTTAGACGTCTTTATTTTTAGTATACTATCTCGGCTATTTTGGTTTTCTAATAAGTTATACATATATAAAAGTAACTAAATAATTAAATTTAAAAAAAGAAAGATTTATTATACTGACTACAATACTGTCGCAATATACAATCGTATAAAAGTAACTACGAACAATGTAGTCGGACTAAGGCGACCAATGCCGACTACGTTGTAGTGGGTAATGGCGACTATAGTCGCCAATGTAGTCGTCAAAAGGCGATTAAGACACGGTGGCAAGGTAGTCGGAAGTTAGCGACTGCAGTCTCAGTCGACGTAGTCGGAAATATACCGACTGCGCTGCGTGGTCAGAAGTAGTCGGCGCTGGCGACTGCATACCGCCAACTAGCTTAGCAACTATACGTTTAGCGACTACTAAGGTAGTCGCTAAGACTGTTAGCGAATAACTATTCATTGCGACTGAGTATTGTGGTCGGTAAAGAACCTTTTTTTGTAGTGTTCTTCCGTTGTAAATCGAGTGATGATAGGATCAAGTGTGTAATTGTCTAAGACACATATTTTGGCGGCCCATGGACGTAGGATTCTCGCAAATACGAATCACATAAATCGATGTTCCTCATGTAGATTGACCGTTTTCTGAATGAATACTATTGAAACAGAAGGTGCAAGCTGGGCAGAATCATGAAGATAAGCAGAATAGGTGTGGAAGTAATATAACAGAGCTGAGCAGAACGTCCTCTTTAAATCAATTCTAAATGGCACGAAGTCACTTAGTTGTTCTTTCACTTAATAAGGCGCTCGATAAATCAAGCGCGCTTATTCTTTTGCTTATTTACTAGTCGTTAGGTTAGTTATAAATAGGTGTAAGGTAGCTTCTTCTTCGCTGTGTGTTTTGTGTGTGTTTTCACTATCAGTGTGTGTTCTGTAAAATTCCAATCAATCAATAAGAGAATCATCAGCTCCGTGGATGTAGGATTCATTAGAATCTGAACCACGTTATATCGTTTGTTCATCAAGAACACACAAGCATCTTCGATTACAGTTTTAATAAATACATATAGTCTAAAGACATGCTTTTGAATGCACATTAAATGCGGTTACTTAAAATAGCGTTGGTCTTTTGCGTCCGTGCTCCGATCTATGATAATCTCAAGTTGAACGCCTCTCAAAATTGTTGCCATAATTTGATTGCTTCAAGCTATTTAATGTAGTTTGTCATAACTCCAATTCAAATCCTTTATTTTGATTCACCCTTATAACTAGGCTTAGACGGGGATCCAGCGGGGACGGGGACGGGGACGGGGACGGGAACGATTTCGTCTCCGTTTAGTTGGCGTGGACGGAGGGACGACGCGGGGACGAAGACAGGGATCAAATCCCCACCCCGTTAACATCTCTACTAACAACCGACATCTAATAACTAAAATCTGTCCGTTGATTAGTTGGTTGCACTTTAGGCTTCAGTTTCAGTTCAGCTCCTGACCCATTCAGATTCTTGTGGTCTTTTAGTTTGTGATCCAGTTCGGTTCTTTAGTCTTGAAAAGGTTATGTCTTCTTTTCGGTCTTGAATTCTTCATATTGATTTATCCACACTTGTATTCATGTATTTTTTGTTTCATACCAATTTCGTTGATTCAGTGCTTTGGTTCCAACTTTGTTAACTCGATCGTCAAAACTACTTTTTAATTAGAATTAATCTTATAATCATTTCTTGATTTCTAACATCTATAAGAGGTCAAATTTGTAATAAAACGTAGAGTTTGGATAACTAACGTAACATCATACTCCATCTTCGTGCATAAAATGAAATGAATAGTTTGAAACATTGCTTGAAATAAAAAACCCTAATTAGAACTATATCAGCAAGTTCAAAACCAAAATCGACATAGTGTCAGACGACGATTCAAATCATGATTTGATTTATTCTGAAAAGCCACGTTTTGAACCGTAAGTTCCATCAATATTTTCAGTAATTTTTTTTTTGGTCGCCCGCCTAGTTTTCGGGTTAACCCGACTAATCCGTAAGTCGCGCACCTGACAATGGTGGGTGGGGCCCCCAGAGGGAACGCTGCATTCACAAGGTGTAGAACCCAAACCTTGCCTAAGTGATAGCGAACCGCTTCCCTTTCTAACCAACTCTCGTTGGTCTTAATAATTTATTTTCAGTGTAAATTATTTTGTACTCTACATATAGATGGGGCGGGCCCATCAAACGTGGTTTAATTTACGGAGCCCATATAAATTGGAATTTCATATTTCAACGAAGCGACAAAATGTACCAAAGCCGGTCTAACTCGTTTCCGTAAGCCCCATATAACTATTTGAAAACATATTACTTCAACGCACACGAAGGAAGATATGCATGAAGACACGTGTAACTCGAATGAGTTTGAGCTTTTCTTTCAGGAGCTTTCGTGCCAACACGTGTCCGAAACGTGTCCCCGCGGCATGCAATATATTACATTCACTTAGGATTATTATACACCCGATAACGTTATATGACTATATTTAACTTTGTCAGGTTATTTGATTTATATTGCCGATCATTTTTCGTCTTCTCGTCATACATGTATAAATATAATTTCTCTCCCATTAAGGATAGCCGTTCTAGGCAAGCTACCGTGGTAACAATACTGCTGTCAAAAACAGACATAAATCTATAATACATACATTCCTATAACTTCGAACTCTCTTAGCACACACACATGGGGAGGCCGAGTTAAGGTGTTGATATAAAGATCAACAGTTCCTGATCGTCGAGGTAAAAGTTGAGCTATAATTTGCTAGTTTATATATGGGTTCAGTTCATTATTCTTGTATCATGCATGCTTAATTATATCATGAAATTATTTTCTTATGTTGATATTCGTTTGTGGTTAATTGGTGCACCTCCTGTATATCTGAACTCGATGATCTAAGTTTGTTAACGATTCAGATATACACATATATGAATACAAATGTAATTGAATTTGGATTTCATATTGTACATATAGGTTTCAAATATGTCTTTTTTGGTTTTGCGTAGGTTTGTGTTCTTTTTCTTATTTTTCAGTTCAGAGCTGCGAAGCCATTAACCGATTAATTGAAGAAATAACTGATTTATACTAGTTTATATTTTTTTCTCTTGTTATAGTTGAATGAGCCGATGCACTAAAGGGTAGAGTGAGTTGAATGAATATATATGATTGTGGGCCAATCCCATCTAAGAGTTGTTTATGTCTAGATATAATTTCGTTTTCTAGGCGCGAACAAGAAAGAGTAAATAACCTATCTTGGATGAAACAACAACATACATATATACATAGTATGCCAAATCTTTATTGATGCATTCAAATATGGATTAGTTCGGTCTCTTCTGTATGCTACCTTGTTCGTCAAACCTATTTATGAGTTAGAAACATTATTCTTTCTGCAGATAATTTTTTTTATTACGACAAGCAAGGAAAGGGGGATAAGAAATATGGTTGACACGGATTCAGAAGTCATGTCCCAAAGCGAACAACAGCCACCACCGCGAAACGGCATCGAATCCCCACAACCATTACAACATCATCAGCCCAAGATCAATACTAACGCAATGCTTCAGTCATCGCTGGGCAGGCAATCGTCGATCTACTCTCTAACTCTAGACGAGTTCCAACATACCCTATGCGAGAGCGGTAAGAACTTTGGTTCGATGAACATGGACGAGTTCCTCAGCAGCATATGGAGTGCAGAAGAAGCTCAGGCCCACAGAGATAATCATCATCATCATCATCACCATCCACAGTTGTTCATTCCTTCATCTCAAGATCATCAATTAGGTGGACTGAGACAGCAGCCTGCTAACTTATTATCGAGACAAGGATCTCTCGCCATTCCCGAGCCCCTGTGTAGGAAAACCGTGGAAGAAGTATGGTCTGAAATCCACAATAAGGGCAGTAGCAGCAGCAGCAATCCTCACAAGGACCGTAGCAGTAATAATACTTACGAAAGCGCCCCCGCCACTCCTCAGCGCAAGGCTGCTGCTGCTGCTGCTCGGAGTGCTCAGAGACAGCCGACTTTCAGCGAGATGACGCTCGAGGACTTCTTGGTAAGGGCGGGAGTCGTGAGGGACCACAAAAGTAGCTATATTGCAGTCCCGCCCCCTCGGGCTCCGCCAGCTCATCAGCACGTCGTCCCCGCCTACGGTATGTACCAGAACGGGCCCGTCGGGGTGGGGCCCAGCAGCTTCTTGGCAAGGCCGCCCATGATGGTGCAGGTGAATCCTAATAATAATAATATGAAAACGAGTAATGACATGCAGATTGCAGTGCAGCAGCAATGTAATATCAACGCCCGTGGGCGATGTGTGGAGTTATTGCAATAGTAGTGTTGTGAAGAGGGTCGGCGGTGGTAGTAATAATGGTGGTGGATTTGGACAGGTTATTGGATCGCCGGTGAGTCCCGTCTCTTCTGACGGGATATGCGTGAGTACTTTTCAGCAGCATTGTCCCCAGCAAGCAGTGGTCGATAATGGCGGCGGTAATAATTGCGGCGGTGGTGGCGCGAGGAAGAGGACCATCGATGGGCCGGTGGAGAAGGTGGTGGAGAGGAGGCAGAGAAGGATGATCAAGAATCGGGAATCTGCAGCACGCTCTAGAGCCAGGAAACAAGTATTAACTCTCTCTCTCTCTCTCAATAATATTTGAGATGAATTTTAGAACGAAGGATCTGTTCAATTTTAGAGATGAACATCATGTGATAACATCATACAATATATTAGATGGAAAGCTTCTGATTCCTTGTGTTATTTGGACAGGCATATACGGTCGAGCTTGAAGGAGAGCTGAACCAACTGAAAGAAGAGAATGCACGCCTGAAACAAGCTCTGGTAATAAAATATAATACTATAGTATGGTGCTGATGACTGACGCGTTGCAACAATAATTTTGTGTCTTAGCTTCAAATAAACAATTTAGCTATAACTTGAAAGCTGAACGAATTCGTTCCATGCAGGCTGAGCTAGAGAGGCGAAGGAAGCGGCAGCAGGTTAGCTCGTAATTCTACACACCACATTGTTAATGCTGGCTTAGTATGTATGAAATTTATACTTTTCTAAAACTCTACAATGGCTGAATGCTGATGAATAGTAGCGTCTATGTTGCATGCCGCAGTATTACGAAGATGCGAGAGCGAAGGCATTTCACATCCAATCGAGGTCGTACAAGAAACTCAATACCATGAGGAGGTGTTTAAGTGCTCCTCGCTGAAGATCAGTGAACTTGACTAGCTGGTGGAGTCTGACCAATAAATCAGTGTACATTATTTACGCTGTTTCCGCTTATTAGTCTTATAGGTGTTAAATCACATATATATACATACGTACATAAATTATGTGTAAGAAAGAGAGATATATGCAAGAGAGAGAAGCGAGAGAGATTGGAAGAGCTGAGCTCCCTTATTTTGCTTGCCTCTAAATTAAGCTCTCAATAGTGCTGTGTATTACTGCATTAGTCCTGGCTGCTTTTCGGATGGATATTTTGAATAAACCAAGTGTAGGCACTCTTTTCGCAGTCGAGAACAAGCATAAACCCTCGCTCGACTTGCATCAAATAATTGCTTTTCGGGTAGGGGGCAGGACATTCTCCGGAACAGATGATCCTCTTACATGCTACATGACTAAGCTTTTGTAACTGGTTTCACTACATCGGTTAATCCCGTATATTACGATGTCAAAAAACCTACATAGGGCCAAAACGCGAAATCAATCCCCTATATCTGTGGTTTTATTAACTACGTAGTTTTAATTGTGTGTTTTTGAAAGAAAAAATTAAAATAAACAAAAGATTCAATGTCTACATCCAAACAACTACACAATCTATCATAAAAATGCCTGCAACTCAGATCTACAATAGTCATAAAAATGCCTGCAAGTCAGATCTACAATAGTCTTCATTTCGTCGGCCTTCAACTTTAAGAATCTTGTCTTCTTCATGGGCATTCCCAAAAATTTCGTCGGCCTTCAACTTTAAGAATCTTGTCTTCTTCATGGGCATTCCCAAAAAGGAAGAAAAAAACAATGAGAGACTAAAACTCAAGGAAGAAAAAAGAACTACAATGAGGAGACTAAAACTCGCAACGCCGGGACTTGACGAAGAACGAGAAAACTACAAACAGAAAGAGAAAATAGACAGAGAAAGCCGATGAGGCTTGGCTCTGCTAGTCAAGCTGAGGCGCTTAGGGTCATGTTGGGAGAGGTATTAAGTTCGAATCTCATCCCTGTGACATTTCCCTGGACCTGCCCACATGGGCCCAGACATGTGCGATTGACCTGGTCAGTCTGCTTAGCAGGTAGTAGGCGGGCTCCGGGGTTTCACCATCGATTTTCCCCAGTTACCAAAAGAAAAAAAGAAAAGAGAGAGAAAAAGAAAGAACTCCTACAATGAGGAGACTAAAACTCAAGGAAGAAAAAAGAAGTTTTCTTCGGCCTTCGACTTTTAAGAATCTTGTCTCTTCATGGGCACTCCCAAAATGGAAGAAAATAGAACTTCTGGAATGAGGAGACTAAAACTCAAGGAAGAAAAAAGAACTCGTATATGAGGAGACTAAAACTCCCAAAGCTAGGGACTTGACGAAGAAGGAGAAAACTACAAACAGAAGAGAGAAGATAGATAGAGAAAGCCGATGAGGCTTGGCTCTACTGGTCAAGCTGAGGCGCTTAGGGTCATGTTGGGAGAGGTATTAAGTTCGAATCTCATCCCTGTATCATTTTCCTGGGCCTGCTCACATGGGCCCAGACATGTGCGATTGACCTCGTTGGCCTGCTTAGTAGGTAGTGGGTAGGCCCCGGGGTTTCACCATAGGCTTTTCCCGGTTACCAAAAAAAAATTGACAGAGAAAAAGAAACCCAAAAAGGAAGAAAAAAGAACTCCTACAATGAGGAGACAAAAACTCAAGGAAGAAAAAAGAAATTTTCTTTGGCCTTCGACTTTAAGAATCTTGTCTTCTTCACGGGCACTCCCAAAAAGGAAGAAAAAAGAACTCCTACAGTGAGGAGACTAAAACTCAAGGAAGAAAAAAGAACTCCTACAATGAGGAGACTAAAACTCCCAACGCTGGGGATTTGACGAAGAAGGAGAAAACTACAAACAGAAAAGAGAAAATAGACAGAGAAAGCCGATGAGGCTTGGCTCTAATGGTCAAGATAAGGCGCTTAGGGTCATATTGGGAGAGGTATTAAGTTCGAATCTCATCCCTGTGACATTTCCCTAGGCCTGCCCATATGGACCCAGACATGTGTGATTGACTTGGTCGGTCTGCTTAGCAGGTAGTGGGCCGGCTCCGGGATTTCACCGTCGGCTTTCCCCAGTTACCAAAAGAAAAAAAGAAAATAGACAGAGAAAAAGAAACCCAAAAAGGAAGAAAACAGAACTCCTACAATGAGGAGACTAAAACTCAAGGAAAAAAAAGAATTTTTCTTCGGCCTTCGACTTTTAAGAATCTTGTCTCTTCAGGGACACTCCCAAAAAGGAAGAAAAAAGAACTCCTACAATGAGGAGACTAAAACTCAAGGAAGAAAAAAGAACTCCTACAATGAGGAGACTAAAACTTCCAACGCTGGGGACTTGACGAAGAAGGAGAAAACTACAAATAGAAAAGAGAAAATAGACAGAGGAAGCCGATGAGGCTTGGCTCTACTGGTCAAGCTGAGGCGCTTAGGGTCATGTTGGGAGAGGTATTAAGTTCGAATCTTATCCCTGTGACATTTCACCATCGGCTTTCCTCGGTTACAAAAAAAAAAACAAAAATAGACAGAGAAAAAGAAACCCAGAAAGGAAAAAAAAAACCTCCTACAATGAGGAGACTAAAACTCAAGGAAGAAAAAAGAACTCCTACAATGAGGAGACTAAAACTCCCTACGCGGGGGACTTGACGAAGAAGGAGAAAACTACAAACAGAAAAGAGAAAATACACAAAGGAAAAGAAAGAAGGACGAAAATGGACAACCTCCATTAATGGAGGAAGGGAAAACAGACGAAGAAAAAGAAAGAAGGACGAAAAATGGGCAACATCCATTAATGGAGGAAGGGGGAGAAGCTTGATTAATTGGTAGGTGTGGTGGTGCGGCTGGAGTAGCCCGGAGTAATAGTCATGTGAGATTGTACGAGACAATGTTAAGTACATTAATCTATGTCTCAGTATTACTTTCAAGGGCTCTTGTTTTCTTGTTTTTCAGGTTACTAATTTTAAATCATTAAAAAGTCGTCGATATTAAATCGTACTCAACTGTCCATCTCCCCACTAGAATCCTAAAACTTATTATCGTTTTCTACGAGATTTAGTATATTGTTGCCGTAAACATACGGTTTTTTATTTATTTATTGCATTATCGAATGCTTGTAAACAAATAAAATGTACAAAATTAACTGTCATATGTTGTTTACTCCTCACATGTCATTGTGAGGGCATATCCCTAACACCGACATCTTGATTTTTTGCGTGCCGACGAACCATAGACCCTAGCTCGGGGTACTGTGGATCGGGCCAGCCCGACCCAAGCCCATCAAGCCTAATTTTTTTAAACTTTGAAATTTCAACTTTTAAACAAATTTTAATTGTTCAATATTATTAGGGTGAAAACCTTAAATGGTCCTTGAAGTTTACAACATGGACCAAATTAGTCCACTATGTTTCCCGTGGACCAATTTAGTCCCTGATGTTGTCAATTTTGAACAAAGTAGTCATGCCGATAGATCTCCGTCAATTTATATGGAAAAACTGACACTTGCCGATATACGATTGACCGGACTTAAAAATTCATAAATTAACATTAAAAAAGGAAGAAATTCCATAATAACGAAAAAATAATAAAATATGAAAAATTTTAATAAAGTTAAATAAAAAATAAAGAGAGAATAAAAATTAATTAAAAATTAATTAAAATAAAAGAGAAAATAAAGATACACAAATAAAATAAAATGAATAAAAAATAATCAAAAAAGAGAGAGAAAAAGGTTAAAAAATAACAAAATTGATAAATAAAAATTTAAAATGAAAAGATATTTATGTATTAAAACTAAAATAAGTGAAAATGAAAATAAGGATAAAAACGCCACTGGAAGTTTACGAGAATCCCCGACTCCATGCCTATCAAGTTAACGAGGACGTAATTATCCGAGTATTTTTCAACTAAACAATTGTATCCTCGTTAACTTGGCACGGATGTGGTCGGGAGTTTTGGCAAACTTCTTAGATCCTTGTTTCTTTTTTTAGTTTTTGATAAATAAATACATTTTATTTTTTTCTTGTTTTTAATTATTAGTTGTTATTTTTTGTTTTTTACTCTCCTCTCTCACTTTTTTAGTTATTTTTAAAGTATTTTTATTTTCTCTTTTATTTTTAATCATGTGTTTGTTCATGTTCAGTACACCAAATCGAGTGATTACCCAGAATTTCCATGCTTAATTGATGTTTCTCAGTTTAATTTGCGTATATTTGCTCGATTCTCTATTATGTTTTCTTCGATCATTTTTCAATCGGAAGTTTGGCTCGAAAAATTTCGGATACCTCACTGTTCAGTTTTCGAGTAACTCTCAAGCACAAAAGTTTTTCAGTCCTCAAACAGTAACCTTTTCGAGTTTAACTAAGCGTAAAATTATCCGACTGGTACTGTTTTCGATACACTTATGTTACCTTTGATACGGAAAAGCTGTCTTTTTTTTTTTTATTTCAAGTTTTTCAATCTCAAATACGATCTGTTCTAGGCAGCTTCTCGTCAACTGTTGGCTTCCCTTGATTTGGCAGGCCAGAAACAAGCGCTGGGGACCATCACGACTCCTGATAAGCATGTTTGTATGTGTGCTTGCCATGATTAGCATACGGATTAGTGGTACGTCTGCTAAGTATGACCTACGGAGGGCGGCGATACGACGCTTATGGAGTGTTGCTGGTAGATTGTGATGTATTTTTCGATCTGTTTTCCCAGTAGCCTGTTACTAGTCGGCTGTGTGGAGTAATTCTCTCACTCATCTTGTGCAGTCTCCTTTATATATATATATATATATATATATATAAGTTTCTGAAATTTTTGGACTCTTCTAATTCTCCACTAAAACTTTGCGAAAAAGTACTTCTCTTCAAAAATTTTAGACTCCAATAAGTTTAGTCAACTATTCAAGTCTAACGTGTCCAAAAGTTTTCAAGTCTGAAATTTACGATCATTCAATTTTCGATAAAGAATTTTTCGATAGACTTTTTTCAAGCAACAGATTTTGGATAAACGAATTTTCGATAGATATTTGCTGAAACATTTTCTTTAAACACTCCCCAAAATCATTTACTTTCGACAATATTCTCACAAAACATTTTCAATCGAAAATAATTTTCATTACATATTTTCGAAAAGGGCGAACGACATTTTTGCGGCATGGGCATTTATGGTCCCCCATGTTCTAAGATGACAAAATTTAACACGTGAGAGCCTACGATCTCCTTTTACTCGACGTAAAACCTCATAGCACATCTTCTTCTTCGACAACGCACGCGGGCATCATTACGTATCACATAGAACTCATTTTCAAGGTTGTCGATTCTTTCCTATATGTGATGTATAATGATGTTCATGTGCGTTTAACTCGAAGAATAAGATGAGTTATGGGGTTTTACGTCGAGTAAAACGAGATCATGGGCTCTCACGTGCTAAATTTCATCTAAATTAGCGATTAAATTAATCGAGGAACCAAAATCGTCCAACATTGCGGGGAATTCATCGGATGTCTCAACATTCCATCTTTTTTCCTTCCGTCATCATGCCATCTAAACATCTTAGCGTCGTCAGCGTTTGAGAACATGTGTTTTAGTCTCGGAATTATTGGTAAGTACCACAAAACTTTAGCAGGGGGCCACCGACTTCGTCTTTTCTCTTATAATGCCAGGTATCCCACGTCGGGCACTTATCAGCCGGCTCATAATCTCCCCAATAAAGTATGCGTCAATCGGACAAGTGTGTATTCTTTTGTACTCTAAGTTCAATGGGCATAATAGCTTCTTTGCATCGTAGGTCGATGTCGGAAGCTTATTGCCATCTGGAAGCATATCTGCGAGTAGTTTTAAAAGTGTTGAGAAACACTTGTATGAAATACCAAATTTAGCTTAACGTTCAGCAGCTTGAACACAACAGACAACTTTGTGTATTTTGAGCAAGCAGTGTACAAAGGGATATTGTTGTCCCTAACAAGGCTGACAAATCTGGGAGGACGTTCTTCGAAATTCTTTTGGACATCACGAAGCATGTCCTCGAAACGATCATTATCGTCGTTCGAAGAACCTTCAGCTACGACATCGTCCTCCAAATCTAGTGGCACTCTTGTAATAGTTCCGACACCCGCAGAACTAGCTTCATCGACAACGGCTGCACCGTGCCATATCCAGTTTGTATACCCAGGTTTGAAACCTGGTATTAGCAAATGTTCCTTCACAACGTCACTATTCCACCAATTCATGTAATTACAATTACGACACGGGCACAAAATCTTAGATTGTCTTTTTTCCTATGATTCTGTTCCGAACATCTCATAAATTCATCAACACCCTTCGCATACTCAACCGTTCTTCGCATACAATACATCCAACCCGATCCATTCCAATAGCCTAAACTATACAAATAAATATTTACAGTAATTCACATAAGCAAGTACAATCGATCGAAGGGCTTCGATAGGGTCCTTATTGCTCCAACCTAATCCATCTTAAACATTCACTACCGCTTGTAAATGTGCCTTTGAGCTTCTATGTTGACAAAAATTCGGCAGTATTTCCCCACAATTCTCCAAGTAGAGGAAAAACTATGAAAATGATATACATCTAATCCATATGTCTACCTGGAGAACAATTACGTAAACCAAATTTTCATCAACATCGAAGCTCAAACACATATTTACATCCTAAAGCGACAGTGAACGTTTAAGAACGGTCCCAAACGGGGACCATTCAAGGTTTTCTCCTAATGAGAAAACCTTGAATGGGTATCTAAGCTTAAATAAAAATTAAATTCACAAAGACGAAGACATATAAATCAAATACGTGTTTGAAAACTTACGTAGCTGTCCAAAGCTCTCACGCAAAATTCGCCCAAATTGCCCAAATCCTCCAAATTTAATCCAAAACCTATGTTTCGCAAAATATAAGCTCAATATCAACCTCCCTTCGAATATAACAAGGATTAAGCCAAAATTACGCACGTAATACCCAAAATTTCGAAATAGATATTTATGAAAAACTTTAATTTTCGAAGAATTCAGTGCCATTATTCACGAAATTACAATGAGGAAGATAGTTAGGAGAGATCTTACCGTGTTGTCTTAGCCTGGAAACATCGGAAAAGAGTCATTGTCGCCGGAAAATGTCGCCGAGGAAGGTGAGGTTGCGGCCAAAGTTCGACCCAAAAAGCCTAATGTCCAAACTTTACCAAAAAACCTAATTTTCGCAAAGATAAAGATCACTATCAACCTTAAATCAAATATAACACAAGAATAAGCTATGAAATCGCATAAATCAAGCTCCAAAAACTCGAAAATTTGAAACCCTAATTTTCGCAAAAATACCAATTTCGAAAATTTCAAGCCCTATATCACGAAATACAGAGATGGAAATTGCTTAATGAACATATTACCTTGTTCTCCAAGCAAGGATAGGTCGGAAAACGTTCGAATTCGCCAGAAAATCGCCAAAGCCGCGCGTCCCCTATTTTTTGTTCCGTCTGTTCGAAGTGTGAAGTGGGGAAGAAGATGATGTATTAAAATCACTCATGGGCGACGGTTGTTACAAATATTTCCCGTAACCGTCGCCCATGAGACAATAATTTTTTGTTAAACTTTTATGGGCGACAGTTTCTACGTAAACAACCGTTGCCCAAAGTAAAAAAAAAAATTTTTAAGAGAAGTAACATATTGGGCGGCGGTTTATTTTTTCGTCTAGCAACCGTCGCCCATACTTAAACAAATAATTATAAAATAAATTAAAGAGTTGGGCGACGGGTGTTTCGGACCAAATCGTCGCCCAACATTTTTTAAAAGGTGACGCTTTTTCCTAAACACCCGTCGCCCATGATCAACGAAACTTAAATATAATTATCATAATGCCACTGCGTCGATTATGGGCGATGGGTTTTGTACAACTATCGTCCATAGTGCCGTAGCCTATTTATCATTTTCTACTAGTGAGCCCATTCGAAAAAATCCAGACTAAAGCAAAAGCCCTATTATGGAAGTGAGAATAGGTTTGGTTGGTCAGGGGATGGGAATAGCATGCCCTATCCAGTTTACTCTCTGCCACGTTTGGTATTATGGCAATGATCTAAAAGGGCGTTTGACAAATCAAAGCTATCAAAAAAACGTTCCATATTGTGTGTATACTGCTATCTTTTGGCACGTGTAATTAAGGCCCTAATTTAAAATCTATACAAATCAAAAGATGTGTAAATGAAATACAGAACCGTAGATACAATTAGATGATCTAACCAACTTAAGTCGATGAATATAAAGATACCAAACCCTTGGGTAAGCAAGGTGAGTTCTTCCAAGCCCTATCATGGGTTTTTAGCATACACTTAGCTCTCTCTTTAATCTTCTGCCCGCAATTCACTTGAAGCACCAAATAAAGCTTGGCCACAACACCGACCTGAAGCATCTCCTGCAACACTTTGGGACCCGCCGAGAATTTTGAGATCGAATGCAATATTCTAACAGCGCTTTCACTAGCAAGATGTGAAACCCTTAGTATCTTCTTCGAAACAATGGCTAATCCCGCCCTGTGCTTGACAAGCTCGGCTCTTCCTTCAGCACATTGACATAGCAGATCTAAGGCCACGAGCGCCATTTCGTTGGCCCTTCTATCCGTAAATTCGAGCAGATATTCTACCAATATGCTTACTATTCCTGATTCGACGGCTTTGATCCTATTTCTACCCCACGGGCAAGCGCCGATCAGCACTTTGAGCACTGCCTTCGAAGACGTGTTTGAGATTTGATCGTTGAAAATCTGAGCCAGCCCGGCGAAGAACTCTTTCCCGAGATTGATAAGCACGTTCGGTTGAGCAACTTCGAACATCGATTTCAGCAAAAGGACCGAATAAGAACGCGATTCGTCGCTCCCCCATTTCGTGATTAGGGTTAGGGCTTCGATGAACTTGTCGTTGTTTAGGCATTCCAAGCTCGAATCCGACAGTTGCTGAAGGCTGTGAACTATTGCCAGTGCTTCTTCGCACATCCTAAGGTTTTCTGACCGAAGGGTTTTCTCGACGATCAGCGAGGCTAAGAAGTTAACCGTGCCGGCCCTCTCCATGGCTATCCTATTAGATTGGCTTTGCGCGGCGATGGACTTTAGGGTTTGTAGGGTTTCGAAGATTTGACGATTCGATTTGACGTCCATGTCGCCGAGGAGCTTCGAGATTTGATCTTTGGTGGTGGGAGCTTTTGGAGTGGGGAGCCTTTGGTGGCCTTGGGATTCGTGTAATGTGCACCAAGACTGAATAAATCTTCTCAAAGTGATGTTAGGGATGATAAGTTCCTCGGCGTCAGTAATGATGGCCTGCTTTGTGGCGGGACAAAAGCTCTTCTTCTGACAGAATATCCATTTCTCGATGCTCTCGCGATCGTAGGTTATGCCCGTTGTAATAGTTACGGGATCTTTCATGATTTCGAGGCTTATCGGGCAGAGAAAATATGGTGGAACGTCGATCTGATCCGCTGACATTTTATATTTTTGGGAAGGAAACGATCGATGTGAGAGAGTTATTGTATGTTCGGATGAAGGGGAAAATTACTTCTTGTGAATTGGTTTGAAGATGAGGATGATAAGTATAGTATTAATAATGTACCTCCGTGTATTTATATTATGTGGTCGTCGGATTCAAAGTTTGTGAAAGTCAACACGGAAAATTGTGTGTTGCGAATGTGTCTATGATGGGTGGGTTTTGATTTTGTTTCATCTGTGTTTGATACTTTGGGGGAGTTTGGACTATTGACTTTTCTTAGATGCCTGTGGTCTAATGTCGGCGGAGGTAATATGACGTGCAAGTGCAACCTACTTTTTTTTTAAATATTTACTTTCGTACAACCTAAAAGTCACTTGGGGCTTCGACTTTGAACTTGTATGTTTCTTATTAATTGAAGTTTTATTTATATAATAATATTGAGATAGTTTTTAAAGTCATAGACAACTAACATAACATAATAGATATATTAAATAAAGCGTAAGTTATACGATAAATCTATATTGACACCCTTATTATATCTAATTGCGTTGACTATTTTATGTGACATGCATGCACTTGGCGGCCGACAACTCGTAGTGCACAAGGGGTAATCAATCATATGTTTGAGATCATATTTTAGTATTTGAATGGAAAAATACTTAAAATTGAATCAGTGTCATATCGCTATTCCACACATGTTTCTATAGCCTTTATGCCACAATGTTGTGCTTGATTAATTGTCATATAGCTATCGATCTTCATTGCATGGTCAGCATTGACCCTTCTACGCTGGCTAAAGAGAGAACACGTTAATTACTTGCAATTTGCTCATTGACTAAGCGAATATTATATTATGCTTGTTTATTTTTCTACTTTCTTAAAAAAATGTCAACTCGTATTTTATTGTTTTTCTCATCCTTAATATTAGGAGGTCAACCCCTTTAATAAATAACAAACAAAGAAATTATAAAAGATTGTAATTTGAAAAAGTTTTCATTTTTTACAAAACAAAAAATAAATCATCCTTCGATAGTTATGACTTCGTACATTCAATAAGGTATGAAATTACACTTCACATCTCTACCGAAAATTCTTACCTAAAAAAGTAGAGACTAATTCATGAACCATCACTTTATATATATTTAATACGACATCAAATACACTGTTTCACTTGATATTCGTAGCTCTTTTTTTTTCTCCTTATATCACGTAACTAACCTTTAGGCTTACCAAGGGAATTCAGTTTGATTCAGTTGAATTAATATATCCCTATTCAATTAACTAAATGAAAGCTATAAATTGGAAGACTTGGAATTTGCATTCAAAGCTAAAAGAACGAACCAATTGGCTAAACGTCGCTGGCTGTTAATATTTTCACAAGCCGCTGACTTTTGACTTTTAGTGCCTGATTAGTTTCCCATTTTTTTTGTTCTCTTAATCTCATTCAAAGTATCATTCCAATTGTTGATTTATCCCGTGGCCCTAAAGCTTTTGGAGTTTTGAAACTTTTAGAATTTAATGGCACCATAATACGTCTATGCAAACGGTAATAAATGAATAGGTTTCGGCACTTGACAACTTTTCTATTTTCCGGTGGACAACATAACATGTATGCCCTTTTTATTCTTTCTTATGTTGTCCACATAAAACATGGGGCTATGAAGAGGTTCGAAAATCTGAAAATTCACGTGGTTTGAGGACTTCCTAAACATTTTTTTTTTTGGTAACGGTTGTAAAATTTGCTACGCAATATACATGTTTTACTATGCTTGGCGCATATTATTAGTACTAAAATAACCCCTAATCTTTCTCTCTCTCTCTCTCTCTCTCTCTCTATCTATATATATATATGTATATCTATCTTATCTTATATATTATATATTACTAAGGAAATGTAGGTTTGCTCTCATTGCGCTGCGCCACGTGCCGCATAACTTTTATTTAATATAAAAAAACCTCAAAAACTTAACTTCTTCACTATCAAGCACACGTCTAGTATATAATTATAGAAATTTAGGTGAATTAATATGTAGCCACGTGTCCAATATTAATCAATATTAAAAATTAAATAAAACAAAAGAAACATTAAATCTACCCACTATACATGTTAGTTCGACAATAACTACTCACTGCATAATATTTAATAATTTTATTAATATATACAGTAGAAACTCTATAAATTAATACTCGATAATTTAATAAACTCTTTAATATAATATTTCTGGCCGATCCCGACTCTGGGATAACGTACTAAATTAATAATTCTCTAGTATTATAAGATATTGGACTTTTGATAATTTCTATAGGTTCCCTATAAATTATAAATTAATAATTCCATATGTAAAAATGTTTTCATATCACATGAACGAAGATTACTTGAAAAATGACTCAATTGTCATTCGTTTTTTTGTTTACAATTTCCCCTTGCATATTATCTCTAATTGTCCTTATCATTGTAAGAACTTCTGGCATTGTTTTCTTATAAGTCAACAAGAAATTATTCAATGTGATGGCCGTTTTTATTGCGTCGTTCGCAAAGGGGGCTCCATGGTAGAACTTTCAGCATCATCTTCATCACCTTTATTAGCTCCAATAACACTATCATAGGTCAATATTGTTTGTACGAGTTGTTTGTGGGTCTGTTTCATAGTGTATTATATAGAAGATATATCTATTAATGTTACTTAAATGTGCATTAACACCATACGGATTATGATAGACTTGGGAGATTGAAGGTTTGATCATTAATTTGACGTTCATTAAGGACATAGGAGATTGAAGGTTATTTGATTTTGCGAAGTTTGAAAGGTAATATACAATAAACTAATAAAATATTAATTTATCTATTAATTAATAATTCTTTTAATTAATAAATTTGGCCGGTCTCAACTGTATTTATTTAGAGATTTTCTACTGTAATAGTTTCAAATAGTTCATACCGTGCATTGCAGCGGCGCCAAAAATTTGACACTCTCGAATATCAGCAAGTGTAATAGGTCGTGCAAGTAGTAAAACAGACGAGTCCGAGTATCGAAGACAGCTCGATTAATTCTAATATGCTAAATTCAAATCTAGACTAAGATGATTTTTATATTATTAGATTATGACACAATGCAAATTTAAATAAACGCGTATAAAATAAATAAGATAAAGATCAATTGAAGGCGATTGATCAAGGCAACGGTACAGATCAATCACACGTATTCATGCAATCAATTCTACCTAATCGACATGACCATAGTCAACGTAGAATTTCCTAAAATATGTGCTACTCATTTGCCGCAATAGCAACCTACGTGAATAGAGAACCAATCAATCATATATGATTTCAGTTCCAACATATGCATTTAATCTTTATGAAATTCCCGAGTTTAGGCGCTTGGTCAGTTTTATATAGTGGTATTCGATGTTTTGTTCTAATCGGTCTAATTACTTAGTCCGTCTCATAAACCAATCAAAGATCATACGTATGGAGACCAATCACACACACGCATATGAAGCACAAACAAAGAATATACGTCTTGACTCATATGATTAAGTAGAATAAGAAAAACACTAAAACGAAATCATAATCCGGACAAACATGGCCACGGTCACAAAAGGATTTAAGCTAACATGGGGATAAATTAAATCAATAACGAATCTAAGGAAAACATTGTTGAAGACAAAATAATAAAGGTATAGAAGTCGGCCCTCACGATGCTTGAGTCGTCACGCGTCGCCCAGCGTCTTCCGTCGTGTGAACGAGGGAGAAGCGCCTTGGAGACCCTAGAGGTTGCTCTTAGCTATCTATAGTCTTCTTGGTCATCAAAAGTCTATCTTTCAAGCCTTCTTTAGTCCCTATTATACTATGGGTAGATATCGAAACCTCCTTATTTCAAAATATTAGGCCAAAAATAACGAGATTCGGTGCCCAAATAGAAGATATGCACTGCCCACAGCCTCTTGCAAGGGTGCCCACTGCCGTGGGACTTACTGGAAATGATATTTTGGCCTTGTAGAGCTACCCATGGCCACGTGCTTGGGCTCCCACGACCGTGAGCTCCGGGCAGAGAGCAGAAAAGTCTGCCACGACCTCTTCCTTGATTTTCCAAGGCCATGTATCACGGGCAGAGAGTTTGGTTATCAACCACGGCCTCTTGATGACTTCTCCATGGCCGTGGTGCTCGGGCTGAGGGCTAAGGAAGTCTCCATGGCTTCGTGCTAGTCCAAGGTCGTGGGCGTAGAGCAGAGAGCTCTAGTGGTGCCCACGACCTCGTGCATAGTCATCCATGGCCGTGGGCCTCGAGCAGACAGCTTGAGAGGCACTCACGACCTACTTCCCAGGTCTCCAAGGCCGTGGGCATATGCCCACGGGCCAGGGCCACTTGCATGATCACCACGGTCGTGGGCTTGGTGGAAAGCGCCCACGGCCAGCAGCTAGGTCTTCCACGATTGTGGGTCTAAGTTCACTTTGTCGGATTCGTTTGTTCAGGTTCAAAACTTGTCCTTTTCGGTTCTTTTTGCCTTGATGAGGCCTACTAAACATAATAAATAGCATAAAGTAGAGGTAGTCAATGGTATTACATGTCTAATGATCGAGTAACGCAAGCTTTATGGCTATAAAATGTATACTTAAAGTCCTAACTTATCACTGTCTGTCCATCGGTATTTTAATGTGAGATATTTTGCTCATCTTCCATTTCTCGCGGGAAATAAGTACCGTAGATATTTGCCACATTTTACGAAAGCATCGAGAACATCTTGCAAGAACCTTCCAACATCGCCCCTTTATTTATAAATAAGCGACGTAACCAAATAGAAATCGTTTTCTTACCTAATAAACCGAATTCCTATGTTTAGTAAACATACCATCCAAAAATACAAACACACACAATTCACTAACAATCAATCCATAGGGAAACCTGATTTCTCTGCTCATGCAACATTATCACACAGTACGTTATAATGCCAAAAAAAATGATCCACTCAAAACTACCAAACATCACGTTGAGCGCCATGTTCATATCCAACTTCTGATCATTATACTATTGCTCCTCCAATAACAAAAAAAAAAAAAATGTTTCTAACGACAAGTTCTTGAGACTTTTTTTTTTGGAAATAACCTAATTCATCGATATTAATCGGAAGCCATGGGAACCTATCATCTGCCGACTTCGGATAAATTGGACGAAAAGAAACAGAGAGTGGTGTTAGGGTATCCCGCGATGCCGGAGTACGCGTACAATAACAAAGCACAACCGCCGCCGCCGCCGCCACTGCCCTCTTTCCAGCGTCCCCAACCACCGTATCTGAACACCTACAGCCACCTCGGGTATGAGCACGCTCAGTCTGCCTCATTCACTCGAATAATGCTCATCCTCTTCCTCGTCCTACTCTCCGCCATGTGCCTAATGAGCCTCATCATGTGGTTCCTCTTCGGCACCCACATGCCCGAGTTCACCGTCAGGTACAAAAAAACAAAAACGACGGGATCTTGACTCTCTTTTTACACATCTGTAATATAGAAATGAAAAGGTTAGACGTGTGTCGTTTTGCTTAATTTTTAGTATAAACACCCAATAATGTTGATATGCTGAAATGCATGTTATTGTCGTTAAGCTTTTGCTTTATTATTATTGCTAGAAAACTCTCTTGTGCCTGTTTAAACATATCGCAATACTCCCGATGTTGTTTAAACATAACAGTATACCTTGTTGTCTAAACATGGCAGCGTACCCCGGTGTTGTCTAAGCTTACCACTTCCTTGCAATTAGGGTGTGTACATCAGTGGTGGCTTTTTCATGGCGATCCAATTTATATATAATATATATATATGTATATATATGTAATTCCATCTTGCCTTGTATTAATAATTACATGTTTCAGCGGGGGCTCTTCATATTATTATATGAATAATTTTGAAATATTTTTCTATTAGGAAATTATATAAAGGAAAACAAAATTCCAGTGGAGAACATGATTAGATTAGTGTTTTTTTACGCAATTTACAAATCATGTGAGTTTTGGTGTTTAATTGGATGTGTTACATGCAATTTAACCATCATATTTTGAACAAAGGTCTTTGAAGGTGTCGAACTTCTCGGCCAACGAGACCAACTTCCAGGGGTCGTGGGAGGCCGACCTATCCGTCCTGAATGCGAACGCGGAGCTATGCGTGAGGTTCGAGCACGTGAGGTCTCTGATAATGTACAAGGGGATAATCCTGGGCATGTCCCGGCCTCAGACTATCGAGGCCGAGAAGAGACAGACCGTGGACGCCAATTTCAGCGTCGTCGCGGGGGACGTGAAGATGATAGACAGCGACATGCTGGCGTGGAGCTTGCCCTCGCTCTCCACGGACTGGAGGGGAGGAGAGGGAGAGGTCAAGTTCGGGATTCGCCTGACGATGAACGCAAACTTCTCGACCCACACTTCGGTGCTCAAGTCGGACGGGATGAGGGTTTTCTGCGACGACATGACCGTCGGCTTCTTGTCTAATGGAGAAGGGGCTTCGACCAAGGGCTCGCTCAGTCGCTGCATCATAAGGCTACGCGATATCGTGGTATGCCCTTTGGTTTTGTACTTTCATCACGTCATGAAATTATGCTGCATGCAGTTTCATTTTCTCTGTCTTCTTTCTTTTTTTTTTTCTTTTTTGCTGATTGTCTGAATTTGATGAGGTCGTATTTCTTTTTGCAGGACTAGCGCTGTGTGATTGATGAGTTGTGAGGATATGTACATAGGTAGCATTCTGTTGTTGGTTGAGACGGAACATGATATTGATGCCTAAGGGTACGGAATCTGTTGATTGGTAGTTATTTCGAATGACAGCATTTCAGACTCGGACTTCATAGTGTTATTATTGCCATTGCTGTTTTTATGTGCTTTATTTCGGGCGTAAAGTTAGTTAATGCCCATTTGATTAGGGATTTTTGTTTAATTAATTGTTCATTTCGCAAGGCGGCTAGCCTGTTTTTCCTGACGCTTTTGTTATTATTAAATCCGAGCTGTAATTAGAGACACCAGAACAGCCGATGGGATCCTCTGTCCCACTGTATATCCCAATAGACCAACTAACAAATCTGTTTACGTGAAAACTCCTATATTTTATAATTAAAATAAAGGAGAGAAAAATACTATATATGTGGGTCCTAATAATGCACATGCTAATTTTTTTCTTTTTGGTTTTTTGATCAATTTCTCCTTTATTATTAAGGATGATATGAATTTTAATAGCTTATCTTTATTATATTTATTCAACTGCTGTTCATCATTGCTTTTTAAATTATACTCAATCAAATTGACTGAATTTTGATTGATGTTTCATTTGTGCCTGAAAGATGTCATATTGAAAATTGCATATTTTGTTATGATTTTTTAATGCGTAACAAACATGTACATTTTAATGCTTTACATGTTGCAAGTTTCTCATACTTTAATTGTATTGTTAGTGTAGTGAATGATGCATATACTGATAATTTTACTGATAAATAGCTTAATTATAATAAAAGTATAGTCAAATAAAATTTATTAAATGAATTAACTATTTTGATGAGATGCCGTGTTAAATAAAAAAGAGATGTGGAGATGAAATTTCTATATATAGTGATATTTATGTTGGCCCCACCAATTTTCTCTTTTCTAATTTTAAAGCATTTGAAACAATCACACACATACTAATATTTCTCCTTTTTATTTTAATTAAAAGTAGAATTATATCCATATAAGCAAATATATTAGTGGGTACATGTATTGAGACACAGAGTGGGACAGAGGATTCCATCCGGCCCCGTTGCCGTCCTTGATCATGAACCAACATCTGTACAAGAATGCAAACAAAGAAAAGATTGACCAAACTGGAAAAATGCAATCGAGGCATAACTAAAATCACTGGAGAAACAAAATTTTTTTGGACCTGTAGTGAGTCCGTATACCAGAAAATGTAAGTTAGAAAGAGATAAAAAAAAACGGTGAAATTCTGAAGCACTGGTTGTCGCATAAGGTTTCTCACAGAGCATGGTATTAACTATGAGGAGACATATTCTCTTGTGTGGATGCATTTACTTTGCTTTCTATGATTAGCCTGACAGTACGTGGAGGACTCGATATGCATTTTATAGATGTAGTCACCATTATCTAATTCTTTAACATCATTTCATAACTCTACCGGAGTTCCAATTACGTTGATGTTATCAACATCAACTGTGATAATGACAAACTCATTTCATGTCTTCTCATAAATATGCAAGGAAAAGTTTGATCATTTTTGCACTCCTCTTTCATTAGGCATTCACTGAGGCGATTATACCATATACACACAGATTTCTTTAATACAAAAGGTATTGAAAAGATTTTATATAAATGAAGCCCATCCATTAGATACACCGATACTGTCCAGACAAGAATAACGATCCATTTATACCATGCAAAATGACTAAGAATTACTTGGTCCTAAATTAGCATATCGTAGTGCTATCGAAACACTAATATGTATTTACGTGTCACATGTGACCTGATACGGTGTTTTGTTAATCTGCTGGCGAGATGCAGTCTGTTACAGACTCGTTGACATTGGCATGGAACTAAACAAATTTTTCGATACCGTCAAGGATGAAGCCATATGAGATTGTTCTATGCTAATGAAGTGAAAGCAGAGTTAATTCTTTACAATCGAAAACTTGCTATGTAATTTCACTCAAAGGCTAAATACAATGGCTAAAACATCCATGAAAAGTCTCACTCATAACATGAACAACATAAGTCGAGACAAAGGCTCACAAAAGATCAACACACTTGAGGACACAACCAATGGCAAAGAACTCAAACATGATTACGCCAACATAGCAAAAAAAGGCACACCAAAGAAAAAAAAAACAACCAAAACAACTATTGTTGCAGATAGCAAGGTTTCTGAGATAGCAACAGTTGCCGCTGGTGATTCATGATCCCTAGTCTTCGGTTTGTAATCCCATCCAAGCCACTGACAAAGTGATTGCGAGCTGCAGCAGAGCATACATTGCTTCTCCACGAAATATTATATACAATCTACTACTATACTAACCCCAAAAGCAAAACACACATAATATCATTGTGGCCAACAGGTCAAGCATCTACAAGAACTTAAGAACGCCCAACGATTGCTTGCGTGGCAACATCATGTTTTCCTTTAGCCAACAACTAATGGATGCCACATCCAAAGTAATCATTGCGGCCTAAAACACCCACAACCCGCAGCTCACGAACCACAACAAAAAAACCCACAAGGGGGAAAATAGCCCCATCAGGGGAAGAGCATCCCACAAAGAGGAAAACACTCCCAAATCAGGAGACGAGAACTCCAAAAGCGAGACAAGCCGGCTAGTGACAAAAGGAAAAAACTAAAGATATTAGCAACGAAAACCGGAAAACGACCTGCTCCAACCTCAATTAATGGAGGAAGGGGGATAGCTTTGAATCGCGTTCTGGTTTTTGTTGGTTGCTGCTTTGAGAGTAATATTTTCAGTTTTATACGTATAGACCTAGTTGGACAGATGTTGGTTTCCTATCCAACCCACATAATGCTCGATCGCCAGCGGATTATTTATATATGTGTAATGGAACTGTCATTTCATGGCGATATGTTAAACAAATTTTATGGGCTACTTCATCTAGTTATCGGAAATTCTAGCTTCATGAAGCTAGTCGAAAATGTGTTTGGTTGAGATATTATTCAGCATATACATCGAAGATGTGGGCTATTATCTAAAAAGCTACTTCTGACAATCTTATGTGAAGATAATGAGGTGTGTATAACCCAGTGAAATGAATGATATATTTAAATGGGAAAGAACAAAGCATTCGCAAAAAATTTTGTTTTTACATAATTTGGAGGAAAATGGTGATATTGATCTACAATAAGTTAATCTAGCAAAAATATCACATCTTTATTTTAGAAAGCACTTCATTCTCTATTTTTTTATTAAAACTAGTATGTTCTATTGGAGTTCGAAAACTTAAGTTTTGAAATGATATTACCATCAGGAAGAGCACATAAGTGTTGCATTCTTTTCTCGTTCACTGTGGTTTTTTTTCATATGGTTTTCCCACCAAGGATTATAATGACGTAACAAGTGAAGTCAAAGAAATTTTGTAGCCTTATTTTTTCACTAGCTTTTTGGCCACCAATTGCAAATCGAGTGTCTCCGCATGTTATGGTGCTTGAGCACCACCTTATATGTGAGCATGCCACCTTCTATGGGAGCACACCACCATAAATTTCAAGAAAGAAAACGCTAACCCTTCTTTCTCCCCCAAGCCGCCACCCCCTCCTCTCCAACAACCACCCCACCTCTTCTTCCTTACCTCCTCCCCCGCCTCCATTAACGGAGGTTGGGGGAGCCCTTCCCCTTTTTTTTTGCTTTTAAAAAAAATAATAAAAAAATTCCTTTTTTATTCCCTCCACCGCCGGCAACCGCCCAATGCCTCGTCGCCGTTAGCCACTTCTATCGTCGCTACTCTCCGCCAAGGGAAGTCACCCGCCGGCCGTCGTCACCGTCGAGGTCAGCCATCGTTAGCCTCTTCCTCCACCACCGCCGCATGCCGCCTGCCACCACCTCCTGCACCGTCGTTGCCGATGGCTTTTGTCTTCTCGCCGCCACCGTCTACGCCTCGCCACCGTCGTCTCTGGCTCGCCGCTGCTGGTCGTCGGCCGACACCCACCACCACCGACCACTCTTGAGTCTCCCATGTGGAGCTCGTTTCTCCTGGCCATTGGGTCATGAGCTCTTTTCTCACATTGTGGAGCCCTTCCAGTGAAGACGTGGACCTCGAGTCATAGGACAAAGAAAGTGTAGAATACTGTAAATTTTGATTAATAGCAATTTGTGGTATGTTCTAACTTTCTTTGGTATAAGTTCGAGGCTTATTTCATTTTCTGTCGGCTTTTGTTACTTTGTTTGCTCATATGTGAGCCTCTTTTCTCTACCAGATACCAATGTCACCAGAAAGACCTTTTAGGCTATTTAGTCCATGTATTTTTGTTAATTAATACAATCTATCGTTTTGGGGGAAAAAATGCCATTTTACCTACTACAAGTGTTGGACAAAGCTTATTTGGTGAATTCTGTCTTAAACCCTTCGTTCCAAGTACTACCTTAGCTACGTTTTCCTTTGGTGCCGTTAGATCACCTCCGGCCACCGACGGCTCGATGCTTACATCAAAGAACTTGCTTTTCAAACCTCTAATCAGGAAAAGAAGAAAAGGCCACAAATCTATCTACAAAAAGCCAACCACCTCTACGGAAAAATCCAAACTTGTTCGCAAAAATCACGAACAATTGTACCCATCGGAGAAATTCCCAGATGTCCCTACACACATTGAAGAAGATGAAACGCAAGACGGTAATTTCAGCCTCAAACGCTCAGCTCAATCTCGTTCTCACGGAGTCCAACCTCTTGGAAATCTCTACTTCAGCTCCTCAAACGTCAATTCAAGAAACATCGGCTTAGGTAACTTACAAACCCTAACAGACGAGCTCGTTCTTGACATTCTTGGGCTCTTGAGTGGGACCCATTTGGGAGTTCTGTCGACTGTCAGCAGATCTCTCTATGTTTTCTGCAGTCACGAGCCTCTTTGGAGGAACCTTGTGTTGGAAACTTATAAAGGCGATTTCTTGTTTGAAGGCTCTTGGAAAGATACTTACGTTGGCATTGGTAACCTGGGTTGTGGTATCAAAGTTAGGGATTTTTACTCCGATTACCTGTTCCAAAGCTGGCTTTGTGCTAACCTCGAGATGAAAAGTGAGTGGCTTGAAAGGGATAACATTGCAAGGAGAAGGGATATTTCCATCGATGAGTTTGTGTCAAGCTTCGAAGAGCCTAATAAACCAGTGTTATTGGAAGGTTGTTTAGATGGCTGGCCTGCTACGGACAAATGGGATAGGGAATATCTAATCAACGTATGCAGAGACACTCGATTTGCAATTGGGCCTGTGGAGATGAAACTAAAGAACTACTTCAGATACGCCGATCAAGTTAAGGAAGAAAGGCCGTTGTACCTTTTCGACCCTAAATTCGCCGAGAAGGTTCCCCAGTTGGAAATGGATTATCAAATCCCCAAATACTTCAACGAGGATCTTTTCAGCGTGTTGGGGAACGACAGGCCTGATTATAGATGGATCATCATTGGACCAGCAGGGTCAGGCTCGTCATTTCACATCGACCCTAACTCGACCTCCGCTTGGAATGCGGTCATTAAAGGGTCCAAGAAATGGGTTCTTTTTCCGCCCGATGTGGTCCCGCCTGGGGTGCACCCGAGCCCAGATGGTTCTGAGGTGGCTTGCCCCGTTTCTATAATAGAGTGGTTCATGAACTTTTATAACGATACGAAGAATTGGCAGAAGAGACCGATCGAATGTGTTTGTAAAGCTGGCGAAGTGATATTCGTTCCTAACGGGTGGTGGCATTTGGTCATCAATCTCGAAGATTCTGTAGCTATTACGCAGAATTATGTGAGCAGGTATAGTTTATCCGTTTCTTGATTGTGTTAGAACATGGAAGTATGAGTTAGGCAATCCTTAATGCATGTTTAGAATGTATCTCTTATGCTAGCCTGATTTTACATGAAGAATGAGAACTGCAACTCTTTTTTGGTGTTGCAGGAGAAATCTATTGAATGTTCTGGAATTTCTAAAGAGGCCCAATGCGAGCGAGATTGTGTCGGGAACAAAAGACAGAGTGATGTTGCATGAAAAATTTGAGAAGGCGATCGAAGAGTCGCTGCCCGGGACCATTGATCAGCTGATGCGTAAAGCAGAGGAGAAAAGAAAACAGCATCGAGAAAAGCATTCTTTCTGGGACACAGTGACTGATTCGCAGGTTGGTGCCTTCAAATTTTCTTTTTAGGGCACATTCATCTGATTAAGAGCTGACTGCAAAACTGTGAAGTTTCTGCCAACTACTATAAGGTCTTTCTTCCTTGAGGAAACGATTGTTGCTCGATTGATTATTTTTTCTTTCATTTAGTAGTAAGAAATACTGTTGTAGTAGTTTAGCTCCTTCATATTTTTACTGCAATGATTTTGAGTAGCCTGCCTAGTTGTTGGTTGTGCAATGTCCACCACCATTGTTTACTTACATGAGAAAGCTTATTTCCGTGTTTGAATTATTATGGCTGTGCGTTATAATGTTGCGCCACGCACAACAATCGACAAAGCAATCATCGATCTCAGAATATTGGCTGCCTAGTTACTACATAATTAGCTTTTGTGAATATTGGCTGGTTGAAGCTTCCATTGCTTGTTTTGGTGTCGAGTCGCAGTATAAAATGCTTGTTTCGAGTTTGATGTCGACTTGCTAGTTTTTGAATAACTAGTCTTTTCAGGGGCCTTTCGAGTCTCTTTTGTTGTGCCTCAGTTGATCTGTTGTATGTATGATGTCATAATACCATCCAATAAATCATATGACTTACAGTTGGATCGTCTTTTATGTTTCAATTCAATTGTCCGCTCGCACTTTCGCCGATGTGCTCGAGAAAGTAAAATAACACTAAACATGAAATCGATGTGGTTGGTTGGTATTGAGTTCAAATTGAATATTAGCGAAGGTGTCTGATCTGATGACGAGCCATTCCATGAACGTTGTAAGAAAAACATTGAAAAGTACTGTTCTCACTTTCTCTATTCTTACACTAATCTTTTGTTTAGATCATCTTACGTTTTTCAAATCTGAAGTATCTTGAAGCATCTCTTTGGTCCCGGAATTCGCTGTCTGTGTCGAATGTTGAAGATTTTGGGATCAATAGTAGTCATGTTGTCTGATTCTTTTCTAGGATTTAATCGCTTTCATCGTTCGTCATCCCTACTGCGTTCATTAGTTGGGCAAATTGCCCGATAGGTTTTATGGTTAACGAGAAGGATGCGTGAAGCTGATCAAGATAATGTATGAAGTGGTGAGCAACCATCGTGAGTACCATAGCTGATTTCGCAACTATAGTTCTTTTTCTCCCACTTCGGCACCGCCATCACCTCCGCCGCACCTCTCAGCTCCCTCGTAACCTCCGATGTCCATCTTCCAAGCATTGATTTATTAAAATTCATAGTATACTGCAATTTTCTCGTAAATAGCTGAGGTGGTGAAATTTTTATAAATCAGTGCATGGAAGATGGATAACGGAAGTTACGAGGGAGCTGAGAGGTGCGACGGAGGTGACGGCGGTATCGGAATGGAAGAAAAATAATTATAATTGCGATATTAGTTATGTTGCTAACAATTGTTGCTCGGGTGTGTACCATAGCAAACCTATTATATATATGTATGTATATATATATAATTATTAATGTGTTGTGGAAGTTGTTATTCAGCATTTAGAGAGCCACGTCCACCTATCTTGTTTCCTGAAATGCATGCATTCTCAGCTACTAAGTAGAGAATCAACTGTGCTGTGATATGTTCATAAATGGTTGAGTAACTGATGGTTCTCAATCATTCGGTGGTCAACAAAAAACGATTTTACAAGACAATATATAAAGAACAGATACAGTTTTGATGAATGACCTTCACCTACGTACCTCAAATCCCCGAGTAGTGGCTAATGCATAGTTTATGCAAGCGTCCTTAACCAACCGAGCAACTTAAGTAGTCCACCATCAAGCATGGAATTCTTCTTTTCAAATCCTACAACACAAATATAAGTTCATCGTATAGTATACAGTTAACGAACTGCTTGAAATTTTATTACCTAAATCAGCTGCGACTCGATGGGCACACATAACCCCCGAGAAGGCAACTGCTATAACACCTTGCCCCGGGAAGCAACTATCTCCAACGCAATACAGACCATCCACAGCCTAAATGCAGAACAAGAAATAAAACAAAAAACAAAGAAATCAATCTTCAATGCGCTACGGTGACTTGGAAAAGGAAAAAAAAAAAGGGGGGAAAATGTTACTTTTATATCCTACCGTTGTGTTGAATGGCATTCCCAATAAGCCCTTAGGAATGCTTCGAGGCATTGGACCATATGTACCGCTATCTCGAGCCAGATATCTCCTGTGTGTCTTCGGTGTCCCAACCTGTTTGTTTGTAGTTTCGTCTCATTTTAACAAAAACTTTTTTCTAACAACTGCTCATAGGATAAAATCATTGCATAGTTAGTTAACTATCTAGGAAAATAATTATATTGTAATGTCACAAACCTCCTTGAAGATGACACCAGACTTAAGTCCAGGGAATAATTTATTCTCGAGCCTTTCGATTATTTTTCCGGCCACGAGTTCCTTCTTTGCTTCGTAATCTTTCCGAGACAAACCCTATAATAGAAAAGAAAATGCTTTTCTTATTTTACAATCGTGAAATCGAAATGAGTGTAGTAGTATATATGTATACGGTCGATACCTCCCAATCTTCGATCGAAGAAGTGGTGAAGATGTGAAGGATGTGACTTCCTTCGGGGGCTAATGATTTATCAAGAACCGTTGGGATGCTCAAGAATATACTTCCGTAAGGCTTCTCCAGATTTTCCCAGTCGTCCTAAGCATTTCGTTGGATGATTAAATATACGAATGATCAAAAATAAAAAGAAAAATAAAATCAGCATGCATGCCTCTAAAATAAAATGGTGGCAATCCGTATCGGTTGGCAGAACGTCGGCTTTGATCCCCATATGAATAGAGAGAAACGACGGTGCTTTCACATATGCCTCTTGGAATCTCTTCTCTTCTTCTGGCAATTCCTCCTTCTTTAGGAGCTTCCCTGATCAAAGTGCATATGTTTTTTAACACTTAAACTAAGTATGTTGGTTAATTTGATTGATGATCTCAATAGACATCATCACATTGCAAATCTTCTTTAAATCCAACACATCGACAAAACAATGCGTGACAGATCTATGACCTTTTTTTGTTGCAAACTACATCCCCATCACCCGATTCCAAATCCATCCAATGTGATTCTCAACAAGAGAAAGGAAAAGAAAGGACTAACCGAAGGTGTCCCATCTAGTGGCGTTTGAGATTATGGTTTTAGCATAGAATTTTTTTCCATTGGACAGCTTTACGCCAACCTGGAAGAAGAGAGAAAAAAGATTAAACAAACTACTTGTGCTCAGCGCTACTTTCGCCATTCATCGAATACCGAGGAAAATAGAGGAAATCTCACAGCTTTTCCATCCTCTATGATTATGCTTGTTGCATTTGCTTTATATAGGATTTCACTCCCTTGATTCACCAGTCCTTTAGATAATGCCTTTGCAATTTCTCCAACTCCACCAACTGGGTAGTTAATTCCACCGAAATGTCTATCACAGAGAACCTATAAGTGATTGACTATAAAAACTCGGGATATCGGGGAGAAATACAAAGAATAATGGAGGGGAAAATTATATAAAGAGGCTGACCATGCTTGCATTAATCATAGGAGTCTGCATGGCATTGACAGTGCTTACTATGAAACACTGAAAAAGAAAGGAAATGAAAATGTTGAATAAATATTTACGGGGAAAGGATGTTAATAGTAACATCACACCTCAGCATCGATGAAGGACAAAAGCTCTGGATCTTTAATGTATCTTCTTGCTATGTTTCCAGCATTCTGTGGCAGATAATAGGCTGAATTTCGATTCACACAAAAAGAACAAATCGATCAACATATGGTGATAGTACACATTTCCGCAGCTTATACATCAGAAACTTAACCAATTCTTTCCAGTTAACGAATTACCAAGAGTCAAGCATTCAAGCGGCTTCTTGAAAAACTGTCCAAACAAGTAGATTGGCTCCTCGAGTGATTTCAATTCAAGGGAGTTCAGAGCATTGAAGATCTTACAACATAGGACAAGCAAAACCAACGCGGGTTCAATTTAGATGTAGCATGAACAGCCCAAGTAAGCATCAATCAACACAAACCTTCCAACAGTCGCCGTAGAAATTGAGAATGCCCTGCTTCTCGTGTGGAAATTTACCAACTAATTCTGAAACAAAATCGCTGTATTCCCTATGCACTTGCACGGAGAGGCCATTAGGCAGATGGAAGTGAACGGTTGTTGGGTCGGGTATCACTTGAATCTTACATCCCACGGCTGCTAAAGCTTGCGTAATTAAGTTTAAATTTCCCTGCAAAAGACAGACAACTACTAGCTTACGCTTCAAGAACGGTAACGACTGTTAAAGCATCGAAAAACAAGGACGAAGAACATTCAACAGAAGAAAAACAAGACCTATATTCGCCAACCTTCATCAATTCACAATTCCACCAGTGATAAAAAAACAACAAAGATTTAATGCAATACACATACACAACAAACAGCCACAACAATCGAAACCTTATCGCTGAAACCAAACATAACGGATGATCCAACATCAAAAGTGAAGCCATCCCTTTGGTAATAACCTGAGCTTCCACCAGGAATCACATACTTCTCAAGAACCAAAACCTTAGCGCCTTTCACCGCTAATTGAGTGGCAGCTACCAATCCACCAATCCCAGAACCTATAACTATGGCATCGTATAAACTAGCTACAGAGCTGGACTCCTCACGCTTTGCTTCAGTCCCCGCGTCAACGGCGGAACTCAACTGTAGAGAAAGCTTTCTTTCTCTAGTTTTATTACCAGTTCTAAACCTAAATCCCAAACCATGAGCGTGCTGAGGGCTCTTCAATTGGTTTACGGTGCTCGAATATCTGTGCTCACTGCTCTTCAAGGCTGAATAAGGAGAAGAAAGCCCAAAACAAACGCTCATCTTCGTAGGCAATCAAAGGTGCAGTTAATCCGATGTAAGTTTTCGGAGCTCTCTGTTTGCGAATGTCAGAAAGATTGAAATTTTGGAAATAAACGATTGAGCTTTTTTGCTTTCTCCATTAAAACGATAATGGGTTCGGTATTCTTGTTGGTTAGATGTACACAAATGTTGGGTATGCACATGACGTTCATTTGGGAGAATAAAACTAAGCAAAGGTAATTATCATCATCATATTGGATGATGATTCTTCGGCTTTGGTAGTATTAGGAAAAAGCATATCCCAAGTTTGGGACCTAACATATTCTTACTACGTGCGACAAATCCAAGTGTTTCAAGCTCTATGAATTGTAACACTAGTACTCTTTCTTTTTGTCCATTTATTCTTCATTTCGTACTAAAAGTTTCTCTTGCAGTTGCAGTGAATGATCTTTGTGATATTTCGCTAATTTAGGATTTGTGACCTTTTAGATTCTGATACACGTCTCCAATATCACGTTTTCTATATAGTCTATTAGGATGAAAATATGTCCCGCACATCGACAGTTCGAAGTTAAATGCAATATCGGTCTCTTTTAGCAGAATTAATCATTAGTTTCATAGAGAACAGAAGTTAAGAAGTCCAAGTGAATCGAAATTATGGCCATCATGTATTAGACCACTTGACTTGTTCCTTGAAAATATCCGACACCATAAATTGAATGATAAATTTAGAGCATATTGTTCTCCAAGGAATTTTTAGACGATATTCAGAACTAATAGGACGCTCGAGAGGGCGTGACGAGATTGCACACTTGGGTGAATCTCGAGAGCATAATAATGCTGGTGAACTACGCACTCAATGATGCTTACTCGAGCATTTGTTAGGTGTATACCCTCGAAAAGTTGTTTGAGGATTAGAAGCTCTAAGGCATATACTTCGGTGTATCCCTCGATCTATTATTCAAAAGCAGTTATGTGTTACGCCAGGATTCGGTAATGCAATAAATAAATAAAGTTCATATCTGTGATCACTAATCTCACGAGGTGAGAGAGGGTTGCACCAATGGACTAATCTTGAACAATAGAAAACATTCTTGTCTTAAAAATGAGTCGAACGCTAGACGAACTAGTGCTACTTCTGTCGACTGCTCTACGATGGAGAGTCGTGAGATTAATAAGAATCATCGAGGCTGCTCTATGCAAAAAGGAGAGAAAATGCTTGTGCCTAACTAGGGTTAAGCCATTAAAACGAACGAGGGAGCTCATGTTCGACACTGATGAGGTTAACATAAAATAATAGACCTATTTAAGTGCTTGAGTAGACTAGGTCATGCCTATGGATAAGTAAACCCTGTCGTTAGATAATGGGTTAGGAGGTTACTGAACTCCGACTAATTTGTTCCTAATCATTTAATATGGTATGAGATACACAATGAGAAAAATTTATCTCATCTTAGCATATGCCTTACTTGACATCTGGTATAGTATGAAAAAAACGTGGCAAAAAATATTTCAATCAATACTAGGCTAAGCTCGAAATGTACACTTAGCTTAGGGGTTTGTGATGAAAATGAAAACAATAATAATTGCAATTGAAAAAGTTGCTTATTTTACAAAGTGAACTATCGTTGCAACAATTTAAGAACTTCTATATTTCCGCCGGTTTGACGGTTTATAAGTGGCAGTTGTGATCGTTCTAGTCGTAGATAGACCTGTCAAAACGGGCCGGCAGAGAGGGTCGGCCCCTAGCCCGCCAAAGCCCGCCAACTGGCAGGTGTAAGAAAGCTAGGCCCGTGCCCGCCTACTGGCGGCCGACGGGCTTAGCCCGCATAAATTTAAAAAAATAAAAATAAAACCTGAAAATATAAAAATAATATAAAAAATATATTTAATCCTATTTCGACTTCAGAAAATATTAAGAAATTTATCTTTTAATTTTAAATTATAAATATTACCAAAAAATTATAAAAGATTATATAATTTATATATAAATATATTTATTAATTAATATATTTTTTATTATTGGTGGGCCAGCCCGCAGGCTAGCCCGCCCTGCCCCGCCAGAGCCCGTGCGGGTAAGCCCGTTCAGGCCCGCCCACTTGTGGGCCTGAAAATTCTCAGCCCGCTCTGTCCTTTTGGCGGGGCGGGGCGGGCTGCGGGCCACGGGCTATTTTGCCTGCTCTAGTCGTAGACAGTTATGGGATGTTCGTTCAGCTTCGTATTTACTCAACGGGAGTTTAATTCAGCTTTGCTAAGGTAGTTAAGTTAGATGGGATTGGGCCAAAGGCTAATCGAGATGTTACAATTTCATCTGCCCTAATCTAATCTTTCAAGAAAAGCCCATAAATGTCAGCAGTCGATGTATATTGGGCTTACAGGTGATTTGTGAACATAGTTGCAATACTCGTTCGCAGACGCAAAATTGAACAAACATTCTTTGCAATGATGTAAAAAGTCAAACCCGTTAAGTTCTGTTCTGATCGCAGACAGCATCATGTAATGAAAGATGATGGTTTTTTTTACAGCGATAAAACGGGTTATAAATTGGCAGAGTAAAAAGAAAATAAGAAAAGGAAATAGAAATAAGAAAGTGGCGAAAAGAACGGCTGATGATGAATTTCAGGACAATGATTTTCGTTACTATGTTTCACGTTATTTTACTCACGAGAGAGAAACCATTCAATTTCAAATGTCAAATCAGTTCGTAAAGACGTAACTCAGGTGTCTTTTCATGCCAGATCGTACTACTGTTTTACAACTCGCCTCCACAACGCGTGATGACGTGTCGTACTCGAAGTGTTACACGTCACCCTGCGCAAATCTAATTCAAAATTTCAAACCACGGTGTTCATGCTAGACCTGGGTAGCCGGGTCAACCGGGACCCGCCCCATAACCGGCCCGTGAAATCGGCCCGAAACCGTACCTCGGCTCGGCCTATTTAAATTGGGCTGGCTGCCGGTTACGGCTCCGGATTACCTGAACTGGTTCCAGTTCCGGGCCGTTTTGGCCCGGCGGTAATTTTATTATTTTTTTTCATTTGACCGTTGCATTAACGGTTATTTTATTATTACTTTTTGATACGAAACGAAATTTAATATTTTTTGTTACCAAGAACCAAAAAAAAGGAGACAAATGGGCCGAACCGGCTCGGAACCATCAAGGGCCCGTAGGTCCAGCTCGCGTTTCCGTTCCGATCCCGGAAAATTAGTCCGAAAACGGAGTCGGGACGGAACAATGCCGGAACCGGTGGAACCGAAAACACCGGAACCGGACCGGCCCGGCCCGCCCATTATTCAGGTCTAATTCTATTAAAGCAAGGGTAACCATTAGTCCTTAACGATAATAAATACACCCGCAATTCAATCTTGTGGGCGAATTTAAGGTCTCTCTCTCTCACATTTGTTTGGTCGGATTCTCTATATCCTCTCATTCGAGAAAACAAAAAAGAAAAGAAAAAGCTAATAAATCTCGACATTACATACACATAGATTCATCGTGTCAAATATATTTTGTTGCCTGTATCACACAACCAAACACCGCCAGGCACGTCCTATCTCTTGGTCTTTTCCTCAAGGTAATTTTTTTATGTTTATCACCAGGTAAATTTAATTTAATAAATATCCCATTTCTCATATGAGATTGAGAGAGTATTCGCAATAAGAAAATAGACATTGTTATTTATATCTTAATGTCTGTTGGTTAGATTCTCGATTCGTAGCGAAAAGTTTTACAATTACTAACAAATATATTTGAGATTTTATTACCATCATTATATCGGTCTCCACAAAAAAAGAATATAAATATATATATATATATATTTGTATATATGTATATATATCAGCTCAAACTCAAAAGATCTTTTACTGATATGTGAAAATGATTGTTTCCCAGAGAAGAGTTTTTGCCTTAATTTATTTGGTTTAGTCCAACAAGTTGATAATTGTCATTTTCCTCTCTTTATTACGCATATATATGCATATGCATTAAGGCTGCCATATTTCTATTTTCTTGAACCGTTGACAACCACAAATTACTTCTCCCCAAATATAAATAAACCTAACCAGAAAAAAAAGGGAAGAAAACAGATGACGAGACAAATCGTGCTCCGAGCACCGCCCTCCATCTCCGACCGCCGCCAACCACTTCTAACCACGGCGGCGCAAGCTAACCCTTCCCGCAGAAAGCACCGCGTGGCAGAGGTCGCCGGTGGAACTGCCGCGGAGTGCGCCGCCGTGTGTTGCTGCTGCCCTTGCGGCCTCGTTGACCTCCTCGTGCTGGCGGTGTACAAAGTTCCGACGGGGCTCTGCCGCAAGGCGCTGAGGAGGAAGCGACGGCTCCGCCTGATGAAGAAGAGGAACGGTCTGCCGCCGGCCGGTACGGATTCCTCCGCCGGCGACGTGAAGGGCGGCGAGGAAACGGTTAAGACTTGCTCGGTGACGGGCCCCGACGATCATCATATGATCCTCGAGCTTGAAAAGGAGATGTTCGATAATTTCTACAGCGGCGGATTTTGGAGAAGCGTTTCACAAAGGAGCGAGTAATTCCTTTCTTAACCTTCTCCGAGGGAGTCGATCATTGGAAGATCATCCATACATGAAAAGGTCAATGAGTGGAGATCATCGACCTATTATTACATCGATCATAGGAAGATTATATTAAGTCGGACATGTATGAATGCTAATATTGGGGGTTCTCGCTGCAACAATGTGCTAATTTGAAGATCATAGGTGATTATTAAGGCATAATTAATGTCCATCTAATTTCTTTTATTACTCAAAAAAGATAGTTGTTTGGTGGATTTCTTTTGCTAATCGAAGAGACCTTATTTTGATATTCTGTTGTTGTTGTTTAATTTGATGAAAGCTCTCCAAGCTTCTAGATGACCTTTCGACCAAGTCGCACGTTTTGATAGTGGGAGGTTTAATATATTGCTTGTCGACGTAAGTAGATAAGATTTCTTCGTGTGCACGAAGAACTTTTCATACAGAAGACATTATTAAAGTAGGGTTTTGCAATTATAATAGTGATCCATTTGATATTAACGTATGTACGTTCCTTAGATTCATTCACATTATCGTTAAAGAACGGGTGAGAATGAGAAGAAACTTGGTCTTGTAGTGATTGTCGCAAATTTTAAATGAGAAAAGAAATCACAAGTTGGAATAAAAAAAGGGGCCAAATTATTATTTTAGGTCACTAAGTATACCTGTTTTCGTTTTTGGGTCACTATGTTCGATAATTGTAAAAGTAGGTCACTAACTATATATGTCAAAACAAATTTGGGACACCCTTCCATTTTTTGGGTCACTAATATACATGATTTCGATTTTGGGCCACTATGTTTTTCCTGAATGCGAAAATGGATTTAATATAGCGACCAAAAAACTTAAAACACATATACTTAGTGACCCAAATTAAAAACACGTATACCTAGTGACCCAAAAATGAGAGGATGTCCCGAATTTGTTTTAACATACATAGTTAGTGACCTATTTTTGCAATTATCAAACATAGTGACCCAAAAAAGAAAACATGTGAACTTAGTGAACTAAAATTATATTTTGGCCTAAAAAAGATCTCAATTGTTGCATACAATACAATAATCATTACTCCGGCAACCATTTTGTTCTTTGTATTAAAATAATTATTATTTTATATGTACCCCGTTGTAATAATTTTGTTATCCCTCGGTAAAAGTAAATAATAATGTTGGGGAAAGTACGCATTAATGTTTGAAGTGTGGATTGATGTACTTGACGAAATGAAATGTCGATGTCCTAAGGGACCCGACCTTGTAAATGCGAAGCAGTTCAGGTGAGTAATTTTGCTACTATCACACACAAACACACAGAGTATATATAACGTATGCTTACACACACAACACACAGTATACATATATATCGTACGCTTGCACACACACACACACACACACAATATATACAATGTATATATGGTCCCCGAATTGTCTGTTCCAGCTTATCTTTGCGTCCTGTCCTGCGTTTTCACTACATCAGTATCACCCACATGACTTGACACATATAGAATGATAAATAAAAAAGTAATGGATGAGAATTATAACGTAACCAAGAGCGACCGTGCCTTAAAGGAATTAAATCAATATTTGTTGGGGATCGATCATAGAGAGCTTCTGAGGTTGTTTGATGATTTCATCGATCCCTAGAAAACATGAACTTTAACGGTGGCCAATGAGGCATTGGTATGGTGGTAGAGACAGCCAATGCTGAGGTGCTTGGGGGTAATGAAGGAGAGGTTTTGGGTTCGAACCCTCCCGTCAACATTTCCATAGGCCTGTACATGGGCATACATGTGCGTTTGGCCTGGTCAACATCTCAACTCATTTCCTTGGGGCTAACGATGTGGGACAACACCTTTTTTCTTATAATCTCAACACATATTCTTCTTCCGTAACCTCTGTCATTTGCTGCAACATAATATAAAATCTTTATGTTAGATCATTTTAATATACACTCACATAAAATTAATATTTATGTGTAAATAATCTTCTTAGAATAACCGCAATCATGAAATAAAACGTAATAACTTAAAATTTACATTATTATTGATGGAGAACAAATTTTAAGAAATTGTACAATTTCTAATGTTTTTTCTTCACCCTTAAAGGGGGTGCCAATTAGAACTGTCAAATTGGCGGGCCGGGCCAGGTTCGGGCCAAATCCCGCCACTTGGCGGGGTGGGGCGGACTGGCCCGCCTGGCGGGCCTAAAAATGGGGGACCAGCCCGGCCCGCGGGCCCGCCCACATATATATATTATTTATTTTTTTATATTTTTATTTTATAATTTAATTTATTAATTAGTTAGTTAATTAACGTATTTAATAATAAATTATGAATAAACAACGTATTAATTATATATTTATAAATATATATTATTAATTATGGTATAATTAATGAATCATTAACTATTAAATTAATAGATTTAAACATAATATATAATATAAAATATATATAATTTTATTAAACTGGCGGGCCAGGCCGCGGGCCAGCCCGCCCCGCCCCGCCTTCTGGCGGGCCTTATAAATCTCAGCCCAACCCACCCCATATGCAGGGCGGGGCGGGCCGGCCCGCGGGCCACGGGCTATTTTGACAGGTCTAGTGCCAATATATAATATTACAATTCAATATATATTCTTAAAATATATATTTCTTAAATATAATAATGTTAATAATTTATTAAATGTAAAGATAAATACTCAAATGTAATCCATATTCGAGTATTCGAATATTCAATTCGAATATTTTCAAATACGAATAAGAATCGATTTTATGATTCGATTAAATATTCGAATATTCGTATTCGGATTCGATTGTCATCCAAATACGAATAGAATATTGTGGTATTCGACTCGATTATACTCACGCACTAAATAAGAGAAAACCATTCAAACCATTACAACTTCTAACGGATCTATCATATTATCTTTTGAGAATGGAAAGTGCAGCTGCTTCATGTACGCGAGCATTGTGTTACGCTTGTTCAAATCTCGCCTCTAGTTCATAACTATCGAGCTCGTACCCTTTTTATTATCTTTTTTTAATATACATGTATTTAGAGGTTGAGTTAATCTAATTTAAAGGTTACAAGTTCAGGTCGTCGAGTAATTTGGCTACGAGCCAAACTCGAGTGTAGATACTTACCATCGAGCTCAAACTCTAGTAAGCAACTATCGAGCTTGAGCGCGAACATAATAATGTTCGAGTTTTGGGGTTGAACCCTGAAACTGGGCCGAGTTCGGCTCTTTTAGTAGCCCTGAGTATTAAAATTGTTTACGCACTCACGCGGAGTCCGTATTTTCGTAATCGTAATATCGCCTTTTATTACAATTATTTTATTCGGATAAAACCTACAAGTACTATTTATTTGTTCATAAGATCTTGAAGCCATCGAAATGTGCCAGCACTTCAAATTGTTTTCCTCTTTCGTCTCTGCTTCATTTTTTTTTTCGTTGCCCAAAGTCTATTTCCATTGTTTAGATCTCGGGCTTATATGTTCCATCATCCTCTGTTCACGTATCAGATATCCTTGTTTGAGGGCACGTTTCTTGCAATGAATCAATCAAACGACAGTCATGTCCATTGGTAAGTAGTTTTTTTCATTGGCTTATATGTTTTTCAAATAGGTATGCTTCGAACTATTGTTTACTTTTTATGACTTTGAAGATTTTGCCCTTTTTTGTGAAATGTGAAATCGGAAATCGCGTCCGCCAATCGAAGAAGCATTTATCTTATTTTGATTTAGTTTTACGATTAATAAATTTTTTTAATTATTATTATGTTTCTTCGACAGTAGACAGATAATCTCCAATTTCTTTGGGACTGGGATCAATATTTTATTTTCAGTGAGAAACTTCATGTCTGTTGATTTATTTCTTCATTCACACTCGTTAATTTCTTGAATTTACATGGATCGCTGATAGTACAAGCAATCGTAAGAAAAAGGATAATGATTAGAAAACATGATTTGTCAAATCTTCTTTAAGGTCAAAGAAAAATAGAATGAGAAAATATCTTAGACACTGCACAAAATGAAATAAGTATATTATTACTTGGCCAAAATATTATTTTAGGTCACTAAGTTCACGTGTTTTGTTTTTTGGGTCACTATTTTTTATAATTGCAAAAATAGGTCACTAACTATGTATGTTAAAACAAATTCAGGTCATCCTCTCATTTTTGGGTCATTAAGTATACGTGTTTTCAATTTTGGGTCACTAAGTATATGTGCTTTAAGTTTTTGGGTCGCTATATTAAATCCATTTTCACATTCATAAAATATAGACCCAAAATCGAAAACATGTATACTTAGTGACCCAAAAATGAAAGGGTGACCCAAATTTGTTTTGACATATATAGTTAGTGACATGCTTTTACAATTATCAAATATAGTGACCCAAAAATGAAAACATGTATACTTAATGACCTAAAATAATAATTTGGCCTTATTACTTTACCGGTTTTAACTTACGTTAGGATAAAATATCGACAAGTAGTGTAATACTTGACCAGCTTTTCTTCATGTCCAATATCATTAATTACAGATTACATTTTCTCCACATATATATACACCACAGTCTGTTCGTAAAATCACACACACACACACAAAAGACAATGAATTCGGATAGCGACAGCAATTCTATAGTAATTGACGCGGAGAGGCAAACCCCACCATTGGTAACGTTCACCATTTCAGCAATGGTAATTATATATATTTCAAAGTTGGATTTTTTAATAGGTTGTTTTTTTTTCTTCTGTTGCTAATTATTAAAAAAGAAATAATTGTGGTTCTTTTGTTTGTTTAATAATTAACTTTAATGCAGCATGTTGCTCTGTATGAAATTACGATGAGACGCAGTGCCAAACTAGCTCGAGCGTTTTCGAACGTTCGTAAGAGGCAAAACGTGAGCCGCAATGCTATGAGGTTCTTTCTTGATGGAAAACGGGTCCACTATAAGAATACACCTGACGAGGTAATTAATTGGTTAATATAATATTAAAACGCTTCGCTTGTATAAATATTTCCTCCCTATGATGTGATTGACTTTTATTTTGCAGATTGGATTAAAAGATGGTGATAAAATAGTTGCCATGTTTCGAATAGGCGGAGCTAAATACTAGTGTGATTGGATAAATAAATAAATAATGAATGTAAGTAGTTTTGTTTTGCATTCCCCCGTTATTTTTCATATATATGATTTGCTAAGTAATAAAGGTCTTAGACAAATTAATCCAAGCTAATATTTTAGTCGAGAAAAACAAACTTTGCAAGTTAGAAACATAACCGCTTAATATTGAACCTGAGAGCTAGGGTTGACAATGGGCGGGGATTCCCTCTCCCCTGGGATCCGCCCCGAACGGGGCGGGGAATCCCCGCTATTCTACCCCGCGGGTCGGGGACGGGGGGAAGTTTTCCCTGTGGATATCCCCGCCCCGTTCCCCGCCCCGCCCCGATTATTAAAATAATATATATTAATATTATTATAAGATAAATAATAGTAATATATACTTTGGATAATATTAAAATAACATAAATATGATTAAACTATGCTGAATATATAAAAAAAAAATATCCAATTGTATAAAAAATTGCAAGTCAGTACCATGTCAGAAAAGTTTTTAGATAAGTACCCGTTCGACTGTACGTACCATTTTCTCAGTCTTGACGTACCTTTTTTTATGTGTATTGCGTACCACGTTACGCATCTATATGCTATCCATATATGGTACCTATATATGTTCCATATGGTACCTTGCGACAAGCTAAATGGTGGTACCATTTTCTAGCTGTATTAATGTACCACAATACGTTTCTCTATGGTACCCGAGCAGGTACCAATGTGCAAAAAAAAATTATTCTGACAGGTACCTGCATATAAAAAAATACTGACAGAGTACTGATTTGCTAATTTTTTTATTAATGGGTATTTTATGTAAAATCCCCTTAAAATATTATTTAAATAATATAAAATTATTAAAATATAGTTTAAATAATATAAAATAATATAAATTAATTTTTTTTAAAAAAAAGTAGGACGGGGCGGGGATCCCCGCGGGACGGGGATGGGGATTACATCCGCGCCCCGAACCCGCCCCATTGACAACCCTACTGAGATCTCACAACGAATTAATGGTTTAATTATATTTTGACTTATGTAAGTATTAAACTGAGGAAAATTTGTTTCTCTTTCCTCCGATATGGAGGTCATAATTTAACGAACTTTACTTCATAAAGTATCATGTCAATTGTAGCAATTCACGGAATAATAAACATAGAGATTTTTCAAAAAAGAAAAATAATTGTGATAAAAAATTTTTCTGTTATAATTATATTTATATTGTGATATTATGAAATGGAGAGATTATAGGGAGAGAAAAGATTTCAAAATTAGAATTATGTTCATTCAACACTTTGACGTGTTTTATAGTACAGTTCCGATTACAAACTCATAATCCTAAAACTTGTACCCATGCAAAGCACAAGAACTAACTATCTATAGTTATTATACATTAAAATAAATTAGTTGTGTGATAGTGGGTATTATGGTCCAATTATATGAGAGGTAGTTTTCAATATTTTTTCATATTTGTTTTTTATTATTTATAATCAACAATATGACAACGTTCTAAGCCACATACACTTCCATAATTATATAAGATGTCACGTTTACAACTGAAAAACTTAAACATATATCTTTTATATCGTTTTAAGTTAGGCTTTCAAGCTCAGATAACCAGATTCCTTCTGAAATTGGGATTTTTAAAACATATAAACATATACCCTATACTTGCCGGTTAAGACGGAATATGTCTTCAATAATTGCACCTCATCAATGCAAACATTGCATGTGTTTCTTAACATGCTTTAGGTAAAGCTGGCTTCGGGTATGAATGCTTATCCGAAGGCGTGAATTGTCATACCGCCAAAGAATCTCTGACACCGGACAAGACATAAACTTCTAAGGCATTGACTGCAAAGCGAAAGGGAGGCTGGGTACTGTAGACCCGTGTCAAAATCGGACAAGAACTCCAAAGGATTTAAGGACCTCGTTTCATTCGCTTTAATCCCATCAGCTCCAAAATTTTCCTAAGTCCCCAAAATCACATACCCACATTCAGAAAAAGTCTCACGGCCACTAACCAAAAATCCGGCTACTCCCTCTTCAGAGCACTCAAAACCTGGACAAATGGCTCGACACAAACAGGAAACCGACTCAGGAGAGTATGCCAAGACATTGTGGACTGTCACACAAAGGCGTGAAGGACGTCTTCTAGATCAACAACAACTTAAAAGAGAAGATGAAGACAAGAAAGCCCATCCCTGGAATATCACTCAAGGACGCCGTAAAGATGATGGACTTCTTAGTCCTTGAGAAAGCCTCTGCAAATGGCTCCAATGCTGGAAAAGCAGAGTAGGGACACAAGGGACTTTCCAGTCCTTGTGAGAACTTCTGCAAATGGCTCATCCATTTTGAGAAGCAGAACATTATGGTGGAGCTCGACAAGTCTGAGCTACCAAGAACTGACTGTGGTCAAGACGATGCCCAGTCAGTATGTTTCTGCTCCTACCAAATTCGTTGTGTTTTACGGGAACATGGGTGCGTGATGCTCTTCTGCGCAATATTGAAAGTCACCATCGGAACGGGGACTACCTTCCCAAGTCAGACTGGACTAGTGATTGTCAAAAAGGGGAAAAGAAGTACTACCAGCTGAAGAGAACGAGCAGTACTGAGAAGCAGAAGGTCAGGTCATACCGGACAGACCGGACGAGGCCAACAACCTTTCAAACAAGGAAATTAAGAAACTAGCCAAGTCTAAGGACTAGATAAGCTAGCTAAATGGGTTGTCATAGGGTGGTGGTTAATGTATCAAAATTCTTTTGATATAATAAATGCATTTCTGCTTCATTAAGTTTTGTCAATCACTAAAAGGGGGAAATTGCTAGAAATCGTTAATTTAAAGAATTCAAATTAACAGTTTTGGTGACTGGAACTAAGTATACCTGTTACATATAGGTGAAACCAGATACCAGGCAGCAGTTCAACAGCGCATCCAGAAACCGGATCAAGACTGCTACCGGAAGCTAACTGTAGACCGGAATGCATATACCGAATGTGCCACGTGGACGAAGATTCAAATTTATTCATGGAGCGACAAGTTGAAGACTTCTGACAAGCAATTAATTCAAGACTGCCAGCAAGAGCCAAGTTGAAGTTAAGCCTAGCTTAAAAAGGAATAAAGCAAATGGCACAGCGCGAACTGCAGCGAAGACCGGACAGACCCATTCTGGATAAAGGCATTAAATAAATGCATTGTCCGATACGAGGAGCTATCTCACACCGGTCTTCAACATCAAGTCCAGCTATAAATAGAAGAGAAGCAGGCTGAAGACCATACTTCACCAACTGAGATTTTAACAACGAGAGAATTAGCTCCAAGCGTTAAGTTCTTTTGCAAGAAAAGAATTAGGTGTTGTCCTCACTGTACTAGACCGACTCGGTTAGTGAGTGAATTTTCTCAAGGGACTGTAAAAAACTCTTGAAAGAGACGGACTGTAAAAATCTGTCAATTGGTGTCTAGGAGTTTAAGTTAGCTGGGTATAGCCACGGAGTTGTACTGTGTTAGTCTAGCTAAGGAAGTTGTGCAATGGGGGTTGTAGGCAGGGAATTCTAGTGATACCTTCCTTGCGGGGAAGAAGGGGAGACGCATGAGATTTTACTCCGAACTTCCAGAAATAAATTTCTGTGTCCTTCGCAAACACACACACACACACATCACATCGTACGCCTAGTCTGAGTTCAAAACCAACCGGTATCACTTCCGCACAAGTCGCATTCAGAATATCAAGCACCGGTATCTAACCTTAACCGGTCAAGAACCGAAAAAATAGTGAGTGTTTATTCACCCCCTCTAACCACATAATGTATCCTAACAGTTTTTTAAAGAATGGAGTGAACTTGGATGATAGCATATGAATCTATCTATTTGTTCCTTTGTGTTCACCATTTTTGTTACTGATTACGTTGTATATTTTGTCAACTGAATTCCCTAAAAAAAAAAAGTAAATAATGATATTTGTGTCGTACTCAAACTTTGTCCTCCCTATTTTTTCACCGTATGTCGTGTACCAAATCATCATACGAACTTCACCGGAAATTTGACTGTGCAATAAGTAAGTTAAGATTTTCAAATTTACCAAGTCATGTATATATTTTTGTTGTCTTACAAATATTATATTCTATCTGATTTCAAATATTCATGTACAGCGTAAAAAAATTTAATCTTAAAACTCTACCTGGATAGCTGTTACAAATAATTAATTTTCAAAATTAGAATCCATATTACAAAGAAAAAGAAAAAGAAAAAAATTTATATGCATAAAGGATTTGAGAAAATAAAAAGGAAATTTGATAATGACTTCTAACATGGTCAAAGGGTTCCTCAGATCTTTTATGGTCATGGAGGAACAGGAATTATACGTAGATAGGATTTCAAAAATATTTGGTAATTTAGTTAATGCATAATATAATTAGTGTAATACTTGACCCTTTTACCTGATTTTCTTTACAACTTCAAATGGATATACAATAAAACACATACTACATTTCTACGTATATAATTTATTAAGTATATATATTGTTCATAAAAATACTACTACACACACAGATAGAAAAGACGATGAGTTCGACGAGCAAAAGCAAACCTAGTGCCGATGAAGCCAAGAGCCCAAATCCACCAATGATAAGCTTCACCATTGCGGCAATGGTAATTAATCTCAACATAAGGATAGAAAATAACTTGGGTTATTTCTGCTGCTAATTAAAATTTAATTCGTTTTGTTTTTAATAATACTTGACGTTATCATAGGATGGCGATGAATTTGAAGTGAAGATGCTGCGCAGCGAAAAACTAGCGAGAGCTTTGCGAGCGTTTTGCAAGAGGAAAAACATGAGCTATAGCGCATTGGCTTTCTTACACTCTGGGAAAAGGGTTAAGTCCACGCAAACACCAGATGAGGTAATTAATTCATAAATAAGCATTTAATTAATTATATATGTATATTCGATTCAGTTTACTTTGATGTTGCAGATTGGATTGGAAGACGGCGATCAAATCGATGCTATGTATCATCAAACTGGAGGGGAGGAGCTCGACATTACTGGGTTTAGAATTTATAAATAATGAGAATTTCAATTTTTTTTTTCGGTGCTTTTATTCCTATCAGATTCTGGGTTAGTTCTCATCTTTTATAGCTTGCTAGTGAATAAAACTTTCCGCAAAATTAATTCGGATGTGAGCAACGCTTATTTTTGTCAATAATAAAACAAAGTTTGCTGGTTATACACATGTTTAAAATATTTAATATATTGCTCAAAATTACAAATATTTGGGATCATAATTAACTGGAAAAATCTAAGGAATCGAGAATTTTCGGTGAATAAGACTAAACTGAAACCAAAGATACAACGGATGAACCCACAACAACTACCGATGAAGCCAACTGATGAGACCAACTGATACGAATATAATCGGTAGCCATCTGAAGGAAAAGATCGGTTCGTATATAAAGACTAAATCAGTTAAAGACAAACTGATATCACGCAAGGACAAAACAATATTTACCTACGACTAAAATTTGAATATATTTCAAATCAGTCCTAAGGTACTACAACAATTAAGACAATGCGGAGCTTCTAATTCAAGGTTACACAAAGATATTCAGATCAGCTGTCTTCGCTATTCTGGTGATAGCGCTGTCTTAGACTAACTGTTCAGAAATAGAAAACAAACCTTGTTTGGGCACATACGTCTCGGAGGAACGACTACATTTCAAGACTGAAATAGCCGAGACTCAAGATGTGGAGATAACTTTTGACACCCCGAAGAATTCAAACATTCACGCAATCACTTGAGAGTCAAAAGTCCACTTCACTTTAAGATTCTTCAACATAGAAGATATTCTATCAAGTGAAGTCGAGTGAAAATCATAGCAACAGACTGTAAAAAGCTGTTGAAGTAGGTGTATTGTTTTTATACAACCGACTAGGTGAATCACTACACTACTTAAGTAGATCTTAGTTATCAGGATACACCATTGTAATGTTTTTAAACATCTAGTGATATCATTCCTTGCGGAGTAGAAGAGGAGACGGGAGAGATGTTTGCTCCGAATTTCGATAAACAACTCATTTTTTATCACTCACAACACACACACACACATCTCAGTTCACCAACAGTTTACATACAATTATTTCGCACTTGCTAACCGCTTGCTCAATTCGCTACAATTAACGCGACTACTAAGTCTTTAACCAAAAAAGAGGGCACGAGTTTATATTAACGGCTCATCGTAATATGATGCCTATATCAATTTCTAAAATGAGGCATTTTTTACATAATAAAATCAAATATTGTATGTTGACAAATTTTTGTACAACTTAGCGCAATCATTCAACTCTATAAGAACTTGGTTTAGTGTGTGTATTATTGAATTTAGTGAGGAAAACAAAAGAAAATGAAAAGAAAAACTATATATATGTTTTTGTGTTTGGTTGACTAGAGATTTCCCGTGAGATTTCCCGAGCAATCGTGCCTTGCCTTAGCGGATATCCTTGCCCAGCCTCGGGAAACTCTTTAATGGTGGCCTGTGATCGTCCCTCTTCCCTCGGGTCCTCTATTTTCCCGAAGGTCCAGCTATGGGGATCCCTCGAGCTATATACTCGAGAGACCACTAAATTTCCTTGGGGTATTTTCTGGAAGTCACGAGGCGCCCTCTCTTAATGCGGGACATCCTCTTAAAGGGAGAGGGCATCCCAATGGGCCCTAACCTACCTCTGGTATTACGATCCTCTTGAGAGGGAGAGGTTAAGTTCGTTATAAATGACTGATTATTTTGTCGTTGAGTTGGTAAACCGAGGGTAACATTAACAAAATTTCATAGAATAGTATAATCAATCATGCAACTATTTTATTTAAAAGCAAACACAAATTGAGGTTATAATAAATATAAATACGAATAAAATTATTGCAAACACAAATTGATTGCATATTAATTATAAATACGAATAAAAGCAATAATTATAGTAAGACACTTTTAATATAACAGTGAGATTTTATAAGGGAAGTTTACACTTAAATATCGAAAAGTATAAAAATATCAGATCATGTCTCTTGTTAGTATTTTTTTTTATATGTATGTACCTAATTGGAAAAAACTTCCAAAATAGGTACTCCTTTGGCTGAAGGTACGTCATATAAGAAATGTAGGTACCATACATAGTGGTACATAATCCATCGAAAAACGATAGCTTAGAGAGATCTCACGAAGGAGTTATGTACCAGAAAAATACGTAATATGGTACGCAATATACATATAAAAGATACGTAAATGAAGACAAATTTTATTCAAGCAGGTAAGTTATATATAAAATTTATCTGAGGGGACTGAATTGATAGTTTTTTGTGCTTTTGGGTATTTAAATGGAAATACACCTTATGATTAAATAAACAAAATTCATTCCATTAGATTAGAATACGGGCTTCTTTTTCAGTCGCTCGAGAAACCCTGCTGAAGTATTGTTCGCCCTTCGCACCATCGTAAACTTCGACTTCTGGTACTCAATCGATTCTGCATTTTCTGCTATATTTTTTCCACCTTTATGCGTGTGAAGTTGCAATGATTGGTTGCGACATTTTGGTGAAAAGATCCCACCTTTATTCTGTTTTTCTTTTCGATTTTGTTTGTATTAGTTTTTCTAGGTCGGGATGCATTTTGTGTTTAGAATTTGGTTTGTATTGGTTTTTTGAGGAATAAGAATAGATATTCAGATGGAGCAGTCAGTGTTTTTTCGTGCAGATAACCTGTTTGATGAAATGCCAGTTGTACTTTTGATTGAATGTGGACAACTGCGGACAATAAGTTGTAAAGATATCCACGATCTATATGCCATTTTATGATTTATTCGTGCACTCCAAGGAAAATGGTCTTCTACTGCCACAACCTCTAATGTTGGAGTGTAAAACTTTGTTTGGAAAGCTCATTAACTTAATTGGGATGAAATGAATTTTCGTAAATGTTTGTAGGTGGCTATATCTGTGGGGCACCATTGTTCAGTATCATCGTCGCCCTTAAAATTGTGATGGGTTGGCACCGTAACTTATTTTCGTTGGTGCGTCAAACCGCCAGAAGATGTGATTCTGCTCGAAATTCTTCATTAAGTACTTTAGCAGCATCTCGCTTATGTGGTAACTTCGGCCATCTCAATATTGAATATGTTGATATATGTTTATCTTGTTTATTAAGAAACTAGTAAGTTTATTCTCTTAAGTGCTCACCTTAATTGCTTAATGCACAAAACACCTTTGTTTCCATCTTCCCAAATAACTGCAGTACTTCTTTGCGTAATAAATGTCCTATATTTGTCCATCATATGTCTATTTGTAACATGTTGTTTGCAGGGGACGTGCCTTCCTTGGGGAGCCTGAGGAATTCACTTGGTCCTGCTTTTTCCAGACCTCTTTACATACAGAAATTTGTAAGAATATTAACTTGTTCCTGTCATTTGAAAAATAGCTATGCACCGAAAAGCTTTTAGAAGATCCTAATAAAATTCAAATGCTATAGATTCTGTCTCTGAACTTGAATAGGCCATTCCCTTTGGGAAACGATAGTGATGATACTTGTGGCTTCACATCCTTAGGGACAACAACCATGTCAAACAATGCATATACATATCCATTCCATATGCAGCAAATGTTATATATGATGTCGAACTTTCAAGTTGAGGTGTTCATTCATCGCCCTTATTCTTCGTGGGAGTTTACCGATAAGACAAAACTAAGGAGTCATGAACTTATCACTCAATCCTTTGCTCTATATTGAACTGATTTTCTTGATCTTGATAGGAATTATCGACTTCAAGGACCTTATTTGCAAAGTCATCTGAAGAAGTTCCAGTTTCTTCCCCCTTGATTCCAGCATTACCATCAGGAGGAGGACCTGGAACTACTAATGCCCAAAAGGCAATTGTGAAGCCAACAAATGTTCAGGCCATTTTGAAGGGGATAAAGCAGGTATAATCCTCATACCTAAAGCGTATTTACGTGAACCAAATATATACAGTTTTGTATTCTGTAAGCGTCCCAGACTCACCTCGACTATATAAACATCTTTGAACCATAAATTACAGTCACGTGTTATATTATTCATCTTTGAACCGTCAATTATTTCTCCAGTGGTTGGTTTGGGCCATTGTCTCTCATGTTCTTCCAATCTTCATATCTTCATTTCTCTCAGAGTCCTAAGAAGGTAAACTTGGTTGCTGCATTGGTCCGTGGAATGCGTGTCGAAGATGCATTGTTGCAGTTGCAAGTGACAGTGAAGAGAGCTGCTAAAACTGTTTACCAGGTGATTTTTAATGCGTTCCAATCCATGTAGCACTATATTAAAAAAAATTAGTCTCTATATTTTTCTATGCTATTCCCACATTATTAAGAGTGCCACTGTATCAGGTTATACACTCAGCTCGTGCTAATGCGACACACAATTACGGATATGACCCCGATCGTCTTCTTGTTGGTAAAGCATTAGTTTTTTCTTTTATTTGCCCCCTACTTTGACGTATAGTCCTCTTCTATGTGGATCTCGACCCCTTCGAATTTTTCTGTAGCTGAGGCATTTGTTGGGAAAGGGCTGTTCAAGAAAAGGTTATCATTCCACGCTAAGGGCAAATGTGGGATTAAAGTGAGGCCCGAGTGCAGATTGACCATCGTACTCAGAGAGATAACTCCCGAAGAAGACGCTGAGATTGCTAAGTTGAAAGTCAACAATTTCCGTAAGCTTACCAAACGGGAAAAGAGACTCGTGCCACATAAGCTTATAGAGACGACGCCAGTTTGGGATCGCAAGAACAGAATGAAAAGTCGAGAGAGCAGCAAAATGGCTCAGTGAAAAAAGTGAGTCTCGTACAACCTACGAAGCTGCTTTGCGTTTCTTTTCTTTCCTTTTTTGACTTTGTGGCACTGCAATTTGTCTTTCTTTTCTCAGTTGGATTCACCCATTACATTCTTTTTTGTTGTCTTTCTAAGACGTCGTACGCATAGATTGATGAAATTGCCTTTGGAACGATTTGAATCTGTTGTCTTATATTAGTACGAACAACCTCGTCACCGCGTGAAATAATAAGAAATATGATTTAATATCTTCATATCTATTCGTTTGAGGTTTTGCCAAGAAGGTCAAGCTTAGATGGACGATGTCTATGAAAAGATTTGAATTTGTTGAGCTTTGCGTCCTCGTCGAGTTATACAGTCAATGACCCGTTAGTGGACCAAACGTAAAAATTTCGAGATTTAATTTAGGTTTTCATAATTCCTACAACGCGGATAACCTACGTGTGGTATTACGATCGATCACTTCATAAAAATAAATAAATGTATATTGATAAGTAGTTAATTGCTTTGAACGGTTCAATGCGTTGGGTGATCCCAAAGGCAACGAAAATGCTGAACGTAAAGATTTTATCAATTTTGCATAATTATATTGAATATGAGATTAATGTATTTTAAACTGGATGAATTTTGTTTTCTAAAGTTTCTCCTCGTACTAATTCATCTTAAACTAGAAAGCACGTATTTGCGTTAACTCTATGATTGTCGATGTTTATGCTGAGATTCAAATTTACTATTTGTAACTATGTTAGGGTATTAGGTGACACATGTATTATAACTGTTGATGGAAACAAATAACAAAATGTTTTGATATTGTTTCATTATCTATTGGGCCGTGTTGAAGTGGTAAGAACTCATCCATGTCATTAGTCAACTATTAGTTTAATTAATCATGACCGTAATAATCCCTGATTACATATTCCGCCTATGAAACTCGGAGAACTGTCATTTTCACTAATGTCTAGAGAAGGATTATTAAAAGAAAAACGAGAAATTGGCCACTTCTCTAAATTATATGGAAAATAATTGTTTTTTTCGCGAATGCAGTGCGTTTAATCTTATCAAGCATAGAGTGAGCGTAGCAATACTAGCATATACTACATCGAATCCAAAAATTAGATAAAATTGAAAAAGGAAATAGACTATATATTATCTAACGAGATTGTTTAATAGTTAACTAGTATGTTCTGCACACTCAAATGTGTGTGCAATAATATAAAAATACATCATGGTAATTTTAATCAAAAATAGAGGGGTAATATAGTAATTAACTGAGAGTAATGGCTGGTTATTTATATATTTTATTGTTTATTATTTACTTTAAATAGAATATTTTATTATTTTATTAATAAAAAACTACAGACCAAATCAATTTTTATTTGATGGTTTGTATCCCATTCTCCCCAATTATATAATAGTATAGATATTACAAAGAAATAATGATTGAGTTTGAAATAATGGGAAAATAATCACTCATAGTAACCGCGTTGCTTCTCAAGTCCAAATCATGGAAGACGTCTCCATCTCTATAAAACCCAACGCAACCCAACCTTTCTCTTCAAAAACAGAGCAACGCCTACCATCGATCAAACGTAAATGGGCGAAGATTCCAAAAACATGCGTAAGTCTTCGAAGGAAGTTCCATTACCAAAGAAACAGCGCCTTCCTTCTATGGCGTACTTGCCACCAGTACGAGGTAGCGTTAAACGTGGTATCTTCAAATGCCTTTGTCTCAAGCTTAAGAACTGTTTTCTGGCGTGCTTTCCACCCCAAGGAAGAAACTGATTATGTTCATCGATGAAAATCTCCCCCATCATTACAGCCTTGGAAGTACTTTTACTTTTTTCGTTTAGTTATTATATCTTTCTTGTTTGTTCTGCTACTCTGTTTCCATTCATGAGTCGACTGTAGGTAAGGTAACATACACACGCTGTCATCTTCCACTTGAAATTCTTGCTGTTTTAGGTTGCACGTATGGGAATAATACTGTGATTTTGCTACTCACTCGTATTGAAATTGATTTTAAGCTCAATCATTACCATTGCATTGCATGGCGATTGGTGTGCTCTGTTTTCACATAGAAACAAACAGAGTAGTATAGGAGATTGCGATTATTTTTGGAGGAGACGACATTCTACGGTTGATGTGGTTGTACCAAGTGAAATTACTAGACGACCCTCCCAAACAAACGACAATCTCATCTTGACACGTCACTTGACGTGAAGCTCAGAAACAAGTTAAACAACATTACATTTTATTTCTCATACCCTTTGTGCTCTATTTGTACGGAAAAGAATGTGATAGCTTCGATTCGATGTTGGTACCATAGGACTATCAAAATGAGTAAAATAATCTAATGCTCACCATTCAAAATATAATTTGCCATATACCGCGTGGCCTTACGGTCACTAGATTTTTTTTTAAGTCATCATTTATTTAACAGATTAACTGATATTTTAGTCAGAATTTTCATTAAAATTGTTTTTCGTTCTTTTCAGCTATGTATGTATATGGCAGTTATCACTAATACCATCTCCAACGCTCCACCACAGTCGCAAACGCAGTAACAAACATAGTTTGCAGTAATTATTCTCAACAGTCTAACGCAAATGCAAATGCAAAAGAATATTCCTGCAATATTCTGTTTCATACCAACTTTTATAATATTTCAATACCACCCCCATATTTAACTACTCTACCAATTAGCCACAATATTCTTTTAATTTTGATTAAGAATATTTAAGCAAATCATTATCGGTCAACACAATATTTAATAATTGTGATCAAAACAACATATAATTATATTACACATAAAAAATTATAAAAAATAAATAATAAGATATAAAAAAACAATAAGTATAGTTAAAATGAGTATTTATTATGTCAATTTATAAAAATGATTAGTATACAATTTTCAATTCTTTAATATTTTTTATTTATTATATTTTTTGATTTAACACAAGAAAAGTGCTTATTTGTAATTTTAAAACATCACACGTTTTTTTGCGTTCGAACGCAAAATAGGAGAGAGAAAGCAAAAATCGCGTTTTGCGTTTGCTTTCGCAGTATTGTTGGAGCAGTTTTACTGCATTTTACGTTGCGTTTTGCAGTACTATTCGATGTCTAATATTCATTTTTCGTTTCAAATTCGGACGCATTTCTCTCCACGTAATATAAAGTAATATAAAAGATCCATCTCAGCACTCCGGGCTCTAAGACAGACAAAATCCACTATTCTGAAACGGCTATCATCATTGAAATCATTTTCTATAGTATTTCCCAAATCATTCATATCTCCATGGATTTGATTTTTTGAGCGAGAACATAAAAATGAAGTGTACAAAGCAAACGATTCCACAAACCGACTCATACAATACAACCTTTGATGACTTAACTAAGCAAAACATCGAAAAAAAAAACTAACTAAACTTCATAACCTTACACCATCTTAAAACCATCAAAACGAAACCATCTACTTTACATCATAAGCAAACACCCTAAACAAAGCTGCTTATTACCACCTCACCGAGCTAGTAAATTTCGTCACGGCCTTGGTCCCCTCAGACACAGCGTGCTTCGACAACTCGCCGGGGAGAACTAATCTCACTGTTGTCTGAATCTCCCGAGAGGTTATCGTGGGCTTCTTGTTGTACCTCGCTAGCCTCGAAGACTCCATCGCCAGCTTCTCGAAGATGTCATTGATGAAGCTGTTCATGATTCCCATGGCCTTGCTTGGGATGCCAATGTCATGGTGCACCTGCTTCAGTACCTTGAATATGTAGATCTTGTACGTCTCCACGCTCTTCACACACTTCTTTCCTTTCTTGTCCCCGCTCGACGCGCCGCCGGCGTCCTTGGGCAGTTTCTTGCCGGCCATGCCTTAGGCTTCCAGGGCCGGATTTGGGCATGTGCATCCAGGCCTACTGCACAGGGCCACAAATCCGACCAGTATAATAGTTAGTAATAACAAGGCCACATATTAAAAATAGACTGAATTTTTTAAAAAATATAAACTAATTAAATAGACCCAATTTTTTCAATGAGGCCACACATAGAAAAATTGGGCCTCCATGTATTATATAAGAACTGGGCCATTGAAATTAAAAAACCGACCCTGTAGGCTTCTTCTCCGCAGCGGGGCCTTCTCGACGGCGGGCTTTTTCTCGGCAGCATGCTTCCTCTCTGCTTTAGCTGGGGCCATTTTCCTACTCTTCCTTTTCTTTTCAGTATTGTTCTACCTTAGATGTCAATTGAATGATTTGGATCTATCTATCTCTTTGGACACACTTAAATCTCAAGGGTGCATGTTCTCAGGTCAAGGCAGAGTTTTGAAATTGCGAGGTGCCATTGTCATGATGAAAGCTTGCAGGTCTGAAAATTTATATATTTTGCAGGAAAGTACAGTTACATGTTCCTCTGCAGTTTCGACATTTTCGGAGGTTGATACCATGAGATTATACATATGCGACTTGGACACATGGGAGAAGAGGCTTGAAGATTTTAGACAAGCGGGGCGTACTTTATGTCAAAGTACTTGTAAGAGTTTGCGAACGCTACATTTTTTGGGAAGCAGAAACGAGTCAGCTTCAATTCGCCTGCAGTCCACAGCATGAAATGTACTTTGGACTATATTCATTCTGATGTATGGGATCCTTCTCGTATTCCGTCCAAAGGTGGTGCAAGATGTTGACTTTCAATGGCGATTTTTCAAGGAAAGTCTAGGTCTATTTTCTTAATCAGAAAAGTGATGTTTTCCTAACATTTAAATCATGGAATTGATTGAAAAGCAAACAAGAAAACAGATCAAGCGGTTGCGGACAAATAATGCTTAGAATTTTGCGGATGCGAGTTTAACGAATTTTTCAAAATGAAGGAATGGCTTGACATCACATTGTTCGAATGATGCCTCAACACGATAGTGTTGCCAAACGCATGAACCGAACGCTTTTAAAGAGAGCTCGTTGTATGATCTCCAATGCTGGGTTGACGAATGATTTTTAGGCTGACGTATCGCCGCAGCATGTTATATTGTCAACCACTCACCGTGTTCACCGACCAATTTCAAGACTCCTGAGAAAGTATGGTTAGTTACTCTTGCTGATTACTCCAACTTACAATTATTTGGGTGCCCAGCTTATATGCACGTAAACGAGGAAAAGTTAGAGCCTAGAGCTAAAAAGTGTATCTTTCTAGGTTACGCTTCAGGGGTGAAAGGATATAAGTTATATAATCATGATCCCAAGTCACCCTAATTTATAACTAGGAGAGATGTTACATTTGACGAGTCTTCTATGCTACATCCTTCAAAAGAGTCTAATAATTCTTTTAATCAAGAAAAGAAGGATAGTGTACACATCGAGGTGGAGCTCGAGATCAACAAAGATTTTCCAGATGATCCTGTTACGAGTTCAATAGATCAAGAGAATAAGCCAGGACCTGACTCAGATGCTGTTGAAGATGAAAGCACCGAGCATGAATATTCTATAGCCAGAGAGATAGGGAGAGACGGGAGATTCGACTACCACAGCGGTACCGAATTTAGTTTCGTATGCTTTATCAGTGGCACAAGAAATAGTTGGAGGCGGCGAATCGTCTACCTATTCGGAGGCAATAAATGAAGTAAATTCTGATAAGTGGCTACTAGCGATGAATGAAGAAATGGAGTCTCTGCACAAGAATGGTACTTGGATTCTTGTGCCGCTGCCGATGAAAAAGAAAATAGACGGATGTAAGTGGGTCTTCAAGAAGAAAGAAAGTTTATCTGGTTCTGACAATGTAAGGTATAAGGGACGATTAGTCGCGAAAGGCTATAGTCAGGTAGAAGGTATTGATTTTGATGATGTATTCTCACCTATCTTTAGACATAGCTCTATTCATGTTACTTGCATTCGTTGCCTTGTATGATTTGGAGTTGGAATAGCTTGACGTCAAGACGGCGTTCTTACATGGCGATTTAGATGAGCAGATTTATATGAAGCAACATGAAGGCTTCATAGTTGAAGGAAAAGAAGACCAAGTTTGTTTTTTGGAATTTCTTATATTGGTTTAAAGCAGTCTCCAAGTGTATAAACGGTTTGATTCTTTCATGTTGGGTCATGGTTTCTCCGGGAGCAAGTATGATAGTTGTGTTTACTTCCGGAAGTTAAATGACATTAGTTCAGTTATTTATTGTTATATGCTGATGACATGCTCATTGCGGCTAAGAATATTGCAGAAGTCACCAATTGAAGGCCTTATTGAACGGTGAATTTGAGATGAAAGATTTGGGAGCTGGTGAGAAGATTCTTGATATGGAGATTAGACGTGATAGATGAGCTGGTAAGTTACACCTGACCCAGTAAAATTACCTCAAGAAGGTTCTGGAGATTGGCATGAACGGTGCGAAACCAGTCAGTACTCCTCTTGCCAGCCATTTTAGGCTATGCGCTCAGTCACCATCATCAGATGAGGAAGAGGCGTATATGGCACAAGTTCCTTACCCGAGTGCAGTCGGCAGTATTATGACAATCGAAACTTGTAAATCTTAATTTTTATATTTTAATTCTGTTTTTATATATCATATATGTTTTCATATCTTTTACTTTGGTGGACTGGTTATTATAACCGGCAGACAAGTCTGTTTGGTTAATTTTTTTCGATTTTTCGATGTGTGCATGACATCATATTACTTGGTCCTATATCATTTTCGAGAGATCAAAGTCATTGTGTATTCTTTTGAGGAGTCAAGTTAAAATGAGTTCTCTCATTTTGTGACAAACTCGAAATTATCTCCCGTCAAAATTTGTAGTTTTTTTTCGGAGGAAAATTTGTAGTTTCTCTAACCATCCAAAGGAGAAACACGAATCCAGATACACCAAGGAGGTCGATGTGCGTGAGGATAAATTTGCTAATATAGCACGGCTTTTACATTGTTAAGAATATGCGGGTTGATTACTTTTTTTTTGGGGGGGAAATGTTTGAAGTGCATGTTATTTTTAAATTTCGGCAGTTCCAAAAAGTTTTAAATTTCGCATGTCCCCCAAGAATTGCTCAACACTCCCCACGGTATCTCTCAGGTATTTCCTCCATGCATTTATATTTAGATGTGTTCTTCTCAAATGTTTGAAGTGGATGTTATTTTTTCCTCAAATATTTGAAGTGGATGATATTGATAAATTGAACATATAGCCCAGCCGTTATCGTACAATTGCCAAGGTATATTACTTTTCCAAGTTGTATTTCTACATCTTTATCCAATACTATAAATAAAAACGAAATACAAGGGACATATGAAACTATATATATTCTTATAGGATTAATTTGTTCTCATCTGGCAGAGGCAATAACCTAATTGATCAAGGGTTATGATCATTGGTTTGATGATGGCCATTCGAACAATTGATGGTCATAGAAGTAGTAGTACTTGAATGATAATAATCAAGAGGTTGATCATTGACATAACGGCTCGGAGCAGAAGAATGTCTTCGACCTTTAGGCATACAAGCTTCAAAATTGTTGTTATTGCTTCCCAAACCGTATTTCTCCTTCGCACTATTTGGTTTGAAGTTTGCATAATCTTCCGACTTTGCGCCTAACCGCCTTATTGCCACCGAGTAAGGTAAAGCGGACAAAAGGACGAGGGCCGTAATTAAGAAGAGCAAAGAAGAAGGCTTGTTGTGCATTTCAGTGCGTGTATTGTGTTTTCTTATCTGCATGCAATAGAGTAGCATATATATTGTTCGTATAACACACACACACACATATATATATATATATATATGTATATATAGGAAGAAATTGAAACTTCCAACATGTGTATAGGTTAGCTTTAAAAGGGACTCTCGTGAATTGCTGAAAAAACTGTGATGTTTCACCAGCTTTACAACCTAGTTTTCCAGCACGACAATAGTTGTCTTAAAACCCTTTGACTTGTGTGTGTGGTGCCATTGACTTCAATAATAATTCATAGTTTTATTAATTTATGATGATGATGTCTTAAAATTGGAGAGTCGATATATTATTACAACGCAATATATATTATATATATATATACGTATATACGATAGTAAAATCAATCCTAGAAAAATTACGAATCTTACGATTCTGCAACCTACAGAGTCCTAAGACTTTTGCAAACTGAAATACTAGGCTAAAAGAAAAACAATCGTGTTTCGCTCAAACTCAAAGTATGCTTCTCTCCATGACTCGTGATTTTCGCACTTTTCGCTCCTTAGTTACTTCGTAAAAAGGTCTCTTGAAAAGTGGTCCTTTGCAGCTCGAAAATTGCCTTTATTTATAGGTCTTGACTCCTTTTTGAATTGGTAAAATATTCCTTGAATATCTCCCAAAATATCTCCTTGAAGATCTCCCCAAATATAGTAAATATTTGATTCGAATCTTCTCTCCTTATTGGTTGATTTCGTATCTTCCATATTTAGTAGTTGCAATCTCCTAATTTTGCTATGTAGGTGCACTACTTATTTTGGGGAAGTAAACAAATTTTTTTCGAAATCTTCGACATTAACATAGGTAACCACCCTCTACAGAGACATTGTATATTGTTTTCGATCTTTTAGTTGAAATTGAATGTCACCACGTCGTAACAATTTATTACTCTTATCTCCAATACTCCATACAAAAGTTGAATCTTGTAGCAAACTTAGGAGACAGGAGATATATATGATCCATAACAGATAAGTTATTTTGTTTTATTAATGCTACGCACGGCTAGCCTTGATTCGTCCACGTGTAAGAGAAGTAGCTGTACCGGATATAGGATTACTTGATAATATGAAAAATTGCCACGGTAGAAGCATGTCAAAGATTCGCCGGCCACCAAGTATTGTTGTTAAGATCTCACTTTTATTTATTTTTCTATATAGTTGTAGACCCAATTAATTAAAGGTTCAGTTGCACAATTTTTCATTCTGTGATTTTTAAAAAGTACCAAATATTATACATAGTTAGATTTGTGTTGGATATTACAAGCGGCCTAGTTAGTGATAATTCCTCGAATTGTATCTTGACTTGTTTCATAAGGGTAAATCAGCCTCGTCGATGCATCACACAAATGTTGTCTTTACCTTGAAATGTGCCAATCCTGAACATCTAATTCTATAAGTCTGTGGTAACGTTATATATATCGAGAAGCATTAAAGTGCGTGTTAGTAACAAACTCAAATACATTACGGATTCATTGACGGCTTTTATTCCTCACCGTTTAATTACTGACAATGCAATGCAACTATTGTCTTTGAATTAAATCATCGAGTCAAATGGGCCTTTCTCCTAAGTGAGTCTGGTTTTCATATTAATTTCAGTCTTGTCATGCTTCACGTTTCCTAAGCTTCATACTCTTTTGTGCTGAATGGCAAAAAAGTTTGGTAAACTAATCCCTGAGAGAGGTTTGAGACGGTGACCCTTTTATAATCTCATCTCTTCCCTTTCCATCCGGAATCTTTTAGCTCACCATTAAATAAAGTTGAAAATAAGGGTGACGTCTCAGAGTCATTGCTTTCACAAGAAATGCGCCTACGATCAAACACCTGCTCTTTGCTACGATACGGTCATAGATTTTCAAACGTTGATTTCAGCCACAAATGCGATATTGAGCAAGGTTCTGAAACCAGGTTTTCGAATCGGACCGGAAATTTTAGTGGTTTAAGTTTTAATGGTTTAATCGGTCTAAAACCAGAACCAACGGTAGAAAACCAGTGCCTTTAAAAATATAAAAAATAGTCAACATTTGCAAATAATATAACAATATAGATGTAGAACGAAAATCTCAAATGTTTTCTAGAAAATTTTGATCGGAATTGTCAGTTCGAAAATCGAAATCCTCATTTAAATGGAGTTGTCAAATTTTTTTCTTTACTTTATTAATAAAATTAAAATAAATAAGACATTGGGCTGGATTAACTGATAATAAGTAAGGGTAGAGCCGTCAAATGGGCCCGTGGCCCGCGGGCCGGCCCGCCCCGCCACCCAAAAATGGCGGGCTGGGCTGGGATATTTTAGGCCCGCCCAGAGGCGGGCCTAAAAGGGCCAGCCCGCGCAGGCCGCGGGCTTGGCGGGGCGCGGCGGGCTAGCCCGCGGGCCAGCCCGCCAGTTTAAATAAATTATATATATATTTTATATCATATATTATGTTTAAATATATTAATTTAATAATTAATGATTCCTCAATTATACCATAATTAATAACATATGTATTTATAAATATATAATTAATACATTATTTATCCATAATTTATTATTAAATACCTTAATTAACTAAAACTAATTAATAAATTAAATTATAAAATGAAAATACAAAAAATAAATATTATATGCGGGCGGGCCTGGCCCGCGGTCCGCCGCGAGGCGGGCCGGTCCCTGATTTTTTAGGCCCGCCCCGCCCCGCCAAGTGGCGGGCTTTGGCGGGCGGCGGGCCAATCCGGCCCGGCCCGCCATTTTGACAGCTCTAAGTAAGGGTTTGGGCTGAATATATTGGCCCATATCGTAACTAAACCAACTTCGGTATTCTTTTTCCAAAAAATATATGGATGGTTTCCACCAGAATTCGAACCCTAGTCTGCGTAGGGAACATACCGAGCATTAACCACTAAACACCATACAATCTTTCGTTGAGATTTGCTACTTTACTATGTAAAATACGTTTTACACATTTTTTTAAATTTTTTTAATAAAAACTTAGACCGGACCGGAACCGAACCGGATTTCCGACTGGTTCACCGGTTTCCGACGGGAACCGGCCGGTCCGGTCCGGTCTTAAAAACCATGGTATTGAGGCCTTGCGTCAGGTTATATTGTAATTTTCAGAAAATCATCGACCTTCTTTTCACGGAGCGATGATGACATTCCTCAGCATCATGCAGCCGTCGATATCGAGGCCTACGATCACGAATGTTAGGTGTCAAATCCAAGTCCCACATCGGATAATTAGAAAATTTTAGAGCTCCTCATAAGTTTGTGAGCTAACTCCATCTATTGCCAATTGTTCTTAGAGAGGAACTGTACAAGATTATATTAGCTTGGGCTTGGATTGGAATTGGACCTGAAAAATCCCTACAATGCGAAGAACAAATCTGAAATATTCACATTCGTCAAAGATCAGGGAATAGGATAAAGAGGTGGTCCTGGTCCGTGAAGTTGTTTAACTCAAGCTAAAACTGAGGTCCAAGCCATTCCCAGCATATGTCATTAGTTGTTTGATGCTTCTGACGTTCTTACCTGAGTAGATCCTCGAATCGAACACCATCCCAGTTAGGGATGGGGAAATATACCGCAAATATCGATATTGTCCTTATCGTATCGAACGTATCGAAAAATATCGAAAATTTTGGTATCGAAGTTTTTGGTAAGGTATGATACCGTACCGAAAATTTTCCATACGGTAATGGTATGAAAATTTTAAAAATTAGGTATACCGAAATACCGAAATACTAAAATTTTAATATCTTATATACTATATATATAAATATATATTTATACACACCTACATATTTTTAAATAGCCGTTCCGTTTTAATTAATCTGTATATAAAGTTGTATTTTGTGATTATGTAAAGTTTTGTCTTACTAAGGAGACTGACTAAAATATTTAAATTACTTAAGGTTATAATATGAATTAAAAATCTTTTTATTTTGGAAAATTTGGTATTAATAATCCATCTTTGGGGCCTAAGGAGTTTGAATTGACTAAAAATTCGAAAACAACGAATTAACCAGTTATGGGACACGCATGGTAAAATACCCTCTGTGTGAATGGTATAGAAGGTATGATACCGATACCATACCGAAATTTCGGTATGATAACGTATCGAAATTTAAGGTATACCGAAATTTTGCTATGGTATTGGTATGATGTTTTTGGATACCGAAATTTCGGTACGGTATACGATATCACAGTTTTAGTACGGTATACCGTACCGAACCACCCCTAATCCCTGTATTTGTGCAAGGAAGACATCCTCAAAATGGGAATAAAATGGCAAATTCGAAACGGAGCAGATTTTGAATATGGGATGATCGGTGGTTAACGAGATTCACTCATTAAACGCATCTCACAAAATATTCGGCGTTTGGTAGGCAGAATTCGGTGCGGAAAACAAAAGAAAATTTGTCATGGTACGATACGTGAAGCATAATGTATAATGCTCCGACGCGTTTTATTACATTTTCCTTTCCTTTTCGGCATTGAATTACTTATATGAATCGGACACCAAGACACATCACACGAAAGCTAGGGACCAAAAGCACCCATCACCATACATTCGTACACCTATCAATCACACACGAGCCATCGAAGCACACATCTCATAACCCACGTTCAAAACCAATCGAAACAGGCAACTCTCAATCTCAAAGCTATCACTGCCGCCAAGCACGCACCGCACCATCCACTCACAGAACCCGCGGCTGAGAATGAAAGTCAAGCCAATCGTAAACGACGCGGCCAAGAGGACGATATAAAAGCTAAAAACATGAACTCGAGGGTCTTCGAGGGAGAAATTTTGTACTTTTATTTTGACTTTAGCAATGCTCTTTCTTTGCATCTGCATTGTTTTCATCTTTTAATGTGCTTGCTTGAATTATCATGTGATCTAGTCGGTGTTAGGTCAAGTTATGATTTCGTCTTATTTATTCATATCTATTAACCGTACGAGTTAAGCAGGGCCGGTTTTTCATTTATGGAGGCCCCGTTGGCATAGTATAAGGAGGCCCATATTAATACAGATAACTATAAATTAAATATTTATTAGATTTTTTTCAAGGCCCACATTTTTTAATTATGCAATATGGGTCATTCCCTAAGTTATTTATATTAGATTTTTCTCAGGGCCCATATTTAATTAATGGACTTGGACCTTAGGCGGGGCCCTAAAATGGCCCCAAGTGGGTCTGGATGTTCTGCCTAAACTCCGGGCCTGGAGTTAAGTTAGTATTCTTTGTTGATTTTAATGCCTTACATGTGCATGATCAAGATAGGTAGGATCTTTGATTGGACCATTAGAATAAAACATTAACACCCCGTAAAACCGAACAAGGATGACTCGGTTTCTTGTGTGGTTTCCGAGATCTTGGGCGCCGAAGCGTCGAAACTCGGAGAAATTTCATGCGTGCCTAGAAACTATAGTCAGATAGATATATAAAGATTGGTTCACTATTGATTAGGATTGTTATAGCGTGGGGTTGCAAAAGAATCGAATCTAGTCGAATATCTCAATATTCTATTCGTATTCTATTAATAATTCAAATATTCTTATTCGTAACCTATTATTATTCGAACCATATAATTGATTCGCATTCGTATTTGAACCTATTCGAGTATATTCGAATACTCTAATATGAAAGTATGTTATTTTTTTATCTTTTTATTTAATAAATATAATAATATTATATTTTAAAAAATTATTGTATATATATTTCATTTTCGATTTAGTAAAAATATTATATTTAAGATATCGATAGGCTATTTTAAAATATATATCTCAAATAACATATTATATTTAAATATATATTGAATTTTCAAATTTTGATATTTGTATTCATACTCGAAAATTATTCGCAACAATAAGCTATTTTTATTCGATCTCGTATTCGTGTATTCGAATCTTGGAAGCAAAGGTCATGACTTGTGATGCGAGTCGAATCAGGGGATTGAATCGTTTTATGGACACTGACTCGCAAGTCGTACGATCAAACATGGCTTATTACTCGGGGAATGTCAATGGTCGACAACAAAAGTATAGTAGTCTACTTGAACCTTAGACCGAAAGGGACTTTGACGAAGTTGACTTTGAAGTCTCGACTGACACTAGTTCCCCTCGATCCGATTTGCTGTTGCATGGGTCAGTAGGCCAGATGCGGTCTTGATGACGATTGTGATTGTCGGGCTCATATCGTCGAGTACGAAATTACAGTCTCGAAAGTAATCGAGACACGTGTCATATGAGGAAGGCGACAGGAAATTATGAAATGGCCATCTAACTCATGTTAGATGTGGAGGGTAGTTTGGTAATTTCTCTCGTCTCACGAGTTCAGTGAGTTTGATATGGACCATGACTCTCACTCGACTGGGACACAGTTGAAGGACTTATACGTGGTACTGTAATCTATAGAAGCTTCAGGAATAAGACTAGGTCGAAATTCGTGGTCAATCGGGCTACTGTCCTTTACTGCAGGATTGGTTAGCCAACTACCGGACTCTTGGATTCCTCCCTTGCCAATTAAGTCGAACCTAGAAAGTCGGACTTAAAAAGGATCGTCAATGTGTACTAATATGAAAAGAATATGTTTTGGGCCTTAACGGGCCTAGGTCGTTAGGCCACGCCATATTGGGCCTTGGGTCATTTATTGGACCGAAGTTGGACTTCGTATAAAAACTAACTTTAAGATTTGGGCTTGCTTAAGTACTTTAAAGCTTGAGGGAAAATTGGAAGTTAACCCTAAGCTAATTTTTGAATTATGCCTTGAAGGGTGTTCTCGAAATTACATATTTGATATATGTAAATATGTTAAAAAAATATTTGGAATATTATTTATTTAAAGCTGAAAATTTCAAAAATACACCTAGAATTGAATTTCGAAATTTAACACCATATTTAAAGATATTTTGTTTGACTTAGTATCAAAGTTAGTTATCTATTTATGGTAAGTTGCCCTTAATTGAATTTGAATTCAAACGGATGAGAAAAACATGGCAAAAATCTTTGCCTTCCTTAAGGCATAAAAATCGAAATTTCAAACCTTAAAAGGGGATGAAAATTTCTGAGCCTCACTCATATAAATAGAGTAGCCCTAATCCAAATCAAGTGACTAAATTTTATCATAAGTTAGGCGAAAAACACAGAAAAGAAACGCATACACTTTTTCTCTCTCGCACTACGGATCGTATCTCTCTAGCCATCTTTAAAGAATTGATTCTGTGGTACACTGCGAGGTCGGCGGACGATCTAGTGATAGCCACCATCGTCGCAACCTTGAAGAAAAGGACGAGGAGCTGCCACTCGCTTCAGACGGTAATTTCTTACAAGTTTGACCCGCCCTATTACGTATTTCTGTGTTTCACGTTTCTGATCCGAGATACGAGGGCAAACGAGAAACGCAGAAACATTTTTATTCCGCACCGTATACGGGGCGCTGTATCTCGGGAATACACCGGGTATCCCAACATAGATATGATGATTACATGAAGATGTTGGATGATCCGCGTCGAGCACGTTGATGATGTTGTCGTGAATTGATTTGAAAAACGTTGTTTAATTATCTGTGTTGATTTACTTGTCTGTGATTACTTAGTTTCCATACAAAATATTAAGAAAACAAATCATAAGAACTTCCCCACTGAATTAAAATTCGGAATAACATCTTACAATTAACTAAATTGTCTTTGTGCATCGATACTTAGACTCACTTTACTCTATCACTCGCACGAGCTAGTATACTTACTAGTTTCGGACGCGTCAACATGTTATTTTAGTTCTGCGGTTTCATTCTTTGTTTGAGCTCAATTCGAGTACTAATATATTTTCTTAAGTCTTAGATTATTTTGGTCGAATCTCGATTTTAGCTTTTATCCCCCCACACAACACCAACGCAACGCAGTCACCCCACTATATTAAGTTCGGTTCAAAGCAAATTTCACTATCCATACTTCCATAGGTTGTACCGTTACTGAGTTGATAGTAGGGGTAGGGTGTTCACCGAACCGAAACTGAATTCCATAGGAACATGAAGAAAATTTGATTCGGTATTCGCTTTTTTTTTTTAAAAATATAAAACCGAAAATTTTGATATTTTCGGTACGATAATCCGGTTAACCGAATAAAAACCGAAATAACACAATTCATATATTAATTAATATAATATATATATATATATATTAACAAGCCAACCCATTAAGTAGAATTGGGCTTTAAGTAAGACACTAGCCCACGTTGCATATATTTATTTTTTTTCCCAAATTTAAATACTAAGTTCCAATAACAGCTAAAATCTTTTTTCTTTCGATTTTTCAGTCGATAACGGAGAAAAACAAACTTATTTGGTTTTTATCGAAATCAAATCGATTAAGTTCGGTACGATATTCGGTTTAAAAATTTCTGTTCGGTTCAGTTTTTACCGAATGAACATAATTGATAGTCAAATAGCCCAGTTTCGATTTCGAAACACTCAGGGAGATGTTACTTATCGACTTGATGGACTGGACTGGACCCTCACTAACATCCAGCTTATTTGCATCACGCGTCTAAAATTTAAATCTTTTTACATAAATTGAAGCTAAGGATAAGGGGTCTTTACACACAAATACTTATTTGCATAAAAACCTTGTAATTCAATATCATGTCAGTATTTTTTATATATAGATGCCTAATAGAATATATTTTTTGCACATAGGTACCCGATCCGCCGCATGTACGACATATAACACATTTAGGTACCCTACATCAACGTATTTTGGTACGTAATACGTTGAGAAAATGGTACGACATATATAACACACTAAGGTACCATATAGAAACCGCGTAGGGTAGTATAAACGTGTGACGTGGTACGCAGTACACATATGAAAAAGGTACGGCAAGACTGAGAAAATTGGTACAAACAGTAAAACGGGAACAATCTGTAAAAATTCTGACATATGTCTTGATTTGTAAATTTTTTATTTAGTTGGGTAATTTTCTATAGATGTCACTTAGAATAATGATAAAAAGGATAAAAAATAGTCTGAAGTCAGAATTGGTTCTAAGTCGACATCACGAAATTGATTAGATCGATGAAACCAATCTTCGATATCATCTCTTTCGGCCATATTTTTTTATTATTTCTCATTTCGGGAAAGAGACGCCAAGCACCTTTATTGTTGCAGTGAAAATGGAACCTTGACCAGGTCTTGTATTTTCATGATTGTTAATATAATTCATTATATAATGACCAATGCCGAAATTCTCTTGTCGTGCTTTCCATTTCTACAAACTATATTGAGGTCTTTCAACATAATTAATAACTAACAAGAAAGTAATTAATTATTTATTGGATATCGTTATCAGTTTTTTAAGATAAAAATTGACAGAACAATATAATTTTCTCATTCAATTCTCCCTTCTTATTATGACCGGCTTCACAACTAGGATATGGATAAATTGTTTTGTAGCAATCGAACACGGCCGGAAAACAGATTCGACAAATAATAATAACAATAATAATCTTCCACTTGGCAATTTTTTCTTTCCTCTTCATCTTTATCTGCGCTACCCATAAACGAAGGCAGAAATGTTTTAAGCTATCATGTTGTTCTCACGTTGTCACTTGTCCAATTTGTAGTTTACAACTGAAACTTACGAAGTGAAAAAGGAATTACTGGGACGCGTTTCTTTCTGCCCATCTTCAAAAGTCTAACCGTCAAAAGTCCAAAAAAGAAAACGAACATCTTCATTACTATTGTCCCATAGAGAGATCTTTGGGGGCAATGAGCAAGAATAGGCTCAAGAACGCATTGCATTTAAGTGCCTTCTTAGTTCTGCTCCAGTTCGTCTCCCTGCAGTTGGTGCAGTGCCAGATTAATGAGCTGAGCCCACCACAGTTGCCTTCTTCTTACTTCATGACACAAGTAGCTTACAGTGGTCTGGAAAATCTCACCAATGATATTTTGTCCACAAAGTTTGTCCAAGATTACAGCTACTGCGTTAAGGATCCGTAAATGTTCTCTCTCGACCCACTTTAATTTTTTGTGGATTGGGATGAAAAGATCCCATCTTTTTCTTTTTTTTTTTTTTTTATTTCCAATGGGAACTTGATTGATTCCGTCTTCTACATGTGCATTTTTTACCCTTTTCTTTGTATGGTGATGCGCAGGAAAGCTGAGTGGAACACAGCTTTCAACTATTCTTCCGATTTGAGTTTCTTGACTTCTTGTCTGGTCAGAACTGGAGGGGGTATGCTCTTCTTCTCTTCTTCTTCCTTGTTCTCTGTTTTTGTTTCAATAGTCAAAAACTTCAGCTTACGTGATGGAATTTCAAATGATTGTCCGATTTGTTTGATTATCCGTTTTGCTCCTTTTTCTCTCTTTTGATGATGCTTCACAATATTTGAATCTCGTTTATTGTACTTTGATGCCGGATTGATGAGTTCTAATCTTGTTGCGATTCAACCATGGTTGACTTGAGTTAATTCTTTGACATGTTTTAGGTATCATTAACTTGTGTTTTGCCTTGTGTGTCAAGAATGCAGAAACATAATCGTGTTTGCTTTCTGATCGTTGCACATTAACACTGAATAAAAGCTCGTGATTGATCGTTATCTCAGCTTGCCATTCTTGAAACTAAGTATAATGTCTCGGCCGTACAGTTTTATAGCAATCCGCAAGTTTTTGTCTGAATTGCAGATGTAACGCGCCGATTGTGTACAGCAGCAGAAGTGCAAATTTACTTAAAAAATTTGCAGGAAGGGAACCTTCGGCCTAACATAAACTGCAATGCCTCCTTTTGGAACAATGGATGCGAACCTGGCTGGGCTTGTAGCCTAGACGATGATATTCAAGTTGACTTAAAAGAATCGAAATACGTTCCTCCTCGAGGAACAGATTGCCAATCGTGCTGCGAAGGTTTCTTTTGCCCGATTGGCATCAGTTGTATGATCCGTAAGTCAATCTATCTCTCGTTAAGTTTTAATTTCTCATACATTCGTCATTAGATCTTTCTTTTTTGTTTTCCTCCACTCTTTATAGCATGTCCTCTGGGTTCGTACTGCCCGGTTGCAACCTTAAACAAGAACACGGGCAGATGTGAACCGTAAGTTACAACTTCATCGCGTTTGATATTTCAGGAAACTTGTAATGAGTTTTCCCGTATGAAACTCGTTTTAGGTACTCTTACCAGATTCCACCCGAATCGAACCGTACCTGCGGTGGAGCAAATATCTGGGGAGACGTTCGAAGTAACAGTGAGATTTTCTGTTCTGCTGGTTCGTATTGCCCGACGACCACTGAGAGCCTAACTTGCAGCAGTGGGTGAGTGAGTCTCTTCTTTTTGCCGTCCGTCCGTTGCATTTTGGCCTTCTATAGTAGGCTTTCATATGACAGTAAAAATCAATCTCTTGATCCACTTTCTTTTAATGCCGACGCCCCAAATGTTGCCAGGAATTACTGTTCAATGGGTTCCACGAAGCAGCAAAGTAAGTTTGTTCAAACTTTTGTATCAAGAAATTCAGTTTACGTATGCAGATTTCAGTTGATATTGATGCCAGTTGTCTTGTCCTAAATCTCTACGTAAATATTGTAGGATGCTTCAGGCTGACCACCTGTGACTCAAGAACTGCGAGTCAGAATATCCATGCCTATGGAGTTATGCTTATTGTAAGTAGTTATCAACATAATCTTTTGTTTAGAAGTTCGATCAGTATGTCATACTGTATTTGCTCCAACTCAATTTGCAGGCTGCATTAAGCACTATTCTGCTTATAATATACAACTGTTCTGACCAAATTCTTACCACCCGAGAAAGGAGATATGCCAAGTACAGAGAAGCAGCTGCAAGGACCGTAAGGGAGAAGAATCGAGCACGTGCCAGGTGGCAAGCGGCTAAAGAAGCAGCTAAAAAGCACGCCATCGAACTGAGCTCCTCACTGTCCGGTAGGTTTTCCAGGAAAGCACCAGCAGATTCTGACCGTGCGAAAATTTTGGATGATTCGGCGAACGAAATCACGGATGGATTAAGCCCTTCAACGTCTCAGATATCTTTCGAGAAAAAGAAAACAGAGCCCAGTCATTACGTGGACGTGATAGATTTCAAGGAAGGCGATTTGAGCAGCTTCGAGGCCAACCATTTGGACCCCAAGTCGAAAAATATGAAGAAAAAGAATCATCAAAAGGAAAAGGAAATCCACACACATAGTCAGATCTTTAAGTACGCATACTCTCAGCTCGAGAAAGAAAAGGCCATGCAGCAGCAAAACAAGAACCTCACCTTCTCGGGCGTGCTCTCAATGGCTACGAGCACAGATATTCGAAAGAGACCTTTGATCGAAATTGCTTTCAAGGACTTAACGGTGACTCTCAAGGCTAAGCATAAAAAGCTCCTTAGGTGTGTGACGGGGAAGATAAGGCCTGGTCGTATTACAGCCACCATGGGACCTTCAGGGGCTGGAAAAACGACTTTTCTTTCAGCTTTGGCTGGAAAAGCACACGGATGTAATGTTAGTGGCATGATCTTGATTAATGGGAAATCAGTTTCTGTTCATTCTTACAGAAAAATCATCGGTTTCGTGCCTCAAGATGATATAGTGCATGGAAATTTAACCGTGGAGGAGAATCTTTGGTTCAGCGCGAGATGCAGGTATCCAATTTTACGTACATTTTTATTATCTTGAAAGCATAAAACTAGAATCAAATCCCATCGAAAGATTCGTTAGAATGCGACACAATGGGGATTTTTAGTAATGGGATTTTGGTAGTTCAGTAATGGGAATCTAGCTAAAAAAGAGTCATCCTCTACTTTAGATTCTTTATAGAATTAGATCTTAGGTCACCAAAGAAAACTCCATTCTTATTTTTGTTTTGAGTCCGACAAGCTAACTACTTGTTAGCTATAAATCAAAATTACGACAGTTCGAAGAAAATGCATTTACGGTTTACATGCTTAAAGACTCCCTGCAGATTTACAGAAGCCAGAAAAGGTTCTTATCGTCGAAAGGGTCATCGACTCACTGGGGTTGCAGGCTATACGAGGCTCCTTAGTTGGAACAGTAGAGAAACGAGGAATCTCAGGCGGGCAAAGGAAACGAGTCAACGTTGGCCTTGAGTTAGTGATGGAACCTTCGCTTTTGTTCTTAGACGAACCAACTTCTGGCTTAGACAGTTCGTCTTCTCAATTACTGCTTCGAGCCCTTAGGAGAGAAGCCCTTGAAGGGGTAAACATTTGCATGGTCGTTCACCAACCAAGGTAATAACCGAAGAAACATATATCTATGCTGTCTTCTTATTTTTTTCGTCTATGTTACCTTAATTTTTTGTCTGCTGCAGCTACACGCTATTTCAGATGTTCGACGACTTAATACTTCTGGCGAGAGGAGGATTAACAGTCTACCACGGCCCTGCGAAAAAAGTGGAAGAGTATTTTTCTTCCTTGGGCATAGTTGTGCCCGAAAGAGTAAACCCGCCCGATTATTTCATCGATATTCTCGAGGGGATGGTCAAGACCAGTTCAAGCTCGGGGGTTCATTACACAGAGCTGCCCGTGAGATGGATGATTCACAAAGGTTATCATATCCCGCCCGACATGAGCATAAGCAATATCGTGTCAGCCGTGTCCACCCCAAACTCAGTTCACAATAATCACGGCAATGATTTTCATGATTCTGTCGCCGAGGAACGATCTTTTGCTGGTGAAGTTTGGCAAGATGTTAGAGCTAACGTGGAGAAGAAAAGGGACATGATTAGGCACAACTTCTTAAAATCGACGGACTTGTCCTATCGAAGAACTCCCAATGTTCTCTTACAGTACAAGTACTTTCTTGGGAGGTTGGTAAAACTGGCTCTTTTTTTACTATTATTTTAGTTCTTCCTTCTACTGAAAAGGGCTAATTGGTTTCTCTAAGCAGAGTGGGGAAGCAGCGATTCAGAGATGCCAAAGGGCAAGCAACCGATTATCTGATTCTGTTGATCGCCGGCGCCTGCTTGGGATCGCTTACCAAAGCGAGCGACAATACGTTCGGTTTTGGCGCTTATACCTACACAATAATCGCCGTCTGTAAGCTCCTCAATGACCATTATTACGCAAACGTGCAAATCTGGAAATGCTTATCATCCTGGTTTTTTTTTTTTTCTTTTTCGGTTTCAAGCCCTTTTGTGCAAAATTGCGGCTTTGAGGTCATTTTCGCAAGACAGATTACAGTACTGGAGAGAAAGTGCTTCGGGGATTAGCAGCCTTGCCCATTTTGCGTCCAAGGACACCGTCGACCTTTTCAACATAGCAATAAAGCCCGTCGTATACCTCTCCATGTTTTATTTCTTCAGCTATCCAAGATCAACGTTCGCCTTTAACTATGCAGTTTTGCTCTGCCTCGTCTACTGCGTAACTGGCATAGGCTACGCCCTCGCCATATTTCTCGATCCCAGTCCCTCCCAGCTGGTAATAACCAAAAAAAAAAAAAACGAAAAGAAAAGCAAATTTGCTGTCCTTTTTCTTACTTAACACTCTAAATTGCGGCTTTTATTACACAGGCTTCAGTCCTGCTCCCGTGGTGCTGACTCTCCTTGCAACGCAGCTGAATTCGAGCAGGTTTGTGAAAGAATTGGCCAACTTTTGCTACCCAAAGTGGGCGCTCGAAGCGTTCGTCATTGCAAACGCAGAACGGTAAGCTTACTCTTCTTCTCTTAGTTAAAGAAGAGTGGCGCTGATTTCTTTTTTTTTTTTTTTTTTCCTTTTCTCTAGATACTATGGCGTGTGGCTACTAACACGGTGTGGTTTGCTTCAAAAGTATGGGTATAACGTTCATCATTGGGCTCTTCGTTTGTCTCTGTTGATTCTTGCTGGTTTAGCCAGTCGTATGGTAGCTTTTATTGGTATGGTCACTTTCCAAAAGAAGTGAATTCGATTATTTGATTGGGGATGATTTAACTAGGTTGGTAAATGACAATTTTCCGAGGTACACTTAGCGCCATATTTTGGTGGAACTTGATGAAAGGTGTTGTGTAAGCCAACAATTTTTTTCTAGAACTCTTACAAGTGAATCGTAATGAAAGGATACGGTAATTGTGTTTATGTTTCATTCTAACATATCACAGACAACAAAAAAACATGAAAAAAAATTAACGCACAAGAAAATGGGAATTTAAGACGCATCTTTTGACATGACCATACAGAGAAACTTGATGGTCACTTGTATATACATAAACATGCACGCATATATATGCAAGTGTATATCGATCATGGTCAACTTTCATATCTCATTCAGTTAAACAGTATAATGTTGTTGGATGGTCTCAATGTCCAATCCCTTGAGCTTCACAACCGACTCCACATGTCCCTTCAGTGTGTGAAGCTCCCTCAACCTAAGACAAACAACATCAATTAAATTGTCTCGTTTATAACATAACCTATTACAGGCAAAGTAATAAGGAGATCTACATATATATATATATATATATATATACGTATATGTATGTATTACCTGGCAACTTCAGCTCTTCTCTTGGCTTGTTCTGCGAGCTCCGACAGCTCCCTGTAATTCTTGTCGTGCATGAGGGAAGCAGCTGCACCGTCGGTTGTTGTTAGGCCGTGAAGAGTGCGCTGAGCCAATGCCCACTGCGCTTCTCTCTCGCCCTTTCCGTAATCCTTCTTCGTCGTGAAAGCAGTCTGTGTAATACAAAGGAGCACATCAAATTATCATTATTATTATGCATGTGAATGGAGTGGATAGGGTTAATTTTGCGGATATATATAACATTTTATTAGTAAGAAATATAATACCTTGCCCTGGATCATGGAATCCCAAGCTTTGCCGCTCAATCCGTAACGGATGATGAATTTGAGAATATCGAGCGGGAAGTAAGTGACAATGCTGAAGATCCAAATAACTCCCGCCCAGCCCCATCCGATTCCTTGAATTCTCGCGAACGACCAGTTTGCGTAAACCGCAATGATCGTCGCAACCTATTTACATACATATATATGTACATGTATTGTAACAGCGATCCTCACAAGCCAAAAAATAAATAAAAGGGTTATGGAGTTTTAGTTTTAGCTTACCAATTGGGCTAGCAAGAAAGCAATAACAAGCAAAAACCCGGGGCGCTCGACGAAAGACCAGCTTCGCGACCTCGTGACGAAGATAAGAGCCTGGCTTATAATGCTCACTTGGAGGTAAAGCGCTGCGGTCAGCTCATCTGGGTTGCCTTTAATCGGCTTCACCTTAAAATTTTCCTAATTAAAAAAAAAAAGCGAAAAATTACTCTCACATACTATCGTACTTAGAAAATGAAATATCGAGAACTTGGATGTTTTATTATTATTATTATTATTATTATTATTATTATTATTGTTATTATTATTATTACGGTGAAGAAGTCCGTGTCAGATGCTAGATAGAAGAAGACGACGGTCATAACGGCCATGTAGGTCCCAAGAACGACGCCAGTGGCAAATATCTCCCTTAGCTTCCAAGAATCGGGAAGAGGCGAAGGCTTGACCCTATCCTTAGATATGGTCATGATGGTCCCGTCGTTGAGTATGGCGATGATCAAAACCATGAATGGGGAGAAGTCGAACTTCCAGAGAAGTGCGATGAGCATGAATCCCATGACGATGCGTATCGTGATGGAGACGGCGTATATGGTGTAGTTCTTCATCCTCTGGAATATGGCTCGGCTCGTCAGCACCGCGCTGATGATCACGCTGAGCCCCGGCTCCGTGAGCACTATGTCCGAGGCGCTCCTCGCCGCGTCCGTCGCGTCCGCCACCGCGATGCCTATGTCCGCCTTCTTCAGCGCTGGGGCGTCGTTCACACCGTCCCCAGTCATGCCGCATATGTGCTTGCGTTCTTGGAGTTTCTTCACGATCTCGTACTTGTGCTCTGTAGTAATCGAATTAATAAAATCATCATCAAACCCATAGCCCTGTGGGGTTCCACCCTAAAATCGATCGGCAATAGAGGAGAAGCTTATATACAAGTCATACTTGTTCTGATTATCCGATATGAGATTGAATTTGATCATATTGCAATGGCTAGTTTTTGTTGAGATTGAATGAAATGTATGATTTACGACTACTCTTACAAGTTTTAGTAGTACCTGGGAATACTCCGGCGAAACCATCGGCCTTCTCGATGAGTTCTTCGACGGGGATGGAGGCGATTGACTCGTCCTTGCACTGGCCGAGGAGGGAAGAAGAGGGGTACATGTTGGTGCCCATCCCGAGCCTACGACCCGTTTCCTTACCGATGGCGAGCTGATCGCCCGTGATCATCTTGACGTTAACGCCGAGCTCAAGGGCCTTCTGGATCGTCTCGGCACTGTCGTGTCTCGGAGGATCGAACAAGGGCAACAGACCTACGAATTCCCAAGGCTCACCCGCGCTCTCCTTGGATTTCTCTCGTACCGTCTGAAGTAACAGAAAAAATTATCATTTCGTACCATATCTGAATCATCATGTTAAGAAAACATCATAACAATCATTATTCCAACTCACCTGTCGTGCGACTCCAAGGGAACGGAGGCCGCGGTTAGCAAAGTTGCCGATGATTTCATGAGCCTTCTTCAATTCAGCCCCCTTGAGTGCGCATAGCTCGATGATCTAAACGTCAACAACATAATTAAGACGGCAAAGCCGAACATTATCATATAATCGTACGATATAATCAACTTCTATCATCATCAGTTTGTTGTGTTTACTTGCTCGGGGGCACCCTTGCTACTTCTGTGCCAATTCCCGGTCGAGTCGTAGTAAGTGATAGCGGTCCTCTTCTCTACCGGGTTGAAGGGCAAGAAATGCACTTCAGTGATCCCCGCCCTCGCCTCCTTGGGATCGCTCAGAATGTTAACGATCGAAGCATCGATAGCATCCTGATTCTCGATCCTCGAAGCCCTAGCGGCGTGCAAGACGACCCCATCCATGTCCATGTTCGACTTGGAAAAGACCTCGATGAGTGACTTGTCGACGGTGAGCTTGTTCAGTGTTAGGGTTCCCGTCTTGTCGCTGCACAACACGTCCATCCCGGCCATCTCCTCGATGGCCGTCATCCTCTTCGTGATGGCTCCTTGCTGGGACAGGCGGTGGGACCCGATGGCCATCGTCACTGATAGGACCGTGGGCATGGCGATGGGGATTCCCCCGATGAGGAGGACGAGGAGGTTGTCAATCCCGTCCCTGTAGCTCCTCCTTTGGATTGGGTACATCACCACTATCTCGATGATCATCCCGATGGCTATGGAGCATATGCAGAAGTTTCCGATGGCCGTCAAAACCTGAGGAAAAACGGATGGCAATGGGTAGAGCCACTTAGATTTAGACCCTCACTCGGTTAGCTAATTGGTATAACTCAGGCTCGTATCTGCAGCATGATCCAACTCAGATTCATTGGATCTCCAAATGGGTCTAAACTGGACATTTGTGCCGTCCTTGGACTGTGTCCCATGCATCATATAAAACTGTCGTCGTAAAAATTATTGCGCGTTGGTTATTCTATTATTACCTTTTGGAAGTGGCCGACGTTGTTGGTGCTATCTACGAGATGTGCGGCCTTTCCGAAGAATGTGTGGACTCCAGTGGCAATGACAACGGCCTCGATCTCGCCCTGCTTGCATGTAGAGCCTGAGTAGACGCCGTCCCCCGGGTGTTTCGTGACGGGGAGAGACTCTCCGGTGAGGGCTGATTGGTCGATCTTTAAGGGATCTCCCTCCAATAGACGAGCGTCGGCCGGTATGATGTCGCCCAACTTCACGCTTATCAAGTCTCCCGGGACCAATATAGCCGCCTCTTGCTCGCTCCACTTACCGTCTCGCAAAACCTTAATAAATCATCAAAAATGATTTAGTTTCTACCATGCAAAATAATAAGCGGAAAACCTTACAAAAAGAAAAAAAAAAAAAGACACGCAACCTTCGTCTTAGGGGCAAGACCGGCCATCAGGGCTGCAGCAGCGTTGCCTGCGTTGTTCTCTTCGATGAAACTAATGGTCGAATTGATGATAAGCAACACCACAATACCAACAAAGTCTTGCCAATCCGGGGGCTTACCCTGTATTATATTCAATTCAATTGAACTCTCGTGAGAAAAGAAAAGAACAAGAGGAAAAAAAAAAAGCATCGTATGAGATTCGACCAACAAAGCCCAAGGTATTATTGATCGTTGGGTGATTACGTACCCCTCCGTTGGCTAAGACGATGGCCATGACGGCGGCACATTCCATGACCCATGAGAGAGGATTCCACATGAAGCCCAAGAACTTGAGGAATTTGCTCTCTTTCTTCTCCTCGAGCTTGTTTGGCCCGAAGATGTCGAGCCTCTTGGCTCCTTCTTCTGAGCTCAAACCTTCCCTTGTGCATTTTAGATGGCTGAACACTTCTTCTACGGGTATGTTTTCCTATATATCAATAAAAAGTAGAATATGGTTGATAAGTCGTCAAAATCTCTCGCCATGCAGATATGCATTGCGACATGCATGTAATGAACTTACGAGGTCCACTGTTTCATTCTTAATCTGTTCCAAGGAAATGTCAGACGCCATGATGTATACAGCTTAATTGTCCCTTTCTATATTTTATGAGGGAAATTTCGGAGGTAGGAAGAGATCAGATTGAGATCAGAGCTCTCTCTATATCTCTCTCCCTAATCAATCAATTCAACACACGAGCGAAACAATTCCCTCTTCCTTTGCTATAATTACAGAATTTCCATACAAACAAATACGAAAACAGGAGCTATTACGCATAATACCTTTTCGGATGATTATATATATAGAATGCATCCCTTTTTAGGTAAATGGCCATAACATTTTGGTCTTTAAACGCTAATCAGACGATAATGTCGGGTTTACAGAAATTTTTCCTGCGTCCCATATTGAGTTCATTTGACTACGTGTTGCGTATTTTAATAAAATGTATTGAAATATGGCCTACCTCTCTTGCATCTTGTTGCGTACTTCATGTATGTTATATGAAATATGATGTCATTTATGTAGTAAAAAAATAGACTAAAGCTTATTGCATTATCAGGTGTTAATAACAGTATAAAAAGATCATACTACGAGATTTTTCCTACTATTCGCAATTCATGGTTTTGAAAATGGGATCGGACCAGCCGGTTCAGGTCGGAAACCAACGAACCGGTCGGAAATTCGGTCCGATTCCGATCCGGTTTAAGCTTTAATTTTGAAAAAAAAAAAGAAAAAGAAAAAAATATATAAGGGGTGAAAATGAATAAAGCTGATGATTTAATTTGGTCCTATGGTAAAGTTGTGGGCTATCATATAAATAGGTTAGGTTTGAATCTGCATACCTCAATATAAATGGAGTATTTACTTTTGACACCAATTTTAATAGATTTTATATCTTAAGCCCTAAGTATAATTAAGGACCAATACAATTTACTCTATTTAATTTTGACCATCAATTTTATAAAATTCTAATATTGAAAAAAGTTACTAAATAAACATCTATATAGGCTATGTTATTTGATTGATTCAATCACAAAATATATATTAATTATATTTAAAGATAACGGTTTGAATCCAGTTTAATCGGTTAAATCACTGAACCTTAAACCAATATTTTCAGTCCAGTTCAAAAACCGGGTTTCAAAACCTTGATTAGAATATCCACAGTTTAATCACATTAATAAATGTTGTGAACTTTGTTAGGCTCTAATCAGATGTCCGACAAGGCCCTAGCGCCTAGACAGGTTAGGTGGGTTTAGGCAGTTTCTAGGCAAAACAAATACACGCTATATCTAGTTTTTTATTATTTTAATTTATATGCTAGTATTCCAAAATAAAAGTATATCAAACTTATCAATCTTAAAGCAAAATAATCTCAATTCCACCAGTACTTTTGGCATGTAAATTATTCAAAAAAATGGAATCTGAGTAATCAACTACATAACCGATTTTCGTCGTGGAGGGCACCACCTAGTGCTTAGGCGGCTACCTAGGCCAAATATTACAACGGAGCATAAATTAGGAATTTTGGCACCTAATAGAATAAATGTGAGGGAGCGGAAGCAAATAATTTTTGGGAAATGTTAAAGAACGCGTCTTTAAAATTCACGAAGTCGTAAGAAACCCGAATTTTTATTAATATCCTGAATGATCCAAGCAACTTCTGCGACATAGGTATATATAGAAGAGAAAATACAAAATCTTGATAATATCCTACCTAAATCTCCTTAAATATAGCAAATAATATCTAATAATAATTTTTTCAAATATCCTTAATTATCTCAACCATATGCTTGTCCTGCATAAAAATGCCACTTTTGTTAGCCATGACGAAGATCCTGCTAATGGGCCTAGGCCTAGGGTTCTGGCCCTTTCTTAAAGTTATCGCATGAGTACTATTAGCGGCTCTCGACCTCTTTCGCAGCCCACCACGAGCAAGCATCCACTTACGTCTCGACCTCTTTCGCGGCCCACCATGGGCTCAAATTTTTAAGACACGTCATACGGCGGGTCAGTCCGTCCCACCCTGCCAAACTACGGGCTTTGGCGGGCGGCATGCTGACCCGGGCCGGTCGCCTAATTGATAGTTCTAATAGCACTAAGGCTGAAACTCAATTAACCCCGTTTTTACTTATTATGTTGCGTTTGCTCTATATATATAGGAAAACCCAAGCCCGATAAAAAATAAGATTAGATAATCCAAGATAAAGTTATAATAGGGGTCCATTTAGGATAAATAATAGAATGGCTTGTTTGATATTTTTTGAATTTAACAATTTTCTCGGACTTCATCTTATTAACCAAACATGAGACTATGTATTACTAGAGCTGCTAAAAACCAATCCGACCCGCCAACCCAACACGACTGCACCCGAAAATAGCAGGTTTGGACTAGCATTTTCGACCTGTTTAAGTAAACGGGTAAACCCAAACAGAACCCGAATATTAAGTGGGTAAGGTTAGGGTTCGAATGTTCAGTACGAAATCAACCCGAAATCAACACATTTAATCCGAATAATACAAATTATTAAATATATCCTTAATATTAATAAATAAACTGATTTATTTAATTATATGGCTTGTATTATTTGTTGTTGATTTTTATAAAAAAACAACTGCTTTGTTTCTCTATTGTTTTATTTTATTTTGATTTATAATTCTGATTATTTAGTTATGTGTTCTTTTTTAATTTTAAACGGGTTGGCGGGTTAATGAGTTATATTGGGTTAAAGCATGTTGGGTTCAATATTTTAACCTGTGTAAGTAAATTGGTCAGGTAGTTTTCGACTCGTTTATTATTGGGTAAATTATCATTCAGGCCCCAAAAGTGATTAAAAATAGTTTCGAGGACCTTTAAGAAAAAATTTTAGTTTAAAGGACCAACTTTTCGTAAAATTTAAAGATAAAGACCAACTGTTATAAAGTGTGTATGAATTGTTATCGGATGATCATTTTCTGTTATTTTCATAACAATGAACTGTTATTGTGGGAACAATGAATTGTTACTGCAGACCAATAAATTGTTACTGAATAATCGGGTCCTTAAAACTATTTCTTTTTCTGACATGGCCTGAACAAAAATTTCAGACCCTGACAGGGGACTGAACAAAAATTTCCCGCTTATTATTCGGATTAAAACGAATGTGTGACAAACCAACATATTTACTACCCCCTATCCCTATGTATGACTATGCAAACTATTTTGTAGTCCATTTTCTAAATTTATCTTATAAAGCAAACACAGCCTTATTTTACATAGTAGCTGTCAAGGAGACCTGAGACTCACTCTTTCTCAGCAACGTCCTTTTCATGCCATGTCAGCTTCAGTGTCAGAAAAAAATCTGTACTTTCGTATAATAAAATGTCTATGAATTGTTTACTAAAAAATGACAAGAAACAAGCTTCACTTTCATTATTCTCCGAAATCACTTGCGAGGACCGAAGTCTTTCTTGATTAGACCTAACCATGCCACTTTACCTGGGCCCCACTTGCTTCATCTTTCCTTCTCTCTCCATTTTTTTCGGTGGTGGAATTTGGAGGGGCGATGGACGAAGTCTACGGTCTATGCTATTGCTAATTGCTAACCATGAAGAAGCCTCGTGAGCTGTGACTAATATAAAATAGTTATATGCTTGTATAGGAAGAACTTATGTATATATCTTAGGTTCGATTAAAAACTAAATCATAGATGTGAAAGAACGAAGCTATCTGGACATAAATATGAGATAAGGATCAACCTGCGAGAAATAACGCATTCCATTTCCAAGTAGGAGAGGGAAACAAATTTTATTATTTTTCCACTTTCCCATGTGCAGCACTGTTGGAAAGAAGAAGATGAGATACATCTCATTTGGAAAATATAAACAATAAAAATCCAAGCCTTTACAAGCGGCAACCTGTACAAGTGGTTGTGGCTCTATTTCGAATATATAAACATACATTACCTGTAACTATATATATGTAGTATATATTAAAGTGAATTTGTATATAAATTTATCATTATATATGTATGTACATCATCTTTTGGCATATAAGCTAAATTGCAACTATAAATGAAAGCCTAGATTATTGTTTTCTTCTTCTTTCTTTTTAGGGTTTGGGGAAAAGTGTGGATTATGATTTTTTTAATATAGGGCTGCAAAATATTTTATCTATTTACAGAAAAAATAGGTAGCAAGCATATTTCAAATATACATCGAAAACTATGTCCACGTCCATTCATCGAACTTACTCTATAATATTATCTCCTTAACTGAAATTTCAATCATTCTGTTTTATATCATGTGATGCAGAAGTTTTCGAAGAAATATTCACTCTATGCAATAAAAATTAATTTCATTTAATAAAAATAAAAGAGTAGCCATATTTTAACTCGTTTAATTTGAGACCGGCTCGTTGTTTTTGGTTAAATAAATCTAATAATAAAACTCGAGGCACTCGAAATAGAGCACACAACTCACCGCACTTGGGCCCTCACTTGTGTCTCTCCTCTATCTATCTTTTACTGCTTAGATTCGTCGCCAAATCTTCCGTTACATCTTATTTGTTCTTTATATGTTTATTTAATAAGCAACAGTAGTACTCTAACAAAGGGGTAGAAAAGAAACATCAAATAAATACACGAAAAAGAAAATGTCAGCATCGTCTTCTTCAAATTCATCAGATGGCGATGATCGTCAAAGTGCTGAGGAATTAGAAAGGCCATCTTCTTCACGCAGGCGAATGCGTTCGAGCAATGGCGTTTGGCCCGAGCCTTTCGTCGAAGCCCTTGCCTTACAAGTTGCTGCCGATGCTTCTAGAAACGTAGGGCGTTTGGCCGCAGCGCAGGCTTTGTTCAACGTTTTTCAGGTTGGTATACATTCTGCTGTCTTTCAAAGAGGAAACAAAAATATTTGGTTATTACAAGCTTTTCTTGTTAATGGTTGCTGGCTTGGAAAATGTTTGTTGTATCATTCATCGCTTGCGTTGGATTAGGTCGGTCCATATCTTTGACCAAATCTCGTTGAGAAATATGCGGTGGACTAATCATTCCCAAATTCGAAAGAAACCCTGTCTGTAGATTTATGTGTGCATGAATATTGGCTTTTCTGTGAATCTGTTGGGACATCGTACCAAGTGAATCTCCTTGGAATTTTTCGTTGCATCAAAGGTATTTAGTTGTTGGATTGTTTGGTTGTACTTTGGAGCATTTGAAGCTGTAGAAGAAATGTGACGTATAGGCCCACCTTAAACCCTACAACATACCAGCATGTTTCATTTGTCTTTTTGCTCCCAAAATGGTTAAAAAAGGTGTGCAAACTTGGGATACTTTTTACGTTCAGATTATTGCCTATCTTTGAAACTGTCTTTGGTTTTCCGACTTCAACGTTGAAAAGGTTACTTTTGCTTTATCCCCTTCCATTTGAGCTCTAATTCCTCTTTCTTTTTCCTCTAAAGAACAAAATTGTTACTGTGTTTCTTGTTCATTTACTATCAAATATAAGCGAAAAGAAATTGCCGTCTCCTGCCTTGTCTTATTTCTGACGTATAAAGGTTGACATTTCTAAACGAGGAAAGGTTTGAAGTTTAAAAGGTTTTATCTTTTACGAATATAAAAGAGAACCATTTAGATATCCGTTGGATATAAAGAAACCCCTCAAATGAGGAATTGTAATAGAATTAGACATTCCAATGTTTTTTCTGTCTTTTATTTCACCATTTATTTCCTTAGCATGGTGGGCTCTGTGTCGATCGATCAGTTATTTTTTTAAAAAAAGTAATTGTTTGATTTGTCACAACACAGACAGATGAGATGAGAGATGCGGTGTAGTGTAATTTGACTAAAAGGTGTTTCCTCTTTTCATGTTGTCTGTATGTGTGTGTACTTTTGCTGTTCACGCGTAGCATAGCAGCTTGAGTTAGCTTATCTTCTTCTTCACCTTCGTAAACCATGAATTAATGACAGACAGCAGGCTAGCTGAACCTGTGCTATGTCAGTTTCTTGATCAGAGCAGTGACATTAACATATAAGTCTGAATATATATCTATATAATAGCTAGCTGCTATATGGGACAGGTCCGAATAAAACTAGACTAATCCCTAGTCCCCATACTCTCTTTAGACCAACTGTACCATACGTATACCTCTCCTCTCTCTCTCTCTCTTAAATTTTGTTTTTCTATAATAAGTGATAGTATCATTTAGTTATGTGAACCGTGCAATCTTGACAGTACAATAAATGATTTATCGCATTGACATGTACTTCTATTTCGAATGTAATGCTTTCGTCCACACACCAACTGTGTCGTGTTAACAAGGGTTTTCGCATGTTCTCATGTCTAACTTGGATTTTGGCTGTAATATATATTTTATTGCTCTTTCGCCCCGACGCATGAAATAAAAACCTTTGAAAAAGCAGAAGGTTAGCGTGGTATCGTAGGCTGCCCCCCCATCAGTATTAATTTATTGCCGTCAATTAAGCATGAAGAAGAAAGAGTTATTTCCAATGCACGACACATGGGATGTAGTGCCCAGTGCTTATCTTTAATGAATTTACGTGTTATTTAAAATGTGCTTACGCTCGCTTTATACGATAGCTTTGTCGTTTTCTTGATTCCTCGTTGGCCCTTCTTCGCGCCGTAGCTTCAATCACAGCTTTATTACCTTTCCAAAGTAACACCACTAGATTTCTTTGTTGGCTTGGACAATTGCATGTTTTCTCTCTATTATTTATATATATATATATATAATATATATATCTTGGGGACTTGTTGATCAACATTGATACCCCTATCATCATATAATATTATGGTTTACATATAATATGGAGTTGTATATTGATTACTAAGATGCATATTGATCCCTTTATTCTTATGGTATAAAGGTTTGCTCGACGTGGAGGGCCATATCTCGGTCGGAGCTGCTATGGCAAAACCTCACGCGGCAAGTTTGGAACCGCCGGCACCTAATAAGCGACAGCTGGCACGAAGAGTACATTTACCGCCATCGGACGGCGTCGAATTTTCGCATGCGCAGATATTCCTACGCAACCCTACACTTCGTCCCGACGGACGACGTCAACAACGACAACAGCGACGGCCTCAGCTGCCGCCGACTGGCGCTCTCCGACCGCCACCTGGCGGCGGGATTTGCGGACGGCGCTGTTCGACTTTTCAGCCTCTCGAATAGGGTTCACCTTTCGACATTCTACCCTCAGCAGCGCAGCAGATTGGGCCGCTTCTCCAGCGCTGTTTCGGGGATTGTCTTATCCGACGTTCGTATGGTGTTTGCGACCATGGACGGGGATATTCACACGGTCGTCATTGGTGGTGGCCACGTTGCGCCGCCCCTTCGTAGGGCCCATTTGGGCAATGTGGTGGACGACGGAGTCCTTGTCGACTTCTCGGGGTGCGATAGGTGGTGGGTGGGCCTTTTTGCAGGTGATCGATCGAACCGTTTTCGAAATTGGCACGAAACGGAATTTTTACTTAAAAAAAAGCGTGCCTTTTATTCACTTATAACAATCTAACCGATAGCCGGCGTTGACGTTCAGAGTCGATTCAGACTAAGCTTAGTCGGAATGTGAGGACTATAATGGAGTAGTGTGGGGATACCTATCCGACCGAAGAAAAATAAAATAACCCAACTCGTGGTTATGCAATTTGTTTTTCTCGATCCTAGAATCAACAACCCAACCGCATCTAATTAAAAGCCGCAATTTGGGTTACTAACACACATGGAAAGAAAAAAAAAGAAATGCCACTATTTTCCTCTATTATTTTGCTTATTCATTGATCTAATAATGACCCTAGCAATTGCAGGAGTACCTAGCCACTCGTTGCGCATATGGAACGGCGTGACCGAGGAGCTACTCTTCGTCGGGGGCACGCTGACCGACCCCGAAGCCGTAATCGGGTGGCACTCGCTGACCGAGCTGACCGACCTAGTCGGGCGGGTCAGGGTAAGCGGCGACGACGTTGCAGTTGCCAGCACGGGCCTTAGGATCGTCGTGTTCGATCTTCAACACCAAGGGATCGTTTTAGGCGAGGAAGAGTTCCAAAGGAACGTCGTCGTGAGCCTTTTCGATGCCTACAACGGTAGGGCCTTGTTGGTCGACGCGCGTGGGGCCGCTAGCGTTCGGCGGGTCGGTGATTTAGCGGAGATTTGTAGGTTCGCTTTGAGGGGCGGTTCGGTAATAGGGTGCGCGAACGGAGGGTACGGAGTGGTGTGTTCGTCTTCGGCGGGCGGCGTGATTAGGGTTTGGGAGATAGAGCACGGGCAGTACCTTTATAGCGTTCGGGAGAGGGTGGGAGATTGCAGCGCGCTTATTGCCGACGAGCGTTATGTTGTCGCTTGTTCGTCCGATGCTGCTGTACATGTTTGGGATTTTGGAGCTGATCAATAGAATCCAAGGATATATAGCATTTGGCTGGTTTTCAATGTTTGTTTTTTTGTCAGATAGATGATGATTTTATTAGGGTTCTGATTGGGGGAGAGGCCGTTATTAGGGTTTCTTGGTGATTTTCTTGAACTGTCTTTGTGAGTGATTTGCTGTGTGGTAGGGTAGATAGGTAGGGGTGCGCAGGCATTTGTTTGTGGTGTTCAAGTTTTACCTTTACTATGTACCTTGGTTGATTCAATCCTACCATGTAAGGACAAACAGTCTGTTTCTTCAACAATGAGCACAATATTACAAAGGAGGTTCGACCAGTGAATTATTATCAAATTATTATGTAGGTAATGGTACGCCCTTTTGTATATCTTGAGTATATAATACAACAAATTACCTCTCTCTCTCTCTCTTTATGCATTGTGGAACTACTTGGAATGAGTGGAAGAGGAATTGATGAGCACCCATTGAATGAGCGTAGAGATGCCAAAGCCTGTGGCGGTATTCGTCTTCTCATTCCGAACAGGTCCAGACATGTCTATGTGCACCCACTGAACCTTTTCGTCGACGAACTGCCATATAATATCCAACAAAAATGATAATTCTCATCAGTTTTGTTTCTAGCAGTTAACCGACGACGACGACGACAAGTGCGCTTCTTTGTTTGTTAGAAACAAAATCGACATTACGTACGCGTTTTAAGAAAAGGGCTGCTGTGATGGCACCGCCTTGACTAACGCCCGTATTTACCATATCTGCGACACTCGATTTCATGTATTCCCAGTAGCTCTCTTCCAAGGGCAACCTCCAAATCTTTTCTCCCCCCAACTCGGATGCATGCGCCACTTCTTTAGCCAGATCCTCACTAGGCGTGAAAAAGCCTTTTTTTTTTCAAAAAAGGTCGAATTAGCATGTAATCATGAACTATGCGTTCGCGATAATGTATGTGCCCACACATACCAGCAATCGATGGTCCAAGAGCGACCACCGTGGCACGGGTTAATGTAGCCAAATCCACTATCTAATATCACCAAAAACAGAAAAAAAGAAGAGGTTTTCCGCTTTGGATTGAGATGTTTTTTTTTCCCAGTAATCTTATCTCAGAATGTATGTACCTTATCTACTCCTTGATTACAAGCATATATCAGAGCATCGGCGAGCGTAAGTCTGCCTTCTGCGTCTGTATTGTTTACCTGCAAACGTCCATCCCCAATCCAAATAGAGAGAAAAAGGTTAAACGGGGC